>HG995190.1:2628278-3969888 GCA_905332935.1 Bombus hortorum
ACTAATAAATTTCTAAAAAGAATGTTACTACTCACGGGTATAAAAAATACCCGCGGTCACTATGCTCGCAAAAAATTCTACTTAATACAACCAGTCACCCGTGCCGATTCGGACCTTTCATCCTACGACATGATTGAGTGACCGGAGGAACAAAAATGCATGCGACTCACCGTTCGAAGCGGAGAAAAAGTGGACGTACCATGGATGCTGTGCTATCCTAGCGAATATCATCAGGGAGACCAACATCAGGCAGAAACCGTGTAAGGTCCAATGGTGGAAATGGAGGTTGCGAAAGATCTGTTACAGAACAAAACACGATGAGCGATTGCTGATTATTTAAAAAGATGGACATAATGAAAAATAAAGGTTTATTAACTTTAGTAACTTTTAGTAGTAATAAAAATTGAAATTTTAATAAACTTTGATAAGTATAAAAACTGAAACTCTAATGTGAAAGTTTAAAATCTGAAAATTAAGAATCTAATATTTTCTGAAGTATGTTAGTCATTTGTTTCATAATTCGGTATTGAGACTTTAACACTTATTTTATTTTAATGAAAGAATAACCTCAGAAAATGCCAATCTCCCAAATTTTCAATCGAATTGTATTTCTTAATTGATAATGATTAAAGAAAAATATACAGAATAGACTTAATTGAAGTACGACATTTAAAAATACTCACATTCTTGGCTTTTCAGCCACCATTGGAGCATTCCCATCGAAGACAAAGACGTTGAAGCTGTGATATGTCTATAACAAAATATAAAATATCATTAATATCGTTAATACATAATAAGAAACATGGAACTTTAGCAATAATAAAGACTATATTTTAATAAGTATGTAAATTGGAACTCTAATATAAAAGTTTAGGAATAAAACATTCAGTGATTTTTGATACGTATCAGACAGATTTATTGTTCTTTAATGTTGAGACACTAAGACTTTATTTCAATTCAAAAGGACATTTACAACTTTCTACATTATCAATCACTTTTATTTTATAATTAACAATATCCCAAATAATATATACTAAATAGAACAAATTGAAATACAATATATAAAACTACTTACATTCTTGAGCTCCTGGAGAGGCTTTATCCTCTTGAGGGAGGCACTGACTCTAATACCGAAAACGAATATTCAAAAAAATAAATATATAAAAAAAAAAAAAAAAATAAAAGACTACGTTACCGTGACCGCTTAAATTATGATCGGCGAACAAGAACTTTAATATCGCGTACAAATTTAATTAATAAAATTTTATTACTTTCGCGTGTGATTATTCGATCGAATTTAATCAAAGTATCGTGATTTTAAAATATTGAAAAGAAACTATCGCGTAGCAAACACTGACTCTACGACCGCATTGCGCGCGGTCACAAATATTCCCTGAAAATAAAGTTGTTTAAGGGCGGGCGGGGGGGGGGGGGTGGAAAAGAAGCGAAACGTCGTTTCGACAATTTTCTTCTTTTTCCTATCTAACGTTTATTTAGAAAATACTGCTATTTTTTTAGACTTAAAAATTATTATTAGGAAATTGGAACAAGTTTGACAAATATTATTTATTTGAAAATTGTGAGACATTTTTCGATAGCGAACAAATGTTTACGAATACCGTGAATGCAATGCAATCGTTTACAAGAAATATACTGTTCGCAATTAGAATATATACTGTGAATTTTCGTTATTAGAATACGAAACATACATTCCACTAATACACTATAGTCTCGTGTAATAAATATTGGAAAATATTTACAAGAATTCAAAAGTTCGCCACTAAATATACTTAAAGAATAGTGTACAAACGCGCGCGAAACCTTGTTTTTTTGTTTTCCTTCTTACTTTTATGTTATCTCTGCTATCGATAAATAACGTACACAAAAAATAACTAGAAATTAAAACAAATGTATAAAATAATTAAATGAAACCACTGTAAAATTCAAATTTTATTATATAATTTTACGAAAGAACCTAATATTAGAAGTTAATATAGTAACGGTATCATTTAGTAAATAGACGACTGAAGAGAAATTAAAACAGAAAGTTTCAGACAACCATTTAATTTCATTATCTTAATGTTCAATGAATCGTTAAATAAACATGTATTAATTAAACCATATTAATTTTACACAACAGCAAAAACGAAATTAAGAAACGACGCCACCGAAAGTACGCCCTCAATAGATTAGCGTTAGTAACGAGAGAGAATCTTCCCTTAAAAATGGGGAAACAAGAAGACGCCGGAACAAACAGACAATGAAAGAAAAATCGCGGCGCGAACTCGTTCGTTCGCGACCTTTCGAAAGAATCAATGGACTCACGCGACGCATTCCCGTGCACAAAATAACCGCAAAATTCAGTGGAAAAGAAGAATAGATTTTTACATTTCGTTCCAAGTCAGATAGGTATCATTGTACAGAATGTGCTCAGAATGGATTTGACAGAGTGAAGACATATCCCACGGTGTCCAACGGTGTCCAACGGTGTCCAGCGGTGTCCAACGGTGTCCAACGGTGTCCAGCGGTGTCCAACGGTGTCCCACGGTGCAATCCAGTTTAGATCATCCAAAATTCTCTTTGTGGTTTTTGGTGACCCAAACTGGACTGGTGCGTAGTTCTTAGCTTGGTATCGTTTTCCAAACATTAATCAAATGATTAATTTTTGGAAAACGATACCAATTACCAGGTCTCACCACGTGGAGGTGACTACGCACGAGACCCGCCCATGAGTTATTTAACATTATGCATCGGTCTCGACATTCAACCTATTGGCAAAAATGTCGAGCTCTGACTCTACTTGATCATGGGCCTGCGTAAAGGGATGGTTATTTCGTATTTAACCTAAACGCGAAACACCTATCTCCTACGCAGCAGTTACACGAATCCTTACAAACGTAAAACAAAGCATACACAACGCAATATCTATCTCCCACACAACGCAACATGTATCTCACACACAACGATTACATCGATCAGTATAAACATCGTACAATAATTCGCAGCCCTATCGGCAACATTCCGTATCAAAGATACATTTGTCCAACTTGGAACGAAAGAGCCCGATGGAAAAGGAACTCGAACAATCAGACGATGAAAGAAAAACAGCAGCGCGGCCGGAAGGGACGAAATCACGATCTCTCGAAAGAACTAACAAACCTACGTAACGTACCCCCGTGCACCAGATAACCCTAAGGTTCAGCGGAAAGCCCAAGCATTGACCTTCGCTCGATTCCTGTCACGTCGTTTGAAACTTATCACGGTCGATGGCACTTACCGATAATACCAATGTCCAGCAAATGGGCCTGCAATTTAGCACACTCCAACTGAACATGTGGACACCGGGGAGGGGCCGCTGAACAGGATTACGAAGGCAAGGCCCCAACTGAACAGTGGGGCCTACCCCCGCGGAGCCGAACAGGATTACGGAGGACGTTAAATGCAGGTCCCTGTCCGAGTACCGAAGTACCAATCGGACAGGATTGCAGACGTGCGACTCAAGCGTCAACACATTCACTGGTATCACCAGCGCGATGACAACTCCCGCGATTCGAGACAAACGACGAGCAGTCGTCGAGTAGTCACTAAGACAGAGGTGTCCTTGGGGCGACTTACGAATCCAAAGAGTTGTCCAGTGCACGCTGACCGCACGTACCTGGAATACGCGCGAGCGAGTACGCCACGCGACAGTTTGAAGGAACTGAGCGACCGTGAACCGATAAATAGTGGGAACAATTTTTCCAGTGTGGTAAGATTTCTATTTTTCGTTCCAAGATGGACAAGTATCTTTGTACAGAATGAGCTTACAATGCACATAACATAGGTGTCTATCTTTTGATTAATTAAGGCTAAAACGCACGCATCCCACGATGTCCCGCGATGTCCCACGGTGCCCCCGCGGGGGAGTACTAGTCCAGTCTAGATCTCCAAAACTATTTTGGATGATCAAGACCGGACTATATTCAAGTAGTTTTTAGCTTGATATTGTTTTTCAAATAATAATACTAATATTTAAAATAGTAATTGGTGTATTATTATTTGGAAAACGATACCAATTACCGGGACCCACCACGAGGAGGTAACTACGCTCGGGTCCCATTTACATAAAGAGTTTTTAAGCATTGAAAACAGAGATGTAAAATTATTTTATGACAAAGAAGTAGCGTGTATTGAAATTTATTAATGAGAATAGCCGTAGTACGTGGATCCGCATAATCATACTTAAATATTGAACTTACCATCGAAGAAAAGAAACCATGCAAGGTACCAATTGTAGCGCGTGTGGATGAATGATGAGATGTCGTTGCCCTCGATTAAATTGCACTTGCTTCCTTGATTCCATGAATACGGTGTTGTTTCCTTGGTTTTGAGCAGACATGGAAAATTACATCCTATCCATAGACACTCAATAGGTACACTCTGCGTTACCACTGGTTTCATGTGAAACAGTGAAATGAGAAATTAAAAACTGTATTAAAAATTAAAAAATAATGCTATATAGAAATAAAATAGGACTTCAGGGACTTGAAGGATTTCGTTAATATTAAATAAAACAAAATAAATAATTAATGGCTTAAATGTTGTAAATTGATGGCTTAAATGTTGTAAATTAATGGCTTAAGTGTTGTAAATTAATGGCTTAAATGTTGTAAATTAATGGCTTAAATGTTGTAAATTAATTGCTTAAATGTTGTAAATTAACAGCTTAAATGTTGTAAATTAATGTCTTAAATGTTGTAAATTAATAGCTTAAATGTTGTAAATTAATGGCTTAAATGTTGTAAATTAATGGCTTAAATGTTGTAAATTAATTGCTTAAATGTTGTAAATTAACAGCTTAAATGTTGTAAATTAATGTCTTAAATGTTGTAAATTAATAGCTTAAATGTTGTAAATTAATGGCTTAAATGTTGTAAATTAATGGCTTAAATGTTGTAAATTAATGGCTTAAATGTTATAAATTAATAGCTTAAGTATTGTAAATTAATGGTTTAGACGTTATAAATTAATAGCTTAAGTATTGTAAATAAATGGTTTAGACGTTATAAACTACCAGTTCAATGTTATTATTTGATATTTTTTCTTTGTTTATCTTATCTTTAAACTCTTCTTCGATGTTCACTCTCCGGGAGCTCAGGCACGAAAGAGTTCACGCGCGACTTGCGTGTTCCTTATATAACTTTACAAGGTGTCGGGATGTCATTCAAACGGTAACGATGTTTTGACATTGCAGAAGGCGGTTTTTCCGTTATAACAAAATCAAATTGAACAATTTCTTAATTTTTATCGTAAATTCGCGTCTTTAACGATTTAACACGATATTCATTTTTATCATTTTAATAGTTTCTGCAAACTAAGACTAAATTCACACATTTTTGATACTAGTTTTCGACTATCGATTAGTTTGTACATAAAGGGAAAAAAGTTACTGTGAAATAAGTTAAGGTATTAAATAATCAGACAGGTAAAATTCATATTAAGCATTATATTCTATTATCGATATTCGTTCATTTACTCGTGCTAATTACAAAATAAAATGTTCTTTTCTCTTGAATATCACCTACATCACTGTCTGCGATATTTAAAATTCTTATTTAATGCTTACTTAAAAGTCAGGTACCTTTTTAATTCCTTTGAAGCTAAACAAGTAAATTTACTCGTTATAGTTGTAACATAAAATGGCATATTTTCTTCAATATCGTCTGCATTGCAATAATATGAATTAATTGGCTGTAATCGCCGTTAGGTACTTCTTAGTTAGATCTATCGAAGGATGTATTAGTCTATTAGCGAGAGAATTATTGATTCCTTGAAGAACGGTTTCATTGTTATAAATTAATGTTTCAAATGTTGTTAATGTACGTTTCAATTGTTATAAATTAATAGTCTAAATGTCATTAATTAGTTGTTTAAATGTTGCTAATTATTGGTTGGATTGTTATAAATTAATGGTATAATTGTTATTAAGTAATGGCTTAAATATTATAAATTATTGCTATAATTGTTCTTAAGAAACGGTTTAAATGTTGTTAATTAACGGTTTGATAGTTTATTAATGCCTTAATTGTTATTCATTAATTGGTTTAATGTTATATATTTATAGTTTAAATGTTATAAATTAATGTTCTAAATGCAATAAATAATTTTTCTGAATGATGTTAATTAATAGTTTAAATGCTACAAGTATATGTTTTAAATGTAGTTAACTAATGATTCCATTGTAAATTCATGTTTTAAATGTATTAAATTTATAGTTTAAATGATATAATTTAATAGTCTGAATGTTGCAATTTAATGGTTTAAAGGTATAAAGTAATAGTTTAAATGTAGTAAATTAATAGCTTAAATGTTAATAAATTACGCTAACTTACTATTAATATTTATGAATTACAAAATATTACTACTACTACTACTACGACTATTACTACTGAGTGATCGTTGCCCACTCGCATGTGCGTGCTCGAGCAATAAACGTACGCTTCGACCTACACTAGGACTATCTACACTATATCCCCGTATCGTTATACGTTATATCCTATATATACGTACCATTATACGTTATATCCGATAAGCAGATAACGTTATACTTTATATCCTATATCTACATATCGTTATACGTTATATCCTAAATCTACATATCGTTATACGTTATATCCTATGTCTACGTAACGTTACACGTTATATCGTATATGTAGATAACGTTTTACGTTATATCCTATATCTACATATCGTTATTCCCTTATATCCTATATCTACGTATCGTTATACGTAATATCCTATACGTACATATCGTTATACGTTATATCCTATGTCTGCATATCGTTATACGTTATATCCTATGTCTACATATCGTTATACGTTATATCCTATATCTACATATCGTTATATGTTATATCCTACATCTACGTATCGTTATAGGTAATATCGTATATGTAGATAACGTTATACGTTATATCCTATATTTACGTATCGTTATACGTTATATCCCATATGTCGATAACGTTACACGTTATATCCTATATTTGCATATAGATATACGCTATATCCTATGTCTACATATCGTTATACGTTATATCCTACATGTACATATCGTTATATGTTATATCCTATATGTAGATATCGTTATATGTTGTATCCTATATCTGTATATCGTTATACGTTATATCCTATATCTACATATCGTTATACGTTATATCCTATATGTAGATAACGTTATACGTTATATCCTATAACTACGTATCGCTATACGTTATATCCTATATGTAGATAACGTTACACGTTATATCCTATACGTACATATCGTTATACGTTATATCCTATGTCTGCATATCGCTATACGTTATATCCTATATGTAGATAACGTTATACGTTATATCCTATATCTACGTATCGCTATACGTTATATCCTATATGTAGATAACGTTACACGTTATATCCTATACGTACATATCGTTATACGTTATATCCTATATCTGCATATCGTTATACGTTATATCCAATGTCTACATATCGTTATACGTTATATCCTATATCTACATATCGTTATATGTTATATCCTACATCTACGTATCGTTATAGGTAATATCGTATATGTAGATAACGTTATACGTTATATCCTATATTTACGTATCGTTATACGTTATATCCTATATGTCGATAACGTTATACGTTATATCCTATATTTGCATATAGATATACGCTATATCCTATGTCTACATATCGTTATACGTTATATCCTACATGTACATATCGTAATACGTTGTATCCTGTATGTAGATAACGTTATACGTTATACCCTATATTTGCATATAGAGATACGCTATATCCTATGTCTACATATCGTTATACGTTATATCCTACATGTACATATCGTAATACGTTGTATCCTGTATGTAGATAACGTTATACGTTATATGCTACATCTACGAATCGCTATACGTTATATCCTATATCTGCATATCGTTATACGTTATATCATATATCTATGTATCGTTATACGTTATATCCTATATGTAGATAACGTCATACGTTATATCCTATATCTACGTATCGTTATACGTTATATCCTATGACTACATATCGTTATACGTTATATCCTATATCTACCTATCGTTATACGTTATATCCTATATCTACATACCGTTATACGTTATATCCTATGTCTACATTTCGTTATACGTTATATCCTATATCTACGCATCGTTGTACGTTATATCCTATATGTAGATAACGTTACACGTTATATCCTATATCTACGTATCGTTATTCGTTATATCCTATGACTACATATCGTTATACGTTATATCCTATATCTGCATATCGTTATACATTGTATCCTATATCTACATATCGTTATACGTTATATCCTATATCTGCACATCGTTATACGTTATATCATATATCTATGTATCGTTATACGTTATATCCTATATGTAGATAACGTCATACGTTATATCCTATATCTACGTATCGTTATACGTTATATCCTATGACTACATATCGTTATACGTTATATCCTACATCTACATATCGTTATATTTTATATCCTATATGTAGGCAGCGTTAAACCTTATATCCTATATCTGCATATCGTTATACGTTATATCCTATATCTACATATCGTTATACGTTATATCCTATATCTACATATCGTTATACGTTATATCCTATACGTAGATAAAGCTTTACGTTATATCCTATATCTACCTATCGTTATACGTTATATCCTGTATGTAGATAACGTTATACGTTATATCCTATATCTACATATCGTTATACGTTATATCCTATATGTAGATAACGCTTTACGTTATATCCTATATCTACGTATCGTTATACGTTATATCCTATATCTACATATCGTCATACGTTATATCCTATATCTACATATCGTTATACGTTATATCCTGTATGTAGATAACGCTTTACGTTATATCATATATCTACGTGTCGTTATACGTTATATCCTATATCTACGTATCGTTATTCGTTATATCCTATGACTACATATCGTGATACGTTATATCCTATATCTGCATATCGTTATACTTTGTATCCTATATCTACATATCGTTATACGTTATATCCTATATCTGCATATCGTTATACGTTATATCATATATGTAGATAACGTTATACGTTATATCCTATATCTACGTATCGCTATACGTTATATCCTATATGTAGATAACGTTACACGTTATATCCTATATCTACGTATCGTTATTCGTTATATCCTATGACTACATATCGTTATACGTTATATCCTATATCTGCATATCGTTATACATTGTATCCTATATCTACATATCGTTATACGTTATATCCTATATCTGCACATCGTTATACGTTATATCATATATCTATGTATCGTTATACGTTATATCCTATATGTAGATAACGTCATACGTTATATCCTATATCTACGTATCGTTATACGTTATATCCTATGACTACATATCGTTATACGTTATATCCTACATCTACATATCGTTATATTTTATATCCTATATGTAGGCAGCGTTAAACCTTATATCCTATATCTGCATATCGTTATACGTTATATCCTATATCTACATATCGTTATACGTTATATCCTATATCTACATATCGTTATACGTTATATCCTATACGTAGATAAAGCTTTACGTTATATCCTATATCTACCTATCGTTATACGTTATATCCTGTATGTAGATAACGTTATACGTTATATCCTATATCTACATATCGTTATACGTTATATCCTATATGTAGATAACGCTTTACGTTATATCCTATATCTACGTATCGTTATACGTTATATCCTATATCTACATATCGTCATACGTTATATCCTATATCTACATATCGTTATACGTTATATCCTGTATGTAGATAACGCTTTACGTTATATCATATATCTACGTGTCGTTATACGTTATATCCTATATCTACGTATCGTTATTCGTTATATCCTATGACTACATATCGTTATACGTTATATCCTATATCTGCATATCGTTATACTTTGTATCCTATATCTACATATCGTTATACGTTATATCCTATATCTGCATATCGTTATACGTTATATCATATATCTATGTATCGTTATACGTTATATCCTATATGTAGATAACGTCATACGTTATATCCTACATCTACGTATCGTTATACGTTATATCCTATGACTACATATCGTTATACGTTATATCCTACATCTACATATCGTTATATTTTATATCCTATATGTAGGCAGCGTTAAACCTTATATCCTATATCTGCATATCGTTATACGTTATATCCTATATCTACATATCGTTATACGTTATATCCTATATCTACATATCGCTATACGTTATATCCTATACGTAGATAAAGCTTTACGTTATATCCTATATCTACCTATCGTTATACGTTATATCCTGTATGTAGATAACATTATACGTTATATCCTATATCTACATATCGTTATACGTTATATCCTATATGTAGATAACGCTTTACGTTATATCCTATATCTACGTATCGTTATACGTTATATCCTATATCTACATATCGTCATACGTTATATCCTATATCTACATATCGTTATACGTTATATCCTGTATGTAGATAACGCTTTACGTTATATCATATATCTACGTGTCGTTATACGTTATATCCTATATCTACGTATCGTTATACGTTATATCCTATATGTAGATAACGTTTTATGTTATATCCTGTATCTGCATATCGTAATACGGTATATCCTATATTTACCTATCGTTATACGTTATATCCTACATCTACATATCGTTATACGTTATATCCTATATCTACGTATCGTTATACGTTATATCCTATATGTAGATAACGTTATACGTTATATCCTATATCTACATATCGTTATACGTTATATCCTACATCCACGAATCGCTATACGTTATATCCTACATCTACATATCGTAACTCGTTATATCCTATATGTAGATAACGTTATACGTTATATCCTATATCTACGTATCGTTATACGTTATATCCTATGACTACATATCGTTGTACGTTATATCCTATGTCTACATAGCGTTATACGTTATATCCTATATCTACGTATCGTTATACGTTATATCCTATATCTACATATCGTTGTACGTTATATCCTATGTCTACATAGCGTTATACGTTATATCCTATATGTGGATATTGTTATACGTTATATCCTATATCTACATATCGTTATACGTTATATCCTATATCTACATATCGTTATACGTTATATCCTATACGTAGATAAAGCTTTACGTTATATCCTATATCTACCTATCGTTATACGTTATATCCTGTATGTAGATAACGTTATACGTTATATCCTATATCTACATATCGTTATACGTTATATCCTATATGTAGATAACGCTTTACGTTATATCCTATATCTACGTATCGTTATACGTTATATCCTATATCTACATATCGTCATACGTTATATCCTATATCTACATATCGTTATACGTTATATCCTGTATGTAGATAACGCTTTACGTTATATCATATATCTACGTGTCGTTATACGTTATATCCTATATCTACGTATCGTTATTCGTTATATCCTATGACTACATATCGTGATACGTTATATCCTATATCTGCATATCGTTATACTTTGTATCCTATATCTACATATCGTTATACGTTATATCCTATATCTGCATATCGTTATACGTTATATCATATATCTATGTATCGTTATACGTTATATCCTATATGTAGATAACGTCATACGTTATATCCTACATCTACGTATCGTTATACGTTATATCCTATGACTACATATCGTTATACGTTATATCCTACATCTACATAGCGTTATATTTTATATCCTATATGTAGGCAGCGTTAAACCTTATATCCTATATCTGCATATCGTTATACGTTATATCCTATATCTACATATCGTTATACGTTATATCCTATATCTACATATCGTTATACGTTATATCCTATATGTAGATAACGTTATACGTTATATCCTATAACTACGTATCGCTATACGTTATATCCTATATGTAGATAACGTTACACGTTATATCCTATACGTACATATCGTTATACGTTATATCCTATGTCTGCATATCGCTATACGTTATATCCTATATGTAGATAACGTTATACGTTATATCCTATATCTACGTATCGCTATACGTTATATCCTATATGTAGATAACGTTACACGTTATATCCTATACGTACATATCGTTATACGTTATATCCTATATCTGCATATCGTTATACGTTATATCCAATGTCTACATATCGTTATACGTTATATCCTATATCTACATATCGTTATATGTTATATCCTACATCTACGTATCGTTATAGGTAATATCGTATATGTAGATAACGTTATACGTTATATCCTATATTTACGTATCGTTATACGTTATATCCTATATGTCGATAACGTTATACGTTATATCCTATATTTGCATATAGATATACGCTATATCCTATGTCTACATATCGTTATACGTTATATCCTACATGTACATATCGTAATACGTTGTATCCTGTATGTAGATAACGTTATACGTTATACCCTATATTTGCATATAGATATACGCTATATCCTATGTCTACATATCGTTATACGTTATATCATATATCTATGTATCGTTATACGTTATATCCTATATGTAGATAACGTCATACGTTATATCCTATATCTACGTATCGTTATACGTTATATCCTATGACTACATATCGTTATACGTTATATCCTATATCTACCTATCGTTATACGTTATATCCTATATCTACATACCGTTATACGTTATATCCTATGTCTACATTTCGTTATACGTTATATCCTATATCTACGCATCGTTGTACGTTATATCCTATATGTAGATAACGTTATACGTTATATCCTATATCTACGTATCGTTATTCGTTATATCCTATATCTACATATCGTTATACGTTATATCCTATGTCTACATATCGTTATACGTTATATCCTACATGTACATATCGTTATACATTGTATCCTGTATGTAGATAACGTTATACGTTATATCCTATATCTACATATCGTTATACGTTATATCCTATATCTGCATATCGTTATAAGTTATATCATATATCTACGTATCGTTATACGTTATATCCTATATCTACATATCGTCATACGTTATATCCTACATCTACGTATCGTTATACGTTATATCCTATGACTACATATCGTTATACGTTATATCCTACATCTACATATCGTTATATTTTATATCCTATATGTAGGCAGCGTTAAACCTTATATCCTATATCTACGTATCGTTATTCGTTATATCCTATGACTACATATCGTTATACGTTATATCCTATATCTGCATATCGTTATACATTGTATCCTATATCTACATATCGTTATACGTTATATCCTATATCTGCACATCGTTATACGTTATATCATATATCTACGCATCGTTGTACGTTATATCCTATATGTAGATAACGTTACACGTTATATCCTATATCTACGTATCGTTATTCGTTATATCCTATGACTACATATCGTTATACGTTATATCCTATATCTGCATATCGTTATACATTGTATCCTATATCTACATATCGTTATACGTTATATCCTATATCTGCACATCGTTATACGTTATATCATATATCTATGTATCGTTATACGTTATATCCTATATGTAGATAACGTCATACGTTATATCCTATATCTACGTATCGTTATACGTTATATCCTATGACTACATATCGTTATACGTTATATCCTACATCTACATATCGTTATATTTTATATCCTATATGTAGGCAGCGTTAAACCTTATATCCTATATCTGCATATCGTTATACGTTATATCCTATATCTACATATCGTTATACGTTATATCCTATATCTACATATCGTTATACGTTATATCCTATACGTAGATAAAGCTTTACGTTATATCCTATATCTACCTATCGTTATACGTTATATCCTGTATGTAGATAACGTTATACGTTATATCCTATATCTACATATCGTTATACGTTATATCCTATATGTAGATAACGCTTTACGTTATATCCTATATCTACGTATCGTTATACGTTATATCCTATATCTACATATCGTCATACGTTATATCCTATATCTACATATCGTTATACGTTATATCCTGTATGTAGATAACGCTTTACGTTATATCATATATCTACGTGTCGTTATACGTTATATCCTATATCTACGTATCGTTATTCGTTATATCCTATGACTACATATCGTGATACGTTATATCCTATATCTGCATATCGTTATACTTTGTATCCTATATCTACATATCGTTATACGTTATATCCTATATCTGCATATCGTTATACGTTATATCATATATGTAGATAACGTTATACGTTATATCCTATATCTACGTATCGCTATACGTTATATCCTATATGTAGATAACGTTACACGTTATATCCTATATCTACGTATCGTTATTCGTTATATCCTATGACTACATATCGTTATACGTTATATCCTATATCTGCATATCGTTATACATTGTATCCTATATCTACATATCGTTATACGTTATATCCTATATCTGCACATCGTTATACGTTATATCATATATCTATGTATCGTTATACGTTATATCCTATATGTAGATAACGTCATACGTTATATCCTATATCTACGTATCGTTATACGTTATATCCTATGACTACATATCGTTATACGTTATATCCTACATCTACATATCGTTATATTTTATATCCTATATGTAGGCAGCGTTAAACCTTATATCCTATATCTGCATATCGTTATACGTTATATCCTATATCTACATATCGTTATACGTTATATCCTATATCTACATATCGTTATACGTTATATCCTATACGTAGATAAAGCTTTACGTTATATCCTATATCTACCTATCGTTATACGTTATATCCTGTATGTAGATAACGTTATACGTTATATCCTATATCTACATATCGTTATACGTTATATCCTATATGTAGATAACGCTTTACGTTATATCCTATATCTACGTATCGTTATACGTTATATCCTATATCTACATATCGTCATACGTTATATCCTATATCTACATATCGTTATACGTTATATCCTGTATGTAGATAACGCTTTACGTTATATCATATATCTACGTGTCGTTATACGTTATATCCTATATCTACGTATCGTTATTCGTTATATCCTATGACTACATATCGTGATACGTTATATCCTATATCTGCATATCGTTATACTTTGTATCCTATATCTACATATCGTTATACGTTATATCCTATATCTGCATATCGTTATACGTTATATCATATATCTATGTATCGTTATACGTTATATCCTATATGTAGATAACGTCATACGTTATATCCTACATCTACGTATCGTTATACGTTATATCCTATGACTACATATCGTTATACGTTATATCCTACATCTACATATCGTTATATTTTATATCCTATATGTAGGCAGCGTTAAACCTTATATCCTATATCTGCATATCGTTATACGTTATATCCTATATCTACATATCGTTATACGTTATATCCTATATCTACATATCGCTATACGTTATATCCTATACGTAGATAAAGCTTTACGTTATATCCTATATCTACCTATCGTTATACGTTATATCCTGTATGTAGATAACATTATACGTTATATCCTATATCTACATATCGTTATACGTTATATCCTATATGTAGATAACGCTTTACGTTATATCCTATATCTACGTATCGTTATACGTTATATCCTATATCTACATATCGTCATACGTTATATCCTATATCTACATATCGTTATACGTTATATCCTGTATGTAGATAACGCTTTACGTTATATCATATATCTACGTGTCGTTATACGTTATATCCTATATCTACGTATCGTTATACGTTATATCCTATATGTAGATAACGTTTTATGTTATATCCTGTATCTGCATATCGTAATACGGTATATCCTATATTTACCTATCGTTATACGTTATATCCTACATCTACATATCGTTATACGTTATATCCTATATCTACGTATCGTTATACGTTATATCCTATATGTAGATAACGTTATACGTTATATCCTATATCTACATATCGTTATACGTTATATCCTACATCCACGAATCGCTATACGTTATATCCTACATCTACATATCGTAACTCGTTATATCCTATATGTAGATAACGTTATACGTTATATCCTATATCTACGTATCGTTATACGTTATATCCTATGACTACATATCGTTGTACGTTATATCCTATGTCTACATAGCGTTATACGTTATATCCTATATCTACGTATCGTTATACGTTATATCCTATATCTACATATCGTTGTACGTTATATCCTATGTCTACATAGCGTTATACGTTATATCCTATATGTGGATATTGTTATACGTTATATCCTATATCTACATATCGTTATACGTTATATCCTATATCTACATATCGTTATACGTTATATCCTATACGTAGATAAAGCTTTACGTTATATCCTATATCTACCTATCGTTATACGTTATATCCTGTATGTAGATAACGTTATACGTTATATCCTATATCTACATATCGTTATACGTTATATCCTATATGTAGATAACGCTTTACGTTATATCCTATATCTACGTATCGTTATACGTTATATCCTATATCTACATATCGTCATACGTTATATCCTATATCTACATATCGTTATACGTTATATCCTGTATGTAGATAACGCTTTACGTTATATCATATATCTACGTGTCGTTATACGTTATATCCTATATCTACGTATCGTTATTCGTTATATCCTATGACTACATATCGTGATACGTTATATCCTATATCTGCATATCGTTATACTTTGTATCCTATATCTACATATCGTTATACGTTATATCCTATATCTGCATATCGTTATACGTTATATCATATATCTATGTATCGTTATACGTTATATCCTATATGTAGATAACGTCATACGTTATATCCTACATCTACGTATCGTTATACGTTATATCCTATGACTACATATCGTTATACGTTATATCCTACATCTACATATCGTTATATTTTATATCCTATATGTAGGCAGCGTTAAACCTTATATCCTATATCTGCATATCGTTATACGTTATATCCTATATCTACATATCGTTATACGTTATATCCTATATCTACATATCGTTATACGTTATATCCTATATGTAGATAACGTTATACGTTATATCCTATAACTACGTATCGCTATACGTTATATCCTATATGTAGATAACGTTACACGTTATATCCTATACGTACATATCGTTATACGTTATATCCTATGTCTGCATATCGCTATACGTTATATCCTATATGTAGATAACGTTATACGTTATATCCTATATCTACGTATCGCTATACGTTATATCCTATATGTAGATAACGTTACACGTTATATCCTATACGTACATATCGTTATACGTTATATCCTATATCTGCATATCGTTATACGTTATATCCAATGTCTACATATCGTTATACGTTATATCCTATATCTACATATCGTTATATGTTATATCCTACATCTACGTATCGTTATAGGTAATATCGTATATGTAGATAACGTTATACGTTATATCCTATATTTACGTATCGTTATACGTTATATCCTATATGTCGATAACGTTATACGTTATATCCTATATTTGCATATAGATATACGCTATATCCTATGTCTACATATCGTTATACGTTATATCCTACATGTACATATCGTAATACGTTGTATCCTGTATGTAGATAACGTTATACGTTATACCCTATATTTGCATATAGATATACGCTATATCCTATGTCTACATATCGTTATACGTTATATCATATATCTATGTATCGTTATACGTTATATCCTATATGTAGATAACGTCATACGTTATATCCTATATCTACGTATCGTTATACGTTATATCCTATGACTACATATCGTTATACGTTATATCCTATATCTACCTATCGTTATACGTTATATCCTATATCTACATACCGTTATACGTTATATCCTATGTCTACATTTCGTTATACGTTATATCCTATATCTACGCATCGTTGTACGTTATATCCTATATGTAGATAACGTTATACGTTATATCCTATATCTACGTATCGTTATTCGTTATATCCTATATCTACATATCGTTATACGTTATATCCTATGTCTACATATCGTTATACGTTATATCCTACATGTACATATCGTTATACATTGTATCCTGTATGTAGATAACGTTATACGTTATATCCTATATCTACATATCGTTATACGTTATATCCTATATCTGCATATCGTTATAAGTTATATCATATATCTACGTATCGTTATACGTTATATCCTATATGTAGATAACGCTTTACGTTATATCCTATATCTACGTATCGTTATACGTTATATCCTATATCTACATATCGTCATACGTTATATCCTATATCTACATATCGTTATAAGTTATATCCTATATCTACATATCGTTATACGTTATATCCTATATCTACATATCGTTATACGTTATATCCTATATGTAGATAACGTTATACGTTATATCCTATATCTACGTATCGCTATACGTTATATCCTATATGTAGATAACGTTACACGTTATATCCTATATCTACGTATCGTTATTCGTTATATCCTATGACTACATATCGTTATACGTTATATCCTATATCTGCATATCGTTATACTTTGTATCCTATATCTACATATCGTTATACGTTATATCCTATATCTGCACATCGTTATACGTTATATCATATATCTATGTATCGTTATACGTTATATCCTATATGTAGATAACGTCATACGTTATATCCTATATCTACGTATCGTTATACGTTATATCCTATGACTACATATCGTTATACGTTATATCCTACATCTACATATCGTTATATTTTATATCCTATATGTAGGCAGCGTTAAACCTTATATCCTATATCTGCATATCGTTATACGTTATATCCTATATCTACATATCGTTATACGTTATATCCTATATCTACATATCGTTATACGTTATATCCTATACGTAGATAAAGCTTTACGTTATATCCTATATCTACCTATCGTTATACGTTATATCCTGTATGTAGATAACGTTATACGTTATATCCTATATCTACATATCGTTATACGTTATATCCTATATGTAGATAACGCTTTACGTTATATCCTATATCTACGTATCGTTATACGTTATATCCTATATCTACATATCGTCATACGTTATAACCTATATCTACATATCGTTATACGTTATATCCTGTATGTAGATAACGCTTTACGTTATATCATATATCTACGTGTCGTTATACGTTATATCCTATATCTACGTATCGTTATTCGTTATATCCTATGACTACATATCGTGATACGTTATATCCTATATCTGCATATCGTTATACTTTGTATCCTATATCTACATATCGTTATACGTTATATCCTATATCTGCATATCGTTATACGTTATATCATATATCTATGTATCGTTATACGTTATATCCTATATGTAGATAACGTCATACGTTATATCCTACATCTACGTATCGTTATACGTTATATCCTATGACTACATATCGTTATACGTTATATCCTACATCTACATATCGTTATATTTTATATCCTATATGTAGGCAGCGTTAAACCTTATATCCTATATCTGCATATCGTTATACGTTATATCCTATATCTACATATCGTTATACGTTATATCCTATATCTACATATCGCTATACGTTATATCCTATACGTAGATAAAGCTTTACGTTATATCCTATATCTACCTATCGTTATACGTTATATCCTGTATGTAGATAACATTATACGTTATATCCTATATCTACATATCGTTATACGTTATATCCTATATGTAGATAACGCTTTACGTTATATCCTATATCTACGTATCGTTATACGTTATATCCTATATCTACATATCGTCATACGTTATATCCTATATCTACATATCGTTATACGTTATATCCTGTATGTAGATAACGCTTTACTATATATCATATATCTACGTGTCGTTATACGTTATATCCTATATCTACGTATCGTTATACGTTATATCCTATATGTAGATAACGTTTTATGTTATATCCTGTATCTGCATATCGTAATACGGTATATCCTATATTTACCTATCGTTATACGTTATATCCTACATCTACATATCGTTATACGTTATATCCTATATCTACGTATCGTTATACGTTATATCCTATATGTAGATAACGTTATACGTTATATCCTATATCTACATATCGTTATACGTTATATCCTACATCCACGAATCGCTATACGTTATATCCTACATCTACATATCGTAACTCGTTATATCCTATATGTAGATAACGTTATACGTTATATCCTATATCTACGTATCGTTATACGTTATATCCTATATCTACATATCGTTGTACGTTATATCCTATGTCTACATAGCGTTATACGTTATATCCTATATGTGGATATTGTTATACGTTATATCCTATATCTACATATCGTTATACGTTATATCCTATATCTACATATCGTTATACGTTATATCCTATACGTAGATAAAGCTTTACGTTATATCCTATATCTACCTATCGTTATACGTTATATCCTGTATGTAGATAACGTTATACGTTATATCCTATATCTACATATCGTTTTACGTTATATCCTATATGTAGATAACGCTTTACGTTATATCCTATATCTACGTATCGTTATACGTTATATCCTATATCTACATATCGTCATACGTTATATCCTATATCTACATATCGTTATACGTTATATCCTGTATGTAGATAACGCTTTACGTTATATCATATATCTACGTGTCGTTATACGTTATATCCTATATCTACGTATCGTTATTCGTTATATCCTATGACTACATATCGTGATACGTTATATCCTATATCTGCATATCGTTATACTTTGTATCCTATATCTACATATCGTTATACGTTATATCCTATATCTGCATATCGTTATACGTTATATCATATATCTATGTATCGTTATACGTTATATCCTATATGTAGATAACGTCATACGTTATATCCTACATCTACGTATCGTTATACGTTATATCCTATGACTACATATCGTTATACGTTATATCCTACATCTACATATCCTTATATTTTATATCCTATATGTAGGCAGCGTTAAACCTTATATCCTATATCTGCATATCGTTATACGTTATATCCTATATCTACATATCGTTATACGTTATATCCTATATCTACATATCGCTATACGTTATATCCTATACGTAGATAAAGCTTTACGTTATATCCTATATCTACCTATCGTTATACGTTATATCCTGTATGTAGATAACGTTATACGTTATATCCTATATCTACATATCGTTATACGTTATATCCTGTATGTAGATAACGCTTTACGTTATATCATATATCTACGTGTCGTTATACGTTATATCCTATATCTACGTATCGTTATACGTTATATCCTATATGTAGATAACGTTTTATGTTATATCCTGTATCTGCATATCGTAATACGGTATATCCTATATTTACCTATCGTTATACGTTATATCCTACATCTACATATCGTTATACGTTATATCCTATATCTACGTATCGTTATACGTTATATCCTATATGTAGATAACGTTATACGTTATATCCTATATCTACATATCGTTATACGTTATATCCTACATCCACGAATCGCTATACGTTATATCCTACATCTACATATCGTAACTCGTTATATCCTATATGTAGATAACGTTATACGTTATATCCTATATCTACGTATCGTTATACGTTATATCCTATGACTACATATCGTTATACGTTATATCCTATATCTGCATATCGTTATACTTTGTATCCTATATCTACATATCGTTATACGTTATATCCTATATCTGCACATCGTTATACGTTATATCATATATCTACGTATCGTTATACGTTATATCCTATATGTAGGTAACGTTATACGTTATATCCTATATCTATGTATCGTTATACGTTATATCCTACATCTACATATCGTTATACGCTGTATCCTATATGTAGATGACGTTATACGTTATATCCTATATCTACGTATCGTTATACGTTATATCCTATATCTACATACCGTTATACGTTATATCCTATATCTACATATCGTTATACGTTATATCCTATATCTACATATCGTTATACGTTATATCCTATATGTAGATAACGTTATACGTTATATCCTATATCTACGTATCGTTATACGTTATATCCTATATGTAGATAACGTTATACGTTATATCCTATATCTACATATCGTTATACGTTATATCCTATATCTACATATCGTTACACGTTATATCCTATATGTAGATAACGTTATACGTTATATTCTATATCTGCATATCGTTATACGTTATATCATATATCTACGTATCGTTATACGTTATATCCTATATCTACGTATCGTTATACGTTATATCCTATATCTACATATCGTCATACGTTATATCCTATATCTACATATCGTTATACGTTATATCCTATATGTAGATAACGCTTTACGTTATATCATATATCTACGTATCGTTATACGTTATATCCTATATCTACGTATCGTTATACGTTATATCCTATATCTACGTATCGCTATACGTTATATCCTATATGTAGATAACGTTATACGTTATATCCTATATCTACGTATCGTTATTCGTTATATCCTATGACTACATATCGTTATACGTTATATCCTATATCTGCATATCGTTATGCTTTGTATCCTATATCTACATATCGTTATACGTTATATCCTATATCTGCATATCGTTATACCTTATATCATATATCTATGTATCGTTATACGTTATATCCTATATGTAGATAACGTTATACGTTATATCCTATATCTACGTATCGTTATACGTTATATCCTATATTTACGTATCGTTATACGTTATATCCTACATCTACATATCGTTATATTTTATATCCTATATGTAGATACCGTTATACGTTATATCCTATATCTACGTATCGTTATACGTTATATCCTATATTTACGTATCGTTATACGTTATATCCTACATCTACATATCGTTATACGTTATATCCTATATGTAGACAACGTTATACGTTATATCCTATATCTGCATATCGTTACGCGTTATATCCTATATCTACGTATCGTTATACGTTATATCCTACATCTACATATCGTTATATGTTATATCCTATATGTAGATAGCGTTATACCTTATATCCTATATCTACGTATCGTTATACGTTATATCCTACATCTACATATCGTTATATGTTATATCCTATATGTAGATAGCGTTATACCTTATATCCTATATCTACGTATCGTTATACGTTATATCCTATATCTACGTATCGTTATTCGTTATATCCTATGACTACATATCGTTATACGTTATATCCTATATCTGCATATCGTTATGCTTTGTATCCTATATCTACATATCGTTATACGTTATATCCTATATCTGCATATCGTTATACCTTATATCATATATCTATGTATCGTTATACGTTATATCCTATATGTAGATAACGTTATACGTTATATCCTATATCTGCATATCGTTACGCGTTATATCCTATATTTACGTATCGTTATACGTTATATCCTACATCTACATATCGTAATACGTTATATCCTATATGTAGATAACGTTTTACGTTATATACTATATCTACGTATCGTTATACGTTATATCCTATATCTACATACCGTTATACGTTATATCCTATATGTAGACAACGTTATACGTTATATCCTATATCTGCATATCGTTACGCGTTATATCATATATCTACGTATCGTTATACGTTATATCCTATATGTAGATAACGTTATACGTTATATCCTATATCTACATATCGTGATACGTTATATCCTACATCCACGAATCGCTATACGTTATATCCTACATCTACATATCGTTATACGTTATATCCTATATCTGCATATCGTTATAAGTTATATCATATATCTACCTATCGTTATACGTTATATCCTATATGTAGATAACGTTATACGTTATATCCTATATCTACATATCGTTATACGTTATATCCTATATCTGCATATCGTTATAAGTTATATCATATATCTACCTATCGTTATACGTTATATCCTATATGTAGATAACGTTATACGTTATATCCTATATCTACATATCGTTATACGTTATATCCTATATCTGCATATCGTTATAAGTTATACCATATATCTACGTATCGTTATACGTTATATCCTATATGTAGATAACGCTTTACGTTATATCCTATATCTACGTATCGTTATACGTTATATCCTATATCTACATATCGTCATACGTTATATCCTATATCTACATATCGTTATACGTTATATCCTGTATGTAGATAACGCTTTACGTTATATCATATATCTACGTGTCGTTATACGTTATATCCTATATCTACGTATCGTTATACGTTATATCCTACATCTACATATCGTTATATGTTATATCCTATATGTAGATAGCGTTATACCTTATATCCTATATCTGCATATCGTTATACGTTATATCCTACATCTACATATCATTATACGTTATATCGTATATGTAGATAACGTTTTACGATATATCCTATGTCTACGCATCGTTATACGTTATATCCTATATGTAGATAACGTTTTACGTTATATCCTGTATCTGCATATCGTAATACGGTATATCCTATATCTACCTATCGTTATACGTTATATCCTTCATCTACATATCGTTATACGTTATATCCTATATGTAAATAACGTTTTACGTTCTATCCTATATCTACCTTTCGTTATACGTTATATCCTATATCTACATACCGTTATACGTTATATCCTATGTCTACATTTCGTTATACGTTATATCCTATATCTACGTATCGTAATACGTTATATCCTATATCTACATACCGTTATATGTTATATCCTATGTCTACATTTCGTTATACGTTATATCCTATATCTACGCATCGTTGTACGTTATATCCTATATGTAGATAACGTTATACGTTATATCCTACATCTACGTATCGTTATACGTTATATCCTACATCCACAAATCGCTATACGTTATATCCTACATCTACATATCGTAACACGTTATATCATATATGTAGATACCGTTATACGTTATTTCCTATATCTACATATCGTTATACGTTATATCATATATCTACGTATCGTTATACGTTATATCCTATATGTAGATAACGTTATACGCTGTATCCTATATGTAGATAACGTTATACGTTATATCCTACATCTACGTATCGTTATACGTTATATCCTATGACTAAATATCGTTATACGTTATATCCTACATCTACATATCGTTATATTTTATATCCTATATGTAGACACCGTTATACGTTATTTCCTATATCTACATATCGTTATACGTTATATCATATATCTACGTATCGTTATACGTTATATCCTATATGTAGATACCGTTAAACGTTATTTCCTATATCTACATATCGTTATACGTTATATCATATATCTACGTATCGTTATACGTTATATCCTACATCAACACATCGTTATACGTTATATCCTATATCTACGTATCGTTATACGTTATATCCTATATCTGCATATCGTTAAACGTTATATGCTATATCCACGTATGGTTATACGTTATATCCTATGACTACATATCGTTATACGTTATATCCTACATCTACATATCGTTATACTTTATATCCTATATGTAGATACCGTTATACGTTATTTCCTATATCTACATATCGTTATACGTTATATCATATATCTACGTATCGTTACACGTTATATCCTATATGTAGATACCGTTATACGTTATTTCCTATATCTACATATCGCTATACGTTATATCATATATCTACGTATCGTTATACGCTATATCCTACATCTACATATCGTTATATTTTATATCCTATATGTACATATCGTTATACGTTATATCCTATATCTACGTATCGTTATACGTTGTATCCAATATGTAGATAACGTTATACGTTACATCCTATATCTACGTATCGTTATACGTTATATCCAATATGTAGATAACGTTATACGTTATATCCTATATCTACGTATCGTTATACATTGCATCGTATATCTATAAATCATTATACGTTATATCCTATATCTACGTATCGTTATACGTTATATCCTATGACTACATATCGTTATACGTTATATCCTACATCTACATATCGTTATATTTTATATCCTATATGTAGATACCGTTATACGTTATTTCCTATATCTACATATCGTTATACGTTATATCCTATATCTATGTATCGTAGTATGTTGTATCCTATATGTAACAATCGTTATACGTTATATCCTATATCTACATATCGTTATACGCTATATCCTATATCTACGTATCGTTATACGTTATATCCTATATGTAGATAACGTTATACGTTATATCCTATATGTAGATAACGTCATACGTTATATCCTACATCTACATATCGTTATACGTTATATCCGATATGTAGATACCGTTATACGTTAGATCCAATATCTGCATATCGTTATACGTTATATCCTATATCTACGTATCGTTATACGTTATATCCTATATCTGCATATCGTTAAACGTTATATGCTATATCCACGTATCGTTATACGTTATATCCTATGACTACATATCGTTATACGTTATATCCTACATCTACATATCGTTATATTTTATATCCTATATGTAGATACCGTTATACGTTATTTCCTATATCTACATATCGTTAAACGTTATATGCTATATCCACGTATCGTTATACGTTATATCCTATGACTACATATCGTTATACGTTATATCCTATAACTACATATCGTTATACGTTATATCCTATGTCTACATAGCGTTACACGTTATATCCTATATGTAGATATCGCTATACGTTATATACTATATCTACGTATCGTTGTACGCTATATCCTATATCTACATATCGTTATACGTTATATCCTATATCTACGTATCGTTATACGTTATATCCTATATCTGCATATCGTTATACGTTATATCCTATATCTTCGTATCGTTATACGTTATATCCTATATCTGCATATCGTTATACGTTATATCCTATATCTACATGTCGTTATACATTATATCATATATGTAGATAACGTTATACGTTATATCCTATATCTACGTATCGTTGTACGCTATATCCTATATCTCTACATATCGTTATACGTTATATGCTATGTCTACATATCGTTATACGTTATATCCTATATCTGCATATCGTTATACGTTATATCCTATATCTACATGTCGTTATACATTATATCATATATGTAGATAACGTTATACGTTATATCCTATATCTACGTATCGTTGTACGCTATATCCTATATCTACATGTCGTTATACATTATATCCTATATCTACGTATCGTTATACGTTATATCCTATATCTACATATCGTTGTACGTTATATCCTATGTCTACATAGCGTTATACGTTATATCCTATATGTGGATATTGTTATACGTTATATCCTATATCTGCATATCGTTATACGTTATATCCTATATCTACATATCGTTATACGTTATATCCTATATGTAGATAACGTTTTACGTTATATCCTACATCTACCTATCGTTATACGTTATGTTCTATATGTAGATAGCGTTATACGTTATATACTATATCTACGTATCGTTGTACGTTATATCCTATATCTACATATCGTTATACGGTATATCCTATGTCTACATATCGTTATACGTTATATTCTATAACTACATATCGTTATACGTTATATCCTATGTCTACATTGCGTTACACGTTATATCCTATATGTAGATATCGTTATACGTTATATCCTGTATCTGCATATCGTTATACGTTATATCCTATATCTACATATAGTTATACGGTATATCCTATGTCTACATATCGTTATACGTTATATCCTATGTCTACATTGCGTTACACGTTATATCCTATATGTAGATATCGTTATACGTTATATCCTGTATCTGCATATCGTTATACGTTATATCCTATATCTACATATAGTTATACGGTATATCCTATGTCTACATATCGTTATACGTTATATCCTATATGTAGATAACGTTATACGGTATATCCTATATCTAAGTACGTTATACGTTATATCCTATGTCTACATATCGTTATACGTTATATCCTACATCTACATATCGTTATACGTTATGTCCTATATGTAGATATCGCTATACGTTATATACTATATCTACGTATCGTTGTACGCTATATCCTATATCTACATATCGTTATACGTTGTATCCTATATCTACGTATCGTTATACGTTATATTCTATAACTACATATCGTTATACGTTATATCCTATGTCTACATTGCGTTACACGTTATATCCTATATGTAGATATCGTTATACGTTATATCCTGTATCTGCATATCGTTATACGTTATATCCTATATCTACATATAGTTATACGGTATATCCTATGTCTACATATCGTTATACGTTATATCCTATATGTAGATAACGTTATACGGTATATCCTATATCTAAGTACGTTATACGTTATATCCTATGTCTACATATCGTTATACGTTATATCCTACATCTACATATCGTTATACGTTATATCCTATATATAGAAAACGTTATACGTTATATCCTATATCTACGTATCGTTGTACGCTATATCCTATATCTACATGTCGTTATACATTATATCCTATATCTACGTATCGTTATACGTTATATCCTATATCTACATATCGTTGTACGTTATATCCTATGTCTACATAGCGTTATACGTTATATCCTATATGTGGATATTGTTATACGTTATATCCTATATCTGCATATCGTTATACGTTATATCCTATATCTACATATCGTTATACGTTATATCCTATATGTAGATAACGTTTTACGTTATATCCTACATCTACCTATCGTTATACGTTATGTTCTATATGTAGATAGCGTTATACGTTATATACTATATCTACGTATCGTTGTACGTTATATCCTATATCTACATATCGTTATACGGTATATCCTATGTCTACATATCGTTATACGTTATATCCTATGTCTACATATCGTTAGACGTTATATCCTATATCTACGTATCGTTATACGTTATATCCTATATCAACATATCGTTGTACGTTATATCCTATATCTACATATCGTTATACGGTATATCCTATGTCTACATATCGTTATACGTTATATCCTATATGTAGATATCGTTATACGTTATATCCTATATCTGCATATCGTTATACGTTATATCCTATATCTACATATCATTATTCGTTATATCCTATACGTAGATAACATTTTACGTTATATACTATATCTACGTATCGTTGTACGCTATATCCTATATCTACATATCGTTATACGTTATATCCTATGTCTACATATCGTTATACGTTGTATCCTATATCTACATATCGTTATACGGTATATCCTATGTCTACATATCGTTATACGTTATATCCTATACGTAGATAACATTTTACGTTATATACTATATCTACGTATCGTTGTACGCTATATCCTATATCTACATATCGTTATACGTTATATCCTATGACTACATATCGATATACGTTATATCCTACATCTACATATCGTTATACGTTATATCCTATATGTAGATATCGTTATACGTTATATCCTACATGTAGATAACGTTATACGTTATATCCTATATCTACGTATCGTTATACGTTATATCCTATATGTAGATAAAGTTATACCTTATATCCTATACCTACATACCGTTATACGTTATATCCTATATCTACATATCATTATACGTTATATCCTATACGTAGATAACATTTTACGATATATACTATATCTACGTATCGTTGTACGCTATATCCTATATCTACATATCGTTATACGTTATATCCTACGTCTACATATCGTTATACGTTATATCCCATATGTAGATAACGTTATTCGTTATATCCTATATCTACATATCCTTATACGTTACATCCTATATCTACATATCCTTGTACGCTATATCCTATATCTACATATCGTTATGCGTTATATCCTACATCTACATATCGTTATACGTTATATCCTATATGTAGGTATCGTTATACGTTATATCCTATATGTAGATAATGTTATTCGTTATATCCTATATCTACATATACTTATACGTTACATCCTATATCTACATATCGTTATACGTTATATACCATGTCTACGTATCGTTTAACGTTATGTCCTATATGTAGAAAACGTTATACGTTATATCCTATAGCTACGTATCGTTGTACGCTATATCCTATATCTACATATGGTTATACGTTATATCCTATGTCTACATATCGTTATACGTTATATCCTATATCTGCATATCGTTATACGTTATATCCTACATCTACATATCGTTATACGTTATATCCTATAACTACATATCGTTATACGTTATATCCTATGTCTACATATCGTTATACGTTATATCCTATATCTGCATATCGTTATACGTTATATCCTACATCTACGTATCGTTATACGTTATATCCTATATGTAGATATTGTTATACGTTATATCCTATATCTGCATATCGTTATACGTTCTATCCTATATCTACATATAGTTATACGGTATATCCTATGTCTACATATCGTTATACGTTATATCCTATATGTAGATAACGTTATACGTTATATCCTCTATCTACGTACGTTATACGTTATATCCTATGTCTACATATCGTTATACGTTATATCCTACATCTACATATCGTTATACGTTATATCCTATATATAGAAAACGTTATACGTTATATCCTATATCTACGTATCGTTGTACGCTATATCCTATATCTACATGTCGTTATACATTATATCCTATATCTCCGTACCGTTATACGTTATATCCTATATCTGCGTATCGTTATACGTTATATCCTATGTCTACATATCGTTACACGTTATATCCTACATCTACGTATCGTTATACGTTATGTCCTATATGTAGATATCTTTATACGTTATATACTATATCTACGTATCGTTATACGTTATATCCTATATGTAGATAACGTTTTACGTAATATCCTATATCTACGTATCGTTATACATTATATCCTATATGTAGACAAGGTTATACGTTTTATCCTATATCTGCATATCGTTATACGTTATATCCTATATCTACATGTCGTTATACATTATATCCTATATGTAGATAACGTTATACGTTATATCCTATATCTACGTATCATTATACGTTATATCCTATACGTAGATAACATTTTACGATATATACTATATCTACGTATCGTTGTACGCTATATCCTATATCTACATATCGTTATACGTTATATCCTATGTCTACATACCGTTATACGTTATATCCCATATGTAGATAACGTTATACGTTATATCCTATATCTACGTATCGTTATACGATATATCCTATATGTAGATAACGTTATACGTTATATCCTATATCTACATATCGTAATACGTTATATCCTCTATGTGGATAACGTTTCACGTTATATCCTATATCTAAAGATCGTTATACGTTATATCCTATATCTACATATCGTTATACGTTATATCCTTCATGTGGATAACGTTCTACGTTATATCCTATATCTACATATCGTTATACGTTATATCCTATATCTACATATCGTTCTACGTTATATGCTATATCTACGTATCGTTATACGTTATATCCTATATGTAGATAACGTTATACGTTATATCCTATATCTACATATCGTAATACGTTATATCCTTTATGTGGATAACGTTTCACGTTATATCCTATATCTAAAGATCGTTATACGTTATATCCTATATCTACATATCGTTATACGTTATATCCTAGATGTGGATAACGTTTTACGTTATATCCTATATCTACATACCGTTATACGTTATATCCTATATCTACATATCGTTATACGTTATAAACCTATATCTACATATCGTTATACGTTATATCCTTTATGTGGATAACGTTTTACGTTATATCCTATATCTAAAGATCGTTATACGTTATATCCTATATCCTCATATCGTTAAACGTCATAAACCATGTCTACGTATCGTCATACGTTATATCTTATATGTAGAAAATGTTATACGTTATATCCTATATCTACGTATCGTTGTACGCTATATCCTATATCTACATATCGTTATACGTTATATCCTATGTCTACATATCGTTATACGTTATATCCTATATCTGCATATTGCTATTCGTTATATCCTATATCTACATATCGTTATACGTTATATTCTATATGTAGATAACGTTTTACGTTATATCCTATATCTACGTATCGTTATACATTATATCCTATATGTAGACATTGTTATACGTTATATCCTAGATGTGGATATCGTTATACGTTATATCCTATATCTACATGTCGTTATACATTATATCCCATATGAAGATAACGTTATACGTTATATCCTATATCTACGTATCGTTGTACGCTATATCCTATATCTCTACATATCGTTATACGTTATATCCTATGTCTACATATCGTTATACGTTATATCCTATATCTGCATATAGTTATACGTTATATCCTACATCTACATATCGTTATACGTTATATCCTACATCTACATATCGTTATACGTCATATCCTATATGTAGATATTGTTATACGTTATATCCTGCATCTACATATCGTTATACGTTATATCCTATGTCTACATATCGTTATACGTTATATCCTACATCTACATATCGTCATACATTATTTCCTATATCTACGTATCGTTATACGTTATATCCTATATGTAGATAACATTATACGTTATATCCTACATCTACATATCGTAATACGTTATATCCTTTATGTGGATAACGTTTTACGTTATATCCTATATGTAGATAACGTTATACGTTACATCCTGTATCTACGTATCGTTATACGTTATATCCTATATCTAAAGATCGTTATACGTTATATCCTATATCTACATATCGTTATACGTTATATCCTACATGTGGATAACGTTTTACGTTATATCCTATATCTACATATCGTTATACGTTATATCCTATATCTACATATCGTTATACGTTATATCCTATATCTACGTATCGTTATACGTTATATCCTATATGTAGATAACATTATACGTTATATCCTACATCTACATATCGTAATACGTTATATCCTTTATGTGGATAACGTTTTACGTTATATCCTATATCTAAAGATCGTTATACGTTATATCCTGTATCTACATATCGTTATACGTTATATCCTAGATGTGGATAACGTTTTACGTTATATCCTATATCTACATATCGTTATACGTTATATCCTATATCTACATATCGTTATACGTTATATCCTATATCTACATATCGTTATACGTTATATCCTATATCTACATATCGTTATACGTTATATCCTATACGTAGATAACGTTTTACGTTATATACTATATCTACGTATCGTTGTACGCTATATCCTATATCTACATATCGTTATACGTTATATCCTATATGTAGATATCGTTATACGTTATATCCTATATGTAGATAACGTCATATGTTATTTCCTATATCTACGTATCGTTATACGTTATATCCTATATGTAGATAACGTTTTACGTTATATCCTATATCTACGTACCGTTATACGTTATATCCTATATCTGCATATCGTTATACGTCATATACCATGTCTACGTATCGTTATACGTTATATCTTATATGTAGAAGATGTTATACGTTATATCCTATATCTACGTATCGTTGTACGCTATATCCTATATCTCTACATATCGTTATACGTTATATCCTATGTCTACATATCGTTATACGTTATATCCTATATCTGCATATCGTTATACGTTATATCCTATATCTACATGTCGTTATACATTATATCATATATGTAGATAACGTTATACGTTATATCCTATATCTACGTATCGTTGTACGCTATATTCTATATCTCTACATATCGTTATACGTTATATCCTATGTCTACATATCGTTATACGTTATATCCTATATCTGCATATCGTTATACGTTATATCCTACATCTACGTACCGTTATACGTTATGTCCTATATGTAGATATCGCTATACGTTATATACTATATCTACGTATCGTTGTACGCTATATCCTATATCTACATATCGTTCTACGTTATATCCTATATCTACGTATCGTTATACGTTATATCCTATAACTACATATCGTTATACGTTATATCCTATGTCTACATAGCGTTACACGTTATATCCTATATGTAGATATCGTTATACGTTATATCCTGTGTCTGCATATCGTTATACGTTATATCCTATATCTACATATAGTTATACGGTATATCCTATGTCTACATATCGTTATACGTTATATCCTATATGTAGATAACGTTATACGGTATATCCTATATCTAAGTACGTTATACGTTATATCCTATGTCTACATATCGTTATACGTTATATCCTACATCTACATATCGTTATACGTTATATCCTATATATAGAAAACGTTATACGTTGTATCCTATATCTACGTATCGTTGTACGCTATATCGTATATCTACATGTCGTTATACATTATATCCTATATCTACGTATCGTTATACGTTATATCCTATATCTACATATCGTTGTACGTTATATCCTATGTCTACATAGCGTTATACGTTATATCCTATATGTAGATATTGTTATACGTTATATCCTATATCTGCATATCGTTATACGTTATATCCTATATCTACATATCGTTATACGTTATATCCTATATGTAGATAACGTTTTACGTTATATCCTACATCTACCTATCGTTATACGTTATGTTCTATATGTAGATAGCGTTATACGTTATATACTATATCTACGTATCGTTGTACGCTATATCCTATATCTACATATCGTTATACGTTATATCCTACGTCTACATAGCGTTATACGTTATATTCTATATGTAGATATTGTTATACGTTATATCCTATATCTGCATATCGTTATACGTTATATCCTATATCTACATATCGTTATACGTTATATCCTATATGTAGATAACGTTTTACGTTATATCCTACATCGACGTATCGCTATACATTATGTCCTATATGTAGATATCGTTATACGTTATATACTATATCTACGTATCATTGTACGCTATATCCTATATCTACACATCGTTATACGTTATATCCTATGTCTACATATCGTTAGACTTTATATCCTATATCTACGTATCGTTATACGTTATATCCTATATCTACATATCGTTGTACGTTATATCCTATATCTACATATCGTTATACGGTATATCCTATGTCTACATATCTTTATACGTTATATCCTATATGTAGATATCGTTATACGTTATATCCTATATCTGCATATCGTTATACGTTATCTCCTATATCTACATATCATTATACGTTATATCCTATACGTAGATAACATTTTACGTTATATACTATATCTACGTATCGTTGTACGCTATATCCTATATCTACATATCGTTATACGTTATATCCTATAACTACATATCGTTATACGTTATATCCTATGTCTACATAGCGTTATACGTTATATCCTATATGTAGATATTGTTATACGTTATATCCTATATCTGCATATCGTTATACGTTCTATCCTATATCTACATATAGTTATACGGTATATCCTATGTCTACATATCGTTATACGTTATATCCTATATGTAGATAACGTTATACGTTATATCCTATATCTACGTACGTTATACGTTATATCCTATGTCTACATATCGTTATACGTTATATCCTACATCTACATATCGTTATACGTTATATCCTATATATAGAAAACGTTATACGTTATATCCTATATCTACGTATCGTTGTACGCTATATCCTATATCTACATGTCGTTATACATTATATCCTATATCTCCGTACCGTTATACGTTATATCCTATATCTGCGTATCGTTATACGTTATATCCTATGTCTACATATCGTTACACGTTATATCCTACATCTACGTATCGTTATACGTTATGTCCTATATGTAGATATCTTTATACGTTATATACTATATCTACGTATCGTTATACGTTATATCCTTTATGTGGATAACGTTTTACGTAATATCCTATATCTACGTATCGTTATACATTATATCCTATATGTAGACAAGGTTATACGTTTTATCCTATATCTGCATATCGTTATACGTTATATCCTATATCTACATGTCGTTATACATTATATCCTATATGTAGATAACGTTATACGTTATATCCTATATCTACGTATCATTATACGTTATATCCTATACGTAGATAACATTTTACGATATATACTATATCTACGTATCGTTGTACGCTATATCCTATATCTACATATCGTTATACGTTATATCCTATGTCTACATACCGTTATACGTTATATCCCATATGTAGATAACGTTATACGTTATATCCTATATCTACGTATCGTTATACGATATATCCTATATGTAGATAACGTTATACGTTATATCCTATATCTACATATCGTAATACGTTATATCCTTTATGTGGATAACGTTTCACGTTATATCCTATATCTAAAGATCGTTATACGTTATATCCTATATCTACATATCGTTATACGTTATATCCTTCATGTGGATAACGTTCTACGTTATATCCTATATCTACATATCGTTATACGTTATATCCTATATCTACATATCGTTATACGTTATATGCTATATCTACGTATCGTTATACGTTATATCCTATATGTAGATAACGTTATACGTTATATCCTATATCTACATATCGTAATACGTTATATCCTTTATGTGGATAACGTTTCACGTTATATCCTATATCTAAAGATCGTTATACGTTATATCCTATATCTACATATCGTTATACGTTATATCCTAGATGTGGATAACGTTTTACGTTATATCCTATATCTACATACCGTTATACGTTATATCCTATATCTACATATCGTTATACGTTATAAACCTATATCTACATATCGTTATACGTTATATCCTTTATGTGGATAACGTTTTACGTTATATCCTATATCTAAAGATCGTTATACGTTATATCCTATATCCTCATATCGTTAAACGTCATAAACCATGTCTACGTATCGTCATACGTTATATCTTATATGTAGAAAATGTTATACGTTATATCCTATATCTACGTATCGTTGTACGCTATATCCTATATCTACATATCGTTATACGTTATATCCTATGTCTACATATCGTTATACGTTATATCCTATATCTGCATATTGCTATTCGTTATATCCTATATCTACATATCGTTATACGTTATATTCTATATGTAGATAACGTTTTACGTTATATCCTATATCTACGTATCGTTATACATTATATCCTATATGTAGACATGGTTATTGGTTATATCCTAGATGTGGATATCGTTATACGTTATATCCTATATCTACATGTCGTTATACATTATATCCTATATGAAGATAACGTTATACGTTATATCCTATATCTACGTATCGTTGTACGCTATATCCTATATCTCTACATATCGTTATACGTTATATCCTATGTCTACATATCGCTATACGTTATATCCTATATCTGCATATAGTTATACGTTATATCCTACATCTACATATCGTTATACGTTATATCCTACATCTACATATCGTTATACGTCATATCCTATATGTAGATATTGTTATACGTTATATCCTGCATCTACATATCGTTATACGTTATATCCTATGTCTACATATCGTTATACGTTATATCCTACATCTACATATCGTCATACATTATTTCCTATATCTACGTATCGTTATACGTTATATCCTATATCTACATATCGTTATACGTTATATCCTATATCTCCATATCGTTATACGTTATATCCTATATCTAAAGATCGTTATACGTTATATCCTATATCTACATATCGTTATACGTTATATCCTACATGTGGATAACGTTTTACGTTATATCCTATATCTACATATCGTTATACGTTATATCCTATATCTACATATCGTTATACGTTATATCCTATATCTACGTATCGTTATACGTTATATCCTATATGTAGATAACATTATACGTTATATCCTACATCTACATATCGTAATACGTTATATCCTTTATGTGGATAACGTTTTACGTTATATCCTATATCTAAAGATCGTTATACGTTATATCCTGTATCTACATATCGTTATACGTTATATCCTATATGTGGATAACGTTTTACGTTATATCCTATATCTACATATCGTTATACGTTATATCCTATATCTACATATCGTTATACGTTATATCCTATATCTACATATCGTTATACGTTATATCCTATATCTACATATCGTTATACGTTATATCCTATACGTAGATAACGTTTTACGTTATATACTATATCTACGTATCGTTGTACGCTATATCCTATATCTACATATCGTTATACGTTATATCCTATATGTAGATATCGTTATACGTTATATCCTATATGTAGATAACGTCATATGTTATTTCCTATATCTACGTATCGTTATACGTTATATCCTATATGTAGATAACGTTTTACGTTATATCCTATATCTACGTACCGTTATACGTTATATCCTATATCTGCATATCGTTATACGTCATATACCATGTCTACGTATCGTTATACGTTATATCTTATATGTAGAAGATGTTATACGTTATATCCTATATCTACGTATCGTTGTACGCTATATCCTATATCTCTACATATCGTTATACGTTATATCCTATGTCTACATATCGTTATACGTTATATCCTATATCTGCATATCGTTATACGTTATATCCTATATCTACATGTCGTTATACATTATATCATATATGTAGATAACGTTATACGTTATATCCTATATCTGCGTATCGTTGTACGCTATATTCTATATCTCTACATATCGTTATACGTTATATCCTATGTCTACATATCGTTATACGTTATATCCTATATCTGCATATCGTTATACGTTATATCCTATATCTACATGTCGTTATACATTATATCATATATGTAGATAACGTTATACGTTATATCCTATATCTACGTATCGTTGTACGCTATATCCTATATCTCTACATATCGTTATACGTTATATCCTATGTCTACATATCGTTATACGTTATATCCTATATCTGCATATCGTTATACGTTATATCCTACATCTACGTATCGTTATACGTTATGTCCTATATGTAGATATCGCTATACGTTATATACTATATCTACGTATCGTTGTACGCTATATCCTATATCTACATATCGTTCTACGTTATATCCTATATCTACGTATCGTTATACGTTATATCCTATAACTACATATCGTTATACGTTATATCCTATGTCTACATAGCGTTACACGTTATATCCTATATGTAGATATCGTTATACGTTATATCCTGTATCTGCATATCGTTATACGTTATATCCTATATCTACATATAGTTATACGGTATATCCTATGTCTACATATCGTTATACGTTATATCCTATATGTAGATAACGTTATACGGTATATCCTATATCTAAGTACGTTATACGTTATATCCTATGTCTACATATCGTTATACGTTATATCCTACATCTACATATCGTTATACGTTATATCCTATATATAGAAAACGTTATACGTTATATCCTATATCTACGTATCGTTGTACGCTATATCGTATATCTACATGTCGTTATACATTATATCCTATATCTACGTATCGTTATACGTTATATCCTATATCTACATATCGTTGTACGTTATATCCTATGTCTACATAGCGTTATACGTTATATCCTATATGTAGATATTGTTATACGTTATATCCTATATCTGCATATCGTTATACGTTATATCCTATATCTACATATCGTTATACGTTATATCCTATATGTAGATAACGTTTTATGTTATATCCTACATCTACCTATCGTTATACGTTATGTTCTATATGTAGATAGCGTTATACGTTATATACTATATCTACGTATCGTTGTACGCTATATCCTATATCTACATATCGTTATACGTTATATCCTACGTCTACATAGCGTTATACGTTATATTCTATATGTAGATATTGTTATACGTTATATCCTATATCTGCATATCGTTATACGTTATATCCTATATCTACATATCGTTATACGTTATATCCTATATGTAGATAACGTTTTACGTTATATCCTACATCGACGTATCGCTATACATTATGTCCTATATGTAGATATCGTTATACGTTATATACTATATCTACGTATCGTTGTACGCTATATCCTATATCTACATATCGCTATACGTTATATCCTATGTCTACATATCGTTAGACTTTATATCCTATATCTACGTATCGTTATACGTTATATCCTATATCTACATATCGTTGTACGTTATATCCTATATCTACATATCGTTATACGGTATATCCTATGTCTACATATCGTTATACGTTATATCCTATATGTAGATATCGTTATACGTTATATCCTATATCTGCATATCGTTATACGTTATATCCTATATCTACATATCATTATACGTTATATCCTATACGTAGATAATATTTTACGTTATATACTATATCTACGTATCGTTGTACGCTATATCCTATATCTACATATCGTTATACGTTATATCCTATGTCTACATATCGTTATACGTTGTATCCTATATCTACATATCGTTATACGGTATATCCTATGTCTACATATCGTTATACGTTATATCCTATACGTAGATAACATTTTACGTTATATACTATATCTACGTATCGTTGTACGCTATATCCTATATCTACATATCGTTATACGTTATATCCTATGTCTACATATCGTTATACGTTATATCCTACATCTACATATCGTTATACGTTATATCCTATATGTAGATATCGTTATACGTTATATCCTATATGTAGATAACGTTATACGTTATATCCTATATCTACGTATCGTTATACGTTATATCCTATATGTAGATAAAGTTATACCTTATATCCTATACCTACATACCGTTATACGTTATATCCTATATCTACATATCATTATACGTTATATCCTATACGTAGATAACATTTTACGATATATACTATATCTACGTATCGTTGTACGCTATATCCTATATCTACATATCGTTATACGTTATATCCTACGTCTACATATCGTTATACGTTATATCCCATATGTAGATAACGTTATTCGTTATATCATATATCTACATATCCTTATACGTTACATCCTATATCTACATATCGTTGTACGCTATATAATATATCTACATATCGTTATGCGTTATATCCTACATCTACATATCGTTATACGTTATATCCTATATCTACATATAGTTATACGGTATATCCTATGTCTACATATCGTTATACGTTATATCCTATATGTAGATAACGTTATACGGTATATCCTATATCTAAGTACGTTATACGTTATATCCTATGTCTACATATCGTTATACGTTATATCCTATATGTAGATAACGTTATACGTTATATCCTATATCTACATATCGTAATACGTTATATCCTTTATGTGGATAACGTTTCACGTTATATCCTATATCTAAAGATCGTTATACGTTATATCCTATATCTACATATCGTTATACGTTATATCCTACATGTAGATAACGTTATTCGTTATATCCTATATCTACATATACTTATACGTTACATCCTATATCTACATATCGTTATACGTTATATACCATGTCTACGTATCGTTTAACGTTATGTCCTATATGTAGAAAACGTTATACGTTATATCCTATATCTACGTATCGTTGTACGCTATATCCTATATCTACATATGGTTATACGTTATATCCTATGTCTACATATCGTTATACGTTATATCCTATATCTGCATATTGTTATACGTTATATCCTACATCTACATATCGTTATACGTTATATCCTATATGTAGATAACGTTTTACGTTATATCCTATATCTACGTATCGTTGTACGCTATATCCTATATCTCTACATATCGTTATACGTTATATCCTATGTCTACATATCGTTATACGTTATATCCTATATCTGCATATCGTTATACGTTATATCTTACATCTACGTATCGTTATACGTTATGTCCTATATGTAGATATCGCTATACGTTATATGCTATATCTACGTATCGTTATACGTTATATCCTATATGTAGATAACGTTATACGTTATATCCTATATCTACATATCGTAATACGTTATATCCTTTATGTGGATAACGTTTCACGTTATATCCTATATCTAAAGATCGTTATACGTTATATCCTATATCTACATATCGTTATACGTTATATCCTAGATGTGGATAACGTTTTACGTTATATCCTATATCTACATACCGTTATACGTTATATCCTATATCTACATATCGTTATACGTTATATCCTATATCTACATATCGTTATACGTTATATCCTTTATGTGGATAACGTTTTACGTTATATCCTATATCTAAAGATCGTTATACGTTATATCCTATATCCTCATATCGTTATACGTCATATACCATGTCTACGTATCGTCATACGTTATATCTTATATGTAGAAAATGTTATACGTTATATCCTATATCCACGTATCGTTGTACGCTATATCCTATATCTACATATCGTTATACGTTATATCCTATGTCTACATATCGTTATACGTTATATCCTATATCTGCATATTGTTATTCGTTATATCCTATATCTACATATCGTTATACGTTATATTCTATATGTAGATAACGTTTTACGTTATATCCTATATCTACGTATCGTTATACATCATATCCTATATGTAGACATGGATATACGTTATATCCTAGATGTGGATATCGTTATACGTTATATCCTATATCTACATGTCGTTATACATTATATCCTATATGAAGATAACGTTATACGTTATATCCTATATCTACGTATCGTTGTACGCTATATCCTATATCTCTACATATCGTTATACGTTATATCCTATGTCTACATATCGTTATACGTTATATCCTATATCTGCATATCGTTATACGTTATATCCTACATCTACGTATCGTTATACGTTATGTCCTATATGTAGATATCGCTATACGTTATATACTATATCTACGTATCGTTGTACGCTATATCCTATATCTACATATCGTTCTACGTTATATCCTATATCTACGTATCGTTATACGTTATATCCTATAACTACATATCGTTATACGTTATATCCTATGTCTACATAGCGTTACACGTTATATCCTATATGTAGATATCGTTATACGTTATATCCTGTATCTGCATATCGTTATACGTTATATCCTATATCTACATATAGTTATACGGTATATCCTATGTCTACATATCGTTATACGTTATATCCTATATGTAGATAACGTTATACGGTATATCCTATATCTAAGTACGTTATACGTTATATCCTATGTCTACATATCGTTATACGTTATATCCTACATCTACATATCGTTATACGTTATATCCTATATATAGAAAACGTTATACGTTATATCCTATATCTACGTATCGTTGTACGCTATATCGTATATCTACATGTCGTTATACATTATATCCTATATCTACGTATCGTTATACGTTATATCCTATATCTACATATCGTTGTACGTTATATCCTATGTCTACATAGCGTTATACTGTATATCCTATATGTAGATATTGTTATACGTTATATCCTATATGTAGATATTGTTATACGTTATATCCTATATCTGCATATCGTTATACATTATATCCTATATCTACATATCGTTATACGTTATATCCTATATGTAGATAACGTTTTACGTTATATCCTACATCTACCTATCGTTATACGTTATGTTCTATATGTAGATAGCGTTATACGTTATATACTATATCTACGTATCGTTGTACGCTATATCCTATATCTACATATCGTTATACGTTATATCCTACGTCTACATAGCGTTATACGTTATATTCTATATGTAGATATTGTTATACGTTATATCCTATATCTGCATATCGTTATACGTTATATCCTATATCTACATATCGTTATACGTTATATCCTATATGTAGATAACGTTTTACGTTATATCCTACATCGACGTATCGCTATACATTATGTCCTATATGTAGATATCGTTATACGTTATATACTATATCTACGTATCGTTGTACGCTATATCCTATATCTACATATCGTTATACGTTATATCCTATGTCTACATATCGTTAGACTTTATATCCTATATCTACGTATCGTTATACGTTATATCCTATATCTACATATCGTTGTACGTTATATCCTATATCTACATATCGTTATACGGTATATCCTATGTCTACATATCGTTATACGTTATATCCTATATGTAGATATCGTTATACGTTATATCCTATATCTGCATATCGTTATACGTTATATCCTATATCTACATATCATTATACGTTATATCCTATACGTAGATAACATTTTACGTTATATACTATATCTACGTATCGTTGTACGCTATATCCTATATCTACATATCGTTATACGTTATATCCTATGTCTACATATCGTTATACGTTGTATCCTATATCTACATATCGTTATACGGTATATCCTATGTCTACATATCGTTATACATTATATCCTATACGTAGATAACATTTTACGTTATATACTATAACTACGTATCGTTGTACGCTATATCCTATATCTACATATCGTTATACGTTATATCCTATGTCTACATATCGTTATACGTTACATCCTACATCTACATATCGTTATACGTTATATCCTATATGTAGATATCGTTATACGTTATATCCTATATGTAGATAACGTTATACGTTATATCCTATATCTACGTATCGTTATACGTTATATCCTATATGTAGATAAAGTTATACCTTATATCCTATACCTACATACCGTTATACGTTATATCCTATATCTACATATCATTATACGTTATATCCTATACGTAGATAACATTTTACGATATATACTATATCTACGTATCGTTATACGTTATATCCTATATGTAGATAACGTTATACGTTATATCCTATATCTACGTACTTTATACATTATATCCTATGTCCACATATCGTTATACGTTATATCCTACATCTACATATCGTTATACGTTATATCCTATATGTAGATATCGTTATACGTTATATCCTATATCTGCATATCGTTATACGTTATATCCTATATGTAGATAACGTTTTACGTTATATCCTATATCTACATATCGTTATACGTTATATCCTTTATCTACATATCGTTATACGTTATATCGTGTACGTAGATAACGTTTTACGTTATATAATGTATCTACGTATCGTTATACGTTACATCCTATATCTACATATCGTTATACGTTATATCCTACGTCTACATATCGTTATACGTTATATCCCATATGTAGATAACGTTATTCGTTATATCCTATATCTACATATCCTTATACGTTACATCCTATATCTACATATCGTTGTACGCTATATCCTATATCTACATATCGTTATGCGTTATATCCTACATCTACATATCGTTATACGTTATATCCTATATCTACATATAGTTATACGGTATATCCTATGTCTACATATCGTTATACGTTATATCCTATATGTAGATAACGTTATACGGTATATCCTATATCTAAGTACGTTATACGTTATATCCTATGTCTACATATCGTTATACGTTATATCCTATATGTAGATAACGTTATACGTTATATCCTATATCTACATATCGTAATACGTTATATCCTTTATGTGGATAACGTTTCACGTTATATCCTATATCTAAAGATCGTTATACGTTATATCCTATATCTACATATCGTTATACGTTATATCCTAGATGTAGATAACGTTATTCGTTATATCCTATATCTACATATACTTATACGTTACATCCTATATCTACATATCGTTATACGTTATATACCATGTCTACGTATCGTTTAACGTTATGTCCTATATGTAGAAAACGTTATACGTTATATCCTATATCTACGTATCGTTGTACGCTATATCCTATATCTACATATGGTTATACGTTATATCCTATGTCTACATATCGTTATACGTTATATCCTATATCTGCATATTGTTATACGTTATATCCTACATCTACATATCGTTATACGTTATATCCTATGTCTACATATCGTTATACGTTATATCCTATATCTGCATATTGTTATACGTTATATCCTACATCTACATATCGTTATACGTTATATCCTATGTCTACATATCGTTATACGTTATATCCTCTATCTGCATATCGTTATACGTTATATCCTACATCTACGTATCGTTATACGTTATGTCCTATATGTAGATATCGCTATACGTTATATGCTATATCTACGTATCGTTATACGTTATATCCTATATGTAGATAACGTTATACGTTATATCCTATATCTACATATCGTAATACGTTATATCCTTTATGTGGATAACGTTTCACGTTATATCCTATATCTAAAGATCGTTATACGTTATATCCTATATCTACATATCGTTATACGTTATATCCTAGATGTGGATAACGTTTTACGTTATATCCTATATCTACATACCGTTATACGTTATATCCTATATCTACATATCGTTATACGTTATATCCTATATCTACATATCGTTATACGTTATATCCTTTATGTGGATAACGTTTTACGTTATATCCTATATCTAAAGGTCGTTATACGTTATATCCTATATCCTCATATCGTTATACGTCATATACCATGTCTACGTATCGTCATACGTTATATCTTATATGTAGAAAATGTTATACGTTATATCCTATATCCACGTATCGTTGTACGCTATATCCTATATCTACATATCGTTATACGTTATATCCTATGTCTACATATCGTTATACGTTATATCCTATATCTGCATATTGTTATTCGTTATATCCTATATCTACATATCGTTATACGTTATATTCTATATGTAGATAACGTTTTACGTTATATCCTATATCTACGTATCGTTATACATTATATCCTATATGTAGACATGGTTATACGTTATATCCTATATGTAGATAACGTTATACGGTATATCCTATATCTAAGTACGTTATACGTTATATCCTATGTCTACATATCGTTATACGTTATATCCTATATGTAGATAACGTTATACGTTATATCCTATATCTACATATCGTAATACGTTATATCCTTTATGTGGATAACGTTTCACGTTATATCCTATATCTAAAGATCGTTATACGTTATATCCTATATCTACATATCGCTATACGTTATATCCTAGATGTAGATAACGTTATTCGTTATATCCTATATCTACATATACTTATACGTTACATCCTATATCTACATATCGTTATACGTTATATACCATGTCTACGTATCGTTTAACGTTATGTCCTATATGTAGAAAACGTTATACGTTATATCCTATATCTACGTATCGTTGTACGCTATATCCTATATCTACATATGGTTATACGTTATATCCTATGTCTACATATCGTTATACGTTATATCCTATATCTGCATATCGTTATACGTTATATCCTACATCTACGTATCGTTATACGTTATGTCCTATATGTAGATATCGCTATACGTTATATGCTATATCTACGTATCGTTATACGTTATATCCTATATGTAGATAACGTTATACGTTATATCCTATATCTACATATCGTAATACGTTATATCCTTTATGTAGATAACGTTTCACGTTATATCCTATATCTAAAGATCGTTATTCGTTATATCCTATATCTACATATCGTTATACGTTATATCCTAGATGTGGATAACGTTTTAGGTTATATCCTATATCTACATACCGTTATACGTTATATCCTATATCTACATATCGTTATACGTTATATCCTATATCTACATATCGTTATACGTTATATCCTTTATGTGGATAACGTTTTACGTTATATCCTATATCTAAAGATCGTTATACGTTATATCCTATATCCTCATATCGTTATACGTCATATACCATGTCTACGTATCGTCATACGTTATATCTTATATGTAGAAAATGTTATACGTTATATCCTATATCCACGTATCGTTGTACGCTATATCCTATATCTACATATCGTTATACGTTATATCCTATGTCTACATATCGTTATACGTTATATCCTATATCTGCATATTGTTATTCGTTATATCCTATATCTACATATCGTTATACGTTATATTCTATATGTAGATAACGTTTTACGTTATATCCTATATCTACGTATCGTTATACATTATATCCTATATGTAGACATGGTTATACGTTATATCCTAGATGTGGGTATCGTTATACGTTATATCCTATATCTACATGTCGTTATACATTATATCCTATATGAAGATAACGTTATACGTTATATCCTATATCTACGTATCGTTGTACGCTATATCCTATATCTCTACATATCGTTATACGTTATATCCTATGTCTACATATCGTTATACGTTATATCCTATATCTGCATATAGTTATACGTTATATCCTACATCCACATATCGTTATACGTTATATCCTACATCTACATATCGTTATACGTCATATCCTATATGTAGATATTGTTATACGTTATATCCTGCATCTACATATCGTTATACGTTATATCCTATGTCTACATATCGTTATACGTTATATCCTACATCTACATATCGTCATACATTATTTCCTATATCTACGTATCGTTATACGTTATATCCTATATCTACATATCGTTATACGTTATATCCTATATCTACATATCGTTATACGTTATATCCTATATCTACGTATCGTTATACGTTGTATCCTATATGTAGATAACGTTATACGTTACATCCTATATCTACGTATCGTTATACGTTATATCCTATATCTAAAGATCGTTATACGTTATATCCTATATCTACATATCGTTATACGTTATATCCTACATGTGGATAACGTTTTACGTTATATCCTATATCTACATATCGTTATACGTTATATCCTATATCTACATATCGTTATACGTTATATCCTATATCTACATATCGTTATACGTTATATCCTATATCTACATATCGTTATACGTTATATCCTATACGTAGATAACGTTTTACGTTATATACTATATCTACGTATCGTTGTACGCTATATCCTATATCTACATATCGTTATACGTTATATCCTATATGTAGATATCGTTATACGTTATATCCTATATGTAGGTAACGTCATATGTTATTTCCTATATCTACGTATCGTTATACGTTATATCCTATATGTAGATAACGTTTTACGTTATATCCTATATCTACGTACCGTTATACGTTATATCCTATATCTGCATATCGTTATACGTCATATACCATGTCTACGTATCGTTATACGTTATATCTTATATGTAGAAGATGTTATACGTTATATCCTATATCTACGTATCGTTGTACGCTATATCCTATATCTCTACATATCGTTATACGTTATATCCTATATCTGCATATCGTTATACGTTATATCCTACATCTACGTATCGTTATACGTTATGTCCTATATGTAGATATCGCTATACGTTATATACTATATCTACGTATCGTTGTACGCTATATCCTATATCTACATATCGTTATACGTTATATCCTATATCTACGTATCGTTATACGTTATATCCTATAACTACATATCGTTATACGTTATATCCTATGTCTACATAGCGTTACACGTTATATCCTATATGTAGATATCGTTATACGTTATATCCTGTATCTGCATATCGTTATACGTTATATCGTATATCTACATATAGTTATACGGTATATCCTATGTCTACATATCGTTATACGTTATATCCTATATGTAGATAACGTTATACGGTATATCCTATATCTAAGTACGTTATACGTTATATCCTATGTCTACATATCGTTATACGTTATATCCTACATCTACATATCGTTATACGTTATATCCTATATATAGAAAACGTTATACGTTATATCCTATATCTACGTATCGTTGTACGCTATATCCTATATCTACATGTCGTTATACATTATATCCTATATCTACGTATCGTTATACGTTATATCCTATATCTACATATCGTTGTACGTTATATCCTATGTCTACATAGCGTTATACGTTATATCCTATATGTAGATATTGTTATACGTTATATCCTATATCTGCATATCGTTATACGTTATATCCTATATCTACATATCGTTATACGTTATATCCTATATGTAGATAACGTTTTACGTTATATCCTACATCTACCTATCGTTATACGTTATGTTCTATATGTAGATAGCGTTATACGTTATATACTATATCTACGTATCGTTGTACGCTATATCCTATATCTACATATCGTTATACGTTATATCCTACGTCTACATAGCGTTATACGTTATATTCTATATGTAGATATTGTTATACGTTATATCCTATATCTGCATATCGTTATACGTTATATCCTATATCTACATATCGTTATACGTTATATCCTATATGTAGATAACGTTTTACGTTATATCCTACATCGACGTATCGCTATACGTTATGTAGTATATGTAGATATCGTTATACGTTATATACTATATCTACGTATCGTTGTACGCTATATCCTATATCTACATATCGTTATACGTTATATCCTATGTCTACATATCGTTAGACGTTATATCCTATATCTACGTATCGTTATACGTTATATCCTATATCTACATATCGTTGTACGTTATATCCTATATCTACATATCGTTATACGGTATATCCTATGTCTACATATCGTTATACGTTATGTCCTATATGTAGATATCGCTATACGTTATATACTATATCTACGTATCGTTGTACGCTATATCCTATATCTACATATCGTTATACGTTATATCCTATATCTACGTATCGTTATACGTTATATCCTATATCTACATATCGTTGTACGTTATATCCTATGTCTACATAGCGTTATACGTTATATCCTATATGTAGATATTGTTATACGTTATATCCTATATCTGCATATCGTTATACGGTATATCCTATGTCTACATATCGTTATACGTTGTATCCTATACGTAGTTAACATTTTACGTTATATACTATATCTACGTATCGTTGTACGCTATATCCTATATCTACATATCGTTATACGTTATATCCTATGTCTACATATCGTTATACGTTATATCCTACATCTACATATCGTTATACGTTATATCCTATATGTAGATATCGTTATACGTTATATCCTATATGTAGATAACGTTATACGTTATATCCTATATCTACGTATCGTTATACGTTATATCCTATATGTAGATAAAGTTATACCTTATATCCTATACCTACATACCGTTATACGTTATATCCTATATCTACATATCATTATACGTTATATCCTATACGTAGATAACATTTTACGATATATACTATATCTACGTATCGTTGTACGCTATATCCTATATCTACATATCGTTATACGTTATATCCTACGTCTATATATCGTTATACGTTATATCCCATATGTAGATAACGTTATTCGTTATATCCTATATCTACATATCCTTATACGTTACATCCTATATCTACATATCGTTGTACGCTATATCCTATATCTACATATCGTTATGCGTTATATCCTACATCTACATATCGTTATACGTTATTTCCTATATGTAGGTATCGTTATACGTTATATCCTATATGTAGATAACGTTATTCGTTATATCCTATATCTACATATACTTATACGTTACATCCTATATCTACATATCGTTATACGTTATATACCATGTCTACGTATCGTTTAACGTTATGTCCTATATGTAGAAAACGTTATACGTTATATCCTATATCTACGTATCGTTGTACGCTATATCCTATATCTACATATGGTTATACGTTATATCCTATGTCTACATATCGTTATACGTTATATCCTATATCTGCATATTGTTATACGTTATATCCTACATCTACATATCGTTATACGTTATATCCTATATGTAGATAACGTTTTACGTTATATCCTATATCTACGTTTCGTTATACATTATATCCTATATGTAGACATGGTTATAGGTTTTATCCTATATCTGCATATCGTTATACGTTATATCCTATATCTACATGTCGTTATACATTATATCCTATATGTAGATAACGTTATACGTTATATCCTATATCTACGTATCGTTGTACGCTATATCCTATATCTCTACATATCGTTATACGTTATATCCTATGTCTACATATCGTTATACGTTATATCCTATATCTGCATATCGTTATACGTTATATCCTACATCTACGTATCGTTATACGTTATGTCCTATATGTAGATATCGCTATACGTTATATACTATATCTACGTATCGTTGTACGCTATATCCTATATCTACATATCGTTATACGTTATATCCTATATCTACGTATCGTTATACGTTATATCCTATAACTACATACCGTTATACGTTATATCCTATGTCTACATAGCGTTATACGTTATATCCTATATGTAGATATTGTTATACGTTATATCCTATATCTGCATATCGTTATACGTTATATCCTATATCTACATATAGTTATACGGTATATCCTATGTCTACATATCGTTATACGTTATATCCTATATGTAGATAACGTTATACGTTATATCCTATATCTACGTACGTTATACGTTATATCCTATGTCTACATATCGTTATACGTTATATCCTACATCTACATATCGTTATACGTTATATCCTATATATAGAAAACGTTATACGTTATATCCTATATCTACGTATCGTTGTACGCTATATCCTATATCTACATGTCGTTATACATTATATCCTATATCTACGTACCGTTATACGTTATATTCTATATGTAGATATTGTTATACGTTATATCCTATATCTGCATATCGTTATACGTTATATCCTATATCTACATATCGTTATACGTTATATCCTATATGTAGATAACGTTTTACGTTATATCCTACATCGACGTATCGCTATACGTTATGTCCTATATGTAGATATCGTTATACGTTATATACTATATCTACGTATCGTTGTACGCTATATCCTATATCTACATATCGTTATACGTTATATCCTATGTCTACATATCGTTAGACGTTATATCCTATATCTACGTATCGTTATACGTTATATCCTATATCTACATATCGTTGTACGTTATATCCTATATCTACATATCGTTATACGGTATATCCTATGTCTACATATCGTTATACGTTATATCCTATATGTAGATATCGTTATACGTTATATCCTATATCTGCATATCGTTATACGTTATATCCTATATCTACATATCATTATACGTTATATCCTATACGTAGATAACATTTTACGTTATATACTATATCTACGTATCGTTGTACGCTATATCCTATATCTACATATCGTTATACGTTATATCCTATGTCTACATATCGTTATACGTTATATCCTATATCTACATATCGTTATACGGTATATCCTATGTCTACATATCGTTATACGTTATATCCTATACGTAGATAACATTTTACGTTATATACTATATCTACGTATCGTTGTACGCTATATCCTATATCTACATATCGTTATACGTTATATTCTATGTCTACATATCGTTATACGTTATATCCTACATCTACATATCGTTATACGTTATATCCTATATGTAGATATCGTTATACGTTATATCCTATATGTAGATAACGTTATACGTTATATCCTATATCTACGTATCGTTATACGTTATATCCTATATGTAGATAAAGTTATACCTTATATCCTATACCTACATACCGTTATACGTTATATCCTATATCTACATATCATTATACGTTATATCCTATACGTAGATAACATTTTACGATATATACTATATCTACGTATCGTTGTACGCTATATCCTATATCTACATATCGTTATACGTTATATCCTACGTCTATATATCGTTATACGTTATATCCCATATGTAGATAACGTTATTCGTTATATCCTATATCTACATATCCTTATACGTTACATCCTATATCTACATATCGTTGTACGCTATATCCTATATCTACATATCGTTATGCGTTATATCCTACATCTACATATCGTTATACGTTATATCCTATATGTAGGTATCGTTATACGTTATATCCTATATGTAGATAACGTTATTCGTTATATCCTATATCTACATATACTTATACGTTACATCCTATATCTACATATCGTTATACGTTATATACCATGTCTACGTATCGTTTAACGTTATGTCCTATATGTAGAAAACGTTATACGTTATATCCTATATCTACGTATCGTTGTACGCTATATCCTATATCTACATATGGTTATACGTTATATCCTATGTCTACATATCGTTATACGTTATATCCTATATCTGCATATTGTTATACGTTATATCCTACATCTACATATCGTTATACGTTATATCCTATATGTAGATAACGTTTTACGTTATATCCTATATCTACGTTTCGTTATACATTATATCCTATATGTAGACATGGTTATAGGTTTTATCCTATATCTGCATATCGTTATACGTTATATCCTATATCTACATGTCGTTATACATTATATCCTATATGTAGATAACGTTATACGTTATATCCTATATCTACGTTTCGTTGTACGCTATATCCTATATCTCTACATATCGTTATACGTTATATCCTATGTCTACATATCGTTATACGTTATATCCTATATCTGCATATCGTTATACGTTATATCCTACATCTACGTATCGTTATACGTTATGTCCTATATGTAGATATCGCTATACGTTATATACTATATCTACGTATCGTTGTACGCTATATCCTATATCTACATATCGTTATACGTTATATCCTATATCTACGTATCGTTATACGTTATATCCTATAACTACATACCGTTATACGTTATATCCTATGTCTACATAGCGTTATACGTTATATCCTATATGTAGATATTGTTATACGTTATATCCTATATCTGCATATCGTTATACGTTATATCCTATATCTACATATAGTTATACGGTATATCCTATGTCTACATATCGTTATACGTTATATCCTATATGTAGATAACGTTATACGTTATATCCTATATCTACGTACGTTATACGTTATATCCTATGTCTACATATCGTTATACGTGATATCCTACATCTACATATCGTTATACGTTATATCCTATATATAGAAAACGTTATACGTTATATCCTATATCTACGTACGTTATACGTTATATCCTATGTCTACATATCGTTATACGTGATATCCTACATCTACATATCGTTATACGTTATATCCTACATCGACGTATCGCTATACGTTATGTCCTATATGTAGATATCGTTATACGTTATATACTATATCTACGTATCGTTGCACGCTATATCCTATATCTACATATCGTTATACGTTATATCCTATGTCTACATATCGTTAGACGTTATATCCTATATCTACGTATCGTTATACATTATATCCTATATCTACGTACCGTTATACGTTATATTCTATATGTAGATATTGTTATACGTTATATCCTATATCTGCATATCGTTATACGTTATATCCTATATCTACATATCGTTATACGTTATATCCTATATGTAGATAACGTTTTACGTTATATCCTACATCGACGTATCGCTATACGTTATGTCCTATATGTAGATATTGTTATACGTTATATACTATATCTACGTATCGTTGCACGCTATATCCTATATCTACATATCGTTATACGTTATATCCTATGTCTACATATCGTTAGACGTTATATCCTATATCTACGTATCGTTATACGTTATATCCTATATCTACATATCGTTGTACGTTATATCCTATATCTACATATCGTTATACGGTATATCCTATGTCTACATATCGTTATACGTTATATCCTATATGTAGATATCGTTATACGTTATATCCTATATCTGCATATCGTTATACGTTATATCCTATATCTACATATCATTATACGTTATATCCTATACGTAGATAACATTTTACGTTATATACTATATCTACGTATCGTTGTACGCTATATCCTATATCTACATATCGTTATACGTTATATCCTATGTCTACATATCGTTATACGTTGTATCCTATATCTACATATCGTTATACGGTATATCCTATGTCTACATATCGTTATACGTTATATCCTATACGTAGATAACATTTTACGTTATATACTATATCTACGTATCGTTGTACGCTATATCCTATATCTACATATCGTTATACGTTATATTCTATGTCTACATATCGTTATACGTTATATCCTACATCTACATATCGTTATACGTTATATCCTATATGTAGATATCGTTATACGTTATATCCTATATGTAGATAACGTTATACGTTATATCCTATATCTACGTATCGTTATACGTTATATCCTATATGTAGATAAAGTTATACCTTATATCCTATACCTACATACCGTTATACGTTATATCCTATATCTACATATCATTATACGTTATATCCTATACGTAGATAACATTTTACGATATATACTATATCTACGTATCGTTGTACGCTATATCCTATATCTACATATCGTTATACGTTATATCCTACGTCTATATATCGTTATACGTTATATCCCATATGTAGATAACGTTATTCGTTATATCCTATATCTACATATCCTTATACGTTACATCCTATATCTACATATCGTTGTACGCTATATCCTATATCTACATATCGTTATGCGTTATATCCTACATCTACATATCGTTATACGTTATATCCTATATGTAGGTATCGTTATACGTTATATCCTATATGTAGATAACGTTATTCGTTATATCCTATATCTACATATACTTATACGTTACATCCTATATCTACATATCGTTATACGTTATATACCATGTCTACGTATCGTTTAACGTTATGTCCTATATGTAGAAAACGTTATACGTTATATCCTATATCTACGTATCGTTGTACGCTATATCCTATATCTACATATGGTTATACGTTATATCCTATGTCTACATATCGTTATACGTTATATCCTATATCTGCATATTGTTATACGTTATATCCTACATCTACATATCGTTATACGTTATATCCTATATGTAGATAACGTTTTACGTTATATCCTATATCTACGTTTCGTTATACATTATATCCTATATGTAGACATGGTTATAGGTTTTATCCTATATCTGCATATCGTTATACGTTATATCCTATATCTACATGTCGTTATACATTATATCCTATATGTAGATAACGTTATACGTTATATCCTATATCTACGTATCGTTGTACGCTATATCCTATATCTCTACATATCGTTATACGTTATATCCTATGTCTACATATCGTTATACGTTATATCCTATATCTGCATATCGTTATACGTTATATCCTACATCTACGTATCGTTATACGTTATGTCCTATATGTAGATATCGCTATACGTTATATACTATATCTACGTATCGTTGTACGCTATATCCTATATCTACATATCGTTATACGTTATATCCTATATCTACGTATCGTTAAACGTTATATCCTATAACTACATACCGTTATACGTTATATCCTATGTTTACATAGCGTTATACGTTATATCCTATATGTAGATATTGTTATACGTTATATCCTATATCTGCATATCGTTATACGTTATATCCTATATCTACATATAGTTATACGGTATATCCTATGTCTACATATCGTTATACGTTATATCCTATATGTAGATAACGTTATACGTTATATCCTATATCTACGTACGTTATACGTTATATCCTATGTCTACATATCGTTATACGTTATATCCTACATCTACATATCGTTATACGTTATATCCTATATATAGAAAACGTTATACGTTATATCCTATATCTACGTATCGTTGTACGCTATATCCTATATCTACATGTCGTTATACATTATATCCTATATCTACGTACCGTTATACGTTATGTCCTATATCTGCGTATCGTTGTACGTTATATCCTATGTCTACATATCGTTACACGTTATATCCTACATCTACGTATCGTTATACGTTATGTCATATATGTAGATATCTTTATACGTTATATACTATATCTACGTATCGTTATACGTTATATCCTATATGTAGATAACGTTTTACGTAATATCCTATATCTACGTATCGTTATACATTATATCCTATATGTAGACATGGTTATACGTTTTATCCTATATCTGCATATCGTTATACGTTATATCCTATATCTACATGTCGTTATACATTATATCCTATATGTAGATAACGTTATACGTTATATCCTATATCTACGTATCATTATACGTTATATCCTATACGTAGATAACATTTTACGATATATACTATATCTACGTATCGTTGTACGCTATATCCTATATCTACATATCGTTATACGTTATATCCTATGTCTACATACCGTTATACGTTATATCCCATATGTAGATAACGTTATACGTTATATCCTATATCTACGTATCGTTATACGATATATCCTATATGTAGATAACGTTATACGTTATATCCTATATCTACATATCGTAATACGTTATATCCTTTATGTGGATAACGTTTCACGTTATATCCTATATCTAAAGATCGTTATACGTTATATCCTATATCTACATATCGTTATACGTTATATCCTATATCTACATGTCGTTATACATTATATCCTATATCTACGTACCGTTATACGTTATATTCTATATGTAGATATTGTTATACGTTATATCCTATATCTGCATATCGTTATACGTTATATCCTATATCTACATATCGTTATACGTTATATCCTATATGTAGATAACGTTTTACGTTATATCCTACATCGACGTATCGCTATACGTTATGTCCTATATGTAGATATCGTTATACGTTATATACTATATCTACGTATCGTTGTACGCTATATCCTATATCTACATATCGTTATACGTTATATCCTATGTCTACATATCGTTAGACGTTATATCCTATATCTACGTATCGTTATACGTTATATCCTATATCTACATATCGTTGTACGTTATATCCTATATCTACATATCGTTATACGGTATATCCTATGTCTACATATCGTTATACGTTATATCCTATATGTAGATATCGTTATACGTTATATCCTATATCTGCATATCGTTATACGTTACATCCTATATCTACATATCATTATACGTTATATCCTATACGTAGATAACATTTTACGTTATATACTATATCTACGTATCGTTGTACGCTATATCCTATATCTACATATCGTTATACGTTATATCCTATGTCTACATATCGTTATACGTTGTATCCTATATCTACATATCGTTATACGGTATATCCTATGTCTACATATCGTTATACGTTATATCCTATACGTAGATAACATTTTACGTTATATACTATATCTACGTATCGTTGTACGCTATATCCTATATCTACATATCGTTATACGTTATATCCTATGTCTACATATCGTTATACGTTATATCCTACATCTACATATCGTTATACGTTATATCCTATATGTAGATATCGTTATACGTTATATCCTATATCTACGTATCGTTATACGTTATATCCTATAACTACATATCGTTATACGTTATATCCTATATCTGCATATCGTTATACGTTATATCCTACATCTACGTATCGTTATACGTTATGTCCTATATGTAGATATCGCTATACGTTATATACTATATCTACGTATCGTTGTACGCTATATCCTATATCTACATATCGTTATACGTTATATCCTATATCTACGTATCGTTATACGTTATATCCTATAACTACATACCGTTATACGTTATATCCTATGTCTACATAGCGTTATACGTTATATCCTATATGTAGATATTGTTATACGTTATATCCTATATGTAGATATCGTTATACGTTATATCCTATATCTGCATATCGTTATACGTTACATCCTATATCTACATATCATTATACGTTATATCCTATACGTAGATAACATTTTACGTTATATACTATATCTACGTATCGTTGTACGCTATATCCTATATCTACATATCGTTATACGTTATATCCTATGTCTACATATCGTTATACGTTGTATCCTATATCTACATATCGTTATACGTTATATCCTACATCTAGATATCGTTATACGTTATATCCTATATATAGAAAACGTTATACGTTATATCCTATATCTACGTATCGTTGTACGCTATATCCTATATCTACATATAGTTATACGGTATATCCTATGTCTACATATCGTTATACGTTATATCCTATATGTAGATAACGTTATACGTTATATCCTATATCTACGTACGTTATACGTTATATCCTATGTCTACATATCGTTATACGTTATATCCTACATCTAGATATCGTTATACGTTATATCCTATATATAGAAAACGTTATACGTTATATCCTATATCTACGTATCGTTGTACGCTATATCCTATATCTACATGTCGTTATACATTATATCCTATATCTACGTACCGTTATACGTTATATTCTATATGTAGATATTGTTATACGTTATATCCTATATCTGCATATCGTTATACGTTATATCCTATATCTACATATCGTTATACGTTATATCCTATATGTAGATAACGTTTTACGTTATATCCTACATCGACGTATCGCTATACGTTATGTCCTATATGTAGATATCGTTATACGTTATATACTATATCTACGTATCGTTGTACGCTATATCCTATATCTACATATCGTTATACGTTATATCCTATGTCTACATATCGTTAGACGTTATATCCTATATCTACGTATCGTTATACGTTATATCCTATATCTACATATCGTTGTACGTTATATCCTATATCTACATATCGTTATACGGTATATCCTATGTCTACATATCGTTATACGTTATATCCTATATGTAGATATCGTTATACGTTATATCCTATATCTGCATATCGTTATACGTTATATCCTATATCTACATATCATTATACGTTATATCCTATACGTAGATAACATTTTACGTTATATACTATATCTACGTATCGTTGTACGCTATATCCTATATCTACATATCGTTATACGTTATATCCTATGTCTACATATCGTTATACGTTGTATCCTATATCTACATATCGTTATACGGTATATCCTTTGTCTACATATCGTTATACGTTATATCCTATACGTAGATAACATTTTACGTTATATACTATATCTACGTATCGTTGTACGCTATATCCTATATCTACATATCGTTATACGTTATGTTCTATGTCTACATATCGTTATACGTTATATCCTACATCTACATATCGTTATACGTTATATCCTATATGTAGATATCGTTATACGTTATATCCTATATGTAGATAACGTTATACGTTATATCCTATATCTACGTATCGTTATACGTTATATCCTATATGTAGATAAAGTTATACCTTATATCCTATACCTACATACCGTTATACGTTATATCCTATATCTACATATCATTATACGTTATATCCTATACGTAGATAACATTTTAAGATATATACTATATCTACGTATCGTTGTACGCTATATCCTATATCTACATATCGTTATACGTTATATCCTACGTCTATATATCGTTATACGTTATATCCCATATGTAGATAACGTTATTCGTTATATCCTATATCTACATATCCTTATACGTTACATCCTATATCTACATATCGTTGTACGCTATATCCTATATCTACATATCGTTATGCGTTATATCCTACATCTACATATCGTTATACGTTATATCCTATATGTAGGTATCGTTATACGTTATATCCTATATGTAGATAACGTTATTCGTTATATCCTATATCTACATATACTTATACGTTACATCCTATATCTACATATCGTTATACGTTATATACCATGTCTACGTATCGTTTAACGTTATGTCCTATATGTAGAAAACGTTATACGTTATATCCTATATCTACGTATCGTTGTACGCTATATCCTATATCTACATATGGTTATACGTTATATCCTATGTCTACATATCGTTATACGTTATATCCTATATCTGCATATTGTTATACGTTATATCCTACATCTACATATCGTTATACGTTATATCCTATATGTAGATAACGTTTTACGTTATATCCTATATCTACGTTTCGTTATACATTATATCCTATATGTAGACATGGTTATAGGTTTTATCCTATATCTGCATATCGTTATACGTTATATCCTATATCTACATGTCGTTATACATTATATCCTATATGTAGATAACGTTATACGTTATATCCTATATCTACGTATCGTTGTACGCTATATCCTATATCTCTACATATCGTTATACGTTATATCCTATGTCTACATATCGTTATACGTTATATCCTATATCTGCATATCGTTATACGTTATATCCTACATCTACGTATCGTTATACGTTATGTCCTATATGTAGATATCGCTATACGTTATATACTATATCTACGTATCGTTGTACGCTATATCCTATATCTACATATCGTTATACGTTATATCCTATACCTACGTATCGTTAAACGTTATATCCTATAACTACATACCGTTATACGTTATATCCTATGTTTACATAGCGTTATACGTTATATCCTATATGTAGATATTGTTATACGTTATATCCTATATCTGCATATCGTTATACGTTATATCCTATATCTACATATAGTTATACGGTATATCCTATGTCTACATATCGTTATACGTTATATCCTATATGTAGATAACGTTATACGTTATATCCTATATCTACGTACGTTATACGTTATATCCTATGTCTACATATCGTTATACGTTATATCCTACATCTACATATCGTTATACGTTATATCCTATATATAGAAAACGTTATACGTTATATCCTATATCTACGTATCGTTGTACGCTATATCCTATATCTACATGTCGTTATACATTATATCCTATATCTACGTACCGTTATACGTTATATCCTATATCTGCGTATCGTTGTACGTTATATCCTATGTCTACATATCGTTACACGTTATATCCTACATCTACGTATCGTTATACGTTATGTCATATATGTAGATATCTTTATACGTTATATACTATATCTACGTATCGTTATACGTTATATCCTATATGTAGATAACGTTTTACGTAATATCCTATATCTACGTATCGTTATACATTATATCCTATATGTAGACATGGTTATACGTTTTATCCTATATCTGCATATCGTTATACGTTATATCCTATATCTACATGTCGTTATACATTATATCCTATATGTAGATAACGTTATACGTTATATCCTATATCTACGTATCATTATACGTTATATCCTATACGTAGATAACATTTTACGATATATACTATATCTACGTATCGTTGTACGCTATATCCTATATCTACATATCGTTATACGTTATATCCTATGTCTACATACCGTTATACGTTATATCCCATATGTAGATAACGTTATACGTTATATCCTATATCTACGTATCGTTATACGATATATCCTATATGTAGATAACGTTATACGTTATATCCTATATCTACATATCGTAATACGTTATATCCTTTATGTGGATAACGTTTCACGTTATATCCTATATCTAAAGATCGTTATACGTTATATCCTATATCTACATATCGTTATACGTTATATCCTTCATGTGGATAACGTTCTACGTTATATCCTATATCTACATATCGTTATACGTTATATCCTATATCTACATGTCGTTATACATTATATCCTATATCTACGTACCGTTATACGTTATATTCTATATGTAGATATTGTTATACGTTATATCCTATATCTGCATATCGTTATACGTTATATCCTATATCTACATATCGTTATACGTTATATCCTATATGTAGATAACGTTTTACGTTATATCCTACATCGACGTATCGCTATACGTTATGTCCTATATGTAGATATCGTTATACGTTATATACTATATCTACGTATCGTTGTACGCTATATCCTATATCTACATATCGTTATACGTTATATCCTATGTCTACATATCGTTAGACGTTATATCCTATATCTACGTATCGTTATACGTTATATCCTATATCTACATATCGTTGTACGTTATATCCTATATCTACATATCGTTATACGGTATATCCTATGTCTACATATCGTTATACGTTATATCCTATATGTAGATATCGTTATACGTTATATCCTATATCTGCATATCGTTATACGTTATATCCTATATCTACATATCATTATACGTTATATCCTATACGTAGATAACATTTTACGTTATATACTATATCTACGTATCGTTGTACGCTATATCCTATATCTACATATCGTTATACGTTATATCCTATGTCTACATATCGTTATACGTTGTATCCTATATCTACATATCGTTATACGGTATATCCTATGTCTACATATCGTTATACGTTATATCCTATACGTAGATAACATTTTACGTTATATACTATATCTACGTATCGTTGTACGCTATATCCTATATCTACATATCGTTATACGTTATATCCTATGTCTACATATCGTTATACGTTATATCCTACATCTACATATCGTTATACGTTATATCCTATATGTAGATATCGTTATACGTTATATCCTATATGTAGATAACGTTATACGTTATGTCCTATATCTACGTATCGTTATACGTTATATCCTATATGTAGATAAAGTTATACCTTATATCCTGTACCTACATACCGTTATACGTTATATCCTATATCTACATGTCATTATACGTTATATCCTATACGTAGATAACATTTTACGGTATATACTATATCTACGTATCGTTGTACGCTATATCCTATATCTACATATCGTTATACGTTATATCCTACGTCTATATATCGTTATACGTTATATCCCATATGTAGATAACGTTATTCGTTATATCCTATATCTACATATCCTTATACGTTACATCCTATATCTACATATCGTTGTACGCTATATCCTATATCTACATATCGTTATGCGTTATATCCTACATCTACATATCGTTATACGTTATATCCTATATGTAGGTATCGTTATACGTTATATCCTATATGTAGATAACGTTATTCGTTATATCCTATATCTACATATACTTATACGTTACATCCTATATCTACATATCGTTATACGTTATATACCATGTCTACGTATCGTTTAACGTTATGTCCTATATGTAGAAAACGTTATACGTTATATCCTATATCTACGTATCGTTGTACGCTATATCCTATATCTACATATGGTTATACGTTATATCCTATGTCTACATATCGTTATACGTTATATCCTATATCTGCATATTGTTATACGTTATATCCTACATCTACATATCGTTATACGTTATATCCTATATGTAGATAACGTTTTACGTTATATCCTATATCTACGTTTCGTTATACATTATATCCTATATGTAGACATGGTTATAGGTTTTATCCTATATCTGCATATCGTTATACGTTATATCCTATATCTACATGTCGTTATACATTATATCCTATATGTAGATAACGTTATACGTTATATCCTATATCTACGTATCGTTGTACGCTATATCCTATATCTCTACATATCGTTATACGTTACATCCTACATCTACATATCGTTATACGTTATATCCTACATCTACATATCGTTATACGTCATATCCTATATGTAGATATTGTTATACGTTATATCCTGCATCTACATATGGTTATACGTTATATCCTATGTCTACATATCGTTATACGTTATATCCTACATCTACATATCGTCATACATTATTTCCTATATCTACGTATCGTTATACGTTATATCCTATATCTACATATCGTTATACGTTATATCCTATATCTACATATCGTTATACGTTATATCCTATATCTACGTATCGTTATACGTTATATCCTACATGTGGATAACGTTTTACGTTATATCCTATATCTACATATCGTTATACGTTATATCCTATATCTACATATCGTTATACGTTATATCCTATATCTACGTATCGTTATACGTTATATCCTATATGTAGATAACGTTATACGTTATATCCTACATCTACATATCGTAATACGTTATATCCTTTATGTGGATAACGTTTTACGTTATATCCTATATCTAAAGATCGTTATACCTTATATCCTGTATCTACATATCGTTATACGTTATATCCTAGATGTGGATAACGTTTTACGTTATATCCTATATCTACATATCGTTATACGTTATATCCTATATCTACATATCGTTATACGTTATATCCTATATCTACATATCGTTATACGTTATATCCTTTATGTGGATAACGTTTTACGTTATATCCTATATCTACATACCGTTATACGTTATATCCTAAATCTACATATCGTTATACGTCATATACCATGTCTACGTATCGTTATACGTTATATCTTATATGTAGAAAATGTTATACGTTATATCCTATATCTACGTATCGTTGTACGCTATATCCTATATCTACATATCGTTATACGTTATATCCTATGTCTACATATCGTTATACGTTATATCCTATATCTACGTATCGTTATGTGATATATGCTATATGTAGATAACGTTATACGTTATATCCTACATCTACATATCGTTATACGTTATATCCTATATGTAGATAACGTTTTACGTTATATCCTATATCTACGTACCGTTATACATTATATCCTATATGTAGACATGGTTATACGTTTTATCCTATATCTGCATATCGTTATACGTTATATCCTATATCTACATGTCGTTATACATTATATCCTATATGTAGATAACGTTATACTTTATATCCTATACCTACGTATCGTTGTACGCTATATCCTATATCTCTACATATCGTTATACGTTATATCCTATGTCTACATATCGTTATACGGTATATCCTATGTCTACATATCGTTATACGTTATATCCTATATGTAGATAACGTTATACTTTATATCCTATATCTACGTACGTTATACGTTATATCCTATGTCTACATATCGGTATACGTTATATCCTACATCTACATATCGTTATACGTTATATCCTATGTGTAGATATCGTTATACGTTATATCCTATATCTACGTATCGTTATACGTTATATCCTATATCTACATATCGTTGTACGTTATATCCTATATCTACATATCGTTATACGTTATATCGTACATCTGCATATCGTTATACGTTATATCCTATATGTAGATATCGTTATACGTTATATCCTATATCTGCATATCGTTATACGTTATATCCTATATCTACATATCATTATACGTCATATCCTATACGTAGATAACATTTTACGATATATACTATATCTACGTATCGTTGTACGCTATATGCTATATCTACATATCGTTATACGTTATATCCTATGGCTACATATCGTTATACGTTATATCCTAAATGTAGATAATGTTATACGTTATATCCTATATCTACGTATCGTTATACGTTATATCCTACATCTACATATCGTTATACGTTATATCCTATATCTACATATTTGTTATACGGTATATCCTATGTCTACATATCGTTATACGTTATATCCTATATGTAGATAACGTTATACGTTATATCCTATGTCTACATATCGTTATACGTTATATCCTACATCTACATATCGTTATACGTTATATCCTATATGTAGATATCGTTATACGTTATATCCTATATCTGCATATCGTTATACGTTATATCCTATATCTACATATCATTATACGTCATATCCTATACGTAGATAACATTTTACGATATATACTATATCTACGTATCGTTGAACGCTATATGCTATATCTACATATCGTTATACGTTATATCCTATGGCTACATATCGTTATACGTTATATCCTAAATGTAGATAATGTTATACGTTATATCCTATATCTACGTATCGTTATACGTTATATCCTACATCTACATATCGTTATACGTTATATCCTATATCTACATATTTGTTATACGTTATATCCTATGTCTACATATCGTTATACGTTATATCCTACATCTACATATCGTTATACGTTATATCCTATATGTAGATATCGTCATACGTTATATCCTATATGTAGACAACGTTATTCGTTATATCCTATATCTAAGTATCGTTATACGATATATCCTATATCCACATACCGTTATACGTTATATCCTATATCTACATACCGTTGTACGTTATATCCTATATCTACATATCGTTATACGGTTTATCCTATGTCTACATATCGTTGTACGCTATATCCTATATCTACATATCGTTATACGTTGTATCCTATATGTAGACAACGTTATACGTTATATCCTATATCTACGTATCGTTATACGTTATATCCTATATCTAGATACCGTTATACGTTATATCCTATATCTACATATCGTTATACGGTATATCCGATGTCTACATATCGTTATACGTTATATCCGATATGTAGATAACGTTATATGCTATATCCTATATCTACGTATCGTTATACGTTATATCCTATATGTAGATAACGTTTTACGTTATTTCCTATATCTACATATCGTTATACGTTATATCCTATATGTAGATAACGTTATACGTCATATCCTATATCTACGTATCGTTATACGTTATATCCTATATCTACATATCGTTATACGTTATATCCTATATCTACGTATCGTTATGTGATATATGCTATACGTAGATAACGTTATACGTTATATCCTACATCTACATATCGTTATACGTTATATCCTATATGTTGATATCGTTATACGTTATATCCAATATCTGCATATCGTTATACGCTATATCCTATATCTACATATCGTTATACGTTATATCCTATATGTAGATAACGTTTTACGTTATATCCTATATCTACGTATCGTTATACGTTATATCCTATATCTACATATCGTTATACGTTATATCCTATATGTAGATAACGTTATACGTTATATCCTATATCTACGTATCGTTATACGTTATATCCTATATCTACATATCGTTATACGTTATATCCTATATCTACATATCGTTATACGGTATATCCTATGTCTACCTATCGTTATACGGTATATCCTATGTCTACATATCGTTATACGTTATATCCTGTATGTAGATAACGTTATACGTTATATCCTATATCTACGTATTGTTATACGTTATATCCTATATCTACATATCGCTATACGTTATATCCTATGTCTACATATCGTTATACGTTATATCCTACATCTACATATCGTTATACGTTATATCCATTGTGTAGATAACGTTATACGTTATATCCTACATCTACGTATCGTTATACGTTATATCCTAACTGTAGATATCGTTATACGTTATATCCTATATGTAGATAACGTGATACGTTATATCCTATATCTACGTATCGTTATACGTTATATCCTACATCTACATATCGTTATACGTTATATCCTATATCTACATATTTGTTATACGTTATATCCTATGTCTACATATCGTTATACGTTATATCCTACATCTACATATCGTTATACGTTATATCCTATATGTAGATATCGTCATACGTTATATCCTATATGTAGATAGCGTTATTCGTTATATCCTATATCTACATATCCTTATACGTTACATCCTATATCTACATATCGTTATACGTTATATCCTATGTCTACACATCGTTATACGTTATATCCTATATGTAGACAACGTTATTCGTTATATCCTATATCTATGTATCGTTATACGATATATCCTATATCCACATACCGTTATACGTTATATCCTATATCTACATACCGTTATACGTTATATCCTATATCTACATATCGTTATACGGTTTATCCTATGTCTACATACCGTTGTACGCTATATCCTATATCTACATATCGTTATACGTTTTATCCTATAAGTAGACAACGTTATACGTTATATCCTATATCTACGTATCGTTATACGTTATATCCTATATCTAGATACCGTTATACGTTATATCCTATATCTACGTACCGTTATACGTTATATCCTACATCTAAATACCGTTATACGTTATATCCTATATCTACGTATCGTTATACGTTATATCCTATATCTACATATCGTTATACGTTATATCCTACATGTGGATAACGTTTTACGTTATATCCTATATCTACATATCGTTATACGTTATATCCTATATCTACATATCGTTATACGTTATATCCTATATCTACGTATCGTTATACGTTATATCCCATATGTAGATAACGTTATACGTTATATCCTACATCTACATATCGCAATACGTTATATCCTTTATGTGGATAACGTTTTACGTTATATCCTATATCTAAAGATCGTTATACGTTATATCCTGTATCTACATATCGTTATACGTTATATCCTAGATGTGGATAACGTTTTACGTTATATCCTATATCTACATATCGTTATACGTTATATCCAATATCTACATATCGTTATACGTTATATCCTATATCTACATATCGTTATACGTTATATCCTTTATGTGGATAACGTTTTACGTTATATCCTATATCTACATACCGTTATACGTTATATCCTAAATCTACATATCGTTATACGTCATATACCATGTCTACGTATCGTTATACGTTATATCTTATATGTAGAAAATGTTATACGTTATATCCTATATCTACGTATCGTTGTACGCTATATCCTATATCTACATATCGTTATACGTTATATCCTATGTCTACATATCGTTATACGTTATATCCTATATCTACGTATCGTTATGTGATATATGCTATATGTAGATAACGTTATACGTTATATCCTACATCTACATATCGTTATACGTTATATCCTATATGTAGATAACGTTTTACGTTATATCCTATATCTACGTATCGTTATACATTATATCCTATATGTAGACATGGTTATACGTTTTATCCTATATCTGCATATCGTTATACGTTATATCCTATATGTAGATATCGTTATACGTTATATCCTATATGTAGATAACGTCATATGTTATTTCCTATATCTACGTATCGCTATACGTTATATCCTATATGTAGATAACGTTATACTTTATATCCTATATCTACGTACGTTATACGTTATATCCTATGTCTACATATCGGTATACGTTATATCCTACATCTACATATCGTTATACGTTATATCGTATATGTAGATAACGTTATACTTTATATCCTATATCTACGTACGTTATACGTTATATCCTATGTCTACATATCGGTATACGTTATATCCTACATCTACATATCGTTATACGTTATATCCTATGTGTAGATATCGTTATACGTTATATCCTATATCTGCATATCGTTATACGTTATATCCTATATCTACATATCGTTATACGTTATATCCTATACGTAGATAACGTTTTACGTTATATACTATATCTACGTATCGTTGTACGCTATATCCTATATCTACATATCGTTATACGTTATATCCTATATGTAGATATCGTTATACGTTATATCCTATATGTAGATAACGTCATATGTTATTTCCTATATCTACGTATCGCTATACGTTATATCCTATATGTAGATAACGTTTTACGTTATATCCTATATCTACGTACCGTTATACGTTATATCCTATATCTACATATCGTTATACGTCATATACCATGTCTACGTATCGTTATACGTTATATCTTATATGTATAAGATGTTATACGTTATATCCTATATCTGCATATCGTTATACGTTATATCCCACATCTACATATCGTTTTACGTTATATCCTATGTCTACATATCGTTATACGTTATATCCTATATCTGCATATTGTTATACGTTATATCCTATATCTACATATCGTCATACGTTATATCCTATATGTAGATAACGTTTTACGTTATATCCTATATCTACGTATCGTTATACATTATATCCTATATGTAGACATGGTTATACGTTTTATCCTATATCTGCATATCGTTATACGTTATATCCTATATCTGCATGTCGTTATACATTATATCCTATATGTAGATAACGTTATACGTTATATCCTATATCTACGTACGTTATACGTTATATCCCTATGTCTACATATCGTTATACGTTATATCGTACATCTGCATATCGTTATACGTTATATCCTATATGTAGATATCGTTATACGTTATATCCTATATGTAGATAGCGTTATTCGTTATATCCTATGTCTACATATCGTTACACGTTATATCCTACATCTACGTATCGTTATACGTTATGTCCTATATGTAGATATCTTTATACGTTATATACTATATCTACGTATCGTTGTACGCTATATCCTATATCTACATATCGTTATACGCTATATCCTATGTCTACATATCGTTATACGTTATATCCTATATTTAGATAACGTTATACGTTATATCCTATATCTACGTATCGTTATACGTTATATCCTATAACTACATATCGTTATACGTTATATCCTATATCTACATATCGTTATACGGTATATCCTATGTCTACATATCGTTATACGTTATATCCTATATGTAGATAACGTTATACGTTATATCCTATGTCTACATATCGTTATACGTTATATCCTACATCTACATATCGTTATACGTTATATCCTATATGTAGATATCGTTATACGTTATATCCTATATCTGCATATCGTTATACGTTATATCCTATATCTACATATCATTATACGTCATATCCTATACGTAGATAACATTTTACGATATATACTATATCTACGTATCGTTGTACGCTATATCCTATATCTACATATCGTTATACGTTATATCCTATGGCTACATATCGTTATACGTTATATCCTATATGTAGATAACGTTATACGTTATATCCTATATCTACGTATCGTTATACGTTATATCCTACATCTACATATCGTTATACGTTATATCCTATATCTACATATTTGTTATACGTTATATCGTACATCTGCATATCGTTATACGTTATATCCTATATGTAGATATCGTTATACGTTATATCCTATATGTAGATAGCGTTATTCGTTATATCCTATGTCTACATATCGTTACCCGTTATATCCTACATCTACGTATCGTTATACGTTATGTCCTATATGTAGATATCTTTATACGTTATATACTATATCTACGTATCGTTGTACGCTATATCCTATATCTACATATCGTTATACGCTATATCCTATGTCTACATATCGTTATACGTTATATCCTATATTTAGATAACGTTATACGTTATATCCTATATCTACGTATCGTTATACGTTATATCCTATATCTACGTATCGTTATACGTTATATCCTATATCTACATATCGTTATACGGTATATCCTATGTCTACATATCGTTATACGTTATATCCTATATGTAGATAACGTTATACGTTATATCCTATGTCTACATATCGTTATACGTTATATCCTACATCTACATATCGTTATACGTTATATCCTATATGTAGATATCGTTATACGTTATATCCTATATCTGCATATCGTTATACGTTTTATCCTATAAGTAGACAACGTTATACGTTATATCCTATATCTACGTATCGTTATACGTTATATCCTATATCTAGATACCGTTATACGTTATATCCTATATCTACGTACCGTTATACGTTATATCCTACATCTAAATACCGTTATACGTTATATCCTATATCTACGTATCGTTATACGTTATATCCTATATCTACATATCGTTATACGTTATATCCTATATGTAGATAGCGTTATTCGTTATATCCTATGTCTACATATCGTTACCCGTTATATCCTACATCTACGTATCGTTATACGTTATGTCCTATATGTAGATATCTTTATACGTTATATACTATATCTACGTATCGTTGTACGCTATATCCTATATCTACATATCGTTATACGCTATATCCTATGTCTACATATCGTTATACGTTATATCCTATATTTAGATAACGTTATACGTTATATCCTATATCTACGTATCGTTATACGTTATATCCTATATCTACGTATCGTTATACGTTATATCCTATATCTACATATCGTTATACGGTATATCCTATATCTACATATCATTATACGTCATATCCTATACGTAGATAACATTTTACGATATATACTATATCTACGTATCGTTGTACGCTATATGCTATATCTACATATCGTTATACGTTATATCCTATGGCTACATATCGTTATACGTTATATCCTAAATGTAGATAATGTTATACGTTATATCCTATATCTACGTATCGTTATACGTTATATCCTATATCTACATATCGTTATACGTTTTATCCTATAAGTAGACAACGTTATACGTTATATCCTATATCTACGTATCGTTATACGTTATATCCTATATCTAGATACCGTTATACGTTATATCCTATATCTACGTACCGTTATACGTTATATCCTACATCTAAATACCGTTATACGTTATATCCTATATCTACGTATCGTTATACGTTATATCCTATATCTACATATCGTTATACGTTATATCCTACATGTGGATAACGTTTTACGTTATATCCTATATCTACATATCGTTATACGTTATATCCTATATCTACATATCGTTATACGTTATATCCTATATCTACGTATCGTTATACGTTATATCCCATATGTAGATAACGTTATACGTTATATCCTACATCTACATATCGCAATACGTTATATCCTTTATGTGGATAACGTTTTACGTTATATCCTATATCTAAAGATCGTTATACGTTATATCCTGTATCTACATATCGTTATACGTTATATCCTAGATGTGGATAACGTTTTACGTTATATCCTATATCTACATATCGTTATACGTTATATCCAATATCTACATATCGTTATACGTTATATCCTATATCTACATATCGTTATACGTTATATCCTTTATGTGGATAACGTTTTACGTTATATCCTATATCTACATACCGTTATACGTTATATCCTAAATCTACATATCGTTATACGTCATATACCATGTCTACGTATCGTTATACGTTATATATTATATGTAGAAAATGTTATACGTTATATCCTATATCTACGTATCGTTGTACGCTATATCCTATATCTACATATCGTTATACGTTATATCCTATGTCTACATATCGTTATACGTTATATCCTATATCTACGTATCGTTATGTGATATATGCTATATGTAGATAACGTTATACGTTATATCCTACATCTACATATCGTTATACGTTATATCCTATATGTAGATAACGTTTTACGTTATATCCTATATCTACGTATCGTTATACATTATATCCTATATGTAGACATGGTTATACGTTTTATCCTATATCTGCATATCGTTATACGTTATATCCTATATCTACATGTCGTTATACATTATATCCTATATGTAGATAACGTTATACTTTATATCCCATACCTACGTATCGTTGTACGCTATATCCTATATCTCTACATATCGTTATACGTTATATCCTATGTCTACATATCGTTATACGGTATATCCTATGTCTACATATCGTTATACGTTATATCCTATATGTAGATAACGTTATACTTTATATCCTATATCTACGTACGTTATACGTTATATCCTATGTCTACATATCGGTATACGTTATATCCTACATCTACATATCGTTATACGTTATATCCTATGTGTAGATATCGTTATACGTTATATCCTATATCTGCATATCGTTATACGTTATATCCTATATCTACATATCGTTATACGTTATATCCTATACGTAGATAACGTTTTACGTTATATACTATATCTACGTATCGTTGTACGCTATATCCTATATCTACATATCGTTATACGTTATATCCTATATGTAGATATCGTTATACGTTATATCCTATATGTAGATAACGTCATATGTTATTTCCTATATCTACGTATCGCTATACGTTATATCCTATATGTAGATAACGTTTTACGTTATATCCTATATCTACGTACCGTTATACGTTATATCCTATATCTACATATCGTTATACGTCATATACCATGTCTACGTATCGTTATACGTTATATCTTATACGTATAAGATGTTATACGTTATATCCTATATCTGCATATCGTTATACGTTATATCCCACATCTACATATCGTTTTACGTTATATCCTATGTCTACATATCGTTATACGTTATATCCTATATCTGCATATTGTTATACGTTATATCCTATATCTACATATCGTCATACGTTATATCCTATATGTAGATAACGTTTTACGTTATATCCTATATCTACGTATCGTTATACACTATATCCTATATGTAGACATGGTTATACGTTTTATCCTATATCTGCATATCGTTATACGTTATATCCTATATCTGCATGTCGTTATACATTATATCCTATATGTAGATAACGTTATACGTTATATCCTATATCTACGTACGTTATACGTTATATCCCTATGTCTACATATCGTTATACGTTATATCGTACATCTGCATATCGTTATACGTTATATCCTATATGTAGATATCGTTATACGTTATATCCTATATGTAGATAGCGTTATTCGTTATATCCTATGTCTACATATCGTTACACGTTATATCCTACATCTACGTATCGTTATACGTTATGTCCTATATGTAGATATCTTTATACGTTATATACTATATCTACGTATCGTTGTACGCTATATCCTATATCTACATATCGTTATACGCTATATCCTATGTCTACATATCGTTATACGTTATATCCTATATTTAGATAACGTTATACGTTATATCCTATATCTACGTATCGTTATACGTTATATCCTATAACTACATATCGTTATACGTTATATCCTATATCTACATATCGTTATACGGTATATCCTATGTCTACATATCGTTATACGTTATATCCTATATGTAGATAACGTTATACGTTATATCCTATGTCTACATATCGTTATACGTTATATCCTACATCTACATATCGTTATACGTTATATCCTATATGTAGATATCGTTATACGTTATATCCTATATCTGCATATCGTTATACGTTATATCCTATATCTACATATCATTATACGTCATATCCTATACGTAGATAACATTTTACGATATATACTATATCTACGTATCGTTGTACGCTATATCCTATATCTACATATCGTTATACGTTATATCCTATGGCTACATATCGTTATACGTTATATCCTATATGTAGATAACGTTATACGTTATATCCTATATCTACGTATCGTTATACGTTATATCCTACATCTACATATCGTTATACGTTATATCCTATATCTACATATTTGTTATACGTTATATCGTACATCTGCATATCGTTATACGTTATATCCTATATGTAGATATCGTTATACGTTATATCCTATATGTAGATAGCGTTATTCGTTATATCCTATGTCTACATATCGTTACCCGTTATATCCTACATCTACGTATCGTTATACGTTATGTCCTATATGTAGATATCTTTATACGTTATATACTATATCTACGTATCGTTGTACGCTATATCCTATATCTACATATCGTTATACGCTATATCCTATGTCTACATATCGTTATACGTTATATCCTATATTTAGATAACGTTATACGTTATATCCTACATCTACGTATCGTTATACGTTATATCCTATATCTACGTATCGTTATACGTTATATCCTATATCTACATATCGTTATACGGTATATCCTATGTCTACATATCGTTATACGTTATATCCTATATGTAGATAACGTTATACGTTATATCCTATGTCTACATATCGTTATACGTTATATCCTACATCTACATATCGTTATACGTTATATCCTATATGTAGATATCGTTATACGTTATATCCTATATCTGCATATTGTTATACGTTATATCCTATATCTACATATCATTATACGTCATATCCTATACGTAGATAACATTTTACGATATATACTATATCTACGTATCGTTGTACGCTATATGCTATATCTACATATCGTTATACGTTATATCCTATGGCTACATATCGTTATACGTTATATCCTAAATGTAGATAATGTTATACGTTATATCCTATATCTACGTATCGTTATACGTTATATCCTACATCTACATATCGTTATACGTTATATCCTATATCTACATATTTGTTATACGTTATATCCTATGTCTACATATCGTTATACGTTATATCCTACATCTACATATCGTTATACGTTATATCCTATATGTAGATATCGTCATACGTTATATCCTATATGTAGATAGCGTTATTCGTTATATCCTATATCTACATATCCTTATACGTTACATCCTATATCTACATATCGTTATACGTTATATCCTATGTCTACATATCGTTATACGTTATATCCTATATGTAGACAACGTTATTCGTTATATCCTATATCTAAGTATCGTTATACGATATATCCTATATCCACATACCGTTATACGTTATATCCTATATCTACATACCGTTGTACGTTATATCCTATATCTACATATCGTTATACGGTTTATCCTATGTCTACATATCGTTGTACGCTATATCCTATATCTACATATCGTTATACGTTGTATCCTATATGTAGACAACGTTATACGTTATATCCTATATCTACGTATCGTTATACGTTATATCCTATATCTAGATACCGTTATACGTTATATCCTATATCTACATATCGTTATACGGTATATCCGATGTCTACATATCGTTATACGTTATATCCTATATGTAGATAACGTTATATGCTATATCCTATATCTACGTATCGTTATACGTTATATCCTATATGTAGATAACGTTTTACGTTATATCCTATATCTACATATCGTTATACGTTATATCCTATATGTAGATAACGTTATACGTCATATCCTATATCTACGTATCGTTATACGTTATATCCTATATCTACATATCGTTATACGTTATATCCTATATCTACGTATCGTTATGTGATATATGCTATACGTAGATAACGTTATACGTTATATCCTACATCTACATATCGTTATACGTTATATCCTATATGTTGATATCGTTATACGTTATATCCAATATCTGCATATCGTTATACGCTATATCCTATATCTACATATCGTTATACGTTATATCCTATATGTAGATAACGTTTTACGTTATATCCTATATCTACGTATCGTTATACGTTATATCCTATATCTACATATCGTTATACGTTATATCCTATATGTAGATAACGTTATACGTTATATCCTATATCTACGTATCGTTATACGTTATATCCTATATCTACATATCGTTATACGTTATATCCTATATCTACATATCGTTATACGGTATATCCTATGTCTACATATCGTTATACGGTATATCCTATGTCTACATATCGTTATACGTTATATCCTGTATGTAGATAACGTTATACGTTATATCCTATATCTACGTATCGTTATACATTATATCCTATATCTACATATCGCTATACGTTATATCCTATGTCTACATATCGTTATACGTTATATCCTACATCTACATATCGTTATACGTTATATCCATTGTGTAGATAACGTTATACGTTATATCCTACATCTACGTATCGTTATACGTTATATCCTAACTGTAGATATCGTTATACGTTATATCCTATATGTAGATAACGTGATACGTTATATCCTATATCTACGTATCGTTATACGTTATATCCTACATCTACATATCGTTATACGTTATATCCTATATCTACATATTTGTTATACGTTATATCCTATGTCTACATATCGTTATACGTTATATCCTACATCTACATATCGTTATACGTTATATCCTATATGTAGATATCGTCATACGTTATATCCTATATGTAGATAGCGTTATTCGTTATATCCTATATCTACATATCCTTATACGTTACATCCTATATCTACATACCGTTATACGTTATATCCTATATCTACATATCGTTATACGGTTTATCCTATGTCTACATACCGTTGTACGCTATATCCTATATCTACATATCGTTATACGTTTTATCCTATAAGTAGACAACGTTATACGTTATATCCTATATCTACGTATCGTTATACGTTATATCCTATATCTAGATACCGTTATACGTTATATCCTATATCTACGTACCGTTATACGTTATATCCTACATCTAAATACCGTTATACGTTATATCCTATATCTACGTATCGTTATACGTTATATCCTATATCTACATATCGTTATACGTTATATCCTACATGTGGATAACGTTTTACGTTATATCCTATATCTACATATCGTTATACGTTATATCCTATATCTACATATCGTTATACGTTATATCCTATATCTACGTATCGTTATACGTTATATCCCATATGTAGATAACGTTATACGTTATATCCTACATCTACATATCGCAATACGTTATATCCTTTATGTGGATAACGTTTTACGTTATATCCTATATCTAAAGATCGTTATACGTTATATCCTGTATCTACATATCGTTATACGTTATATCCTAGATGTGGATAACGTTTTACGTTATATCCTATATCTACATATCGTTATACGTTATATCCAATATCTACATATCGTTATACGTTATATCCTATATCTACATATCGTTATACGTTATATCCTTTATGTGGATAACGTTATACGTTATATCCTATGTCTACATATCGTTATACGTTATATCCTATATGCAGATAACGTTATACGTTATATCCTATATCTACGTACGTTATACGTTATGTCCTATGTCTACATATCGTTATACGTTATATCCTATATCTACATATCGTTATACGTTATATCCTATGTCTACATATCGTTATACGTTATATCCTATATCTACATATCGTTATACGGTATATCCTATGTCTACATATCGTTATACGTTATATCCTATGGCTACATATCGTTATACGTTATATCCTATATGTAGATAACGTTATACGTTATATCCTATATCTACGTATCGTTATACGTTATATCCTACATCTACATATCGTTATACGTTATATCCTATATCTACATATTTGTTATACGTTATATCCTATGTCTACATATCGTTATACGTTATATCCTATGTCTACATATCGCTATACGGTATATCCTATGTCTACATATCGTTATACGTTATATCCCATATGTAGATAACGTTATACGTTATATCCTATATCTACGTACGTTATACGATATATCCTATGTCTACATATCGGTATACGTTATATCCTACATCTACATATCGTTATACGTTATATCCTATATGTAGATATCGTTATACGTTATATCCTATATCTGCATATCGTTATACGTTATATCCTATATCTACATATCGTTATACGTTATATCCTATACGTAGATAACATTTTACGTTATATACTATATCTACGTATCGTTGTACGCTATATCCTATATCTACATATCGTTATACGTTATATCCTATATGTAGATAAAGTTTTACGTTATATCCTATATCTACGTATCGTTATACATTATATCCTATATGTAGACATGGTTATACGTTTTATCCTATATCTGCATATCGTTATACGTTATATCCTATATCTACGTATCGTTGTACGCTATATCCTATATCTCTACATATCGTTATACGTTATATCCTATGTCTACATATCGTTATACGTTATATCCTATATCTGCATATCGTTATACGTTATATCCTACATCTACATATCGTTATACGTCATATCCTATATGTAGATAACGTTATACGTTATATCCTATGTCTACGTACCGTTATACGTTATATCCTATATATACATATCGTTATACGTTATATCCTATATCTACATACCGTTATACGTTATATCCTATGTCTACATATCGTTATACGTTATATCCTATATGCAGATAACGTTATACGTTATATCCTATATCTACGTACGTTATACGTTATGTCCTATGTCTACATATCGTTATACGTTATATCCTATATCTACATATCGTTATACGTTATATCCTATGTCTACATATCGTTATACGTTATATCCTATATCTACATATCGTTATACGGTATATCCTATGTCTACATATCGTTATACGTTATATCCTACATCTACATATCGTTATACGTCATATCCTATATGTAGATAACGTTATACGTTATATCCTATGTCTACGTACCGTTATACGTTATATCCTATATATACATATCGTTATACGTTATATCCTATATCTACATACCGTTATACGTTATATCCTACATCTACATATCGTTATACGTTATATCCATTATATAGATAACGTTATACATTATATCCTACACCCACGTATCGTTATACGTTATATCCTAAATGTAGATATGGTTATACGTTATATCCTATATGTAGATAACGTTATACGTTATATCCTATATCTACGTATCGTTATACGTTATATCCTATATCTACATATCGTTATACGTTATATCCTATATCTACATATCGTTATACGGTATATCCTATTACTACATATCGTTATACGGTATGTCCTATGTCTACATATCGTTATACGTTATATCCTTCATGTAGATAACGTTATACGTTATATCCTATATCTACGTATCGTTATACGTTATATCCTATATCAACATATCGTTATACGTTATATCCTATATGTAGATAACGTTATACGTTATATCCTACATCTACATAATCGTTATACGTTATATCCTATATGTAGACAACGTTATACGATATATCCTATATCTACGTATCGTTATGTGATATATGCTATATGTAGATAACGTTATACGTTATATCCTACATCTACGTATCGTTATACGTTATATCCTAAATGTAGATATGGTTATACGTTATATCCTATATGTAGATAACGTTATACGTTATATCCTGTATCTACGTATCGTTATACGTTATATCCTATATCTACATATCATTATACGTTATATCCTATATCTACATATCGTTATACGGTATATCCTATGTCTACATATCGTTATACGGTATATCCTATGTCTACATATCGTTATACGTTATATCCTTCATGTAGATAACGTTATACGTTATATCCTATATCTACGTACGTTATAAGTTATATCCTACATCTACATATCTTTATGCGTTGTATCCTATATCTACGTATCGTTATACGTTATATCTTATATGTAGATAACGTTATACGTTATATCCTATATCTACGTATCGTTATACGTTATATCCAATATCTACATATCGCTATACGTTATATCCTATGTCTACATATCGTTATACGTTATATCCTACATCTACATATCGTTATACGTTATATCCATTATGTAGATAACGTTATACGTTATATCCTATATCTACGTATCGTTATACGTTATATCCCATATCTACATATCGTTATACGTTATATCCTATGTCTACATATCGTTATACGTTATATCCTATATCTACATATCGTTATACGGTATATCCTATGTCTACATATCGTTATACGGTATATCCTATGTCTACATATCGTTATACGTTATATCCTTAATGTAGATAACGTTATACGTTATATCCTATATCTACGTACGTTATAAGTTATATCCTACATCTACATATCTTTATGCGTTGTATCCTATATCTACGTATCGTTATACGTTATATCCTATATCTACGTATCGTTGTACGTTATATCCTATGTCTACATATCGTTATACGTCATATCCTATATGTAGATATTGTTATACGTTATATCCTATATCTGCATATCGTTATACGTTATATCCTATATGTAGATAACGTTATACGTTATATCCTACATCTACATAATCGTTATACGTTATATCCTATATGTAGACAACGTTATACGTTATATCCTATATCTACGTATCGTTATGTGATATATGCTATATGTAGATAACGTTATAGGTTATATCCTACATCTACGTATCGTTATACGTTATATCCTAAATGTAGATATGGTTATACGTTATATCCTATATGTAGATAACGTTATACGTTATATCCTATATCTACGTATCGTTATACGTTATATCCTATATCTACATATCATTATACGTTATATCCTATATCTACATATCGTTATACGGTATATCCTATGTCTACATATCGTTATACGGTATATCCTATGTCTACATATCGTTATACGTTATATCCTTCATGTAGATAACGTTATACGTTATATCCTATATCTACGTACGTTATAAGTTATATCCTACATCTACATATCTTTATGCGTTGTATCCTATATCTACGTATCGTTATACGTTATATCTTATATGCAGATAACGTTATACGTTATATCCTATATCTACGTATCGTTATACGTTATATCCAATATCTACATATCGCTATACGTTATATCCTATGTCTACATATCGTTATACGTTATATCCTACATCTACATATCGTTATACGTTATATCCATTATGTAGATAACGTTATACGTTATATCCTATATCTACGTATCGTTATACGTTATATCCCATATCTACATATCGTTATACGTTATATCCTATGTCTACATATCGTTATACGTTATATCCTATATCTACATATCGTTATACGGTATATCCTATGTCTACATATCGTTATACGGTATATCCTATGTCTACATATCGTTATACGTTATATCCTTAATGTAGATAACGTTATACGTTATATCCTATATCTACGTACGTTATAAGTTATATCCTACATCTACATATCTTTATGCGTTGTATCCTATATCTACGTATCGTTATACGTTATATCCTATATGTAGATAACGTTATACGTTATATCCTATATCTACGTATCGTTATACGTTATATCCTATATCAACATATCGTTATACGTTATATCCTATACGTATATAACGTTTTACGTTATATCCTATATCTACGTATCGTTATACGTGATATCCTATATCTACATACCGTTATACGTTATATCCTATATGTAGATATCGTTATACGTTATATCCTATATGTAGATAGCGTTATTCGTTATATCCTATATCTACATATCCTTATACGTTACATCCTATATCTACATATCGTAATACGTTATATCCTATATGTAGACAGCGTTATACGTTATATCCTATATCTACGTATCGTTATACGATATATCCTATATCCACATACCGTTATACGTTATATCCTATATCTACATACCGTTATACGTTATATCCTATATCTACATATCGTTATACGGTATATCCTATGTCTACATATCGTTGTACGCTATATCCTATATCTACATATCGTTATACGTTATATCCTATATGTAGACAACGTTATACGTTATATCCTATATCTACGTATCGTTATACGTGATATCCTATATCTACATACCGTTATACGTTATATCCTATATCTACATATCGTTATACGGTATATCCGATGTCTACATATCGTTATACGTTATATCCTATATGTAGATAACGTTATATGCTATATCCTACATCTACGTATCATTATACGTTATATCCTATATGTAGATAACGTTTTACGTTATATCCTATATCTACATATCGTTATACGTTATATCCTATATCTACATATCGCTATACGTTATAACCTATGTCTACATATCGTTATACGTTATATCCTACATCTACATATCGTTATACGTTATATCCATTATGTAGATAACGTTATACGTTATATCCTACATCTACGTATCGTTATACGTTATATCCTATATGTAGATATTGTTATACGTTATATCCTATATCTGCATATTGTTATACGTTATATCCTATATCTACATATCGTTATACGTTATATCCTATATGTAGATAACGTTTTACGTTATATCCTATATCTACGCATCGTTATACATTATATCCTATATGTAGACATGGTTATACGTTACATCCTATATCTACGTATCGTTGTACGTTATATCCTATGTCTACATATCGTTATACGTTATATCCTATATCTGCATATCGTTATACGTTATATCCTACATCTACATATCGTTATACGTCATATCCTATATGTAGATATTGTTATACGTTATATCCTATATCTGCATATCGTTATACGTTATATCCTATATGTAGATAACGTTATACGTTATATCCTACATCTACATATCGTTATACGTTATATCCTATATGTAGACAACGTTATACGTTATATCCTATATCTACGTATCGTTATGTGATACATGCTATATGTAGATAACGTTATACGTTATATCCTACATCTACGTATCGTTATACGTTATATCCTAAATGTAGATATGGTTATACGTTATATCCTATATGTAGATAACGTTATACGTTATATCCTATATCTACGTATCGTTATACGTTATATCCTATATCTACATATCGTTATACGTTATATCCTATATCTACATATCGTTATACGGTATATCCTATGTCTACATATCGTTATACGGTATGTCCTATGTCTACATATCGTTATACGTTATATCCTTCATGTAGATAACGTTATACGTTATATCCTATATCTACGTATCGTTATACGTTATATCCTATATCAACATATCGTTATACGTTATATCCTATACGTATATAACGTTTTACGTTATATCCTATATCTACGTATCGTTATACGTGATATCCTATATCTACATACCGTTATACGTTATATCCTATATGTAGATATCGTTATACGTTATGTCCTATATGTAGATAGCGTTATTCGTTATATCCTATATCTACATATCCTTATACGTTACATCCTATATCTACATATCGTAATACGTTATATCCTATATGTAGACAGCGTTATACGTTATATCCTATATCTACGTATCGTTATACGATATATCCTATATCCACATACCGTTATACGTTATATCCTATATCTACATACCGTTATACGTTATATCCTATATCTACATATCGTTATACGGTATATCCTATGTCTACATATCGTTGTACGCTATATCCTATATCTACATATCGTTATACGTTATATCCTATATGTAGACAACGTTATACGTTATATCCTATATCTACGTATCGTTATACGTGATATCCTATATCTACATACCGTTATACGTTATATCCTATATCTACATATCGTTATACGGTATATCCGATGTCTACATATCGTTATACGTTATATCCTATATGTAGATAACGTTATATGCTATATCCTATATCTACGTATCATTATACGTTATATCCTATATGTAGATAACGTTTTACGTTATATCCTATATCTACATATCGTTATACGTTATATCCTATATCTACATATCGCTATACGTTATATCCTATGTCTACATATCGTTTTACGTTATATCCTACATCTACATATCGTTATACGTTATATCCATTATGTAGATAACGTTATACGTTATATCCTACATCTACGTATCGTTATACGTTATATCCTATATGTAGATATTGTTATACGTTATATCCTATATCTGCATATTGTTATACGTTATATCCTATACCTACATATCGTTATACGTTATATCCTATATGTAGATAACGTTTTACGTTATATCCTATATCTACGCATCGTTATACATTATATCCTATATGTAGACATGGTTATACGTTACATCCTATATCTACGTATCGTTGTACGTTATATCCTATGTCTACATATCGTTATACGTTATATCCTATATCTGCATATCGTTATACGTTATATCCTACATCTACATATCGTTATACGTCATATCCTATATGTAGATATTGTTATACGTTATATCCTATATCTGCATATCGTTATACGTTATATCCTATATGTAGATAACGTTATACGTTATATCCTACATCTACATATCGTTATACGTTATATCCTATATGTAGACAACGTTATACGTTATATCCTATATCTACGTATCGTTATGTGATACATGCTATATGTAGATAACGTTATACGTTATATCCTACATCTACGTATCGTTATACGTTATATCCTAAATGTAGATATGGTTATACGTTATATCCTATATGTAGATAACGTTATACGTTATATCCTATATCTACGTATCGTTATACGTTATATCCTATATCTACATATCGTTATACGTTATATCCTATATCTACATATCGTTATACGGTATATCCTATGTCTACATATCGTTATACGGTATGTCCTATGTCTACATATCGTTATACGTTATATCCTTCATGTAGATAACGTTATACGTTATATCCTATATCTACGTACGTTATACGTTATATCCTACATCTACATATCGTTATGCGTTGTATCCTATATCTACGTATCGTTATACGTTATATCCTATATGTAGATAACGTTATACGTTATATCCTATATCTACGTATCGTTATACGTTATATCCTATATCTACATATCGCTATACGTTATATCCTATGTCTACATATCGTTATACGTTATATCCTACATCTACATATCGTTATACGTTATATACATTATGTAGATAACGTTATACGTTATATCCTACATCTACGTATCGTTATACGTTATATCCTAAATGTAGATATCGTTATACGTTATATCCTATATGTAGATAACGTTATACGTTATATCCTATATCTACGTATCGTTATACGTTATATCCTATATCAAACATATCGTTATACGTTATATCCTATACGTATATAACGTTTTACGTTATATCCTATATCTACGTATCGTTATACATTATATCCAATATCTACATATCGTTATACGTTATATCCTATATGTAGATATCGTTATACGTTATATCCTATATGTAGTTAGCGTTATTCGTTATATCCTATATCTACATATCCTTATACGTTACATCCTATATCTACATATCGTTATACGTTATATCCTATATGTAGATAACGTTATACGTTATATCCTATATGTAGATAACGTTATACGTTATATCCTATATCTACGTATCGTTCTACGTTATAACCTATGTCTACATATCGTTATACGGTATATCCTATGTCTATATATCGTTATACGTTATATCCTATATGTAGATAACGTTATATGTTATATCCTATATCTACGTATCGTTATACGTTATATCCTATATGTAGATAACGTTATACGTTATATCCTATATCTACGTACTTTATACATTATATCCTATGTCTACATATCGTTATACGTTATATCCTACATCTACATATCGTTATACGTTATATCCTATATGTAGATATCGTTATACGTTATATCCTATATCTGCATATCGTTATACGTTATATCCTATATGTAGATAACGTTTTACGTTATATCCTATATCTACATATCGTTATACGTTATATCCTATATGTAGATATCGTTATACCTTATATCCTATATGTAGATAACGTTATATGTTATATCCTATATCTACGTATCGTTATACGTTATATCCTATATGTAGATAACGCTTTACGTTATATCCTATATCTACATATTTGTTATACGTTATATCCAATATGTAGATAACGTTATTAGTTATATCCTATATCTACATATCGTTACACGCTATATCCTATATCTACATATCTTTATACGTTATATCCTATATCTACGTATCGTTATACGTTATATCCTATGTCTACATATCGTTATACGTTATATCCTATATGTAGATATCGTTATACGTTATATCCAATATCTGCATATCGTTATACGTTATATCCTATATCTACATATCGTTATACGTTATATTCTATATGTATATAACGTTTTACGTTATATACTATATCTACGTATCGTTATACGTTATATCGTATATCTACATATCGTTATACGTTATATCCTATATCTACATATCGTTATACGTTATATCCTATATCTGCGTATCGTTATACGTTATATCCTATATCTACGTATCGTTATACGTTATATCCTATGTCTACATATCGTTATACGTTATATCCTATATGTAGATATCGTTATACGTTACATCCTATATCTACATATCGTTATACGTTATATCCTTTATCTACGTATCGTTATACGTTATATCCTATATATAGATAACGTTATACGTTATATCCTATGTCTACATATCGTTATACGTTATATCGTACATCTACATATCGTTATACGTTATATCCTATATGTAGATATCGTTATACGTTATATCCTATATGTAGATAGCGTTATTCGTTATATCCTATATCTACATATCCTTATACGTTACATCCTATATCTACATATCGTTATACGTTATATCCTATGTCTACATATCGTTATACGTTATATCCTAAATGTTGATATCGTTATACGTTATATCCTATATGTAGATAACGTTATACGTTATATCCTATATGTAGATAACGTTATACGTTATATCCTATATCTACGTATCGTTCTACGTTATAACCTATGTCTACATATCGTTATACGGTATATCCTATGTCTATATATCGTTATACGTTATATCCTATATGTAGATAACGTTATATGTTATATCCTATATCTACGTATCGTTATACGTTATATCCTATATGTAGATAACGTTATACGTTATATCCTATATCTACGTACTTTATACATTATATCCTATGTCTACATATCGTTATACGTTATATCCTACATCTACATATCGTTATACGTTATATCCTATATGTAGATATCGTTATACGTTATATCCTATATCTGCATATCGTTATACGTTATATCCTATATGTAGATAACGTTTTACGTTATATCCTATATCTACATATCGTTATACGTTATATCCTATATCTACATATCGTTATACGTTATATCGTGTTCGTAGATAACGTTTTACGTTATATACTATGTCTACGTATCGTTATACGTTATATCCTATATCCACATATCGTTATACGTTATATCCTATACGTAGATAACGTTTTACGTTATATAATATATCTACGTATCGTTATACGTTATATCCTATGTCTACATATCGTTATACGTTATATCCTATATCTACGTATCGTTATACGTTATATCCTATGTCTACATATCGTTATACGTTATATCCTATATCTACGTATCGTTATACGTTATATCCTATGTCTATATATCGTTATAAGTTATATCCTACATCTACATATCATTATACGTTATATCCTTTATTTAGATAACGTTTTACGTTATATCCTACATCTACATATCGTTATACGTTATATCCTATATGTAGATATCTTTATACGTTATATCCAATATCTGCATATCGTTATAAGTTATATCCTATATCTACGTATCGTTATACGTTATATCCTATATATAGATAACGTTATACGTTATATCCTATGTCTACATATCGTTATACGTTATATCGTACATCTACATATCGTTATACGTTATATCCTATATGTAGATATCGTTATACGTTATATCCTATATCTACATATCGTTATACGTTATATCGTGTACGTAGATAACGTTTTACGTTATATACTATATCTACGTACCGTTATACGTTATATCCTATATCTACATATCGTTATACGTTATATCCTATACGTAGATAACGTTTTACGTTATATAATATATCTACGTATCGTTATACGTTACATCCTATATCTACATATCGTTATACGTTATATCCTAAATGTAGATATCGTTATACGTTATATCCTATATCTGCATATCGTTATGCGTTATATCCTATATGTAGATAACGTTTTACGTTATATCCTATATCTACATATCGTTATACGTTATATCCTATATCTACATATCGTTATACGTTATATCGTGTACGTAGATAACGTTTTACGTTATATACTATATCTACGTACCGTTATACGTTATATCCTATATCTACATATCGTTATACGTTATATCCTATACGTAGATAACGTTTTACGTTATATATTATATCTACGTATCGTTATACGTTACATCCTATATCTGCATATCGTTATACGTTATATCCTATATGTAGATATCGTTATACCTTATATCCTATATGTAGATAACGTTATATGTTATATCCTATATCTACGTATCGTTATACGTTATATCCTATATGTAGATAACGCTTTACGTTATATCCTATATCTACATATTTGTTATACGTTATATCCAATATGTAGATAACGTTATTAGTTATATCCTATATCTACATATCGTTACACGCTATATCCTATATCTACATATCTTTATACGTTATATCCTATATCTACGTATCGTTATACGTTATATCCTATGTCTACATATCGTTATACGTTATATCCTATATGTAGATATCGTTATACGTTATATCCAATATCTGCATATCGTTATACGTTATATCCTATATCTACATATCGTTATACGTTATATTCTATATGTATATAACGTTTTACGTTATATACTATATCTACGTATCGTTATACGTTATATCGTATATCTACATATCGTTATACGTTATATCCTATATCTACATATCGTTATACGTTATATCCAATATCTGCGTATCGTTATACGTTATATCCTATATCTACGTATCGTTATACGTTATATCCTATGTCTACATATCGTTATACGTTATATCCTATATGTAGATATCGTTATACGTTACATCCTATATCTACATATCGTTATACGTTATATCCTTTATCTACGTATCGTTATACGTTATATCCTATATATAGATAACGTTATACGTTATATCCTATGTCTACATATCGTTATACGTTATATCGTACATCTACATATCGTTATACGTTATATCCTATATGTAGATATCGTTATACGTTATATCCTATATGTAGATAGCGTTATTCGTTATATCCTATATCTACATATCCTTATACGTTACATCCTATATCTACATATCGTTATACGTTATATCCTATGTCTACATATCGTTATACGTTATATCCTAAATGTTGATATCGTTATACGTTATATCCTATATGTAGATAACGTTATACGTTATATCCTATATGTAGATAACGTTATACGTTATATCCTATATCTACGTATCGTTCTACGTTATAACCTATGTCTACATATCGTTATACGGTATATCCTATGTCTATATATCGTTATACGTTATATCCTATATGTAGATAACGTTATATGTTATATCCTATATCTACGTATCGTTATACGTTATATCCTATATGTAGATAACGTTATACGTTATATCCTATATCTACGTACTTTATACATTATATCCTATGTCTACATATCGTTATACGTTATATCCTACATCTACATATCGTTATACGTTATATCCTATATGTAGATATCGTTATACGTTATATCCTATATCTGCATATCGTTATACGTTATATCCTATATGTAGATAACGTTTTACGTTATATCCTATATCTACATATCGTTATACGTTATATCCTATATCTACATATCGTTATACGTTATATCGTGTTCGTAGATAACGTTTTACGTTATATACTATATCTACGTATCGTTATACGTTATATCCTATATCCACATATCGTTATACGTTATATCCTATACGTAGATAACGTTTTACGTTATATAATATATCTATGTATCGTTATACGTTATATCCTATGTCTACATATCGTTATACGTTATATCCTATATCTACGTATCGTTATACGTTATATCCTATGTCTACATATCGTTATACGTTATATCCTATATCTACGTATCGTTATACGTTATATCCTATGTCTATATATCGTTATAAGTTATATCCTACATCTACATATCGTTATACGTTATATCCTTTATTTAGATAACGTTTTACGTTATATCCTACATCTACATATCGTTATACGTTATATCCTATATGTAGATATCTTTATACGTTATATCCAATATCTGCATATCGTTATAAGTTATATCCTATATCTACGTATCGTTATACGTTATATCCTATATATAGATAACGTTATACGTTATATCCTATGTCTACATATCGTTATACGTTATATCGTACATCTACATATCGTTATACGTTATATCCTATATGTAGATATCGTTATACGTTATATCCTATATCTACATATCGTTATACGTTATATCGTGTACGTAGATAACGTTTTACGTTATATACTATATCTACGTACCGTTATACGTTATATCCTATATCTACATATCGTTATACGTTATATCCTATACGTAGATAACGTTTTACGTTATATAATATATCTACGTATCGTTATACGTTACATCCTATATCTACATACCGTTATACGTTATATCCTAAATGTAGATATCGTTATACGTTATATCCTATATCTGCATATCGTTATGCGTTATATCCTATATGTAGATAACGTTTTACGTTATATCCTATATCTACATATCGTTATACGTTATATCCTATATCTACATATCGTTATACGTTATATCGTGTACGTAGATAACGTTTTACGTTATATACTATATCTACGTACCGTTATACGTTATATCCTATATCTACATATCGTTATACGTTATATCCTATACGTAGATAACGTTTTACGTTATATATTATATCTACGTATCGTTATACGTTACATCCTATATCTACATATCGTTATACGTTATATCCTATATGTAGATATCGTTATACGTTATATCCTATATGTAGATAACGTTATATGTTATATCCTATATCTACGTATCGTTATACGTTATATCCTATATGTAGATAACGCTTTACGTTATATCCTATATCTACATATTTGTTATACGTTATATCCAATATGTAGATAACGTTATTAGTTATATCCTATATCTACATATCGTTACACGCTATATCCTATATCTACATATCTTTATACGTTATATCCTATATCTACGTATCGTTATACGTTATATCCTATGTCTACATATCGTTATACGTTATATCCTATATGTAGATATCGTTATACGTTATATCCAATATCTGCATATCGTTATACAGTTTATCCTATATCTACATATGGTTATACGTTATATCCTATATGTAGATATCGTTATACGTTATATCCTATATCTACGTATCGTTATACGTTATATCCTATGTCTACATATCGCTATACGTTATATCCTACATCTACATATCGTTATACGTTATATCCTATACGTAGATTACGTTTTACGTTATATACTATATCTACGTATCGTTATACGTTATATCGTATATCTACATATCGTTATACGTTATATCCTATATCTACATATCGTTATACGTTATATCCTATATCTGCGTATCGTTATACGTTATATCCTATATGTAGATAACGTTATAAGTTATATCCTATATCTACGTATCGTTATACGTTATATCCTATGTCTACATATCGTTCTAGGTTATATCCTACATCTACATATGGTTATACGTTATATCCTTAATGTAGATAACGTTTTACGTTATATCCTACATCTACGTATCGTTATACGTTTTATCCAATATGTAGATAACGTTATACGTTATATCATATATCTACGTATCTTTATACGTTATATCCTATATATAGATAACGTTATACGTTATATCCTACATCTACATATCGTTATACGTAATATCCTGTATGTAGATATCGTTATACGTTATATCCAATATCTGCATATCGTTATACGCTATATCCTATATCTACGTATCGTTATACGTTATATCCTATATCTACGTATCGTTATACGTTATATCCTATATGTAGATAACGTTTTACGTTATATCCTATATCTACGTATCGTTATACGTTATTTCCTATATGTAGACAACGTTACACGTTATATCTTATATCTACGTATCGTTATACGTTATATCCTATTTCTACATACCGTTTAACGTTATATCCTATATCTACATATCGTCATACGGTATATCCTAGGTCCACATATCGTTATACGTTATATCCTATATGTAGATATCTTTATACGTTATATCCAATATCTGCATATCGTTATACGTTATATCCTATATCTACGTATCGTTTCACGTTATGTCCTATATGTAGATAACGTTATACGTTATATCCTATGTCTACATATCGTTATACGTTATATCCTATATCTACGTATCGTTATACGTTATATCCTATATGTAGATAACGTTATACGTTATATCCTACATCTACATATCGTTATACGCTATATCCTGTATGTAGATATCGTTATACGTTATATCCAATATCTGCATACCGTTATACGCTATATCCTTTATCTACATATCGTTATACGTTATATCATATATGTAGATAACGTTTTACGTTATATCCTATATCTACGTATCGTTATACGTTATTTCCTATGTGTACATATCGTTATACGTTATATCCTATATCTACGTATCGTTATACGTTATGTCCTATATCTACATATCGTTATACGTTATATCCTATATCTACGTATCGTAATACGTTATATCCTATATATAGATAACGATATACGTTATATCCTACATCTACATATCGTTATACGTTATATCCTATATGTATATATCTTTATACGTTATATCCAATATCTGCATATCGTTATACGTTATATCCTATATCTACGTATCGTTATACGTTGTATCCTATATGTAGATAACGTTATACGTTATATCCTACATCTACATATCGTTATACGTTGTATCCTATATGTAGATACCTTTATACGTTATATCCAATATCTGCATATCGTTATACGTTATATCCTATATCTACGTATCGTTATACGTTATATCCTATATCTACGTATCCTTATACGTTATATCCTATATCTACGTATCCCTATACGTTATATCCTACATCTACATATCGTTATACGTTATATCCTATAAGTAGATTACGTTTTACGTTATATACTATATCTACGTATCGTTATACGTTATATCGTATATCTACATATCGTTATACGTTATATCCTATATCTACGTATCGTTATACGTTATGTCCTATATGCAGATAACGTTATACGTTATATCCTGTATGTAGATAACGTTTTACGTTATATCCTATATCTACGTATCGTTATACGTTATTTCCTATGTCTACATATCGTTATACGTTATATCATATATCTACGTATCGTTATACATTATATCCTATATCTACGTATCGTTTTCCGTTATACCCTATATCTACATATCGTTATACCTTATATAATATGACTTCATATCGTTATACGTTATATCCTATATGTAGACAACGTTATACGTTATATCCTATATCTACGTATCGTTATACGTTATATCCGATGTCTACATACCGTTATACGTTATATCCTATATCTACATATCGTTATACGTTATATCCTGTATCTACGTATCGTTATACGTTATATCCTATATGTAGATAACGTTATACGTTATATCCTACATATACATATCGTTATACGTTATATCCTATATCTACATATCGTTATACGTTATATCCAATATCTGCAAATCGTTACACGCTATATCCTGTATCTACATATCTTTATACGTTATATCCCATATGTAGATAACGTTTTACGTTATATCATATATCTACGTATCGTTATACGTTATATCCTATGTCTACATATCGTTATACGTTATATCCTATATCTACATACCGCTATACGTTATATCCTATAAGTAGATATCGTTATACGTTATATCCTATATGTAGATAACGTTGTACATTATATCCTAATCTACATATCCCTATACGTTATACACTATATCTACATATCGTTATACATTATATACCATGTCTACGTATCGTTATACGTTATATCCTATATGTAGATAACGTTATACGTTATATCCGATATCTACGTATCGTTATACGTTATATCCTACATCTACATATCGTTGTCGCTATATCATATATCTACGTATCGTTATACGTTATATCCTATATCTACGTATCGTTTTACGTTATACCCTATACCTACATATCGTTATACCTTATATAATATGACTTCATATCGTTATACGTTATATCCTATATGTAGACAACGTTATACGTCATATCCTATAAGTAGATATCGTTATACGTTATATCCTATATCTACATACCGTTATACGTTATATCCTATATCTACATATCCCTATACGTTATATACTATATCGACATATCGTTATACATTATATACCATGTCTACGTATCGTTATACGTTATATCCTATATGTAGATAACGTTATACGTTATATCCGATATCTACGTATCGTTATACGTTATATCCTACATCTACATATCGTTGTCGCTATATCCTATATCTACATATCGTTATACGTTATATCCTATATCTACATATCGTTATACGTTATATCCAATATCTGCATATCGTTACACGCTATATCCTTTATCTACATATCTTTATACGTTATATACTATATGTAGATAACGTTTTACGTTATATCCTATATCTACGAATCGTTATACGTTATATCCTATGTCTACATATCGTTATACGTTATATCCTATATCTGCGTATCGTTATACGTTATATCCTTTATGTAGATAACGTTTTACGTTATATCCTACATCTACGTATCGTTATACGTTATATCCAATATGTAGATAACGTTATACGTTATAGCCTACATGTACATATCGTTATACGTTATATCCTATATGTAGATATCGTTTTACGTTATATCCAATATCTGCATGTCGTTATACGTTATATCCTATATCTACATATCGTTATACGTTATATCCTATATCTACATATCGTTATACGTTATATCCTATATCTACGTATCGTTATACGTTACATCCTATATCTGCATATCGCTAAACGTTATATCCTACATCTACATATCGTTATACGTTATATCCTATACGTAGATTACGTTTTACGTTATATACTATATATACGTATCGTTATACGTTATATCCTATGTCTACATATCGTTATACGTTATATCCTACATCTACATATCGTTATACGTTATATCCTTTATGTAGATAACGTTTTACGTTTTATCCTACATGTACGTATCGTTATACGTTATATCCAATATGTAGATAACGTTATACGTTATATCCTACATCTACATATCGTTATACGTTATATCCTATATGTAGATATCGTTTTACGTTATATCCTATATCTACGTATCGTTATACGTTATATCCTATATCTACATATCGCTATACGTTATATCCTATATCTACATATCGGTATACGTTATATCCTATATCTACATATCGTTATACGTTATATCCTATATCTACGTATCGTTATACGTTATATCCTATATCTGCATATCGCTAAACGTTTTATCCTACATCTACATATCGTTATACGTTATATCCTATACGTAGATTACGTTTTACGTTATATACTATATATACGTATCGTTATACGTTATATCCTATGTCTACATATCGTTATACGTTATATCCTACATCTACATATCGTTATACGTTATATCCTTTATGTAGATAACGTTTTACGTTTTATCCTACATGTACGTATCGTTATACGTTATATCCAATATGTAGATAACGTTATACGTTATATCCTACATCTACATATCGTTATACGTTATATCCTATATGTAGATATCGTTTTACGTTATATCCTATATCTACGTATCGTTATACGTTATATCCTATATCTGCGTATCGTTATACGTTATATCCTATATGTAGATAACGTTATAAGTTATATCCTATATCTACGTATCGTTATACGTTATATCCTATGTCTACATATCGTTATACGTTATATCCTACACCTACATATCGTTATACGTTATATCCTTTATTTAGATAACGTTTTACGTTATATCCTACATGTACGTATCGTTATACGTTATATCCAATATGTAGATAACGTTATACGTTATATCCTACATCTACATATCGTTATACGTTATATCCTATACGTAGATTACGTTTTACGTTATATACTATATCTACGTATGGTTATACGTTATCTCCAATATCTGCATATCGTTATACGTTATATCCTATATCTACATATCGTTATACGTTATATCCTATAACTACATATCGTTATACGTTATATCCTATATCTACGTATCGTTATACGTTATATCCTATATGCAGATAACGTTATACGTTATATCCTATATCTACGTATCGTTATACGTTATATCCTATATCTACATATCGTTATACGTTATATCCTATATCTACATATCCTTAAACGTTATATCCTATATCTACATATCGATATACGTTATATCCTTTATATATATAACGTTTTACGTTATATCCTATATCTACGTATCGTTATACGATATATCGTATATCCACATATCGTTATACGTTATATCCTATATGTAGATAACGTTATACGTTATATCCTATATCTACGTACCGTTATACGTTATATCCTATATCTACATGTCGTTATACGTAATATTCTATATCTACGTACCGTTATACGTTGTATCCTACATCTAAATACCGTTATACGTTATATCCTATATCTACATATCGTTATACGTTATATCCTATACGTAGATAACGTTTTACGTTATATACCATATCTACGTATCGTTATACGTTTTATCCTACATCTACATATCGTTATACGTTATATCCTATATGTAGATATCGTTATACGTTATATCCAATATCTGCATATCGTTATACGTTATATCCTACATCTACATATCGTTATACGTTAAATCCTATACGTATATAACGTTTTACGTTATATCCTATATCTACGTATCGTTATACGTTATTTCCTATTTCTACATATCGTTATACGTTATGTCCTATATCTACATATCGTTATTCGTTATATCCTATCTCTACGTATCGTTATACGTTATACCCTACATCTACATATCGTTATACGTTATATCCTATATGTAGATATCGTTATACGTTATATCCTATATGTAGATAACGTTTTACGTTATATCCTATATCTACGTATCGTTATACATTATATCCTATATGTAGACATGGTTATACGTTTTATCCTATATCTGCATATCGTTATACGTTATATCCTATATCTGCATGTCGTTATACATTATATCCTATACGTAGATGACGTTATACGTTATATCCTATACCTACGTATCGTTGTACGCAATATCCTATATCTCTACATATCGTTATACGTTATATCCTATGTCTACATATCGTTATACGGTATATCCTATGTCTATATATCGTTATACGTAATATCCTATATGTAGATAACGTTATACGTTATATCCTATATCTACGTACGTTATACGTTATATCCTATGTCTACATATCGTTATACGTTATATCCTACATCTACATATCGTTATACGTTATATCCTATATGTAGATATCGTTATACGTTATATCCTATATCTACATATCGTTACACGCTATATCCTATATCTACATATCTTTATACGTTTTATCCTACATGTACGTATCGTTATACGTTATATCCAATATGTAGATAACGTTATACGTTATATCCTACATCTACATATCGTTATACGTTATATCCTATATGTAGATATCGTTTTACGTTATATCCTATATCTACGTATCGTTATACGTTATATCCTATATCTGCGTATCGTTATACGTTATATCCTATATGTAGATAACGTTATAAGTTATATCCTATATCTACGTATCGTTATACGTTATATCCTATGTCTACATATCGTTATACGTTATATCCTACACCTACATATCGTTATACGTTATATCCTTTATTTAGATAACGTTTTACGTTATATCCTACATGTACGTATCGTTATACGTTATATCCAATATGTAGATAACGTTATACGTTATATCCTACATCTACATATCGTTATACGTTATATCCTATACGTAGATTACGTTTTACGTTATATACTATATCTACGTATGGTTATACGTTATCTCCAATATCTGCATATCGTTATACGTTATATCCTATATCTACATATCGTTATACGTTATATCCTATAACTACATATCGTTATACGTTATATCCTATATCTACGTATCGTTATACGTTATATCCTATATGCAGATAACGTTATACGTTATATCCTATATCTACGTATCGTTATACGTTATATCCTATATCTACATATCGTTATACGTTATATCCTATATCTACATATCCTTAAACGTTATATCCTATATCTACATATCGATATACGTTATATCCTTTATATATATAACGTTTTACGTTATATCCTATATCTACGTATCGTTATACGATATATCGTATATCCACATATCGTTATACGTTATATCCTATATGTAGATAACGTTATACGTTATATCCTATATCTACGTACCGTTATACGTTATATCCTATATCTACATGTCGTTATACGTAATATTCTATATCTACGTACCGTTATACGTTGTATCCTACATCTAAATACCGTTATACGTTATATCCTATATCTAGATATCGTTATACGTTATATCCTATACGTAGATAACGTTTTACGTTATATACCATATCTACGTATCGTTATACGTTTTATCCTACATCTACATATCGTTATACGTTATATCCTATATGTAGATATCGTTATACGTTATATCCAATATCTGCATATCGTTATACGTTATATCCTACATCTACATATCGTTATACGTTAAATCCTATACGTATATAACGTTTTACGTTATATCCTATATCTACGTATCGTTATACGTTATTTCCTATTTCTACATATCGTTATACGTTATGTCCTATATCTACATATCGTTATTCGTTATATCCTATCTCTACGTATCGTTATACGTTATACCCTACATCTACATATCGTTATACGTTATATCCTATATGTAGATATCGTTATACGTTATATCCTATATGTAGATAACGTTTTACGTTATATCCTATATCTACGTATCGTTATACATTATATCCTATATGTAGACATGGTTATACGTTTTATCCTATATCTGCATATCGTTATACGTTATATCCTATATCTGCATGTCGTTATACATTATATCCTATACGTAGATGACGTTATACGTTATATCCTATACCTACGTATCGTTGTACGCAATATCCTATATCTCTACATATCGTTATACGTTATATCCTATGTCTACATATCGTTATACGGTATATCCTATGTCTATATATCGTTATACGTAATATCCTATATGTAGATAACGTTATACGTTATATCCTATATCTACGTACGTTATACGTTATATCCTATGTCTACATATCGTTATACGTTATATCCTACATCTACATATCGTTATACGTTATATCCTATATGTAGATATCGTTATACGTTATATCCTATATCTACATATCGTTACACGCTATATCCTATATCTACATATCTTTATACGTTATATCCTATATCTACGTATCGTTATACGTTATATCCTATGTCTACATATCGTTATACGTTATATCCTATATCTACGTTTCGTTATACGTTATATCCTATGTCTACATATAGTTATAAGTTATATCCTACATCTACATATCGTTATACGTTATATCCTTTATGTAGATAACGTTTTACGTTATATCCTACATCTACGTATCGTTATGCGTTATATCCAATATGTAGATAACGTTATACGTTATTTCCTTCATCTACATATCGTTATACGTTATATCCTATATGTAGATATCGTTATACGTTATATCCAATATCTGCATATCGTTATACGTTATATCCTATATCTACATATCGTTATACGTTATATTCTATATGTATATAACGTTTTACGTTTCATAATATATCTACGAAACGTTATACGGTATATCCTATGTCTACATATCGTTATACGTTATATCCTATATGTAGATATCGTTATACGTTATATCCTATATCTACGTATCGTTATACGTTATATCCTATATCTACATATCGCTATACGTTATATCCTACATCTACATATCGTTATACGTTATATCCTATACGTAGATTACGTTTTACGTTATATACAATATCTACGTATCGTTATACGTTATATCGTATATCTACATATCGTTATACGTTATATCCTATATCTACATATCGTTATACGTTATATCCTATATCTGCGTATCGTTATACGTTATATCCTATATGTAGATAACGCTATAAGTTATATCCTATATCTACGTATCGTTATACGTTATATCCTATATCTACGTATCGTTATACGTTATGTCCTATATCTACATATCGTTATACGTTATATCCTATATCTACGTATCGTTATACGTTATATCCTATATCTACATATCGTTATACGTTATATCCTACATCGACGTATCGTTATACGTTATATCCTATATCTACATACCGTTATACGTTATATCCTATATCTACATATCGTTATACGTTATATCCTATATCTACGTATCGTTATACGTTATATCCTATATATAGATAACGTTATACGTTATATCCTACATCTACATATCGTTATACGTTATATCCTATATGTAGATATCTTTATACGTTATATCCAATATCTGCATATCGTTATACGTTATATCCTATATCTACGTATCGTTATAAGTTATATCCTACATCTACATATCGTTATACGTTGTATCCTATATGTAGATACCTTTATACGTTATATCCAATATCTGCATATCGTTATACGTTATATCCTATATCTACGTATCGTTATACGTTATATCCTATATCTACGTATCGTTATACGTTATATCCTATATATAGATAACGTTATACGTTATATCCTATATCTACATATCGTTACACGCTATATCCTATATCTACATATCTTTATACGTTATATCCTATATCTACGTATCGTTATACGTTATATCCTATGTCTACATATCGTTATACGTTATATCCTATATCTACGTATCGTTATACGTTATATCCTATGTCTACATATAGTTATAAGTTATATCCTACATCTACATATCGTTATACGTTATATCCTTTATGTAGATAACGTTTTACGTTATATCCTACATCTACGTATCGTTATGCGTTATATCCAATATGTAGATAACGTTATACGTTATTTCCTTCATCTACATATCGTTATACGTTATATCCTATATGTAGATATCTTTATACGTTATATCCAATATCTGCATATCGTTATACGTTATATCCTATATCTACGTATCGTTATACGTTATATCCTATATCTACGTATCGTTATACGTTATATCCTATATATAGATAACGTTATACGTTATATCCTACATCTACATATCGTTATACGTTATATCCTATATGTAGATATCTTTATACGTTATATCCAATATCTGCATATCGTTATACGTTATATCCTACATCTACATATCGTTATACGTTATATCCTATATGTAGATATCGTTATACGTTATATCCTATATCTACGTATCGTTATACGTTATATCCTATGTCTACATATCGCTATACGTTATATCCTACATCTACATATCGTTATACGTTATATCCTATACGTAGATTACGTTTTACGTTATATACTATATCTACGTATCGTTATACGTTATATCGTATATCTACATATCGTTATACGTTATATCCTATATCTACATATCGTTATACGTTATATCCTATATCTGCGTATCGTTATACGTTATATCCTATATGTAGATAACGTTATAAGTTATATCCTATATCTACGTATCGTTATACGTTATATCCTATGTCTACATATCGTTATAGGTTATATCCTACATCTACATATGGTTATACGTTATATCCTTAATGTAGATAACGTTTTACGTTATATCCTACATCTACGTATCGTTATACGTTTTATCCAATATGTAGATAACGTTATACGTTATATCATATATCTACGTATCTTTATACGTTATATCCTATATATAGATAACGTTATACGTTATATCCTACATCTACATATCGTTATACGTAATATCCTGTATGTAGATATCGTTATACGTTATATCCAATATCTGCATATCGTTATACGCTATATCCCATATCTACGTATCGTTATACGTTATATCCTATATCTACGTATCGTTATACGTTATATCCTATATGTAGATAACGTTTTACGTTATATCCTATATCTACGTATCGTTATACGTTATTTCCTATATGTAGACAACGTTACACGTTATATCTTATATCTACGTATCGTTATACGTTATATCCTATATCTACGTATCGTTATACGTTATATCCTATGTCTACATACCGTTATACGTTATATCCTATATCTACATATCGTTATACGTTATATCCTGTATCTACGTATCGTTATACGTTATATCCTATATGTAGATAACGTTATACGTTATATCCTACATATACATATCGTTATACGTTATATCCTATATCTACATATCGTTATACGTTATATCCAATATCTGCAAATCGTTACACGCTATATCCTGTATCTACATATCTTTATACGTTATATCCCATATGTAGATAACGTTTTACGTTATATCATATATCTACGTATCGTTATACGTTATATCCTATGTCTACATATCGTTATACGTTATATCCTATATCTACATACCGCTATACGTTATATCCTATAAGTAGATATCGTTATACGTTATATCCTATATGTAGATAACGTTGTACATTATATCCTAATCTACATATCCCTATACGTTATACACTATATCTACATATCGTTATACATTATATACCATGTCTACGTATCGTTATACGTTATATCCTATATGTAGATAACGTTATACGTTATATCCGATATCTACGTATCGTTATACGTTATATCCTACATCTACATATCGTTGTCGCTATATCATATATCTACGTATCGTTATACGTTATATCCTATATGTACGTATCGTTTTACGTTATACCCTATATCTACATATCGTTATACCTTATATAATATGACTTCATATCGTTATACGTTATATCCTATATGTAGACAACGTTATACGTCATATCCTATAAGTAGATATCGTTATACGTTATATCCTATATCTACATACCGTTATACGTTATATCCTATATCTACATATCCCTATACGTTATATACTATATCGACATATCGTTATACATTATATACCATGTCTACGTATCGTTATACGTTATATCCTATATGTAGATAACGTTATACGTTATATCCGATATCTACGTATCGTTATACGTTATATCCTACATCTACATATCGTTGTCGCTATATCCTATATCTACATATCGTTATACGTTATATCCTATATCTACATATCGTTATACGTTATATCCAATATCTGCATATCGTTACACGCTATATCCTTTATCTACATATCTTTATACGTTATATACTATATGTAGATAACGTTTTACGTTATATCCTATATCTACGAATCGTTATACGTTATATCCTATGTCTACATATCGTTATACGTTATATCCTATATCTGCGTATCGTTATACGTTATATCCTTTATGTAGATAACGTTTTACGTTATATCCTACATCTACGTATCGTTATACGTTATATCCAATATGTAGATAACGTTATACGTTATAGCCTACATGTACATATCGTTATACGTTATATCCTATATGTAGATATCGTTTTACGTTATATCCAATATCTGCATGTCGTTATACGTTATATCCTATATCTACATATCGTTATACGTTATATCCTATATCTACATATCGTTATACGTTATATCCTATATCTACGTATCGTTATACGTTACATCCTATATCTGCATATCGCTAAACGTTATATCCTACATCTACATATCGTTATACGTTATATCCTATACGTAGATTACGTTTTACGTTATATACTATATATACGTATCGTTATACGTTATATCCTATGTCTACATATCGTTATACGTTATATCCTACATCTACATATCGTTATACGTTATATCCTTTATGTAGATAACGTTTTACGTTTTATCCTACATGTACGTATCGTTATACGTTATATCCAATATGTAGATAACGTTATACGTTATATCCTACATCTACATATCGTTATACGTTATATCCTATATGTAGATATCGTTTTACGTTATATCCTATATCTACGTATCGTTATACGTTATATCCTATATCTACATATCGCTATACGTTATATCCTATATCTACATATCGGTATACGTTATATCCTATATCTACATATCGTTATACGTTATATCCTATATCTACGTATCGTTATACGTTATATCCTATATCTGCATATCGCTAAACGTTATATCCTACATCTACATATCGTTATACGTTATATCCTATACGTAGATTACGTTTTACGTTATATACTATATATACGTATCGTTATACGTTATATCCTATGTCTACATATCGTTATACGTTATATCCTACATCTACATATCGTTATACGTTATATCCTTTATGTAGATAACGTTTTACGTTTTATCCTACATGTACGTATCGTTATACGTTATATCCAATATGTAGATAACGTTATACGTTATATCCTACATCTACATATCGTTATACGTTATATTCTATATGTAGATATCGTTTTACGTTATATCCTATATCTACGTATCGTTATACGTTATATCCTATATCTACATATCGCTATACGTTATATCCTATATCTACATATCGTTATACGTTATATCCTATATCTGCGTATCGTTATACGTTATATCCTATATGTAGATAACGTTATAAGTTATATCCTATATCTACGTATCGTTATACGTTATATCCTATGTCTACATATCGTTATACGTTATATCCTACACCTACATATCGTTATACGTTATATCCTTTATTTAGATAACGTTTTACGTTATATCCTACATGTACGTATCGTTATACGTTATATCCAATATGTAGATAACGTTATACGTTATATCCTACATCTACATATCGTTATACGTTATATCCTATACGTAGATTACGTTTTACGTTATATACTATATCTACGTATGGTTATACGTTATCTCCAATATCTGCATATCGTTATACGTTATATCCTATATCTACATATCGTTATACGTTATATCCTATAACTACATATCGTTATACGTTATATCCTATATCTACGTATCGTTATACGTTATATCCTATATGCAGATAACGTTATACGTTATATCCTATATCTACGTATCGTTATACGTTATATCCTATATCTACATATCGTTATACGTTATATCCTATATCTACATATCCTTAAACGTTATATCCTATATCTACATATCGATATACGTTATATCCTTTATATATATAACGTTTTACGTTATATCCTATATCTACGTATCGTTATACGTTATTTCCTATTTCTACATATCGTTATACGTTATGTCCTATATCTACATATCGTTATACGTTATATCCTATCTCTACGTATCGTTATACGTTATACCCTACATCTACATATCGTTATACGTTATATCCTATATGTAGATATCGTTATACGTTATATCCTATATGTAGATAACGTTTTACGTTATATCCTATATCTACGTATCGTTATACATTATATCCTATATGTAGACATGGTTATACGTTTTATCCTATATCTGCATATCGTTATACGTTATATCCTATATCTACGTACCGTTATACGTTATATCCTATATCTACATGTCGTTATACGTAATATTCTATATCTACGTACCGTTATACGTTGTATCCTACATCTAAATACCGTTATACGTTATATCCTATATCTACATATCGTTATACGTTATATCCTATACGTAGATAACGTTTTACGTTATATACCATATCTACGTATCGTTATACGTTATATCCTACATCTACATATCGTTATACGTTATATCCTATATGTAGATATCGTTATACGTTATATCCAATATCTGCATATCGTTATACGTTATATCCTACATCTACATATCGTTATACGTTAAATCCTATACGTATATAACGTTTTACGTTATATCCTATATCTACGTATCGTTATACGTTATTTCCTATTTCTACATATCGTTATACGTTATGTCCTATATCTACATATCGTTATACGTTATATCCTATCTCTACGTATCGTTATACGTTATACCCTACATCTACATATCGTTATACGTTATATCCTATATGTAGATATCGTTATACGTTATATCCTATATGTAGATAACGTTTTACGTTATATCCTATATCTACGTATCGTTATACATTATATCCTATATGTAGACATGGTTATACGTTTTATCCTATATCTGCATATCGTTATACGTTATATCCTATATCTGCATGTCGTTATACATTATATCCTATACGTAGATAACGTTATACGTTATATCCTATATGTAGATATCGTTTTACGTTATATCCTATATCTACGTATCGTTATACGTTATATCCTATATCTACATATCGTTATACGGTATATCCTATGTCTATATATCGTTATACGTAATATCCTATATGTAGATAACGTTATACGTTATATCCTATATCTACGTACGTTATACGTTATATCCTATGTCTACATATCGTTATACGTTATATCCTACATCTACATATCGTTATACGTTATATCCTATATGTAGATATCGTTATACGTTATATCCTATATCTACATATCGTTACACGCTATATAATATATCTACATATCTTTATACGTTATATCCTATATCTACGTATCGTTATACGTTATATCCTATGTCTACATATCGTTATACGTTATATCCTATATCTACGTATCGTTATACGTTATATCCTATGTCTACATATAGTTATAAGTTATATCCTACATCTACATATCGTTATACGTTATATCCTTTATGTAGATAACGTTTTACGTTATATCCTACATCTACGTATCGTTATGCGTTATATCCAATATGTAGATAACGTTATACGTTATTTCCTTCATCTACATATCGTTATACGTTATATCCTATATGTAGATATCGTTATACGTTATATCCAATATCTGCATATCGTTATACGTTATATCCTATATCTACATATCGTTATACGTTATATTCTATATGTATATAACGTTTTACGTTTCATAATATATCTACGAAACGTTATACGGTATATCCTATGTCTACATATCGTTATACGTTATATCCTATATGTAGATATCGTTATACGTTATATCCTATATCTACGTATCGTTATACGTTATATCCTATATCTACATATCGCTATACGTTATATCCTACATCTACATATCGTTATACGTTATATCCTATACGTAGATTACGTTTTACGTTATATGCTATATCTACGTATCGTTATACGTTATATCGTATATCTACATATCGTTATACGTTATATCCTATATCTACATATCGTTATACGTTATATCCTATATCTGCGTATCGTTATACGTTATATCCTATATGTAGATAACGCTATAAGTTATATCCTATATCTACGTATCGTTATACGTTATATCCTATATCTACGTATCGTTATACGTTATGTCCTATATCTACATATCGTTATACGTTATATCCTATATCTACGTATCGTAATACGTTATATCCTATATATAGATAACGTTATACGTTATATCCTACATCTACATATCGTTATACGTTATATCCTATATGTAGATATCTTTATACGTTATATCCAATATCTGCATATCGTTATACGTTATATCCTATATCTACGTATCGTTATAAGTTATATCCTACATCTACATATCGTTATACGTTGTATCCTATATGTAGATACCTTTATACGTTATATCCAATATCTGCATATCGTTATACGTTATATCCTATATCTACGTATCGTTATACGTTATATCCTATATCTACGTATCGTTATACGTTATATCCTATATATAGATAACGTTATACGTTATATCCTACATCTACATATCGTTATACGTTATATCCTATATGTAGATATCTTTATACGTTATATCCAATATCTGCATATCGTTATACGTTATATCCTTTATCTACGTATCGTTATACGTTATATCCTATATATAGATAACGTTATACGTTATATCCTATGTCTACATATCGTTATACGTTATATCGTACATCTACATATCGTTATACGTTATATCCCATATGTAGATATCCTTATACGTTACATCCTATATCTACATATCGTTATACGTTATATCCTATGTCTACATATCGTTATACGTTATATCCTAAATGTTGATATCGTTATACGTTATATCCTATATCTACGTACCGTTATACGTTATATCCTATATCTACATGTCGTTATACGTAATATTCTATATCTACGTACCGTTATACGTTGTATCCTACATCTAAATACCGTTATACGTTATATCCTATATCTACATATCGTTATACGTTATATCCTATATGTAGATATCGTTATACGTTATATCCAATATCTGCATATCGTTATACGTTATATCTTACATCTACATATCGTTATACGTTAAATCCTATACGTACATAACGTTTTACGTTATATCCTATATCTACGTATCGTTATACGTTATTTCCTATTTCTACATATCGTTATACGTTATGTCCTATATCTACATATCGTTATACGTTATATCCTATCTCTACGTATCGTTATACGTTATACCCTACATCTACATATCGTTATACGTTATATCCTATATGTAGATATCGTTATACGTTATATCCTATATGTAGATAACGTTTTACGTTATATCCTATATCTACGTATCGTTATACATTATATCCTATATGTAGACATGGTTATACGTTTTATCCTATATCTGCATATCGTTATACGTTATATCCCATATCTGCATGTCGTTATACATTATATCCTATACGTAGATAACGTTATACGTTATATCCTATACCTACGTATCGTTGTACGCAATATCCTATATCTCTACATATCGTTATACGTTATATCCTATGTCTACATATCGTTATACGGTATATCCTATGTCTATATATCGTTATACGTTATATCCTATATGTAGATAACGTTATACGTTATATCCTATATCTACGTACGTTATACGTTATATCCTATGTCTACATATCGTTATACGTTATATCCTACATCTACATATCGTTATACGTTATATCCTATATGTAGATATCGTTATACGTTATATCCTATATCTGCATATCGTTATACGTTATATCCTATATGTAGATAACGTTTTACGTTATATCCTATATCTACATATCGTTATACGTTATATCCTATATCTACATATCTTTATACGTTATATCCTATATGTAGATATCGTTAATAGTTATATCCTATATGTAGATAACGTTATATGTTATATCCTATATCTACGTATCGTTATACGTTATATCCTATAGGTAGATAACGTTATACGTTATATCCTATATCTACATATTTGTTATACGTTATGTCCAATATGTAGATAACGTTATACGTTATATCCAATATCTGCATATCGTTATACGTTATATCCTATATCTACATATCGTTATACGTTATATTCTATATGTATATAACGTTTTACGTTTCATAATATATCTACGAAACGTTATACGGTATATCCTATATGTAGATATCGTTATACGTTATATCCTATATGTAGGTAACGTTTTACGTTATATCCTATATCTACATATCGTTATACGTTATATCCTATATCTACATATCTTTATACGTTATATCCTATATGTAGATATCGTTATACGTTATATCCTATATGTAGATAACGTTATATGTTATATCCTATATCTACGTATCGTTATACGTTATATCCTATAGGTAGATAACGTTATACGTTATATCCTATATCTACATATTTGTTATACGTTATATCCCATATGTAGATATCGTTATACGTTATATCCTATATGTAGATAGCGTTATTCGTTATATCCTATATCTACATATCCTTATACGTTACATCCTATATCTACATATCGTTATACGTTATATCCTATGTCTACATATCGTTATACGTTATATCCTAAATGTTGATATCGTTATACGTTATATCCTATATCTACGTACCGTTATACGTTATATCCTATATCTACATGTCGTTATACGTAATATTCTATATCTACGTACCGTTATACGTTGTATCCTACATCTAAATACCGTTATACGTTATATCCTATATCTACATATCGTTATACGTTATATCCTATATGTAGAAATCGTTATACGTTATATCCAATATCTGCATATCGTTATACGTTATATCTTACATCTACATATCGTTATACGTTAAATCCTATACGTATATAACGTTTTACGTTCTATCCTATATCTACGTATCGTTATACGTTATTTCCTATTTCTACATATCGTTATACGTTATGTCCTATATCTACATATCGTTATACGTTATATCCTATCTCTACGTATCGTTATACGTTATACCCTACATCTACATATCGTTATACGTTATATCCTATATGTAGATATCGTTATACGTTATATCCTATATGTAGATAACGTTTTACGTTATATCCTATATCTACGTATCGTTATACATTATATCCTATATGTAGACATGGTTATACGTTTTATCCTATATCTGCATATCGTTATACGTTATATCCCATATCTGCATGTCGTTATACATTATATCCTATACGTAGATAACGTTATACGTTATATCCTATACCTACGTATCGTTGTACGCAATATCCTATATCTCTACATATCGTTATACGTTATATCCTATGTCTACATATCGTTATACGGTATATCCTATGTCTATATATCGTTATACGTTATATCCTATATGTAGATAACGTTATACGTTATATCCTATATCTACATATCGTTACACGCTATATCCTATATCTACATATCTTTATACGTTATATCCTATATCTACGTATCGTTATACGTTATATCCTATGTCTACATATCGTTATACGTTATATCCTATATCTACGGATCGTTATACGTTATATCCTATGTCTACATATCGTTATAAGTTATATCCTACATCTACATATCGTTATACGTTATATCCTTTATGTAGATAACGTTTTACGTTATATCCTACATCTACGTATCGTTATGCGTTATATCCAATATGTAGATAACGTTATACGTTATTTCCTTCATCTACATACCGTTATACGTTATATCCTATATGTAGATATCGTTATACGTTATATCCAATATCTGCATATCGTTATACGTTATATCCTATATCTACATATCGTTATACGTTATATTCTATATGTATATAACGTTTTACGTTTCATAATATATCTACGAAACGTAATACGGTATATCCTATGTCTACATATCGTTATACGTTATATCCTATATGTAGATATCGTTATACGTTATATCCTATATCTACGTATCGTTATACGTTATATCCTATATCTACATATCGCTATACGTTATATCCTACATCTACATATCGTTATACGTTATATCCTATACGTAGATTACGTTTTACGTTATATACTATATCTACGTATCGTTATACGTTATATCGTATATCTACATATCGTTATACGTTATATCCTATATCTACATATCGTTATACGTTATATCCTATATCTGCGTATCGTTATACGTTATATCCTATATGTAGATAACGTTATAAGTTATATCCTATATCTACGTATCGTTATACGTTATATCCTATATCTACGTATCGTTATACGTTATGTCCTATATCTACATATCGTTATACGTTATATCCTATATCTACGTATCGTAATACGTTATATCCTATATATAGATAACGTATAACGTTATATCCTACATCTACATATCGTTATACGTTATATCCTATATGTAGATATCTTTATACGTTATATCCAATATCTGCATATCGTTATACGTTATATCCTATATCTACGTATCGTTATAAGTTATATCCTACATCTACATATCGTTATACGTTGTATCCTATATGTAGATACCTTTATACGTTATATCCAATATCTGCATATCGTTATACGTTATATCCTATTTCTACGTATCGTTATACGTTATATCCTATATCTACGTATCGTTATACGTTATATCCTATATATAGATAACGTTATACGTTATATCCTACATCTACATATCGTTATACGTTATATCCTATATGTAGATATCTTTATACGTTATATCCAATATCTGCATATCGTTATTCGTTATATCCTTTATCTACGTATCGTTATACGTTATATCCTATATATAGATATCGTTATACGTTATATCCTATGTCTACATATCGTTATACGTTATATCGTACATCTACATATCGTTACACGTTATATCCTATATGTAGATATCGTTATACGTTATATCCTATATGTAGATAGCGTTATTCGTTATATCCTATATCTACATATCCTTATACGTTACATCCTATATCTACATATCGTTATACGTTATATCCTACATCTACATATCGTTATACGGTATATCCTATGTCTATATATCGTTATACGTTATATCCTATATGTAGATAACGTTATATGTTATATCCTATATCTACGTATCGTTATACGTTATATCCTATATGTGGATAACGTTATACGTTATATCCTATATCTACGTACTTTATACATTATATCCTATGTCTACATATCGTTATACGTTATATCCTACATCTACATATCGTTATACGTTATATCCTATATGTAGATATCGTTATACGTTATATCCTATATCTGCATATCGTTATACGTTATATCCTATATGTAGATAACGTTTTACGTTATATCCTATATCTACATATCGTTATACGTTATATCCTATACGTAGATAACGTTTTACGTTATATAATATATCTACGTATCGTTATACGTTACATCCTATGTCTACATATCGTTATACGTTATATCCTATATGTAGATATCGTTATACGTTATATCCTATATGTAGATAACGTTATATGTTATATCCTATATCTACGTATCGTTATACGTTATATCCTATATGTAGATAACGCTTTACGTTATATCCTATATCTACATATTTGTTATACGTTATATCCAATATGTAGATAACGTTATTAGTTATATCCTATATCTACATATCGTTACACGCTATATCCTATATCTACATATCTTTATACGTTATATCCTATATCTACGTATCGTTATACGTTATATCCTATGTCTACATATCGTTATACGTTATATCCTATATCTACGTATCGTTATACGTTATATCCTATGTCTACATATCGTTATAAGTTATATCCTACATCTACATATCGTTATACGTTATATCCTTTATTTAGATAACGTTTTACGTTATATCCTACATCTACATATCGTTATACGTTATATCCTATATGTAGATATCTTTATACGTTATATCCAATATCTGCATATCGTTATAAGTTATATCCTATATCTACGTATCGTTATACGTTATATCCTATATATAGATAACGTTATACGTTATATCCTATGTCTACATATCGTTATACGTTATATCGTACATCTACATATCGTTATACGTTATATCCTATATGTAGATATCGTTATACGTTATATGCTATATGTAGATAGCGTTATTCGTTATATCCTATATCTACATATACTTATACGTTACATCCTATATCTACATATCGTTATACGTTATATCCTATATCTACGTATCGTTATACGTTATATCCTTTATCTACGTATCGTTATACGTTATATCCTATATATAGATAACGTTATACGTTATATCCTATGTCTACATATCGTTATACGTTATATCGTACATCTACATATCGTTATACGTTATATCCTATATGTAGATATCGTTATACGTTATATCCTATATGTAGATAGCGTTATTCGTTATATCCTATATCTACATATCCTTATACGTTACATCCTATATCTACATATCGTTATACGTTATATCCTATGTCTACATATCGTTATACGTTATATCCTAAATGTTGATATCGTTATACGTTATATCCTATATGTAGATAACGTTATACGTTATATCCTATATGTAGATAACGTTATACGTTATATCCTATATCTGCGTATCGTTATACGTTATAACCTATGTCTACATATCGTTATACGGTATATCCTATGTCTATATATCGTTATAAATTATATCCTATATGTAGATAACGTTATATGTTATATCCTATATCTACGTATCGTTATACGTTATATCCTATATGTAGATAACGTTATACGTTATATCCTATATCTACGTACTTTATACATTATATCCTATGTCTACATATCGTTATACGTTATATCCTACATCTACATATCGTTATACGTTATATCCTATATGTAGATATCGTTATACGTTATATCCTACATCTACATATCGTTATACGTTATATCCTATATGTAGATATCGTTATACGTTATATCGTATATGTAGATAACGTTTTACGTTATATCCTATATCTACGTATCGTTATACATTATATCCTATATGTAGACATGGTTATACGTTTTATCCTATATCTGCATATCGTTATACGTTATATCCTATATCTGCATGTCGTTATACATTATATCCTATACGTAGATAACGTTATACGTTATATCCTATACCTACGTATCGTTGTACGCAATATCCTATATCTCTACATATCGTTATACGTTATATCCTATGTCTACATATCGTTATACGGTATATCCTATGTCTATATATCGTTATACGTGATATCCTATATGTAGATAACGTTATACGTTATATCCTATATCTACGTACGTTATACGTTATATCCTATGTCTACATATCGTTATACGTTATATCCTACATCTACATATCGTTATACATTATATCCTATATGTAGATATCGTTATACGTTATATCCTATATCTGCATATCGTTATACGTTATATCCTATATGTAGATAACGTTTTACGTTATATCCTATATCTACATATCGTTATACGCTATATCCTATATCTACATATCTTTATACGTTATATCCTATATGTAGATATCGTTATACGTTATATCCTATATGTAGATAACGTTATATGTTATATCCTATTTCTACGTATCGTTATACGTTATATCCTATAGGTAGATAACGCTATACGTTATATCCTATATCTACATATTTGTTATACGTTATATCCAATATGTAGATAACGTTATATGTTATATTCTATATCTACATATCGTTACACGTTATATCCTATATCTGCGTATCGTTATACGTTATATCCTATATGTAGATAACGTTATAAGTTATATCCTATATCTACGTATCGTTATACGTTATATCCTATGTCTACATATCGTTATAGGTTAAATCCTACATCTACATATGGTTATACGTTATATCCTTAATGTAGATAACGTTTTACGTTATATCCTACATCTACGTATCGTTATACGTTTTATCCAATATGTAGATAACGTTATACGTTATATCCTATATGTAGATATCTTTATACGTTATATCCAATATCTGCATATCGTTATACGTTATATCCTATATCTACGTATCGTTATACGTTATATCCTATATCTACGTATCGTTATACGTTATATCCTATATGTAGATAACGTTATACGTTATATCCTACATCTACATATCGTTATACGTTATATCCTGTATGTAGATATCGTTATACGTTATGTCCAATATCTGCATATCGTTATACGCTATTTCCTATGTCTACATATCGTTATACGTTATATCATATATCTACGTATCGTTATACGTTATATCCTATATATAGATAACGTTATACGTTATATCCTACATCTACATATCGTTATACGTTATATCCTATATGTAGATAACGTTATACGTTATATCCTATGTCTGCATATCGTCATACGTTATATCCTATATCTACGTATCGTTATACGTTATATCCTATATGTAGATAACGTTATACGTTATATCCTACATCTACATATCGTTATACGTTATATCCTGTATGTAGATATCGTTATACGTTATGTCCAATATCTGCATATCGTTATACGCTATATCCTTTATCTACATATCGTTATACGTTATATCCTATATGTAGATAACGTTTTACGTTATATCCTATATCTACGTATCGTTATACGTTATTTCCTATGTCTACATATCGTTATACGTTATATCATATATCTACGTATCGTTATACGTTATATCCTATATATAGATAACGTTATACGTTATATCCTACATCTACATATCGTTATACGTTATATCCTATATGTAGATATCTTTATACGTTATATCCAATATCTGCATATCGTTATACGTTATATCCTATATCTACGTATCGTTATACGTTATGTCCTATATCTACATATCGTTATACGTTATATCCTATATCTACGTATCGTAATACGTTATATCCTATATATAGATAACGTTATACGTTATATCCTACATCTACATATCGTTATACGTTATATCCTATATGTAGATATCTTTATACGTTATATCCAATATCTGCATATCGTTATACGTTATATCCTATATCTACGTATCGTTATAAGTTATATCCTACATCTACATATCGTTATACGTTGTATCCTATATGTAGATACCTTTATACGTTATATCCAATATCTGCATATCGTTATACGTTATATCCTATATCTACGTATCGTTATACGTTATATCCTATATCTACGTATCGTTATACGTTATATCCTATATATAGATAACGTTATACGTTATATCCTACATCTACATATCGTTATACGTTATATCCTATATGTAGATATCTTTATACGTTATATCCAATATCTGCATATCGTTATACGTTATATCCTTTATCTACGTATCGTTATACGTTATATCCTATATATAGATAACGTTATACGTTATATCCTATGTCTACATATCGTTATACGTTATATCGTACATCTACATATCGTTATACGTTATATCCTATATGTAGATATCGTTATACGTTATATCCTATATGTAGATAGCGTTATTCGTTATATCCTATATCTACATATCCTTATACGTTACATCCTATATCTACATATCGTTATACGTTATATCCTATGTCTACATATCGTTATACGTTATATCCTATATGTAGATATCGTTATACGTTATATCCTATATCTGCATATCGTTATACGTTATATCCTATATGTAGATAACGTTTTACGTTATATCCTATATCTACATATCGTTATACGTTATATCCTTTATCTACATATCGTTATACTTTATATCGTGTACGTAGATAACGTTTTACGTTATATAATGTATCTACGTATCGTTATACGTTACATCCTATATCTACATATCGTTATACGTTATATCCTATATGTAGATATCGTTATACGTTATATCCTATATGTAGATAACGTTATATGTTATATCCTATATCTACGTATCGTTATACGTTATATCCTATATGTAGAAAACGCTTTACGTTATATCCTATATCTACATATTTGTTATACGTTATATCCAATATGTAGATAACGTTATTAGTTATATCCTATATCTACATATCGTTACACGCTATATCCTATATCTACATATCTTTATACGTTATATCCTATATCTACGTATCGTTATACGTTATGTCCTATGTCTACATATCGTTATACGTTATATCCTATATCTACGTATCGTTATACGTTATATCCTATGTCTACATTTCGTTATAAGTTATATCCTACATCTACATATCGTTATACGTTATATCCTATGTCTACATATCGTTATAAGTTATATCCTACATCTACATATCGTTATACGTTATATCCTTTATTTAGATAACGTTTTACGTTATATCCTACATCTACATATCGTTATACGTTATATCCTATATGTAGATATCTTTATACGTTATATCCAATATCTGCATATCGTTATAAGTTATATCCTATATCTACGTATCGTTATACGTTATATCCTATATATAGATAACGTTATACGTTATATCCTATGTCTACATATCGTTATACGTTATATCGTACATCTACATATCGTTATACGTTATATCCTATATGTAGATATCGTTATACGTTATATGCTATATGTAGATAGCGTTATTCGTTATATCCTATATCTACATATACTTATACGTTACATCCTATATCTACATATCGTTATACGTTATATCCTAAATGTTGATATCGTTATACGTTATATCCTATATGTAGATAACGTTATACGTTATATCCTATATGTAGATAACGTTATACGTTATATCCTATATCTACGTATCGTTATACGTTATAACCTATGTCTACATATCGTTATACGGTATATCCTATGTCTATATATCGTTATAAATTATATCCTATATGTAGATAACGTTATATGTTATATCCTATATCTACGTATCGTTATACGTTATATCCTATATGTAGATAACGTTATACGTTATATCCTATATCTACGTACTTTATACATTATATCCTATGTCTACATATCGTTATACGTTATATCCTACATCTACATATCGTTATACGTTATATCCTATATGTAGATATCGTTATACGTTATATCCTACATCTACATATCGTTATACGTTATATCCTATATGTAGATATCGTTATACGTTATATCGTATATGTAGATAACGTTTTACGTTATATCCTATATCTACGTATCGTTATACATTATATCCTATATGTAGACATGGTTATACGTTTTATCCTATATCTGCATATCGTTATACGTTATATCCTATATCTGCATGTCGTTATACATTATATCCTATACGTAGATAACGTTATACGTTATATCCTATACCTACGTATCGTTGTACGCAATATCCAATATCTCTACATATCGTTATACGTTATATCCTATGTCTACATATCGTTATACGGTATATCCTATGTCTATATATCGTTATACGTGATATCCTATATGTAGATAACGTTATACGTTATATCCTATATCTACGTACGTTATACGTTATATCCTATGTCTACATATCGTTATACGTTATATCCTACATCTACATATCGTTATACGTTATATCCTATATGTAGATATCGTTATACGTTATATCCTATATCTGCATATCGTTATACGTTATATCCTATATGTAGATAACGTTTTACGTTATATCCTATATCTACATATCGTTATACGCTATATCCTATATCTACATATCTTTATACGTTATATCCTATATGTAGATATCGTTATACGTTATATCCTATATGTAGATAACGTTATATGTTATATCCTATTTCTACGTATCGTTATACGTTATATCCTATAGGTAGATAACGCTATACGTTATATCCTATATCTACATATTTGTTATACGTTATATCCAATATGTAGATAACGTTATATGTTATATTCTATATCTACATATCGTTACACGTTATATCCTATATCTGCGTATCGTTATACGTTATATCCTATATGTAGATAACGTTATAAGTTATATCCTATATCTACGTATCGTTATACGTTATATCCTATGTCTACATATCGTTATAGGTTAAATCCTACATCTACATATGGTTATACGTTATATCCTTAATGTAGATAACGTTTTACGTTATATCCTACATCTACGTATCGTTATACGTTTTATCCAATATGTAGATAACGTTATACGTTATATCCTATATGTAGATATCTTTATACGTTATATCCAATATCTGCATATCGTTATACGTTATATCCTATATCTACGTATCGTTATACGTTATGTCCTATATGTAGATAACGTTATACGTTATATCCTATGTCTGCATATCGTCATACGTTATATCCTATATCTACGTATCGTTATACGTTATATCCTATATGTAGATAACGTTATACGTTATATCCTACATCTACATATCGTTATACGTTATATCCTGTATGTAGATATCGTTATACGTTATGTCCAATATCTGCATATCGTTATACGCTATATCCTTTATCTACATATCGTTATACGTTATATCCTATATGTAGATAACGTTTTACGTTATATCCTATATCTACGTATCGTTATACGTTATTTCCTATGTCTACATATCGTTATACGTTATATCATATATCTACGTATCGTTATACGTTATATCCTATATGTAGATATCTTTATACGTTATATCCAATATCTGCATATCGTTATACGTTATATCCTATATCTACGTATCGTTATAAGTTATATCCTACATCTACATATCGTTATACGTTGTATCCTATATGTAGATACCTTTATACGTTATATCCAATATCTGCATATCGTTATACGTTATATCCTATATCTACGTATCGTTATACGTTATATCCTATATCTACGTATCGTTATACGTTATATCCTATATATAGATAACGTTATACGTTATATCCTACATCTACATATCGTTATACGTTATATCCTATATGTAGATATCTTTATACGTTATATCCAATATCTGCATATCGTTATACGTTATATCCTTTATCTACGTATCGTTATACGTTATATCCTATATATAGATAACGTTATACGTTATATCCTATGTCTACATATCGTTATACGTTATATCGTACATCTACATATCGTTATACGTTATATCCTATATGTAGATATCGTTATACGTTATATCCTATATGTAGATAGCGTTATTCGTTATATCCTATATCTACATATCCTTATACGTTACATCCTATATCTACATATCGTTATACGTTATATCCTATGTCTACATATCGTTATACGTTATATCCTAAATGTTGATATCGTTATACGTTATATCCTATATGTAGATAACGTTATACGTTATATCCTATATGTAGATAACGGTATACGTTATATCCTATATCTACGTATCGTTATACGTTATAACCTATGTCTACATATCGTTATACGGTATATCCTATGTCTATATATCGTTATACGTTATATCCTATATGTAGATAACGTTATATGTTATATCCTATATCTACGTATCGTTATACGTTATATCCTATATGTAGATAACGTTATACGTTATATCCTATATCTACGTACTTTATACATTATATCCTATGTCCACATATCGTTATACGTTATATCCTACATCTACATATCGTTATACGTTATATCCTATATGTAGATATCGTTATACGTTATATCCTATATCTGCATATCGTTATACGTTATATCCTATATGTAGATAACGTTTTACGTTATATCCTATATCTACATATCGTTATACGTTATATCCTTTATCTACATATCGTTATACGTTATATCGTGTACGTAGATAACGTTTTACGTTATATAATGTATCTACGTATCGTTATACGTTACATCCTATATCTACATATCGTTATACGTTATATCCTATATGTAGATATCGTTATACGTTATATCCTATATGTAGATAACGTTATATGTTATATCCTATATCTACGTATCGTTATACGTTATATCCTATATGTAGAAAACGCTTTACGTTATATCCTATATCTACATATTTGTTATACGTTATATCTAATATGTAGATAACGTTATTAGTTATATCCTATATCTACATATCGTTACACGCTATATCCTATATCTACATATCTTTATACGTTATATCCTATATCTACGTATCGTTATACGTTATATCCTATGTCTACATATCGTTATACGTTATATCCTATATCTACGTATCGTTATACGTTATATCCTATGTCTACATTTCGTTATAAGTTATATCCTACATCTACATATCGTTATACGTTATATCCTTTATTTAGATAACGTTTTACGTTATATCCTACATCTACATATCGTTATACATTATATCCTATATGTAGATATCTTTATACGTTATATCCAATATCTGCATATCGTTATAAGTTATATCCTATATCTACGTATCGTTATACGTTATATCCTATATATAGGTAACGTTATACGTTATATCCTATGTCTACATATCGTTATACGTTATATCGTACATCTACATATCGTTATACGTTATATCCTATATGTAGATATCGTTATACGTTATATCCTATATGTAGATAGCGTTATTCGTTATATCCTATATCTACATATCCTTATACGTTACATCCTATATCTACATATCGTTATACGTTATATCCTATGTCTACATATCGTTATACGTTATATCCTAAATGTTGATACCGTTATACGTTATATCCTATATGTAGATAACGTTATACGTTATATCCTATATGTAGATAACGTTATACGTTATATCCTATATCTACGTATCGTTATACGTTATAACCTATGTCTACATATCGTTATACGGTATATCCTATGTCTATATATCGTTATACGTTATATCCTATATGTAGATAACGTTATATGTTATATCCTATATCTACGTATCGTTATACGTTATATCCTATATGTAGATAACGTTATACGTTATATCCTATATCTACGTACTTTATACATTATATCCTATGTCTACATATCGTTATACGTTATATCCTACATCTACATATCGTTATACGTTATATCCTATATGTAGATATCGTTATACGTTATATCCTATATCTGCATATCGTTATACGTTATATCCTATATGTAGATAACGTTTTACGTTATATCCTATATCTACATATCGTTATACATTATATCCTATATCTACATATCGTTATACGTTATATCCTATATGTAGATATCGTTATACGTTATATCCTATATGTAGATAGCGTTATTCGTTATATCCTATATCTACATATCCTTATACGTTACATCCTATATCTACATATCGTTATACGTTATATCCTATGTCTACATATCGTTATACGTTATATCCTAAATGTTGATACCGTTATACGTTATATCCTATATGTAGATAACGTTATACGTTATATCCTATATGTAGATAACGTTATACGCTATATCCTACATATACATATCGTTATACGTTATATCCTATATGTAGATATCTTTATACGTTATATCCAATATCTGCATATCGTTATACGATATGTAGATAACGTTATACGTTATATCCTATATGTAGATAACGTTATACGTTATATCCTATATCTACATATCGTTATACGTTATATACCATGCCTACGTATCGTTATACGTTATATCCTATATGTAGATAACGTTATACGTTATATCCTATATCTACGTATCGTTATACGTTATATCCTACATCTACATATCGTTATACGTTATATCCTATATGTAGATATCTTAACACGTTATATCCAATATCTGCATATCGTTATACGTTATATCCTACATCTACGTATCGTTATAGGTTATGTCCTATATGTAGATAACGTTATACGTTATATCCTATATGTAGATAACGTTATACGCTATATCCTACATATACATATCGTTATACGTTATATCCTATATGTAGATATCTTTATACGTTATATCCAATATCTGCATATCGTTATACGTTATATCCTATATCTACATATCGTTATACGTTATATCCTATGTCTACGTATCGTTATACGTTATATCCTATATCTACATACCGTTATACGTTATATCCTATATCTCCATATCGTTATACGATATATCCTATATCTACGTATCGTTATTCGTTATATCCTATATCTACATATCGTTATACGTTATATCCTATATCTACATATCGTTATACGTTATATCCTATATCTACGTATCGTTATACGCTATATCCTATATGTAGATAACGTTTTACGTTATATCCTATATCTACATATCGTTATACGTTATATCCTATGTCTACATATCGTTATACGCTATATCCTATGTCTACATATCGTTATACGTTATATCCTATATCTACTTATCGTTATACGTTATATCCTATATGTAGCTAACGTTTTACGTTATATCCTATATGTAGCTAACGTTTTACGTTATATCCTATATCTACGTATCGTTATACGTTATATCCTATATCTACGTATCGTTATACATTATGTCCTATATGTAGATAACGTTATACGTTATATCCTATGTCTACATATCGCTATACGTTATAACCTATATCTGCATATTGTTATACGTTATAGCCTATATCTACATATCGTTATACGTTTTATCATATATCGACATATCGTTATACGTTATATCCTATATCTACATATCGTTATACGTTATATCCTATATCTACGTATCGTTATACGTTATATCCTGTATGTAGATAACGTTATACGTTATATCCTATATCTACATATCCTTATAGGTTATATTCTATATCTACATATCGTTATACGTTATATACCATGTCTACGTATCATTATACGTTATATCCTATATGTAGATACCTTTACACGTTATATCCAATATCTGCATATCGTTATACGTTATATACCATGTCTACGTATCGTTATACGTTACATCCTATATATAGATAACGTTATACGTTGTATCCTATGTCTACATATAGTTATACGTTATATCCTATATGTAGATAACGTTATATGTTATATCCTATATCTACGTATCGTTATACGTTATGTCCCATATGTAGATAACGTTATATCCTACATCTACATATCGTTATACGTCATCTCCTATATCTACATATCGTTATACGTTATATCCTATATCTACGTACCGTTGTACGCTATATCCTATGTCTACATATCGTTATACGTTATATCCTATATCTACATATCGTTATACGGTATATCCTATGTCTACATATCGTTATACGTTATATCCTATATCTACATATCCTTATACGTTATATCCTATATCCACATATCGTTATACGTTATATACCATGTCTACGTATCGTTATACGTTATATGCTATATGTAGATAACGTTATACGTTGTATCCTATATCTACGTATCGTTATACGTTATATCCTATATCTACATATCGTTATACGTTATATCCTATGTCTACATATCGTTAAACGTTATATCCTATGTCTACATATCGTTAAACGTTATATCCTATATGTAGATAACGTTATACGTTATATCCTATATCTACGTATCGTTGTACGCTATATCCTATGTCTACATATCGCTATACGTTATATCCTATATCTGCATATCGTTATACGTTATATCCTATATCTACGTATCGTTATACGTTATATCCTATATGTAGATAACGTTTTACGTTATATCCTATATCTACATATCCTTACACGTTATATCCTATATCTACGTATCGTTATACGTTATGTCCTATATGTAGATAACGTTATACGTTATATCCTATGTCTACAAATCGCTATACGTTATATCCTATATCTACGTATCGTTATACGTTATATCCTATATCTACATATCGTTATACGTTATATACCACGTCTACGTAGCGTTATACGTTATATCCTATATGTAGATAACGTTATACGTTATATCCTATATCTACGTATCGTTATACGTTATATCCTATATCTACATATCGTTATACGTTATGTCCTATATGTAGATAACGTTATACGTTATATCCTATGTCTACATATCGTTATACGTTATATCCTATATCTGCATATCGTTATACATTATATCCTATGTCTACATATCGTTATACGTTATATCCAATATCTACATATCCTTATACGTTATATCCTATATCTACATATCGTTATACGTTATATCCTATATCTACATATGGTTATACGTTATATCCTATATCTACGTATCGTTATACGTTATATCCTATATGTAGATAACGTTTTACGTTATATCCTATATCTACATATCGTTATACGTTATATCCTATGTCTACATATCGTTATACGTTATATCCAATATCTACATATCCTTATACGTTGTATCCTATATCTTCATATCGTTATACGTTATATACCATGTCTACGTATCGTTATACGTTATATCCTATATGTAGATAACGTTATACGTTACATCCTATATCTACGTATCGTTATACGTTATATCCTATATCTATACATCGTTATACGTTATATCCTATATCTACGTATCGTTATTCGTTATATCCTATATCTACGTATCGTTATACGTTATATCCTATGTGTAGTTAACGTTATACGTTATATCCTACATGTACATATCGTTATACGTTATATCCTATATCTACGTATCGTTATACGTTATTTCCTATGTCTACATATCGTTATACGTTATATCATATATCTACGTATCGTTATACGTTATATCCTATATCTACGTATCGTTTTACGTTATATCCTATATCTACATATCGTTATACGTTATATCCTAGGTCTACATATCGTTATACGTTATATCCTATATGTAGATAACGTTATACGTTATATCCTACATCTACATATCGTTATACGTTATATCCTGCATGTAGATATCGTTATACGTTATATCCAATATCTGCATATCGTTATACGCTATATTCTATATCTACATATCGTTATACGTTATATCCTATATGTAGATAACGTTATACGTTATATCCTAGGTCTACATATCGTTATACGTTATATCCTATATGTAGATAACGTTATACGTTATATCCTACATCTACATATCGTTATACGTTATATACTGTATGTAGATATCGTTATACGTTATATCCAATATCTGCATATCGTTATACGATATATCCTATATGTAGATATCGTTATACGTTATATCCAATATCTGCATAGCGTTATACGTTATATCCTATATGTAGATAACGTTATACGTTATATCCTAGGTCTACATATCGTTATACGTTATATCCTATATGTAGATAACGTTATACGTTATATCCTACATCTACATATCGTTATACGTTATATCCTATATGTAGATAACGTTATACGTTATATCCTATATCTACGTATGGCTATACGTTATTTCCTATGTCTACATATCGTTATACGTTATACCATATATCTACGTATCGTTATACGTTATATCCTATATCTACGTATCGTTTTACGTTATATCCTATATCTACATATCGTTATACGTTATATCCTAGGTCTACATATCGTTATACGTTATATCCTATATGTAGACAACGTTATACGTTATATCCTATATCTACGTATCGTTATACGTTATATCCTATATCTACATACCGTTATACGTTATATCCTATGTGTACATATCGTTATACGTTATATCCTATATCTGCATATTGTTATACGTTATATCCTATATGTAGATAACGTTATACGTTATATCCTATATCTGCGTATCGTTATACGATATATCCTATATGTAGATATCGTTATACGTTATATCCAATATCTGCATATCGTTATACGTTATATCCTATGTCTACATATCGTTATACGTTATATCCTATATGTAGATAACGTTATACGTTATATCCTATATCTACGTATCGTTGTACGCTATATCCTATATCTACATATCGTTATACGTTATATCCTATGTCTACATATCGTTATACGTTATATCCTATATCTGCATATTGTTATACGTTATATCCTATATCTACATATCGTTATACGTTATATCCTATATGTAGATAACGTTTTACGTTATATCCTATATCTACGTATCGTTATACGTTATATCCAATATCTACATACCGTTATACGTTATATCCTATATCTACATATCGTTATACGGTATATCCTATGTCTACATATCGTTATACGTTATATCATATATCTATGTATCGTTATACGTTATATCCTATATCTACATACCGCTATACGTTATATCCTATATCTACATATCGTTATACGTTATATCCTATATGTAGATAACGTTATTCGTTATATCCTATATCTACGTATCGTTATACGTTATATCATATATCTACATATCGTTATACGTTATATCCTATATCTACGTATCGTTGTACGTTATATCCTATATGTAGATAACGTTATACGTTATATCCTACATATATATATCGTTATACGTTATATCCTATATTTACGTATCGTTATACGTTATATCCTATATGTAGATAACGTTACACGTTATATCCTACATCTACATATCGTTATACGTTATATCCTGTATGTAGATTTCGTTATACGTTATATCCAATATCTGCATATCGTTATACGCTATATCCTATATCTACATATCGTTATACGTTATATCGTATATGTAGATAACGTTTAACGTTATATCCTATATCTACGTATCGTTATACGTTATTTCCTATGTCTACATATCGTTATACGTTATATCATATATCTACGTATCGTTTTACGTTATATCCTATATCTACATACCGTTATACGTTATATCCTACGTCTACATATCGTTATACGTTATATCCTATATGTAGACAACGTTATACGTTATATCCTATATCTACGTATCGTTGTACGCTATATCCTGTGTCTACGTATCGTTATACGTTATATCCTATATGTAGATAACGTTATACGTTACATCCTATATCTACGTATCGTTATACGTTATATCCTATATCTACATATCGTTATACGTTATATCCTACATCGACGTATCGTTATACGTTATATCCTATATCTACATACCGATATACGTTATATCCTATATCTACATATGGTTATACGTTATATCCTATATCTACGTATCGTTATACGTTATATCCTATATGTAGATAACGTTTTACGTTATATCCTATATCTACATATCGTTATACGTTATATCCTATGTCTACATATCGTTATACGTTATATCCAATATCTACATATCCTTATACGTTGTATCCTATATCTACATATCGTTATACGTTATATACCATGTCTACGTATCGTTATACGTTATATCCTATATGTAGATAACGTTATACGTTACATCCTATATCTACGTATCGTTATACGTTATATCCTATATCTACACATCGTTATACGTTATATCCTATATCTACGTATCGTTATTCGTTATATCCTATATCTACGTATCGATATACGTTATATCCTATGTGTAGTTAACGTTATACGTTATATCCTACATGTACATATCGTTATACGTCATATCCTATATCTACGTATCGTTATACGTTATTTCCTATGTCTACATATCGTTATACGTTATATCATATATCTACGTATCGTTATACGTTATATCCTATATCTACGTATCGTTTTACGTTATATCCTATATCTACATATCGTTATACGTTATATCCTAGGACTACATATCGTTATACGTTATATCCTATATGTAGATAACGTTATACGTTATATCCTACATCTACATATCGTTATACGTTATATCCTGTATGTAGATATCGTTATACGTTATATCCAATATCTGCATATCGTTATACGCTATATTCTATATCTACATATCGTTATACGTTATATCCTATATGTAGATAACGTTATACGTTATATCCTATATCTATGTATGGCTATACGTTATTTCCTATGTCTACATATCGTTATACGTTATACCATATATCTACGTACCGTTATACGTTATATCCTATATCTACGTATCGTTATACGTTATATCCTATATCTACGTATCGTTATACGTTATATCCTATATCTACATACCTTTATACGTTATATCCTATGTGTACATATCGTTATACGTTATATCCTATATCTGCATATTGTTATACGTTATATCCTATATGTAGATAACGTTATACGTTATATCCTATATCTAAGTATCGTTGTACGCTATATCCTATGTCTACATATCGTTATACCTTATATCCTATATGTAGATATCGTTATACGTTATATCCAATATCTGCATATCGTTATACGTTATATCCTATATCTACGTATCGTTATACGTTATGTCCTATATGTAAATAACGTTATACGTTATATCCTATGTCTACATATCGTTATACGTTATATCCTATATCTGCATGTTGTTATACGTTATATCCTATACCTACATATCGTTATACGTTATATCCTATGTCTACATATCGTTATACGTTATATCCTATATGTAGATAACGTTATACGTTATATCCTATATCTACGTATCGTTGTACGCTATATCCTATGTCTACATATCGCTATACGTTATATCCTATATCTGCATATTGTTATACGTTATATCCTATATCTACGTATCGTTGTACGCTATATCCTGTATGTAGATATCGTTATACGTTATATCCAATATCTGCATATCGTTATACGCTATATTCTATATCTACATATCGTTATACGTTATATCCTATATGTAGATAACGTTATACGTTATATCCTAGGTCTACATATCGTTATACGTTATATCCTATATGTAGATAACGTTATACGTTATATCCTACATCTACATATCGTTATACGTTATATACTGTATGTAGATATCGTTATACGTTATATCCAATATCTGCATATCGTTATACGCTATATTCTATATCTATATATCGTTATACGTTATATCCTATATGTAGATAACGTTATACGTTACATCCTATATCTACGTATGGCTATACGTTATTTCCTATGTCTACATATCGTTATACGTTATACCATATATCTACGTATCGTTATACGTTATATCCTATATCTACGTATCGTTTTACGTTATATCCTATATCTACATATCGTTATACGTTATATCCTAGGTCTACATATCGTTATACGTTATATCCTATATGTAGACAACGTTATACGTTATATCCTATATCTACGTATCGTTATACGTTATATCCTATATCTACATACCGTTATACGTTATATCCTATGTGTACATATCGTTATACGTTATATCCTATATCTGCATATTGTTATACGTTATATCCTATATGTAGATAACGTTATACGTTATATCCTATATCTGCGTATCGTTATACGATATATCCTATATGTAGATATCGTTATACGTTATATCCAATATCTGCATATCGTTATACGTTATATCCTATGTCTACATATCGTTATACGTTATATCCTATATGTAGATAACGTTATACGTTATATCCTATATCTACGTATCGTTGTACGCTATATCCTATATCTACATATCGTTATACGTTATATCCTATGTCTACATATCGTTATACGTTATATCCTATATCTGCATATTGTTATACGTTATATCCTATATCTACATATCGTTATACGTTATATCCTATATGTAGATAACGTTTTACGTTATATCCTATATCTACGTATCGTTATACGTTATATCCAATATCTACATACCGTTATACGTTATATCCTATATCTACATATCGTTATACGGTATATCCTATGTCTACATATCGTTATACGTTATATCCTATATCTACATATCGTTATACGTTATATCCTATATCTACGTATCGTTGTACGTTATATCCTATATGTAGATAACGTTATTCGTTATATCCTATATCTACGTATCGTTATACGTTATATCCTATATCTACATATCGTTATACGTTATATCCTATATCTACGTATCGTTGTACGTTATATCCTATATGTAGATAACGTTATACGTTATATCCTACATATATATATCGTTATACGTTATATCCTATATTTACGTATCGTTATACGTTATATCCTATATGTAGATTTCGTTATACGTTATATCCAATATCTGCATATCGTTATACGCTATATCCTATATCTACATATCGTTATACGTTATATCGTATATGTATATAACGTTTAACGTTATATCCTATATCTACGTATCGTTATACGTTATTTCCTATGTCTACATATCGTTATACGTTATATCATATATCTACGTATCGTTTTACGTTATATCCTATATCTACATACCGTTATACGTTATATCCTATGTCTACATATCGTTATACGTTATATCCTATATGTAGACAACGTTATACGTTATATCCTATATCTACGTATCGTTGTACGCTATATCCTGTGTCTACGTATCGTTATACGTTATATCCTATATGTAGATAACGTTATACGTTACATCCTATATCTACGTATCGTTATACGTTATATCCTATATCTACATATCGTTATACGTTATATCCTACATCGACGTATCGTTATACGTTATATCCTATATCTACATACCGTTATACGTTATATCCTATATCTACATATGGTTATACGTTATATCCTATATCTACGTATCGTTATACGTTATATCCTATATGTAGATAACGTTTTACGTTATATCCTATATCTACATATCGTTATACGTTATATCCTATGTCTACATATCGTTATACGTTATATCCAATATCTACATATCCTTATACGTTGTATCCTATATCTACATATCGTTATACGTTATATACCATGTCTACGTATCGTTATACGTTATATCCTATATGTAGATAACGTTATACGTTACATCCTATATCTACGTATCGTTATACGTTATATCCTATATCTACACATCGTTATACGTTATACCATATATCTACGTATCGTTATACGTTATATCCTATATCTACGTATCGTTTTACGTTATATCCTATATCTGCATATTGCTATACGTTATATCCTATATCTACATATCGTTATACGTTATATCCTATGTCTACATATCGTTATACGTTATATCCTATATGTAGATAACGTTATACGTTATATCCTATATCTACGTATCGTTGTACGCTATATCCTGTGTCTACATATCGTTATACCTTATATCCTATATGTAGATAACGTTATACGTTATATCCTATATCTAAGTATCGTTGTACGCTATATCCTATGTCTACATATCGTTATACCTTATATCCTATATGTAGATATCGTTATACGTTATATCCAATATCTGCATATCGTTATACGTTATATCCTATATCTACGTATCGTTATACGTTATGTCCTATATGTAGATAACGTTATACGTTATATCCTATGTCTACATATCGTTATACGTTATATCCTATATCTGCATGTTGTTATACGTTATATCCTATACCTACATATCGTTATACGTTATATCCTATGTCTACATATCGTTATACGTTATATCCTATATGTAGATAACGTTATACGTTATATCCTATATCTACGTATCGTTGTACGCTATATCCTATTCTACATATCGCTATACGTTATATCCTATATCTGCATATTGTTATACGTTATAGCCTATATCTACATATCGTTATACGTTATATCCTATGTCTACATATCGTTATACGTTATATCCTATATGCAGATAACGTTATACGTTATATCCTATATCTACGTATCGTTGTACGCTATATCCTATATCTACATATCGTTATACGTTATATCCTATGTCTACATATCGTTATACGTTATATCCTATATCTGCATATTGTTATACGTTATATCCTATATCTACATATCGTTATACGTTATATCCTATATGTAGATAACGTTTTACGTTATATCCTATATCTACGTATCGTTATACGTTATATCCAATATCTACATACCGTTATACGTTATATCCTATATCTACATATCGTTATACGGTATATCCTATGTCTACATATCGTTATACGGTATATCATATATCTACGTATCGTTATACGTTATATCCTATATCTACATACCGCTATACGTTATATCCTATATCTACATATCGTTATACGTTATATCCTATATGTAGATAACGTTATTCGTTATATCCTGTATCTACGTATCGTTGTACGTTATATCCTATATGTAGATAACGTTATACGTTATATCCTACATATATATATCGTTATACGTTATATCCTATATTTACGTATCGTTATACGTTATATCCTATATGTAGATAACGTTACACGTTATATCCTACATCTACATATCGTTATACGTTATATCCTGTATGTAGATTTCGTTATACGTTATATCCTATATCTACGTATCGTTATACGTTATATCCTATATCTACATATCGTTATACGTTATGTCCTATATGTAGATAACGTTATACGTTATATCCTATGTCTACATATCGTTATACGTTATATCCTATATCTGCATATCCTTATACGTTATATCCTATATCTACATATCGTTATACGTTATATCCTACATCGACGTATCGTTATACGTTATATCCTATATCTACATATCGTTATACGTTATATCCTAGGTCTACATATCGTTATACGTTATATCCTATATGTAGATAACGTTATACGTTATATCCTACATCTACATATCGTTATACGTTATATCCTGTATGTAGATATCGTTATACGTTATATCCAATATCTGCATATCGTTATACGCTATATTCTATATCTACATATCGTTATACGTTATATCCTATATGTAGATAACGTTATACGTTATATCCTATATCTATGTATGGCTATACGTTATTTCCTATGTCTACATATCGTTATACGTTATACCATATATCTACGTATCGTTATACGTTATATCCTATATCTACGTATCGTTTTACGTTATATCCTATATCTACATATCGTTATACGTTATATCCTAGGTCTACATATCGTTATACGTTATATCCTATATGTAGACAACGTTATACGTCATATCCTAGGTCTACATATCGTTATACGTTATTTCCTATATGTAGATAACGTTATACGTTATATCCTACATCTACATATCGTTATACGTTATATCCTGTATGTAGATATCGTTATACGTTATATCCAATATCTGCATATCGTTATACGCTATATTCTATATCTATATATCGTTATACGTTATATCCTATATGTAGATAACGTTATACGTTATATCCTATATCTACGTATGGCTATACGTTATTTCCTATGTCTACATATCGTTATACGTTATACCATATATCTAGGTATCGTTATACGTTATATCCTATATTTACGTATCGTTTTACGTTATATCCTATATCTACATATCGTTATACGTTATATCCTAGGTCTACATATCGTTATACGTTATATCCTATATGTAGACAACGTTATACGTTATATCCTATATCTACGTATCGTTATACGTTATATCCTATGTCTACATATCGTTATACGTTATATCCAATATCTACATATCCTTATACGTTGTATCCTATATCTGCATATCGTTATACGTTATATACCATGTCTACGTATCGTTATACGTTATATCCTATATGTAGATAACGTTATACGTTACATCCTATATCTACGTATCGTTATACGTTATATCCTATATCTACACATCGTTATACGTTATATCCTATATCTACGTATCGTTATACGTTATATCCTATATCTACGTATCGTTTTACGTTATATCCTATATCTACATATCGTTATACGTTATATCCTATGTCTACATATCGTTATACGTTATATCCTATATGTAGATAACGTTATACGTTATATCCTACATCTACATATCGTTATACGTTATATCCTGTATGTAGATATCGTTATACGTTATATCCAATATCTGCATATCGTTATACGCTATATTCTATATCTACATATCGTTATACGTTATATCCTATATGTAGATAACGTTATACGTTATATCCTATATCTATGTATGGCTATACGTTATTTCCTATGTCTACATATCGTTATACGTTATACCATATATCTACGTATCGTTATACGTTATATCCTATATCTACGTATCGTTTTACGTTATATCCTATATCTACATATCGTTATACGTTATATCCTAGGTCTACATATCGTTATACGTTATATCCTATATGTAGACAACGTTATACGTTATATCCTAGGTCTACATATCGTTATACGTTATATCCTATATGTAGATAACGTTATACGTTATATCCTACATCTACATATCGTTATACGTTATATCCTGTATGTAGATATCGTTATACGTTATATCCAATATCTGCATATCGTTATACGCTATATTCTATATCTATATATCGTTATACGTTATATCCTATATGTAGGTAACGTTATACGTTATATCCTATATCTGCGTATCGTTGTACGCTATATCCTATATCTACGTATCGTGATACGTTATATCCTATATCTACGTATCGTTTTACGTTATATCCTATATCTGCATATTGCTATACGTTATATCCTATATCTACATATCGTTATACGTTATATCCTATGTCTACATATCGTTATACGTTATATCCTATATGTAGATAACGTTATACGTTATATCCTATATCTACGTATCGTTGTACGCTATATCCTGTGTCTACATATCGTTATACCTTATATCCTATATGTAGATAACGTTATACGTTATATCCTATATCTAAGTATCGTTGTACGCTATATCCTATGTCTACATATCGTTATACCTTATATCCTATATGTAGATATCGTTATACGTTATATCCAATATCTGCATATCGTTATACGTTATATCCTATATCTACGTATCGTTATACGTTATGTCCTATATGTAGATAACGTTATACGTTATATCCTATGTCTACATATCGTTATACGTTATATCCTATATCTGCATGTTGTTATACGTTATATCCTATATCTACATATCGTTATACGTTATATCCTATATCTACGTATCGTTATACGTTATATCCTATATGTAGATAACGTTTTACGTTATATCCTATATCTACATATCCTTATACGTTACATCCTATATCTACGTATCGTTATACGTTATGTCCTATATGTAGATAACGTTATACGTTATATCCTATGTCTACAAATCGCTATACGTTATATCCTATATCTACGTATCGTTATACGTTATATCCTATATCTACATATCGTTATACGTTATATACCATGTCTACGTAGCGTTATACGTTATATCCTATATGTAGATAACGTTATACGTTATATCCTACATCTACATATCGTTATACGTTATATCCTGTATGTAGATTTCGTTATACGTTATATCCAATATCTGCATATCGTTATACGCTATATCCTATATCTACATATCGTTATACGTTATATCGTATATGTAGATAACGTTTTACGTTATATCCTATATCTACGTATCGTTATACGTTATTTCCTATGTCTACATATCGTTATACGTTATATCATATATCTACGTATCGTTTTACGTTATATCCTATATCTACATACCGTTATACGTTATATCCTATGTCTACATATCGTTATACGTTATATCCTATATGTAGACAACGTTATACGTTATATCCTATATCTACGTATCGTTTTACGTTATATCCTATGTCTACGTATCGTTATACGTTATATCCAATATCTACATACCGTTATACGTTATATCCTATATCTACATATCGTTATACGGTATATCCTATGTCTACATATCGTTATACGTTATATCATATATCTACGTATCGTTATACGTTATATCCTATATCTACATACCGCTATACGTTATATCCTATATCTACATATCGTTATACGTTATATCCTATATGTAGATAACGTTATTCGTTATATCCTATATCTACGTATCGTTATACGTTATATCCTATATCTACATATCGTTATACGTTATATCCTATATCTACGTATCGTTATACGTTATATCCTATATCTACATATCGTTATACGTTATATACCATGTCTACGTAGCGTTATACGTTATGTCCTATATGTAGATAACGTTATACGTTATATCCTATGTCTACATATCGTTATACGTTATATCCTATATCTGCATGTTGTTATACGTTATATCCTATACCTACATATCGTTATACGTTATATCCTATGTCTACATATCGTTATACGTTATATCCTATATGTAGATAACGTTATACGTTATATCCTATATCTACGTATCGTTGTACGCTATATCCTATATCTACATATCGCTATACGTTATATGCTATATCTGCATATTGTTATACGTTATAGCCTATATCTACATATCGTTATACGTTATATCCTATGTCTACATATCGTTATACGTTATATCCTATATGTAGATAACGTTATACGTTATATCCTATATCTACGTATCGTTGTACGCTATATCCTATATCTACATATCGTTATACGTTATATCCTATGTCTACATATCGTTATACGTTATATCCTATATCTGCATATTGTTATACGTTATATCCTATATCTACATATCGTTATACGTTATATCCTATATGTAGATAACGTTTTACGTTATATCCTATATCTACGTATCGTTATACGTTATATCCAATATCTACATACCGTTATACGTTATATCCTATATCTACATATCGTTATACGGTATATCCTATGTCTACATATCGTTATACGTTATATCATATATCTACGTATCGTTATACGTTATATCCTATATCTACATACCGCTATACGTTATATCCTATATCTACATATCGTTATACGTTATATCCTATATGTAGATAACGTTATTCGTTATATCCTATATCTACGTATCGTTATACGTTATATCCTATATCTACATATCGTTATACGTTATATCCTATATCTACTTATCGTTGTACGTTATATCCTATATGTAGATAACGTTATACGTTATATCCTACATATATATATCGTTATACGTTATATCCTATATTTACGTATCGTTATACGTTATATCCTATATGTAGATAACGTTATACGTTATATCCTATATCTACGTATCGTTGTACGCTATATCCTATGTCTACATATCGCTATACGTTATATCCTATATCTGCATATTGTTATACGTTATAGCCTATATCTACATATCGTTATACGTTATATCCTATGTCTACATATCGTTATACGTTATATCCTATATGTAGATAACGTTATACGTTATATCCTATATCTACGTATCGTTGTACGCTATATCCTATATCTACATATCGTTATACGTTATATCCTATGTCTACATATCGTTATACGTTATATCCTATATCTGCATATTGTTATACGTTATATCCTATATCTACATATCGTTATACGTTATATCCTATATGTAGATAACGTTTTACGTTATATCCTATGTCTACGTATCGTTATACGTTATATCCAATATCTACATACCGTTATACGTTATATCCTATATCTACATATCGTTATACGGTATATCCTATGTCTACATATCGTTATACGTTATATCATATATCTACGTATCGTTATACGTTATATCCTATATCTACATACCGCTATACGTTATATCCTATATCTACATATCGTTATACGTTATATCCTATATGTAGATAACGTTATTCGTTATATCCTATATCTACGTATCGTTATACGTTATATCCTATATCTACATATCGTTATACGTTATATCCTATATCTACTTATCGTTGTACGTTATATCCTATATGTAGATAACGTTATACGTTATATCCTACATATATATATCGTTATACATTATATCCTATATTTACGTATCGTTATACGTTATATCCTATATGTAGATAACGTTACACGTTATATCCTACATCTACATATCGTTATACGTTATATCCTGTATGTAGATTTCGTTATACGTTATATCCAATATCTGCATATCGTTATACGCTATATCCTATATCTACATATCGTTATACGTTATATCGTATATGTAGATAACGTTTTACGTTATATCCTATATCTACGTATCGTTATACGTTATTTCCTATGTCTACATATCGTTATACGTTATATCATATATCTACGTATCGTTTTACGTTATATCCTATATCTACATACCGTTATACGTTATATCCTATGTCTACATATCGTTATACGTTATATCCTATATGTAGACAACGTTATACGTTATATCCTATATCTACGTATCGTTGTACGCTATATCCTATGTCTACATATCGTTATACGTTATATCCTATATCTACATATCGTTATACGGTATATCCTATGTCTACATATCGTTATACGTTATATCCTATATCTACATATCCTTATACGTTATATCCTATATCCACATATCGTTATACGTTATATACCATGTCTACGTATCGTTATACGTTATATGCTATATGTAGATAACGTTATACGTTGTATCCTATATCTACGTATCGTTATACGTTTTATCCTATATCTACATATAGTTATACGTTATATCCTATATCTACATATCGTTATACGTTATATCCTACATCTACGTATCGTTATACGTTATATCCTATATCTACGTATCGTTATACGTTATATCCTATATGTAGATAACGTTTTACGTTATATCCTATATCTACATATCCTTATACGTTATATCCTATATCTACGTATCGTTATACGTTATGTCCTATATGTAGATAACGTTATACGTTATATCCTATGTCTACAAATCGCTATACGTTATATCCTATATCTACGTATGGTTATACGTTATATCCTATATTTACATATCGTATTACGTTATATACCATGTCTACGTAGCGTTATACGTTATATCCTATATGTAGATAACGTTATACGTTATATCCTATATCTACGTATCGTTATACGTTATATCCTATATCTACATATCGTTATACGTTATGTCCTATATGTAGATAACGTTATACGTTATATCCTATGTCTACATATCGTTATACGTTATATCCTATATCTGCATATCCTTATACGTTATATCCTATATCTACATATCGTTATACGTTATATCCTACATCGACGTATCGTTATACGTTATATCCTATATCTACATACCGTTATACGTTATATCCTATATCAACATATGGTTATACGTTATATCCTATATCTACGTATCGTTATACGTTATATCCTATATGTAGATAACGTTTTACGTTATATCCTATATCTACATATCGTTATACGTTATATCCTATGTCTTCATATCGTTATACGTTATATCCAATATCTACATATCCTTATACGTTGTATCCTATATCTACATATCGTTATACGTTATATACCATGTCTACGTATCGTTAAACGTTATATCCTATATGTAGATAACGTTATACGTTACATCCTATATCTACGTATCGTTATACGTTATATCCTATATCTACACATCGTTATACGTTATATCCTATATCTACGTATCGTTATACGTTATATCCTATATCTACGTATCGTTTTACGTTATATCCTATATCTACATATCGTTATACGTTATATCCTAGGTCTACATATCGTTATACGTTATATCCTATATGTAGATATCGTTATACGATATATCCTACATCTACATATCGTTATACGTTATATCCTGTATGTAGATATCGTTATACGTTATATCGAATATCTGCATATCGTTATACGCTATATTCTATATCTACATATCGTTATACGTTATATCCTATATGTAGATAACGTTATACGTTATATCCTATATCTATGTATGGCTATACGTTATTTCCTATGTCTACATATCGTTATACGTTATACCATATATCTACGTATCGTTATACGTTATATCCTATATCTACGTATCGTTTTACGTTATATCCTATATCTACATATCGTTATACGTTATATCCTAGGTCTACATATCGTTATACGTTATATCCTATATGTAGACAACGTTATACGTCATATCCTAGGTCTACATATCGTTATACGTTATATCCTATATGTAGATAACGTTATACGTTATATCCTACATCTACATATCGTTATACGTTATATCCTGTATGTAGATATCGTTATACGTTATATCCAATATCTGCATATCGTTATACGCTATATTCTATATCTATATATCGTTATACGTTATATCCTATATGTAGATAACGTTATACGTTATATCCTATATCTACGTATGGCTATACGTTATTTGCTATGTCTACATATCGTTATACGTTATACCATATATCTAGGTATCGTTATACGTTATATCCTATATCTACGTATCGTTTTACGTTATATCCTATATCTACATATCGTTATACGTTATATCCTAGGTCTACATATCGTTATACGTTATATCCTATATGTAGACAACGTTATACGTTATATCCTATATCTACGTATCGTTATACGTTATATCCTATGTCTACATATCGTTATACGTTATATCCAATATCTACATATCCTTATACGTTGTATCCTATATCTACATATCGTTATACGTTATATACCATGTCTACGTATCGTTATACGTTATATCCTATATGTAGATAACGTTATACGTTACATCCTATATCTACGTATCGTTATACGTTATATCCTATATCTACACATCGTTATACGTTATATCCTATATCTACGTATCGTTATACGTTATATCCTATATCTACGTATCGTTTTACGTTATATCCTATATCTACATATCGTTATACGTTATATCCTAGGTCTACATATCGTTATACGTTATATCCTATATGTAGATAACGTTATACGTTATATCCTACATCTACATATCGTTATACGTTATATCCTGTATGTAGATATCGTTATACGTTATATCCAATATCTGCATATCGTTATACGCTATATTCCATATCTACATATCGTTATACGTTATATCCTATATGTAGATAACGTTATACGTTATATCCTATATCTATGTATGGCTATACGTTATTTCCTATGTCTACATATCGTTATACGTTATACCATATATCTACGTATCGTTATACGTTATATCCTATATCTACGTATCGTTTTACGTTATATCCTATATCTACATATCGTTATACGTTATATCCTAGGTCTACATATCGTTATACGTTATATCCTATATGTAGACAACGTTATACGTTATATCCTATATCTACGTATCGTTATACGTTATATCCTATATCTACATACCGTTATACGTTATATCCTATGTGTACATATCGTTATACGTTATATCCTATATCTGCATATTGTTATACGTTATATCCTATATGTAGATAACGTTATACGTTATATCCTATATCTGCGTATCGTTGTACGCTATATCCTATATCTACATATCGTTATACGGTATATCCTATGTCTTCATATCGTTATACGTTATATCCTACATCTACATATCGTTATACGATATATCCTATATCTACATATCGTTATACGTTATATACCATGTCTACGTATCGTTATACGTTATATACCATGTCTACGTATCGTTATACGTTATATCCTATATGTAGATAACGTTATACGTTACATCCAATATCTGCATATCGCTATACGTTATATCCTATATCTACGTATCGTTATACGTTACGTCCTATATGTAGATAACGTTATTCGTTATATCCTATATCTACGTATCGTGATACGTTATATCCTATATCTACGTATCGTTTTACGTTATATCCTATATCTACATATCGTTATACGTTATATCGTAGGTCTACATATCGTTATACGTTATATCCTATATGTAGACAACGTAATACGTTATATCCTATATCTACGTATCGTTATACGTTATATCCTATATCTACATACCGTTATACGTTATATCCTATATCTACATATCCTTATACGTTATATCCTATATCTACGTATCGTTATACGTTATATCCTATATGTAGATAACGTTATACGTTATATCCTACATCTATATATTGTTATACGTTATATCCTATATGTAGATATCTTTATACGTTATATCCAATATCTGCATATCGTTATACTTTATATCCTATATGTAGATAACGTTATACGTTATATCCTATATCTACGTATCGTTGTACGCTATATCCTAAATCTACATATCGTTATACGTTATATCCTATGTATACATATCGTTATACGTTATATCCTATACCTACGTATCGTTATACGTTATATCCTATATGTAGATAACGTTATACGTTATATCCTACATCTACATATCGTTATACGGTATATCCTGTATGAAGATATCGTTATACGTTATATCCAATAGCTGCATATCGTTATACGAGATCTCCGATATCAACATATCGTTATACGTTATATCCTATATGTAGATAACGTTTTACGTAATATCCTATATCTACGTATCGTTGTACGCTATATCATATATCTACGTACCGTTATTCGTAATATCCTATATCTACGTATCGTGATACGTTATATCCTGTATGTAGATAACGTTATACGTTATATCCTACATATACATATCGTTATACGTTATATTCTATATCTACATATCGTGATACGTTATATCCTATATGTAGATAACTTTATACGTTATATCCAATATCTGCATATCGTTATACGTTATATCCTATATCTACGTGTCGTTATACGTTATGTCCTATATGTAGATAACGTTATACGTTATATCCTATGTCTACATATCGCTATACGTTATATCCTATATCTGCATATTGTTATACGTTATAGCCTATATCTACATATCGTTATACGTTATATCCTATGTCTACATATCGTTATACGTTATATCCTATATGTAGATAACGTTATACGTTATATCCTATATGTAGATAACGTTATACGTTATATCCTATATCTGCGTATCGTTGTACGCTATATCCTATGTCTACATATCGTTATACGTTATATCCTATATGTAGATAACGTTATACGTTATATCCTATATCTACGTATCGTTGTACGCTATATCCTATATCTACATATCGTTATACGTTATATCCTATATCTACATATCCTTATAAGTTATATCCTATATCTACATATCGTTATACGTTATATACCATGTCTACGTACCGTTATACGTTATATCCTATATGTAGATAACGTTATACGTTATATCCTATCTACGTATCGTTGTACGCTATATCCTATATCTACATATCGTTATACGTTATATCCTATGTCTACATATCGTTATACGTTATTTCCAATATCTGCATATCGTTATACGTTATATCCTATATCTACCTATCGTTATACGTTATGTCCTATATGTAGATAACGTTATACGTTATATCCTATCTATACATATCGCTATAAGTTATATCCTATATCTGCATATTGTTATACGTTATAGCCTATATCTACATATCGTTATACGTTATATCCTATGTCTACATATCGTTATACGCTATATCCTATATCTACGTATCGTTGTACGCTATAACCTATGTCTACATATCCTTATACGATATATCCTATATCTACGTATCGTTATACGTTATATCCTATATGTAGATAACGTTATACGTTATATCCTACATCTATATATCGTTATACGTTATATCCTATATGTAGATACCTTTATACTCTATATCCAATATCTACATATCGTTATACTTTATATACTATATGTAGATAACGTTATTCGTTATAACCTATATCTACGTATCGTGATACGTTATATCCTATATCTACGTATCGTTTTACGTTATATCCTATATCTACATATCGTTATACGTTATATCGTAGGTCTACATATCGTTATACGTTATATCCTATATGTAGACAACGTAATACGTTATATCCTATATCTACGTATCGTTATACGTTATATCCTATATCTACATACCGTTATACGTTATATCCTATATCTACATATCCTTATACGTTATATCCTATATCTACGTATCGTTATACGTTATATCCTATATGTAGGTAACGTTATACGTTATATCCTACATCTATATATTGTTATACGTTATATCCTATATGTAGATATCTTTATACGTTATATCCAATATCTGCATATCGTTATACTTTATATCCTATATGTAGATAACGTTATACGTTATATCCTATATCTACGTATCGTTGTACGCTATATCCTAAATCTACATATCGTTATACGTTATATCCTATGTATACATATCGTTATACGTTATATCCTATACCTACGTATCGTTATACGTTATATCCTATATGTAGATAACGTTATACGTTATATCCTACATCTACATATCGTTATACGGTATATCCTGTATGAAGATATCGTTATACGCTATATCCAATAGCTGCATATCGTTATACGAGATCTCCGATATCAACATATCGTTATACGTTATATCCTATATGTAGATAACGTTTTACGTAATATCCTATATCTACGTATCGTTGTACGCTATATCATATATCTACGTACCGTTATTCGTAATATCCTATATCTACGTATCGTGATACGTTATATCCTGTATGTAGATAACGTTATACGTTATATACTACATATACATATCGTTATACGTTATATTCTATATCTACATATCGTGATACGTTATATCCTATATGTAGATAACTTTATACGTTATATCCAATATCTGCATATCGTTATACGTTATATCCTATATCTACGTATCGTTATACGTTATGTCCTATATGTAGATAACGTTATACGTTATATCCTATGTCTACATATCGCTATACGTTATATCCTATATCTGCATATTGTTATACGTTATAGCCTATATCTACATATCGTTATACGTTATATCCTATGTCTTCATATTGTTATACGTTATATCCTATATGTAGATAACGTTATACGTTATATCCTATATGTAGATAACGTTATACGTTATATCCTATATCTGCGTATCGTTGTACGCTATATCCTATGTCTACATATCGTTATACGTTATATCCTATATGTAGATAACGTTATACGTTATATCCTATATCTACGTATCGTTGTACGCTATATCCTATATCTACATATCGTTATACGTTATATCCTATATCTACATATCCTTATAAGTTATATCCTATATCTACATATCGTTATACGTTATATACCATGTCTACGTACCGTTATACGTTATATCCTATATGTAGATAACGTTATACGTTATATCCTATCTACGTATCGTTGTACGCTATATCCTATATCTACATATCGTTATACGTTATATCCTATGTCTACATATCGTTATACGTTATTTCCAATATCTGCATATCGTTATACGTTATATCCTATATCCACCTATCGTTATACGTTATGTCCTATATGTAGATAACGTTATACGTTATATCCTATCTATACATATCGCTATAAGTTATATCCTATATCTGCATATTGTTATACGTTATAGCCTATATCTACATATCGTTATACGTTATATCCTATGTCTACATATCGTTATACGCTATATCCTATATCTACGTATCGTTGTACGCTATAACCTATGTCTACATATCCTTATACGTTATATCCTATATCTACGTATCGTTATACGTTATATCCTATATGTAGATAACGTTATACGTTATATCCTACATCTATATATCGTTATACGTTATATCCTATATGTAGATACCTTTATACTCTATATCCAATATCTACATATCGTTATACTTTATATACTATATGTAGATAACGTTATACGTTATATCCTATATCTACGTATCGTTGTACGCTATATCCTAAATCTACATATCGTTATACGTTTTATCCTATGTCTACATATCGTTATACGTTATATCCTATGTCTACATATCGTTATACGTAATATCCAATATCTGCATATCGTTATACGTTATATCCTATATCTACGTATCGTTATACGTTATGTCCTATATGTAGATAACGTTATACGTTATATCCTATGTCTACATATCGCTATACGTTATATCCTATATCTGCATATTGTTATACGTTATATCCTATATCTGCATATTGTTATACGTTATAGCCTATATCTACATATCGATATACGTTATATCCTATGTCTACATATCGTTATACGTTATATCCTATATGCAGATAACGTTATACGTTATATCCTATATCTACGTATCGTTGTACGCTATATCCTATATCTACATATCGTTATACGTTATATCCTATGTCTACATAGCTTTATACGTTATATCCTATATCTGCATATTGTTATACGTTATATCCTATATCTACATATCGTTATACGTTATATCCTATATGTAGATAACGTTTTACGTTATATCCTATATCTACGTATCGTTATACGTTATATCCAATATCTACATACCGTTATACGTTATATCCTATATCTACATATCGTTATACGGTATATCCTATGTCTACATATCGTTATACGTTATATCATATATCTACGTATCGTTATACGTTATATCCTATATCTACATACCGCTATACGTTATATCCTATATCTACATATCGTTATACGTTATATCCTATATGTAGATAACGTTATTCGTCATATCCTATATCTACGTATCGTTATACGTTATATCCTATATCTACATATCGTTATACGTTATATCCTATATCTACGTATCGTTGTACGTTATATCCTATATGTAGATAACGTTATACGTTATATCCTACATATATATATCGTTATACGTTATATCCTATATTTACGTATCGTTATACGTTATATCCTATATGAAGATAACGTTACACGTTATATCCTACATCTACATATCGTTATACGTTATATCCTGTATGTAGATTTCGTTATACGTTATATCCAATATCTGCATATCGTTATACGCTATATCCTATATCTACATATCGTTATACGTTATATCGTATATGTAGATAACGTTTTACGTTATATCCTATATCTACGTATCGTTATACGTTATTTCCTATGTCTACATATCGTTATACGTTATATCATATATCTACGTATCGTTTTACGTTTTATCCTATATCTACATACCGTTATACGTTATATCCTATGTCTACATATCGTTATACGTTATATCCTATATGTAGACAACGTTATACGTTATATCCTATATCTACGTATCGTTGTACGCTATATCCTATGTCTACATATCGTTATACGTTATATCCTATATCTACATATCGTTATACGGTATATCCTATGTCTACATATCGTTATACGTTATATCCTATATCTACATATCCTTATGCGTTATATCCTATATCCACATATCGTTATACGTTATATACCATGTCTACGTATCGTTATACGTTATATGCTATATGTAGATAACGTTATACGTTGTATCCTATATCTACGTATCGTTATACGTTATATCCTATATCTACATATCGTTATACGTTATATCCTAGGTCTACATATCGTTATACGTTATATCCTATATGTAGATAACGTTATACGCTATATCCTACATCTACATATCGTTATACGTTATATCCTGTATGTAGATATCGTTATACGTTATATCCAATATCTGCATATCGTTATACGCTATATTCTATATCTATATATCGTTATACGTTATATCCTATATGTAGATAACGTTATACGTTATATCCTATATCTACGTATGGCTATACGTTATTTCCTATGTCTACATATCGTTATACGTTATACCATATATCTAAGTATCGTTATACGTTATATCCTATATCTACGTATCGTTTTACGTTATGTCCTATATCTACATATCGTTATACGTTATATCCTAGGTCTACATATCGTTATACGTTATATCCTATATGTAGACAACGTTATACGTTATATCCTATATCTACGTATCGTTATACGTTATATCCTATATCTACATTCCGTTATACGTTATATCCTATGTGTACATATCGTTATACGTTATATCCTATATCTGCATATTGTTATACGTTATATCCTATATGTAGATAACGTTATACGTTATATCCTATTTCTGCGTATCGTTGTACGCTATATCCTATATCTACATATCGTAATACGGTATATCCTATGTCTACATATCGTTATACGTTATATCCTATGTCTACATATCGTTATACGTTATATCCTACTTCTACATATCGTTATACGATATATCCTATATCTACATATCGTTATACGTTATATACCATGTCTACGTATCGTTATACGTTATATACCATGTCTACGTATCGTTATACGTTATATCCTATATGTAGATAACGTTATACGTTACATCCAATATCTGCATATCGCTATACGCTATATCCTATATCTACGTATCGTTATACGTTACGTCCTATATGCAGATAACGTTATTCGTTATATCCTATATCTACGTATCGTGATACGTTATATCCTATATCTACGTATCGTTTTACGTTATATCCTATATCTACATATCGTTATACGTTATATCGTAGGTCTACATATCGTTATACGTTATATCCTATATCTACGTATCGTTATACGTTATATCCTATATGTAGATAACGTTATACGTTATATCCTGCATCTATATATTGTTATACGTTATATCCTATATGTAGATATCTTTATACGTTATATCCAATATCTGCATATCGTTATACTTTATATCCTATATGTAGATAACGTTATACGTTATATCCTATATCTACGTATCGTTGTACGCTATATCCTAAATCTACATATCGTTATACGTTATATCCTATGTATACATATCGTTATACGTTATATCCTATACCTACGTATCGTTATACGTTATATCCTATATGTAGATAACGTTATACGTTATATCCTACATCTACATATCGTTATACGGTATATCCTGTATGAAGATATCGTTATACGTTATATCCAATAGCTGCATATCGTTATACGAGATCTCCGATATCTACATATCGTTATACGTTATATCCTATATGTAGATAACGTTTTACGTAATATCCTATATCTACATATCGTTATACGTTATATACCATGTCTACGTATCGTTATACGTTATATCCTATATGTAGATAACGTTATACGTTATATCCTATATCTACGTATCGTTGTACGCTATATCATATATCTACGTACCGTTATTCGTAATATCCTATATCTACGTATCGAGATACGTTATATCCTGTATGTAGATAACGTTATACGTTATATCCTACATATACATATCGTTATACGTTATATTCTATATCTACATATCGTGATACGTTATATCCTATATGTAGATAACTTTATACGTTATATCCAATATCTGCATATCGTTATACGTTATATCCTATATCTACGTATCGTTATACGTTATGTCCTATATGTAGATAACGTTATACGTTATATCCTATGTCTACATATCGCTATACGTTATATCCTATATCTGCATATTGTTATACGTTATAGCCTATATCTACATATCGTTATACGTTATATCCTATGTCTACATATCGTTATACGTTATATCCTATATGTAGATAACGTTATACGTTATATCCTATATCTGCGTATCCTTGTACGCTATATCCTATGTCTACATATCGTTATACGTTATATACTATATGTAGATAACGTTATACGTTATATCCTATATCTACGTATCGTTGTACGCTATATCCTATATCTACATATCGTTATACGTTATATCCTATATCTACATATCCTTATAAGTTATATCCTATATCTACATATCGTTATACGTTATATACCATGTCTACGTACCGTTATACGTTATATCCTATATGTAGATAACGTTATACGTTATATCCTATATCTACGTATCGTTGTACGCTATATCCTATATCTACATATCGTTATACGTTATATCCTATATCTACGTATCGTTATACGTTATATGCTATATGTAGATAACGTTATACGTTATATCCTACATCTATATATCGTTATACGTTATATCCTATATGTAGATACCTTTATACTCTATATCCAATATCTACATATCGTTATACTTTGTATACTATATGTAGATAACGTTATACGTTATATCCTATATCTACGTATCGTTGTACGCTATATCCTAAATCTACATATCGTTATACGTTTTATCCTATGTCTACATATCGTTATACGTTATATCCTATGTCTACATATCGTTATACGTTATATCCAATAACTGCATATCGTTATACGTTATATCCTATATCTACGTATCGTTATACGTTATGTCCTATATGTAGATAACGTTATACGTTATATCCTATGTCTACATATCGCTATACGTTATATCCTATATCTGCATATTGTTATACGTTATAGCCTATCTCTACATATCGTTATACGTTATATCCTATATCTACATATCGTTATACGTTATATCCTATATCTACGTATCGTTTTACGTTATATCCTATATCTACATATCGTTATACGTTATATCCTATATCTACATATCGTTATACGTTATATCCTATATCTACATATCGTTATACGTTATATCCTATATCTACGTATCGTTATACGTTATATCCTATATGTAGTTAACGTTATACGTTACATCCTATATCTACGTATCGTTATACGTTATATCCTATATCTACATATCGTTATACGTTATATCCTGTATCTACGTACCGTTATTCGTTATATCCTATATCTGCGTACCGTGATACGTTATATCCTATATGTAGATAACGTTATACGTTATATCCTACATATACATATCGTTATACGTTATATCCTATATCTACATACCGTTATACGTTATATCCTATATCTACATATCCTTATACGTTATATCCTATATCTACATATCGTTATACGTTATATCCTATATCTACATATCGTTATACGTTATATGCTATATCTACGTATCGTTATACGTTATATCCTATATGTAGATAACGTTATACGTTATATCCTACATCTACATATCGTGATACGTTATATCCTATATGTAGATAACTTTATACGTTATATCCAATATCTGCATATCGTTATACGTTATATCCTATATCTACGTATCGTTTTACGTTATATCCTATATCTACATATCGTTATACGTTATATCCTAGGTCTACATATCGTTATACGTTATATCCTATATCTACATATCGTTATACGTTATATACCATGTCTACGTATCGCTATACGTTATATCCTATATCTACATATCGTTATACGTTATTTCCTATGTCTACATATCGTTATACGTTATATCATATATCTACGTATCGTTATACGTTATATCCTATATCTACGTATCGTTTTACGTTATATCCTATATCTACATATCGTTATACGTTATATCCTATATCTACGTATCGTTATACGTTATATCCTATATGTAGATAACGTTTTACGTTATATCCTATATCTACGTATCGTTATACGTTATATCCTATATCTACGTATCGTTTTACGTTATATCCTATATCTACATAACGTTATACGTTATATCCTAGGTCTAGATATCGTTATACGTTATATCCTATATCTACATATCGTTATACGTTATATACCATGTCTACGTATCGTTATACGTTATATCCTATATGTAGATAACGTTATACGTTATATCCTACATCTATATATCGTTATACGTTATATCCTATATGTAGATACCTTTATACGTTATATCCAATATCTACATATCGTTATACTTTATATACTATATGTAGATAACGTTATACGTTATATCCTATATCTACGTATCGTTGTACGCTATATCCTAAATCTACATATCGTTATTCGTTATGTCCTATGTCTACATATCGTTATACGTTATATCCTATACCTACGTATCGTTATACGTTATATCCGATATGTAGATAACGTAATACGTTATATCCTACATCTACATATCGTTATACGTTATATCCTGTATGTAGATATCGTTATACGTTATATCCAATAGCTGCATATCATTATACGCTATATCCTATATCTACATATCGTTATACGTTATATCCTATATGTAGATAACGTTTTACGTTATATCCTATATCTACGTATCGTTATACGTTATATCCTATATCTACGGATGGTTATACGTTATTTCCTATGTCTACATATCGTTATACGTTATACCATATATCTACGTATCGTTATACGTTATATCCTATATCTACGTATCGTTTTACGTTATATCCTATATCTACATATCGTTATACGTTATATCCTATATCTACATATCGTTATACGTTATATCCTATATCTACATATCGTTATACGTTATATCCTATATCTACGTATCGTTATACGTTATATCCTATATCTACATATCGTTATACGTTATATCCTATATCTACGTACCGTTATTCGTTATATCCTATATCTGCGTACCGTGATACGTTATATCCTATATGTAGATAACGTTATACGTTATATCCTACATACACATATCGTTATACGTTATATCCTATATCTACATACCGTTATACGTTATATCCTATATCTACATATCGTTATACGTTATATGCTATATCTACGTATCGTTATACGTTATATCCTATATGTAGATAACGTTATACGTTATATCCTACATCTACATATCGTGATACGTTATATCCTATATGTAGATAACTTTATACGTTATATCCAATATCTGCATATCGTTATACGTTATATCCTATATCTACGTACCGTTTTACGTTATATCCTATATCTACATATCGTTATACGTTATATCCTAGGTCTACATATCGTTATACGTTATATCCTATATCTACATATCGTTATACGTTATATACCATGTCTACGTATTGCTATACGTTATATCCTATATCTACATATCGTTATACGTTATTTCCTATGTCTACATATCGTTATACGTTATATCATATATCTACGTATCGTTATACGTTATATCCTATATCTACGTATCGTTATACGTTATATCCTATATCTACATATCGTTATACGTTATATCCTATATCTACATACCGTTATACGTTATATCCTATATCTACATATCCTTATACGTTATATCCTATATCTACATATCGTTATACGTTATATACCATGTCTACGTATCGCTATACGTTATATCCTATATGTAGATAACGTTATACGTTATATCCTATATCTACGTATCGTTATACGTTATATCCTATATCTACATATCGTTATACGTTATATCCTATATCTACATATCGTTATACGTTATATGCTATATCTACGTATCGTTATACGTTATATCCTATATGTAGATAACGTTATACGTTATATCCTACATCTACATATCGTGATACGTTATATCCTATATGTAGATAACTTTATACGTTATATCCAATATCTGCATATCGTTATACGTTATATCCTATATCTACGTATCGTTTTACGTTATATCCTATATCTACATATCGTTATACGTTATACCCTAGGTCTACATATCGTTATACGTTATATCCTATATCTACATATCGTTATACGTTATATACCATGTCTACGTATCGCTATACGTTATATCCTATATCTACATATCGTTATACGTTATTTCCTATGTCTACATATCGTTATACGTTATATCATATATCTACGTATCGTTATACGTTATATCCTATATCTACGTATCGTTTTACGTTATATCCTATATCTACATATCGTTATACGTTATATCCTATATCTACGTATCGTTATACGTTATATCCTATATGTAGATAACGTTTTACGTTATATCCTATATCTACGTATCGTTATACGTTACGTCCTATGTCTACATATCGTTATACGTTATATCATATATCTACGTATCGTTATACGTTATATCCTATATCTACGTATCGTTTTACGTTATATCCTATATCTACATAACGTTATACGTTATATCCTAGGTCTAGATATCGTTATACGTTATATCCTATATCTACATATCGTTATACGTTATATGCCATGTCTACGTATCGTTATACGTTATATCCTATATGTAGATAACGTTATACGTTATATCCTACATCTATATATCGTTATACGTTATATCCTATATGTAGATACCTTTATACGTTATATCCAATATCTACATATCGTTATACTTTATATACTATATGTAGATAACGTTATACGTTATATCCTATATCTACGTATCGTTGTACGCTATATCCTAAATCTACATATCGTTATTCGTTATGTCCTATGTCTACATATCGTTATACGTTATATCCTATACCTACGTATCGTTATACGTTATATCCGATATGTAGATAACGTAATACGTTATATCCTACATCTACATATCGTTATACGTTATATCCTGTATGTAGATATCGTTATACGTTATATCCAATATCTGCATATCGTTATACGTTATATCCTATATCTACGTACCGTTTTACGTTATATCCTATATCTACATATCGTTATACGTTATATCCTATATCTACGTATCGTTATACGTTATATCCTATATGTAGATAACGTTTTACGTTATATCCTATATCTACGTATCGTTATACGTTACGTCCTATGTCTACATATCGTTATACGTTATATCATATATCTACGTATCGTTATACGTTATATCCTATATCTACGTATCGTTTTACGTTATATCCTATATCTACATAACGTTATACGTTATTTCCTATGTCTACATATCGTTATACGTTATACCATATATCTACGTATCGTTATACGTTATATCCTATATCTACGTATCGTTTTACGTTATATCCTATATCTACATATCGTTATACGTTATATCCTATATCTACATATCGTTATACGTTATATCCTATATCTACATATCGTTATACGTTATATCCTATATCTACGTATCGTTATACGTTATATCCTATATCTACATATCGTTATACGTTATATCCTATATCTACGTACCGTTATTCGTTATATCCTATATCTGCGTACCGTGATACGTTATATCCTATATGTAGATAACGTTATACGTTATATCCTACATATACATATCGTTATACGTTATATCCTATATCTACATACCGTTATACGTTATATCCTATATCTACATATCGTTATACGTTATATGCTATATCTACGTATCGTTATACGTTATATCCTATATGTAGATAACGTTATACGTTATATCCTACATCTACATATCGTGATACGTTATATCCTATATGTAGATAACTTTATACGTTATATCCAATATCTGCATATCGTTATACGTTATATCCTATATCTACGTACCGTTTTACGTTATATCCTATATCTACATATCGTTATACGTTATATCCTAGGTCTACATATCGTTATACGTTATATCCTATATCTACATATCGTTATACGTTATATACCATGTCTACGTATTGCTATACGTTATATCCTATATCTACATATCGTTATACGTTATTTCCTATGTCTACATATCGTTATACGTTATATCATATATCTACGTATCGTTATACGTTATATCCTATATCTACGTATCGTTTTACGTTATATCCTATATCTACATATCGTTATACGTTATATCCTATATCTACATATCGTTATACGTTACGCCCTATGTCTACATATCGTTATACGTTATATCATATATCTACGTATCGTTATACGTTATATCCTATATCTACGTATCGTTTTACGTTATATCCTATATCTACATAACGTTATACGTTATATCCTAGGTCTACATATCGTTATACGTTATATCCTATATCTACATATCGTTATACGTTATATACCATGTCTACGTATCGCTATACGTTATATCCTATATGTAGATAACGTTATACGTTATATCCTATATCTACGTATCGTTATACGTTATATGCTATATCTACGTATCGTTATACGTTATATCCTATATGTAGATAACGTTATACGTTATATCCTACATCTACATATCGTGATACGTTATATCCTATATGTAGATAACTTTATACGTTATATACAATATCTGCATATCGTTATACGTTATATCCTATATCTACGTATCGTTATACGTTACGTCCTATATGTAGATAACGTTATACGTTATATCCTATGTCTAAATATCACTATACGTTATATCCTATATCTGCATATTGTTATACGTTATAGCCTATATCTACATATCGTTATACGTTATATCCTATCTCTACATATCGTTATACGTTATATCCTATATGTAGATAACGTTATACGTTATATCCTATATCTACGTATCGTTGTACGCTATATCCTATGTCTACATATCGTTATACGTTATATCCTATATCTACATATCCTTATACGTTATATCCTATATCTACATATCGTTATACGTTATATACCATGTCTACGTACCGTTATACGTTATATCCTATATGTAGATAACGTTATACGTTATATCCTATATCTACGTATCGTTGTACGCTATATCCTATATCTACATAACGTTATACGTTATATCCTATGTCTACATATCGCTATACGTTATATCCTATATCTGCATATTGTTATACGTTATAGCCTATATCTACATATCGTTATACGTTATATCCTATGTCCACATATCGTTATACGCTATATCCTATATCTACGTATCGTTGTGCGCTATATCCTATGTCTAGATGTCCTTATACGTTATATCCTATATCTACGTATCGTTATACGTTATATCCTATATGTAGATAACGTTATACGTTATATCCTACATCTATATATCGTTATACGTTATATCCTATATGTAGATACCTTTATACGTTATATCCAATATCTACATATCATTATACTTTATATACTATATGTAGACAACGTTATACGTTATATCCCATATCTACGTATCGTTGTACGCTATATCCTAAATCTACATATCGTTATACGTTATATCCTATGTCTACATATCGTTATACGTTGTATCCTATGTCTACATATCGTTATACGTTATATCCAATATCTGCATATCGTTATACGTTATATCCTATATCTACGTATCGTTATACGTTATGTCCTATATGTAGATAACGTTATACGTTATATCCTATGTCTACATATCGCTATACGTTATATCCTATATCTGCATATTGTTATACGTTATATACCATGTCTACGTATCGTTATACGTTATATCCTATGTCTACATATCGTTATACGCTATATCCTATATCTACGTATCGTTGTACGCTATATCCTATATGTAGATACCTTTATACGTTATATCCAATATCTCCATATCGTTATACGCTATATCCTATATCGACATATCGTTATACGTTATATCCTATATGTAGATAACGTTTTACGTTATATCCTATATCTACGTATCGTTATACGTTATATCATATATCTACGTATCGTTATACGTTATATCCTATATCTACGTATCGTTTTACGTTATATCCTATATCTACATATCGTTATACGTTATATCCTAGGTCTACATATCGTTATACGTTATATCCTATATCTACATATCGTTATACGTTATATACCATGTCTACGTATCGTTATACGTTATATCCTATGTCTACATATCGTTATACGTTATATACCATGTCTACGTATCGTTATACGTTATATCCTATGTCTACATATCGTTATACGCTATATCCTATATCTACGTATCGTTGTACGCTATATCCTATGTCTACATATCCTTATACGTTATATCCTATATCTACGTATCGTTATACGTTATATCCTATATGTAGATATCGTTATACGTTATATCCAATATCTCCATATCGTTATACGTTATATCCTATGTCTACATATCGTTATACGTTATATCCTATATGTAGACAACGTTATAAGTTATATCCTATATCTACGTATCGTTATACGTTCTATCCTATATCTACGTATCGTTATACGTTATATCCTATAGCTACATATCGTTATACGTTATATCCTATATCTACGTATCGTTATACGTTATATCCTATATGTAGATAACGTTATACGTTATATCCTACATCTATATATCGTTATACGTTATATCCTATATGTAGATACCTTTATACGTTATATCCAATATCTACATATCGTTATAATTTATATACTATATGTAGATAACGTTATACGTTATATCCTATATCTACGTATCGTTGTACGCTATATCCTAAATCTACATATCGTTATACGTTATATCCTATGTCTACATATCGTTATACGTTATATCCTATACCTACGTATCGTTATACGTTATATCCGATATGTAGATAACGTAATACGTTATATCCTACATCTACATATCGTTATACGTTATATCCTGTATGTAGATATCGTTATACGTTATATCCAATGGCTGCATATCGTTATACGCTATATCCTATATCTACATATCGTTATACGTTATTTCCTATGTCTACATATCGTTATACGTTATATCATATATCTACGTATCGTTATACGTTATATCCTATATCTACGTATCGTATTACGTTATATCCTATATCTACATATCGTTATACGTTATATCCTATATCTACCTATCGTTATACGTTACGTCCTATGTCTACATATCGTTATACGTTATATCATATATCTACGTATCGTTATACGTTATATCCTATATCTACGTATCGTTTTACGTTATATCCTATATCTACATAACGTTATACGTTATATCCTAGGTCTACATATCGTTATACGTTATATCCTATATCTACATATCGTTATACGTTATATACCATGTCTACGTATCGCTATACGTTATATCCTATATGTAGATAACGTTATACGTTATATCCTATATCTACGTATCGTTATACGTTATATGCTATATCTACGTATCGTTATACGTTATATCCTATATGTATATAACGTTATACGTTATATCCTACATCTACATATCGTGATACGTTATATCCTATATGTAGATAACTTTATACGTTATATCCAATATCTGCATATCGTTATACGTTATATCCTATATCTACGTATCGTTGTACGCTATGTCCTAAATCTACATATCGTTATACGTTATATCCTATGTCTACATATCGTTATACGTTATATCATATATCTACGTATCGTTATACGTTATATCCTATATCTACGTATCGTTTTACGTTATATCCTATATCTATATATCGTTATACGTTATATCCTAGGTCTACATATCGTTATACGTTATATCCTATATCTACGTATCGTTATACGTTATATCCTATATGTAGATAACGTTATACGTTATATCCTGCATCTACATATCGTTATACGTTATATCCTATATGTAGATAACGTTATACGTTATATCCTGCATCTACATATCGTTATACGTTATATCCTGTATGTAGATATCGTTATACGTTATATCCAATATCTGCATATCGTTATACGCTATATCCTATATCTACATATCGTTATACGTTATATCCTATATGTAGATAACGTTTTACGTTATATCCTATATCTACGTATCGTTATACGTTATTTCCTATATCTACGTATCGTTATACGTTATATCCTATATGTAGATAACGTTATACGTTATATCCTGCATCTACATATCGTTATACGTTATATCCTGTATGTAGATATCGTTATACGTTATATCCAATATCTGCATATCGTTATACGCTATATCCTATATCTACATATCGTTATACGTTATATCCTATATGTAGATAACGTTTTACGTTATATCCTATATCTACGTATCGTTATACGTTATTTCCTATGTCTACATATCGTTATACGTTATATCATATATCTACGTATCGTTATACGTTATATCCTATATCTACGTATCGTTTTACGTTATGTCCGATATCTACATATCGTTATACGTTATATCCTATGTCTACATATCGTTATACGTTATATCCTATATGTAGACAACGTTATAAGTTATATCCTATATCTACGTATCGTTATACGTTCTATCCTATATCTACGTATCGTTATACGTTATATCCTATAGCTACATATCGTTATACGTTATATCCTATATCTACGTATCGTTATACCTTATATCCTATATGTAGATAACGTTATACGTTATATCCTACATCTATATATCGTTATACGTTATATCCTATATGTAGATATCTTTATACGTTATATCCAATATCTACATATCGTTATACGTTATATCCTATATGTAGATATCGTTATACGTTATATCCAATATCTCCATATCGTTATACGCTATATCCTATATCGACATATCGTTATACGTTATATCCTATATGTAGATAACGTTTTACGTTATATCCTATATCTACGTATCGTTATACGTTATATCATATATCTACGTATCGTTATACGTTATATGCTATATCTACGTATCGTTTTACGTTATATCCTATATCTACATATCGTTATACGTTATATCCTAGGTCTACATATCGTTATACGTTATATCCTATATCTACATATCGTTATACGTTATATACCATGTCTACGTATCGTTATACGTTATATCCTATATGTAGATATCGTTATACGTTATATACCATGTCTACGTATCGTTATACGTTATATCCTATATGTAGATATCGTTATAAGTTATATCCTATATCTACGTATCGTTATACGTTATATCCTATATCTACATATCGTTATACGTTATATCCTATATCTACCTATCGTTATACGTTATATCCTATATCTAAGTATCGTTATACGTTATATCCTATATGTAGATAACGTTATGCGTTATATCCTATATGTAGATAACGTTATACGTTATATCCTATATCTACATATCCTTATACGTTATATCCTATATCTACATATCGTTATACGTTATATACCATGTCTACGTATCGTTATACGTTATATCCTATGTCTACATATCGTTATACGCTATATCCTATATCTACGTATCGTTGTACGCTATATCCTATGTCTACATATCCTTATACGTTATATCCTATATCTACGTATCGTTATACGTTATATCCTATATGTAGATAACGTTATACGTTATATCCTACATCTATATATCGTTATACGTTATATCCTATATGTAGATACCTTTATACGTTATATCCAATATCTACATATCGTTATACTTTATATACTATATGTAGATAACGTTATACGTTATATCCTATATCTACGTATCGTTGTACGCTATATCCTAAATCTACATATCGTTATACGTTATATCCTATGTCTACATATCGTTATACGTTATATCCTATACCTACGTATCGCTATACGTTATATCCGATATGTAGATAACGTAATACGTTATATCCTACATCTACATATCGTTATACGTTATATCCTGTATGTAGATATCGTTATACGTTATATCCAATAGCTGCATATCGTTATACGCTATATCCTATATCTACATATCGTTATACGTTATATCCTATATGTAGATAACGTTTTACGTTATATCCTATATCTACGTATCGTTATACGTTATATCCTATATCTACGGATGGTTATACGTTATTTCCTATGTCTACATATCGTTATACGTTATACCATATATCTACGTATCGTTATACGTTATATCCTATATCTACGTATCGTTTTACGTTATATCCTATATCTACATATCGTTATACGTTATATCCTATATCTACATATCGTTGTACGTTATATCCTATATCTACATATCGTTATACGTTATATCCTATATCTACGTATCGTTATACGTTATATCCTATATGTAGATAACGTTATACGTTACATCCTATATCTACGTATCGTTATACGTTATATCCTATATCTACATATCGTTATACGTTATATACCATGTCTACGTACCGTTATTCGTTATATCCTATATCTGCGTACCGTGATACGTTATATCCTATATGTAGATAACGTTATACGTTATATCCTACATATACATATCGTTATACGTTATATCCTATATCTACATACCGTTATACGTTATATCCTATATCTACATATCCTTATACGTTATAGCCTATATCTACATATCGTTATACGTTATATCCTATGTCCACATATCGTTATACGCTATATCCTATATCTACGTATCGTTGTGCGCTATATCCTATGTCTAGATGTCCTTATACGTTATATCCTATATCTACGTATCGTTATACGTTATATCCTATATGTAGATAACGTTATACGTTATATCCTACATCTATATATCGTTATACGTTATATCCTATATGTAGATACCTTTATACGTTATATCCAATATCTACATATCGTTATACTTTATATACTATATGTAGATAACGTTATACGTTATATCCCATATCTACGTATCGTTGTACGCTATATCCTAAATCTACATATCGTTATACGTTATATCCTATGTCTACATATCGTTATACGTTGTATCCTATGTCTACATATCGTTATACGTTATATCCAATATCTGCATATCGTTATACGTTATATCCTATATCTACGTATCGTTATACGTTATGTCCTATATGTAGATAACGTTATACGTTATATCCTATGTCTACATATCGCTATACGTTATATCCTATATCTGCATATTGTTATACGTTATAGCCTATATCTACTTATCGTTATACGTTATATCCTATGTCTACATATCGTTATACGCTATATCCTATATCTACGTATCGTTGTACGCTATATCCTATGTCTACATATCCTTATACGTTATATCCTATATCTACGTATCGTTATCCGTTATATCCTATATGTAGATAACGTTATACGTTATATCCTATATCTACGTATCGTTATACGTTATATCATATATCTACGTATCGTTATACGTTATATCATATATCTACGTATCGTTATACGTTATATCCTATATCTACGTATCGTTATACCTTATATCCTATATGTAGATAACGTTATACGTTATATCCTACATCTATATATCGTTATACGTTATATCCTATATGTAGATATCTTTATACGTTATATCCAATATCTACATATCGTTATACGTTATATCCAATATCTCCATATCGTTATACGCTATATCCTATATCGACATATCGTTATACGTTATATCCTATATGTAGATATCGTTATAAGTTATATCCTATATCTACGTATCGTTATACGTTATATCCTATATCTACATATCGTTATACGTTATATCCTATATCTACCTATCGTTATACGTTATATCCTATATCTACGTATCGTTATACGTTATATCCTATATGTAGATAACGTTATGCGTTATATCCTATATGTAGATAACGTTATACGTTATATAATATATCTACATATCCTTATACGTTATATCCTATATCTACATATCGTTATACGTTATATACCATGTCTACGTATCGTTATACGTTATATCCTATGTCTACATATCGTTATACGCTATATCCTATATCTACGTATCGTTGTACGCTATATCCTATGTCTACATATCCTTATACGTTATATCCTATATCTACGTATCGTTATACGTTATATCCTATATGTAGATAACGTTATACGTTATATCCTACATCTATATATCGTTATACGTTATATCCTATATGTAGATACCTTTATACGTTATATCCAATATCTACATATCGTTATACTTTATATACTATATGTAGATAACGTTATACGTTATATCCTATATCTACGTATCGTTGTACGCTATATCCTAAATCTACATATCGTTATACGTTATATCCTATGTCTACATATCGTTATACGTTATATCCTATACCTACGTATCGCTATACGTTATATCCGATATGTAGATAACGTAATACGTTATATCTTACATCTACATATCGTTATACGTTATATCCTGTATGTAGATATCGTTATACGTTATATCCAATAGCTGCATATCGTTATACGCTATATCCTATATCTACATATCGTTATACGTTATATCCTATATGTAGATAACGTTTTACGTTATATCCTATATCTACGTATCGTTATACGTTATATCCTATATCTACGGATGGTTATACGTTATTTCCTATGTCTACATATCGTTATACGTTATACCATATATCTACGTATCGTTATACGTAATATCCTATATCTACGTATCGTTTTACGTTATATCCTATATCTACATATCGTTATACGTTATATCCTATATCTACATATCGTTGTACGTTATATCCTATATCTACATATCGTTATACGTTATATCCTATATCTACGTATCGTTATACGTTATATCCTATATGTAGATAACGTTATACGTTACATCCTATATCTACGTATCGTTATACGTTATATCCTATATCTACATATCGTTATACGTTATATACCATGTCTACGTACCGTTATTCGTTATATCCTATATCTGCGTACCGTGATACGTTATATCCTATATGTAGATAACGTTATACGTTATATCCTACATATACATATCGTTATACGTTATATCCTATATCTACATACCGTTATACGTTATATCCTATATCTACATATCCTTATACGTTATAGCCTATATCTACATATCGTTATACGTTATATCCTATGTCCACATATCGTTATACGCTATATCCTATATCTACGTATCGTTGTGCGCTATATCCTATGTCTAGATGTCCTTATACGTTATATCCTATATCTACGTATCGTTATACGTTATATCCTATATGTAGATAACGTTATACGTTATATCCTACATCTATATATCGTTATACGTTATATCCTATATGTAGATACCTTTATACGTTATATCCAATATCTACATATCGTTATACTTTATATACTATATGTAGATAACGTTATACGTTATATCCCATATCTACGTATCGTTGTACGCTATATCCTAAATCTACATACCGCTATAGGTTATATCCTATATCTACATATCGTTATACGGTATATCCTATGTCTACATATCGTTATACGTTATATCCTATATGTAGATAACGTTATATGTTATATCCTATATCTACGTATCGTTATACGTTATGTCCTATATGTAGATAACGTTATATCCTACATCTACATATCGTTATACGTCATATCCAATATCTACATATCGTTATACTTTATATCCTATAGCTACATATCGTTATACGTTATATCCTATATCTACGTATCGTTATACGTTATGTCCTAAATGTAGATAACGTTATATCCTACATCTACATATCGTTATACGTCATATCCAATATCTACATATCGTTATACGTTGTATCCTATAGCTACATATCGTTATAAGTTATATCCTATATCTACGTATCGTTATACGTTATGTCCTATATGTAGATAACGTTATATCCTACATCTACATATCGTTATACGTTATATCCTATATCTACGTATCGTTATACGTTATATCCTACATCTACATATCGTTATACGATATATCCCATATGTAGATATCGTTATACGTTATATCCTATATGTAGATAACGTTTTACGTTATATCCTATATCTACGTATCGTTATACGTTATATCCTATATCCACGTATGGTTATACGTTATTTCCTATATGTAGATATCGTTGTACGTTATATCCTATATGTAGATAACGTTATACGTTATATCCTATATGTAGCTAACGTTATACGTTATATCCTATATCTACATATCGTTATACGTTATATCCTATATCCACGTATGGTTATACGTTATTTCCTATATGTAGATATCGTTATACGTTATATCCTATATGTAGATAACGTTATACGTTATATCCTATATGTAGATATCGTTATACGTTATATCCTATATGTAGATAACGTTATACGTTATATCCTATATGTAGATAACGTTATACGTTATATCCTATATGTAGATAACGTTATACGTTATATCCTATATCTACATATCCTTATACGTTATATCCTATATCCACATATCGTTATACGTTATATACCATGTCTACGTATCGTTATACGTTATATCCTATATGTAGATAACGTTATACGTTATATCCTATATCTACATATCGTTATACGTTATATCCTATATCTACGTATCGTTATACGTTATATCCTATATGTAGATAACGTTATACGTTATATCCTATATGTAGATAACGTTATACGTTATATCCTATATGTAGATAACGTTATACGTTATATCCTATATCTACGTATCGTTGTACGCTATATCCTATATCTACATATCGTTATACGTTATATCCAATATCTGCATACCGTTATACGTTATATCCTATATCTACGTATCGTTATACGCTATGTCCTATATGTAGATAACGTTATACGTTATATCCTATGTCTACATATCGTTATACGTTTTATCCTATATCTACATATCGTCATACGTTATATTCTATGTCTACATATCGTTATACGTTATATCCTACATCTACATATCGTTATACGATATATCCAATATGTAGATATCGTTATACGTTATATCCTATATGTAGATAACGTTATACGTTATATCCTATATGTAGATAACGTTATACGTTATATCCTATATCTACATATCCTTATACGTTATATCCTATATCTACATATCGTTATACGGTATATTCTATGTCTACATATCGTTATACGTTATATCCTATATCTACGTATCGTTATACGTTATATCCTATATCTGCACATTGTTATACGTTATATCCTATATCTACATATCGTTATACGTTATATCCTATGTCTACATATCGTTATACGTTATATCCTACATCTACATATCGTTATACGATATATCCTATATGTAGATATCGTTATACGTTATATCCTATATGTAGATAACGTTATACGTTATATCCTATATGTAGATAACGTTATACGTTATATCCTATATGTAGATAACGTTATACGTTATATCCTATATCTACATATCCTTATACGTTATATCCTATATCTACATATCGTTATACGTTATATACCATGTCTACGTATCGTTATACGTTATATCCTATATGTAGATAACGTTATACGTTATATCCTACATCTACATATCGTTATACGATATATCCTATATGTGGATATCGTTATACGTTATATCCTATATGTAGATAACGTTTTACGTTATATCCTATATCTACGTATCGTTATACGTTATATCCTATATCCACGTATGGTTATACGTTATTTCCTATATGTAGATATCGTTATACGTTATATCCTATATGTAGATAACGTTATACGTTATATCCTATATGTAGATAACGTTATACGTTATATCCTATATCTACATATCGTTATACGTTATATCCAATATCTGCGTATCGTTATACGTTATATCGTATATCTAGGTATCGTTATACGTTATGTCCTATATGTAGATAACGTTATACGTTATATCCTATGTCTACATATCGCTATACGTTATATCCTATATCTGCATATCCTTATACGATATATCCTATATCTACATATCGTTATACGTTGTATACCATGTCTACGTATCGTTATACGCTATATCCTATATCTACGTATCGTTATACGTTATATCCTATATCTGCACATTGTTATACGTTATATCCTATATCTACATATCGTCATACGTTATATCCTATATCTACGTGTCGTTATACGTTATGTCCTATATGTAGATAACGTTATACGTTATATCCTATGTCTACATATCGTTATACGTTTTATCCTATATCTGCATATTGTTATACGTTATATCCTATATCTACATATCGTTATATGTTATATCCTATGTCTACATATCGTTATACGTTATATCCTATATGTAGATAACGTTTTACGTTATATCCTATATCTACGTATCGTTATACGTTATTTCCTATGTCTACATATCGTTAAACGTTATATCCTATATCTACGTATCGTTATACGTTATATCCTATATCTACATACCGCTATAGGTTATATCCTATATCTACATATCGTTATACGGTATATCCTATGTCTACATATCGTTATACGTTATATCCTATATGTAGATAACGTTATATGTTATATCCTATATCTACGTATCGTTATACGTTATGTCCTATATGTAGATAACGTTATATCCTACATCTACATATCGTTATACGTCATATCCAATATCTACATATCGTTATACTTTATATCCTGTAGCTACATATCGTTATACGTTATATCCTATATCTACGTATCGTTATACGTTATGTCCTATATGTAGATAACGTTATATCCTACATCTACATATCGTTATACGTTATATCCTATATCTACGTATCGTTATACGTTATATCCTACATCTACATATCGTTATACGATATATCCCATATGTAGATATCGTTATACGTTATATCCTATATGTAGATAACGTTTTACGTTATATCCTATATCTACGTATCGTTATACGTTATATCCTATATCCACGTATGGTTATACGTTATTTCCTATATGTAGATATCGCTATACGTTATATCCTATATGTAGATAACGTTATACGTTATATCCTATATGTAGCTAACGTTATACGTTATATCCTATATCTACATATCGTTATACGTTATATCCAATATCTGCATATCGTTATACGTTATATCGTATATCTACGTATCGTTATACGTTATGTCCTATATGTAGATAACGCTATACGTTATATCCTATGTCTACATATCGCTATACGTTATATCCTATATCTGCATATCCTTATACGTTATATCCTATATCTACATATCGTTATACGTTGTATACCATGTCTACGTATCGTTATACGCTATATCCTATATCTACGTATCGTTAAACGTTATATCCTATATCTGCACATTGTTATACGTTATATCCTATATCTACATATCGTCATACGTTATATCCTATGTCTACATATCGTTATACGTTATATCCTACATCTACATATCGTTATACGATATATCCTATATGTAGATATCGTTATACGTTATATCCTATATGTAGATAACGTTATACGTTATATCCTATATGGAGATAACGTTATACGTTATATCCTATATCTACATATCCTTATACGTTATATCCTATATCTACATATCGTTATACGGTATATCCTATGTCTACATATCGTTATACGTTATATACCATGTCTACGTGTCGTTATACGTTATATCCTATATCTACATATCGTTATACGTTATATCCTATGTCTACATATCGTTATACGTTATGTCCTACATCTACATATCGTTATACGATATATCCTATATGTAGATATCGTTATACGTTATATCCTATATGTAGATAACGTTATACGTGATATCCTATATCTACATATCCTTATACGTTATATCCTATATCTACATATCGTTATACGTTATATACCATGTCTACGTATCATTATACGTTATATCCTATATGTAGATAACGTTATACGTTATATCCTATATCTACGTATCGTTATACGTTATATCCTATATCTACCTATCGTTATACGTTATATCCTATATCTACATATCTTTATACGTTATATCCTATATCTCCGTATCGTTATACGTTATATCCTATATGTAGATAACGTTATACGTTATATCCTATATGTAGATAACGTTATACGTTATATCCTACATCTACATATCGTTATACGTTATATCCTATATGTAGATATCTTTATACGTTATATCCAATATCTGCATATCGTTATACGTTATATCCTATATCTACGTATCGTTATACGTTATGTCCTACATCTACATATCGTTATACGATATATCCTATATGTAGATATCGTTTTACGTTATATCCTATATCTACGTATTGTTATACGTTATTTCCTATGTCTACATACCGTTATACGTTATATCCTATATCTACATATCGTTATACGTTATATCCTATATCTACATATCGTTATACGTTATATCCTATATCCACATACCGCTATAGGTTATAGCCTATATCTACATATCGTTATACGGTATATCCTATGTCTACGTATCGTTATACGTTATATACCATGTCTACGTATCGTTATACGTTATATCCTATATCTACATATCGTTATATGTTATATCCTACGTCTACATATCGTTATACGTTATATCCTACATCTACATATCGTTATACGATATATCCTATATGTAGATATCGTTATACGTTATATCCTATATGTAGATATCGTTATACGTCATATCCGATATCTACATATCGTTATACGTTATATCCTATAGCTACATATCGTTGTACGTTATATCCTATATCTACGAATCGTTATACGTTATATCCTATTTGTAGATAACGTTATACGTTATATCCTACATCTACATATCGATATACGTTATATCCTGTATGTAGATATCGTTATACGTTATATCCAATATCTGCAAATAGTTATACGCTATATCCTATATCTACATATCGTTATACGTTATATCCTATATGTAGATAACGTTTTACGTTATATCCTATATCTACGTATCGTTATACGTTATTTCCTATGTCTACATATCGTTATACGTTATATCCTATATCTACGTATCGTTATACGTTATATCCTATATCTACATACCGTTATAGGTTATATCCTATATCTACATATCGTTATACGGTATATCCTATGTCTACATATCGTTATACGTTATATCCTATATCTACATATCGTTATACGTTATATCCTATATCTACGAATCGTTATACGTTATATCCTATATGTAGATAACGTTATACGTTATATCCTACATCTACATATCGATATACGTTATATCCTGTATGTAGATATCGTTATACGTTATATCCAATATCTGCAAATAGTTATACGCTATATCCTATATCTGCATATCGTTATACGTTATATCCTATATGTAGATAACGTTTTACGTTATATCCTATATCTACGTATTGTTATACGTTATTTCCTCTGTCTACATATCGTTATACGTTATATCCTATATCTACGTATCGTTAATCGTTATATCCTATATCTACATACCGTTATAGGTTATATCCTATATCTACATATCGTTATACGGTATATCCTATGTCTACATATCGTTATACGTTATATCCTATGTCTACATATCGTTATACGTTATATCCTACATCTACATATCGTTATACGATATATCCTATATGTAGATATCGTTATACGTTATATCCTATATGTAGATAACGTTATACGTGATATCCTATATCTACATATCCTTATACGTTATATCCTATATCTACATATCGTTATACGTTATATACCATGTCTACGTATCATTATACGTTATATCCTATATGTAGATAACGTTATACGTTATATCCTATATCTACGTATCGTTATACGTTATATCCTATATCTACATATCCTTATACGTTATATCCTATATCTACATATCGTTATACGTTATATACCATGTCTACGTATCATTATACGTTATATCCTATATGTAGATAACGTTATACGTTATATCCTATATCTACGTATCGTTATACGTTATATCCTATATCTCCGTATCGTTATACGTTATATCCTATATGTAGATAACGTTATACGTTATATCCTATATGTAGATAACGTTATACGTTATATCCTACATCTACATATCGTTATACGTTATATCCTATATGTAGATATCTTTATACGTTATATCCAATATCTGCATATCGTTATACGTTATATCCTATATCTACGTATCGTTATACGTTATGTCCTACATCTACATATCGTTATACGATATATCCTATATGTAGATATCGTTTTACGTTATATCCTATATCTACGTATCGTTATACGTTATTTCCTATGTCTACATACCGTTATACGTTATATCCTATATCTACATATCGTTATACGTTATATCCTATATCTACATATCGTTATACGTTATATCCTATATCCACATACCGCTATAGGTTATATCCTATATCTACATATCGTTATACGGTATATCCTATGTCTACGTATCGTTATACGTTATATACCATGGCTACGTATCGTTATACGTTATATCCTATATCTACATATCGTTATACGTTATATCCTACGTCTACATATCGTTATACGTTATATCCTACATCTACATATCGTTATACGATATATCCTATATGTAGATATCGTTATACGTTATATCCTATATGTAGATATCGTTATACGTCATATCCGATATCTACATATCGTTATACGTTATATCCTATAGCTACATATCGTTGTACGTTATATCCTATATCTACGAATCGTTATACGTTATATCCTATATGTAGATAACGTTATACGTTATATCCTACATCTACATATCGATATACGTTATATCCTGTATGTAGATATCGTTATACGTTATATCCAATATCTGCAAATAGTTATACGCTATATCCTATATCTACATATCGTTATACGTTATATCCTATATGTAGATAACGTTTTACGTTATATCCTATATCTACGTATCGTTATACGTTATTTCCTATGTCTACATATCGTTATACGTTATATCCTATATCTACGTATCGTTATACCTTATATCCTATATCTACATACCGTTATAGGTTATATCCTATATCTACATATCGTTATACGGTATATCCCATGTCTACATATCGTTATACGTTATATCCTATATCTACATATCGTTATACGTTATATCCTATATCTACGAATCGTTATACGTTATATCCTATATGTAGATAACGTTATACGTTATATCCTACATCTACATATCGATATACGTTATATCCTGTATGTAGATATCGTTATACGTTATATCCAATATCTGCAAATAGTTATACGCTATATCCTATATCTGCATATCGTTATACGTTATATCCTATATGTAGATAACGTTTTACGTTATATCCTATATCTACGTATCGTTATACGTTATTTCCTATGTCTACATATCGTTATACGTTATATCCTATATCTACATATCGTTATACGTTATATCCTATATCTACGTATCGTTATACGTTATATCCTATATCTACATACCGCTATAGGTTATATCCTATATCTACATATCGTTATACGGTATATCCTATGTCTACATATCGTTATACGTTATATACCATGTCTACGTGTCGTTATACGTTATATCCTATATCTACATATCGTTATACGTTATATCCTATGTCTACATATCGTTATACGTTATATCCTACATCTACATATCGTTATACGATATATCCTATATGTAGATATCGTTATACGTTATATCCTATATGTAGATAACGTTATACGTGATATCCTATATCTACATATCCTTATACGTTATATCCTATATCTACATATCGTTATACGTTATATACCATGTCTACGTATCATTATACGTTATATCCTATATGTAGATAACGTTATACGTTATATCCTATATCTACGTATCGTTATACGTTATATCCTATATCTACCTATCGTTATACGTTATATCCTATATCTACATATCTTTATACGTTATATCCTATATCTCCGTATCGTTATACGTTATATCCTATATGTAGATAACGTTATACGTTATATCCTATATGTAGATAACGTTATACGTTATATCCTACATCTACATATCGTTATACGTTATATCCTATATGTAGATATCTTTATACGTTATATCCAATATCTGCATATCGTTATACGTTATATCCTATATCTACGTATCGTTATACGTTATGTCCTACATCTACATATCGTTATACGTTATATCCTATATGTAGATAACGTTATACGTGATATCCTATATCTACGTATCGTTGTACGCTATATCCTATATCTACATATCGTTATACGTTATATCCAATATCTGCATACCGTTATACGTTATATCCTATATCTACGTATCGTTAAACGCTATGTCCTATATGTAGATAACGTTATACGTTATATCCTATGTCTACATATCGTTATACGTTTTATCCTATATCTACATATCGTCATACGTTATATCCTATGTCTACATATCGTTATACGTTATATCCTACATCTACATATCGTTATACGATATATCCAATATGTAGATATCGTTATACGTTATATCCTATATGTAGATAACGTTATACGTTATATCCTATATGTAGATAACGTTATACGTTATATCCTATATCTACATATCCTTATACGTTATATCCTATATCTACATATCGTTATACGGTATATTCTATGTCTACATATCGTTATACGTTATATCCTATATCTACGTATCGTTATACGTTATATCCTATATCTGCACATTGTTATACGTTATATCCTATATCTACATATCGTTATACGTTATATCCTATGTCTACATATCGTTATACGTTATATCCTACATCTACATATCGTTATACGATATATCCTATATGTAGATATCGTTATACGTTATATCCTATATGTAGATAACGTTATACGTTATATCCTATATGTAGATAACGTTATACGTTATATCCTATATGTAGATAACGTTATACGTTATATCCTATATCTACATATCCTTATACGTTATATCCTATATCTACATATCGTTATAAGTTATATACCATGTCTACGTATCGTTATACGTTATATCCTATATGTAGATAACGTTATACGTTATATCCTACATCTACATATCGTTATACGATATATCCTATATGTGGATATCGTTATACGTTATATCCAATATGTAGATAACGTTTTACGTTATATCCTATATCTACGTATCGTTATACGTTATATCCTATATCCACGTATGGTTATACGTTATTTCCTATATGTAGATATCGTTATACGTTATATCCTATATGTAGATAACGTTATACGTTATATCCTATATGTAGATAACGTTATACGTTATATCCTATATCTACATATCGTTATACGTTATATCCAATATCTGCATATCGTTATACGTTATATCGTATATCTAGGTATCGTTATACGTTATGTCCTATATGTAGATAACGTTATACGTTATATCCTATGTCTACATATCGCTATACGTTATATCCTACATCTGCATATCCTTATACGATATATCCTATATCTACATATCGTTATACGTTGTATACCATGTCTACGTATCGTTATACGCTATATCCTATATCTACGTATCGTTATACGTTATATCCTATATCTGCACATTGTTATACGTTATATCCTATATCTTCATATCGTCATACGTTATATCCTATGTCTACATATCGTTATACGTTATATAGTACATCTACATATCGTTATACGATATATCCTATATGTAGATATCGTTATACGTTATATCCTATATGTAGATAACGTTATACGTTATATCCTATATGTAGATAACGTTATACGTTATATCCTATATCTACATATCCTTATACGTTATATCCTATATCTACATATCGTTATACGGTATATTCTATGTCTACATATCGTTATACGTTATATCCTATATCTACGTATCGTTATACGTTATATCCTATATCTGCACATTGTTATACGTTATATCCTATATCTACATATCGTTATACGTTATATTCTATGTCTACATATCGTTATACGTTATATCCTACATCTACATATAGTTATACGATATATCCTATATGTAGATATCGTTATACGTTATATCCTATATGTAGATAACGTTATACGTTATATCCTATATGTAGATAACGTTATACGTTATATCCTATATGTAGATAACGTTATACGTTATGTCCTATATCTACATATCCTTATACGTTATATCCTATATCTACATATCGTTATACGTTATATACCATGTCTACGTATCGCTATACGTTATATCCTATATGTAGATAACGTTATACGTTATATCCTATATCTACATATCGTTATACGTTATATCCTATATCTACGTATCGTTATACGTTATATCCTATATGTAGATAACGTTATACGTTATATCCTACTACTACATATCGTTATACGTTATATCCTATATGTAGATATCTTTATACGTTATATCCGATATCTGCATATCGTTATACGTTATATCCTATATCTACGTATCGTTATACGTTATGTCCTATATGTAGATAACGTTATACGTTATATCCTATGTCTACATATCGCTATACGTTATATCCTATATCTGCATATTGTTATACGTTATAGCCTATATCTACATATCGTTATACGTTATATCCTATGTCTACATATCGTTATACGTTATATCCTATATGTAGATAACGTTATACGTTATATCCTATATCTACGTATCGTTGTACGCTATATCCTATGTCTACATATCGTTATACGTTATATCCTATATGTAGATAACGTTATACGTTATATCCTATATCTACGTATCGTTGTACGCTATATCCTATATCTACATATCGTTATACGTTATATCCAATATCTGCATACCGTTATACGTTATATCCTATATCTACGTATCGTTATACGCTATGTCCTATATGTAGATAACGTTATACGTTATATCCTATGTCTACATATCGTTATACGTTTTATCCTATATCTGCATATTGTTATACGTTATATCCTATATCTACATATCGTTATACGTTATATCCTATATGTAGATAACGTTATACGTTATATCCTACATCTACATATCGATATACGTTATATCCTGTATGTAGATAACGTTATACGTTATATCCTATATCTACGTATCGTTGTACGCTATATCCTATGTCTACATATCGTTATACGTTATATCCTATATGTAGATAACGTTATACGTTATATCCTATATCTACGTATCGTTGTACGCTATATCCTATATCTACATATCGTTATACGTTATATCCAATATCTGCATACCGTTATACGTTATATCCTATATCTACGTATCGTTATACGTTATGTCCTATATGTAGATAACGTTATACGTTATATCCTATGTCTACGTATCGTTATACGTTATATCCTACATCTACATATCGTTATACAATATATCCTATATGTAGATATCGTTATACGTTATATCCTATATGTAGATAACGTTATACGTTATATCCTACATCTTCATATCGATATACGTTATATCCTGTATGTAGATAACGTTATACGTTATATCCTATATCTACGTATCGTTGTACGCTATATCCTATATCTACATATCGTTATACGTTATATCCCATGTCTACATATCGTTATACGTTATATCCTATATGTAGATAACGTTATAGGTTATATCCTGTATGTAGATAACGTTATACGTTATATCCTATATCTACGTATCGTTGTACGCTATATCCTATATCTACATATCGTTATACGTTATATCCCATGTCTACATATCGTTATACGATATATCCTATATGTGGATATCGTTATACGTTATATCCTATATGTAGATAACGTTTTACGTTATATCCTATATCTACGTATCGTTAAACGTTATATCCTATATCTGCATATTGTTATACGTTATATCCTATATGTAGATAACCTTATACGTTATATCCTATATCTGCATATAGTTATACGCAATATCCTATATCTACATACCGCTATAGGTTATATCCTATATCTACATATCGTTATACGGTATATCCTATGTCTACATATCGTTATACGTTATATCCTATATGTAGATAACGTTATATGTTATATCCTATATCTACGTATCGTTATACGTTATGTCCTATATGTAGATAACGTTATATCCTACATCTACATATCGTTATACGTCATATCCAATATCTACATATCGTTATACGTTATATCCTATAGCTACATATCGTTATACGTTATATCCTATATCTACGTATCGTTATACGTTATGTCTTAAATGTAGATAACGTTATATCCTACATCTACATATCGTTATACGTAATGTCCAATATTTACATATCGTTATACGTTATATCCTATAGCTACATATCGTTATACGTTATATCCTATATCTACGTATCGTTATAAGTTATGTCCTATATGTAGATAACGTAATATCCTACATCTACATATCGTTATACGTCATATCCAATATCTACATATCGTTATACGTTATATCCTATAGCTACATATCGTTATACGTTATATCCTGTATCTACATATCGTTATACGTTATATGCTATATCTGCATATTGTTATACGTTATATCCTATATGTAGATAACGTTATACGTTATATCCTATATCTGCATATTGTTATACGTTATATCCTATATGTAGATAACGTTATACGTTATATCCTATATCTACGTATCCTTGTACGCTATATCCTATATCTACATATCGTTATACGTTATATCCTATGTCTACATATCGTTATACGTTATATCCTACATCTACATATCGTTATACGATATATCCTATATGTAGATATCGTTATATGTTATATCCTATATGTAGATAACGTTATACGTTATATCCTATATGTAGATAACGTTATACGTAATATCCTATATCTACATATCCTTATACGTTATATCCTACATCTACATATCGTTATACGTTATATACCATGTCTACGTATCGTTATACGTTATATCCTATATGTAGATAACGTTATACGTTATATCCTATATCTGCATATCGTTATACGTTATATCCTATATCTACGTATCGTTATACGTTATGTCCTATATGTAGATAACGTTATACGTTATATCCAATATCTGCATATCGTTATACGTTATAGCCAATATCTACATACCGTTATACGTTATATCCTATATCTACATATCGTTATACGGTACATCCTATGTCTACATATCGTTATACGTTATATCCTATGTCTACGTATCGTTATACGTTATATCCTATATCTACATACCGCTATACGTTATATCCTATATCTACATATCGTTATACGGTATATCCTATGTCTACATATCGTTATACGTTATATCCTATATGTAGATAACGTTATATGTTATATCCTATATCTACGTATCGTTATACGTTATGTCCTATATGTAGATAACGTTATATCCTACATCTACATATCGTTATACGTCATATCCGATATCTACATATCGTTATACGTTATATCCTATAGCTACATATCGTTGTACGTTATATCCTATATCTACGAATCGTTATACGTTATATCCTATATGTAGATAACGTTATACGTTATATCCTACATCTACATATCGATATACGTTATATCCTGTATGTAGATATCGTTATACGTTATATCCAATATCTGCAAATAGTTATACGCTATATCCTATATCTACATATCGTTATACGTTATATCCTATATGTAGATAACGTTTTACGTTATATCCTATATCTACGTATCGTTATACGTTATTTCCTATGTCTACATATCGTTATACGTTATATACCATGTCTACGTGTCGTTATACGTTATATCCTATATCTACATATCGTTATACGTTATATCCTATGTCTACATATCGTTATACGTTATATCCTACATCTACATATCGTTATACGATATATCCTATATGTAGATATCGTTATACGTTATATCCTATATGTAGATAACGTTATACGTGATATCCTATATCTACATATCCTTATACGTTATATCCTATATCTACATATCGTTATACGTTATATACCATGTCTACATATCGTTATACGTTATATCCTATGTCTACATATCGTTATACGTTATATCCTACATCTACATATCGTTATACGATATATCCTACATCTACATATCGTTATACGATATATCCTATATGTAGATAACGTTATACGTTATATCCTATATCTACATATCCCTATACGTTATATCCTATATCTACATATCGTTATACGTTATATACCATGTCTACGTATCGTTATGCGTTATATCCTATATGTAGATAACGTTATACGTTATTTCCTATATCTACGTATCGTTATACGTTATATCCTATATCTACATATCGTTATACGTTATATCCTATATCTACATATCGTTATACGTTATATCCTATATCTACGTACCGTTATACGTTATATCCTATATGTAGATAACGTTATACGTTATATCCTACATCTACATATCGTTATACGTTATATCCTATATGTAGATATCTTTATACGTTATATCCAATATCTGCATATCGTTATACGTTATAACCTATATCTACGTATCGTTATACGTTATGTCCTATATGTAGATAACGTTATACGTTATATCCAATATCTGCATATCGTTATACGTTATATCCAATATCTACATACCGTTATACGTTATATCCTATATCTACATATCGTTATACGGTACATCCTATGTCTACATATCGTTATACGTTATATCCTATATCTACGTATCGTTATACGTTATATCCTATATCTACATACCGCTATACGTTATATCCTATATCGACATATCGTTATACGGTATATCCTATGTCTACATATCGTTATACGTTATATCCTATATGTAGATAACGTTATATGTTATATCCTATATCTACGTATCGTTATACGTTATGTCCTATATGTAGATAACGTTATATCCTACATCTACATATCGTTATACTTCATATCCGATATCTACATATCGTTATACGTTATATCCTATAGCTACATATCGTTGTACGTTATATCCTATATCTACGAATCGTTATACGTTATATCCTATATGTAGATAACGTTATACGTTATATCCTATGTCTACATATCGTTATACGTTATATCCTACATCTACATATCGTTATACGATATATCCTATATGTAGATATCGTCATACATTATATCCTATATGTAGATAACGTTATACGTTACATCCTATATCTACATATCCCTATACGTTATATCCTATATCTACATATCGTTATACGTTATATACCATGTCTACGTATCGTTATGCGTTATATCCTATATGTAGATAACGTTATACGTTATTTCCTATATCTACGTATCGTTATACGTTATATCCTATATCTACATATCGTTATACGTTATATCCTATATCTACATATCGTTATACGTTATATCCTATATCTACGTATCGTTATACGTTATATCCTATATGTAGATAACGTTATACGTTATATCCTACATCTACATATCGTTATACGTTATATCCTGTATGTAGATATCTTTATACGTTATATCCAATATCTGCATATCGTTATACGTTATATCCTATATCTACGTATCGTTATACGTTATGTCCTATATGTAGATAACGTTATACGTTATATCCAATATCTGCATATCGTTATACGTTATATCCAATATCTACATACCGTTATACGTTATATCCTATATCTACATATCGTTATACGGTACATCCTATGTCTACATATCGTTATACGTTATATCCTATATCTACGTATCGTTATACGTTATATCCTATATCTACATACCGCTATACGTTATATCCTATATCGACATATCGTTATACGGTATATCCTATGTCTACATATCGTTATACGTTATATCCTATATGTAGATAACGTTATATGTTATATCCTATATCTACGTATCGTTATACGTTATGTCCTATATGTAGATAACGTTATATCCTATATCTACATATCGTTATACGTTATATCCTATATGTAGATAACTTTTTACGTTATATCCTATATCTACGTATCGTTATACGTTATTTCCTATGTCTACATATCGTTATACGTTATATCCTATATCTACGTATCGTTATACGTTATATCCTATATCTACATATCGTTATACGTTATATCCTATATGTAGATAACGTTTTACGTTATATCCTATATCTACGTATCGTTATACGTTATTTCCTATGTCTACATATCGTTATACGTTATATCCTATATCTACATATCGTTATACGTTATATCCTATATGTAGATAACTTTTTACGTTATATCCTATATCTACATATCGTTATACGTTATATCCTATATCTACATATCGTTATACGTTATATACCATGTCTACGTATCGTTATACGTTATATCCTATATGCAGATAACGTTATACGTTATATCCTATATCTACATATCGTTATACGTTATATCCTATGTCTACATATCGTTATACGTTATATCCTATATCTGCATATTGTTATACGTTATATCCTATATGTAGATAACGCTATACGTTATATCCTATATCTACGTATCGTTGTACGCTATATCTTATAACTACGTATCGTTATACGTTATATCCTATATCTACATATCGTTATACGTTATATCCTATGTCTACATATCGTTATACGTTATATACTACATCTACATATCGTTATACGATATATCCTATATGTAGATATCGATATACGTTATATCCTATATGTAGATAACGTTATACGTTATATCCTATATCTACATATCCTTATACGTTATATCCTATATCTACATATCGTTATACGTTATATACCATGTCTACGTATCGTTGTACGCTATATCTTATAACTACATATCGTTATACGTTATATCCTATATCTACATATCGTTATACGTTATATCCTATATCTACGAATCGTTATACGTTATATCCTATATGTAGATAACGTTATACGTTATATCCTACATCTGCATATTGTTATACGTTATATCCTGTATGTAGATATCGTTATACGTTATATCCAATATCTGCAAATAGTTATACGCTATATCCTATATCTACATATCGTTATACGTTATATCCTATATGTAGATAACGTTTTACGTTATATCCTATATCTACGTATCGTTATACGTTATTTCCTATGTCTACATATCGTTATACGTTATATCCTATATCTACGTATCGTTATACGTTATATCCTATATCTACATACCGTTATAGGTTATATCCTATATCTACATATCGTTATACGGTATATCCTATGTCTACATATCGTTATACGTTATATCCTATATCTACATATCGTTATACGTTATATCCTATATCTACGAATCGTTATACGTTATATCCTATATGTAGATAACGTTATACGTTATATCCTACATCTACATATCGATATACGTTATATCCTGTATGTAGATAACGTTATACGTTATATCCAATATCTGCAAATAGTTATACGCTATATCCTATATCTGCATATCGTTATACGTTATATCCTATATGTAGATAACGTTTTACGTTATATCCTATATCTACGTATCGTTATACGTTATTTCCTATATCTACATATCGTTATACGTTATATCCTATGTCTACATATCGTTATACGTTATATCCTACATCTACATATCGTTATACGATATATCCTATATGTAGATATCGTTATACGTTATATCCTATATGTAGATAACGTTATACGTGATATCCTATATCTACATATTGTTATACGTTATATCCTATATCTACATATCGTTATACGTTATATCCTATATGTAGATAACGTTATACGTTATATCCTACATCTACATATCGATATACGTTATATCCTGTATGTAGATAACGTTATACGTTATATCCTATATCTACGTATCGTTGTACGCTATATCCTATGTCTACATATCGTTATACGTTATATCCTATATGTAGATAACGTTATACGTTATATCCTATATCTACGTATCGTTGTACGCTATATCCTATATCTACATATCGTTATATGTTATATCCAATATCTGCATACCGTTATACGTTATATCCTATATCTACGTATCGTTATACGTTATGTCCTATATGTAGATAACGTTATACGTTATATCCTATATCTACGTATCCTTGTACGCTATATCCTATATCTACATATCGTTATACGTTATATCCTATGTCTACATATCGTTATACGTTATATCCTACATCTACATATCGTTATACGATATATCCTATATGTAGATATCGTTATATGTTATATCCTATATGTAGATAACGTTATACGTTATATCCTATATGTAGATAACGTTATACGTAATATCCTATATCTACATATCCTTATACGTTATATCCTACATCTATATATCGTTATACGTTATATACCATGTCTACGTATCGTTATACGTTATATCCTATATGTAGATAACGTTATACGTTATATCATATATCTGCATATCGTTATACGTTATATCCTATATCTACGTATCGTTATACGTTATGTCCTATATGTAGATAACGTTATACGTTATATCCAATATCTGCATATCGTTATACGTTATAGCCAATATCTACATACCGTTATACGTTATATCCTATATCTACATATCGTTATACGGTACATCCTATGTCTACATATCGTTATACGTTATATCCTATATCTACGTATCGTTATACGTTATATCCTATATCTACATACCGCTATACGTTATATCCTATATCTACATATCGTTATACGGTATATCCTATGTCTACATATCGTTATACGTTATATCCTATATGTAGATAACGTTATATGTTATATCCTATATCTACGTATCGTTATACGTTATGTCCTATATGTAGATAACGTTATATCCTACATCTACATATCGTTATACGTCATATCCGATATCTACATATCGTTATACGTTATATCCTATAGCTACATATCGTTGTACGCTATATCCTATATCTACGAATCGTTATACGTTATATCCTATATGTAGATAACGTTATACGTTATATCCTACATCTACATATCGATATACGTTATATCCTGTATGTAGATATCGTTATACGTTATATCCAATATCTGCAAATAGTTATACGCTATATCCTATATCTACATATCGTTATACGTTATATCCTATATGTAGATAACGTTTTACGTTATATCCTATATCTACGTATCGTTATACGTTATTTCCTATGTCTACATATCGTTATACGTTATATACCATGTCTACGTGTCGTTATACGTTATATCCTATATCTACATATCGTTATACGTTATATCCTATGTCTACATATCGTTATACGTTATATCCTACATCTACATATCGTTATACGATATATCCTATATGTAGATATCGTTATACGTTATATCCTATATGTAGATAACGTTATACGTGATATCCTATATCTACATATCCTTATACGTTATATCCTATATCTACATATCGTTATACGTTATATACCATGTCTACGTATCATTATACGTTATATCCTATATGTAGATAACGTTATACGTTATATCCTATATCTACGTATCGTTATACGTTATATCCTATATCTACCTACCGTTATACGTTATATCCTATATCTACATATCTTTATACGTTATATCCTATATCTCCGTATCGTTATACGTTATATCCTATATGTAGATAACGTTATACGTTATATCCTATATGTAGATAACGTTATACGTTATATCCTACATCTACATATCGTTATACGTTATATCCTATATGTAGATATCTTTATACGTTATATCCAATATCTGCATATCGTTATACGTTATATCCTATATCTACGTATCGTTATACGTTATGTCCTACATCTACATATCGTTATACGATATATCCTATATGTAGATATCGTTTTACGTTATATCCTATATCTACGTATCGTTATACGTTATTTCCTATGTCTACATATCGTTATACGTTATATCCTATATCTACATATCGTTATACGTTATATCCTATATCTACATATCGTTATACGTTATATCCTATATCCACATACCGCTATAGGTTATATCCTATATCTACATATCGTTATACGGTATATCCTATGTCGACGTATCGTTATACGTTATATACCATGTCTACGTATCGTTATACGTTATATCCTATATCTACATATCGTTATACGTTATATCCTACGTCTACATATCGTTATACGTTATATCCTACATCTACATATCGTTATACGATATATCCTATATGTAGATATCGTTATACGTTATATCCAATATCTGCAAATAGTTATACGCTATATCCTATATCTACATATCGTTATACGTTATATCCTATATCTACCTACCGTTATACGTTATATCCTATATCTACATATCTTTATACGTTATATCCTATATCTCCGTATCGTTATACGTTATATCCTATATGTAGATAACGTTATACGTTATATCCTATATGTAGATAACGTTATACGTTATATCCTACATCTACATATCGTTATACGTTATATCCTATATGTAGATATCTTTATACGTTATATCCAATATCTGCATATCGTTATACGTTATATCCTATATCTACGTATCGTTATACGTTATGTCCTACATCTACATATCGTTATACGATATATCCTATATGTAGATATCGTTTTACGTTATATCCTATATGTAGATATCGTTATACGTCATATCCGATATCTACATATCGTTATACGTTATATCCTATAGCTACATATCGTTGTACGTTATATCCTATATCTACGAATCGTTATACGTTATATCCTATATGTAGATAACGTTATACGTTATATCCTACATCTGCATATTGTTATACGTTATATCCTGTATGTAGATATCGTTATACGTTATATCCAATATCTGCAAATAGTTATACGCTATATCCTATATCTACATATCGTTATACGTTATATCCTATATGTAGATAACGTTTTACGTTATATCCTATATCTACGTATCGTTATACGTTATTTCCTATGTCTACATATCGTTATACGTTATATCCTATATCTACGTATCGTTATACGTTATATCCTATATCTACATACCGTTATAGGTTATATCCTATATCTACATATCGTTATACGGTATATCCTATGTCTACATATCGTTATACGTTATATCCTATATCTACATATCGTTATACGTTATATCCTATATCTACGAATCGTTATACGTTATATCCTATATGTAGATAACGTTATACGTTATATCCTACATCTACATATCGATATACGTTATATCCTGTATGTAGATATCGTTATACGTTATATCCAATATCTGCAAATAGTTATACGCTATATCCTATATCTGCATATCGTTATACGTTATATCCTATATGTAGATAACGTTTTACGTTATATCCTATATCTACGTATCGTTATACGTTATTTCCTATGTCTACATATCGTTATACGTTATATCCTATATCTACATATCGTTATACGTTATATCCTATATCTACGTATCGTTATACGTTATATCCTATATCTACATACCGCTATAGGTTATATCCTATATCTACATATCGTTATACGGTATATCCTATGTCTACATATCGTTATACGTTATATACCATGTCTACATGTCGTTATACGTTATATCCTACATCTACATATCGTTATACGATATATCCTATATGTAGGTATCGTTATACGTTATATCCTATATGTAGATAACGTTATACGTGATATCCTATATCTACATATCCTTATACGTTATATCCTATATCTACATATCGTTATACGTTATATACCATGTCTACGTATCATTATACGTTATATCCTATATGTAGATAACGTTATACGTTATATCCTATATCTACGTATCGTTATACGTTATATCCTATATCTACCTATCGTTATACGTTATATCCTATATCTACATATCGTTATACGTTATATCCTATATCTACATATCGTTATACGTTATATCCTATATCTACATACCGCTATAGGTTATATCCTATATCTACATATCGTTATACGGTATATCCTATGTCTACGTATCGTTATACGTTATATACCATGTCTACGTATCGTTATACGTTATATCCTATATCTACATATCGTTATACGTTATATCCTATGTCTACATATCGTTATACGTTATATCCTACATCTACATATCGTTATACGATATATCCTATATGTAGATATCGTTATACGTTATATCCTATATGTAGATAACGTTATACGTTATATCCTATATCTACATATCGTTATACGTTATATCCTATATCTACATATCCCTATACGTTATATCCTATATCTACATATCGTTATACGTTATATACCATGTCTACGTATCGTTATGCGTTATATCCTATATGTAGATAACGTTATACGTTATTTCCTATATCTACGTATCGTTATACGTTATATCCTATATCTACATATCGTTATACGTTATATCCTATATCTACATATCGTTATACGTTATATCCTATATCTACGTACCGTTATACGTTATATCCTATATGTAGATAACGTTATACGTTATATCCTACATCTACATATCGTTATACGTTATATCCTATATGTAGATATCTTTATACGTTATATCCAATATCTGCATATCGTTATACGTTATAACCTATATCTACGTATCGTTATACGTTATGTCCTATATGTAGATAACGTTATACGTTATATCCAATATCTGCATATCGTTATACGTTATATCCAGTATCTACATACCGTTATACGTTATATCCTATATCTACATATCGTTATACGGTACATCCTATGTCTACATATCGTTATACGTTATATCCTATATCTACGCATCGTTATACGTTATATCCTATATCTACATACCGCTATACGTTATATCCTATATCGACATATCGTTATACGGTATATCCTATGTCTACATATCGTTATACGTTATATCCTATATGTAGATAACGTTATATGTTATATCCTATATCTACGTATCGTTATACGTTATGTCCTATATGTAGATAACGTTATATCCTACATCTACATATCGTTATACTTCATATCCGATATCTACATATCGTTATACGTTATATCCTATAGCTACATATCGTTGTACGTTATATCCTATATCTACGAATCGTTATACGTTATATCCTATATGTAGATAACGTTATACGTTATATCCTATATGTAGATAACGTTATACGTTATATCCTATGTCTACATATCGTTATACGTTATATCCTACATCTACATATCGTTATACGATATATCCTATATGTAGATATCGTCATACATTATATCCTATATGTAGATAACGTTATACGTTATATCCTATATCTACATATCCCTATACGTTATATCCTATATCTACATATCGTTATACGTTATATACCATGTCTACGTATCGTTATGCGTTATATCCTATATGTAGATAACGTTATACGTTATTTCCTATATCTACGTATCGTTATACGTTATATCCTATATCTACATATCGTTATACGTTATATCCTATATCTACATATCGTTATACGTTATATCCTATATCTACGTATCGTTATACGTTATATCCTATATGTAGATAACGTTATACGTTATATCCTACATCTACATATCGTTATACGTTATATCCTATATGTAGATATCTTTATACGTTATATCCAATATCTGCATATCGTTATACGTTATATCCTATATCTACGTATCGTTATACGTTATGTCCTATATGTAGATAACGTTATACGTTATATCCAATATCTGCATATCGTTATACGTTATATCCAATATCTACATACCGTTATACGTTATATCCTATATCTACATATCGTTATACGGTACATCCTATGTCTACATATCGTTATACGTTATATCCTATATCTACGTATCGTTATACGTTATATCCTATATCTACATACCGCTATACGTTATATCCTATATCGACATATCGTTATACGGTATATCCTATGTCTACATATCGTTATACGTTATATCCTATATGTAGATAACGTTATATGTTATATCCTATATCTACGTATCGTTATACGTTATGTCCTATATGTAGATAACGTTATATCCTATATCTACATATCGTTATACGTTATATCCTATATGTAGATAACTTTTTACGTTATATCCTATATCTACGTATCGTTATACGTTATTTCCTATGTCTACATATCGTTATACGTTATATCCTATATCTACGTATCGTTATACGTTATATCCTATATCTACATACCGTTATAGGTTATATCCTATATCTACATATCGTTATACGGTATATCCTATGTCTACATATCGTTATACGTTATATCCTATATCTACATATCGTTATACGTTATATCCTATGTCTACATATCGTTATACGTTATATACTACATCTACATATCGTTATACGATATATCCTATATGTAGATATCGATATACGTTATATCCTATATGTAGATAACGTTATACGTTATATCCTATATCTACATATCCTTATACGATATATCCTATATCTACATATCGTTATACGTTATATACCATGTCTACGTATCATTATACGTTATATCCTATATGTAGATATCGTTTTACGTTATATCCTATATGTAGATATCGTTATACGTCATATCCGATATCTACATATCGTTATACGTTATATCCTATAGCTACATATCGTTGTACGTTATATCCTATATCTACGAATCGTTATACGTTATATCCTATATGTAGATAACGTTATACGTTATATCCTACATCTGCATATTGTTATACGTTATATCCTGTATGTAGATATCGTTATACGTTATATCCAATATCTGCAAATAGTTATACGCTATATCCTATATCTACATATCGTTATACGTTATATCCTATATGTAGATAACGTTTTACGTTATATCCTATATCTACGTATCGTTATACGTTATTTCCTATGTCTACATATCGTTATACGTTATATCCTATATCTACGTATCGTTATACGTTATATCCTATATCTACATACCGTTATAGGTTATATCCTATATCTACATATCGTTATACGGTATATCCTATGTCTACATATCGTTATACGTTATATCCTATATCTACATATCGTTATACGTTATATCCTATATCTACGAATCGTTATACGTTATATCCTATATGTAGATAACGTTATACGTTATATCCTACATCTACATATCGATATACGTTATATCCTGTATGTAGATATCGTTATACGTTATATCCAATATCTGCAAATAGTTATACGCTATATCCTATATCTGCATATCGTTATACGTTATATCCTATATGTAGATAACGTTTTACGTTATATCCTATATCTACGTATCGTTATACGTTATTTCCTATGTCTACATATCGTTATACGTTATATCCTATATCTACATATCGTTATACGTTATATCCTATATCTACGTATCGTTATACGTTATATCCTATATCTACATACCGCTATAGGTTATATCCTATATCTACATATCGTTATACGGTATATCCTATGTCTACATATCGTTATACGTTATATACCATGTCTACATGTCGTTATACGTTATATCCTACATCTACATATCGTTATACGATATATCCTATATGTAGGTATCGTTATACGTTATATCCTATATGTAGATAACGTTATACGTGATATCCTATATCTACATATCCTTATACGTTATATCCTATATCTACATATCGTTATACGTTATATACCATGTCTACGTATCATTATACGTTATATCCTATATGTAGATAACGTTATACGTTATATCCTATATCTACGTATCGTTATACGTTATATCCTATATCTACCTATCGTTATACGTTATATCCTATATCTACATATCGTTATACGTTATATCCTATATCTACATATCGTTATACGTTATATCCTATATCTACATACCGCTATAGGTTATATCCTATATCTACATATCGTTATACGGTATATCCTATGTCTACGTATCGTTATACGTTATATACCATGTCTACGTATCGTTATACGTTATATCCTATATCTACATATCGTTATACGTTATATCCTATGTCTACATATCGTTATACGTTATATCCTACATCTACATATCGTTATACGATATATCCTATATGTAGATATCGTTATACGTTATATCCTATATGTAGATAACGTTATACGTTATATCCTATATCTACATATCGTTATACGTTATATCCTATATCTACATATCCCTATACGTTATATCCTATATCTACATATCGTTATACGTTATATACCATGTCTACGTATCGTTATGCGTTATATCCTATATGTAGATAACGTTATACGTTATTTCCTATATCTACGTATCGTTATACGTTATATCCTATATCTACATATCGTTATACGTTATATCCTATATCTACATATCGTTATACGTTATATCCTATATCTACGTACCGTTATACGTTATATCCTATATGTAGATAACGTTATACGTTATATCCTACATCTACATATCGTTATACGTTATATCCTATATGTAGATATCTTTATACGTTATATCCAATATCTGCATATCGTTATACGTTATAACCTATATCTACGTATCGTTATACGTTATGTCCTATATGTAGATAACGTTATACGTTATATCCAATATCTGCATATCGTTATACGTTATATCCAGTATCTACATACCGTTATACGTTATATCCTATATCTACATATCGTTATACGGTACATCCTATGTCTACATATCGTTATACGTTATATCCTATATCTACGCATCGTTATACGTTATATCCTATATCTACATACCGCTATACGTTATATCCTATATCGACATATCGTTATACGGTATATCCTATGTCTACATATCGTTATACGTTATATCCTATATGTAGATAACGTTATATGTTATATCCTATATCTACGTATCGTTATACGTTATGTCCTATATGTAGATAACGTTATATCCTACATCTACATATCGTTATACTTCATATCCGATATCTACATATCGTTATACGTTATATCCTATAGCTACATATCGTTGTACGTTATATCCTATATCTACGAATCGTTATACGTTATATCCTATATGTAGATAACGTTATACGTTATATCCTATATGTAGATAACGTTATACGTTATATCCTATGTCTACATATCGTTATACGTTATATCCTACATCTACATATCGTTATACGATATATCCTATATGTAGATATCGTCATACATTATATCCTATATGTAGATAACGTTATACGTTATATCCTATATCTACATATCCCTATACGTTATATCCTATATCTACATATCGTTATACGTTATATACCATGTCTACGTATCGTTATGCGTTATATCCTATATGTAGATAACGTTATACGTTATTTCCTATATCTACGTATCGTTATACGTTATATCCTATATCTACATATCGTTATACGTTATATCCTATATCTACATATCGTTATACGTTATATCCTATATCTACGTATCGTTATACGTTATATCCTATATGTAGATAACGTTATACGTTATATCCTACATCTACATATCGTTATACGTTATATCCTATATGTAGATATCTTTATACGTTATATCCAATATCTGCATATCGTTATACGTTATATCCTATATCTACGTATCGTTATACGTTATGTCCTATATGTAGATAACGTTATACGTTATATCCAATATCTGCATATCGTTATACGTTATATCCAATATCTACATACCGTTATACGTTATATCCTATATCTACATATCGTTATACGGTACATCCTATGTCTACATATCGTTATACGTTATATCCTATATCTACGTATCGTTATACGTTATATCCTATATCTACATACCGCTATACGTTATATCCTATATCGACATATCGTTATACGGTATATCCTATGTCTACATATCGTTATACGTTATATCCTATATGTAGATAACGTTATATGTTATATCCTATATCTACGTATCGTTATACGTTATGTCCTATATGTAGATAACGTTATATCCTATATCTACATATCGTTATACGTTATATCCTATATGTAGATAACTTTTTACGTTATATCCTATATCTACGTATCGTTATACGTTATTTCCTATGTCTACATATCGTTATACGTTATATCCTATATCTACGTATCGTTATACGTTATATCCTATATCTACATACCGTTATAGGTTATATCCTATATCTACATATCGTTATACGGTATATCCTATGTCTACATATCGTTATACGTTATATCCTATATCTACATATCGTTATACGTTATATCCTATGTCTACATATCGTTATACGTTATATACTACATCTACATATCGTTATACGATATATCCTATATGTAGATATCGATATACGTTATATCCTATATGTAGATAACGTTATACGTTATATCCTATATCTACATATCCTTATACGATATATCCTATATCTACATATCGTTATACGTTATATACCATGTCTACGTATCATTATACGTTATATCCTATATGCAGATAACGTTATACGTTATATCCTATATCTACATATCGTTATACGTTATATCCTATGTCTACATATCGTTATACGTTATATCCTATATCTGCATATTGTTATACGTTATATCCTATATGTAGATAACGCTATACGTTATATCCTATATCTACGTATCGTTGTACGCTATATCTTATAACTACATATCGTTATACGTTATATCCTATATCTACATATCGTTATACGTTATATCCTATGTCTACATATCGTTATACGTTATATACTACATCTACATATCGTTATACGATATATCCTATATGTAGATATCGATATACGTTATATCCTATATGTAGATAACGTTATACGTTACATCCTATATCTACATATCCTTATACGTTATATCCTATATCTACATATCGTTATACGTTATATACCATGTCTACGTATCGTTGTACGCTATATCTTATAACTACATATCGTTATACGTTATATCCTATATCTACATATCGTTATACGTTATATCCTATATCTACGAATCGTTATACGTTATATCCTATATGTAGATAACGTTATACGTTATATCCTACATCTACATATCGATATACGTTATATCCTGTATGTAGATATCGTTATACGTTATATCCAATATCTGCAAATAGTTATACGCTATATCCTATATCTGCATATCGTTATACGTTATATCCTATATGTAGATAACGTTTTACGTTATATCCTATATCTACGTATCGTTATACGTTATTTCCTATGTCTACATATCGTTGTACGTTATATCCTATATCTACATATCGTTATACGTTATATCCTATATCTACGTATCGTTATACGTTATATCCTATATCTACATACCGCTATAGGTTATATCCTATATCTACATATCGTTATACGGTATATCCTATGTCTACATATCGTTATACGTTATATACCATGTCTACATGTCGTTATACGTTATATCCTATATCTACATATCGTTATACGTTATATCCTATGTCTACATATCGTTATACGTTATATCCTACATCTACATATCGTTATACGATATATCCTATATGTAGATATCGTTATACGTTATATCCTATATGTAGATAACGTTATACGTGATATCCTATATCTACATATCCTTATACGTTATATCCTATATCTACATATCGTTATACGTTATATACCATGTCTACGTATCATTATACGTTATATCCTATATGTAGATAACGTTATACGTTATATCCTATATCTACGTATCGTTATACGTTATATCCTATATCTACCTATCGTTATACGTTATATCCTATATCTACATATCTTTATACGTTATATCCTATATCTCCGTATCGTTATACGTTATATCCTATATGTAGATAACGTTATACGTTATATCCTATATGTAGATAACGTTATACGTTATATCCTACATCTACATATCGTTATACGTTATATCCTATATGTAGATATCTTTATACGTTATATCCAATATCTGCATATCGTTATACGTTATATCCTATATCTACGTATCGTTATACGTTATGTCCTACATCTACATATCGTTATACGTTATATCCTATATCTACATATCGTTATACGTTATATCCTATATCCACATACCGCTATAGGTTATATCCTATATCTACATATCGTTATACGGTATATCCTATGTCGACGTATCGTTATACGTTATATACCATGTCTACGTATCGTTATACGTTATATCCTATATCTACATATCGTTATACGTTATATCCCACGTCTACATATCGTTATACGTTATATCCTACATCTACATATCGTTATACGATATATCCTATATGTAGATATCGTTATACGTTATATCCTATATGTAGATATCGTTATACGTCATATCCGATATCTACATATCGTTATACGTTATATCCTATAGCTACATATCGTTGTACGTTATATCCTATATCTACGAATCGTTATACGTTATATCCTATATGTAGATAACGTTATACGTTATATCCTACATCTGCATATTGTTATACGTTATATCCTGTATGTAGATATCGTTATACGTTATATCCAATATCTGCAAATAGTTATACGCTATATCCTATATCTACATATCGTTATACGTTATATCCTATATGTAGATAACGTTTTACGTTATGTCCTATATCTACGTATCGTTATACGTTATTTCCTATGTCTACATATCGTTATACGTTATATCCTATATCTACGTATCGTTATACGTTATATCCTATATCTACATACCGTTATAGGTTATATCCTATATCTACATATCGTTATACGGTATATCCTATGTCTACATATCGTTATACGTTATATCCTATATCTACATATCGTTATACGTTATATCCTATATCTACGAATCGTTATACGTTATATCCTATATGTAGATAACGTTATACGTTATATCCTACATCTACATATCGATATACGTTATATCCTGTATGTAGATATCGTTATACGTTATATCCAATATCTGCAAATAGTTATACGCTATATCCTATATCTGCATATCGTTATACGTTATATCCTATATGTAGATAACGTTTTACGTTATATCCTATATCTACGTATCGTTATACGTTATTTCCTATGTCTACATATCGTTATACGTTATATCCTATATCTACATATCGTTATACGTTATATCCTATATCTACGTATCGTTATACGTTATATCCTATATCTACATACCGCTATAGGTTATATCCTATATCTACATATCGTTATACGGTATATCCTATGTCTACATATCGTTATACGTTATATACCATGTCTACATGTCGTTATACGTTATATCCTATATCTACATATCGTTATACGTTATATCCTATGTCTACATATCGTTATACGTTATATCCTACATCTACATATCGTTATACGATATATCCTATATGTAGATATCGTTATACGTTATATCCTATATGTAGATAACGTTATACGTGATATCCTATATCTACATATCCTTATACGTTATATCCTATATCTACATATCGTTATACGTTATATACCATGTCTACGTATCATTATACGTTATATCCTATATGTAGATAACGTTATACGTTATATCCTATATCTACGTATCGTTATACGTTATATCCTATATCTACCTATCGTTATACGTTATATCCTATATCTACATATCTTTATACGTTATATCCTATATCTCCGTATCGTTATACGTTATATCCTATATGTAGATAACGTTATACGTTATATCCTATATGTAGATAACGTTATACGTTATATCCTACATCTACATATCGTTATACGTTATATCCTATATGTAGATATCTTTATACGTTATATCCAATATCTGCATATCGTTATACGTTATATCCTATATCTACGTATCGTTATACGTTATGTCCTACATCTACATATCGTTATACGTTATATCCTATATCTACATATCGTTATACGTTATATCCTATATCCACATACCGCTATAGGTTATATCCTATATCTACATATCGTTATACGGTATATCCTATGTCGACGTATCGTTATACGTTATATACCATGTCTACGTATCGTTATACGTTATATCCTATATCTACATATCGTTATACGTTATATCCCACGTCTACATATCGTTATACGTTATATCCTACATCTACATATCGTTATACGATATATCCTATATGTAGATATCGTTATACGTTATATCCTATATGTAGATATCGTTATACGTCATATCCGATATCTACATATCGTTATACGTTATATCCTATAGCTACATATCGTTGTACGTTATATCCTATATCTACGAATCGTTATACGTTATATCCTATATGTAGATAACGTTATACGTTATATCCTACATCTGCATATTGTTATACGTTATATCCTGTATGTAGATATCGTTATACGTTATATCCAATATCTGCAAATAGTTATACGCTATATCCTATATCTACATATCGTTATACGTTATATCCTATATGTAGATAACGTTTTACGTTATATCCTATATCTACGTATCGTTATACGTTATTTCCTATGTCTACATATCGTTATACGTTATATCCTATATCTACGTATCGTTATACGTTATATCCTATATCTACATACCGTTATAGGTTATATCCTATATCTACATATCGTTATACGGTATATCCTATGTCTACATATCGTTATACGTTATATCCTATATCTACATATCGTTATACGTTATATCCTATATCTACGAATCGTTATACGTTATATCCTATATGTAGATAACGTTATACGTTATATCCTACATCTACATATCGATATACGTTATATCCTGTATGTAGATATCGTTATACGTTATATCCAATATCTGCAAATAGTTATACGCTATATCCTATATCTGCATATCGTTATACGTTATATCCTATATGTAGATAACGTTTTACGTTATATCCTATATCTACGTATCGTTATACGTTATTTCCTATGTCTACATATCGTTATACGTTATATCCTATATCTACATATCGTTATACGTTATATCCTATATCTACGTATCGTTATACGTTATATCCTATATCTACATACCGCTATAGGTTATATCCTATATCTACATATCGTTATACGGTATACCCTATGTCTACATATCGTTATACGTTATATACCATGTCTACATGTCGTTATACGTTATATCCTACATCTACATATCGTTATACGATATATCCTATATGTAGGTATCGTTATACGTTATATCCTATATGTAGATAACGTTATACGTGATATCCTATATCTACATATCCTTATACGTTATATCCTATATCTACATATCGTTATACGTTATATACCATGTCTACGTATCATTATACGTTATATCCTATATGTAGATAACGTTATACGTTCTATCCTATATCTACGTATCGTTATACGTTATATCCTATATCTACCTATCGTTATACGTTATATCCTATATCTACATATCTTTATACGTTATATCCTATATCTCCGTATCGTTATACGTTATATCCTATATGTAGATAACGTTATACGTTATATCCTATATGTAGATAACGTTATACGTTATATCCTACATCTACATATCGTTATACGTTATATCCTATATGTAGATATCTTCATACGTTATATCCAATATCTGCATATCGTTATACGTTATATCCTATATCTACGTATCGTTATACGTTATGTCCTACATCTACATATCGTTATACGATATATCCTATATGTAGATATCGTTTTACGTTATATCCTATATCTACGTATCGTTATACGTTATTTCCTATGTCTACATATCTTTATACGTTATATCCTATATCTACATATCGTTATACGTTATATCCTATATCTACATATCGTTATACGATATATCCTATATGTAGATATCGTCATACATTATATCCTATATGTAGATAACGTTATACGTTATATCCTATATCTACATATCCCTATACGTTATATCCTATATCTACATATCGTTATACGTTATATCCTATATCTACATATCGTTATACGTTATATCCTATGTCTACATATCGTTATACGTTATATCCTACATCTACATATCGTTATACGATATATCCTATATGTAGATATCGTTATACGTTATATCCTATATGTAGATAACGTTATACGTTATATCCTATATCTACATATCGTTATACGTTATATCCTATATCTACGTACCGTTATACGTTATATCCTATATGTAGATAACGTTATACGTTATATCCTACATCTACATATCGTTATACGTTATATCCTATATGTAGATATCTTTATACGTTATATCCAATATCTGCATATCGTTATACGTTATAACCTATATCTACGTATCGTTATACGTTATGTCCTATATGTAGATAACGTTATACGTTATATCCAATATCTGCATATCGTTATACGTTATGTCCAATATCTACATACCGTTATACGTTATATCCTATATCTACATATCGTTATACGTTGTATACCATGTCTACGTATCGTTATACGTTATATCCTATATCTACATATCGTTATACGTTATATCCTATATGTAGATAACGTTATACGTTATATCCTATATCTACATATCGTTATACGTTATATCCTATATTTACATATCGTTATACGTTATATCCTATATCTACATATCGTTATACGTTATATCCTATGTCTACATATCGTTATACGTTATATCCTACATCTACATATCGTTATACGATATATCCTATATGTAGATATCGTCATACATTATATCCTATATGTAGATAACGTTATACGTTATATCCTATATCTACATATCCCTATACGTTATATCCTATATCTACATATCGTTATACGTTATATACCATGTCTACGTATCGTTATGCGTTATATCCTATATGTAGATAACGTTATACGTTATTTCCTATATCTACGTATCGTTATACGTTATATCCTATATCTACATATCGTTATACGTTATATCCTATATCTACATATCGTTATACGTTATATCCTATATCTACGTACCGTTATACGTTATATCCTATATGTAGATAACGTTATACGTTATATCCTACATCTACATATCGTTATACGTTATATCCTATATGTAGATATCTTTATACGTTATATCCAATATCTGCATATCGTTATACGTTATAACCTATATCTACGTATCGTTATACGTTATGTCCTATATGTAGATAACGTTATACGTTATATCCAATATCTGCATATCGTTATACGTTATATCCAATATCTACATACCGTTATACGTTATATCCTATATCTACATATCGTTATACGGTACATCCTATGTCTACATATCGTTATACGTTATATCCTATATCTACGTATCGTTATACGTTATATCCTATATCTACATACCGCTATACGTTATATCCTATATCGACATATCGTTATACGGTATATCCTATGTCTACATATCGTTATACGTTATATCCTATATGTAGATAACGTTATATGTTATATCCTATATCTACGTATCGTTATACGTTATGTCCTATATGTAGATAACGTTATATCCTACATCTACATATCGTTATACTTCATATCCGATATCTACATATCGTTATACGTTATATCCTATAGCTACATATCGTTGTACGTTATATCCTATATCTACGAATCGTTATACGTTATATCCTATATGTAGATAACGTTATACGTTATATCCTATGTCTACATATCGTTATACGTTATATCCTACATCTACATATCGTTATACGATATATCCTATATGTAGATATCGTCATACATTATATCCTATATGCAGATAACGTTATACGTTATATCCTATATCTACATATCCCTATACGTTATATCCTATATCTACATATCGTTATACGTTATATACCATGTCTACGTATCGTTATGCGTTATATCCTATATGTAGATAACGTTATACGTTATTTCCTATATCTACGTATCGTTATACGTTATATCCTATATCTTCATATCGTTATACGTTATATCCTATATCTACATATCGTTATACGTTATATCCTATATCTACGTATCGTTATACGTTATATCCTATATGTAGATAACGTTATACGTTATATCCTACATCTACATATCGTTATACGTTATATCCTATATGTAGATATCTTTATACGTTATATCCAATATATGCATATCGTTATACGTTATATCCTATATCTACGTATCGTTATACGTTATGTCCTATATGTAGATAACGTTATACGTTATATCCAATATCTGCATATCGTTATACGTTATATCCAATATCTACATGCCGTTACACGTTATATCCTATATCTACATACCGCTATACGTTATATCCTATATCGACATATCGTTATACGGTATATCCTATGTCTACATATCGTTATACGTTATATCCTATATGTAGATAACGTTATATGTTATATCCTATATCTACGTATCGTTATACGTTATGTCCTATATGTAGATAACGTTATATCCTATATCTACATATCGTTATACGTTATATCCTATATGTAGATAACTTTTTACGTTATATCCTATATCTACGTATCGTTATACGTTATTTCCTATGTCTACATATCGTTATACGTTATATCCTATATCTACGTATCGTTATACGTTATATCCTATATCTACATACCGTTATAGGTTATATCCTATATCTACATATCGTTATACGGTATATCCTATGTCTACATATCGTTATACGTTATATCCTATATCTACATATCGTTATACGTTATATCCTATGTCTACATATCGTTATACGTTATATACTACATCTACATATCGTTATACGATATATCCTATATGTAGATATCGATATACGTTATATCCTATATGTAGATAACGTTATACGTTATATCCTATATCTACATATCCTTATACGATATATCCTATATCTACATATCGTTATACGTTATATACCATGTCTACGTATCGTTATACGTTATATCCTATATGTAGATAACGTTTTACGTTATATCCTATATCTACGTATCGTTATACGTTATTTCCTATGTCTACATATCGTTATACGTTATATCCTATATCTACGTATCGTTATACGTTATATCCTATATCTACATACCGTTATAGGTTATATCCTATATCTACATATCGTTATACGGTATATCCTATGTCTACATATCGTTATACGTTATATCCTATATCTACATATCGTTATACGTTATATCCTATATCTACGAATCGTTATACGTTATATCCTATATGTAGATAACGTTATACGTTATATCCTACATCTACATATCGATATACGTTATATCCTGTATGTAGATATCGTTATACGTTATATCCAATATCTGCAAATAGTTATACGCTATATCCTATATCTGCATATCGTTATACGTTATATCCTATATGTAGATAACGTTTTACGTTATATCCTATATCTACGTATCGTTATACGTTATTTCCTATGTCTACATATCGTTATACGTTATATCCTATATCTACATATCGTTATACGTTATATCCTATATCTACGTATCGTTATACGTTATATCCTATATCTACATACCGCTATAGGTTATATCCTATATCTACATATCGTTATACGGTATATCCTATGTCTACATATCGTTATACGTTATATACCATGTCTACATGTCGTTATACGTTATATCCTATATCTACATATCGTTATACGTTATATCCTATGTCTACATATCGTTATACGTTATATCCTACATCTACATATCGTTATACGATATATCCTATATGTAGATATCGTTATACGTTATATCCTATATGTAGATAACGTTATACGTGATATCCTATATCTACATATCCTTATACGTTATATCCTATATCTACATATCGTTATACGTTATATACCATGTCTACGTATCATTATACGTTATATCCTATATGTAGATAACGTTATACGTTATATCCTATATCTACGTATCGTTATACGTTATATGCTATATCTACCTATCGTTATACGTTATGTCCTATATCTACATATCTTTATACGTTATATCCTATATCTCCGTATCGTTATACGTTATATCCTATATGTAGATAACGTTATACGTTATATCCTATATGTAGATAACGTTATACGTTATATCCTACATCTACATATCGTTATACGTTATATCCTATATGTAGATATCTTTATACGTTATATCCAATATCTGCATATCGTTATACGTTATATCCTATATCTACGTATCGTTATACGTTATGTCCTACATCTACATATCGTTATACGATATATCCTATATGTAGATATCGTTTTACGTTATATCCTATATCTACGTATCGTTATACGTTATTTCCTATGTCTACATATCGTTATACGTTATATCCTATATCTACATATCGTTATACGTTATATCCTATATCTACATATCGTTATACGTTATATCCTATATCTACATACCGCTATAGGTTATATCCTATATCTACATATCGTTATACGTTATATCCTATATCTACATACCGTTATACGTTATATCCTATATCTACGTATCGTTATACGTTATATCCTATATGTAGATAACGTTATACGTTATATCCTACATCTACATATCGTTATACGTTATATCCTATATGTAGATATCTTTATACGTTATATCCAATATCTGCATATCGTTATACGTTATATCCTATATCTACGTATCGTTATACGTTATGTCCTATATGTAGATAACGTTATACGTTATATCCAATATCTGCATATCGTTATACGTTATATCCAATATCTACATATCGTTATACGTTATACACCATGTCTACGTATCGTTATGCGTTATATCCTATATGTAGATAACGTTATACGTTATTTCCTATATCTACATACCGTTATAGGTTATATCCTATATCTACATATCGTTATACGTTATATCCTATATCTACATATCGTTATACGTTATATCCTATATCTACATATCGTTATACGTTATATCCTATGTCTACATATCGTTATACGTTATATACTACATCTACATATCGTTATACGATATATCCTATATGTAGAAATCGATATACGTTATATCCTATATGTAGATAACGTTATACGTTATATCCTATATCTACATATCCTTATACGATATATCCTATATCTACATATCGTTATACGTTATATACCATGTCTACATATCGTTATACGTTATATCCTATATGCAGATAACGTTATACGTTATATCCTATATCTACATATCGTTATACGTTATATCCTATGTCTACATATCGTTATACGTTATATCCTATATCTGCATATTGTTATACGTTATATCCTATATGTAGATAACGCTATACGTTATATCCTATATCTACGTATCGTTGTACGCTATATCTTATAACTACATATCGTTATACGTTATATCCTATATCTACATATCGTTATACGTTATATCCTATGTCTACATATCGTTATACGTTATATACTACATCTACATATCGTTATACGATATATCCTATATGTAGATATCGTCATACATTATATCCTATATGTAGATAACGTTATACGTTATATCCTATATCTACATATCCCTATACGTTATATCCTATATCTACATATCGTTATACGTTATATACCATGTCTACGTATCGTTATGCGTTATATCCTATATGTAGATAACGTTATACGTTATTTCCTATATCTACGTATCGTTATACGTTATATCCTATATCTACATATCGTTATACGTTATATCCTATATCTACGAATCGTTATACGTTATATCCTATATGTAGATAACGTTATACGTTATATCCTATGTCTACATATCGTTATACGTTATATCCTACATCTACATATCGTTATACGATATATCCTATATGTAGATATCGTCATACATTATATCCTATATGTAGATAACGTTATACGTTATATCCTATATCTACATATCCCTATACGTTATATCCTATATCTACATATCGTTATACGTTATATACCATGTCTACGTATCGTTATGCGTTATATCCTATATGTAGATAACGTTATACGTTATTTCCTATATCTACGTATCGTTATACGTTATATCCTATATCTTCATATCGTTATACGTTATATCCTATATCTACATATCGTTATACGTTATATCCTATATCTACGTATCGTTATACGTTATATCCTATATGTAGATAACGTTATACGTTATATCCTACATCTACATATCGTTATACGTTATATCCTATATGTAGATATCTTTATACGTTATATCCAATATCTGCATATCGTTATACGTTATATCCTATATCTACGTATCGTTATACGTTATGTCCTATATGTAGATAACGTTATACGTTATATCCAATATCTGCATATCGTTATACGTTATATCCAATATCTACATGCCGTTATACGTTATATCCTATATCTACATATCGTTATACGGTACATCCTATGTCTACATATCGTTATACGTTATATCCTATATCTACGTATCGTTATACGTTATTTCCTATGTCTACATATCGTTATACGTTATATCCTATATCTACGTATCGTTATACGTTATATCCTATATCTACATACCGTTATAGGTTATATCCTATATCTACATATCGTTATACGGTATATCCTATGTCTACATATCGTTATACGTTATATCCTATATCTACATATCGTTATACGTTATATCCTATGTCTACATATCGTTATACGTTATATACTACATCTACATATCGTTATACGATATATCCTATATGTAGATATCGATATACGTTATATCCTATATGTAGATAACGTTATACGTTATATCCTATATCTACATATCCTTATACGATATATCCTATATCTACATATCGTTATACGTTATATACCATGTCTACGTATCGTTATACGTTATATCCTATATGTAGATAACGTTTTACGTTATATCCTATATCTACGTATCGTTATACGTTATTTCCTATGTCTACATATCGTTATACGTTATATCCTATATCTACGTATCGTTATACGTTATATCCTATATCTACATACCGTTATAGGTTATATCCTATATCTACATATCGTTATACGGTATATCCTATGTCTACATATCGTTATACGTTATATCCTATATCTACATATCGTTATACGTTATATCCTATATCTACGTATCGTTATACGTTATATCCTATATGTAGATAACGTTATACGTTATATCCTACATCTACATATCGATATACGTTATATCCTGTATGTAGATATCGTTATACGTTATATCCAATATCTGCAAATAGTTATACGCTATATCCTATATCTGCATATCGTTATACGTTATATCCTATATGTAGATAACGTTTTACGTTATATCCTATATCTACGTATCGTTATACGTTATTTCCTATGTCTACATATCGTTATACGTTATATCCTATATCTACATATCGTTATACGTTATATCCTATATCTACGTATCGTTATACGTTATATCCTATATCTACATACCGCTATAGGTTATATCCTATATCTACATATCGTTATACGGTATATCCTATGTCTACATATCGTTATACGTTATATACCATGTCTACATGTCGTTATACGTTATATCCTATATCTACATATCGTTATACGTTATATCCTATGTCTACATATCGTTATACGTTATATCCTACATCTACATATCGTTATACGATATATCCTATATGTAGATATCGTTATACGTTATATCCTATATGTAGATAACGTTATACGTGATATCCTATATCTACATATCCTTATACGTTATATCCTATATCTACATATCGTTATACGTTATATACCATGTCTACGTATCATTATACGTTATATCCTATATGTAGATAACGTTATATGTTATATCCTATATCTACGTATCGTTATACGTTATATGCTATATCTACCTATCGTTATACGTTATATCCTATATCTACGTATCGTTATACGTTATATCCTATATGTAGATAACGTTATACGTTATATCCTACATCTACATATCGTTATACGTTATATCCTATATGTAGATATCTTTATACGTTATATCCAATATCTGCAAATCGTTATACGTTATATCCTATATCTACGTATCGTTATACGTTAAGTCCTATATGTAGATAACGTTATACGTTATATCCAATATCTGCATATCGTTATACGTTATATCCAATATCTACATATCGTTATGCGTTATATCCTATATGTAGATAACGTTATACGTTATTTCCTATATCTACGTATCGTTATACGTTATATCCTATATCTACATATCGTTATACGTTATATCCTATATCTACGAATCGTTATACGTTATATCCTATATGTAGATAACGTTATACGTTATATCCTATGTCTACATATCGTTATACGTTATATCCTACATCTACATATCGTTATACGATATATCCTATATGTAGATATCGTCATACATTATATCCTATATGTAGATAACGTTATACGTTATATCCTATATCTACATATCCCTATACGTTATATCCTATATCTACATATCGTTATACGTTATATACCATGTCTACGTATCGTTATGCGTTATATCCTATATGTAGATAACGTTATACGTTATTTCCTATATCTACGTATCGTTATACGTTATATCCTATATCTTCATATCGTTATACGTTATATCCTATATCTACATATCGTTATACGTTATATCCTATATCTACGTATCGTTATACGTTATATCCTATATGTAGATAACGTTATACGTTATATCCTACATCTACATATCGTTATACGTTATATCCTATATGTAGATATCTTTATACGTTATATCCAATATCTGCATATCGTTATACGTTATATCCTATATCTACGTATCGTTATACGTTATGTCCTATATGTAGATAACGTTATACGTTATATCCAATATCTGCATATCGTTATACGTTATATCCAATATCTACATGCCGTTATACGTTATATCCTATATCTACATATCGTTATACGGTACATCCTATGTCTACATATCGTTATACGTTATATCCTATATCTACGTATCGTTATACGTTATTTCCTATGTCTACATATCGTTATACGTTATATCCTATATCTACGTATCGTTATACGTTATATCCTATATCTACATACCGTTATAGGTTATATCCTATATCTACATATCGTTATACGGTATATCCTATGTCTACATATCGTTATACGTTATATCCTATATCTACATATCGTTATACGTTATATCCTATGTCTACATATCGTTATACGTTATATACTACATCTACATATCGTTATACGATATATCCTATATGTAGATATCGATATACGTTATATCCTATATGTAGATAACGTTATACGTTATATCCTATATCTACATATCCTTATACGATATATCCTATATCTACATATCGTTATACGTTATATACCATGTCTACGTATCGTTATACGTTATATCCTATATGTAGATAACGTTTTACGTTATATCCTATATCTACGTATCGTTATACGTTATTTCCTATGTCTACATATCGTTATACGTTATATCCTATATCTACGTATCGTTATACGTTATATCCTATATCTACATACCGTTATAGGTTATATCCTATATCTACATATCGTTATACGGTATATCCTATGTCTACATATCGTTATACGTTATATCCTATATCTACATATCGTTATACGTTATATCCTATATCTACGAATCGTTATACGTTATATCCTATATGTAGATAACGTTATACGTTATATCCTACATCTACATATCGATATACGTTATATCCTGTATGTAGATATCGTTATACGTTATATCCTATATCTGCAAATAGTTATACGCTATATCCTATATCTGCATATCGTTATACGTTATATCCTATATGTAGATAACGTTTTACGTTATATCCTATATCTACGTATCGTTATACGTTATTTCCTATGTCTACATATCGTTATACGTTATATCCTATATCTACATATCGTTATACGTTATATCCTATATCTACGTATCGTTATACGTTATATCCTATATCTACATACCGCTATAGGTTATATCCTATATCTACATATCGTTATACGGTATATCCTATGTCTACATATCGTTATACGTTATATACCATGTCTACATGTCGTTATACGTTATATCCTATATCTACATATCGTTATACGTTATATCCTATGTCTACATATCGTTATACGTTATATCCTACATCTACATATCGTTATACGATATATCCTATATGTAGATATCGTTATACGTTATATCCTATATGTAGATAACGTTATACGTGATATCCTATATCTACATATCCTTATACGTTATATCCTATATCTACATATCGTTATACGTTATATACCATGTCTACGTATCATTATACGTTATATCCTATATGTAGATAACGTTATACGTTATATCCTATATCTACGTATCGTTATACGTTATATGCTATATCTACCTATCGTTATACGTTATATCCTATATCTACATATCTTTATACGTTATATCCTATATCTCCGTATCGTTATACGTTATATCCTATATGTAGATAACGTTATACGTTATATCCTATATGTAGATAACGTTATACGTTATATCCTACATCTACATATCGTTATACGTTATATCCTATATGTAGATATCTTTATACGTTATATCCAATATCTGCATATCGTTATACGTTATATCCTATATCTACGTATCGTTATACGTTATGTCCTACATCTACATATCGTTATACGATATATCCTATATGTAGATATCGTTTTACGTTATATCCTATATCTACGTATCGTTATACGTTATTTCCTATGTCTACATATCGTTATACGTTATATCCTATATCTACATATCGTTATACGTTATATCCTATATCTACATATCGTTATACGTTATATCCTATATCTACATACCGCTATAGGTTATATCCTATATCTACATATCGTTATACGTTATATCCTATATCTACATATCGTTATACGTTATATCCTATATCTACGTATCGTTATACGTTATATCCTATATGTAGATAACGTTATACGTTATATCCTACATCTACATATCGTTATACGTTATATCCTATATGTAGATATCTTTATACGTTATATCCAATATCTGCAAATCGTTATACGTTATATCCTATATCTACGTATCGTTATACGTTATGTCCTATATGTAGATAACGTTATACGTTATATCCAATATCTGCATATCGTTATACGTTATATCCAATATCTACATATCGTTATACGTTATACACCATGTCTACGTATCGTTATGCGTTATATCCTATATGTAGATAACGTTATACGTTATTTCCTATATCTACATACCGTTATAGGTTATATCCTATATCTACATATCGTTATACGTTATATCCTATATCTACATATCGTTATACGTTATATCCTATATCTACATATCGTTATACGTTATATCCTATGTCTACATATCGTTATACGTTATATACTACATCTACATATCGTTATACGATATATCCTATATGTAGAAATCGATATACGTTATATCCTATATGTAGATAACGTTATACGTTATATCCTATATCTACATATCCTTATACGATATATCCTATATCTACATATCGTTATACGTTATATACCATGTCTACATATCGTTATACGTTATATCCTATATGCAGATAACGTTATACGTTATATCCTATATCTACATATCGTTATACGTTATATCCTATGTCTACATATCGTTATACGTTATATCCTATATCTGCATATTGTTATACGTTATATCCTATATGTAGATAACGCTATACGTTATATCCTATATCTACGTATCGTTGTACGCTATATCTTATAACTACATATCGTTATACGTTATATCCTATATCTACATATCGTTATACGTTATATCCTATGTCTACATATCGTTATACGTTATATACTACATCTACATATCGTTATACGATATATCCTATATGTAGATATCGATATACGTTATATCCTATATGTAGATAACGTTATACGTTATATCCTATATCTACATATCCTTATACGTTATATCCTATATCTACATATCGTTATACGTTATATACCATGTCTACGTATCGTTATACGTTATATCCTATATGTAGATAACGTTATTCCTTATATCCTATGTCTACATGTCGTTATACGTTATATACCATGTCTACGTAACGTTATACGTTATATCCTATATGTAGATAACGTTATACGTTATATCCTATATCTACCTATCGTTATACGTTATATCCTATATCTACATATCTTTATACGTTATATCCTATATCTCCGTATCGTTATACGTTATATCCTATATGTAGATAACGTTATACGTTATATCCTATATGTAGATAACGTTATACGTTATATCCTACATCTACATATCGTTATACGTTATATCCTATATGTAGATATCTTTATACGTTATATCCAATATCTGCATATCGTTATACGTTATATCCTATATCTACGTATCGTTATACGTTATGTCCTACATCTACATATCGTTATACGATATATCCTATATGTAGATATCGTTATACGTTATATCCTATGTCTACATATCGTTATACGTTATATCCTACATCTGCATATTGTTATACGTTATATCCTATATCTACATATCGTTATACGTTATATCCTATGTCTACATATCGTTATACGTTATATCCTATATCTGCATATTGTTATACGTTATATCCTATATGTAGATAACGCTATACGTTATATCCTATATCTACGTATCGTTGTACGCTATATCTTATATCTACATATCGTTATACGTTATATCCTATATCTACATATCGTTACACGTTATATCCTATGTCTACATATCGTTATACGTTATATCCTACATCTACATATCGTTATACGATATATCCTATATGTAGATATTGTTATACGTTTTATCTTATATGTAGATAACGTTATACGTTATATCCTATATCTACATATCCTTATACGTTATATCCTATATCTACATATCGTCATACGTTATATACCATGTCTACGTATCGGTATATGTTATATCCTATATGTAGATAACGTTATACGTTATATCCTATATCTACGTATCGTTATACGTTATATCCTATATCTACATACCGTTATACGTTATATCCTATATCTACATATCGTTATACGTTACATCCTATATCTACGTATCGTTATACGTTATATCCTATATGTAGATAACGTTATACGTTATATCCTACATCTACATATCGTTATACGTTATATCCTATATGTAGATATCTTTATACGTTATATCCAATATCTGCATATCGTTATACGTTATATCCTATATCTACGTATCGTTATACGTTATGTCCTACATGTAGATAACGTTATACGTTATATCCTATGTCTACATATCGTTATACGTTATATCCTATATCTGCATATTGTTATACGTTATATCCTATATCTACATATCGTTATACGATATATCCTATGTCTACATATCGTTATACGTTATATCCTATATGTAGATAACGTTATACGTTATATCCTATATGTAGATAATGTTATACGTTATATCCTATATCTACGTATCGTTGTACGCTATATATTATATCTACATATCGTTATACGTTATATCCTATGTCTACATATCGTTATACGTTATATCCTATATCTGCGTATTGTTATACGTTATATCCTATATGTAGATAACGTTTTACGTTATATCCTATGTCTACATATCGCTATACGTTATATCCTATATCTGCATATTGTTAAACGTTATAGCCTATATCTACATATCGTTATACGTTATATCCTATGTCTACATATCGTTATACGTTATATCCTATATGTAGATAACGTTATATGTTATATCCTATATCTACGTATCGTTGCACGCTATATCCTATATCTACATATCGTTATACGTTATATCCTATCTCTACATATCGTTATACGTTATATCCTATATCTACATATCGTTATACGTTATATCCTATATCTACATATCGTTATACGTTATATCCTATATGTAGATAACGTTTTACGTTATATCCTATATCTGCATATCGTTATACGGTATATCCTATGTCTACATATCGTTATACGTTATATCCTATATCTACATATCGTTATACGTTATATCCTATATCTACATATCGTTACACGTTATATCCTATGTCTACATATCGTTATACGTTATATCCTACATCTACATATCGTTATACGATATATCCTATATGTAGATATTGTTATACGTTTTATCTTATATGTAGATAACGTTATACGTTATATCCTATATCTACATATCCTTATACGTTATATCCTATATCTACATATCGTCATACGTTATATACCATGTCTACGTATCGGTATATGTTATATCCTATATGTAGATAACGTTATACGTTATATCCTACATCTACATATCGTTATACGTTATATCCTATATGTAGATATCTTTATACGTTATATCCAATATCTGCATATCGTTATACGTTATATCCTATATCTACGTATCGTTATACGTTATGTCCTACATGTAGATAACGTTATACGTTATATCCTATGTCTACATATCGTTATACGTTATATCCTATATCTGCATATTGTTATACGTTATATCCTATATCTACATATCGTTATACGTTATATCCTATGTCTACATATCGTTATACGTTATATCCTATATGTAGATATCGTTATACGTTATATCCTATGTCTACATATCGTTATACGTTATATCCTACATCTGCATATTGTTATACGTTATATCCTATATCTACATATCGTTATACGTTATATCCTATGTCTACATATCGTTATACGTTATATCCTATATCTGCATATTGTTATACGTTATATCCTATATGTAGATAACGCTATACGTTATATCCTATATCTACGTATCGTTGTACGCTATATCTTATATCTACATATCGTTATACGTTATATCCTATATCTACATATCGTTACACGTTATATCCTATGTCTACATATCGTTATACGTTATATCCTATATCTACATATCGTTATACGTTATATCCTATATGTAGATAACGTTATACGTTATATCCTACATCTACATATCGTTATACGTTATATCCTATATGTAGATATCTTTATACGTTATATCCAATATCTGCATATCGTTATACGTTATATCCTATATCTACGTATCGTTATACGTTATGTCCTACATGTAGATAACGTTATACGTTATATCCTATGTCTACATATCGTTATACGTTATATCCTATATCTGCATATTGTTATACGTTATATCCTATATCTACATATCGTTATACGTTATATCCTATGTCTACATATCGTTATACGTTATATCCTATATGTAGATAACGTTATACGTTATATCCTATATGTAGATAATGTTATACGTTATATCCTATATCTACGTATCGTTGTACGCTATATATTATATCTACATATCGTTATACGTTATATCCTATGTCTACATATCGTTATACGTTATATCCTATATCTGCATATTGTTATACGTTATATCCTATATGTAGATAACGTTTTACGTTATATCCTATGTCTACATATCGCTATACGTTATATCCTATATCTGCATATTGTTAAACGTTATAGCCTATATCTACATATCGTTATACGTTATATCCTATGTCTACATATCGTTATACGTTATATCCTATATGTAGATAACGTTATATGTTATATCCTATATCTACGTATCGTTGCACGCTATATCCTATATCTACATATCGTTATACGTTATATCCTATCTCTACATATCGTTATACGTTATATCCTATATCTACATAACGTTATACGTTATATCCTATATCTACATATCGTTATACGTTATATCCTATATGTAGATAACGTTTTACGTTATATCCTATATCTGCATATCGTTATACGGTATATCCTATGTCTACATATCGTTATACGTTATATCCTATATCTACGTATCGTTATACGTTATATCCTATATCTACATACCGCTATACGTTATATCCTATATCTACGTATCGTTATACGTTATATCCTATATGTAGATAACGTTATACGTTATATCCTACATCTACATATCTATATACGTTATATCCTGTATGTAGATATCGTTATAAGTTATGTCCCCTATCTGCATATCGTTATACGCTATATCCTATATCTACATATCGTTATACGTTATATCCTATATGTAGATAACGTTTTACGTTATATCCTATATCTACGTATCGTTATACGTTATTTCCTATGTCTACATATCGTTATACGTTATATCCTATATCTACATATCGTTATACGTTATATCCTATATCTACGTATCGTTATACGTTATATCCTATATGTACTTAACGTTATACGTTATATCCTATATCTATGTATCGTTATACGTTATATCCTATATCTACATATCGTTATACGTTATATCCTATATCTACATATCGTTATACGTTATATCCTATATCTACGTATCGTTATACGTTATATCCTATATGTAGATAACGTTATACGTTATATCCTACATATACATATCGTTATACGTTATATCCTATATGTAGATATCGTTATAAGTTATGTCCCCTATCTGCATATCGTTATACGCTATATCCTATATCTACATATCGTTATACGTTATATCCTATATGTAGATAACGTTTTACGTTATATCCTATATCTACATACCGTTATAGGTTATATCCTATATCTACATATCGTTATACGGTATATCCTATGTCTACATATCGTTATACGTTATATCCTATATCTACATATCGTTATACGTTATATCCTATGTCTACATATCGTTATACGTTATATACTACATCTACATATCGTTATACGATATATCCTATATGTAGATATCGATATACGTTATATCCTATATGTAGATAACGTTATACGTTATATCCTATATCTACATATCCTTATACGATATATCCTATATCTACATATCGTTATACGTTATATACCATGTCTACGTATCGTTATACGTTATATCCTATATCTACATATCGTTATACGTTATATCCTATATCTACATATCGTTATACGTTATATCCTATATCTACATACCGCTATAGGTTATATCCTATATCTACATATCGTTATACGGTATATCCTATGTCTACGTATCGTTATACGTTATATACCATGTCTACGTATCGTTATACGTTATATCCTATATCTACGTATCGTTATACGTTATATCCTATATCTACATACCGCTATACGTTATATCCTATATCTACGTATCGTTATACGTTATATCCTATATGTACTTAACGTTATACGTTATATCCTATATCTATGTATCGTTATACGTTATATCCTATATCTACATATCGTTATACGTTATATCCTATATCTACATATCGTTATACGTTATATCCTATATCTACGTATCGTTATACGTTATATCCTATATGTAGATAACGTTATACGTTATATCCTACATATACATATCGTTATACGTTATATCCTATATGTAGATATCGTTATAAGTTATGTCCCCTATCTGCATATCGTTATACGCTATATCCTATATCTACATATCGTTATACGTTATATCCTATATGTAGATAACGTTTTACGTTATATCCTATATCTACATACCGTTATAGGTTATATCCTATATCTACATATCGTTATACGGTATATCCTATGTCTACATATCGTTATACGTTATATCCTATATCTACATATCGTTATACGTTATATCCTATGTCTACATATCGTTATACGTTATATACTACATCTACATATCGTTATACGTTATATCCTATATGTAGATAACGTTATACGTTATATCCTACATCTACATATCGTTATACGTTATATCCTATATGTAGATATCTTTATACGTTATATCCAATATCTGCATATCGTTATACGTTATAACCTATATCTACGTATCGTTATACGTTATGTCCTATATGTAGATAACGTTATACGTTATATCCAATATCTGCATATCGTTATACGTTATATCCAATATCTACATACCGTTATACGTTATATCCTATATCTACATATCGTTATACGGTACATCCTATGTCTACATATCGTTATACGTTATATCCTATATCTACGTATCGTTATACGTTATATCCTATATCTACATACCGCTATACGTTATATCCTATATCGACATATCGTTATACGGTATATCCTATGTCTACATATCGTTATACCTTATATCCTATATGTAGATAACGTTATATGTTATATCCTATATCTACGTATCGTTATACGTTATGTCCTATATGTAGATAACGTTATATCCTACATCTACATATCGTTATACTTCATATCCGATATCTACATATCGTTATACGTTATATCCTATAGCTACATATCGTTGTACGTTATATCCTATATCTACGAATCGTTATACGTTATATCCTATATGTAGATAACGTTATACGTTATATCCTATGTCTACATATCGTTATACGTTATATCCTACATCTACATATCGTTATACGATATATCCTATATGTAGATATCGTCATACATTATATCCTATATGTAGATAACGTTATACGTTATATCCTATATCTACATATCCCTATACGTTATATCCTATATCTACATATCGTTATGCGTTATATACCATGTCTACGTATCGTTATGCGTTATATCCTATATGTAGATAACGTTATACGTTATTTCCTATATCTACGTATCGTTATACGTTATATCCTATATCTACATATCGTTATACGTTATATCCTATATCTACATATCGTTATACGTTATATCCTATATCTACGTATCGTTATACGTTATATCCTATATGTAGATAACGTTATACGTTATATCCTACATCTACATATCGTTATACGTTATATCCTATATGTAGATATCTTTATACGTTATATCCAATATCTGCATATCGTTATACGTTATATCCTATATCTACGTATCGTTATACGTTATGTCCTATATGTAGATAACGTTATACGTTATATCCAATATCTGCATATCGTTATACGTTATATCCAATATCTACATATCGTTATACGTTATATACCATGTCTACGTATCGTTATGCGTTATATCCTATATGTAGATAACGTTATACGTTATTTCCTATATCTACATACCGTTATAGGTTATATCCTATATCTACATATCGTTATACGTTATATCCTATATCTACATATCGTTATACGTTATATCCTATATCTACATATCGTTATACGTTATATCCTATGTCTACATATCGTTATACGTTATATACTACATCTACATATCGTTATACGATATATCCTATATGTAGATATCGATATACGTTATATCCTATATGTAGATAACGTTATACGTTATATCCTATATCTACATATCCTTATACGATATATCCTATATCTACATATCGTTATACGTTATATACCATGTCTACGTATCGTTATGCGTTATATCCTATATGTAGATAACGTTATACGTTATTTCCTATATCTACATACCGTTATAGGTTATATCCTATATCTACATACCGTTATAGGTTATATCCTATATCTACATATCGTTATACGTTATATCCTATATCTACATATCGTTATACGTTATATCCTATATCTACATATCGTTATACGTTATATCCTATGTCTACATATCGTTAAACGTTATATACTACATCTACATATCGTTATACGATATATCCTATATGTAGATATCGATATACGTTATATCCTATATGTAGATAACGTTATACGATATATCCTATATGTAGATATCGTTATACGTTATATCCTATGTCTACATATCGTTATACGTTATATCCTACATCTGCATATTGTTATACGTTATATCCTATATCTACATATCGTTATACGTTATATCCTATGTCTACATATCGTTATACGTTATATCCTATATCTGCATATTGTTATACGTTATATCCTATATGTAGATAACGCTATACGTTATATCCTACATCTACGTATCGTTGTACGCTATATCTTATATCTACATATCGTTATACGTTATATCCTATATCTACATATCGTTACACGTTATATCCTATGTCTACATATCGTTATACGTTATATCCTACATCTACATATCGTTATACGATATATCCTATATGTAGATATTGTTATACGTTTTATCTTATATGTAGATAACGTTATACGTTATATCCTATATCTACATATCCTTATACGTTATATCCTATATCTACATATCGTCATACGTTATATACCATGTCTACGTATCGGTATATGTTATATCCTATATGTAGATAACGTTATACGTTATATCCTATATCTACGTATCGTTATACGTTATATCCTATATCTACATATCGTTATACGTTATATCCTATATCTACATATCGTTATACGTTACATCCTATATCTACGTATCGTTATACGTTATATCCTATGTCTACATATCGTTATACGTTATATCCTATATCTGCATATTGTTATACGTTATATCCTATATGTAGATAACGCTATACGTTATATCCTATATCTACGTATCGTTGTACGCTATATCTTATATCTACATATCGTTATACGTTATATCCTATATCTACATATCGTTACACGTTATATCCTATGTCTACATATCGTTATACGTTATATCCTACATCTACATATCGTTATACGATATATCCTATATGTAGATATTGTTATACGTTTTATCTTATATGTAGATAACGTTATACGTTATATCCTATATCTACATATCCTTATACGTTATATCCTATATCTACATATCGTCATACGTTATATACCATGTCTACGTATCGGTATATGTTATATCCTATATGTAGATAACGTTATACGTTATATCCTATATCTACGTATCGTTATACGTTATATCCTATATCTACATATCGTTATACGTTATATCCTATATCTACATATCGTTATACGTTACATCCTATATCTACGTATCGTTATACGTTATATCCTATATGTAGATAACGTTATACGTTATATCCTACATCTACATATCGTTATACGTTATATCCTATATGTAGATATCTTTATACGTTATATCCAATATCTGCATATCGTTATACGTTATATCCTATATCTACGTATCGTTATACGTTATGTCCTACATGTAGATAACGTTATACGTTATATCCTATGTCTACATATCGTTATACGTTATATCCTATATCTGCATATTGTTATACGTTATATCCTATATCTACATATCGTTATACGTTATATCCTATGTCTACATATCGTTATACGTTATATCCTATATGTAGATAACGTTATACGTTATATCCTATATGTAGATAATGTTATACGTTATATCCTATATCTACGTATCGTTGTACGCTATATATTATATCTACATATCGTTATACGTTATATCCTATGTCTACATATCGTTATACGTTATATCCTATATCTGCATATTGTTATACGTTATATCCTATATGTAGATAACGTTTTACGTTATATCCTATGTCTACATATCGCTATACGTTATATCCTATATCTGCATATTGTTAAACGTTATAGCCTATATCTACATATCGTTATACGTTATATCCTATGTCTACATATCGTTATACGTTATATCCTATATGTAGATAACGTTATATGTTATATCCTATATCTACGTATCGTTGCACGCTATATCCTATATCTACATATCGTTATACGTTATATCCTATCTCTACATATCGTTATACGTTATATCCTATATCTACATATCGTTATACGTTATATCCTATATCTACATATCGTTATACGTTATATCCTATATGTAGATAACGTTTTACGTTATATCCTATATCTACATACCGTTATAGGTTATATCCTATATCTACATATCGTTATACGTTATATCCTATATCTACATATCGTTATACGTTATATCCTATATCTACATATCGTTATACGTTATATCCTATGTCTACATATCGTTAAACGTTATATACTACATCTACATATCGTTATACGATATATCCTATATGTAGATATCGATATACGTTATATCCTATATGTAGATAACGTTATACGATATATCCTATATGTAGATATCGTTATACGTTATATCCTATGTCTACATATCGTTATACGTTATATCCTACATCTGCATATTGTTATACGTTATATCCTATGTCTACATATCGTTATACGTTATATCCTATATCTGCATATTGTTATACGTTATATCCTATATGTAGATAACGTTTTACGTTATATCCTATGTCTACATATCGCTATACGTTATATCCTATATCTGCATATTGTTAAACGTTATAGCCTATATCTACATATCGTTATACGTTATATCCTATGTCTACATATCGTTATACGTTATATCCTATATGTAGATAACGTTATATGTTATATCCTATATCTACGTATCGTTGCACGCTATATCCTATATCTACATATCCTTATACGATATATCCTATATCTACATATCGTTATACGTTATATACCATGTCTACGTATCGTTATGCGTTATATCCTATATGTAGATAACGTTATACGTTATTTCCTATATCTACATACCGTTATAGGTTATATCCTATATCTACATACCGTTATAGGTTATATCCTATATCTACATATCGTTATACGTTATATCCTATATCTACATATCGTTATACGTTATATCCTATATCTACATATCGTTATACGTTATATCCTATGTCTACATATCGTTAAACGTTATATACTACATCTACATATCGTTATACGATATATCCTATATGTAGATATCGATATACGTTATATCCTATATGTAGATAACGTTATACGATATATCCTATATGTAGATATCGTTATACGTTATATCCTATGTCTACATATCGTTATACGTTATATCCTACATCTGCATATTGTTATACGTTATATCCTATATCTACATATCGTTATACGTTATATCCTATGTCTACATATCGTTATACGTTATATCCTATATCTGCATATTGTTATACGTTATATCCTATATGTAGATAACGCTATACGTTATATCCTATATCTACGTATCGTTGTACGCTATATCTTATATCTACATATCGTTATACGTTATATCCTATATCTACATATCGTTACACGTTATATCCTATGTCTACATATCGTTATACGTTATATCCTACATCTACATATCGTTATACGATATATCCTATATGTAGATATTGTTATACGTTTTATCTTATATGTAGATAACGTTATACGTTATATCCTATATCTACATATCCTTATACGTTATATCCTATATCTACATATCGTCATACGTTATATACCATGTCTACGTATCGGTATATGTTATATCCTATATGTAGATAACGTTATACGTTATATCCTATATCTACGTATCGTTATACGTTATATCCTATATCTACATATCGTTATACGTTATATCCTATATCTACATATCGTTATACGTTACATCCTATATCTACGTATCGTTATACGTTATATCCTATGTCTACATATCGTTATACGTTATATCCTATATCTGCATATTGTTATACGTTATATCCTATATGTAGATAACGCTATACGTTATATCCTATATCTACGTATCGTTGTACGCTATATCTTATATCCACATATCGTTATACGTTATATCCTATATCTACATATCGTTACACGTTATATCCTATGTCTACATATCGTTATACGTTATATCCTACATCTACATATCGTTATACGATATATCCTATATGTAGATATTGTTATACGTTTTATCTTATATGTAGATAACGTTATACGTTATATCCTATATCTACATATCCTTATACGTTATATCCTATATCTACATATCGTCATACGTTATATACCATGTCTACGTATCGGTATATGTTATATCCTATATGTAGATAACGTTATACGTTATATCCTATATCTACGTATCGTTATACGTTATATCCTATATCTACATATCGTTATACGTTATATCCTATATCTACATATCGTTATACGTTACATCCTATATCTACGTATCGTTATACGTTATATCCTATATGTAGATAACGTTATACGTTATATCCTACATCTACATATCGTTATACGTTATATCCTATATGTAGATATCTTTATACGTTATATCCAATATCTGCATATCGTTATACGTTATATCCTATATCTACGTATCGTTATACGTTATGTCCTACATGTAGATAACGTTATACGTTATATCCTATGTCTACATATCGTTATACGTTATATCCTATATCTGCATATTGTTATACGTTATATCCTATATCTACATATCGTTATACGTTATATCCTATGTCTACATATCGTTATACGTTATATCCTATATGTAGATAACGTTATACGTTATATCCTATATGTAGATAATGTTATACGTTATATCCTATATCTACGTATCGTTGTACGCTATATATTATATCTACATATCGTTATACGTTATATCCTATGTCTACATATCGTTATACGTTATATCCTATATCTGCATATTGTTATACGTTATATCCTATATGTAGATAACGTTTTACGTTATATCCTATGTCTACATATCGCTATACGTTATATCCTATATCTGCATATTGTTAAACGTTATAGCCTATATCTACATATCGTTATACGTTATATCCTATGTCTACATATCGTTATACGTTATATCCTATATGTAGATAACGTTATATGTTATATCCTATATCTACGTATCGTTGCACGCTATATCCTATATCTACATATCGTTATACGTTATATCCTATCTCTACATATCGTTATACGTTATATCCTATATCTACATATCGTTATACGTTATATCCTATATCTACATATCGTTATACGTTATATCCTATATGTAGATAACGTTTTACGTTATATCCTGTATCTGCATATCGTTATACGGTATATCCTATGTCTACATATCGTTATACGTTATATCCTATATCTACGTATCGTTATACGTTATATCCTATATCTACATACCGCTATACGTTATATCCTATATCTACGTATCGTTATACGTTATATCCTATATGTAGATAACGTTATACGTTATATCCTACATCTACATATCTATATACGTTATATCCTGTATGTAGATATCGTTATAAGTTATGTCCCCTATCTGCATATCGTTATACGCTATATCCTATATCTACATATCGTTATACGTTATATCCTATATGTAGATAACGTTTTACGTTATATCCTATATCTACGTATCGTTATACGTTATTTCCTATGTCTACATATCGTTATACGTTATATCCTATATCTACATATCGTTATACGTTATATCCTATATCTACGTATCGTTATACGTTATATCCTATATGTAGATAACGTTATACGTTATATCCTACATATACATATCGTTATACGTTATATCCTATATGTAGATATCGTTATAAGTTATGTCCCCTATCTGCATATCGTTATACGCTATATCCTATATCTACATATCGTTATACGTTATATCCTATATGTAGATAACGTTTTACGTTATATCCTATATCTACATACCGTTATAGGTTATATCCTATATCTACATATCGTTATACGGTATATCCTATGTCTACATATCGTTATACGTTATATCCTATATCTACATATCGTTATACGTTATATCCTATGTCTACATATCGTTATACGTTATATACTACATCTACATATCGTTATACGATATATCCTATATGTAGATATCGATATACGTTATATCCTATATGTAGATAACGTTATACGTTATATCCTATATCTACATATCCTTATACGATATATCCTATATCTACATATCGTTATACGTTATATACCATGTCTACGTATCGTTATACGTTATATCCTATATCTACATATCGTTATACGTTATATCCTATATCTACATATCGTTATACGTTATATCCTATATCTACATACCGCTATAGGTTATATCCTATATCTACATATCGTTATACGGTATATCCTATGTCTACGTATCGTTATACGTTATATACCATGTCTACGTATCGTTATACGTTATATCCTCTATCTACGTATCGTTATACGTTATATCCTATATCTACATACCGCTATACGTTATATCCTATATCTACGTATCGTTATACGTTATATCCTATATGTACTTAACGTTATACGTTATATCCTATATCTATGTATCGTTATACGTTATATCCTATATCTACATATCGTTATACGTTATATCCTATATCTACGTATCGTTATACGTTATATCCTATATGTAGATATCGTTATAAGTTATGTCCCCTATCTGCATATCGTTATACGCTATATCCTATATCTACATATCGTTATACGTTATATCCTATATGTAGATAACGTTTTACGTTATATCCTATATCTACATACCGTTATAGGTTATATCCTATATCTACATATCGTTATACGGTATATCCTATGTCTACATATCGTTATACGTTATATCCTATATCTACATATCGTTATACGTTATATCCTATGTCTACATATCGTTATACGTTATATACTACATCTACATATCGTTATACGTTATATCCTATATGTAGATAACGTTATACGTTATATCCTACATCTACATATCGTTATACGTTATATCCTATATGTAGATATCTTTATACGTTATATCCAATATCTGCATATCGTTATACGTTATAACCTATATCTACGTATCGTTATACGTTATGTCCTATATGTAGATAACGTTATACGTTATATCCAATATCTGCATATCGTTATACGTTATATCCAATATCTACATACCGTTATACGTTATATCCTATATCTACATATCGTTATACGGTACATCCTATGTCTACATATCGTTATACGTTATATCCTATATCTACGTATCGTTATACGTTATATCCTATATCTACATACCGCTATACGTTATATCCTATATCGACATATCGTTATACGGTATATCCTATGTCTACATATCGTTATACCTTATATCCTATATGTAGATAACGTTATATGTTATATCCTATATCTACGTATCGTTATACGTTATGTCCTATATGTAGATAACGTTATATCCTACATCTACATATCGTTATACTTCATATCCGATATCTACATATCGTTATACGTTATATCCTATAGCTACATATCGTTGTACGTTATATCCTATATCTACGAATCGTTATACGTTGTATCCTATATGTAGATAACGTTATACGTTATATCCTATGTCTACATATCGTTATACGTTATATCCTACATCTACATATCGTTATACGATATATCCTATATGTAGATATCGTCATACATTATATCCTATATGTAGATAACGTTATACGTTATATCCTATATCTACATATCCCTATACGTTATATCCTATATCTACATATCGTTATGCGTTATATACCATGTCTACGTATCGTTATGCGTTATATCCTATATGTAGATAACGTTATACGTTATTTCCTATATCTACGTATCGTTATACGTTATATCCTATATCTACATATCGTTATACGTTATATCCTATATCTACATATCGTTATACGTTATATCCTATATCTACGTATCGTTATACGTTATATCCTATATGTAGATAACGTTATACGTTATATCCTACATCTACATATCGTTATACGTTATATCCTATATGTAGATATCTTTATACGTTATATCCAATATCTGCATATCGTTATACGTTATATCCTATATCTACGTATCGGTATACGTTATGTCCTATATGTAGATAACGTTATACGTTATATCCAATATCTGCATATCGTTATACGTTATATCCTACATCTACATATCGTTATACGATATATCCTATATGTAGATATCGTCATACATTATATCCTATATGTAGATAACGTTATACGTTATATCCTATATCTACATATCCCTATACGTTATATCCTATATCTACATATCGTTATGCGTTATATACCATGTCTACGTATCGTTATGCGTTATATCCTATATGTAGATAACGTTATACGTTATTTCCTATATCTACATACCGTTATAGGTTATATCCTATATCTATATATCGTTATACGTTATATCCTATATCTACATATCGTTATACGTTATATCCTATATCTACATATCGTTATACGTTATATCCTATGTCTACATATCGTTATACGTTATATACTACATCTACATATCGTTATACGATATATCCTATATGTAGATATCGATATACGTTATATCCTATATGTAGATAACGTTATACGTTATATCCTATATCTACATATACTTATACGATATATCCTATATCTACATATCGTTATACGTTATATACCATGTCTACGTATCGTTATACGTTATATCCTATATGCAGATAACGTTATACGTTATATCCTATATCTACATATCGTTATACGTTATATCCTATGTCTACATATCGTTATACGTTATATCCTATATCTGCATATTGTTATACGTTATATCCTATATGTAGATAACGCTATACGTTATATCCTATATCTACGTATCGTTGTACGCTATATCTTATAACTACATATCGTTATACGTTATATCCTATATCTACATATCGTTATACGTTATATCCTATGTCTACATATCGTTATACGTTATATACTACATCTACATATCGTTATACGATATATCCTATATGTAGATATCGATATACGTTATATCCTATATGTAGATAACGTTATACGTTATATCCTATATCTACATATCCTTATACGTTATATCCTATATCTACATATCGTTATACGTTATATACCATGTCTACGTATCGTTATACGTTATATCCTATATGTAGATAACGTTATACCTTATATCCTATGTCTACATGTCGTTATACGTTATATACCATGTCTACGTAACGCTATACGTTATATCCTATATGTAGATAACGTTATACGTTATATCCTATATCTACCTATCGTTATACGTTATATCCTATATCTACATATCTTTATACGTTATATCCTATATCTCCGTACCGTTATACGTTATATCCTATATGTAGATAACGTTATACGTTATATCCTATATGTAGATAACGTTATACGTTATATCCTACATCTACATATCGTTATACGTTATATCCTATATGTAGATATCTTTATACGTTATATCCAATATCTGCATATCGTTATACGTTATATCCTATATCTACGTATCGTTATACGTTATGTCCTACATCTACATATCGTTATACGATATATCCTATATGTAGATATCGTTATACGTTATATCCTATGTCTACATATCGTTATACGTTATATCCTACATCTGCATATTGTTATACGTTATATCCTATATCTACATATCGTTATACGTTATATCCTATGTCTACATATCGTTATACGTTATATCCTATATCTGCATATTGTTATACGTTATATCCTATATGTAGATAACGCTATACGTTATATCCTATATCTACGTATCGTTGTACGCTATATCTTATATCTACATATCGTTATACGTTATATCCTATATCTACATATCGTTACACGTTATATCCTATGTCTACATATCGTTATACGTTATATCCTACATCTACATATCGTTATACGATATATCCTATATGTAGATATTGTTATACGTTTTATCTTATATGTAGATAACGTTATACGTTATATCCTATATCTACATATCCTTATACGTTATATCCTATATCTACATATCGTCATACGTTATATACCATGTCTACGTATCGGTATATGTTATATCCTATATGTAGATAACGTTATACGTTATATCCTATATCTACGTATCGTTATACGTTATATCCTATATCTACATATCGTTATACGTTATATCCTATATCTACATATCGTTATACGTTACATCCTATATCTACGTATCGTTATACGTTATATCCTATATGTAGATAACGTTATACGTTATATCCTACATCTACATATCGTTATACGTTATATCCTATATGTAGATACCTTTATACGTTATATCCAATATCTGCATATCGTTATACGTTATATCCTATATCTACGTATCGTTATACGTTATGTCCTACATGTAGATAACGTTATACGTTATATCCTATGTCTACATATCGTTATACGTTATATCCTATATCTGCATATTGTTATACGTTATATCCTATATCTACATATCGTTATACGTTATATCCTATGTCTACATATCGTTATACGTTATATCCTATATGTAGATAACGTTATACGTTATATCCTATATGTAGATAATGTTATACGTTATATCCTATATCTACGTATCGTTGTACGCTATATATTATATCTACATATCGTTATACGTTATATCCTATGTCTACATATCGTTATACGTTATATCCTATATCTGCATATTGTTATACGTTATATCCTATATGTAGATAACGTTTTACGTTATATCCTATGTCTACATATCGCTATACGTTATATCCTATATCTGCATATTGTTAAACGTTATAGCCTATATCTACATATCGTTATACGTTATATCCTATGTCTACATATCGTTATACGTTATATCCTATATGTAGATAACGTTATATGTTATATCCTATATCTACGTATCGTTGCACGCTATATCCTATATCTACATATCGTTATACGTTATATCCTATCTCTACATATCGTTATACGTTATATCCTATATCTACATATCGTTATACGTTATATCCTATATCTACATATCGTTATACGTTATATCCTATATGTAGATAACGTTTTACGTTATATCCTATATCTGCATATCGTTATACGGTATATCCTATGTCTACATATCGTTATACGTTATATCCTATATCTACGTATCGTTATACGTTATATCCTATATCTACATACCGCTATACGTTATATCCTATATCTACGTATCGTTATACGTTATATCCTATATGTAGATAACGTTATACGTTATATCCTACATCTACATATCTATATACGTTATATCCTGTATGTAGATATCGTTATAAGTTATGTCCCCTATCTGCATATCGTTATACGCTATATCCTATATCTACATATCGTTATACGTTATATCCTATATGTAGATAACGTTTTACGTTATATCCTATATCTACGTATCGTTATACGTTATTTCCTATGTCTACATATCGTTATACGTTATATCCTATATCTACATATCGTTATACGTTATATCCTATATCTACGTATCGTTATACGTTATATCCTATATGTACTTAACGTTATACGTTATATCCTATATCTATGTATCGTTATACGTTATATCCTATATCTACATATCGTTATACGTTATATCCTATATCTACATATCGTTATACGTTATATCCTATATCTACGTATCGTTATACGTTATATCCTATATGTAGATAACGTTATACGTTATATCCTACATATACATATCGTTATACGTTATATCCTATATGTAGATATCGTTATAAGTTATGTCCCCTATCTGCATATCGTTATACGCTATATCCTATATCTACATATCGTTATACGTTATATCCTATATGTAGATAACGTTTTACGTTATATCCTATATCTACATACCGTTATAGGTTATATCCTATATCTACATATCGTTATACGGTATATCCTATGTCTACATATCGTTATACGTTATATCCTATATCTACATATCGTTATACGTTATATCCTATGTCTACATATCGTTATACGTTATATACTACATCTACATATCGTTATACGATATATCCTATATGTAGATATCGATATACGTTATATCCTATATCTACATATCGTTATACGTTATATCCTATGTCTACATATCGTTATACGTTATATCCTATATCTGCATATTGTTATACGTTATATCCTATATGTAGATAACGTTTTACGTTATATCCTATATCTACATACCGTTATAGGTTATATCCTATATCTACATATCGTTATACGGTATATCCTATGTCTACATATCGTTATACGTTATATCCTATATCTACATATCGTTATACGTTATATCCTATATCTACATATCGTTATACGTTATATCCTATGTCTACATATCGTTATACGTTATATCCTATATCTACATATCGTTATACGTTATATCCTATGTCCACATATCGTTATACGTTATATCCTATATCTGCATATTGTTATACGTTATATCCTATATGTAGATAACGTTATACGTTATATCCTATATCTGCATATTGGTATACGTTATATCCTATATGTAGATAACGTTATACGTTATATCCTATATGTAGATAACGTTATACGCTAAATCCTATATCTACATATCGTTATACGTTATATCCTATGTCTACATATCGTTATACGTTATATCCTATATCTACATATCGTTATACGTTATATCCTATATCTACATATCGTTATACGTTATATCCTATGTCTACATATCGTTATACGTTATATACTACATCTACATATCGTTATACGATATATCCTATATGTAGATATCGATATACGTTATATCCTATATGTAGATAACGTTATACGTTATAAGCTATATCTACATATCCTTATACGATATATCCTATATCTACATATCGTTATACGTTATATACCATGTCTACGTATCGTTATACGTTATATCCTATATGTAGATAACGTTATACGTTATATCCTATATCTACATATCGTTATACGTTATATCCTATGTCTACATATCGTTATACGTTATATCCTATATCTGCATATTGTTATACGTTATATCCTATATGTAGATAACGCTATACGTTATATCCTATATCTACGTATCGTTGTACGCTATATCTTATATCTACATATCGTTATACGTTATATCCTATATCTACATATCGTTATACGTTATATCCTATGTCTACATATCGTTATACGTTATATACTACATCTACATATCGTTATACGATATATCCTATATGTAGATATCGATATACGTTATATCCTATATGTAGATAACGTTATACGTTATATCCTATATCTACATATCCTTATACGTTATATCCTATATCTACATATCGTTATACGTTATATACCATGTCTACGTATCGTTATACGTTATATCCTATATGTAGATAACGTTATACCTTATATCCTATGTCTACATATCGTTATACGTTATATACCATGTCTACGTAACGTTATACGTTATATCCTATATGTAGATAACGTTATACGTTATATCCTATATCTACCTATCGTTATACGTTATATCCTATATCTACATATCTTTATGCGTTATATCCTATATCTCCGTATCGTTATACGTTATATCCTATATGTAGATAACGTTATACGTTATATCCTATATGTAGATAACGTTATACGTTATATCCTACATCTACATATCGTTATACGTTATATCCTATATGTAGATATCTTTATACGTTATATCCAATATCTGCATATCGTTAAACGTTATATCCTATATCTACGTATCGTTATACGTTATGTCCTACATCTACATATCGTTATACGATATATCCTATATGTAGATATCGTTATACGTTATATCCTATGTCTACATATCGTTATACGTTATATCCTACATCTGCATATTGTTATACGTTATATCCTATATCTACATATCGTTATACGTTATATCCTATGTCTACATATCGTTATACGTTATATCCTATATGTAGATAACGTTATATGTTATATCCTATATCTACGTATCGTTGCACGCTATATCCTATATCTACATATCGTTATACGTTATATCCTATCTCTACATATCGTTATACGTTATATCCTATATCTACATATCGTTATACGTTATATCCTATATCTACATATCGTTATACGTTATATCCTATATGTAGATAACGTTTTACGTTATATCCTATATCTGCATATCGTTATACGGTATATCCTATGTCTACATATCGTTATACGTTATATCCTATGTCTACGTATCGTTATACGTTATATCCTATATCTACATACCGCTATACGTTATATCCTATATCTACGTATCGTTATACGTTATATCCTATATGTAGATAACGTTATACGTTATATCCTACATCTACATATCTATATACGTTATATCCTGTATGTAGATATCGTTATAAGTTATGTCCCCTATCTGCATATCGTTATACGCTATATCCTATATCTACATATCGTTATACGTTATATCCTATATGTAGATAACGTTTTACGTTATATCCTATATCTACGTATCGTTATACGTTATTTCCTATGTCTACATATCGTTATACGTTATATCCTATATCTACATATCGTTATACGTTATATCCTATATCTACGTATCGTTATACGTTATATCCTATATGTACTTAACGTTATACGTTATATCCTATATCTATGTATCGTTATACGTTATATCCTATATCTACATATCGTTATACGTTATATCCTATATCTACATATCGTTATACGTTATATCCTATATCTACGTATCGTTATACGTTATATCCTATATGTAGATAACGTTATACGTTATATCCTACATATACATATCGTTATACGTTATATCCTATATGTAGATATCGTTATAAGTTATGTCCCCTATCTGCATATCGTTATACGCTATATCCTATATCTACATATCGTTATACGTTATATCCTATATGTAGATAACGTTTTACGTTATATCCTATATCTACATACCGTTATAGGTTATATCCTATATCTACATATCGTTATACGGTATATCCTATGTCTACATATCGTTATACGTTATATCCTATATCTACATATCGTTATACGTTATATCCTATGTCTACATATCGTTATACGTTATATACTACATCTACATATCGTTATACGATATATCCTATATGTAGATATCGATATACGTTATATCCTATATCTACATATCGTTATACGTTATATCCTATGTCTACATATCGTTATACGTTATATCCTATATCTGCATATTGTTATACGTTATATCCTATATGTAGATAACGTTTTACGTTATATCCTATATCTACATACCGTTATAGGTTATATCCTATATCTACATATCGTTATACGGTATATCCTATGTCTACATATCGTTATACGTTATATCCTATATCTACATATCGTTATACGTTATATCCTATATCTACATATCGTTATACGTTATATCCTATGTCTACATATCGTTATACGTTATATCCTATATCTACATATCGTTATACGTTATATCCTATGTCCACATATCGTTATACGTTATATCCTATATCTGCATATTGTTATACGTTATATCCTATATGTAGATAACGTTATACGTTATATCCTATATCTGCATATTGGTATACGTTATATCCTATATGTAGATAACGTTATACGTTATATCCTATATGTAGATAACGTTATACGCTAAATCCTATATCTACATATCGTTATACGTTATATCCTATGTCTACATATCGTTATACGTTATATCCTATATCTACATATCGTTATACGTTATATCCTATATCTACATATCGTTATACGTTATATCCTATGTCTACATATCGTTATACGTTATATACTACATCTACATATCGTTATACGATATATCCTATATGTAGATATCGATATACGTTATATCCTATATGTAGATAACGTTATACGTTATAAGCTATATCTACATATCCTTATACGATATATCCTATATCTACATATCGTTATACGTTATATACCATGTCTACGTATCGTTATACGTTATATCCTATATGTAGATAACGTTATACGTTATATCCTATATCTACATATCGTTATACGTTATATCCTATGTCTACATATCGTTATACGTTATATCCTATATCTGCATATTGTTATACGTTATATCCTATATGTAGATAACGCTATACGTTATATCCTATATCTACGTATCGTTGTACGCTATATCTTATATCTACATATCGTTATACGTTATATCCTATATCTACATATCGTTATACGTTATATCCTATGTCTACATATCGTTATACGTTATATACTACATCTACATATCGTTATACGATATATCCTATATGTAGATATCGATATACGTTATATCCTATATGTAGATAACGTTATACGTTATATCCTATATCTACATATCCTTATACGTTATATCCTATATCTACATATCGTTATACGTTATATACCATGTCTACGTATCGTTATACGTTATATCCTATATGTAGATAACGTTATACCTTATATCCTATGTCTACATATCGTTATACGTTATATCCTATATCTACATATCGTTATACGTTATATCCTATATCTACATATCGTTATACGTTATATCCTATATCTACGTATCGTTATACGTTATATCCTATATGTAGATAACGTTATACGTTATATCCTATGTCTACATATCGTTATACGTTATATCCTATATCTGCATATTGTTATACGTTATATCCTATATGTAGATAACGTTATACGTTATATCCTATGTCTACATATCGCTATACGATATATCCTATATGTAGATATTGTTATACGTTTTATCCTATATGTAGATAACGTTATACGTTATATCCTATATCTACATATCCTTATACGTTATATCCTATATCTACATATCGTCATACGTTATATACCATGTCTACGTATCGTTATATGTTATATCCTGTATGTAGATAACGTTATACGTTATATCCTATATCTACGTATCGTTATACGTTATATCCTATATCTACATATCGTTATACGTTATATCCTATATCTACATATCGTTATACGTTATATCCTATATCTACGTATCGTTATACGTTATATCCTATATGTAGATAACGTTATACGTTATATCCTATGTCTACATATCGTTATACGTTATATCCTATATCTGCATATTGTTATACGTTATATCCTATATGTAGATAACGTTATACGTTATATCCTATGTCTACATATCGCTATACGTTATATCCTATATGTAGATAACGTTATACGTTATATCCTATATGTAGATAATGTTATACGTTATATCCTATATCTACGTATCGTTGTACGCTATATCCTATATCTACATATCGTTATACGTTATATCCTATATCTACGTATCGTTGTACGCTATATCCTATATCTACATATCGTTATACGTTATATCCTATGTCTACATATCGTTATACGTTATATCCTATATCTGCATATTGTTATACGTTATATCCTACATGTAGATAACGTTATACGTTATATCCTATGTCTACATATCGCTATACGTTATATCCTATATCTGCATATTGTTAAACGTTATAGCCTATATCTACATATCGTTATACGTTATATCCTATGTCTACATATCGTTATACGTTATATCCTATATGTAGATAACGTTATACTTTGTATCCTATACCTACGTATCGTTGTACGCTATATCCTATGTCTACATATCGTTATACGTTATATCCTATATGTAGATAACGTTATACGTTATATCCTATATCTACGTATCGTTGTACGCTATATCCTATATCTACATATCGTTATACGTTATATCCTATGTCTACATATCGTTATACGTTATATCCTATATCTGCATATTGTTCTACGTTATATCCTATATCTACATATGGTTATACGTTATATCCTATATGTAGATAACGTTTTACGTTATATCCTATATCTACATATCGTTATACGGTATATCCTATGTCTACGTATCGTTATACGTTATATCCTATATCTACGTATCGTTTTACGTTATATCCTATATCTACATATCGTTATACCTTATATCCTATGTCTACATATCGTTATACGTTATATACCATGTCTACGTATCGTTATACGTTATATCCTATAAGTAGATAACGTTATATGTTATATCCTATGTCTACATATCGTTATACGTTATATACCATGTCTACGTATCGTTATACGTTATATCCTATAAGTAGATAACGTTATACGTTATATCCTATATCTACGTATCTTTATACGTTATATCCTATATCTACGTATCGTTATACCTTATATCCTATGTCTACATATCGTTATACGTTATATACCATGTCTACGTATCGTTATACGTTATATCCTATAAGTAGATAACGTTATATGTTATATCCTATGTCTACATATCGTTATACGTTATATACCATGTCTACGTATCGTTATACGTTATATCCTATAAGTAGATAACGTTATACGTTATATCCTATATCTACGTATCGTTATACGTTATATCCTATATCTACATATCGTTATACGTTATATCCTATATCTACATATCGTTATACGTTATATCCTATATCTACGTATCGTTATACGTTATATCCTATATCTACGTATCGTTATAAGTTATATCATATATCTACGTATCGTTATACGTTATATCATATATCTACGTATCGTTTTACGTTATATCCTATATCTACATATCGTTATACCTTATATCCTCTGTCTACATATCGTTATACGTTATATCCTATATCTACGTATCGTTATACTTTATATCCTATATCTACATACCGCTATACGTTATATCCTATATGTAGATAACGTTATACGTTATATCATATATCTACGTATCGTTATACGTTATATCCTATATCTACATATCGTTATACGTTATATCCTATATCTACATATTGGTATACGTTATATCCTATATGTAGATAACGTTATACGTTATATCCTATATGTAGATAACGTTATACGCTAAATCCTATATCTACATATCCTTATACGTTATATCCTATATCTACATATCGTTATACGTTATATCCTATATCTACATATCGTTATACGTTATATCCTATATCTACGTATCGGTATACGTTATGTCCTATATGTAGATAACGTTATACGTTATATCCTATGTCTACATATCGCCATACGCTATATCCTATATCTGCATTTTCTTAAACGTTATAGCCTATATCTACATATCGTTATACGTTATATCCTATGTCTACATATCGTCATACGTTATATCCTATATGTCGATAACGTTATACGTTATATCCTATACCTACGTGTCGTTGTACGCTATATCCTATGTCTACATATCGTTATACGTTATATCCTATATGTAGATAACGTTATACGTTATATCCTATATCTACGTATCGTTATACGGTATATCCTATGTCTACATATCGTTATACGTTATATCCTATATCTACGTATCGTCATACGTTATATCCTATGTCTACATATCGCTATACGTTATATCCTATATCTACGTATCGTCATACGTTATATCCTATGTCTACATATCGCTATACGCTATATCCTATATCTGCATATTCTTAAACGTTATAGCCTATATCTACATATCGTTATACGTTATATCCTATGTCTACATATCGTTATACGTTATATCCTATAAGTAGATAACGTTATATGTTATATCCTATGTCTACATATCGTTATACGTTATATACCATGTCTACGTATCGTTATACGTTATATCCTATAAGTAGATAACGTTATACGTTATATCCTATATCTACGTATCGTTATACGTTATATCCTATATCTACATATCGTTATACGTTATATCCTATATCTACATATCGTTATACGTTATATCCTATATCTACGTATCGTTATACGTTATATCCTATATCTACGTATCGTTATACGTTATATCATATATCTACGTATCGTTATACGTTATATCATATATCTACGTATCGTTTTACGTTATATCCTATATCTACATATCGTTATACCTTATATCCTATGTCTACATATCGTTATACGTTATATCCTATATCTACGTATCGTTATACTTTATATCCTATATCTACATACCGCTATACGTTATATCCTATATGTAGATAACGTTATACGTTATATCATATATCTACGTATCGTTATACGTTATATCCTATATCTACATATCGTTATACGTTATATCCTATATCTACATATCGTTATACGTTATATCCTATATCTACATATCGTTATACGTTATATCCTATATGTAGATAACGTTATACGTTATACCTATATGTAGATAACGTTATACGTTATATCCTATATCTACGTATCGTTGTACGCTATATCCTATATCTACGTATCAGTATACGTTGTATCCTATGTCTACATATCGTTATACGTTATATCCTATATCTGCATATTGTTATACGTTATATCCTATATGTAGATAACGTTATACGTTATATCCTATATCTGCATATTGGTATACGTATTATCCTATATGTAGATAACGTTATACGTTATATCCTATATGTAGATAACGTTATACGCTAAATCCTATATCTACATATCCTAATACGTTATATCCTATATCTACATATCGTTATACGTTATATCCTATATCTACGTATCGTTATACGTTATATCCTATATGTAGATAACGTTATACGTTATATCCTACATCTACATATCGTTATACGTTATATCCTATATGTAGATATCTTTATACGTTATATCCAATATCTGCATATCGTTATACGTTATATCCTATATCAACGTATCGGTATACGTTATGTCCTATATGTAGATAACGTTGTACGTTATATCCTATGTCTACATATCGCTATACGCTATATCCTATATCTGCATATTCTTAAACGTTATAGCCTATATCTACATATCGTTATACGTTATATCCTATGTCTACATATCGTTATACGTTATATCCTATATGTCGATAACGTCATACGTTATATCCTATACCTACGTATCGTTGTACGCTATATCCTATGTCTACATGTCGTTATACGTTATATCCTATATGTAGATAACGTTATACGTTATATCCTATATCTACGTATCGTTATACGGTATATCCTATGTCTACATATCGTTATACGTTATATCCTATATCTACGTATCGTTATACTTTATATCCTATATCTACATACCGCTATACGTTATATCCTATATGTAGATAACGTTATACGTTATATCATATATCTACGTATCGTTGTACGCTATATCTTATATCTACATATCGTTATACGTTATATCCTATATCTACATATCGTTATACGTTATATCCTATGTCTACATATCGTTATACGTTATATACTACATCTACATATCGTTATACGATATATCCTATATGTAGATATCGATATACGTTATATCCTATATGTAGATAACGTTATACGTTATATCCTATATCTACATATCCTTATACGTTATATCCTATATCTACATATCGTTATACGTTATATACCATGTCTACGTATCGTTATACGTTATATCCTATATGTAGATAACGTTATACCTTATATCCTATGTCTACATATCGTTATACGTTATATACCATGTCTACGTAACGTTATACGTTATATCCTATATGTAGATAACGTTATACGTTATATCCTATATCTACCTAACGTTATACGTTATATCCTATATCTACATATCTTTATGCGTTATATCCTATATCTCCGTATCGTTATACGTTATATCCTATATGTAGATAACGTTATACGTTATATCCTATATGTAGATAACGTTATACGTTATATCCTACATCTACATATCGTTATACGTTATATCCTATATGTAGATATCTTTATACGTTATATCCAATATCTGCATATCGTTAAACGTTATATCCTATATCTACGTATCGTTATACGTTATGTCCTACATCTACATATCGTTATACGATATATCCTATATGTAGATATCGTTATACGTTATATCCTATGTCTACATATCGTTATACGTTATATCCTACATCTGCATATTGTTATACGTTATATCCTATATCTACATATCGTTATACGTTATATCCTATGTCTACATATCGTTATACGTTATATCCTATATCTGCATATTGTTATACGTTATATCCTATATGTAGATAACGCTATACGTTATATCCTATATCTACGTATCGTTGTACGCTATATCTTATATCTACATATCGTTATACGTTATATCCTATATCTACATATCGTTATACTTTATATCCTATGTCTACATATCGTTATACGTTATATCCTACATCTACATATCGTTATACGATATATCCTATATGTAGATATTGTTATACGTTTTATCCTATATGTAGATAACGTTATACGTTATATCCTATATCTACATATCCTTATACGTTATATCCTATATCTACATATCGTCATACGTTATATACCATGTCTACGTATCGTTATATGTTATATCCTGTATGTAGATAACGTTATACGTTATATCCTATATCTACGTATCGTTATACGTTATATCCTATATCTACATATCGTTATACGTTATATCCTATATCTACATATCGTTATACGTTATATCCTATATCTACGTATCGTTATACGTTATATCCTATATGTAGATAACGTTATACGTTATATCCTATGTCTACATATCGTTATACGTTATATCCTATATCTGCATATTGTTATACGTTATATCCTATATGTAGATAACGTTATACGTTATATCCTATGTCTACATATCGCTATACGTTATATCCTATATGTAGATAACGTTATACGTTATATCCTATATGTAGATAATGTTATACGTTATATCCTATATCTACATATCGTTATACGTTATATCCTATATCTACGTATCGTTATACGTTATATCCTATATGTAGATAACGTTATACGTTATATCCTATGTCTACATATCGTTATACGTTATATCCTATATCTGCATATTGTTATACGTTATATCCTATATGTAGATAACGTTATACGTTATATCCTATGTCTACATATCGCTATACGTTATATCCTATATGTAGATAACGTTATACGTTATATCCTATATGTAGATAATGTTATACGTTATATCCTATATCTACGTATCGTTGTACGCTATATCCTATATCTACATATCGTTATACGTTATATCCTATATCTACGTATCGTTGTACGCTATATCCTATATCTACATATCGTTATACGTTATATCCTATGTCTACATATCGTTATACGTTATATCCTATATCTGCATATTGTTATACGTTATATCCTATATGTAGATAACGTTATACGTTATATCCTATGTCTACATATCGCTATACGTTATATCCTATATCTGCATATTGTTAAACGTTATAGCCTATATCTACATATCGTTATACGTTATATCCTATGTCTACATATCGTTATACGTTATATCCTATATGTAGATAACGTTATACTTTGTATCCTATACCTACGTATCGTTGTACGCTATATCCTATGTCTACATATCGTTATACGTTATATCCTATATGTAGATAACGTTATACGTTATATCCTATATCTACGTATCGTTGTACGCTATATCCTATATCTACATATCGTTATACGTTATATCCTATGTCTACATATCGTTATACGTTATATCCTATATCTGCATATTGTTCTACGTTATATCCTATATCTACATATGGTTATACGTTATATCCTATATGTAGATAACGTTTTACGTTATATCCTATATCTACATATCGTTATACGGTATATCCTATGTCTACGTATCGTTATACGTTATATCCTATATCTACGTATCGTTTTACGTTATATCCTATATCTACATATCGTTATACCTTATATCCTATGTCTACATATCGTTATACGTTATATACCATGTCTACGTATCGTTATACGTTATATCCTATAAGTAGATAACGTTATATGTTATATCCTATGTCTACATATCGTTATACGTTATATACCATGTCTACGTATCGTTATACGTTATATCCTATAAGTAGATAACGTTATACGTTATATCCTATATCTACGTATCGTTATACGTTATATCCTATATCTACGTATCGTTATACCTTATATCCTATGTCTACATATCGTTATACGTTATATACCATGTCTACGTATCGTTATACGTTATATCATATATCTACGTATCGTTATACGTTATATCATATATCTACGTATCGTTTTACGTTATATCCTATATCTACGTATCGTTATAAGTTATATCCTATATCTACATATCGTTATACGTTATATCCTATATCTACATATCGTTATACGTTATATCCTATATCTACGTATCGTTATACGTTATATCCTATATCTACGTATCGTTATAAGTTATATCATATATCTACGTATCGTTATACGTTATATCATATATCTACGTATCGTTTTACGTTATATCCTATATCTACATATCGTTATACCTTATATCCTCTGTCTACATATCGTTATACGTTATATCCTATATCTACGTATCGTTATACTTTATATCCTATATCTACATACCGCTATACGTTATATCCTATATGTAGATAACGTTATACGTTATATCATATATCTACGTATCGTTATACGTTATATCCTATATCTACATATCGTTATACGTTATATCCTATATCTACATATCGTTATACGTTATATCCTATATCTACATATCGTTATACGTTATATCCTATGTCTACATATCGTTATACGTTATATCCTATATCTGCATATTGTTATACGTTATATCCTATATCTACATATCGTTATACGTTGTATCCTATGTCTACATATCGTTATACGTTATATCCTATATGTAGATAACGTTATACGTTATACCTATATGTAGATAACGTTATACGTTATATCCTATATCTACGTATCGTTGTACGCTATATCCTATATCTACGTATCGTTATACGTTATATCCTATGTCTACATATCGTTATACGTTATATCCTATATCTGCATATTGTTATACGTTATATCCTATATGTAGATAACGTTATACGTTATATCCTATATCTGCATATTGGTATACGTTATATCCTATATGTAGATAACGTTATACGTTATATCCTATATGTAGATAACGTTATACGCTAAATCCTATATCTACATATCCTTATACGTTATATCCTATATCTACATATCGTTATACGTTATATCCTATATCTACATATCGTTATACGTTATATCCTATATCTACGTATCGGTATACGTTATGTCCTATATGTAGATAACGTTATACGTTATATCCTATGTCTACATATCGCTATACGCTATATCCTATATCTGCATTTTCTTAAACGTTATAGCCTATATCTACATATCGTTATACGTTATATCCTATGTCTACATATCGTCATACGTTATATCCTATATGTCGATAACGTTATACGTTATATCCTATACCTACGTGTCGTTGTACGCTATATCCTATGTCTACATATCGTTATACGTTATATCCTATATGTAGATAACGTTATACGTTATATCCTATATCTACGTATCGTTATACGGTATATCCTATGTCTACATATCGTTATACGTTATATCCTATATCTACGTATCGTCATACGTTATATCCTATGTCTACATATCGCTATACGTTATATCCTATATCTACGTATCGTCATACGTTATATCCTATGTCTACATATCGCTATACGCTATATCCTATATCTGCATATTCTTAAACGTTATAGCCTATATCTACATATCGTTATACGTTATATCCTATGTCTACATATCGTTATACGTTATATCCTATAAGTAGATAACGTTATATGTTATATCCTATGTCTACATATCGTTATACGTTATATACCATGTCTACGTATCGTTATACGTTATATCCTATAAGTAGATAACGTTATACGTTATATCCTATATCTACGTATCGTTATACGTTATATCCTATATCTACATATCGTTATACGTTATATCCTATATCTACATATCGTTATACGTTATATCCTATATCTACGTATCGTTATACGTTATATCCTATATCTACGTATCGTTATACGTTATATCATATATCTACGTATCGTTATACGTTATATCATATATCTACGTATCGTTTTACGTTATATCCTATATCTACATATCGTTATACCTTATATACTATGTCTACATATCGTTATACGTTATATCCTATATCTACGTATCGTTATACTTTATATCCTATTTCTACATACCGCTATACGTTATATCCTATATGTAGATAACGTTATACGTTATATCATATATCTACGTATCGTTATACGTTATATCCTATATCTACATATCGTTATACGTTATATCCTATATCTACATATCGTTATACGTTATATCCTATATCTACATATCGTTATACGTTATATCCTATATGTAGATAACGTTATACGTTATACCTATATGTAGATAACGTTATACGTTATATCCTATATCTACGTATCGTTGTACGCTATATCCTATATCTACGTATCAGTATACGTTGTATCCTATGTCTACATATCGTTATACGTTATATCCTATATCTGCATATTGTTATACGTTATATCCTATATGTAGATAACGTTATACGTTATATCCTATATCTGCATATTGGTATACGTATTATCCTATATGTAGATAACGTTATACGTTATATCCTATATGTAGATAACGTTATACGCTAAATCCTATATCTACATATCCTTATACGTTATATCCTATATCTACATATCGTTATACGTTATATCCTATATCTACGTATCGTTATACGTTATATCCTATATGTAGATAACGTTATACGTTATATCCTACATCTACATATCGTTATACGTTATATCCTATATGTAGATATCTTTATACGTTATATCCAATATCTGCATATCGTTATACGTTATATCCTATATCAACGTATCGGTATACGTTATGTCCTATATGTAGATAACGTTGTACGTTATATCCTATGTCTACATATCGCTATACGCTATATCCTATATCTGCATATTCTTAAACGTTATAGCCTATATCTACATATCGTTATACGTTATATCCTATGTCTACATATCGTTATACGTTATATCCTATATGTCGATAACGTCATACGTTATATCCTATACCTACGTATCGTTGTACGCTATATCCTATGTCTACATGTCGTTATACGTTATATCCTATATGTAGATAACGTTATACGTTATATCCTATATCTACGTATCGTTATACGGTATATCCTATGTCTACATATCGTTATACGTTATATCCTATATCTACGTATCGTTATACGTTATATCCTATGTCTACATATCGGTATACGCTATATCCTATATCTGCATATTCTTAAACGTTATAGCCTATATCTACATATCGTTATACGTTATATCCTATGTCTACATATCGTTATACGTTATATCCTATATGTCGATAACGTTATACGTTATATCCTATACCTAAGTATCGTTGTACGCTACATCCTATGTCTACATATCGTTATACGTTATATCCTATATGTAGATAACGTTATACGTTATATCCTATATCTACGTATCGTTGTACGCTATATCCTATATCTACATATCGTTATACGTTATATCCTATGTCTACATATCGTTATACGGTATATCCTATGTCTACGTATCGTTATACGTTATATCCTATATCTACGTATCGTTATACGTTATATCCTATATCTACATACCGCTATACGTTATATCCTATATCTACGTATCGTTATACGTTATATCCTATATGTAGATAACGTTATACGTTATATCCTACATCTACATATCTATATACCTTATATCCTGTATGTAGATATCGTTATACGTTATGTCCCCTATCTGCATATCGTTATACGCTATATCCTATATCTACATACCGTTATACGTTATATCCTATATGTAGATAACGTTTTACGTTATATCCTATATCTACGTATCGTTATACGTTATTTCCTATGTCTACATATCGTTATACGTTATATCATATATCTACGTATCGTTATACGTTATATCCTATATCTACGTATCGTTTTACGTTATATCCTATATCTACATATCGTTATACCTTATATCCTATGTCTACATATCGTTATACGTTATATACCATGTCTACGTATCGTTATACGTTATATCCTATAAGTAGATATCGTTATAAGTTATATCCTATATCTACGTATCGTTATACGTTATATCTTATATCTACATATCGTTATACGTTATATCCTATATCTACATATCGTTATACGTTATATCCTGTATCTACGTATCGTTATACGTTATATCCTATATCTACGTATCGTTATACGTTATATCATATATCTACGTATCGTTATACGTTATATCATATATCTACGTATCGTTATACGTTATATCATATATCTACGTATCGTTTTACGTTATATCCTATATCTACATATCGTTATACCTTATATCCTATGTCTACATATCGTTATACGTTATATACCATGTCTACGTATCGTTATACGTTATATCCTATATGTAGATAACGTTATACGTTACATCCTATATCTACGTATCGTTATACGTTATATCCTACATCTACATATCGTTATACGTTATATCCTATATCTACATATCGTTATACGTTATATCCTATATCTACGTATCGTTATACGTTATATCCTATATGTAGATAACGTTATACGTTATATCCTACATATACATATCATTATAGGTTATATCCTATATGTAGATATCTTTATACGTTTTATCCAAAGCTGCATATCGTTATACGTTATATCCTATATCTACATATCGTTGTACGTTATATCCTATGTCTACATATCGTTATACTTTATATCCTATATGTAGATAACGTTATACGTTATATCCTATATCTACATATCCTTATACGTTATATCCTATATCTACATATCGTTATACGTTATATACCATGTCTACGTATCGTTATACGTTATATCCTATATGTAGATAACGTTATACGTTATATCCTATATCTACATATCGTTATACGTTATATCCTATGTCTACATATCGTAATGCGTTATATCCTATATGTAGATAACGTTTTACGTTATATCCTATATCTACGTATCGTTATACGTTATATCCTATATCTACATATCGTTATACCTTATATCCTATGTCTACATATCGTTATACGCTATATCCTATATCTGCATATTCTTAAACGTTATAGCCTATATCTACATATCGTTATACGTTATATCCTATGTCTACATATCGTTATACGTTATATCCTATAAGTAGATAACGTTATATGTTATATCCTATGTCTACATATCGTTATACGTTATATACCATGTCTACGTATCGTTATACGTTATATCCTATAAGTAGATAACGTTATACGTTATATCCTATATCTACGTATCGTTATACGTTATATCCTATATCTACATATCGTTATACGTTATATCCTATATCTACATATCGTTATACGTTATATCCTATATCTACGTATCGTTATACGTTATATCCTATATCTACGTATCGTTATACGTTATATCATATATCTACGTATCGTTATACGTTATATCATATATCTACGTATCGTTTTACGTTATATCCTATATCTACATATCGTTATACCTTATATCCTATGTCTACATATCGTTATACGTTATATCCTATATCTACGTATCGTTATACTTTATATCCTATATCTACATACCGCTATACGTTATATCCTATATGTAGATAACGTTATACGTTATATCATATCTCTACGTATCGTTATACGTTATATCCTATATCTACATATCGTTATACGTTATATCCTATATCTACATATCGTTATACGTTATATCCTATATCTACATATCGTTATACGTTATATCCTATATGTAGATAACGTTATACGTTATACCTATATGTAGATAACGTTATACGTTATATCCTATATCTACGTATCGTTGTACGCTATATCCTATATCTACGTATCAGTATACGTTGTATCCTATGTCTACATATCGTTATACGTTATATCCTATATCTGCATATTGTTATACGTTATATCCTATATGTAGATAACGTTATACGTTATATCCTATATCTGCATATTGGTATACGTATTATCCTATATGTAGATAACGTTATACGTTATATCCTATATGTAGATAACGTTATACACTAAATCCTATATCTACATATCCTTATACGTTATATCCTATATCTACATATCGTTATGCGTTATATCCTATATCTACGTATCGTTATACGTTATATCCTATATGTAGATAACGTTATACGTTATATCCTACATCTACATATCGTTATACGTTATATCCTATATGTAGATATCTTTATACGTTATATCCAATATCTGCATATCGTTATACGTTATATCCTATATCAACGTATCGGTATACGTTATATCCTATAAGTAGATAACGTTATATGTTATATCCTATGTCTACATATCGTTATACGTTATATACCATGTCTACGTATCGTTATACGTTATATCCTATAAGTAGATAACGTTATACGTTATATCCTATATCTACGTATCGTTATACGTTATATCCTATATCTACATATCGTTATACGTTATATCCTATATCTACATATCGTTATACGGTATATCCTATATCTACGTATCGTTATACGTTATATCCTATATCTACGTATCGTTATACGTTATATCATATATCTACGTATCGTTATACGTTATATCATATATCTACGTATCGTTTTACGTTATATCCTATATCTACATATCGTTATACCTTATATCCTATGTCTACATATCGTTATACGTTATATCCTATATCTACGTATCGTTATACTTTATATCCTATATCTACATACCGCTATACGTTATATCCTATATGTAGATAACGTTATACGTTATATCATATATCTACGTATCGTTATAAGTTATATCCTATATCTACATATCGTTATACGTTATATCCTATATCTACATATCGTTATACGTTATATCCTATATCTACATATCGTTATACGTTATATCCTATATGTAGATAACGTTATACGTTATACCTATATGTAGATAACGTTATACGTTATATCCTATATCTACGTATCGTTGTACGCTATATCCTATATCTACGTATCAGTATACGTTGTATCCTATGTCTACATATCGTTATACGTTATATCCTATATCTGCATATTGTTATACGTTATATCCTATATGTAGATAACGTTATACGTTATATCCTATGTCTACATATCGTTATACGTTATATCCTATATGTCGATAACGTTATACGTTATATCCTATACCTACGTATCGTTGTACGCTACATCCTATGTCTACATATCGTTATACGTTATATCCTATATGTAGATAACGTTATACGTTATATCCTATATCTATGTATCGTTGTACGCTATATCCTATATCTACGTATCGTTATACGTTATATCCTATATCTACATACCGCTATACGTTATATCCTATATCTACGTATCGTTATACGTTATATCCTATATGTAGATAACGTTATACGTTATATCCTACATCTACATATCTATATACGTTATATCCTGTATGTAGATATCGTTATACGTTATATCCTATATGTAGATAACGTTATACGTTATATCCTACATCTACATATCTATATACGTTATATCCTGTATGTAGATAACGTTATACGTTATACCTATATGTAGATAACGTTATACGTTATATCCTATATCTACGTATCGTTGTACGCTATATCCTATATCTACGTATCGTTATACGTTATATCCTATGTCTACATATCGGTATACGCTATATCCTATATCTGCATATTCTTAAACGTTATAGCCTATATCTACATATCGTTATACGTTATATCCTATGTCTACATATCGTTATACGTTATATCCTATATGTCGATAACGTTATACGTTATATCCTATACCTACGTATCGTTGTACGCTACATCCTATGTCTACATATCGTTATACGTTATATCCTATATGTAGATAACGTTATACGTTATATCCTATATCTACGTATCGTTGTACGCTATATCCTATATCTACATATCGTTATACGTTATATCCTATGTCTACATATCGTTATACGGTATATCCTATGTCTACGTATCGTTATACGTTATATCCTATATCTACGTATCGTTATACGTTATATCCTATATCTACATACCGCTATACGTTATATCCTATATCTACGTATCGTTATACGTTATATCCTATATGTAGATAACGTTATACGTTATATCCTACATCTACATATCTATATACGTTATATCCTGTATGTAGATATCGTTATACGTTATGTCCCCTATCTGCATATCGTTATACGCTATATCCTATATCTACATATCGTTATACGTTATATCCTATATGTAGATAACGTTTTACGTTATATCCTATATCTACGTATCGTTATACGTTATTTCCTATGTCTACATATCGTTATACGTTATATCATATATCTACGTATCGTTATACGTTATATCCTATATCTACGTATCGTTTTACGTTATATCCTGTATCTACATATCGTTATACCTTATATCCTATGTCTACATATCGTTATACGTTATATACCATGTCTACGTATCGTTATACGTTATATCCTATAAGTAGATATCGTTATAAGTTATATCCTATATCTACGTATCGTTATACGTTATATCTTATATCTACATATCGTTATACGTTATATCCTATATCTACATATCGTTATACGCTATATCCTATATCTACGTATCGTTATACGTTATATCCTATATCTACCTATCGTTATACGTTATATCATATATCTACGTATCGTTATACGTTATATCATATATCTACGTATCGTTTTACGTTATATCCTATATCTACATATCGTTATACCTTATATCCTATGTCTACATATCGTTATACGTTATATACCATGTCTACGTATCGTTATACGTTATATCCTATATGTAGATAACGTTATACGTTACATCCTATATCTACGTATCGTTATACGTTATATCCTACATCTACATATCGTTATACGTTATATCCTATATCTACATATCGTTATACGTTATATCCTATGTCTACATATCGTTATACGTTATATCCTATACCTACGTATCGTTGTACGCTACATCCTATGTCTACATATCGTTATACGTTATATCCTATATGTAGATAACGTTATACGTTATATCCTATATCTACGTAACGTTGTACGCTATATCCTATATCTACATATCGTTATACGTTATATCCTATGTCTACATATCGTTATACGGTATATCCTATGTCTAAGTATCGTTATACGTTATATCCTATATCTACGTATCGTTATACGTTATATCCTATATCTACATACCGCTATACGTTATATCCTATATCTACGTATCGTTATTCGTTATATCCTATATGTAGATAACGTTATACGTTATATCCTACATCTACATATCTATATACGTTATATCCTGTATGTAGATATCGTTATACGTTATGTCCCCTATCTGCATATCGTTATACGCTATATCCTATATCTACATATCGTTATACGTTATATCCTATATGTAGATAACGTTTTACGTTATATCCTATATCTACGTATCGTTATACGTTATTTCCTATGTCTACATATCGTTATACGTTATATCATATATCTACGTATCGTTATACGTTATATCCTATATCTACGTATCGTTTTACGTTATATCCTATATCTACATATCGTTATACCTTATATCCTATGTCTACATATCGTTATACGTTATATACCATGTCTACGTATCGTTATACGTTATATCCTATAAGTAGATATCGTTATAAGTTATATCCTATATCTACGTATCGTTATACGTTATATCATATATCTACGTATCGTTATACGTTATATCATATATCTACGTATCGTTTTACGTTATATCCTATATCTACATATCGTTATACCTTATATCCTATGTCTACATATCGTTATACGTTATATACCATGTCTACGTATCGTTATACATTATATCCTATATGTAGATAACGTTATACGTTACATCCTATATCTACGTATCGTTATACGTTATATCCTACATCTACATATCGTTATACGTTATATCCTATATCTACATATCGTTATACGTTATATCCTATGTGTAGATAACGTTATACGTTATATCCTACATATACATATCATTATAGGTTATATCCTATATGTAGATATCTTTATACGTTTTATCCAAAGCTGCATATCGTTATACGTTATATCCTATATCTACATATCGTTGTACGTTATATCCTATGTCTACATATCCTTATACGTTATATCCTATATCTACATATCGTTATACGTTATATACCATGTCTACGTATCGTTATACGTTATATCCTATATGTAGATAACGTTATACGTTATATCCTATATCTACATACCGTTATACGTTATATCCTATGTCTACATATCGTAATACGTTATATCCTATTTGTAGATAACGTTTTACGTTATATCCTATATCTACGTATCGTTATACGTTATATCCTATATCTACATATCGTTATACCTTATATCCTATGTCTACATATCGTTATACGCTATATCCTATATCTGCATATTCTTAAACGTTATAGCCTATATCTACATATCGTTATACGTTATATCCTATGTCTACATATCGTTATACGTTATATCCTATAAGTAGATAACGTTATATGTTATATCCTATGTCTACATATCGTTATACGTTATACACCATGTCTACGTATCGTTATACGTTATATCCTATAAGTAGATAACGTTATACGTTATATCCTATATCTACGTATCGTTATACGTTATATCCTATATCTACATATCGTTATACGTTATATCCTATATCTACATATCGTTATACGTTATATCCTATATCTACGTATCGTTATACGTTATATCCTATATCTACGTATCGTTATGCGTTATATCATATATCTACGTATCGTTATACGTTATATCATATATCTACGTATCGTTTTACGTTATATCCTATATCTACATATCGTTATACCTTATATCCTATGTCTACATATCGTTATACGTTATATCCTATATCTACGTATCGTTATACTTTATATCCTATATCTACATACCGCTATACGTTATATCCTATATGTAGATAACGTTATACGTTATATCATATATCTACGTATCGTTATACGTTATATCCTATATCTACATATCGTTATACGTTATATCCTATATCTACATATCGTTATACGTTATATCCTATATCTACATATCGTTATACGTTATATCCTATATGTAGATAACGTTATACGTTATACCTATATGTAGATAACGTTATACGTTATATCCTATATCTACGTATCGTTGTACGCTATATCCTATATCTACGTATCAGTATACGTTGTATCCTATGTCTACATATCGTTATACGTTATATCCTATATCTGCATATTGTTATACGTTATATCCTATATGTAGATAACGTTATACGTTATATCCTATATCTGCATATTGGTATACGTATTATCCTATATGTAGATAACGTTATACGTTATATCCTATATGTAGATAACGTTATACGCTAAATCCTATATCTACATATCCTTATACGTTATATCCTATATCTACATATCGTTATACGTTATATCCTATATCTACGTATCGCTATACGTTATATCCTATATGTAGATAACGTTATACGTTATATCCTACATCTACATATCGTTATACGTTATATCCTATATGCAGATATCTTTATACGTTATATCCAATATCTGCATATCGTTATACGTTATATCCTATATCAACGTATCGGTATACGTTATGTCCTATATGTAGATAACGTTGTACGTTATATCCTATGTCTACATATCGCTATACGCTATATCCTATATCTGCATATTCTTAAACGTTATAGCCTATATCTACATATCGTTATACGTTATATCCTATGTCTACATATCGTTATACGTTATATCCTATATGCCGATAACGTCATACGTTATATCCTATACCTACGTATCGTTGTACGCTATATCCTATGTCTACATATCGTTATACGTTATATCCTATATGTAGATAACGTTATACGTTATATCATATATCTACGTATCGTTATACGGTATATCCTATGTCTACATATCGTTATACGTTATATCCTATATCTACGTATCGTTATACGTTATATCCTATGTCTACATATCGGTATACGCTATATCCTATATCTGCATATTCTTAAACGTTATAGCCTATATCTACATATCGTTATACGTTATATCCTATGTCTACATATCGTTATACGTTATATCCTATGTCTACATATCGTTATACGTTATATCCTATATGTCGATAACGTTATACGTTATATCCTATATCTACGTATCGTTATACGTTATATCCTATGTCTACATATCGGTATACGCTATATCCTATATCTGCATATTCTTAAACGTTATAGCCTATATCTACATACCGCTATACGTTATATCCTATATGTAGATAACGTTTTACGTTATATCCTATATCTACGTATCGTTATACGTTATTTCCTATGTCTACATATCGTTATACGTTATATCATATATCTACGTATCGTTATACGTTATATCCTATATCTACGTATCGTTTTACGTTATATCCTGTATCTACATATCGTTATACCTTATATCCTATGTCTACATATCGTTATACGTTATATACCATGTCTACGTATCGTTATACGTTATATCCTATAAGTAGATATCGTTATAAGTTATATCCTATATCTACGTATCGTTATACGTTATATCTTATATCTACATATCGTTATACGTTATATCCTATATCTACATATCGTTATACGTTATATCCTATATCTACGTATCGTTATACGTTATATCCTATATCTACGTATCGTTATACGTTATATCATATATCTACGTATCGTTATACGTTATATCATATATCTACGTATCGTTTTACGTTATATCCTATATCTACATATCGTTATACCTTATATCCTATGTCTACATATCGTTATACGTTATATACCATGTCTACGTATCGTTATACGTTATATCCTATATGTAGATAACGTTATACGTTACATCCTATATCTACGTATCGTTATACGTTATATCCTACATCTACATATCGTTATACGTTATATCCTATATCTACATATCGTTATACGTTATATCCTATGTCTACATATCGTTATACGTTATATCCTATATGTCGATAACGTTATACGTTATATCCTATACCTACGTATCGTTGTACGCTACATCCTATGTCTACATATCGTTATACGTTATATCCTATATGTAGATAACGTTATACGTTATATCCTATATCTACGTATCGTTGTACGCTATATCCTATATCTACATATCGTTATACGTTATATCCTATGTCTACATATCGTTATACGGTATATCCTATGTCTACGTATCGTTATACGTTATATCCTATATCTACGTATCGTTATACGTTATATCCTATATCTACATACCGCTATACGTTATATCCTATATCTACGTATCGTTATTCGTTATATCCTATATGTAGATAACGTTATACGTTATATCCTACATCTACATATCTATATACGTTATATCCTGTATGTAGATATCGTTATACGTTATGTCCCCTATCTGCATATCGTTATACGCTATATCCTATATCTACATATCGTTATACGTTATATCCTATATGTAGATAACGTTTTACGTTATATCCTATATCTACGTATCGTTATACGTTATTTCCTATGTCTACATATCGTTATACGTTATATCATATATCTACGTATCGTTATACGTTATATCCTATATCTACGTATCGTTTTACGTTATATCCTATATCTACATATCGTTATACCTTATATCCTATGTCTACATATCGTTATACGTTATATACCATGTCTACGTATCGTTATACATTATATCCTATATGTAGATAACGTTATACGTTACATCCTATATCTACATATCGTTATACGTTATATCCTATATCTACGTATCGTTATACGTTATATCCTATATGTAGATAACGTTATACGTTATATCCTACATATACATATCATTATAGGTTATATCCTATATGTAGATATCTTTATACGTTTTATCCAAAGCTGCATATCGTTATACGTTATATCCTATATCTACATATCGTTGTACGTTATATCCTATGTCTACATATCGTTATACTTTATATCCTATATGTAGATAACGTTATACGTTATATCCTATATCTACATATCCTTATACGTTATATCCTATATCTACATATCGTTATACGTTATATACCATGTCTACGTATCGTTATACGTTATATCCAATATGTAGATAACGTTATACGTTATATCCTATATCTACGTATCGTTATACGTTATATCCTATGTCTACATATCGGTATACGCTATATCCTATATCTGCATATTCTTAAACGTTATAGCCTATATCTACATATCGTTATACGTTATATCCTATGTCTACATATCGTTATACGTTATATCCTATATGTCGATAATGTTATACGTTATATCCTATACCTACGTATCGTTGTACGCTACATCCTATGTCTACATATCGTTATACGTTATATCCTATATGTAGATAACGTTATACGTTATATCCTATATCTACGTATCGTTGTACGCTATATCCTATATCTACATATCGTTATACGTTATATCCTATGTCTACATATCGTTATACGGTATATCCTATGTCTACGTATCGTTATACGTTATATCCTATATTTACATACCGCTATACGTTATATCCTATATCTACGTATCGTTATACGTTATATCCTATAAGTAGATAACGTTATATGTTATATCCTATGTCTACATATCGTTATACGTTATATACCATGTCTACGTATCGTTATACGTTATATCCTATATGTAGATAACGTTATACGTTATATCATATATCTACGTATCGTTATACGTTATATCCTATATCTACATATCGTTATACGTTATATCCTATATCTACATATCGTTATACGTTATATCCTATATCTACATATCGTTATACGTTATATCCTATATGTAGATAACGTTATACGTTATACCTATATGTAGATAACGTTATACGTTATATCCTATATCTACGTATCGTTGTACGCTATATCCTATATCTACGTATCAGTATACGTTGTATCCTATGTCTATATATCGTTATACGTTATATCCTATATCTGCATATTGTTATACGTTATATCCTATATGTAGATAACGTTATACGTTATATCCTATATCTGCATATTGGTATACGTATTATCCTATATGTAGATAACGTTATACGTTATATCCTATATGTAGATAACGTTATACGCTAAATCCTATATCTACATATCCTTATACGTTATATCCTATATCTACATATCGTTATACGTTATATCCTATATCTACGTATCGTTATACGTTATATCCTATATGTAGATAACGTTATACGTTATATCCTACATCTACATATCGTTATACGTTATATCCTATATGTAGATATCTTTATACGTTATATCCAATATCTGCATATCGTTATACGGTATATCCTATGTCTACATATCGTTATACGTTATATCCTATATCTACGTATCGTTGTACGCTATATCCTATATCTACATATCGTTATACGTTATATCCTATGTCTACATATCGTTATACGGTATATCCTATGTCTACGTATCGTTATACGCTATATCCTATATCTGCATATTCTTAAACGTTATAGCCTATATCTACATATCGTTATACGTTATATCCTATGTCTACATATCGTTATACGTTATATCCTATATGTCGATAACGTCATACGTTATATCCTATACCTACGTATCGTTGTACGCTATATCCTATGTCTACATATCGTTATACGTTATATCCTATATGTAGATAACGTTATACGTTATATCCTATATCTACGTATCGTTATACGGTATATCCTATGTCTACATATCGTTATACGTTATATCCTATATCTACGTATCGTTGTACGCTATATCCTATATCTACATATCGTTATACGTTATATCCTATGTCTACATATCGTTATACGGTATATCCTATGTCTACGTATCGTTATACGTTATATCCTATATCTACGTATCGTTATACGTTATATCCTATATCTACATACCGCTATACGTTATATCCTATATCTACGTATCGTTATACGTTATATCCTATATGTAGATAACGTTATACGTTATATCCTACATCTACATATCTATATACGTTATATCCTGTATGTAGATATCGTTATACGTTATGTCCCCTATCTGCATATCGTTATACGCTATATCCTATATCTACATATCGTTATACGTTATATCCTATATGTAGATAACGTTTTACGTTATATCCTATATCTACGTATCGTTATACGTTATTTCCTATGTCTACATATCGTTATACGTTATATCATATATCTACGTATCGTTATACGTTATATCCTATATCTACGTATCGTTTTATGTTATATCCTATATCTACATATCGTTATACCTTATATCCTATGTCTACATATCGTTATACGTTATATACCATGTCTACGTATCGTTATACGTTATATCCTATAAGTAGATATCGTTATAAGTTATATCCTATATCTACGTATCGTTATACGTTATATCTTATATCTACATATCGTTATACGTTATATCCTATATCTACATATCGTTATACGTTATATCCTATATCTACGTATCGTTATACGTTATATCCTATATCTACGTATCGTTATACGTTATATCATATATCTACGTATCGTTATACGTTATATCATATATCTACGTATCGTTTTACGTTATATCCTATATCTACATATCGTTATACCTTATATCCTATGTCTACATATCGTTATACGTTATATACCATGTCTACGTATCGTTATACGTTATATCCTATATGTAGATAACGTTATACGTTACATCCTATATCTACGTATCGTTATACGTTATATCCTATATGTAGATAACGTTATACGTTATATCCTACATATACATATCATTATAGGTTATATCCTATATGTAGATATCTTTATACGTTTTATCCAAAGCTGCATATCGTTATACATTATATCCTATATCTACATATCGTTGTACGTTATATCCTATGTCTACATATCGTTATACTTTATATCCTATATGTAGATAACGTTATACGTTATATCCTATATCTACATATCCTTATACGTTATATCCTATATCTACATATCGTTATACGTTATATACCATGTCTACGTATCGTTATACGTTATATCCTATATGTAGATAACGTTATACGTTATATCCTATATCTACATATCGTTATACGTTATATCCTATGTCTACATATCGTAATACGTTATATCCTATATGTAGATAACGTTTTACGTTATATCCTATATCTACGTATCGTTATACGTTATATCCTATATCTACATATCGTTATACCTTATATCCTATGTCTACATATCGTTATACGTTATATACCATGTCTACGTATCGTTATACGTTATATCCTATATGTAGATAACGTTATACGTTATATCCTATATCTACATATCGTTATACGGTATATCCTATGTCTACATATCGTTATACGTTATATCCTATACCTACATATCGTTATACGTTATATCCTATATCTACGTATCGTTATATCTTATATCCTATGTCGACATATCGTTATACGTTATATACCATGTCTACGTATCGTTATACGTTATATCCTATATGTAGATAACGTTATACGTTATATCCTATATCTACATATCGTTATACGGTATATCCTATGTCTACATATCGTTATACGTTATATCCTATATCTACATATCGTTATACGTTATATCCTATATCTACGTATCGTTATACATTATATCCTATATGTAGATAACGTTATACGTTATATCCTACATATACATATCGTTATACGTTATATCCTATATGTAGATAACTTTATACGTTATATCCAATAACTGCATATCGTTATACGTTATATCCTATATCTACATATCGTTATACGTTATATCCTATGTCTACATATCGTTATACTTTATATCCTATATGTAGATAACGTTATACGTTATATCCTATATGTACGTATCGTTGTACGCTATATCCTATGTCGACATATCGTCATACGCTATATCCTATAACTACGTATTGTTGTACGCTATATCCTATATCTACATATCGCTATACGTTATATACCATGTCTACATATCGTTATACGTTATATCCTATATGTAGATAACGTTATACGTTATATCCTATGTCTACATATCGTTATACGTTATATCCTATGTCTACATATCGTTATACGTTATATCCTATATGTAGATAACGTTATACGTTATATCCTGTATCTGCATATTGGTATACGTTATATCCTCTATGTAGATAACGTTATACGTTATATCCTATATCTACGTATCGTTGTACGCTATATCCTATATCTACATATCGTTATACGTTATATCCTATGTCTACATATCGTTATACGTTACATCCTACATCTACATATCGTTATACGATATATCCTATATGTAGATATCGTTATACGTTATATCCTATATGTAGATAACGTTATACGGTATATCCTATATGTAGATAACGTTATACGTTATATCCTATATCTACATATCCTTGTACGTTATATCCTATATCTACATATCGTTATACGTTATATACCATGTCTACGTATCGTTATACGTTATATACCATGTCTACGTATCGTTATACGTTATATCCTACATCTACATACCGCTATACGTTATATCCTATACCTACGTATCGTTATACGTTATATCCTATATGTAGATAACGTTATACGTTATATCCTACATCTACATATCTATATACGTTATATCCTGTATGTAGATATCGTTATACGTTCTGTCCCCTATCTGCATATCGTTATACGCTATATCCTATATCTACATATCGTTATACGTTATATCCTATGTCTACATATCGTAATACGTTATATCGTATATCTACGTGTCGTTATACGTTATTTCCTATATCTACGTATCGTTATACGTTATATCATATATCTACGTATCGTTATACGTTATATCATATATCTACGTATCGTTTTACGTTATATCCTGTATCTACATATCGTTATACCTTATATCCTATGTCTACATATCGTTATACGTTATATACCATGTCTACGTATCGTTATACGTTATATCCTATATGTAGATAACGTTATACGTTACATCCTATATCTACGTATCGTTATACGTTATATCCTATATCTACATATCGTTATACGTTATATCCTATATCTACATATCGTTATACGTTATATCCTATATCTACGTATCGTTATACGTTATATCCTATATGTAGATAACGTTATACGTTATATCCTACATATACATATCGTTATACGTTATATCCTATATGTAGATATCTTTATACGTTATATCCAATATCTGCATATCGCTATACGTTATATCCTATATCTACATATCGTTATACGTTATATCCTATGTCTACATATCGTTATACTTTATATCCTATATGTAGATAACGTTATACGTTATATCCTAGATCTACGTATCGTTGTACGCTATATCCTATGTCTTCATATCGTTATACGTTATATCCTATATCTACGTATCGTTGTACGCTATATCCTATATCTACATATCGTTATACGTTATATACCATGTCTACGTATCGTTATACGTTATATCCTATATGTAGATAACGTTATACGTTATATCCTATATCTACATATCGTTATACGTTATATCCTATGTCTACATATCGTTATACGTTATATCCTATATCTGCATATTGTTATACGTTATATCCTATATGTAGATAACGTTATACGTTATATCCTATATCTGCATATTGGTATACGTTATATCCTATGTCTACATACCGTTATACGTTATATCCTACATCTACATATCGTTATACGATATATCCTATATGTAGATATCGGTATACGTTATATACTATATGTAGATAACGTTATACGTTATATCCTATATGTAGATAACGTTATACGTTATATCCTATATCTACATATCCTTATACGTTATATCCTATATCTACATATCGTTATACGGTATATCCTATGTCTACATATCGTTATACGTTATATCCTATATCTACGTATCGTTATACGTTATATCCCATATCTACATAGCGCTATACGTTATATCCTATATCTACGTATCGTTATATGTTATATCCTATATGTAGATAACGTTATACGTTATATCTTACTTCTACATATCGTTATACGTTATATCCTGTATGTAGATATCGTTATACGTTATGTCCCCTATCTGCATATCGTTATACGCTATATCCTATATCTACATATCGTTATACGTTATATCCTATATGCTGATAACGTTTTACGTTATATCCTATATCTACATATCCTTATACGTTATATCGTATATCTACATATCGTTATACGTTATATACCATGTCTACGTATCGTTATACGTAATGTACCATGTCTACGTATCGTTATACGTTATATCCTACATCTACATACCGCTATACGTTATATCCTATACCTACGTATCGTTATACGTTATATCCTATATGTAGATAACGTTATACGTTATATCCTACATCTACATATCTATATACGTTATATCCTGTATGTAGATGTCGTTATACTTTATGTCCCCTATCTGCATATCGTTATACGCTATATAATATATGTACACATCGTTATACGTTATACCCTATATGTAGATAACGTTTTACGTTATATCCTATATCTACGTATCGTTTTATGTTATATCCTATATGTAGATAACGTTATACGTTATATCCTATATCTACGTATCGTTGTACGCTATATCCTATGTCTACATATCGTTATACGTTATATCCTATGTCTACATATCGTTATACTTTATATCCTATATGTAGATAACGTTATACGTTATATTCTATATCTACGTATCGTTATACGTTATCCTATATGTAGATAACGTTATACGTTATATCCTACATACACATATCGTTATACGTTATATCCTATATGTAGATATCTTTATACGTTATATCCAATATCTGCATATCGTTATACGTTGTATCCTATATCTACATATCGTTATACGTTATATCCTATGTCTACATATCGTTATACTTTATATCCTATATGTAGATAACGTTATACGTTATATTCTATATCTACGTATCGTTGTACGCTATATCCTATGTCTACAGATCGTTAGACGTTATATCCTATATCTACGTATCGTTATACGCTATATCCTATATTTACATACCGCTATACGTTATATCCTATATCTACGTATCGTTATACGTTATATCCTATATGTAGATAACGTTATACGTTATATCCTATATCTACATATCGTTATACGATATATCCTATATGTAGATATCGTTATGCGTTATATCCTATATGTAGATAACGTTATACGTTATATCCTATATGTAGATAACGTTATACGTTATATCCTATATCTACATATCCTTATATGTTATATCCTATATCTACATATCGTTATACGTTATATAACATGTCTACGTATCGTTATACGTTATATCCCATATCTACATACCGCTATACGTTATATCCTATATCTACGTATCGTTATACGTTATATCCTATATGTAGTTAACGTTATACGCTAAATCCTATATCTACATATCCTTATACGTTATATCCTATATCTACATATCGTTATACGTTATATCCTATATCTACGTATCGTTATACGTTATATCCTATATGTAGATAACGTTATACGTTATATCCTACATCTACATATCGTTATACGTTATATCCTATATGTAGATATCTTTATACGTTATATCCAATATCTGCATATCGTTATACGGTATATCCTATGTCTACATATCGTTATACGTTATATCCTATATCTACGTATCGTTGTACGCTATATCCTATATCTACATATCGTTATACGTTATATCCTATGTCTACATATCGTTATACGGTATATCCTATGTCTACGTATCGTTATACGCTATATCCTATATCTGCATATTCTTAAACGTTATAGCCTATATCTACATATCGTTATACGTTATATCCTATGTCTACATATCGTTATACGTTATATCCTATATGTCGATAACGTCATACGTTATATCCTATACCTACGTATCGTTGTACGCTATATCCTATGTCTACATATCGTTATACGTTATATCCTATATGTAGATAACGTTATACGTTATATCCTATATCTACGTATCGTTATACGGTATATCCTATGTCTACATATCGTTATACGTTATATCCTATATCTACGTATCGTTGTACGCTATATCCTATATCTACATATCGTTATACGTTATATCCTATGTCTACATATCGTTATACGGTATATCCTATGTCTACGTATCGTTATACGTTATATCCTATATCTACGTATCGTTATACGTTATATCCTATATCTACATACCGCTATACGTTATATCCTATATCTACGTATCGTTATACGTTATATCCTATATGTAGATAACGTTATACGTTATATCCTACATCTACATATCTATATACGTTATATCCTGTATGTAGATATCGTTATACGTTATGTCCCCTATCTGCATATCGTTATACGCTATATCCTATATCTACATATCGTTATACGTTATATCCTATATGTAGATAACGTTTTACGTTATATCCTATATCTACGTATCGTTATACGTTATTTCCTATGTCTACATATCGTTATACGTTATATCATATATCTACGTATCGTTATACGTTATATCCTATATCTACGTATCGTTTTATGTTATATCCTATATCTACATATCGTTATACCTTATATCCTATGTCTACATATCGTTATACGTTATATACCATGTCTACGTATCGTTATACGTTATATCCTATAAGTAGATATCGTTATAAGTTATATCCTATATCTACGTATCGTTATACGTTATATCTTATATCTACATATCGTTATACGTTATATCCTATATCTACATATCGTTATACGTTATATCCTATATCTACGTATCGTTATACGTTATATCCTATATCTACGTATCGTTATACGTTATATCATATATCTACGTATCGTTATACGTTATATCATATATCTACGTATCGTTTTACGTTATATCCTATATCTACATATCGTTATACCTTATATCCTATGTCTACATATCGTTATACGTTATATACCATGTCTACGTATCGTTATACGTTATATCCTATATGTAGATAACGTTATACGTTACATCCTATATCTACGTATCGTTATACGTTATATCCTATATGTAGATAACGTTATACGTTATATCCTACATATACATATCATTATAGGTTATATCCTATATGTAGATATCTTTATACGTTTTATCCAAAGCTGCATATCGTTATACATTATATCCTATATCTACATATCGTTGTACGTTATATCCTATGTCTACATATCGTTATACTTTATATCCTATATGTAGATAACGTTATACGTTATATCCTATATCTACATATCCTTATACGTTATATCCTATATCTACATATCGTTATACGTTATATACCATGTCTACGTATCGTTATACGTTATATCCTATATGTAGATAACGTTATACGTTATATCCTATATCTACATATCGTTATACGTTATATCCTATGTCTACATATCGTAATACGTTATATCCTATATGTAGATAACGTTTTACGTTATATCCTATATCTACGTATCGTTATACGTTATATCCTATATCTACATATCGTTATACCTTATATCCTATGTCTACATATCGTTATACGTTATATACCATGTCTACGTATCGTTATACGTTATATCCTATATGTAGATAACGTTATACGTTATATCCTATATCTACATATCGTTATACGGTATATCCTATGTCTACATATCGTTATACGTTATATCCTATACCTACATATCGTTATACGTTATATCCTATATCTACGTATCGTTATATCTTATATCCTATGTCGACATATCGTTATACGTTATATACCATGTCTACGTATCGTTATACGTTATATCCTATATGTAGATAACGTTATACGTTATATCCTATATCTACATATCGTTATACGGTATATCCTATGTCTACATATCGTTATAAGTTATATCCTATATCTACATATCGTTATACGTTATATCCTATATCTACGTATCGTTATACGTTATATCCTATATGTAGATAACGTTATACGTTATATCCTACATATACATATCGTTATACGTTATATCCTATATGTAGATAACTTTATACGTTATATCCAATAACTGCATATCGTTATACGTTATATCCTATATCTACATATCGTTATACGTTATATCCTATGTCTACATATCGTTATACTTTATATCCTATATGTAGATAACGTTATACGTTATATCCTATATGTACGTATCGTTGTACGCTATATCCTATGTCGACATATCGTCATACGCTATATCCTATAACTACGTATTGTTGTACGCTATATCCTATATCTACATATCGCTATACGTTATATACCATGTCTACATATCGTTATACGTTATATCCTATATGTAGATAACGTTATACGTTATATCCTATGTCTACATATCGTTATACGTTATATCCTATCTCTACATATCGTTATACGTTATATCCTATATGTAGATAACGTTATACGTTATATCCTGTATCTGCATATTGGTATACGTTATATCCTCTATGTAGATAACGTTATACGTTATATCCTATATCTACGTATCGTTGTACGCTATATCCTATATCTACATATCGTTATACGTTATATCCTATGTCTACATATCGTTATACGTTACATCCTACATCTACATATCGTTATACGATATATCCTATATGTAGATATCGTTATACGTTATATCCTATATGTAGATAACGTTATACGGTATATCCTATATGTAGATAACGTTATACGTTATATCCTATATCTACATATCCTTGTACGTTATATCCTATATCTACATATCGTTATACGTTATATACCATGTCTACGTATCGTTATACGTTATATACCATGTCTACGTATCGTTATACGTTATATCCTACATCTACATACCGCTATACGTTATATCCTATACCTACGTATCGTTATACGTTATATCCTATATGTAGATAACGTTATACGTTATATCCTACATCTACATATCTATATACGTTATATCCTGTATGTAGATATCGTTATACGTTCTGTCCCCTATCTGCATATCGTTATACGCTATATCCTATATCTACATATCGTTATACGTTATATCCTATGTCTACATATCGTAATACGTTATATCGTATATCTACGTGTCGTTATACGTTATTTCCTATATCTACGTATCGTTATACGTTATATCATATATCTACGTATCGTTATACGTTATATCATATATCTACGTATCGTTTTACGTTATATCCTGTATCTACATATCGTTATACCTTATATCCTATGTCTACATATCGTTATACGTTATATACCATGTCTACGTATCGTTATACGTTATATCCTATATGTAGATAACGTTATACGTTACATCCTATATCTACGTATCGTTATACGTTATATCCTATATCTACATATCGTTATACGTTATATCCTATATCTACATATCGTTATACGTTATATCCTATATCTACGTATCGTTATACGTTATATCCTATATGTAGATAACGTTATACGTTATATCCTACATATACATATCGTTATACGTTATATCCTATATGTAGATATCTTTATACGTTATATCCAATATCTGCATATCGCTATACGTTATATCCTATATCTACATATCGTTATACGTTATATCCTATGTCTACATATCGTTATACTTTATATCCTATATGTAGATAACGTTATACGTTATATCCTAGATCTACGTATCGTTGTACGCTATATCCTATGTCTTCATATCGTTATACGTTATATCCTATATCTTCGTATCGTTGTACGCTGTATCCTATATCTACATATCGTTATACGTTATATACCATGTCTACGTATCGTTATACGTTATATCCTATATGTAGATAACGTTATACGTTATATCCTATATCTACATATCGTTATACGTTATATCCTATGTCTACATATCGTTATACGTTATATCCTATATCTGCATATTGTTATACGTTATATCCTATATGTAGATAACGTTATACGTTATATCCTATATCTGCATATTGGTATACGTTATATCCTATGTCTACATACCGTTATACGTTATATCCTACATCTACATATCGTTATACGATATATCCTATATGTAGATATCGGTATACGTTATATACTATATGTAGATAACGTTATACGTTATATCCTATATGTAGATAACGTTATACGTTATATCCTATATCTACATATCCTTATACGTTATATCCTATATCTACATATCGTTATACGGTATATCCTATGTCTACATATCGTTATACGTTATATCCTATATCTACGTATCGTTATACGTTATATCCCATATCTACATAGCGCTATACGTTATATCCTATATCTACGTATCGTTATATGTTATATCCTATATGTAGATAACGTTATACGTTATATCTTACTTCTACATATCGTTATACGTTATATCCTGTATGTAGATATCGTTATACGTTATGTCCCCTATCTGCATATCGTTATACGCTATATCCTATATCTACATATCGTTATACGTTATATCCTATATGCTGATAACGTTTTACGTTATATCCTATATCTACATATCCTTATACGTTATATCGTATATCTACATATCGTTATACGTTATATACCATGTCTACGTATCGTTATACGTAATGTACCATGTCTACGTATCGTTATACGTTATATCCTACATCTACATACCGCTATACGTTATATCCTATACCTACGTATCGTTATACGTTATATCCTATATGTAGATAACGTTATACGTTATATCCTACATCTACATATCTATATACGTTATATCCTGTATGTAGATGTCGTTATACTTTATGTCCCCTATCTGCATATCGTTATACGCTATATAATATATGTACACATCGTTATACGTTATACCCTATATGTAGATAACGTTTTACGTTATATCCTATATCTACGTATCGTTTTATGTTATATCCTATATGTAGATAACGTTATACGTTATATCCTATATCTACGTATCGTTGTACGCTATATCCTATGTCTACATATCGTTATACGTTATATCCTATGTCTACATATCGTTATACTTTATATCCTATATGTAGATAACGTTATACGTTATATTCTATATCTACGTATCGTTATACGTTATCCTATATGTAGATAACGTTATACGTTATATCCTACATACACATATCGTTATACGTTATATCCTATATGTAGATATCTTTATACGTTATATCCAATATCTGCATATCGTTATACGTTGTATCCTATATCTACATATCGTTATACGTTATATCCTATGTCTACATATCGTTATACTTTATATCCTATATGTAGATAACGTTATACGTTATATTCTATATCTACGTATCGTTGTACGCTATATCCTATGTCTACAGATCGTTAGACGTTATATCCTATATCTACGTATCGTTATACGTTATATCCTATATTTACATACCGCTATACGTTATATCCTATATCTACGTATCGTTATACGTTATATCCTATATGTAGATAACGTTATACGTTATATCCTATATCTACATATCGTTATACGATATATCCTATATGTAGATATCGTTATGCGTTATATCCTATATGTAGATAACGTTATACGTTATATCCTATATGTAGATAACGTTATACGTTATATCCTATATCTACATATCCCTATATGTTATATCCTATATCTACATATCGTTATACGTTATATAACATGTCTACGTATCGTTATACGTTATATCCCATATCTACATACCGCTATACGTTATATCCTATATCTACGTATCGTTATACGTTATATCCTATATGTAGTTAACGTTATACGTTATATCTTAAATCTACATATCGATATACGTTATATCCTATATGTAGATAACGTTATACGTTATATCCTATATCTACGTATCGTTATACGTTATATCCTATATCTACATATCGTTATACGTTATATCCTATATCTACATATCGTTATACGTTATATCCTATATCTACGTATCGTTATACGTTATATCCTATATGTAGATAACGTTATACGTTATATCCTACATATACATATCGTTATACGTTATATCCTATATGTAGATATCTTTATACGTTATATCCAATATCTGCATATCGTTATACGTTATATCCTATATCTACATATCGTTATACTTTATATCCTATGTCTACATATCGTTATACTTTATATCCTATATGTAGATAACGTTATACGTTATATCCTATATCTACGTATCGTTGTACGCTATATCCTATGTCTACATATCGTTATACGTTGTATCCTATATCTACGTATCGTTGTACGCTTTATCCTATATCTACATATCGTTATACGTTATATACCATGTCTACGTATCGTTATACGTCATATCCAATATGTAGATAACGTTATACGTTATATCCTATATCTGCATATCGTTGTACGCTATATCCTATGTCTACATATCGTTATACGTTATATCCTATATCTACGTATCGTTATACGTTATATCCTATATCTACGTATCGTTATACGTTATATCCTATATCTACGTTCCGTTTTACGTTATATCCTATATCTACATATCGTTATACCTTATATCCTATGTCTACATATCGTTATACGTTATATACCATGTCTACGTATCGTTATACGTTATATCCTATATGTAGATAACGTTATACGTTATATCCTATATCTACGTATCGTTATACGTTATATCCTATATCTACATATCGTTATACGTTATATCCTATATTTACATATCGTTATACGTTATATCCCATATCTACATAGCGCTATACGTTATATCCTATATCTACGTATCGTTATACGTTACATCCTATATGTAGATAACGTTATACGTTATATGTTACATCTACATATCGATATACGTTATATCCTGTATGTAGATATCGTCATACGTTATGTCCCCTATCTGCATATCGTTATACGCTATATCCTATATCTACATATCGTTATACGTTATATCCTATATGTAGATAACGTTTTACGTTATATCCTATATCTACGTATCGTTATACGTTATTTCCTATGTCTACATATCGTTATACGTTATATCATATATCTACGTATCGCTATACGTTATATCCTATATCTACGTATCGTTATACGTTATATCCTATATCTACGTATCGTTTTACGTTATATCCAGTATCTACATATCGTTATGCCTTATATCCTATGTCTACATATCGTTATACGTTATATACCATGTCTACGTATCGTTATACGTTATATCCTATATGTAGATAACGTTATACGTTATATCCTATATCTACGTATCGTTATACGTTATATCCTATATCTACATATCGTTATACGTTATATCCTATATCTACATATCGTTATACGTTATATCCTATATCTACGTATCGTTATACGTTATATCCTATATGTAGATAACGTTATACGTTATATCCTACATATACATATCGTTATACGTTATATCCTATATGTAGATATCTTTATACGTTATGTCCAATATCTGCATATCGTTATACGTTATATCCTATATCTCCATATCGTTATACTTTATATCCTATGTCTACATATCGTTATACTTTATATCCTATATGTAGATAACGTTATACGTTATATCCTATATCTACGTATCGTTGTACGCTATATCCTATGTCTACATATCGTTATACGTTGTATCCTATATCTACGTATCGTTGTACGCTTTATCCTATATCTACATATCGTTATACGTTATATACCATGTCTACGTATCGTTATAAGTTATATCCTATATGTAGATGTCGTTATAAGTAATATCCTATATCTACGTATCGTTATACGTTATATCCTCTATCTACATATCGTTATACGTTATATCCTATATGTAGATAACGCTTTATGTTATATCCTATATCTACGTATCGTTGTACGCTATATCCTATGCCTACATATCGTTATACGTTGTATCCTATATCTACGTATCGTTGTACGCTTTATCCTATATCTACATATCGTTATACGTTATATCCTATATCTACATATCGTTATACGTTATATCCTATATCTACGTATCGTTATACGTTATATCCTATATGTAGATATCGTTATGCGTTATATCCTATATGTAGATAACGTTATACGTTATATCCTATATGTAGATAACGTTATACGTTATATCCTATATCTACATATCCTTATATGTTATATCCTATATCTACATATCGTTATACGTTATATAACATGTCTACGTATCGTTATACGTTATATCCCATATCTACATACCGCTATACGTTATATCCTATATCTACGTATCGTTATACGTTATATCCTATATGTAGTTAACGTTATACGTTATATCTTAAATCTACATATCGATATACGTTATATCCTATATGTAGATAACGTTATACGTTATATCCTATATCTACGTATCGTTATACGTTATATCCTATATCTACATATCGTTATACGTTATATCCTATATCCACATATCGTTATACGTTATATCCTATATCTACGTATCGTTATACGTTATATCCTATATGTAGATAGCGTTATACGTTATATCCTACATATACATATCGTTATACGTTATATCCTATATGTAGATATCTTTATACGTTATATCCAATATCTGCATATCGTTCTACGTTATATCCTATATCTACATATCGTTATACTTTATATCCTATGTCTACATATCGTTATACTTTATATCCTATATGTAGATAACGTTATACGTTATATCCTATATCTACGTATCGTTGTACGCTATATCCTATGTCTACATATCGTTATACGTTGTATCCTATATCTACGTATCGTTGTACGCTTTATCCTATATCTACATATCGTTATACGTTATATACCATGTCTACGTATCGTTATACGTTATATCCAATATGTAGATAACGTTATACGTTATATCCTATATCTGCATATCGTTGTACGCTATATCCTATGTCTACATATCGTTATACGTTATATCCTATATCTACGTATCGTTATACGTTATATCCTATATCTACGTATCGTTATACGTTATATCCTATATCTACGTTCCGTTTTACGTTATATCCTATATCTACATATCGTTATACCTTATATCCTATGTCTACATATCGTTATACGTTATATACCATGTCTACGTATCGTTATACGTTATATCCTATATGTAGATAACGTTATACGTTATATCCTATATCTACGTATCGTTATACGTTATATCCTATATCTACATATCGTTATACGTTGTATCCTATATTTACATATCGTTATACGTTATATCCCATATCTACATAGCGCTATACGTTATATCCTATATCTACGTATCGTTATACGTTACATCATATATGTAGATAACGTTATACGTTATATGTTACATCTACATATCGATATACGTTATATCCTGTATGTAGATATCGTCATACGTTATGTCCCCTATCTGCATATCGTTATACGCTATATCCTATATCTACATATCGTTATACGTTATATCCTATATGTAGATAACGTTTTACGTTATATCCTATATCTACGTATCGTTATACGTTATTTCCTATGTCTACATATCGTTATACGTTATATCATATATCTACGTATCGTTATACGTTATATCCTATATCTACGTATCGTTATACGTTATATCCTATATCTACGTATCGTTTTACGTTATATCCAGTATCTACATATCGTTATACCTTATATCCTATGTCTACATATCGTTATACGTTATATACCATGTCTACGTATCGTTATACGTTATATCCTATATGTAGATAACGTTATACGTTATATCCTATATCTACGTATCGTTATACGTTATATCCTATATCTACATATCGTTATACGTTATATCCTATATCTACATATCGTTATACGTTATATCCTATATCTACGTATCGTTAGACGTTATATCCTATATGTAGATAACGTTATACGTTATATCCTACATATACATATCGTTATACGTCATATCCTATATGTAGATATCTTTATACGTTATGTCCAATATCTGCATATCGTTATACGTTATATCCTATATCTCCATATCGTTATACTTTATATCCTATGTCTACATATCGTTATACTTTATATCCTATATGTAGATAACGTTATACGTTATATCCTATATCTACGTATCGTTGTACGCTATATCCTATGTCTACATATCGTTATACGTTGTATCCTATATCTACGTATCGTTGTACGCTTTATCCTATATCTACATATCGTTATACGTTATATACCATGTCTACGTATCGTTATAAGTTATATCCTATATGTAGATGTCGTTATAAGTAATATCCTATATCTACGTATCGTTATACGTTATATCCTCTATCTACATATCGTTATACGTTATATCCTATATGTAGATAACGCTTTATGTTATATCCTATATCTACGTATCGTTGTACGCTATATCCTATGTCTACATATCGTTATACGTTGTATCCTATATCTACGTATCGTTGTACGCTTTATCCTATATCTACATATCGTTATACGTTATATCCTATATCTACATATCGTTATACGTTATATCCTATATCTACGTATCGTTATACGTTATATCCTATATGTAGATAACGTTATACGTTATATCCTACATATACATATCGTTATACGTTATATCCTATATGTAGATTTCTTTATACGTTATGTCCTACCTCTACATATCGTTATACGTTGTATCCTACATGTAGATATCGTTATACGTTATATCCTATATCTGCATATTGTTACACGTTATATCCTATATCTACATATCGGTATACATTTCATCCTATGTCTACATGTCGGTATACATTATATCCTACGTCTACATATCGTTTTACGGTATATCCTATATGTAGATAACGTTATACGTCATATCCTATATCTACGTATCGTTATACGTTATGTCCTATGTGTAGATAACGTTATACGTTATATCCTATGTCTACATATCGTTATACGTTATATCCTATATGTAGATATCGTTATAAGTAATATCCTATATCTACGTATCGTTATACGTTATATCCTATATGTAGATAACGTTTTACGTTATATCCTATATCTACGTATCGTTATACGTTATATCCTATATCTACGTATCGTTATACGTTATATCCTATATGTAGACAATGTTATACGTTATATCCTATGTCTACATATCGTTATACGTTATATCCTATGTCTACATATCGTTATACTTTATATCCTATATGTAGATAACGTTATACGTTATATCCTAGATCTACGTATCGTTGTACGCTATATCCTATGTCTTCATATCGTTATACGTTATATCCTATATCTTCGTATCGTTGTACGCTATATCCTATATCTACATATCGTTATACGTTATATACCATGTCTACGTATCGTTATACGTTATATCCTATATGTAGATAACGTTATACGTTATATCCTATATCTACATATCGTTATACGTTATATCCTATGTCTACATATCGTTATACGTTATATCCTATATCTGCATATTGTTATACGTTATATCCTATATGTAGATAACGTTATACGTTATATCCTATATCTGCATATTGGTATACGTTATATCCTATGTCTACATACCGTTATACGTTATATCCTACATCTACATATCGTTATACGATATATCCTATATGTAGATATCGGTATACGTTATATACTATATGTAGATAACGTTATACGTTATATCCTATATGTAGATAACGTTATACGTTATATCCTATATCTACATATCCTTATACGTTATATCCTATATCTACATATCGTTATACGGTATATCCTATGTCTACATATCGTTATACGTTATATCCTATATCTACGTATCGTTATACGTTATATCCCATATCTACATAGCGCTATACGTTATATCCTATATCTACGTATCGTTATATGTTATATCCTATATGTAGATAACGTTATACGTTATATCTTACTTCTACATATCGTTATACGTTATATCCTGTATGTAGATATCGTTATACGTTATGTCCCCTATCTGCATATCGTTATACGCTATATCCTATATCTACATATCGTTATACGTTATATCCTATATGCTGATAACGTTTTACGTTATATCCTATATCTACATATCCTTATACGTTATATCGTATATCTACATATCGTTATACGTTATATACCATGTCTACGTATCGTTATACGTAATGTACCATGTCTACGTATCGTTATACGTTATATCCTACATCTACATACCGCTATACGTTATATCCTATACCTACGTATCGTTATACGTTATATCCTATATGTAGATAACGTTATACGTTATATCCTACATCTACATATCTATATACGTTATATCCTGTATGTAGATGTCGTTATACTTTATGTCCCCTATCTGCATATCGTTATACGCTATATAATATATGTACACATCGTTATACGTTATACCCTATATGTAGATAACGTTTTACGTTATATCCTATATCTACGTATCGTTTTATGTTATATCCTATATGTAGATAACGTTATACGTTATATCCTATATCTACGTATCGTTGTACGCTATATCCTATGTCTACATATCGTTATACGTTATATCCTATGTCTACATATCGTTATACTTTATATCCTATATGTAGATAACGTTATACGTTATATTCTATATCTACGTATCGTTATACGTTATCCTATATGTAGATAACGTTATACGTTATATCCTACATACACATATCGTTATACGTTATATCCTATATGTAGATATCTTTATACGTTATATCCAATATCTGCATATCGTTATACGTTGTATCCTATATCTACATATCGTTATACGTTATATCCTATGTCTACATATCGTTATACTTTATATCCTATATGTAGATAACGTTATACGTTATATTCTATATCTACGTATCGTTGTACGCTATATCCTATGTCTACAGATCGTTAGACGTTATATCCTATATCTACGTATCGTTATACGTTATATCCTATATTTACATACCGCTATACGTTATATCCTATATCTACGTATCGTTATACGTTATATCCTATATGTAGATAACGTTATACGTTATATCCTATATCTACATATCGTTATACGATATATCCTATATGTAGATATCGTTATGCGTTATATCCTATATGTAGATAACGTTATACGTTATATCCTATATGTAGATAACGTTATACGTTATATCCTATATCTACATATCCTTATATGTTATATCCTATATCTACATATCGTTATACGTTATATAACATGTCTACGTATCGTTATACGTTATATCCCATATCTACATACCGCTATACGTTATATCCTATATCTACGTATCGTTATACGTTATATCCTATATGTAGTTAACGTTATACGTTATATCTTAAATCTACATATCGATATACGTTATATCCTATATGTAGATAACGTTATACGTTATATCCTATATCTACGTATCGTTATACGTTATATCCTATATCTACATATCGTTATACGTTATATCCTATATCTACATATCGTTATACGTTATATCCTATATCTACGTATCGTTATACGTTATATCCTATATGTAGATAACGTTATACGTTATATCCTACATATACATATCGTTATACGTTATATCCTATATGTAGATATCTTTATACGTTATATCCAATATCTGCATATCGTTATACGTTATATCCTATATCTACATATCGTTATACTTTATATCCTATGTCTACATATCGTTATACTTTATATCCTATATGTAGATAACGTTATACGTTATATCCTATATCTACGTATCGTTGTACGCTATATCCTATGTCTACATATCGTTATACGTTGTATCCTATATCTACGTATCGTTGTACGCTTTATCCTATATCTACATATCGTTATACGTTATATACCATGTCTACGTATCGTTATACGTCATATCCAATATGTAGATAACGTTATACGTTATATCCTATATCTGCATATCGTTGTACGCTATATCCTATGTCTACATATCGTTATACGTTATATCCTATATCTACGTATCGTTATACGTTATATCCTATATCTACGTATCGTTATACGTTATATCCTATATCTACGTTCCGTTTTACGTTATATCCTATATCTACATATCGTTATACCTTATATCCTATGTCTACATATCGTTATACGTTATATACCATGTCTACGTATCGTTATACGTTATATCCTATATGTAGATAACGTTATACGTTATATCCTATATCTACGTATCGTTATACGTTATATCCTATATCTACATATCGTTATACGTTATATCCTATATTTACATATCGTTATACGTTATATCCCATATCTACATAGCGCTATACGTTATATCCTATATCTACGTATCGTTATACGTTACATCCTATATGTAGATAACGTTATACGTTATATGTTACATCTACATATCGATATACGTTATATCCTGTATGTAGATATCGTCATACGTTATGTCCCCTATCTGCATATCGTTATACGCTATATCCTATATCTACATATCGTTATACGTTATATCCTATATGTAGATAACGTTTTACGTTATATCCTATATCTACGTATCGTTATACGTTATTTCCTATGTCTACATATCGTTATACGTTATATCATATATCTACGTATCGCTATACGTTATATCCTATATCTACGTATCGTTATACGTTATATCCTATATCTACGTATCGTTTTACGTTATATCCAGTATCTACATATCGTTATGCCTTATATCCTATGTCTACATATCGTTATACGTTATATACCATGTCTACGTATCGTTATACGTTATATCCTATATGTAGATAACGTTATACGTTATATCCTATATCTACGTATCGTTATACGTTATATCCTATATCTACATATCGTTATACGTTATATCCTATATCTACATATCGTTATACGTTATATCCTATATCTACGTATCGTTATACGTTATATCCTATATGTAGATAACGTTATACGTTATATCCTACATATACATATCGTTATACGTTATATCCTATATGTAGATATCTTTATACGTTATGTCCAATATCTGCATATCGTTATACGTTATATCCTATATCTCCATATCGTTATACTTTATATCCTATGTCTACATATCGTTATACTTTATATCCTATATGTAGATAACGTTATACGTTATATCCTATATCTACGTATCGTTGTACGCTATATCCTATGTCTACATATCGTTATACGTTGTATCCTATATCTACGTATCGTTGTACGCTTTATCCTATATCTACATATCGTTATACGTTATATACCATGTCTACGTATCGTTATAAGTTATATCCTATATGTAGATGTCGTTATAAGTAATATCCTATATCTACGTATCGTTATACGTTATATCCTCTATCTACATATCGTTATACGTTATATCCTATATGTAGATAACGCTTTATGTTATATCCTATATCTACGTATCGTTGTACGCTATATCCTATGCCTACATATCGTTATACGTTGTATCCTATATCTACGTATCGTTGTACGCTTTATCCTATATCTACATATCGTTATACGTTATATCCTATATCTACATATCGTTATACGTTATATCCTATATCTACGTATCGTTATACGTTATATCCTATATGTAGATATCGTTATGCGTTATATCCTATATGTAGATAACGTTATACGTTATATCCTATATGTAGATAACGTTATACGTTATATCCTATATCTACATATCCTTATATGTTATATCCTATATCTACATATCGTTATACGTTATATAACATGTCTACGTATCGTTATACGTTATATCCCATATCTACATACCGCTATACGTTATATCCTATATCTACGTATCGTTATACGTTATATCCTATATGTAGTTAACGTTATACGTTATATCTTAAATCTACATATCGATATACGTTATATCCTATATGTAGATAACGTTATACGTTATATCCTATATCTACGTATCGTTATACGTTATATCCTATATCTACATATCGTTATACGTTATATCCTATATCCACATATCGTTATACGTTATATCCTATATCTACGTATCGTTATACGTTATATCCTATATGTAGATAGCGTTATACGTTATATCCTACATATACATATCGTTATACGTTATATCCTATATGTAGATATCTTTATACGTTATATCCAATATCTGCATATCGTTCTACGTTATATCCTATATCTACATATCGTTATACTTTATATCCTATGTCTACATATCGTTATACTTTATATCCTATATGTAGATAACGTTATACGTTATATCCTATATCTACGTATCGTTGTACGCTATATCCTATGTCTACATATCGTTATACGTTGTATCCTATATCTACGTATCGTTGTACGCTTTATCCTATATCTACATATCGTTATACGTTATATACCATGTCTACGTATCGTTATACGTTATATCCAATATGTAGATAACGTTATACGTTATATCCTATATCTGCATATCGTTGTACGCTATATCCTATGTCTACATATCGTTATACGTTATATCCTATATCTACGTATCGTTATACGTTATATCCTATATCTACGTATCGTTATACGTTATATCCTATATCTACGTTCCGTTTTACGTTATATCCTATATCTACATATCGTTATACCTTATATCCTATGTCTACATATCGTTATACGTTATATACCATGTCTACGTATCGTTATACGTTATATCCTATATGTAGATAACGTTATACGTTATATCCTATATCTACGTATCGTTATACGTTATATCCTATATCTACATATCGTTATACGTTGTATCCTATATTTACATATCGTTATACGTTATATCCCATATCTACATAGCGCTATACGTTATATCCTATATCTACGTATCGTTATACGTTACATCATATATGTAGATAACGTTATACGTTATATGTTACATCTACATATCGATATACGTTATATCCTGTATGTAGATATCGTCATACGTTATGTCCCCTATCTGCATATCGTTATACGCTATATCCTATATCTACATATCGTTATACGTTATATCCTATATGTAGATAACGTTTTACGTTATATCCTATATCTACGTATCGTTATACGTTATTTCCTATGTCTACATATCGTTATACGTTATATCATATATCTACGTATCGTTATACGTTATATCCTATATCTACGTATCGTTATACGTTATATCCTATATCTACGTATCGTTTTACGTTATATCCAGTATCTACATATCGTTATACCTTATATCCTATGTCTACATATCGTTATACGTTATATACCATGTCTACGTATCGTTATACGTTATATCCTATATGTAGATAACGTTATACGTTATATCCTATATCTACGTATCGTTATACGTTATATCCTATATCTACATATCGTTATACGTTATATCCTATATCTACATATCGTTATACGTTATATCCTATATCTACGTATCGTTAGACGTTATATCCTATATGTAGATAACGTTATACGTTATATCCTACATATACATATCGTTATACGTTATATCCTATATGTAGATATCTTTATACGTTATGTCCAATATCTGCATATCGTTATACGTTATATCCTATATCTCCATATCGTTATACTTTATATCCTATGTCTACATATCGTTATACTTTATATCCTATATGTAGATAACGTTATACGTTATATCCTATATCTACGTATCGTTGTACGCTATATCCTATGTCTACATATCGTTATACGTTGTATCCTATATCTACGTATCGTTGTACGCTTTATCCTATATCTACATATCGTTATACGTTATATACCATGTCTACGTATCGTTATAAGTTATATCCTATATGTAGATGTCGTTATAAGTAATATCCTATATCTACGTATCGTTATACGTTATATCCTCTATCTACATATCGTTATACGTTATATCCTATATGTAGATAACGCTTTATGTTATATCCTATATCTACGTATCGTTGTACGCTATATCCTATGTCTACATATCGTTATACGTTGTATCCTATATCTACGTATCGTTGTACGCTTTATCCTATATCTACATATCGTTATACGTTATATCCTATATCTACATATCGTTATACGTTATATCCTATATCTACGTATCGTTATACGTTATATCCTATATGTAGATAACGTTATACGTTATATCCTACATATACATATCGTTATACGTTATATCCTATATGTAGATTTCTTTATACGTTATGTCCTACCTCTACATATCGTTATACGTTGTATCCTACATGTAGATATCGTTATACGTTATATCCTATATCTGCATATTGTTACACGTTATATCCTATATCTACATATCGGTATACATTTCATCCTATGTCTACATGTCGGTATACATTATATCCTACGTCTACATATCGTTTTACGGTATATCCTATATGTAGATAACGTTATACGTCATATCCTATATCTACGTATCGTTATACGTTATGTCCTATGTGTAGATAACGTTATACGTTATATCCTATGTCTACATATCGTTATACGTTATATCCTATATGTAGATATCGTTATAAGTAATATCCTATATCTACGTATCGTTATACGTTATATCCTATATGTAGATAACGTTTTACGTTATATCCTATATCTACGTATCGTTATACGTTATATCCTATATCTACGTATCGTTATACGTTATATCCTATATGTAGACAATGTTATACGTTATATCCTATGTCTACATATCGTTATACGTTATATCCTATATGTAGATATCGTTATAAGTAATATCCTATATCTACGTATCGTTATACGTTATATCCTATATCTACGTATCGTTATACGTTATATCCTATATATAGATGTCGTTATAAGTAATATCCTATATCTACGTATCGTTATACGTTATATCCTCTATCTACATATCGTTATACGTTATATCCTATGTCTACATATCGTTTTACGCGGCCACCGCGCATCGCGCCACCCCCGACGGGCCGCCGTGCAAGACCTCCTGGTTCCCCGACCAGGCGATTTGGCGGCACCTCGACGCCGAACCGACCGACGCCTAAAACCCACCGGACGGCGGAGATGTCCGAGCTCGCCTGGAAGTGTCGTGCCCACGTCCCTCACTCCGCCGCCGACAACCCATTCTTTCCGGTTGGGAATCGCGTTCTCTCATACGCTCCGCCGCCTCCTTCCGCGACATCACCTGCTCGCTACGTACGATCGTACCAGCTCGATCGTGCAACCCCGGCGTATAGCCGGCGCACTCCGACGCCCGGTCCGCCGAGCCTAGGCAATAGACGCCCCAAGGTGTTGGCTGTAGCCTCGGCCGATGGTACCAGACGCTCGAAGTGATCGCCAAAGGTCCAGTGACTGTCGAGAGTCGGACCCAGATACTTCATCTGTGTACCGACCTCGACATCGGCCCCTCCCAACCGCAGCCGGTAGCCCGCCGGAGGTGTCCTGTGATCGGCCCTCTTGCGTTACCAAACCTAATCCCCCAACGATGTCCAACGGTGTCCCACGGTGCGGTCCAGTCTAGATCATGCACAATTCCATTAGTGGCTTTTGGCGATCCGAATTGGACTGGTGCGTAGTTCTTAAATTGGTATCGTTTTCCAAAGATTAATCATCTAATTAATTTTTGGAAAGCGATGCCAATTACCAGGTCTCACCACGAGGAGGTGACTACGCACTAGACCCGCCCATGGATTATTATTTAACATTATGCATCGGTCTCGACATTCGACCTACTGGCAAGAATGTCCAGTTCTAACTCTACTTGATCATGGGCCTGCGTAAAGAGATAGTTATTTCGTAGCGAAGCACCTATCTCCTACGCAGCTGTTACACTGATCTTCACAAACGCAAGACAAAGCATACATAACGCAGCATCCATGTCCCACACAATGATTACATCGGTCGGTACAAATATCGTACAGTAATTCGCATCCCTACTGCCAGCATTCGGTATCAAAGACACATTTATGTAACTGGGAACGAAGGAAAGAAAATGAAGCTACTGACACTGTATGTATCATTTCGTGTCTTGCAGAATGGACATACGAGTCGCTGTACTAAACTGTTTAGCGTTCCACTTTTGGGACACTATAACATATTGAAGATATGGAAAAGTTATAATCTGTAACATGACCTCAATAAGCTTCCCTTAAAAATGGGCAAACAAGAAGCTCGATCAATCTGACGATAAAAAAAATCGCGGCGCGCCCGAAACGAACGAGATCGCGATCTCTCGAAAGAACTAACAAACCAACGCGACGTACCCCCGTACACGAGATAACCCCAAAGTTCAGCAGAAGGCCCAAGAATTGACCGTAACCCGATTCCTGCTTCGCCGCTCGACTTACACGAGTCGCGGTCGATGGAGCCGACCGATGATGCCAGCGATCCGCTGGTGATCCAGCCGTGGATCCAGCACATAGGCCGGCAACTCAAAACACTCCAACTGAACATGTGGAACCCGGGGAGGGGTCGCTGAACAGGATTACGAAGGCAAGGCCCCAACTGAACAGTGGGACCCACCCCCGCGAGGCCGAACAGGATTACGGAGGACGTGAAATTGCAGGTCCCTGACCGAGTACCGAAGTACCAATCGGACAGGACTGCGGATCCAGGACTGAATCTCCAACAGATTCGCAAGCATCACCGACGCGACGACAACTCCCGTGATCCGATGCAAACGTCGGACAGTCATCGAGCAGTCACCAGGACAGCGGTGTCCTTGGGGCGACTTACGAATCCAAAGAGTTGTCTAGTGAACGTTGACCCGAGCGTACCCGGAATACGCGCGAGCGAGTACGGCACGCGATATTTTGAAAGAACTAAGTGACCGCGAACCGATAATTCGCGAGTATAATTTCTCCAGTGTTGTAAGCGAGGGGAGAGAGTAGAGATTTCTTCCTTTTCGTTCCAGGATGGATAAGTATCGTGGTACAGAGTGGGCTAACAATGCACTTAACGTAGGTATCTAGCTTACGATTAATTAAGGCTAAAACGCACGCATACCACGGTGTCCAACGGTGTTCAACGTTGTCCCACGGTGTCCAACGTCGTCCCACGGTGTCCAACGTCGTCCAACGGTGTCCAACGTCGTCCAACGGTGTCCAACGTTGTCCAACGGTGTCCAACGTCGTCCAACGGTGTCCAACGTTGTCCAACGGTGTCCAACGTCGTCCAACGGTGTCCAACGTCGTCCAACGGTGTCCAACGTTGTCCAACGGTGTCCAACGTCGTCCAATGTCGTCCCACGGTGTTCTACGGTGCAGTACAGTCTAGATCGTCCAAAAATTTCTTCGTGGCTTTTCGTGATCCAAACTGCACTGTATTAACGTGGTTCTTAGCTTGGTATCGAATTATTGTGCAATGTTTGTACTAATCAATGTAGTCTTTTTCCAAAAATCAACCATCTGATTAATCTTCGGAAACGATTACATCGATCTGTTCAAACATTGTCCATTAATTCGCAATCGTACTGGCAACATTCGGTATCAAAGATACATTTGTCTAACCTGGAACGAGAGAAGGAAAATGAAGCTATTGACACTGCATATAAAATTGAGCGTTTTGCGAAAGAGACATACGACTCGTTGTACTAAACTGATGAAGATATCGACAAGTGATATACTCCAACGTGACTGCAATATGCTTCTTTTGAAAATGGGAAAATAGGAAGAAACATGAACAATCAGACAATGAAAGAAAAATCATTTGAGTATCTAGGATACATATTTAATATGCTATGAAATGTTCAAATATGTAACTGAAATGTGATTTCTGTAAATTGATAAATCTGAAAGAAACTTATTTACTGGATATGGCATATGAAAGAAACAGGCATCTTTATAACGAAAACATTTTATACATGAAAAATAAACTACTAATAATGGTCCATTATAGATCAAATTACTATTGATAAATTTTAGCAAATATAGAGAATCATTTGTATCTTTTTAATCGAAACTGGGCTTACACTGAAAACAAGAATTTTAAGTAATTGAATTTAAACTGAATTAAAAATTGAAAAGATCACTTGGAATAACTAAGATTAGAGAAAACCCGATTACTATAAAATCACTTGCTTTGTCTTTTAACTTTTAATAGTACCTGTTATTCCCTACAACAACATAATGACTTGCAACATAGTGAACCGAAAGATATGTGCATAAACTTTTGTTTCATGCAAATGAAATTCGAATATTTATAAAATTCTACATTACTGTTAAAAGATAGTAAATATCGCGGTGGAAAAAATTCTAAAAGTTATGATTCTAAGAACGAACAATCGCCAGCATTTATTCCAATTGCAATGAATTAAATTTTAAAAAATATTTCAAGCCTTCATAACAACATTAAGATATTTCTTTATAATACTTTGTTACGCATGAAATCGCTCACAATTTCATACATGTAAATATATATACATATTATACATTCGTAATAAAGTTCTGTCTTTTAGCAATTATGGTAACGTTAACGCTGACAAAGGAGTATGACTTATAGCAGTATTTTCAGTAATAAACGTAGTAATAAGGGGCGCATTAATAAGGGGCGCTGAAAAAGAAACAAAGCAGTAGCCAGAAGGGCTACTAAAATTCGATTCGCTTCCACTCTATATAAACCCGATCAACACACCGAGAGTGGAACTGAATATTCTTGTTTCGCAACGCTAATTTACTACTAATATTTATGAAGCAAAATAAAATAAAACGCGACGAGTGCTTTCTTATATTTGCAATATCAATTAATCTACTATTAAAAAAAAAAAATCTACGCACTCGTATGTAAGCAATATGCAACACTAATAGCGAAAGATCGTAGTGCAACCATTTAGGAGGTTGCTTATGAACGATCACACTTGCACAGCTCTTGCAGCTGTATCGTGTGATCCAGGAACAGTGTCCGACAAATGCAGTCGGAGGGTTTGGGCATTTTATAAACGCAACTCTACTTAAGAAAACGCGATCATTCGTTATCGCAACGCTAAAAGGAAAAATAAGTAGAAGTCGCGATGGAACAATATCGCAACGCTAACTCTTATAGTGAATTTAATGAAAATTACTATTTACTATATGAAAAAGCTACTTCAAATATTCTGATATTGCTACTTGCAATACTATAAAATTAATTGAAAACTAACATTTTTATAATTTAATTTTAAACAATAGAAACAGGATAAATTTTGATACGTATAGTTTAGTAAGTATAAGAAATTCTAAATATGCATAATAAAATTTGCAAAAGACAATCGCGATATCGTAATTTGCAACTCTAAAGCAAACGCGATTATCATTTTATTGCAATTCTAATCCAAACCGTAATCATTTTCTCGCCACACTATTAAAAATCCGCGATGTTATTTCCCAACTCTAATACAACCCGTAATTAATTTATCGCAACACTAATGAGAAAAATCGCGAGTGGAGGGCTGACATATCGCAGGGCAACCATTTAGGAGGTTGCCGATGAATGATCACACTTGCACAGTTCTTGTAGCTGTACGTGTGATCCAGGAACAGTATCCGACAAATGCAGTCGGAGGGTTTGGGCATTTTATAAACGCAACTCTACTTAAGAAAGCGCGATCATTCGTTATCGCAACGCTAAAAGGAAAAATAAATAGAACTCGCGATGGAACAATATCGCAACGTTAACTCTTATAGTGAATTTAATGAAAATTACTATTTACTATATGAAAAAGCTACTTCAAATATTCTGATATTGCAACTTGCAATTGAAAACTAACATTTTTATAATCTAATTTGAAACAATAGAAAACAGGATAAATTCTGATACGTATAGTTCTATAAGAAATTCTAAATATGCATAATAAAATTTGCAAAAGACAATCGCGATATCGTAATTCGCAACTCTAAAGCAAACGCGATTATCATTTTATCGCAACTCTAATTCAAACCGTAATCATTTTATCGCCACACTAATAAAAAGCCGATATGTAGTTTCGCAACTCTAATACAACCCGTAATTAATTTATCGCAACACTAATAAGAAAAATCGCGATTTGCCCAATGGGACGATGGACCGATATATACATCGGTCAAGAAGCAAAGACTACTACTACTACTACTACTACTACTACTACTACAAATACTAAAAGCGAGCATAGTGACAAAGTAGTAACAATAATGACTTCCCATGCTCTGGATGACCCAGAGGATGGGGAGCCATTAGTAGTTGCCCTCTTGAGTGGCAGTTTGCCGGGCCTCTTCGGCTTATAGCCTCTTCTTTCTTCGGGCGCAATGCCCGCTGAAACTTAAATCTAAGCTCGAGTCTTCTAAATCGCAAACAAAAAAAAAAAACTTATAAAATAAAAATATAAACCGCGGAATCTGATTGGAGTGCACATGGACTGACCAACGATCACTGCGGAGATCGTTGCTCACTCGCATGTGCGTGCTCGAGCAATAAACGTTCGTTTCGAGCCTATTCGCGACCGCGACCGCGAAATTCGAAAAATCGAATGGCAAAACCAGAGGCGAGAGCATGCTCTACTCGTGCCAGTTTCACCGTCGATTTTTCAAATTAGATTTCCAGAAACAGGTTGGTCACACGAAAACGCGCCTACCCGACCAGAGACTGTGCCAACCTGCTCGGTCCTACCTACTTATAATTAACAGACATACCAGGAAGTATACTACCTATCCTACCTAGCGCTATATTTAGAAATGGCAAAACAGGCACACCAACACACTCGCTCCACGGTTCTCACACAAACGCTCGGGCGCAAAGGTTCTACACTAGGGAGGACGTCCCGGGACGCCTCCGACACCCGAGCTTAACACAACATGCACACTCTAAGGTACGTACCTTTTTCCTGAAATCGACTGACGATGGCTAGCGACCATTGCGTAACACGTGATAAAACACGTCTGAGGAAATGATATCGTTAAAATAAATGTAAATAAACTTGGAATTATAATTGCAATTTACGGCAATATTAAAAGCGTGGTTACACTTAATCGCGTGAATGATATTATCCCAAATTGTGATTGTATTGATATATATTTCGAAATTTTTAATATTTGAAGCTTTAACGAATGAAAAAAGCGACGCAATTCCACGACCTAACTACACACACACATAATGTGGAAAATACGTCGTGCACGATACACTAACACATCGTCAGTCGCTGAGAAATTATTACATTACTTAATTCTAGATCATCGTGCCCAATGTCTTTCTCCCATTCAAGTAGCACCTGGGCACGTGAATGAGATCCTGACAATGGGCACGGAAAGGGTTAAACCTGAAAATCCTGATCTAAAAAGATGATTAGTTTGTGTAATTTTTATTTAACGGACTAACGTTCTTTCATTTTATATTTTACTACTTCGTATCTTATTAAATCTACTTTATTAATTTAATAGTAACTAAGTAACTCTACTTTATTAATTTAATAAATCAGAACAAAATTTTAATATTGCAAAAAAGGTAACGTTAATTGAAAAAGACTGAGACTCCATCAAATGGTATAATTGACTCTAAATATATTACCAAGAAAGAAATAATCTCAGGCGATCTCTTTATCAAAGCATATACTCGAAAGTGCAGAAGCAGTGTTCAAAATTATTGCTTTGATTCAAAAATCTGCCTGTCGCGAAGTGTCTTCTTGCACGTAAAATTTCACACATTCTTTTACGGGAAAAAATGAATTTAGCTTATATTTGAAATTATATCCAAAGTAAAATAAACTAACGTGACTTAATATTTTCACCATCAATTCATTGCTTAAAATCAAGTATATGTATGTAATACAGGTATATTCGTGTAGATATTTGCCATTCGCAAATATTTATACGGAATATTAACATGCATATTTATAAATAACACGAATATATTCTCAAGTGTATATGTTTAACCTAATTATTAAAAAACTAATTATTATAATCGCGATGTGCAAGAAGACCTATCCTAAACTAATAAATTTCTAAAAAGAATGTTACTACTCACGGGTATAAAAAATACCCGCGGTCACTATGCTCGCAAAAAATTCTACTTAATACAACCAGTCACCCGTGCCGATTCGGACCTTTCATCCTACGACATGATTGAGTGACCGGAGGAACAAAAATGCATGCGACTCACCGTTCGAAGCGGAGAAAAAGTGGACGTACCATGGATGCTGTGCTATCCTAGCGAATATCATCAGGGAGACCAACATCAGGCAGAAACCGTGTAAGGTCCAATGGTGGAAATGGAGGTTGCGAAAGATCTGTTACAGAACAAAACACGATGAGCGATTGCTGATTATTTAAAAAGATGGACATAATGAAAAATAAAGGTTTATTAACTTTAGTAACTTTTAGTAGTAATAAAAATTGAAATTTTAATAAACTTTGATAAGTATAAAAACTGAAACTCTAATGTGAAAGTTTAAAATCTGAAAATTAAGAATCTAATATTTTCTGAAGTATGTTAGTCATTTGTTTCATAAGTCGGTATTGAGACTTTAACACTTATTTTATTTTAATGAAAGAATAACCTCAGAAAATGCCAATCTCCCAAATTTTCAATCGAATTGTATTTCTTAATTGATAATGATTAAAGAAAAATATACAGAATAGACTTAATTGAAGTACGACATTTAAAAATACTCACATTCTTGGCTTTTCAGCCACCATTGGAGCATTCCCATCGAAGACAAAGACGTTGAAGCTGTGATATGTCTATAACAAAATATAAAATATCATTAATATCGTTAATACATAATAAGAAACATGGAACTTTAGCAATAATAAAGACTATATTTTAATAAGTATGTAAATTGGAACTCTAATATAAAAGTTTAGGAATAAAACATTCAGTGATTTTTGATACGTATCAGACAGATTTATTGTTCTTTAATGTTGAGACACTAAGACTTTATTTCAATTCAAAAGGACATTTACAACTTTCTACATTATCAATCACTTTTATTTTATAATTAACAATATCCCAAATAATATATACTAAATAGAACAAATTGAAATACAATATATAAAACTACTTACATTCTTGAGCTCCTGGAGAGGCTTTATCCTCTTGAGGGAGGCACTGACTCTAATACTGAAAACGAATATTCAAAAAAATAAATATATAAAAAAAAAAAAAAAATAAAAGACTACGTTACCGTGACCGCTTAAATTATGATCGGCGAACAAGAACTTTAATATCGCGTACAAATTTAATTAATAAAATTTTATTACTTTCGCGTGTGATTATTCGATCGAATTTAATCAAAGTATCGTGATTTTAAAATATTGAAAAGAAACTATCGCGTAGCAAACACTGACTCTACGACCGCATTGCGCGCGGTCACAAATATTCCCTGAAAATAAAGTTGTTTAAGGGCGGGCGGGGGGGGAGGTGGAAAAGAAGCGAAACGTCGTTTCGACAATTTTCTTCTTTTTCCTATCTAACGTTTATTTAGAAAATACTGCTATTTTTTTAGACTTAAAAATTATTATTAGGAAATTGGAACAAGTTTGACAAATATTATTTATTTGAAAATTGTGAGACATTTTTCGATAGCGAACAAATGTTTACGAATACCGTGAATGCAATGCAATCGTTTACAAGAAATATACTGTTCGCAATTAGAATATATACTGTGAATTTTCGTTATTAGAATACGAAACATACATTCCACTAATACACTATAGTCTCGTGTAATAAATATTGGAAAATATTTACAAGAATTCAAAAGTTCGCCACTAAATATACTTAAAGAATAGTGTACAAACGCGCGCGAAACCTTGTTTTTTTGTTTTCCTTCTTACTTTTATGTTATCTCTGCTATCGATAAATAACGTACACAAAAAATAACTAGAAATTAAAACAAATGTATAAAATAATTAAATGAAACCACTGTAAAATTCAAATTTTATTATATAATTTTACGAAAGAACCTAATATTAGAAGTTAATATAGTAACGGTATCATTTAGTAAATAGACGACTGAAGAGAAATTAAAACAGAAAGTTTCAGACAACCATTTAATTTCATTATCTTAATGTTCAATGAATCGTTAAATAAACATGTATTAATTAAACCATATTAATTTTACACAACAGCAAAAACGAAATTAAGAAACGACGCCACCGAAAGTACGCCCTCAATAGATTAGCGTTAGTAACGAGAGAGAATCTTCCCTTAAAAATGGGGAAACAAGAAGACGCCGGAACAAACAGACAATGAAAGAAAAATCGCGGCGCGAACTCGTTCGTTCGCGACCTTTCGAAAGAATCAATGGACTCACGCGACGCATTCCCGTGCACAAAATAACCGCAAAATTCAGTGGAAAAGAAGAATAGATTTTTACATTTCGTTCCAAGTCAGATAGGTATCATTGTACAGAATGTGCTCAGAATGGATTTGACAGAGTGAAGACATATCCCACGGTGTCCAACGGTGTCCAACGGTGTCCAGCGGTGTCCAACGGTGTCCAACGGTGTCCAGCGGTGTCCAACGGTGTCCAACGGTGTCCCACGGTGCAATCCAGTTTAGATCATCCAAAATTCTCTTTGTGGTTTTTGGTGACCCAAACTGGACTGGTGCGTAGTTCTTAGCTTGGTATCGTTTTCCAAACATTAATCAAATGATTAATTTTTGGAAAACGATACCAATTACCAGGTCTCACCACGTGGAGGTGACTACGCACGAGACCCGCCCATGAGTTATTTAACATTATGCATCGGTCTCGACATTCAACCTATTGGCAAAAATGTCGAGCTCTGAGTCTACTTGATCATGGGCCTGCGTAAAGGGATGGTTATTTCGTATTTAACCTAAACGCGAAACACCTATCTCCTACGCAGCAGTTACACGAATCCTTACAAACGTAAAACAAAGCATACACAACGCAATATCTATCTCCCACACAACGCAACATGTATCTCACACAAAACGATTACATCGATCAGTATAAACATCGTACAATAATTCGCAGCCCTATCGGCAACATTCCGTATCAAAGATACATTTGTCCAACTTGGAACGAAAGAGCCCGATGGAAAAGGAACTCGAACAATCAGACGATGAAAGAAAAACAGCAGCGCGGCCGGAAGGGACGAAATCACGATCTCTCGAAAGAACTAACAAACCTACGTAACGTACCCCCGTGCACCAGATAACCCTAAGGTTCAGCGGAAAGCCCAAGCATTGACCTTCGCTCGATTCCTGTCACGTCGTTTGAAACTTATCACGGTCGATGGCACTTACCGATAATACCAATGTCCAGCAAATGGGCCTGCAATTTAGCACACTCCAACTGAACATGTGGACACCGGGGAGGGGCCGCTGAACAGGATTACGAAGGCAAGGCCCCAACTGAACAGTGGGGCCCACCCCCGCGGAGCCGAACAGGATTACGGAGGACGTTAAATGCAGGTCCCTGTCCGAGTACCGAAGTACCAATCGGACAGGATTGCAGACGTGCGACTCAAGCGTCAACACATTCACTGGTATCACCAGCGCGATGACAACTGCCGCGATTCGAGACAAACGACGAGCAGTCGTCGAGTAGTCACTAAGACAGAGGTGTCCTTGGGGCGACTTACGAATCCAAAGAGTTGTCCAGTGCACGCTGACCGCACGTACCCGGAATACGCGCGAGCGAGTACGCCACGCGACAGTTTGAAGGAACTGAGCGACCGTGAACCGATAAATAGTGGGAACAATTTTTCCAGTGTGGTAAGATTTCTATTTTTCGTTCCAAGATGGACAAGTATCTTTGTACAGAATGAGCTTACAATGCACATAACATAGGTGTCTATCTTTTGATTAATTAAGGCTAAAACGCACGCATCCCACGATGTCCCGCGATGTCCCACGGTGCCCCCGCGGGGGAGTACTAGTCCAGTCTAGATCTCCAAAACTATTTTGGATGATCAAGACCGGACTATATTCAAGTAGTTTTTAGCTTGATATTGTTTTTCAAATAATAATACTAATATTTAAAATAGTAATTGGTGTATTATTATTTGGAAAACGATACCAATTACCGGGACCCACCACGAGGAGGTAACTACGCTCGGGTCCCATTTACATAAAGAGTTTTTAAGCATTGAAAACAGAGATGTAAAATTATTTTATGACAAAGAAGTAACGTGTATTGAAATTTATTAATGAGAATAGCCGTAGTACGTGGATCCGCATAATCATACTTAAATATTGAACTTACCATCGAAGAAAAGAAACCATGCAAGGTACCAATTGTAGCGCGTGTGGATGAATGATGAGATGTCGTTGCCCTCGATTAAATTGCACTTGCTTCCTTGATTCCATGAATACGGTGTTGTTTCCTTGGTTTTGAGCAGACATGGAAAATTACATCCTATCCATAGACACTGAATAGGTACACTCTGCGTTACCACTGGTTTCATGTGAAACAGTGAAATGAGAAAATAAAAACTGTATTAAAAATTAAAAAATAATGCTATATAGAAATAAAATAGGACTTCAGGGACTTGAAGGATTTCGTTAATATTAAATAAAACAAAATAAATAATTAATGGCTTAAATGTTGTAAATTGATGGCTTAAATGTTGTAAATTAATGGCTTAAGTGTTGTAAATTAATGGCTTAAATGTTGTAAATTAATGGCTTAAATGTTGTAAATTAATTGCTTAAATGTTGTAAATTAACAGCTTAAATGTTGTAAATTAATGTCTTAAATGTTGTAAATTAATAGCTTAAATGTTGTAAATTAATGGCTTAAATGTTGTAAATTAATGGCTTAAATGTTGTAAATTAATTGCTTAAATGTTGTAAATTAACAGCTTAAATGTTGTAAATTAATGTCTTAAATGTTGTAAATTAATAGCTTAAATGTTGTAAATTAATGGCTTAAATGTTGTAAATTAATGGCTTAAATGTTGTAAATTAATGGCTTAAATGTTATAAATTAATAGCTTAAGTATTGTAAATTAATGGTTTAGACGTTATAAATTAATAGCTTAAGTATTGTAAATAAATGGTTTAGACGTTATAAACTACCAGTTCAATGTTATTATTTGATATTTTTTCTTTGTTTATCTTATCTTTAAACTCTTCTTCGATGTTCACTCTCCGGGAGCTCAGGCACGAAAGAGTTCACGCGCGACTTGCGTGTTCCTTATATAACTTTACAAGGTGTCGGGATGTCATTCAAACGGTAACGATGTTTTGACATTGCAGAAGGCGGTTTTTCCGTTATAACAAAATCAAATTGAACAATTTCTTAATTTTTATCGTAAATTCGCGTCTTTAACGATTTAACACGATATCCATTTTTATCATTTTAATAGTTTCTGCAAACTAAGACTAAATTCACACATTTTTGATACTAGTTTTCGACTATCGATTAGTTTGTACATAAAGGGAAAAAAGTTACTGTGAAATAAGTTAAGGTATTAAATAATCAGACAGGTAAAATTCATATTAAGCATTATATTCTATTATCGATATTCGTTCATTTACTCGTGCTAATTACAAAATAAAATGTTCTTTTCTCTTGAATATCACCTACATCACTGTCTGCGATATTTAAAATTCTTATTTAATGCTTACTTAAAAGTCAGGTACCTTTTTAATTCCTTTGAAGCTAAACAAGTAAATTTACTCGTTATAGTTGTAACATAAAATGGCATATTTTCTTCAATATCGTCTGCATTGCAATAATATGAATTAATTGGCTGTAATCGCCGTTAGGTACTTCTTAGTTAGATCTATCGAAGGATGTATTAGTCTATTAGCGAAAGAATTATTGATTCCTTGAAGAACGGTTTCATTGTTATAAATTAATGTTTCAAATGTTGTTAATGTACGTTTCAATTGTTATAAATTAATAGTCTAAATGTCATTAATTAGTTGTTTAAATGTTGCTAATTATTGCTTGGATTGTTATAAATTAATGATATAATTGTTATTAAGTAATGGCTTAAATATTATAAATTACTGCTATAATTGTTCTTAAGAAACGGTTTAAATGTTGTTAATTAACGGTTTGATAGTTTATTAATGCCTTAATTGTTATTCATTAATTGGTTTAATGTTATATATTTATAGTTTAAATGTTATAAATTAATGTTCTAAATGCAATAAATAATTTTTCTGAATGATGTTAACTAATAGTTTAAATGCTACAAGTATATGTTTTAAATGTAGTTAACTAATGATTCCATTGTAAATTCATGTTTTAAATGTATTAAATTTATAGTTTAAATGATATAATTTAATAGTCTGAATGTTGCAATTTAATGGTTTAAAGGTATAAAGCAATAGTTTAAATGTAGTAAATTAATAGCTTAAATGTTAATAAATTAAGCTAACTTACTATTAATATTTATGAATTAGAAAATATTACTACTACTACTACTACGACTATTACTACTGAGTGATCGTTGCCCACTCGCATGTGCGTGCTCGAGCAATAAACGTACGCTTCGACCTACACTAGGACTACCTACACTATATCCCCGTATCGTTATACGTTATATCCTATATATACGTACCATTATACGTTATATCCGATAAGCAGATAACGTTATACCTTATATCCTATATCTACATATCGTTATACGTTATATCCTAAATCTACATATCGTTATACGTTGTATCCTGCATGTAGATAACGTTATACGCTATACCCTATTTATACATATCGTTATACGTTATATGCCATGTCCACGTAACGTTATATCCTACATCTACATATCGTTATACGTTATATCCTACATCTACATATCGTAATAAGTTATATCCTATATGTAGATAACGTTATACGTTATATCCTATATCTGTATATCGTTATACGTTATATCCTACATCTACATATCGTTATACGTTATATCCTATATCTACGTATCGTTATACGTTATATCCTACATCTACATATCGTTATATGTTATATCCTATATGTAGATAGCGTTATACCTTATATCCTATATCTGCATATCGTTATACGTTATATCCTACATCTACATATCGTTATATTTTATATCCTATATGTAGATACCGTTATACGTTATATCCTATATCTACATATCGTTATATGTTATATCCTATATGTAGATAGCGTTATACCTTCTATCCTATATCTGCATATCGTTATACGTTATATCCTACATCTACATATCGTTATACGTTATATCCTATGACTACATATCGTTATACGTTATATCCTATATCTACATATCATTATACGTTATATCCTACATGTAGATAAGGCTTTACGTTGTATCCTATATCTACGTATCGTTATACGTTATATCCTATATCTACATATCGTCATACGTGATATCCTATATCTACATATCGTTATACGTTATATCCTATATGTAGATAACGTTTTACGTTATATACTATATCTACGTATCGTTATGCGTTATATCCTATATCTAAATATCGTTATACGTTATATCTGATATCTACATATCGTTATACGTTATATCCTGTATCTACATATCGTTATACGTTATATCCTATATCTGCATATCGTTATACGTTATATCCTACATCTACATATCGTTATACGTTATATCCTATATGTAGATAACGCTTTACGTTATATCGTATATCTACGTATCGTTATACGTTATTTCCTACATCTACATATCGTTATATGTTATATCCTATATGTAGATAGCGTTATACTTTATATCCTATATGTAGATAACGCTTTACGTTATATCGTATATCTACGTATCGTTATACGTTATATCCTATATCTACGTATCGTTATACGTTATATCCTATATCTGCATATCATTATACGTTATATCCTATATCTACATATCGTTATACGTTATATCCTACATCTACGAATCGCTATACGTTTTATCATATGTCTACATATCGTTATACGTTATATCCTATGTCTACATATCGTTATACGTTATATCCTACATCTACATATCGTTATACGTTATATCCTATGACTACATATCGTTATACGTTATATCCTATATCTACATATCATTATACGTTATATCCTACATGTAGATAAGGCTTTACGTTGTATCCTATATCTACGTATCGTTATACGTTATATCCTATATCTACATATCGTCATACGTGATATCCTATATCTACATATCGTTATACGTTATATCCTATATGTAGATAACGTTTTACGTTATATACTATATCTACGTATCGTTATGCGTTATATCCTATATCTAAATATCGTTATACGTTATATCTGATATCTACATATCGTTATACGTTATATCCTGTATCTACATATCGTTATACGTTATATCCTATATCTGCATATCGTTATACGTTATATCCTACATCTACATATCGTTATACGTTATATCCTATATGTAGATAACGCTTTACGTTATATCGTATATCTACGTATCGTTATACGTTATTTCCTACATCTACATATCGTTATATGTTGTATCCTATATGTAGATAGCGTTATACTTTATATCCTATATGTAGATAACGCTTTACGTTATATCGTATATCTACGTATCGTTATACGTTATATCCTATATCTACGTATCGTTATACGTTATATCCTATATCTGCATATCATTATACGTTATATCCTATATCTACATATCGTTATACGTTATATCCTACATCTACGAATCGCTATACGTTTTATCCTATGTCTACATATCGTTATACGTTATATCCTATGTCTACATATCGTTATACGTTATATCCTACATCTACATATCGTTATATGTTATATCCTATATGTAGATAGCGTTATACTTTATATCCTATATGTAGATAACGCTTTACGTTATATCGTATATCTACGTATCGTTATACGTTATATCCTATGTCTACATATCGTTATACGTTATATCCTATATCTACATATCGTTATACGTTATATCCTATGTGTAGATAACGCTTTACGATATATCGTATATCTACGTATCGTTATACGTTATATCCTACATCTACATATCGTAATACGTTATATCCTATATGTAGATAACGTTATACGTTATATCCTATATCTGTATATCGTTATACGTTATATCCTACATCTACATATCGTTATACGTTATATCCTATATGTAGATTACGTTATACGTTATATCCCATATCTACGTATCGTTATACGTTATATTCTATGTCTACATATCGTTATACGTTATATCCCATATCTACATATCGTTATACGTTATATCCTATATGTAGATAACGTTATACGTTATATCCTATATCTACGTATCGTTATACGTTATATCCTATATCTACATATCGTCATACGTGATATCCTATATCTGCGTATCGTTATACGTTATATCCTATATGTAGATAACGTTATACGTTATATCCTATATCTACGTATCGTTATACGTTATATCCTATGACTACATATCGTTATACGTTATATCCTACATCTACGAATCGCTATACGTTATATCCTACATCTACATATCGTAATACGTTATATCCTATATGTAGATATCGTTATACGTTATATCCTATATCTGCATATCGTTATACGTTATATCCTACATCTACATATTCTTATACGTTATATCCTCCATGTAGATTAGGTTATGCGTAATATCCCATATCTACGTATCGTTATACGTTATATCCTATGTCTACATATCGTTATACGTTATATCCTATATCTACATATCGTTATACGTTATATCCTATATGTAGATAACGTTATACGTTATATCCTATATCTACGTATCGTTATACGTTATATCCTATATCTGCATATCATTGTACGTTATGTCCTATATCAACATATCGTTATACGTTATATCCTATATCTACATATCGTTATACGTTATATCCTACATCTACCTATCGTTATAGGTAATATCGTATATGTAGATAACGTTATACGTATTATCCTATATCTGCGTATCGTTATAGGTTATATCCTATATGTAGATAACGTTATACGTTATATCCTACATGTACATATCGTTATACGTTGTATCCTGTATGTAGATAACGTTATACGCTATACTCTATTTATACATATCGTTATACGTTATATGCCATGTCCACGTAACGTTATGCGTTGTATCCTATATCTACATATCGTTATACGTTATATCCTATATGTAGATAATGTTATACGTTATATCCTATATCTGCATATCGTTATACGTTATATCCTACATCTACATATCGTTATACGTTATATCCTATATGTAGATTACGTTATACGTTATATCCCATATCTACGTATCGTTATACGTTATATTCTATGTCCACGTATCGTTATACGTTATATCCCATATCTACATATCGTTATACGTTATATCCTACATCTACATATCGTTATATTTTATATCCTACATGTAGATCCCGTTATACGTTATATCCTATATCTACGTATCGTTATACGTTATATCCTATATCTACGTATCGTTATACGTTATATCCTACATCTACATATCGTTATATGTTATATCCTATATGTAGATGGCGTTATACCATATATCCTATATCTGCATATCGTTATACGTTATATCCTACATCTACATATCGTTATATTTTATATCCTATATGTAGATACCGTTATACGTTATATCCTATATCTACATATCGTTATACTTTATATCATATATCCACGTATCGTTATACGTTATATCCTATATGTAGATAACGTTATACGTTATATCCTATATGTAGATAACGTTATACGTTATATCCTATATCTGCATATCGTTATACGTTATATCCTACATCTACATATCGTTATATTTTATATCCTATATGTAGATACCGTTATACGTTATATCCTATATCTACGTATCGTCATACGTTATATCCTATATCTGCATATCATTATACGTAAATATCCTATATCTACATATCGTTATACGTTATATCCTACATCTACGAATCGCTATACGTTATATCCTACATCTACATATCGTAATACGTTATATCCTATATGTAGATAACGTAATACGTTATACCCTATATCTGCATATCGTTATACGTTATATCCTACATCTACATATCGTTATACGTTATATCCTATATGTAGATAACGTAATATGTTATATCCTATATCTGCATATCGTTATACGCTATATCCTACATCTACATATCGTTATACGTTATATCCTATATGTAGATTACGTTATATGTTATATCCCATATCTACGTATCGTTATACGTTATATCGTATATCTACGTATCGTTATACGTTATATCCTATGTCTACGTATCGTTATACGTTATATCCTATATCTACATATCGTCATACGTGATATCCTATATCTACATATCGTTATACGTTATATCCTATATGTAGATAACGTTTTACGTTATATACTATATCTACGTATCGTTATGCGTTATATCCTATATCTAAATATCGTTATACGTTATATCTGATATCTACATATCGTTATACGTTATATCCTATATCTACATATCGTTATACGTTATATCCTATATCTGCATATCGTTATACGTTATATCCTACATCTACATATCGTTATACGTTATATCCTATATGTAGATAACGCTTTACGTTGTATCGTATATCTACGTATCGTTATACGTTATTTCCTACATCTACATATCGTTATATGTTATATCCTATATGTAGATAGCGTTATACTTTATATCCTATATGTAGATAACGCTTTACGTTATATCGTATATCTACGTATCGTTATACGTTATATCCTATATCTACGTATCGTTATACGTTATATCCTATATCTGCATATCATTATACGTTATATCCTATATCTACATATCGTTATACGTTATATCCTACATCTACGAATCGCTATACGTTTTATCCTATGTCTACATATCGTTATACGTTATATCCTATGTCTACATATCGTTATACGTTATATCCTACATCTACATATCGTTATATGTTATATCCTATATGTAGATAGCGTTATACTTTATATCCTATATGTAGATAACGCTTTACGTTATATCGTATATCTACGTATCGTTATACGTTATATCCTATGTCTACATATCGTTATACGTTATATCCTATATCTACATATCGTTATACGTTATATCCTATGTGTAGATAACGCTTTACGATATATCGTATATCTACGTATCGTTATACGTTATATCCTACATCTACATATCGTAATACGTTATATCCTATATGTAGATAACGTTATACGTTATATCCTATATCTGTATATCGTTATACGTTATATCCTACATCTACATATCGTTATACGTTATATCCCATATGTAGATTACGTTATACGTTATATCCCATATCTACGTATCGTTATACGTTATATTCTATGTCTACATATCGTTATACGTTATATCCCATATCTACATATCGTTATACGTTATATCCTATATGTAGATAACGTTATACGTTATATCCTATATCTACGTATCGTTATACGTTATATCCTATATCTACATATCGTCATACGTGATATCCTATATCTGCGTATCGTTATACGTTATATCCTATATGTAGATAACCTTATACGTTATATCCTATATCTACGTATCGTTATACGTTATATCCTATGACTACATATCGTTATACGTTATATCCTACATCTACGAATCGCTATACGTTATATCCTACATCTACATATCGTAATACGTTATATCCTATATGTAGATATCGTTATACGTTATATCCTACATCTGCATATCGTTATACGTTATATCCTACATCTACATATTCTTATACGTTATATCCTCTATGTAGATTAGGTTATGCGTAATATCCCATATCTACGTATCGTTATACGTTATATCCTATGTCTACATATCGTTATACGTTATATCCTATATCTACATATCGTTATACGTTATATCCTATATGTAGATAACGTTATACGTTATATCCTATATCTACGTATCGTTATACGTTTTATCCCATGTCTACATATCGTTATACGTTATATCCTATATCTACGTATCGTTATACGTTATATCCTACATCTACATATCGTTATATTTTATATCCTACATGTAGATACCGTTATATGTTATATCCTATATCTACGTATCGTTATACGTTATATCCTACATCTACGTATCGTTATAGGTAATATCGTATATGTAGATAACGTTATACGTATTATCCTATATCTGCGTATCGTTATAGGTTATATCCTATATGTAGATAACGTTATACGTTATATCCTACATGTACATATCGTTATACGTTGTATCCTGTATGTAGATAACGTTATACGCTATACTCTATTTATACATATCGTTATACGTTATATGCCATGTCCACGTAACGTTATGCGTTGTATCCTATATCTACATATCGTTATACGTTATATCCTATATGTAGATAACGTTATACGTTATATCCTATATCTGCATATCGTTATACGTTATATCCTACATCTACATATCGTTATACGTTATATCCTATATGTAGATTACGTTATACGTTATATCCCATATGTACGTATCGTTATACGTTATATTCTATGTCCACGTATCGTTATACGTTATATCCCATATCTACATATCGTTATACGTTATATCCTACATCTACATATCGTTATATTTTATATCCTACATGTAGATACCGTTATACGTTATATCCTATATCTACGTACCGTTATACGTTATATCCTATATCTACGTATCGTTATACGTTATATCCTACATCTACATATCGTTATATGTTATATCCTATATGTAGATGGCGTTATACCATATATCCTATATCTGCATATCGTTATACGTTATATCCTACATCTACATATCGTTATATTTTATATCCTATATGTAGATACCGTTATACGTTATATCCTATATCTACATATCGTTATACTTTATATCATATATCCACGTATCGTTATACGTTATATCCTATATGTAGATAACGTTATACGTTATATCCTATATGTAGATAACGTTATACGTTATATCCTATATCTGCATATCGTTATACGTTATATCCTACATCTACATATCGTTATACGTTATATCCTATATGTAGATTACGTTATACGTTATATCCTATATCTACGTATCGTTATACGTTATATTCTATGTCCACGTATCGTTATACGTTATATCCCGTATCTACATATCGTTATACGTTATATCCTACATCTACATATCGTTATATTTTATATCCTACATGTAGATACCGTTATACGTTATATCCTATATCTACGTATCGTTATACGTTATATCCTATATCTACGTATAGTTATACGTTATATCCTACATCTACATATCGTTATATGTTATATCCTATATGTAGATGGCGTTATACCATATATCCTATATCTGCATATCGTTATACGTTATATCCTACATCTACATATCGTTATATTTTATATCCTATATGTAGATACCGTTATACGTTATATCCTATATCTACGTATCGTCATACGTTCTATCCTATATCTGCATATCATTATACGTTATATCCTATATCTACATATCGTTATACGTTATATCCTACATCTACGAATCGCTATACGTTATATCCTACATCTACATATCGTAATACGTTATATCCTATATGTAGATAACGTAATACGTTATACCCTATATCTGCATATCGTTATACGTTATATCCTACATCTACATATCGTTATACGTTATATCCTATATGTAGATAACGTAATATGTTATATCCTATATCTGCATATCGTTATACGCTATATCCTACATCTACATATCGTTATATGTTATATCCTATATGTAGATGGCGTTATACCATATATCCTATATCTGCATATCGTTATACGTTATATCCTACATCTACATATCGTTATATTTTATATCCTATATGTAGATACCGTTATACGTTATATCCTATATCTACATATCGTTATACGTTATATCCTATATCTACATATCGTTATACGTTATATCCTATATCTGCATATCGTTATACGTTATATCCTACATCTACATATCGTTATACGTTATATCCTATATGTAGATAACGCTTTACGTTATATCGTATATCTACGTATCGTTATACGTTATATCCTATATCTGCATATCATTATACGTTTTATCCTATGTCTACATATCGTTATACGTTATATCCTATGTCTACATATCGTTATACGTTATATCCTATATGTAGATTACGTTATACGTTATATCCTACATCTACGAATCGCTATACGTTTTATCCTATGTCTACATATCGTTATACGTTATATCCTATGTCTACATATCGTTATACGTTATATCGTATATCTACATATCGTTATACGTTATATCCTATATCTACATATCGTTATACATTATATCCTATATGTAGATAACGTTATACGTTATATCCTATATCTACGTATCGTTATACGTTATATCCTACATCTACATATCGTTATATGTTATATCCTATATGTAGATAACGTAATATGTTATATCCTATATCTGCATATCGTTATACGCTATATCCTACATCTACATATCGTTATACGTTATATCCTATATGTAGATTACGTTATACGTTATATCCTACATCTACGAATCGCTATACGTTTTATCCTATGTCTACATATCGTTATACGTTATATCCTATGTCTACATATCGTTATACGTTATATCGTATATCTACATATCGTTATACGTTATATCCTATATCTACATATCGTTATACATTATATCCTATATGTAGATAACGTTATACGTTATATCCTATATCTACGTATCGTTATACGTTATATCCTACATCTACATATCGTTATATGTTATATCCTATATGTAGATAGCGTTATACTTTATATCCTATGTGTAGATAACGCTTTACGTTATATCGTATATCTACGTATCGTTATACGTTATATCCTATATCTACGTATCGTTATACGTTATATCCTATATGTTGATAACGTTATACGTTATATCCTATGTCTGCATATCGTTATACGTTATATCCTATATCTACATATCGCTATACGTTATATCCTATATCTACGTATCGTTATACGTTGTATCCTCTATGTAGATTGGGTTATGCGTTATATGCCATATCTACGTATCGTTATACGTTATATCCTATGTCTACATATCGTTATACGTTATATCCTATATCTACATATCGTTATACGTTATATCCTATGTGTAGATAACGCTTTACGATATATCGTATATCTACGTATCGTTATACGTTATATCCTACATCTACATATCGTAATACGTTTTATCCTATATGTAGATATCGTTATACGTTATATCCTATATCTGCATATCGTTATACGTTATATCCTACATCTACATATCCTTATACGTTATATCCTCTATGTAGATTAGGTTATGCGTTATATCCCATATCTACGTATCGTTATACGTTATATCCTATATCTGCATATCATTGTACGTTATATCCTATATCTACATATCGTTCTACGTTATATCCTATATCTACATATCGTTATACGTTATATCCTACATCTACGTATCGTTATAGGTAATATCGTATATGTAGAAAACGTTATACGTATTATCCTATATCTGCGTATCGTTATACGTTATATCGTATATGTAGATAACGTAATACGTTATATCCTATATCTGCATATCGTTATACGTTATATCCTACATCTACATATCGTTATACGTTATATCCTATATGTAGATTACGTTATACGTTATATCCCATATCTACGTATCGTTATACGTTATATCCTATATGTAGATAACGTTATACTTTATATGCTATATCTACGTATCGTTATACGCTATATCCTACATCTACATATCGTTATACGTTATATCCTATATGTAGATTACGTTATACGTTATATCCCATATCTACGTATCGTTATACGTTATATCCTATGTCTACATATCGATATACGTTATATCCTATATCTACATATCGTTATACGTTATATCCTATATGTAGATAACGTTATACTTTATATGCTACATCTACGTATCGTTATACGTTTTATCCTATGTCTACATATCGTTATACGTTATATCCTATGTCTACATATCGTTATTCGTTATATCCTATATCTACATATCGTCATACGTTATATCCTGTATCTACATATCGTTATACGTTATATCCTATATGTAGATAACGTTTTACGTTATATTCTATATCTACGTATCGTTATACGTTATATCCTACATCCACATATCGTTATATGTTATATCCTATATGTAGATAGCGTTATACTTTATATCCTATATGTAGATAACGCTTTACGTTATATCGTATATCTACGTAACGTTATACGTTATATTGTATATCTACGTATCGTCATACGTTATATCCTATATCTACATATCGTTATACGTTATATCCTATATCTACATATGGTTATACGTTATATACTATATCTACGTATCGTTATACGTTATATCCTATATGTAGATAACGTTTTACGTTATATTCTATATCTACGTATCGTTATACGTTATATCCTACATCTACATATCGTTATATGTTATATCCTATATGTAGATAGCGTTATACTTTATATCCTATATGTAGATAACGCTTTACGTTATATCCTATATCTACGTATCGTTATACGTTATATTGCATATCTACGTATCGTTATAAGTTATATCCTATATCTGCATATCATTATACGTTATATCCTATATCTGCATATCGTTATACGTTATATCCTATATCTACATATCGTTATACGTTATATCCTACATCTACGAATCGCTATACGTTATATCCTACATCTACATATCGTTATACGTTATATCCTATATGTAGATAACGTAATACGTTATATCCTATATCTGCATATCGTTATACGTTATATCCTACATCTACATATCGTTATACGTTATATCCTATATGTAGATAACGTAATACGTTATATCCTATATCTGCATATCGTTATTCGTTATATCCTACATCTACATATCGTTATACGTTATATCCTATATGTAGATAACGTAATACGTTATATCCCATATCTACGTATCGTTATACGTTATATCCTATGTCTACGTATCGTTATACGTTATATCCTATATGTAGATTACGTTATACTTTATATCCTATATGTAGATAACGCTTTACGTTATATCCTATATCTACGTATCGTTATACGTTATATTGCATATCTACGTATCGTTATAAGTTATATCCTATATCTGCATATCATTATACGTTATATCCTATATCTGCATATCGTTATACGTTATATCCTATATCTACATATCGTTATACGTTATATCCTACATCTACGAATCGCTATACGTTATATCCTACATCTACATATCGTTATACGTTATATCCTATATGTAGATAACGTAATACGTTATATCCTATATCTGCATATCGTTATACGTTATATCCTACATCTACATATCGTTATACGTTATATCCTATATGTAGATAACGTAATACGTTATATCCTATATCTGCATATCGTTATTCGTTATATCCTACATCTACATATCGTTATACGTTATATCCTATATGTAGATAACGTAATACGTTATATCCCATATCTACGTATCGTTATACGTTATATCCTATGTCTACGTATCGTTATACGTTATATCCTATATGTAGATTACGTTATACGTTATATCCCATATCTACGTATCGTTATACGTTATATCCTATGTCTACATATCGTTATACGTTATATCCTATATCTACATATCGTTATACGTTATATCCTATATGTAGATAACGTTATACTTTATATGCTATATCTACGTATCGTTATACGTTTTATCCTATGTCTACATATCGTTATACGTTATATCCTATATGTAGATATCGTTATACGTTATATCCTATATCTACATATCGTTATACGTTATATCCTATATGTAGATTACGTTTTACGTTATATACTATGTCTACGTATCGTTATACGTTATATCCTATATGTAGATAAGGTTGTACGTTATATCCTATGTCTACATATCGTTATACGTTATATACTATATCTACATATCGTCATACGTTATATCCTATATCTACATATCGTTATACGTTATATCCTATATGTAGATTACGTTTTACGTTATATACTATATCTACGTATCGTTATACGTTATATCCTATATGTAGATAAGGTTGTACGTTATATCCTATGTCTACATATCGTTATACGTTATATCCTACATTTATATATCGTTATACGTTATATCCTATATGTAGATATCGTAATACGTTATATCCTATATGTAGATAACGATTTACGTTATATTCTATATCTACGTATCGTTATACGTTATATCCTATATGTAGATAACGTTATACGTTATATCCTACATCTACTTATAGTTTTACGTTATATGCTATATCTACGTATCGTTATACGTTATATCCTATATGTAGATAACGTTTTACGTTATATACTATATCTACGTATCGTTATACGTTATATCCTATATGTAGATGACGTTGTACGTTATATCCTACGTCTGCATACCGTAATACGTTATATTCTATATCTACATATCGTTATACGTTATATCCTATATGTAGATAACGTTTTACGTTATATTCTATATCTACGTATCGTTATACGTTATATCCTATATCTACATATCGTTATACGTTATATCCTATATCTACATACCGTTATACGTTATATACTATATCTACGTATCGTTATACGTTATATCCTATATCTACATATCGTTATACGTTATATCCTATATGTAGATTACGTTTTACGTTATATACTATATCTACGTATCGTTATACGTTATATCCTAAATGTAGATAACGTTTTACGTTATATACTATATCTACGTATCGTTATACGTTATATGCTATATGTAGATAACGTTGTACGTTATATCCTACGTCTGCATACCGTAATACGTTATATTCTATATCTACATATCGTTATACGTTATATCCTACATCTACATATAGTTTTACGTTATATGCTATATCTACGTATCGTTATACGTTATATCCTATATGTAGATAACGTTTTACGTTATATACTATATCTACGTATCGTTATACGTTATATCCTATATGTAGATAGCGTTATACTTTATATCCTATATGTAGATAACGCTTTACGTTATATCGTATATCTACGTATCGTTATACGTTATATTGTATATCTACGTATCGTTATAAGTTATATCCTATATCTGCATATCATTATACGTTATATCCTATATCTGCATATCGTTATACGTTATATCCTATATCTACATATCGTTATACGTTATATCCTACATCTACGAATCGCTATACGTTATATCCTACATCTACATATCGTTATACGTTATATCCTATATGTAGATAACGTAATACGTTATATCCTATATCTGCATATCGTTATACGTTATATCCTACATCTACATATCGTTATACGTTATATCCTATATGTAGATAACGTTATACGTTATATCCTACATCTACATATAGTTTTACGTTATATGCTATATCTACGTATCGTTATACGTTATATCCTATATGTAGATAACGTTTTACGTTATATACTATATCTACGTATCGTTATACGTTATATCCTATATGTAGATAGCGTTATACTTTATATCCTATATGTAGATAACGCTTTACGTTATATCGTATATCTACGTATCGTTATACGTTTTATTGTATATCTACGTATCGTTATAAGTTATATCCTATATCTGCATATCATTATACGTTATATCCTATATCTGCATATCGTTATACGTTATATCCTATATCCACATATCGTTATACGTTATATCCTACATCTACGAATCGCTATACGTTATATCCTACATCTACATATCGTTATACGTTATATCCTATATCTACATAACGTTATACGTTATATACTATATCTACGTATCGTTATACGTTATATCCTATATCTACATATCGTTATACGTTATATCCTATATGTCGATAACGTTTTACGTTATATCCTATATATAGATAACGTTTTACGTTATATACTATATCTACGTATCGTTATGCGTTATATCCTATATCTACCTATCGTTATACGTTATATCCTATATCTACATATCGTTATACGTTATATCCTATATCTACGTATCGTTATACGTTATATCCTATATGTAGATATCGTTATACGTTATATCCTATATCTACATATCGTTATACGTTATATCCTATATGTAGATAACGTTATACTTTATATGCTACATCTACGTATCGTTATACGTTTTATCCTATGTCTACATATCGTTATACGTTATATCCTATGTCTACATATCGTTATTCGTTATATCCTATATCTACATATCGTCATACGTTATATCCTGTATCTACATATCGTTATACGTTATATCCTATATGTAGATAACGTTTTACGTTATATTCTATATCTACGTATCGTTATACGTTATATCCTACATCCACATATCGTTATATGTTATATCCTATATGTAGATAGCGTTATACTTTATATCCTATATGTAGATAACGCTTTACGTTATATCGTATATCTACGTAACGTTATACGTTATATTGTATATCTACGTATCGTCATACGTTATATCCTATATCTACATATCGTTATACGTTATATCCTATATCTACATATGGTTATACGTTATATACTATATCTACGTATCGTTATACGTTATATCCTATATGTAGATAACGTTTTACGTTATATTCTATATCTACGTATCGTTATACGTTATATCCTACATCTACATATCGTTATATGTTATATCCTATATGTAGATAGCGTTATACTTTATATCCTATATGTAGATAACGCTTTACGTTATATCCTATATCTACGTATCGTTATACGTTATATTGCATATCTACGTATCGTTATAAGTTATATCCTATATCTGCATATCATTATACGTTATATCCTATATCTGCATATCGTTATACGTTATATCCTATATCTACATATCGTTATACGTTATATCCTACATCTACGAATCGCTATACGTTATATCCTACATCTACATATCGTTATACGTTATATCCTATATGTAGATAACGTAATACGTTATATCCTATATCTGCATATCGTTATACGTTATATCCTACATCTACATATCGTTATACGTTATATCCTATATGTAGATAACGTAATACGTTATATCCTATATCTGCATATCGTTATTCGTTATATCCTACATCTACATATCGTTATACGTTATATCCTATATGTAGATAACGTAATACGTTATATCCCATATCTACGTATCGTTATACGTTATATCCTATGTCTACGTATCGTTATACGTTATATCCTATATGTAGATTACGTTATACGTTATATCCCATATCTACGTATCGTTATACGTTATATCCTATGTCTACATATCGTTATACGTTATATCCTATATCTACATATCGTTATACGTTATATCCTATATGTAGATAACGTTATACTTTATATGCTATATCTACGTATCGTTATACGTTTTATCCTATGTCTACATATCGTTATACGTTATATCCTATATGTAGATATCGTTATACGTTATATCCTATATCTACATATCGTTATACGTTATATCCTATATGTAGATTACGTTTTACGTTATATACTATGTCTACGTATCGTTATACGTTATATCCTATATGTAGATAAGGTTGTACGTTATATCCTATGTCTACATATCGTTATACGTTATATACTATATCTACATATCGTCATACGTTATATCCTATATCTACATATCGTTATACGTTATATCCTATATGTAGATTACGTTTTACGTTATATACTATATCTACGTATCGTTATACGTTATATCCTATATGTAGATAAGGTTGTACGTTATATCCTATGTCTACATATCGTTATACGTTATATCCTACATTTATATATCGTTATACGTTATATCCTATATGTAGATATCGTAATACGTTATATCCTATATGTAGATAACGATTTACGTTATATTCTATATCTACGTATCGTTATACGTTATATCCTATATGTAGATAACGTTATACGTTATATCCTACATCTACTTATAGTTTTACGTTATATGCTATATCTACGTATCGTTATACGTTATATCCTATATGTAGATAACGTTTTACGTTATATACTATATCTACGTATCGTTATACGTTATATCCTATATGTAGATAACGTTGTACGTTATATCCTACGTCTGCATACCGTAATACGTTATATTCTATATCTACATATCGTTATACGTTATATCCTATATGTAGATAACGTTTTACGTTATATTCTATATCTACGTATCGTTATACGTTATATCCTATATCTACATATCGTTATACGTTATATCCTATATCTACATACCGTTATACGTTATATACTATATCTACGTATCGTTATACGTTATATCCTATATCTACATATCGTTATACGTTATATCCTATATGTAGATTACGTTTTACGTTATATACTATATCTACGTATCGTTATACGTTATATCCTAAATGTAGATAACGTTTTACGTTATATACTATATCTACGTATCGTTATACGTTATATGCTATATGTAGATAACGTTGTACGTTATATCCTACGTCTGCATACCGTAATACGTTATATTCTATATCTACATATCGTTATACGTTATATCCTACATCTACATATAGTTTTACGTTATATGCTATATCTACGTATCGTTATACGTTATATCCTATATGTAGATAACGTTTTACGTTATATACTATATCTACGTATCGTTATACGTTATATCCTATATGTAGATAGCGTTATACTTTATATCCTATATGTAGATAACGCTTTACGTTATATCGTATATCTACGTATCGTTATACGTTATATTGTATATCTACGTATCGTTATAAGTTATATCCTATATCTGCATATCATTATACGTTATATCCTATATCTGCATATCGTTATACGTTATATCCTATATCTACATATCGTTATACGTTATATCCTACATCTACGAATCGCTATACGTTATATCCTACATCTACATATCGTTATACGTTATATCCTATATGTAGATAACGTAATACGTTATATCCTATATCTGCATATCGTTATACGTTATATCCTACATCTACATATCGTTATACGTTATATCCTATATGTAGATAACGTTATACGTTATATCCTACATCTACATATAGTTTTACGTTATATGCTATATCTACGTATCGTTATACGTTATATCCTATATGTAGATAACGTTTTACGTTATATACTATATCTACGTATCGTTATACGTTATATCCTATATGTAGATAGCGTTATACTTTATATCCTATATGTAGATAACGCTTTACGTTATATCGTATATCTACGTATCGTTATACGTTTTATTGTATATCTACGTATCGTTATAAGTTATATCCTATATCTGCATATCATTATACGTTATATCCTATATCTGCATATCGTTATACGTTATATCCTATATCCACATATCGTTATACGTTATATCCTACATCTACGAATCGCTATACGTTATATCCTACATCTACATATCGTTATACGTTATATCCTATATCTACATAACGTTATACGTTATATACTATATCTACGTATCGTTATACGTTATATCCTATATCTACATATCGTTATAAGTTATATCCTATATGTCGATAACGTTTTACGTTATATCCTATATATAGATAACGTTTTACGTTATATACTATATCTACGTATCGTTATGCGTTATATCCTATATCTACCTATCGTTATACGTTATATCCTATATCTACATATCGTTATACGTTATATCCTATATCTACGTATCGTTATACGTTATATCCTATATGTAGATAGCGTTATACTTTATATCCTATATGTAGATAACGCTTTACGTTATATCGTATATCTACGTATCGTTATACGTTATATTGTATATCTACGTATCGTTATAAGTTATATCCTATATCTGCATATCATTATACGTTATATCCTATATCTGCATATCGTTATACGTTATATCCTATATCTACATATCGTTATACGTTATATCCTACATCTACGAATCGCTATACGTTATATCCTACATCTACATATCGTTATACGTTATATCCTATATGTAGATAACGTAATACGTTATATCCTATATCTGCATATCGTTATACGTTATATCCTACATCTACATATCGTTATACGTTATATCCTATATATAGATTACGTTATACGTTATATCCCATATCTACGTATGGTTATACGTTATATCCTATGTCTACATATCGTTATACGTTATATCCTATATCTACATATCGTTATACGTTATATCCTATATGTAGATAACGTTATACTTTATATGCTATATCTACGTATCGTTATACGTTTTATCCTATGTCTACATATCGTTATACGTTATATCCTATGTCTACACATCGTTATACGTTATATCCTATATCTACATATCGTCATACGTTATATCCTATATCTACATATCGTTATACGTTATATCCTATATGTAGATAACGTTTTACGTTATATACTATATCTACGTATCGTTATACGTTATATCCTATATGTAGATAACGTTGTACGTTATATCCTATGTCTACATATCGTTATACGTTATATCCTACATTTATATATCGTTATACGTTATATTCTATATGTAGATATCGTTATACGTTATATCCTATACGTAGATAACGATTTACGTTATATTCTATATCTACGTATCGTTATACGTTATATCCTATATGTAGATAACGTTATACGTTATATCCTACATCTACATATAGTTTTACGTTATATGCTATATCTACGTATCGTTATACGTTATATCCTATATCTACATATCGTTATACGTTATATCCTATATCTACATATCGTTATACGTTATATCCTATATCTACGTATCGTTATACGTTATATCCTATATGTAGATAACGTTGTACGTTACATCCTATGTCTACATATCGTTATGCGTTATATCCTACATTTATATATCGTTATACGTTATATCCTATATGTAGATATCGTTATACGTTATATCCTATATCTGCATACCGTAATACGTTATATTCTATATCTACATATCGTTATACGTTATATCCTATATGTAGATAACGTTTTACGTTATATTCTATTTCTACGTATCGTTATACGTTATATCCTACATCTACATATCGTTATACGTTATATCCTATATCTACATATCGTTATACGTTATATACTATATCTACGTATCGTTATACGTTATATCCTATATCTACATATCGTTACAGGTTATATCCTATATCTACATATCGTTATACGTTATATCCTACATCTACATATCGCTATACGTTATATCCTATATCTACGTATCGTTATGCGTTATATCCTATACCTACATATCGTCATACGTTATATCCTATATATACATATCGTCATACGTTATATCCAATATCTACATATCGTTATACGTTATATCCTATATGTAGATAACGTTTTACGTTATATCCTATATCTACGTATCGTTATACGTTATATCCTATATGTACATATCGTTATACGTTATATCATACATCTACATATCGTTATACGCTGTATCCTATATGTAGATAACGTTATACGTTATATCCTATATCTACGTATCGTTATACGTTATATCCTATATCTACATATCGTTATACGTTATATCCTATATCTACATATCGTTATACGTTATATCCTATATCTACATATCGCTATACGTTATATCCTTTATCTGCATATCGTTATACGTTATATCCTATATCTACATATCGTTATGCGTTATATCCTATATGTAGATAACGCTTTACGTTATATCCTATATCTACCTATCGTTATACGTTATATCCTATATCTACATATCGCTATACGTTATATCCTTTATCTGCATATCGTTATACGTTATATCCTATATCTACATATCGTTATGCGTTATATCCTATATGTAGATAACGCTTTACGTTATATCCTATATCTACCTATCGTTATACGTTATATCCTATATCTACATATCGTTATACGTTATATCCTATATCTACGTATCGTTATACGTTATATCCTATATGTACATATCGTTATACGTTATATCATACATCTACATATCGTTATACGCTGTATCCTATATGTAGATAACGTTATACGTTATATCCTATATCTACGTATCGTTATACGTTATATCCTATATCTACATATCGTTATACGTTATATCCTATATCTACATATCGTTATACGTTATATCCTATATCTACCTATCGTTATACGTTATATCCTATATCTACATATCTTTATATGTTATATCCTATATGTAGATAGCGTTATACCTTATATCCTATATCTGCATATCGTTATACGTTATATCCTATATCTACATATCGTTATACGTTATATCCTATATGTAGATAACGTTTTACGATATATCCTATATCTACGTATCGTTATACGTTATATCCTATATGTAGATAACGTTTTACGTCATATCCTATATCTGCATATCGTTATACGTTATATCTTATATCTACCTATCGTTATACGTTATATCCTATATCTACATATCGTTATACGTTATATCATACATCTACGTATCGTTATACGTTATATCCTATATGTAGATAACGATATACGTTATATCCAATATTTACGTATCGTTATACGTTATATCCTATATGTAGATAGCGTTATACGTTATATCCTATATTTGCATATCGTTACACGTTATATCCTATATCTACATATCGTTATACGTTATATCCTATATGTAGATAACGTTTTACGTTATATCCTATATCTGCCTATCGTTATACGTTATATCCTACATCTACATATCGTTATATGTTATATCCTATATGTAGATAGCGTTATACTTTATATCCTACATCTACGAAACGCTATACGTTATATCCTACATCTACATATCGTAATACGTTATATCCTATATGTAGATAACATAATACGTTATATCCTATATCTGCATATCGTTATACGTTATATCCTACATCTACATATCGTTATACGTTATATCCTATATGTAGATTACGTTATACGTTATATCCCATATCTACGTATCGTTATACGTTATATCCTATATGTAGATAACGTTATACTTTATATGCTATATCTACGTATCGTTATACGTTTTATCCTATGTCTACATATCGTTATACGTTATATCCTATGTCTACATATCGTTATACGTTATATCCTATATCTACATATCGTTATACGTTATATCCTATATCTACATATCGTTATACGTTATATCCTATATGTAGATAACGTTATACGTTATATCCTATATCTACGTATCGTTATACGTTATATCCTACATCTACATATCGTTATATGTTATATCCTATATGTAGATAGCGTTATACTTTATATCCTATATGTAGATAACGCTTTACGTTATATCGTATATCTACGTATCGTTATACGTTATATCCTATATCTACGTATCGTTATACGTTATATCCTATATGTAGATAACGTAATACGTTATATCCTATATCTGCATATCGTTATACGCTATATCCTACATCTACATATCGTTATAAGTTATATCCTATATGTAGATTACGTTATACGTTATATCCCATATCTACGAATCGTTATACGTTATATCCTATGTCTACATATCGTTATACGTTATATCCTATATCTACATATCGTCATACGTTATATCCTATATCTACATATCGTTATACGTTATATCCTATATGTAGATAATGTTTTACGTTATATTCTATATCTACGTATCGTTATACGTTATATCCTACATCTACATATCGTTATATGTTATATCCTATATGTAGATAGCGTTATACTTTATATCCTATATGTGGATAACGCTTTACGTTATATCGTATATCTACGTATCGTTATACGTTATATTGTATATCTACGTATCGTTATACGTTATATCCTATATCTGCATATCATTATACGTTATATCCTATATCTGCATATCGTTATACGTTATATCCTATATCTACATATCGTTATACGTTATATCCTACATCTACATATCGTTATACGTTATATCCTATATCTGCGTATCGTTATGCGTTATATCCTATGTCTACATATCGTCATACGTTATATCCTATATCTACATATCGTCATACGTTATATCCAATATCTACATATCGTTATACGTTATATTCTATATCTACATATCGTCATACGTTATATCCAATATCTACATATCGTTATACGTTATATCCTATATGTAGATAACGTTTTACGTTATATACTATATCTACGTATCGTTATACGTTATATCCTATATCTGCATATCGTTATACGTTATATCCTATATCTACATATCGTTATACGTTATATCCTATATGTAGATAACGTTATACGTTATATCCTATATCTACGTATCGTTATACGTTATATCCTACATCTACATATAGTTATACGTTTTATCCTATATGTAGATATCGTTATACGTTATATCCAATTTCTGCATATCGTTATACGTTATATCCTATATCTACATATCGTCATACGTTATATCCTACATCTAATATCGTCATACGTTATATCCTATATCTACATATCGTTATACGTTATATCCTATATGTAGATAACGTTTTACGTTATATACTATATCTACGTATCGTTATACGTTATATCCTATATGTAGATGACGTTGTACGTTATATCCTACGTCTACATATCGTCATACGTTATATCCTACATTTAAATATCGTTATACGTTATATCCTATATGTAGATATCGTTATACGTTATATCCTACATCTACATATCGTTATATTTTATATCCTATATATAGATACCGTTATACGTTATATCCTATATCTACCAATCGTTATACGTTATATCCTATATCTGCATATCATTATACGTTATATCCTATATCTACATATCGTTATACGTTATATCCTATATCTACATATCGTTATACGTTATATCCTATATCTACATATCGTTATACGTTATATCCTATATCTGCGTATCGTTATGCGTTATATCCTATATCTACATATCGTCATACGTTATATCCTATATCTACATATCGTCATACGTTATATCCAATATCTGCATATCGTTATACGTTATATCCTATATCTACATATCGTCATACGTTATATCCAATATCTACATATCGTTATACGTTATATCCTATATGTAGATAACGTTTTACGTTATATACTATATCTACGTATCGTTATACGTTATATCCTATATCTACATATCGTTATACGTTATATCCTATATCTACGTATCGTTATACGTTATATCCTATATGTAGATAACGTTGTACGTTATATCCTATGTCTACATATCGTTATACGTTATATCCTACATTTATATATCGTTATACGTTATATCCTATATGTAGATATCGTTATACGTTATATCCTATATCTGCATACCGTAATACGTTATATTCTATATATACATATCGTTATACGTTATATCCTATATGTAGATAACGTTTTACGTTATATTCTATATCTACGTATCGTTATACGTTATATCCTATATCTACATATCGTTATACTTTATATCCTATATCTACATATCGTTATACGTTATATCCTATATCTACATATCGTTATACGTTATATCCTATATCTACATATCGTTATACGTTATATCCTATATGTAGATAACGTTATACGTTATATCCTATATCTACGTATCGTTATACGTTATATCCTATATCTACATATCGTTATACGTTATATCCTATATCTACACATCGTTATACTTTATATCCTATATGTACATATCGTTATACGTTATATCCTATATGTACGTATCGTTATACGTTATATCCTATATCTATATATCGTCATGCGTTATATCCTATATCTACATATCGTTATACGTTGTATCCTATATGTAGATAACGTTTTACGTTATATACTATATCTACGTATCGTTATGCGTTATATCCTATATCTACATATGGTTATACGTTATATCCTATATCTACTTATCGTTATACGTTATATACTACATCTACATATCGTTATACGTTATATCCTATATCTACATATCGTTATACGTTATATCCTATACGTAGATGAAGCTTTACGTTATATCCTATATCTACGTATCGTTATACGTTATATCCTACATCTACATATCGTTATACGTTATATCCTATTTCTACGCATCGTTATACGTTATATCCTACATCTACATATCGTTATATGTTATGTCCTATATGTAGATAGCGTTATGGCTTATATCCTATATCTCCATATCGTTATACGTTATATCCTATATCTACATATCGTTATACGTTATATCGTATATGTAGATAACGTTTTACGATATATCCTATATCTACGTATCGTTATACGTTATATCCTATATCTACATATCGTTATACGTTATATCCTATATCTACATATCGTTATACGTTATATCCTATTCGTATATAAAGCTTTACGTTATATACTATATCTACGTATCGTTATACGTTATATCCTATATGTAGATGACGTTGTACGTTATATCCTACGTCTACATATCGTCATATGTTATATCCTACATTTAAATATCGTTATACGTTATATCCTATATGTAGATATCGTTATACGTTATATCCTACATCTACATATCGTTATATTTTATATCCTATATATAGATACCGTTATACGTTATATCCTATATCTACCAATCGTTATACGTTATATCCTATATCTGCATATCCTTATACGTTATATCCTATATCTACATATCGTTATACATTATATCCTATATCTACATATCGTCATACGTTATATCCAAGATCTACATATCGTTATACGTTATATCCTATATCTACATATCGTCATACGTTATATCCAATATCTACATATCGTTATACGTTATATCCTATATGTAGATAACGTTTTACGTTATATACTATATCTACGTATCGTTATACGTTATATCCTATATCTACATATCGTTATACGTTATATCCTATATCTACGTATCGTTATACGTTATATCCTATATGTAGATAACGTTGTACGTTATATCCTATGTCTACATATCGTTATACGTTATATCCTACATTTATATATCGTTATACGTTATATCCTATATGTAGATATCGTTATACGTTATATCCTATATCTGCATACCGTAATACGTTATATTCTATATATACATATCGTTATACGTTATATCCTATATGTAGATAACGTTATACGTTATATCCTATATCTACGTATCGTTATACGTTATATCCTATATCTACATATCGTTATACGTTATATTCTATATCTACACATCGTTATACTTTATATCCCATATGTACATATCGTTATACGTTATATCCTATATGTACGTATCGTTATACGTTATATCCTATATCTATATATCGTCATGCGTTATATCCTATATCTACATATCGTTATACGTTATATCCTATACGTAGATAAAGCTTTACGTTATATCCTATATCTACGTATCGTTATACGTTATATCCTATATGTAGATAACGTTTTACGTTATATCCTATAATTGCCTATCGTTATACGCTATATCCTATATCTACATATCGTTATACGTTATATCCTATATCTACATATCGTTATACGTTATATCCTATACGTAGATAAAGCTTTACGTTATATCCTATATCTACGTATCGTTATACGTTATATCCTACATCTACGTATCGTTATACGTTATATCCTATATCTACGTATCGTTATACGTTATATCCTACATCTACATATCGTTATATGTTATATCCTATATGTAGATAGCGTTATACCTTATATCCTATATCTGCATATCGTTATACGTTATATCCTATATCTACATATCGTCATACGTTATATCCTATATCTACATACCGTCATACGTTATATCCTATATCTACATATCGTTATACGTTATATCCTATATCTACGTATCGTAATACGTTATATCCTACATCTACATTTCGTTATACGTTGTATCCTATATCTACATATCGTTATACGTTATATCCTATATCTATATATAGTTATACGTTATATCCTATATGTAGATATCGTTATACGTTATATCCAATATCTGCATATCGTTATACGTTATATTCTATATCTACATATCGTTATACGTTATATCCTATCTGTAGATAACGTTTTACGTTATATTCTATATCTACATATCGTTATACGTTATATCCTATATCTACATATCGTTATACGTTATATACTATATCTACGTATCGTTATACGTTATATCCTATATTTACATATCGTTATACGTTATATCCTATATCTACATATCGTTATACGTTTTATCCTATATCTACATATCGTTATACGTTATATCCTATCTGTAGATAACGTTTTACGTTATATTCTATATCTATATATCGTCATGCGTTATATCCTATATCTACATATCGTTATACGTTATATCCTATACGTAGATAAAGCTTTACGTTATATCCTATATCTACGTATCGTTATACGTTATATCCTACATCTACATACCGTTATACGTTATATCCTATTTCTACGTATCGTTATACGTTATATCCTACATCTACATATCGTTATATGTTATATCCTATATGTAGATAGCGTTATACGTTATATCCTATATCTACATATCGTTATACGTTATATCCTATATCTACGTATCGTTATACGTTATATCCTATATCTACATATCGTCATACGTTATATCCTATATCTACATACCGTCATACGTTATATCCTACATCTACATATCGTTATACGTTATATCCTATATCTACATATCGTTATACGTTATATACTATATCTACGTATCGTTATACGTTATATCCTTTATCTACATATCGTTATACGTTATATCCTATATCTACATATCGTTATACGTTATATCCTACTTCTACATATAGTTATACGTTATATCCTATACGTAGATATCGTTATACGTTATATGCAATATCTGCATATCGTTATACGTTATATCCTATATCTACATATCGTTATACGTTATATACTATGTCTACGTATCGTTATACGTTATATCCTATATCTACATATCGTTATACGTTATATCCTATATGTAGATAACGTTATACGTTATATCCTATATCTACGTATCGTTATACGTTATATCCTATATCTACATATCGTTATACGTTATATCCTATATCTACACATCGTTATACTTTATATCCTATATGTACATATCGTTATACGTTATATCCTATATGTACGTATCGTTATACGTTATATCCTATATCTATATATCGTCATGCGTTATATCCTATATCTACATATCGTTATACGTTGTATCCTATATGTAGATAACGTTTTACGTTATATACTATATCTACGTATCGTTATGCGTTATATCCTATATCTACATATGGTTATACGTTATATCCTATATCTACATATCGTTATACGTTATATACTACATCTACATATCGTTATACGTTATATCCTATATCTACATATCGTTATACGTTATATCCTATACGTAGATAAAGCTTTACGTTATATCCTATATCTACGTATCGTTATACGTTATATCCTACATCTACATATCGTTATACGTTATATCCTATTTCTACGTATCGTTATACGTTATATCCTACATCTACATATCGTTATATGTTATATCCTATATGTAGATAGCGTTATGCCTTATATCCTATATCTCCATATCGTTATACGTTATATCCTATATCTACATATCGTTATACGTTATATCGTATATGTAGATAACGTTTTACGATACATCCTATATCTACGTATCGTTATACGTTATATCCTATATCTACATATCGTTATACGTTATATCCTATATCTACATATCGTTATACGTTATATCCTATTCGTATATAAGGCTTTACGTTATATCCTATATCTACCTATCGTTATACGTTATATCCTATATCTACATATCTTTATACGTTATATCCTATATGTAGATAACGTTTTACGTTAGATCCTATATCTGCCTATCGTTATACGTTATATCCTACATCTACATATCGTTATACGTTGTATCCTGTATGTAGATAACGTTATACGTTATACCCTATTTGTACATATCGTTATACGTTATATGCCATTTCCACGTAACGTTATGCGTTGTATCCTATATCTACATATCGTTATACGTTATATCCTATATCTACATATCGTTATACGTTATATCCTATATCTACATATCGTTATACGTTATATCCTATATCTACGTATCGTTATACGTTATATCCTATATCTACATATCGTCATACGTTATATCCTATATCTACATACCGTCATACTTTATATCCTATATCTACATATCGTTATACGTTATATCCTATATCTACGTATCGTAATACGTTATATCCTACATCTACATTTCGTTATACGTTGTATCCTATATCTACATATCGTTATACGTTATATCCTATATCTATATATAGTTATACGTTATATCCTATATGTAGATATCGTTATACGTTATATCCAATATCTGCATATCGTTATACGTTATATTCTATATCTACATATCGTTATACGTTATATCCTATATGTAGATAACGTTTTACGTTATATTCTATATCTACATATCGTTATACGTTATATCCTATATCTACATATCGTTATACGTTATATACTATATCTACGTATCGTTATACGTTATATCCTACATCTACATATCATTATATGTTATATCCTATATGTAGATAGCGTTATACCTTATATCCTATATCTGCATATCGTTATACGTTATATCCTATATCTACATATCGTTATACGTTATATCGTATATGTAGATAACGTTTTACGATATATCCTATATTTACATATCGTCATACGTTATATCCTATATCTACGTATCGTAATACGTTATATCCTATATGTAGATAACGTTATACGTTATATCCTATATCTACGTATCGTAATACGTTATATCCTATATCTACATATCTTTATACGTTATATCCTATATGTAGATAACGTTTTACGTTAGATCCTATATCTGCCTATCGTTATACGTTATATCCTACATCTACATATCGTTATACGTTGTATCCTGTATGTAGATAACGTTATACGTTATACCCTATTTGTACATATCGTTATACGTTATATGCCATGTCCACGTAACGTTATGCGTTGTATCCTATATCTACATATCGTTATACGTTATATCCTATATCTACATATCGTTATACGTTATATCCTATATCTACATATCGTTATACGTTATATCCTATATCTACGTATCGTTAAACGTTATATCCTATATCTACATATCGTCATACGTTATATCCTATATCTACATACCGTCATACGTTATATCCTATATCTACATATCGTTATACGTTATATCCTATATCTACGTATCGTAATACGTTATATCCTACATCTACATTTCGTTATACGTTGTATCCTATATCTACATATCGTTATACGTTATATCCTATATCTATATATAGTTATACGTTATATCCAATATCTACATATCGTTATACGTTATATACTATATCTACATATCGTTATACGTTATATCCTATACCTACATATCGTTATACGTTATATCCTATATGTAGATAACGTTATACGTTATATCCTTTATCTGCATATCGTTATACGTTATATCCTATATCTACGTATCGTTATACGTTATATCCTATATCTACCTATCTTCATACGTTATATCCTATATCTACATATCGTCATACGTTATATCCTATATCTACATATCGTTATACGTTATATCCTATATCTACGTATCGTAATATGTTATATCCTACATCTACATTTCGTTATAAGTTGTATCCTATATCTACATATCGTTATACGTTATATCCTATATCTATATATAGTTATACGTTATATCCTATATGTAGATATCGTTATACGTTATATCCAATATCTGCATATCGTTATACGATATATCCTATATCTACATATCGTTATACGTTATATCCTATATGTAGATAACGTTTCGCGTTATATCCTATATCTACGTATCGTAATACGTTATATCCTACATCTACATTTCGTTATACGTTATATCCAATATCTACATATCGTTATACGTTATATACTATATCTACATATCGTTATACGTTATATCCTATACCTACATATCGTTATACGTTATATCCTATACGTAGATAAAGCTTTACGTTGTATCCTATATCTGTATATCGTTATACGTTATATCCTACATCTACATATCGTTATATGTTATATCCTATATGTAGATGACGTTATACGTTATATCCTATATCTACGTATCGTTATACGTTATATCCTATATCTACATATCGTTATACGTTATATCCTATATCTACATATCGTTATACTTTATATCCTATACGTAGATAAAGCTTTACGTTATATTCTATATCTACCTATCGTTATACGTTATATCCTATATCTACGTATCGTTATACGTTATATCCTATATGTAGATAACGTTATGCGTTATATCCTATATCTGCATATCGTTATATGTTATATCCTATATGTTGATAACGTTATACGTTATATCCTATATCTACGCATCGTTATACGTTATATCCTATATCTACATATCGTTATATGTTATATCCTATATCTGCCTATCGTTATACGTTATATCCTACATCTACATATCGTTATATGTTATATCCTATATGTAGATAACGTTATTCGTTATATCCTATATCTACGTATCGTTATACGTTATATCCTATATCTACATATCGTTGTACGTTATATCCTATATCTACATATCGTTATACTTTATATCCTATACGTAGATAAAGCTTTACGTTATATTCTATATCTACCTATCGTTATACGTTATATCCTATATCTACGTATCGTTATATGTTATATCCTATATGTAGATATCGTTATACGTTGTATCCTATATCTGTATATCGTTATACGTTATATCCTACATCTACATATCGTTATACGCTGTATCCTACATGTAGATAACGTTATACGTTATATCCTATATCTACGTATCGTTATACGTTATATCCTACATCTACATATCGTTATACGTTATATCCTATATCTACATATCTTTATACGTTATATCCTATACGTATATAAAGCTTTACGTTATATCCTATATCTACCTATCGTTATACGTTATATCCTATATCTACATATCGTTATACGTTATATCCTTTATCTGCATATCGTTATACGTTATATCCTATATCTACTTATCGTTATACGTTATATCCTATATGTAGATAACGCTTTACGTTATATCCTATATCTACATATCGTTACACGTTATAACCTATATCTACATATCGTTATACGTTATATCCTATATGTAGATAACGTTTTACGATATATCCTATATCTACGTATCGTTATACGATATATCCTATATGTAGATAACGTTTTACGTTATATCCTATATCTACGTATCGTTATACGTTATATCCTATAGCTACGTATCGTTATACGTTATATCCTACATCTACATATCGTTATATGTTATATCCTATATGTAGATAGCGTTATACCTTATATCCTATATCTGCATATCGTTATACGTTATATGCTATATCTACATATCGTTATACGTTATATGCTATATGCAGATAACGCTTTACGTTATATCCTATATCTACGTATCGTTATACGTTATATCCTATATGTAGATAACGTTGTGCGTTATATCCTATATTTACGTATCGTTTTACGTTATATCCTATATCTATTTATCGTTATACGTTATATCCTATATGTCGATAACGTTATACTTTATATCCTATATCTACGTATCGTTATACATTATATCCTACATCTACATATCGCTATATGTTATATCCTATATGTAGATAGCGTCATACCTTATATCTTATATATGTGTATCGGTATACGTTATATCCTATATCTACATATCGTTATACGTTATATACTATATGTAGATAAGGCTTTACGTTATATCCTATATCTACGTGTCGTTATACGTTATATCCTATATCTACGTATCGTTATACGTTATATCCTACATCTGCATATCATTATACGTTATATCCTATATCTACATATCGTTATACGATATATCCTATGTCTACATAACGTTATACGTTATATCCTATATGTAGATAACGTTTTACGTTATATCCTATATCTACATATCGTTATACGTTATATCCTATGTCTACATATCGTTATACGTTATATCCTACATCTACATATCGTTATACGATATATCCTATATGTAGATAACGTTATACGTTATATCCTATATCTACATATCGTTATACGTTATATCCTATATCTACGTATCGTTATACGTTATATCCTATATCTACATATCGTCATACGTTATATCCTACTTCTACGTATCGTCATACGTTATAGCCTATATCTACATACCGTTATACGTTATATCCTATATGTAGATAACGTTTTACGTTATATCCTATATGTATATAACGTTTAACGTTATATACTATATGTACGTATCGTTATACGTTATATCCTATATTTAGACAACGTTATACGTTATATCCTACATCTACATATAGTTATACGTTATATCCTCTATGTAGATATCGTTATACGTTATATGCATTATCTGCATATCGTTATACGTTATATCCTATATCTACGTATCGTTATACGTTATATACTATGTCTACGTATCGTTATACGTTATATCCTATATGTAGATAAGGTTTTACGTTATATCCTATATCTACGTATCGTTATACGTTATATCCTACATCTACATATCGTTATACGTTATATCCTATATCTACATATCGTTATACGTTATATCCTATATCTACATATCGTTATACGTTATATCCTATATCTACATATCGTTATACGTTATATCTTATATCTACATATCGTTATACGTTATATCCTATATCTACGTATCGTTATACGTTATATCCTATATCTACATATCGTCATACGTTATATCCTATATTTACATATCGTCATACGTTATATCCTATATCTACATATCGTTATACGTTATATCCTATATGTAGATAACGTTTTACGTTATATCCTATATCTACCTATAATTATACGTTATATCCTACATCTACGTATCGTCATACGTTATATCCTATATCTACATATCGTTATACGTTATATCCTATATCTACATATCGTTATACGTTATATCCTATATCTACATATCGTTATACGTTATATCCTATCTGTAGATAACGTTTTACGTTATTTCCTATATATAGATAACGTTTTACGTTATATACTATATCTACGTACCGTTATGCGTTATATCCAATATCTACATATCGTTATACGTTATATCCTATATCTACATATCGTTATACGTTACATCCAATATGTAGATAACGTTTTACGTTATATTCTATATCTACGTATCGTTATACGTTATATCCTATATCTCAATATCGTTATACGTTATATCCTATATCTACATATCGTTATACGTTATATACTATATCTACGTATCGTTATACGTTATATCCTATATCTACATATCGTTATACGTTATATCCTATATGTAGATAACGTTTTACGTTATATCCTATATATAGATAACGTTTTACGTTATATACTATATCTACGTACCGTTATGCGTTATATCCTATATCTACATATCGTTATACGTTATATCCTATATCTACATATCGTTATACGTTATATCCTATATCTACGTATCGTTATACGTTATATCCTATATGTAGATAACGTTATACGTTATATCCTATATTTGCATATAGATATACGCTATATCCTATGTCTACATATCGTTATACGTTATATCCTACATGTACATATCGTTATACGTTGTATCCTGTATGTCGGTAACGTTATACGTTATAACCTATTTATACATATCGTTATACGTTATATGCCATGTCCACGTAACGTTATGCGTTGTATCCTATATCTACATATCGTTATACGTTATATCCTATATCTACATATCGTTATACGTTATATCCTACATCTACGAATCGCTATACGTTGTATCCTACATCTACATATCGTTATACGTTATATCCTATATGTAGATTACGTTATACGTTATATCCCATATCTACGTATCGTTATACGTTATATCCTATATCTACATATCGTTATACGTTATATCCTATATCTATATATCGTTATACGTTAAATCCTATATGTAGATAACGTTTTACGTTATATCCTATATGTAGATAACGTTTTACGTTATATACTATATCTACGTATCGTTATGCGTTATATCCTATATCTACATATCGTTATACGTTATATCCTATTTCTACGTATCGTTATACGTTATATCCTATATGTAGATAAGGTTGTACGTTATATCCTATATTTACGTATCGTTTTACGTTATATCCTATATCTATTTATCGTTATACGTTATATCCTATATGTCGATAACGTTATACGTTATATCCTATATCTACGTGTCGTTATACGTTATATCCTATATCTACGTATCGTTATACGTTGTATCCTACATCTACATATCGTTATATGTTATATCCTATATGTAGATAGCGTCATACCTTATATCTTATATATGTGTATCGTTATACGTTATATCCTATATCTACATATCGTTATACGTTATATCCTATATGTAGATAACGCTTTACGTTATATCCTATATCTACGTGTCGTTATACGTTATATCCTATATCTACGTATCGTTATACGTTATATCATACATCTGCATATCATTATACGTTATATCCTATATCTACGTATCGTTATACGTTATATCCTATATATACATATCGTCATACGTTATATCCTATATCTACATATCGTTATACGTTATATCCTATATGTAGATAACGTTTTACGTTATATACTATATCTACGTATCGTTATGCGTTAAATCCTATATCTACATATCGTTATACGTTATATCCTATATCTATATATCGTTATACGGTATATCCTATATCTACATATAGTCATACGTTATATCCTACTTCTACGTATCGTCATACGTTATAGCCTATATCTACATATCGTTATACGTTATATACTATATGTAGATAACGTTTTACGTTATATCCTATATGTAGATAACGTTTTACGTTATATACTATATGTACGTATCGTTATACGTTATATCCTATATTTAGATAACGTTATACGTTATATCCTACATCTACATATAGTTATACGTTATATCCTCTATGTAGATATCGTTATACGTTATATGCAATATCTGCATATCGTTATACGTTATATCCTATATCTACGTATCGTTATACGTTATATACTATGTCTACGTTTCGTTATACGTTATATGCTATATGTAGATAAAGTTTTACGTTATATCCTATATCTACGTATCGTTATACGTTATATCCTATATGTAGATAACGTTTTACGTTATATACTATATGTACGTATCGTTATACGTTATATCCTATATTTAGATAACGTTATACGTTATATCCTACATCTACATATCGTCATACGTTATATCCTATATCTACATATCGTCATACGTTATATCCTACTTCTACGTATCGTCATACGTTATAGCCTATATCTACATATCGTTATACATTATATCCTATATCTACATATCGTTATACGTTATATCCAATATGTAGATAACGTTTTACGTTATATTCTATATCTACGTATCGTTATACGTTATATCCTATATCTACATATCGTTGTACGTTATATCCTATATCTACATATCGTTATACGTTATATACTATATCTACGTATCGTTATACGTTATATCCTATATCTACATATCGTTATACGTTATATCCTATATGTAGATAACGTTTTACGTTATATCCTATATATAGATAACGTTTTACGTTATATACTATATCTACGTACCGTTATGCGTTATATCCTATATCTACATATCGTTATACGTTATATCCTATATCTACATATCGTTATACGTTATATCCTATATCTACGTATCGTTATACGTTATATCCTATATGTAGATAACGTTGTACGTTTTATCCTATGTCTACATATCGTTATACGTTATATCCTACATTTATATATCGTTATACGTTATATCCTATATGTAGATATCGTTATACGTTATATGCCATGTCCACGTAACGTTATGCGTTGTATCCTATATCTACATATCGTTATACGTTATATCCTATATCTACATATCGTTATACGTTATATCCTACATCTACGAATCGCTATACGTTATATCCTATATGTAGATAACGTTGTACGTTATATCCTATATGTAGATAACGTTTTACGTTATATTCTGTATCTACGTATCGTTATACGTTATATACCATGTCTACGTATCGTTATACGTTATATCCTGTATCTACGTATCGTCATACGTTATATCCCTTATCTACATATCGTCATACGTTATATCCTATATCTACATATCGTTATACGTAATATCCTATATGTAGACAACGTTTTACGTTATATACTATATCTACGTATCTTTATAAGTTATATCCTATATGTAGATAACGTTGTACGTTATATCCTATGTCTACATATCGTTATACGTTATATCCTACATTTATATATCGTTATATGTTATATCCTATATGTTGATATCGTTATACGCTATATCCTATATCTGCATACCGTAATACGTTATATTCTATATCTACATATCGTTATACGTTATATCGTATATCTACATATCGTTATACGTTATATCCTGTATCTACGTATCGTTATACGTTATATACCATGTCTGCGTATCGTTATACGTTATATCCTATATCTACATATCGTTATACGTTATATCCTATATCTACATATCGTTATACGTTATATCCTGTATCTACGTACCGTTATACGTTATATCCTATGTCTACATATCGTTATACGGTACATCCTATGTCTACATATCGTTATAAATTATATCCTATATCTACGTATCGTTATACGTTATATCCTATATGTAGATAACGTTTTACGTTATATCCTATATCTGCATATCGTAATACGTTATATCTTATATCTACCTATCGTTATACGTTATATCCTATATCTACATATCGTTATACGTTATATCCTATATCTACATATCGTTATACGTTATATTCTATATGTAGATATCGTTATACGTTATATACCATGTCTGCGTATCGTTATACGTTATATCCTATATCTACATATCGTTATACGTTATATCCTATATCTACATATCGTTATACGTTATATCCTGTATCTACGTACCGTTATACGTTATATCCTATGTCTACATATCGTTATACGGTATATCCTATGTCTACATATCGTTATAAATTATATCCTATATCTACGTATCGTTATACGTTATATCCTATATGTAGATAACGTTTTACGTTATATCCTATATCTGCATATCGTAATACGTTATATCTTATATCTACCTATCGTTATACGTTATATCCTATATCTACATATCGTTATACGTTATATCCTATATCTACATATCGTTATACGTTATATTCTATATGTAGATATCGTTATACGTTATATCCTATACGTAGATAACGTTTTACGTTATATTCTATATCTACGTATCGTTATACGTTATATCCTATATGTAGATAACGTTGTACGTTATACCCTATGTCTACATATCGCTATACGTTATATCCTATATCTACATATCGTCATACGTTATATCTTACATCTACATATCGTCATACGTTATATCCTATATCTACATATCGTTATACGTTATATCCTATATGTAGATAACGTTTTACGTTATATACTATATCTACGTATCGTTATACGTTATATCCTATATGTAGATAACGTTGTACGTTATATCCTATGTCTACATATCGTTATACGTTATATCCTACATCTACATATCGTTATACGTTATATCCTTTATGTAGATAACGTTTTACGTTATATCATACATCTACGTATCGTTATACGTTATATCCAATATGTAGATAACGTTATACGTTATATCCTACATCTACATATCGTTGTACGTTATATCCTATATGTAGATATCGTTATACGTTATATCCAATATCTGCATATCGTTATACGTTATATTCTACATCTACATATCGTTATACGTTATATCCTATATGTAGATAACGTTATACGTTATATCCTATATGTAGATAACGTCATATGTTATTTCCCATATCTACGTATCGTTATACGTTATATCCTATATGTAGCTAACGTTTTACGTTATATCCTATATCTACATACCGTTATACGTTATATCCTATATCTAGATATCGTTATACGTAATATACTACATGTAGACAACGTTTTACGTTATATACTATATCTACGTATCGTTATACGTTATATCCTATATCTAGATATCGTTATACGTTATATCCTATACGTAGATAACGTTTTACGTTATATAATATATCTGAGTATTGTTTTACGTTATATACTATATCTACGTATCGTTGTACGTTATATCCTACATTTATATATCGTTATACGTTACATCCTATATGTTGATATCGTTATACGTTATATCCTATATCTGCATACCGTAATACGTTATATTCTATATCTACATATCGTTATACGTTATATCCTATATGTAGATAACGTTTTACGTTATATTCTATATCTACGTATCGTTATACGTTATATACCATGTCTACGTATCGTTATACGTTATATCCTGTATCTACGTATCGTCATACGTTATATCCCTTATCTACATATCGTCATACGTTATATCCTATATCTACATATCGTTATACGTAATATACTATATGTAGACAACGTTTTACGTTATATACTATATCTACGTATCGTTATACATTATATCCTATATGTAGTTAACGTTGTACGTTATATCCTATGTCTACATATCGTTATACGTTATATCCTACATTTATATATCGTTATACGTTATATCCTATATGTTGATATCGTTATACGTTATATCCTATATCTACATATCGTTATACGTTATATCCAATATCTACGTATCGGTATACGTTATATCCTATATGTAGATAACGTTATACGTTATATCCTACTTCTACATACAGTTATACGTTATATCCTATATGTAGATATCGTTATACGTTATATCCAATATCTGCATATCGTTATACGTTATATCCTATATCTACATATCGTCATACGTTATATCATATATGTAGATAACGTTTTACGTTATATCCTATATGTAGATAACGTTATACTTTATATCCTATATCTGCATATCGTTATACGTTGTATCCTATATCTACATATCGTTTTACGTTATATTCTATATCTACGTATCGTTATACGTTATATCCTATATCTACATATCGTTATACGTTATATACTATATGTAGATAACGTTGTACGCTATATCCTATGTATACATATCGTTATACGTTATATCCTATATCTACATATCGTCATACGTTATATCCCTTATCTACATATCGTCATACGTTATATCCTATATCTACATATCGTTATACGTAATATCCTATATGTAGACAACGTTTTACGTTATATACTATATCTACGTATCGTTATACGTAATATCCTATATGTAGATAACGTTGTACGTTATATCCAATGTCTACATATCGTTATACGTTATATCCTACATTTATATATCGTTGTACGTTATATCCTATATGTAGATAACGTTTTACGTTATATTCTATATCTACGTATCGTTATACGTTATATACCATGTCTGCGTATCGTTATACGTTATATCCTATATCTACATATCGTTATACGTTATATCCTATATCTACATATCGTTATACGTTATATCCTGTATCTACGTACCGTTATACGTTATATCCTATATCTACATATCGTTATACGTTATATCCTATATCTACATATCGTTATACGTTATATTCTATATGTAGATATCGTTATACGTTATATCCTATATGTAGATAACGTCAAATGTTATTTCATATATCTACGTATCGTTATACGTTATATCCTATGTCTACATATCGTTATACGTTATATCCTATACGTAGATAACGTTTTACGTTATATTCTATATCTACGTATCGTTATACGTTATATCCTATGTCTACATATCGTTATACGTTATATCCTATACGTAGATAACGTTTTACGTTATATTCTATATCTACGTACCGTTATACGTTATATCCTATATGTAGATAACGTTGTACGTTATATCCTATGTCTACATATCGCTATACGTTATATCCTATATCTACATATCGTCATACGTTATATCTTACATCTACATATCGTCATACGTTATATCCTATATCTACATATCGTTATACGTTATATCCTATATGTAGATAACGTTTTACGTTATATACTATATCTACGTATCGTTATACGTTATATACCATGTCTACGTATCGTTATACGTTATATCCTGTATCTACGTATCGTCATACGTTATATCCCCTATCTACATATCGTCATACGTTATATCCTATATCTACATATCGTTATACGTAATATACTATATGTAGACAACGTTTTACGTTATATACTATATCTACGTATCGTTATACATTATATCCTATATGTAGTTAACGTTGTACGTTATATCCTATGTCTACATATCGTTATACGTTATATCCTACATTTATATATCGTTATACGTTATATCCTATATGTTGATATCGTTATACGTTATATCCTATATCTACATATCGTTATACGTTATATCCAATATCTACGTATCGGTATACGTTATATCCTATATGTAGATAACGTTATACGTTATATCCTACTTCTACATACAGTTATACGTTATATCCTATATGTAGATATCGTTATACGTTATATCCAATATCTGCATATCGTTATACGTTATATCCTATATCTACATATCGTCATACGTTATATCATATATGTAGATAACGTTTTACGTTATATCCTATATGTAGATAACGTTATACTTTATATCCTATATCTGCATATCGTTATACGTTGTATCCTATATCTACATATCGTTTTACGTTATATTCTATATCTACGTATCGTTATACGTTATATCCTATATCTACATATCGTTATACGTTATATACTATATCTACGTATCGTTATACGTTATATCCTATATCTACATATCGTTATACGTTATATCCTATATGTAGATAACGTTGTACGCTATATCCTATGTATACATATCGTTATACGTTATATCCTATATCTACATATCGTCATACGTTATATCCCTTATCTACATATCGTCATACGTTATATCCTATATCTACATATCGTTATACGTAATATCCTATATGTAGACAACGTTTTACGTTATATACTATATCTACGTATCGTTATACGTAATATCCTATATGTAGATAACGTTGTACGTTATATCCTATGTCTACATATCGTTATACGTTATATCCTATGTCTACATATCGTTATACGTTATATCCTATACGTAGATAACGTTTTACGTTATATTCTATATCTACGTATCGTTATACGTCATATCCTATGTCTACATATCGTTATACGTTATATCCTATACGTAGATAATGTTTTACGTTATATTCTATATCTACGTACCGTTATACGTTATATCCTATATGTAGATAACGTTGTACGTTATATCCTATGTCTACATATCGCTATACGTTATATCCTATATCTACATATCGTCATACGTTATATCTTACATCTACATATCGTCATACGTTATATCCTATATCTACATATCGTTATACGTTATATCCTATATGTAGATAACGTTTTACGTTATATACTATATCTACGTATCGTTATACGTTATATCCTATATGTAGATAACGTTGTACGTTATATCCTATGTCTACATATCGTTATACGTTATATCCTACATCTACATACCGTTATACGTAATATCCTTTATGTAGATAACGTTTTACGTTATATCCTACATCTACGTATCGTTATACGTTATATCCAATATGTAGATAACGTTATACGTTATATCCTACATCTACATATCGTTGTACGTTATATCCTATATGTAGATATCGTTATACGTTATATCCAATATCTGCATATCGTTATACGTTATATTCTACATCTACATATCGTTATACGTTATATCCTATATGTAGATATCGTTATACGTTATATCCTATATGTAGATAACGTCATATGTTATTTCCTATATCTACGTATCGTTATACGTTGTATCCTATATGTAGATAACGTTTTACGGTATATCCTATATCTACATACCGTTATACGTTATATCCTATATCTACATATCGTTATACGTTATATCCTATGGCTACATATCGTTATACGTTATATCCTATATGTAGATAACGTTATACGTTATACCCTATATCTACGTATCGTTATACGTAATATCCTATATGTAGATAACGTTGTACGTTATATCCTATGTCTACATATCGTTATACGTTATATCCTACATTTATATATCGTTATACGTTATATCCTATATGTTGATATCGTTATACGCTATATCCTATATCTGCATACCGTAATACGTTATATTCTATATCTACATATCGTTATACGTTATATCCTATATGTATATAACGTTTTACGTTATATTCTATATCTACGTATCGTTATACGTTATATACCATGTCTGCGTATCGTTATACGTTATATCCTATATCTACATATCGTTATACGATATATCCTATATCTACATATCGTTATACGTTATATCCTGTATCTACGTACCGTTATACGTTATATCCTATGTCTACATATCGTTATACGGTATATCCTATGTCTACATATCGTTATAAATTATATCCTATATCTACGTATCGTTATACGTTATATCCTATATGTAGATAACGTTTTACGTTATATCCTATATCTGCATATCGTAATACGTTATATCTTATATCTACCTATCGTTATACGTTATATCCTATATCTACATATCGTTATACGTTATATCCTATATCTACATATCGTTATACGTTATATTCTATATGTAGATATCGTTATACGTTATATCCTATATGTAGATAACGTCAAATGTTATTTCATATATCTACGTATCGTTATACGTTATATCCTATGTCTACATATCGTTATACGTTATATCCTATACGTAGATAACGTTTTACGTTATATTCTATATCTACGTATCGTTATACGTTATATCCTATGTCTACATATCGTTATACGTTATATCCTATACGTAGATAACGTTTTACGTTATATTCTATATTTACGTATCGTTATACGTTATATCCTATATGTAGATAACGTTGTACGTTATATCCTATGTCTACATATCGCTATACGTTATATCCTATATCTACATATCGTCATACGTTATATCTTACATCTACATATCGTCATACGTTATATCCTATATCTACATATCGTTATACGTTATATCCTATATGTAGATAGCGTTATACGTTATATACTATATCTACGTATCGTTATACGTTATATCCTATATGTAGATAACGTTGTACGTTATATCCTATGTCTACATATCGTTATACGTTATATCCTACATCTACATATCGTTATACGTAATATCCTTTATGTAGATAACGTTTTACGTTATATCCTACATCTACGTATCGTTATACGTTATATCCAATATGTAGATAACGTTATACGTTATATCCTACATCTACATATCGTTGTACGTTATACCCTATATGTAGATATCGTTATACGTTATATCCAACATCTGCATATCGTTATACGTTATATTCTACATCTACATATCGTTATACGTTATATCCTATATGTAGATATCGTTATACGTTATATCCTATATGTAGATAACGTCATATGTTATTTCCTTTATCTGCGTATCGTTATACGTTATATCCTATATGTAGATAACGTTTTACGTTATATCCTATATCTACATACCGTTATACGTTATATCCTATATCTACATATCGTTATACGTTATATCCTATGGCTACATATCGTTATACGTTATATCCTATATGTAGATAACGTTATACGTTATACCCTATATCTACGTATCGTTATACGTTATGTTCTACATGTACATATCGTTATACGTTATATCCTATATGTAGATATCGTTATACGTTATATCCTATATGTAGATAACGTTTTACGTTATATACTATATCTACGTATCGTTATACGTTATATCCTATTTCTAGATATCGTTATACGTTATATCCTATACGTAGATAACGTTTTACGTTATATAATATATCTAAGTATTGTTTTACGTTATATACTATATCTACGTATCGTTGTACGCTATATCCTATATCTACATATCGTTATACGTTATATCCTATGGCTACATATCGTTATACGTTATATCCTATATGTAGATAACGTTATACGTTATACCCTATATCTACGTATCGTTATACGTTATATTCTACATCTACATATCGTTATACGTTATATCCTATATGTAGATATCGTTATACGTTATATCCTATATGTAGATAACGTCATATGTTATTTCCTATGTCTACATATCGTTATACGTTATATCCTATATGTAGATAACGTTATACGTTATACCCTATATCTACGTATCGTTATACGTTATATTCTACATCTACATATCTTTATACGTTATATCCTATATGTAGATATCGTTATACGTTATATCCTATATGTAGATAACGTCATATGTTATTTCATATATCTACGTATCGTTATACGTTATATCCTATGTCTACATATCGTTATACGTTATATCCTACATGTAGATAACGTTATACGTTATACCCTATATCTACGTATCGTTATACGTTATATTCTACATCTACATATCGTTATACGTTATATCCTATATGTAGATATCGTTATACGTTATATCCTATATGTAGATAACGTCATATGTTATTTCCTATATCTACGTATCGTTATACGTTATATCCTATATGTAGATAACGTTTTACGTTATACCCTATATCTACATATCGTTATACGTTATATCCTATATCTACATATCGTTATACATTATATCCTATACATAGATAACGTTTTACGTTATATACTATATCTACGTATCGTTATACGTTGTATCCTATATCTACGTATCGTTTTACGTTATACCCTATATCTACATATCGTTATACGTTATATCCTATATCTACATATCGTTATACGTTATATACTATATCTACTTATCGTTATACGTTATATCCAATATCTACATATCGTTATACGTTATATCCTATATCTAGATAACGTTGTACGTTATATCCTATGTCTACATATCGTTCTACGTTATATCCTACATCTACATATCGTTATACGTTATATCCTTTATGCAGATAACGTTTTACGTTATATCCTATATCTGCCTATCGTTATACGTTATATCCTACATCTACGTATCGTTATACGTTATATCCTATATCTACGTATCGTTATAAGTTATATCCTATATGTAGATATCGTTATACGTTATATCCTACATCTACATATCGTTATACGTTTTATCCTATGTCTACAAATCGTTATACGTTATATCCCAGATCTACATATCGTTATATGTTATATCCTATATGTAGATATCGTTGTACGTTGTATCCTATATCTGTATATCGTTATACGTTATACCCTACATCTACATATCGTTATACGCTGTATCCTATATGGAGATAACGTTGTACGTTATATCCTATGTCTACATATCGTTATACGTTATATCCTACATCTACGTATCGTTATACGTTATATCCTTTATGCAGATAACGTTTTAAGTTATATCCTATATCTGCCTATCGTTATACGTTATATCCTACACCTACGTATCGTTATACGTTATATCCTATATCTACGTATCGTTATAAGTTATATCCTATATGTAGATATCGTTATACGTTATATCCTACATCTACATATCGTTATACGTTTTATCCTATGTCTACAAATCGTTATACGTTATATCCTACATCTACGTATCGTTATACGTTATATCCTATATCTACGTATCGTTATAAGTTATATCCTATATGTAGATATCGTTATACGTTATATCCTACATCTACATATCGTTATACGTTTTATCCTATGTCTACAAATCGTTATACGTTATATCCCAGATCTACATATCGTTATATGTTATATCCTATATGTAGATATCGTTATACGTTGTATCCTATATCTGTATATCGTTATACGTTATACCCTACATCTACATATCGTTATACGCTGTATCCTATATGGAGATAACGTTATACGTTATATCCTATATCTACGTATCGTTATACGTTATATCCTATATCTACATATCGTTATACGTTATATCCTATATCTACATATCGTTATACGCTATATGCTATACGTATTTAAAGCTTTACGTTATATCCTATATCTACGTATCGTTATACGTTATAACCTATATCTACGTATTGTTATACGATATATCCTACATATACATTTCGTTATATGTTATACCCTATATGTAGATAGCGTTATACCTTGTATCCTATATCTGCATATCGTTATACGTTATATCCTATATCTACATATCGTTATACGTTATATCCTATATGTAGATGACGTTTTACGATATATCCTATATCTGCATATCGTTATACGTTATATGCTATATCTACATATCGTTATACGTTATATCCTATATGTAGATAACGCTTTACGTTATATCCTATATCTACGTATCGTTATACGTTATATCCTATATCTACATATCGTTATACGTTATATCCTGTATCTACATATCGCTATACGTTATATCCTACATCTACGAATCCCTATACGTTATATCCTACATCTACATATCGTTATACGTTATATCCTATACGTAGATTACGTTATACGTTATATCCCATATCTACGTATCGTTATAAGTTATATCCTATATCTACATATCGTTATACGTTATATCCTATATCTACGTATCGTTATACGTTATATCCTATATGTAGATAACGTTGTACGTTATATTCTATATTTACGTATCGTTTTACGTTATATCCTATATCTATTTATCGTTATACGTTATATCCTATTTGTCGATAACGTTATACGTTATATCCTATATTTGCATATAGATATACGCTATATCCTATGTCTACATATCGTTATACATTATATCCTACATGTACATATCGTTATACGTTGTATCCTGTATGTAGGTAACGTTATAAGTTATAACCTATTTATACATATCGTTATACGTTATATGCCATGTCCACGTAACGTTATGCGTTGTATCCTATATCTACATATCGTTATACGTTATATCCTATATCTACATATCGTTATACGTTATATCCTACATCTACGAGTCGCTATACGTTATATCCTACATCTACATATCGTAATACGTTATATCCTATTTGTACATAACGTTATACGTTATATCCAATATCTGCATATCGTTATAAGTTATATCCTATATCTACATATCGTTATACGTTATATCCTATATCTACATATCGTTATACGTTATATACTATATCTACGTATCGTTATACGTTATATCCTATATCTACATATCGTTATACGTTATATCCTATATCTACATATCGTTATACGTTATATCCTATATGTAGATAACGTTTAACGTTATGTCCTATATGTAGATAACGTTTTACGTTATATACTATATCTACGTATCGTTGTGCGTTATATCCTATATCTACATATCGTTATACGTTATATCCTATATCTATTTATCGTTATACGTTATATCCTATTTGTCGATAACGTTATACGTTATATCCTATATTTGCATATAGATATACGCTATATCCTATGTCTACATATCGTTATACATTATATCCTACATGTACTTATCGTTATACGTTGTATCCTGTATGTAGGTAACGTTATACGTTATAACGTATTTATACATATCGTTATACGTTATATGCCATATCCACGTAACGTTATGCGTTGTATCCTATATCTACATATCGTTATACGTTATGTCCTATATCTACATATCGTTATACGTTATATCCTACATTTACGAGTCGCTATACGTTATATCCTACATCTACATATCGTAATACGTTATATCCTATTTGTAGATAACGATATACGTTATATCCAATATCTGCATATCGTTATACGTTATATCCTATATCTACATATCGTTATACGTTATATCCTATATGTAGATAACGTTTAACGTTATGTCCTATATGTAGATAACGTTTTACGTTATATACTATATCTACGTATCGTTGTGCGTTATATCCTATATCTACATATCGTTATACGTTATATACTATATCTACGTATCGTTATAAGTTATATCCTATATCTACATATCGTTATACGTTATATCCTATATGTAGATAACGTTGTACTTTGTATCCTGTATGTAGGTAACGTTATACGTTATAACCTATTTATACATATCGTTATACGTTATATGCCATGTCCACGTAACGTTATGCGTTGTATCCTATATCTACATATCGTTATACGTTATATCCTATATCTACGTATCGTTATACGTTATATCCTATATGTTGATAACGTTGTCCGTTATATCCTATAATTACGTATCGTTTTACGTTTTATCCTATATCTATTTATCGTTATACGTTATATCCTATATGTCGATAACGTTATACGTTATATCCTATATTTGCATGTAGATATACGCTATATCCTATGTCTACATATCGTTATACGTTATATCCTACGTGTACATATCGTTATACGTTGTATCCTGTATGTAGGTAACGTTATACGTTATAACCTATTTATACATATCGTTATACGTTATATGCCATGTCCACGTAACGTTATGCGTTGTATCCTATATCTACATATCGTTATACGTTATATCCTATATCTGCATATCGTAATACGTTATATCTTATATCTACCTATCGTTATACGTTATATCCTATATCTACATATCGTTATACGTTATATCCTATATCTACATATCGTTAAACGTTATATTCTATATGTAGATATCGTTATACGTTATATCCTATATGTAGATAACGTCAAATGTTATTTCATATATCTACGTATCGTTATACGTTATATCCTATGTCTACATATCGTTATACGTTATATCCTATACGTAGATAACGTTTTACGTTATATTCTATATCTACGTATCGTTATACGTTATATCCTATGTCTACATATCGTTATACGTTATATCCTATACGTAGATAACGTTTTACGTTATATTCTATATCTACGTACCGTTATACGTTATATCCTATATGTAGATAACGTTGTACGTTATATCCTATGTCTACATATCGCTATACGTTATATCCTATATATCTACATATCGTCATACGTTATATCTTACATCTACATATCGTCATACGTTATATCCTATATCTACATATCGTTATACGTTATATCCTATATGTAGATAACGTTTTACGTTATATACTATATCTACGTATCGTTATAGGTTATATCCTATATGTAGATAACGTTGTACGTTATATCCTATGTCTACATATCGTTATACGTTATATCCTACATCTACATATCGTTATACGTAATATCCTTTATGTAGATAACGTTTTACGTTATATCCTACATCTACGTATCGTTATACGTTATATCCAATATGTAGATAACGTTATACGTTATATCCTACATCTACATATCGTTGTACGTTATATCCTATATGTAGATATCGTTATACGTTATATCCAATATCTGCATATCGTTATACGTTATATTCTACATCTACATATCGTTATACGTTATATCCTATATGTAGATATCGTTATACGTTATATCCTATATGTAGATAACGTCATATGTTGTTTCCTATATCTACGTATCGTTATACGTTGTATCCTATATGTAGATAACGTTTTACGGTATATCCTATATCTACATACCGTTATACGTTATATCCTATATCTACATATCGTTATACGTTATATCCTATGGCTACATATCGTTATACGTTATATCCTATATGTAGATAACGTTATACGTTATACCCTATATCTACGTATCGTTATACGTAATATCCTATATGTAGATAACGTTGTACGTTATATCCTATGTCTACATATCGTTATACGTTATATCCTACATTTATATATCGTTATACGTTATATCCTATATGTTGATATCGTTATACGCTATATCCTATATCTGCATACCGTAATACGTTATATTCTATATCTACATATCGTTATACGTTATATCCTATATGTATATAACGTTTTACGTTATATTCTATATCGACGTATCGTTATACGTTATATACCATGTCTGCGTATCGTTATACGTTATATCCTATATCTACATATCGTTATACGATATATCCTATATCTACATATCGTTATACGTTATATCCTGTATCTACGTACCGTTATACGTTATATCCTATGTCTACATATCGTTATACGGTATATCCTATGTCTACATATCGTTATAAATTATATCCTATATCTACGTATCGTTATACGTTATATCCTATATGTAGATAACGTTTTACGTTATATCCTATATCTGCATATCGTAATACGTTATATCTTATATCTACCTATCGTTATACGTTATATCCTATATCTACATATCGTTATACGTTATATCCTATATCTACATATCGTTATACGTTATATTCTATATGTAGATATCGTTATACGTTATATCCTATATGTAGATAACGTCAAATGTTATTTCATATATCTACGTATCGTTATACGTTATATCCTATGTCTACATATCGTTATACGTTATATCCTATACGTAGATAACGTTTTACGTTATATTCTATATCTACGTATCGTTATACGTTATATCCTATGTCTACATATCGTTATACGTTATATCCTATACGTAGATAACGTTTTACGTTATATTCTATATTTACGTATCGTTATACGTTATATCCTATATGTAGATAACGTTGTACGTTATATCCTATGTCTACATATCGCTATACGTTGAATCCTATATCTACATATCGTCATACGTTATATCTTACATCTACATATCGTCATACGTTATATCCTATATCTACATATCGTTATACGTTATATCCTATATGCAGATAACGTTATACGTTATATACTATATCTACGTATCGTTATACGTTATATCCTATATGTAGATAACGTTGTACGTTATATCCTATGTCTACATATCGTTATACGTTATATCCTACATCTACATATCGTTATACGTAATATCCTTTATGTAGATAACGTTTTACGTTATATCCTACATCTACGTATCGTTATACGTTATATCCAATATGTAGATAACGTTATACGTTATATCCTACATCTACATATCGTTGTACGTTATACCCTATATGTAGATATCGTTATACGTTATATCCTATACGTAGATAACGTTTTACGTTATATTCTATATCTACGTATCGTTATACGTTATATCCTATGTCTACATATCGTTATACGTTATATCCTATATGTAGATAACGTTATACGTTATACCCTATATCTACGTATCGTTATACGTTATATTCTACATCTACATATCTTTATACGTTATATCCTATATGTAGATATCGTTATACGTTATATCCTATATGTAGATAACGTCATATGTTATTTCATATATCTACGTATCGTTATACGTTATATCCTATGTCTACATATCGTTATACGTTATATCCTATACGTAGATAACGTTTTACGTTATATACTATATCTACGTATCGTTGTACGCTATATCCTATATCTAGATATCGTTATACGTTATATCCTACATGTAGATAACGTTATACGTTATACCCTATATCTACGTATCGTTATACGTTATATTCTACATCTACATATCGTTATACGTTATATCCTATATGTAGATATCGTTATACGTTATATCCTATATGTAGATAACGTCATATGTTATTTCCTATATCTACGTATCGTTATTCGTTATATCCTATGTCTACATATCGTTATACGTTATATCCTATATGTAGATAACGTTATACGTTATACCCTATATCTACGTATCGTTATACGTTATATTCTACATCTACATATCTTTATACGTTATATCCTATATGTAGATATCGTTATACGTTATATCCTATATGTAGATAACGTCATATGTTATTTCATATATCCACGTATCGTTATACGTTATATCCTATGTCTACATATCGTTATACGTTATATCCTATACGTAGATAACGTTTTACGTTATATACTATATCTACGTATCGTTGTACGCTATATCCTATATCTAGATATCGTTATACGTTATATCCTACATGTAGATAACGTTATACGTTATACCCTATATCTACGTATCGTTATACGTTATATTCTACATCTACATATCGTTATACGTTATATCCTATATGTCGATATCGTTATACGTTATATCCTATATGTAGATAACGTCATATGTTATTTCCTATATCTACGTATCGTTATACGTTATATCCTATATGTAGATAACGTTTTACGTTATATCCTATATCTACATATCGTTATACGTTATATCCTATATCTACATATCGTTATACATTATATCCTATACGTAGATAACGTTTTACGTTATATACTATATCTACGTATCGTTATACGTTGTATCCTATATCTACGTATCGTTTTACGTTATACCCTATATCTACATATCGTTATACGTTATATCCTATATCTACATATCGTTATACGTTATATACTATATCTACTTATCGTTATACGTTATATCCAATATCTACATATCGTTATACGTTATATCCTATATCTAGATAACGTTGTACGTTATATCCTATGTCTACATATCGTTATACGTTATATCCTATATCTACATATCGTCATACGTTATATCCTACATCTACATATCGTCATACGTTATATCCTATATCTACATATCGTTATACATTATATCCTATATGTAGATAACGTTTTACGTTATATACTATATCTACGTATCGTTATACGTTATATCCTATATGTAGATAACGTTGTACGTTATATCCTATGTCTACATATCGTTCTACGTTATATCCTACATCTACATATCGTTATACGTTATATCCTTTATGCAGATAACGTTTTACGTTATATCGTATATCTGCCTATCGTTATACGTTATATCCTACATCTACGTATCGTTAAACGTTATATCCTATATCTACGTATCGTTATAAGTTATATCCTATATGTAGATATCGTTATACGTTATATCCTACATCTACATATCGTTATACGTTTTATCCTATGTCTACAAATCGTTATACGTTATATCCCAGATCTACATATCGTTATATGTTATATCCTATATGTAGATATCGTTATACGTTGTATCCTATATCTGTATATCGTTATACGTTATACCCTACATCTACATATCGTTATACGCTGTATCCTATATGGAGATAACGTTGTACGTTATAATCTATGTCTACATATCGTTATACGTTATATCCTACATCTACATATCGTTATACGTTATATCCTTTATGCAGATAACGTTTTACGTTATATCCTATATCTGCCTATCGTTATACGTTATATCCTACATCTACGTATCGTTATACGTTATATCCTATATCTACGTATCGTTATAAGTTATATCCTATATGTAGATATCGTTATACGTTATATCCTACATCTACATATCGTTATACGTTTTATCCTATGTCTACAAATCGTTATACGTTATATCCTACATCTACGTATCGTTATACGTTATATCCTATATCTACGTATCGTTATAAGTTATATCCTATATGTAGATATCGTTATACGTTATATCCTACATCTACATATCGTTATACGTTTTATCCTATGTCTACAAATCGTTATACGTTATATCCCAGATCTACATATCGTTATATGTTATATCCTATATGTAGATATCGTTATACGTTGTATCCTATATCTGTATATCGTTATACGTTATACCCTACATCTACATATCGTTATACGCTGTATCCTATATGGAGATAACGTTATACGTTATATCCTATATCTACGTATCGTTATACGTTATATCCTATATCTACATATCGTTATACGTTATATCCTATATCTACATATCGTTATACGCTATATGCTATACGTATTTAAAGCTTTACGTTATATCCTATATCTACGTATCGTTATACGTTATAACCTATATCTACGTATCGTTATACGATATATCCTACATATACATTTCGTTATATGTTATACCCTATATGTAGATAGCGTTATACCTTGTATCCTATATCTGCATATCGTTATACGTTATATCCTATATCTACATATCGTTATACGTTATATCCTATATGTAGATGACGTTTTACGATATATCCTATATCTGCATATCGTTATACGTTATATGCTATATCTACATATCGTTATACGTTATATCCTATATGTAGATAACGCTTTACGTTATATCCTATATCTACGTATCGTTATACGTTATATCCTATATCTACATATCGTTATACGTTATATCCTGTATCTACATATCGCTATACGTTATATCCTACATCTACGAATCCCTATACGTTATATCCTACATCTACATATCGTTATACGTTATATCCTATACGTAGATTACGTTATACGTTATATCCCATATCTACGTATCGTTATAAGTTATATCCTATATCTACATATCGTTATACGTTATATCCTATATCTACGTATCGTTATACGTTATATCCTATATGTAGATAACGTTGTACGTTATATTCTATATTTACGTATCGTTTTACGTTATATCCTATATCTATTTATCGTTATACGTTATATCCTATTTGTCGATAACGTTATACGTTATATCCTATATTTGCATATAGATATACGCTATATCCTATGTCTACATATCGTTATACATTATATCCTACATGTACATATCGTTATACGTTGTATCCTGTATGTAGGTAACGTTATACGTTATAACCTATTTATACATATCGTTATACGTTATATGCCATGTCCACGTAACGTTATGCGTTGTATCCTATATCTACATATCGTTATACGTTATATCCTATATCTACATATCGTTATACGTTATATCCTACATCTACGAGTCGCTATACGTTATATCCTACATCTACATATCGTAATACGTTATATCCTATTTGTAGATAACGTTATACGTTATATCCAATATCTGCATATCGTTATAAGTTATATCCTATATCTACATATCGTTATACGTTATATCCTATATCTATTTATCGTTATACGTTATATCCTATTTGTCGATAACGTTATACGTTATATCCTATATTTGCATATAGATATACGCTATATCCTATGTCTACATATCGTTATACATTATATCCTACATGTACTTATCGTTATACGTTGTATCCTGTATGTAGGTAACGTTATACGTTATAACGTATTTATACATATCGTTATACGTTATATGCCATATCCACGTAACGTTATGCGTTGTATCCTATATCTACATATCGTTATACGTTATGTCCTATATCTACATATCGTTATACGTTATATCCTACATTTACGAGTCGCTATACGTTATATCCTACATCTACATATCGTAATACGTTATATCCTATTTGTAGATAACGATATACGTTATATCCAATATCTGCATATCGTTATACGTTATATCCTATATCTACATATCGTTATACGTTATATCCTATATGTAGATAACGTTTAACGTTATGTCCTATATGTAGATAACGTTTTACGTTATATACTATATCTACGTATCGTTGTGCGTTATATCCTATATCTACATATCGTTATACGTTATATACTATATCTACGTATCGTTATAAGTTATATCCTATATCTACATATCGTTATACGTTATATCCTATATGTAGATAACGTTGTACTTTGTATCCTGTATGTAGGTAACGTTATACGTTATATCCTATATCTACATATCGTTATACGTTATATCCTATATGTAGATGACGTTTTACGATATATCCTATATCTGCATATCGTTATACGTTATATGCTATATCTACATATCGTTATACGTTATATCCTATATGTAGATAACGCTTTACGTTATATCCTATATCTACGTATCGTTATACGTTATATCCTATATCTACATATCGTTATACGTTATATCCTGTATCTACATATCGCTATACGTTATATCCTACATCTACGAATCCCTATACGTTATATCCTACATCTACATATCGTTATACGTTATATCCTATACGTAGATTACGTTATACGTTATATCCCATATCTACGTATCGTTATAAGTTATATCCTATATCTACATATCGTTATACGTTATATCCTATATCTACGTATCGTTATACGTTATATCCTATATGTAGATAACGTTGTACGTTATATTCTATATTTACGTATCGTTTTACGTTATATCCTATATCTATTTATCGTTATACGTTATATCCTATTTGTCGATAACGTTATACGTTATATCCTATATTTGCATATAGATATACGCTATATCCTATGTCTACATATCGTTATACATTATATCCTACATGTACATATCGTTATACGTTGTATCCTGTATGTAGGTAACGTTATACGTTATAACCTATTTATACATATCGTTATACGTTATATGCCATGTCCACGTAACGTTATGCGTTGTATCCTATATCTACATATCGTTATACGTTATATCCTATATCTACATATCGTTATACGTTATATCCTACATCTACGAGTCGCTATACGTTATATCCTACATCTACATATCGTAATACGTTATATCCTATTTGTAGATAACGTTATACGTTATATCCAATATCTGCATATCGTTATACGTTATATCCTACATCTACGAGTCGCTATACGTTATATCCTACATCTACATATCGTAATACGTTATATCCTATTTGTAGATAACGATATACGTTATATCCAATATCTGCATATCGTTATACGTTATATCCTATATCTACATATCGTTATACGTTATATCCTATATGTAGATAACGTTTAACGTTATGTCCTATATGTAGATAACGTTTTACGTTATATACTATATCTACGTATCGTTGTGCGTTATATCCTATATCTACATATCGTTATATGTTATATCCTATATGTAGATATCGTTGTACGTTGTATCCTATATCTGTATATCGTTATACGTTATACCCTACATCTACATATCGTTATACGCTGTATCCTATATGGAGATAACGTTGTACGTTATATCCTATGTCTACATATCGTTATACGTTATATCCTACATCTACGTATCGTTATACGTTATATCCTTTATGCAGATAACGTTTTAAGTTATATCCTATATCTGCCTATCGTTATACGTTATATCCTACACCTACGTATCGTTATACGTTATATCCTATATCTACGTATCGTTATAAGTTATATCCTATATGTAGATATCGTTATACGTTATATCCTACATCTACATATCGTTATACGTTTTATCCTATGTCTACAAATCGTTATACGTTATATCCTACATCTACGTATCGTTATACGTTATATCCTATATCTACGTATCGTTATAAGTTATATCCTATATGTAGATATCGTTATACGTTATATCCTACATCTACATATCGTTATACGTTTTATCCTATGTCTACAAATCGTTATACGTTATATCCCAGATCTACATATCGTTATATGTTATATCCTATATGTAGATATCGTTATACGTTGTATCCTATATCTGTATATCGTTATACGTTATACCCTACATCTACATATCGTTATACGCTGTATCCTATATGGAGATAACGTTATACGTTATATCCTATATCTACGTATCGTTATACGTTATATCCTATATCTACATATCGTTATACGTTATATCCTATATCTACATATCGTTATACGCTATATGCTATACGTATTTAAAGCTTTACGTTATATCCTATATCTACGTATCGTTATACGTTATAACCTATATCTACGTATTGTTATACGATATATCCTACATATACATTTCGTTATATGTTATACCCTATATGTAGATAGCGTTATACCTTGTATCCTATATCTGCATATCGTTATACGTTATATCCTATATCTACATATCGTTATACGTTATATCCTATATGTAGATGACGTTTTACGATATATCCTATATCTGCATATCGTTATACGTTATATGCTATATCTACATATCGTTATACGTTATATCCTATATGTAGATAACGCTTTACGTTATATCCTATATCTACGTATCGTTATACGTTATATCCTATATCTACATATCGTTATACGTTATATCCTGTATCTACATATCGCTATACGTTATATCCTACATCTACGAATCCCTATACGTTATATCCTACATCTACATATCGTTATACGTTATATCCTATACGTAGATTACGTTATACGTTATATCCCATATCTACGTATCGTTATAAGTTATATCCTATATCTACATATCGTTATACGTTATATCCTATATCTACGTATCGTTATACGTTATATCCTATATGTAGATAACGTTGTACGTTATATTCTATATTTACGTATCGTTTTACGTTATATCCTATATCTATTTATCGTTATACGTTATATCCTATTTGTCGATAACGTTATACGTTATATCCTATATTTGCATATAGATATACGCTATATCCTATGTCTACATATCGTTATACATTATATCCTACATGTACATATCGTTATACGTTGTATCCTGTATGTAGGTAACGTTATAAGTTATAACCTATTTATACATATCGTTATACGTTATATGCCATGTCCACGTAACGTTATGCGTTGTATCCTATATCTACATATCGTTATACGTTATATCCTATATCTACATATCGTTATACGTTATATCCTACATCTACGAGTCGCTATACGTTATATCCTACATCTACATATCGTAATACGTTATATCCTATTTGTACATAACGTTATACGTTATATCCAATATCTGCATATCGTTATAAGTTATATCCTATATCTACATATCGTTATACGTTATATCCTATATCTACATATCGTTATACGTTATATACTATATCTACGTATCGTTATACGTTATATCCTATATCTACATATCGTTATACGTTATATCCTATATCTACATATCGTTATACGTTATATCCTATATGTAGATAACGTTTAACGTTATGTCCTATATGTAGATAACGTTTTACGTTATATACTATATCTACGTATCGTTGTGCGTTATATCCTATATCTACATATCGTTATACGTTATATCCTATATCTATTTATCGTTATACGTTATATCCTATTTGTCGATAACGTTATACGTTATATCCTATATTTGCATATAGATATACGCTATATCCTATGTCTACATATCGTTATACATTATATCCTACATGTACTTATCGTTATACGTTGTATCCTGTATGTAGGTAACGTTATACGTTATAACGTATTTATACATATCGTTATACGTTATATGCCATATCCACGTAACGTTATGCGTTGTATCCTATATCTACATATCGTTATACGTTATGTCCTATATCTACATATCGTTATACGTTATATCCTACATTTACGAGTCGCTATACGTTATATCCTACATCTACATATCGTAATACGTTATATCCTATTTGTAGATAACGATATACGTTATATCCAATATCTGCATATCGTTATACGTTATATCCTATATCTACATATCGTTATACGTTATATCCTATATGTAGATAACGTTTAACGTTATGTCCTATATGTAGATAACGTTTTACGTTATATACTATATCTACGTATCGTTGTGCGTTATATCCTATATCTACATATCGTTATACGTTATATACTATATCTACGTATCGTTATAAGTTATATCCTATATCTACATATCGTTATACGTTATATCCTATATGTAGATAACGTTGTACTTTGTATCCTGTATGTAGGTAACGTTATACGTTATAACCTATTTATACATATCGTTATACGTTATATGCCATGTCCACGTAACGTTATGCGTTGTATCCTATATCTACATATCGTTATACGTTATATCCTATATCTACGTATCGTTATACGTTATATCCTATATGTTGATAACGTTGTCCGTTATATCCTATAATTACGTATCGTTTTACGTTTTATCCTATATCTATTTATCGTTATACGTTATATCCTATATGTCGATAACGTTATACGTTATATCCTATATTTGCATGTAGATATACGCTATATCCTATGTCTACATATCGTTATACGTTATATCCTACGTGTACATATCGTTATACGTTGTATCCTGTATGTAGGTAACGTTATACGTTATAACCTATTTATACATATCGTTATACGTTATATGCCATGTCCACGTAACGTTATGCGTTGTATCCTATATCTACATATCGTTATACGTTATATCCTATATCTGCATATCGTAATACGTTATATCTTATATCTACCTATCGTTATACGTTATATCCTATATCTACATATCGTTATACGTTATATCCTATATCTACATATCGTTAAACGTTATATTCTATATGTAGATATCGTTATACGTTATATCCTATATGTAGATAACGTCAAATGTTATTTCATATATCTACGTATCGTTATACGTTATATCCTATGTCTACATATCGTTATACGTTATATCCTATATGTAGATAACGTTATACGTTATACCCTATATCTACGTATCGTTATACGTTATATTCTACATCTACATATCTTTATACGTTATATCCTATATGTAGATATCGTTATACGTTATATCCTATATGTAGATAACGTCATATGTTATTTCATATATCTACGTATCGTTATACGTTATATCCTATGTCTACATATCGTTATACGTTATATCCTATACGTAGATAACGTTTTACGTTATATACTATATCTACGTATCGTTGTACGCTATATCCTATATCTAGATATCGTTATACGTTATATCCTACATGTAGATAACGTTATACGTTATACCCTATATCTACGTATCGTTATACGTTATATTCTACATCTACATATCGTTATACGTTATATCCTATATGTAGATATCGTTATACGTTATATCCTATATGTAGATAACGTCATATGTTATTTCCTATATCTACGTATCGTTATTCGTTATATCCTATGTCTACATATCGTTATACGTTATATCCTATATGTAGATAACGTTATACGTTATACCCTATATCTACGTATCGTTATACGTTATATTCTACATCTACATATCTTTATACGTTATATCCTATATGTAGATATCGTTATACGTTATATCCTATATGTAGATAACGTCATATGTTATTTCATATATCCACGTATCGTTATACGTTATATCCTATGTCTACATATCGTTATACGTTATATCCTATACGTAGATAACGTTTTACGTTATATACTATATCTACGTATCGTTGTACGCTATATCCTATATCTAGATATCGTTATACGTTATATCCTACATGTAGATAACGTTATACGTTATACCCTATATCTACGTATCGTTATACGTTATATTCTACATCTACATATCGTTATACGTTATATCCTATATGTCGATATCGTTATACGTTATATCCTATATGTAGATAACGTCATATGTTATTTCCTATATCTACGTATCGTTATACGTTATATCCTATATGTAGATAACGTTTTACGTTATATCCTATATCTACATATCGTTATACGTTATATCCTATATCTACATATCGTTATACATTATATCCTATACGTAGATAACGTTTTACGTTATATACTATATCTACGTATCGTTATACGTTGTATCCTATATCTACGTATCGTTTTACGTTATACCCTATATCTACATATCGTTATACGTTATATCCTATATCTACATATCGTTATACGTTATATACTATATCTACTTATCGTTATACGTTATATCCAATATCTACATATCGTTATACGTTATATCCTATATCTAGATAACGTTGTACGTTATATCCTATGTCTACATATCGTTATACGTTATATCCTATATCTACATATCGTCATACGTTATATCCTACATCTACATATCGTCATACGTTATATCCTATATCTACATATCGTTATACATTATATCCTATATGTAGATAACGTTTTACGTTATATACTATATCTACGTATCGTTATACGTTATATCCTATATGTAGATAACGTTGTACGTTATATCCTATGTCTACATATCGTTCTACGTTATATCCTACATCTACATATCGTTATACGTTATATCCTTTATGCAGATAACGTTTTACGTTATATCCTACATCTACGTATCGTTATACGTTATATCCAATATGTAGATAACGTTATACGTTATATCCTACATCTACATATCGTTGTACGTTATATCCTATATGTAGATATCGTTATACGTTATATCCAATATCTGCATATCGTTATACGTTATATTCTACATCTACATATCGTTATACGTTATATCCTATATGTAGATATCGTTATACGTTATATCCTATATGTAGATAACGTCATATGTTGTTTCCTATATCTACGTATCGTTATACGTTGTATCCTATATGTAGATAACGTTTTACGGTATATCCTATATCTACATACCGTTATACGTTATATCCTATATCTACATATCGTTATACGTTATATCCTATGGCTACATATCGTTATACGTTATATCCTATATGTAGATAACGTTATACGTTATACCCTATATCTACGTATCGTTATACGTAATATCCTATATGTAGATAACGTTGTACGTTATATCCTATGTCTACATATCGTTATACGTTATATCCTACATTTATATATCGTTATACGTTATATCCTATATGTTGATATCGTTATACGCTATATCCTATATCTGCATACCGTAATACGTTATATTCTATATCTACATATCGTTATACGTTATATCCTATATGTATATAACGTTTTACGTTATATTCTATATCGACGTATCGTTATACGTTATATACCATGTCTGCGTATCGTTATACGTTATATCCTATATCTACATATCGTTATACGATATATCCTATATCTACATATCGTTATACGTTATATCCTGTATCTACGTACCGTTATACGTTATATCCTATGTCTACATATCGTTATACGGTATATCCTATGTCTACATATCGTTATAAATTATATCCTATATCTACGTATCGTTATACGTTATATCCTATATGTAGATAACGTTTTACGTTATATCCTATATCTGCATATCGTAATACGTTATATCTTATATCTACCTATCGTTATACGTTATATCCTATATCTACATATCGTTATACGTTATATCCTATATCTACATATCGTTATACGTTATATTCTATATGTAGATATCGTTATACGTTATATCCTATATGTAGATAACGTCAAATGTTATTTCATATATCTACGTATCGTTATACGTTATATCCTATGTCTACATATCGTTATACGTTATATCCTATACGTAGATAACGTTTTACGTTATATTCTATATCTACGTATCGTTATACGTTATATCCTATGTCTACATATCGTTATACGTTATATCCTATACGTAGATAACGTTTTACGTTATATTCTATATTTACGTATCGTTATACGTTATATCCTATATGTAGATAACGTTGTACGTTATATCCTATGTCTACATATCGCTATACGTTGAATCCTATATCTACATATCGTCATACGTTATATCTTACATCTACATATCGTCATACGTTATATCCTATATCTACATATCGTTATACGTTATATCCTATATGCAGATAACGTTATACGTTATATACTATATCTACGTATCGTTATACGTTATATCCTATATGTAGATAACGTTGTACGTTATATCCTATGTCTACATATCGTTATACGTTATATCCTACATCTACATATCGTTATACGTAATATCCTTTATGTAGATAACGTTTTACGTTATATCCTACATCTACGTATCGTTATACGTTATATCCAATATGTAGATAACGTTATACGTTATATCCTACATCTACATATCGTTGTACGTTATACCCTATATGTAGATATCGTTATACGTTATATCCTATACGTAGATAACGTTTTACGTTATATTCTATATCTACGTATCGTTATACGTTATATCCTATGTCTACATATCGTTATACGTTATATCCTATATGTAGATAACGTTATACGTTATACCCTATATCTACGTATCGTTATACGTTATATTCTACATCTACATATCTTTATACGTTATATCCTATATGTAGATATCGTTATACGTTATATCCTATATGTAGATAACGTCATATGTTATTTCATATATCTACGTATCGTTATACGTTATATCCTATGTCTACATATCGTTATACGTTATATCCTATACGTAGATAACGTTTTACGTTATATACTATATCTACGTATCGTTGTACGCTATATCCTATATCTAGATATCGTTATACGTTATATCCTACATGTAGATAACGTTATACGTTATACCCTATATCTACGTATCGTTATACGTTATATTCTACATCTACATATCGTTATACGTTATATCCTATATGTAGATATCGTTATACGTTATATCCTATATGTAGATAACGTCATATGTTATTTCCTATATCTACGTATCGTTATTCGTTATATCCTATGTCTACATATCGTTATACGTTATATCCTATATGTAGATAACGTTATACGTTATACCCTATATCTACGTATCGTTATACGTTATATTCTACATCTACATATCTTTATACGTTATATCCTATATGTAGATATCGTTATACGTTATATCCTATATGTAGATAACGTCATATGTTATTTCATATATCCACGTATCGTTATACGTTATATCCTATGTCTACATATCGTTATACGTTATATCCTATACGTAGATAACGTTTTACGTTATATACTATATCTACGTATCGTTGTACGCTATATCCTATATCTAGATATCGTTATACGTTATATCCTACATGTAGATAACGTTATACGTTATACCCTATATCTACGTATCGTTATACGTTATATTCTACATCTACATATCGTTATACGTTATATCCTATATGTCGATATCGTTATACGTTATATCCTATATGTAGATAACGTCATATGTTATTTCCTATATCTACGTATCGTTATACGTTATATCCTATATGTAGATAACGTTTTACGTTATATCCTATATCTACATATCGTTATACGTTATATCCTATATCTACATATCGTTATACATTATATCCTATACGTAGATAACGTTTTACGTTATATACTATATCTACGTATCGTTATACGTTGTATCCTATATCTACGTATCGTTTTACGTTATACCCTATATCTACATATCGTTATACGTTATATCCTATATCTACATATCGTTATACGTTATATACTATATCTACTTATCGTTATACGTTATATCCAATATCTACATATCGTTATACGTTATATCCTATATCTAGATAACGTTGTACGTTATATCCTATGTCTACATATCGTTATACGTTATATCCTATATCTACATATCGTCATACGTTATATCCTACATCTACATATCGTCATACGTTATATCCTATATCTACATATCGTTATACATTATATCCTATATGTAGATAACGTTTTACGTTATATACTATATCTACGTATCGTTATACGTTATATCCTATATGTAGATAACGTTGTACGTTATATCCTATGTCTACATATCGTTCTACGTTATATCCTACATCTACATATCGTTATACGTTATATCCTTTATGCAGATAACGTTTTACGTTATATCGTATATCTGCCTATCGTTATACGTTATATCCTACATCTACGTATCGTTAAACGTTATATCCTATATCTACGTATCGTTATAAGTTATATCCTATATGTAGATATCGTTATACGTTATATCCTACATCTACATATCGTTATACGTTTTATCCTATGTCTACAAATCGTTATACGTTATATCCCAGATCTACATATCGTTATATGTTATATCCTATATGTAGATATCGTTATACGTTGTATCCTATATCTGTATATCGTTATACGTTATACCCTACATCTACATATCGTTATACGCTGTATCCTATATGGAGATAACGTTGTACGTTATAATCTATGTCTACATATCGTTATACGTTATATCCTACATCTACATATCGTTATACGTTATATCCTTTATGCAGATAACGTTTTACGTTATATCCTATATCTGCCTATCGTTATACGTTATATCCTACATCTACGTATCGTTATACGTTATATCCTATATCTACGTATCGTTATAAGTTATATCCTATATGTAGATATCGTTATACGTTATATCCTACATCTACATATCGTTATACGTTTTATCCTATGTCTACAAATCGTTATACGTTATATCCTACATCTACGTATCGTTATACGTTATATCCTATATCTACGTATCGTTATAAGTTATATCCTATATGTAGATATCGTTATACGTTATATCCTACATCTACATATCGTTATACGTTTTATCCTATGTCTACAAATCGTTATACGTTATATCCCAGATCTACATATCGTTATATGTTATATCCTATATGTAGATATCGTTATACGTTGTATCCTATATCTGTATATCGTTATACGTTATACCCTACATCTACATATCGTTATACGCTGTATCCTATATGGAGATAACGTTATACGTTATATCCTATATCTACGTATCGTTATACGTTATATCCTATATCTACATATCGTTATACGTTATATCCTATATCTACATATCGTTATACGCTATATGCTATACGTATTTAAAGCTTTACGTTATATCCTATATCTACGTATCGTTATACGTTATAACCTATATCTACGTATCGTTATACGATATATCCTACATATACATTTCGTTATATGTTATACCCTATATGTAGATAGCGTTATACCTTGTATCCTATATCTGCATATCGTTATACGTTATATCCTATATCTACATATCGTTATACGTTATATCCTATATGTAGATGACGTTTTACGATATATCCTATATCTGCATATCGTTATACGTTATATGCTATATCTACATATCGTTATACGTTATATCCTATATGTAGATAACGCTTTACGTTATATCCTATATCTACGTATCGTTATACGTTATATCCTATATCTACATATCGTTATACGTTATATCCTGTATCTACATATCGCTATACGTTATATCCTACATCTACGAATCCCTATACGTTATATCCTACATCTACATATCGTTATACGTTATATCCTATACGTAGATTACGTTATACGTTATATCCCATATCTACGTATCGTTATAAGTTATATCCTATATCTACATATCGTTATACGTTATATCCTATATCTACGTATCGTTATACGTTATATCCTATATGTAGATAACGTTGTACGTTATATTCTATATTTACGTATCGTTTTACGTTATATCCTATATCTATTTATCGTTATACGTTATATCCTATTTGTCGATAACGTTATACGTTATATCCTATATTTGCATATAGATATACGCTATATCCTATGTCTACATATCGTTATACATTATATCCTACATGTACATATCGTTATACGTTGTATCCTGTATGTAGGTAACGTTATACGTTATAACCTATTTATACATATCGTTATACGTTATATGCCATGTCCACGTAACGTTATGCGTTGTATCCTATATCTACATATCGTTATACGTTATATCCTATATCTACATATCGTTATACGTTATATCCTACATCTACGAGTCGCTATACGTTATATCCTACATCTACATATCGTAATACGTTATATCCTATTTGTAGATAACGTTATACGTTATATCCAATATCTGCATATCGTTATAAGTTATATCCTATATCTACATATCGTTATACGTTATATCCTATATCTATTTATCGTTATACGTTATATCCTATTTGTCGATAACGTTATACGTTATATCCTATATTTGCATATAGATATACGCTATATCCTATGTCTACATATCGTTATACATTATATCCTACATGTACTTATCGTTATACGTTGTATCCTGTATGTAGGTAACGTTATACGTTATAACGTATTTATACATATCGTTATACGTTATATGCCATATCCACGTAACGTTATGCGTTGTATCCTATATCTACATATCGTTATACGTTATGTCCTATATCTACATATCGTTATACGTTATATCCTACATTTACGAGTCGCTATACGTTATATCCTACATCTACATATCGTAATACGTTATATCCTATTTGTAGATAACGATATACGTTATATCCAATATCTGCATATCGTTATACGTTATATCCTATATCTACATATCGTTATACGTTATATCCTATATGTAGATAACGTTTAACGTTATGTCCTATATGTAGATAACGTTTTACGTTATATACTATATCTACGTATCGTTGTGCGTTATATCCTATATCTACATATCGTTATACGTTATATACTATATCTACGTATCGTTATAAGTTATATCCTATATCTACATATCGTTATACGTTATATCCTATATGTAGATAACGTTGTACTTTGTATCCTGTATGTAGGTAACGTTATACGTTATATCCTATATCTACATATCGTTATACGTTATATCCTATATGTAGATGACGTTTTACGATATATCCTATATCTGCATATCGTTATACGTTATATGCTATATCTACATATCGTTATACGTTATATCCTATATGTAGATAACGCTTTACGTTATATCCTATATCTACGTATCGTTATACGTTATATCCTATATCTACATATCGTTATACGTTATATCCTGTATCTACATATCGCTATACGTTATATCCTACATCTACGAATCCCTATACGTTATATCCTACATCTACATATCGTTATACGTTATATCCTATACGTAGATTACGTTATACGTTATATCCCATATCTACGTATCGTTATAAGTTATATCCTATATCTACATATCGTTATACGTTATATCCTATATCTACGTATCGTTATACGTTATATCCTATATGTAGATAACGTTGTACGTTATATTCTATATTTACGTATCGTTTTACGTTATATCCTATATCTATTTATCGTTATACGTTATATCCTATTTGTCGATAACGTTATACGTTATATCCTATATTTGCATATAGATATACGCTATATCCTATGTCTACATATCGTTATACATTATATCCTACATGTACATATCGTTATACGTTGTATCCTGTATGTAGGTAACGTTATACGTTATAACCTATTTATACATATCGTTATACGTTATATGCCATGTCCACGTAACGTTATGCGTTGTATCCTATATCTACATATCGTTATACGTTATATCCTATATCTACATATCGTTATACGTTATATCCTACATCTACGAGTCGCTATACGTTATATCCTACATCTACATATCGTAATACGTTATATCCTATTTGTAGATAACGTTATACGTTATATCCAATATCTGCATATCGTTATACGTTATATCCTACATCTACGAGTCGCTATACGTTATATCCTACATCTACATATCGTAATACGTTATATCCTATTTGTAGATAACGATATACGTTATATCCAATATCTGCATATCGTTATACGTTATATCCTATATCTACATATCGTTATACGTTATATCCTATATGTAGATAACGTTTAACGTTATGTCCTATATGTAGATAACGTTTTACGTTATATACTATATCTACGTATCGTTGTGCGTTATATCCTATATCTACATATCGTTATACGTTATATACTATATCTACGTATCGTTATAAGTTATATCCTATATCTACATATCGTTATACGCTATATCCTATATGTAGATAACGTTGTACTTTGTATCCTGTATGTAGGTAACGTTATACGTTATAACCTATTTATACATATCGTTATACGTTATATGCCATGTCCACGTAACGTTATGCGTTGTATCCTATATCTACATATCGTTATACGTTATATCCTATATCTACGTATCGTTATACGAGATATCCTATATGTAGATAACGTTGTCCGTTATATCCTATAATTACGTATCGTTTTACGTTTTATCCTATATCTATTTATCGTTACACGTTATATCCTATATGTCGATAACGTTATACGTTATATCCTATATTTGCATATAGATATACGCTATATCCTATGTCTACATATCGTTATACGTTATATCCTACGTGTACATATCGTTATACGTTGTATCCTGTATGTAGGTAACGTTATACGTTATAACCTATTTATACATATCGTTATACGTTATATGCCATGTCCACGTAACGTTATGCGTTGTATCCTATATCTACATATCGTTATACGTTATATCCTATATGTACATATCGTTATACGTTATATCCTACATCTACGAATCTCTATACGTTATATCTTACATCTACATATCGTTATACGTTATATCCTATATGTAGATTACGTTATACGTTATATCCCATATCTACGTATCGTTATACGAGATATCCTATATGTAGATAACGTTGTCCGTTATATCCTATAATTACGTATCGTTTTACGTTTTATCGTATATCTATTTATCGTTACACGTTATATCCTATATGTCGATAACGTTATACGTTATATCCTATATTTGCATATAGATATACGCTATATCCTATGTCTACATATCGTTATACGTTATATCCTACGTGTACATATCGTTATACGTTGTATCCTGTATGTAGGTAACGTTATACGTTATAACCTATTTATACATATCGTTATACGTTATATGCCATGTCCACGTAACGTTATGCGTTATATCCTATATCTACGTATCGTTATACCTTATATCCTATATGTAGATAACGTTATACGTTATATCCTACTTCTACATACAGTTATACGTTATATCCTATATGTAGATATCGTTATACGTTATATCCAATATCTGCATAACGTTATACGTTATATCGTATATCTACATATCGTCATACGTTATATCCTATATGTAGATAACGTTTTACGTTATATCCTATATGTACATAACGTTATACTTTATATCCTATATCTGCATATCGTTATACGTTATATCCTATATCTACATATCGTTTTACGTTATATTCTATATCTACGTATCGTTATACGTTATATCCTATATCTACATATCGTTATACGTTATATACTATATCTACGTATCGTTATAAGTTATATCCTATATCTACATATCGTTATACGTTATATCCTATATGTAGATAACGTTGTACGTTATATACTATGTCTACATATCGTTATACGTTATATCCTATACGTAGATAACGTTTTACGTTATATTCTATATCTACGTATCGTTATACGTTATATCCTATATGTAGATAATGTTGTACGTTATATCCTATGTCTACATATCGCTATACGTTATACCCTATATCTACATATCGTTATACGTTATATCCTTTATGTAGATAACGTTTTACGTTATATCCTACATCTACGTATCGTTATACGTTATATCCAATATGTAGATAACGTTATACGTTATATCCTACATCAACATATCGTTATACGTTATATCCAATATGTAGATAACGTTATACGTTATATCCTACATCAACATATCGTTATACGTTATATCCTATATGTAGGTATCGTTATACGTTATATCCAATATCTGCATATCGTTATACGTTATATTCTACATCTACATATCGTTATACGTTATATCCTATATGTAGATATCGTTATACGTTATATCCTATATGTAGATAACGTCATATGTTATTTCCTATATCTACGTATCGTTATACGTTATATCCTATATGTAGATAACGTTTTACGTTATATCCTATATCTACATATCGTTATACGTTATATCCTATATCTACATATCGTTATACGTTATATCCTGTATCTACGTATCGTTATACGTTATATCCTATGTCTACATTTCGTTATACGGTATATCCTATGTCTACATATCGTTATAAGTTATATCCTATATCTACGTATCGTTATACGTTATATCCTATATGTAGATAACGTTTTGCGTTATATCCTATATCTGCATATCGTAATACGTTATATCTTATATCTACCTAACGTTATACGATATATCCTATATCTACATATCGTTATACGTTATATCATATATCTACTTATCGTTATACGTTATATCCTTTATGTAGATAACGTTTTACGTTATATCCTACATCTACGTATCGTTATACGTTATATCCAATATGTAGATAACGTTATACGTTATATCCTACATCTACATATCGTTATACGTTATATCCTATATGTAGATATCGTTATACGTTATATCCAATATCTGCATATCGTTATACGTTATATCCTATATCTACATATAGTTATACGTTATATTCTATATGTAGATATCGTTATACGTTATATCCTATATGTAGATAACGTCATATGTTATTTCCTATGTCTACATATCGTTATACGTTATATCCTACATCTACATATCGTTATACGTTATATCCTTTATGTAGATAACGTTTTATGTTATATCCTACATCTACGTATCGTTATACGTTATATCGAAAATGTAGATAACGTTATACGTTATATCCTACATCTACATACCGTTATACGTTATATCCTATATGTAGATATCGTTATACGTTATATCCAATATCTGCATATCGTTATACGTTATATCCTATATCTACATATCGTTATACGTTATATTCTATATGTAGATATCGTTATACGTTATATCCTATATGTAGATAACGTCATATGCTATTTCATATATCTACGTATCGTTATACGTTATATCCTATGTCTACATATCGTTATACGTTATATCCTATACGTAGATAACGTTTTACGTTATATACTATATCTACGTATCGTTGTACGCTATATCCTATATCTAGATATCGTTATACGTTATATCCTATATGTAGATAACGTTATACGTTATACCCTATGTCTACGTATCGTTATACGTTATATTCTACATCTACATATCGTTATACGTTATATCCTATATGTAGATATCGTTATACGTTATATCCTATATGTAGATAACGTCATATGTTATTTCCTATATCTACGTATCGTTATGCGTTATATCCTATATGTAGATAACGTTTTACGTTATATCCTATATCTACATATCGTTATACGTTATATCCTATATCTACATATCGTTATACGTTATATCCTATATCTACGTATCGTTTTACGTTATATCCTATATCTACGTATCGTTTTACGTTATACCCTATATCTACATATCGTTATACCTTATATAATATGTCTTTATATCGTTATACGTTATATCCTATATGTAGACAACGTTATACGTTATATCCTATATCTACGTATCGTTATACGTTATATCCTATATCTACATACCGTTATACGTTATATCCTATATCTACATATCGTTGTACGATATATCCTATGTCTACATATCGTTATACGTTATATCCTATATGTAGATAACGTTTTACGTTATATCCTATATCTACATATCGTTATACGTTATATCCTATGTCTACATATCGTTATACGTTATATACCATGTCTACGTATCGTTATACGTTACATCCTATATGTAGATAACGTTATACGTTATATCCTATATCTACGTATCGCTATACGTAATATCCTATATCTACATATCGTTATACGTTATATCCTATATCTACATATCGTTATACGTTATATCCTGTATCTACGTATCGTTATACGTTATATCCTATGTCTACATATCGTTGTACGGTATATCCTATGTCTACATATCGTTATACGTTATATCCTATAAGTTGATATCGTTATACGTTATATCCTATAAGTAGATAACGTTATATGTTATATCCTATATCTACATATCCTTATACGTTATATACTATATCTACATATCGTTATACGTTATATCCTATATCTACGTATCGTTATACGTTATATCCTATATGTAGATAACGTTATGAGTTATATCCTACATCTACATATCGTTATACGTTATATCCTATATGTAGATACCTTTATACGTTATATCCAATATCTGCATATCGTTACACGCCATATCCTATATCTACATATCTTTATACGTTATATCCTATATGTAGATAACGTTTTACGTTATATCCTATATCTACGTATCGTTATACGTTATATCCTATGTCTACATATCGTTGTACGGTATATCCTATGTCTACATATCGTTATACGTTATATCCTATAAGTTGATATCGTTATACGTTATATCCTATAAGTAGATAACGTTATATGTTATATCCTATATCTACATATCCTTATACGTTATATACTATATCTACATATCGTTATACGTTATATCCTATATCTACGTATCGTTATACGTTATATCCTATATGTAGATAACGTTATGAGTTATATCCTACATCTACATATCGTTATACGTTATATCCTATATGTAGATACCTTTATACGTTATATCCAATATCTGCATATCGTTACACGCCATATCCTATATCTACATATCTTTATACGTTATATCCTATATGTAGATAACGTTTTACGTTATATCCTATATCTACGTATCGTTATACGTTATATCCTATGTCTACATATCGTTATACGTTATATTCTATATGTAGATATCGTTATACGTTATATCCTATATGTAGATAACGTCATATGTTATTTCATATATCTACGTACCGTTATACGTTATATCCTATGTCTACATATCGTTATACGTTATATCCTATACGTAGATAACGTTTTACGTTATATTCTATATCTACGTATCGTTTTACGTTATACCCTATATCTACATATCGTTATACGTTATATCCTATATCTACATATCGTTATACGTGTTATACTATATCTACGTATCGTTATACGTTATATCCAATATATACATATCGTTATACGTTATATCCTATATCTAGATAACGTTGTACGTTATATCCTATGTCTACATATCGTTATACGTTATATCCTACATCTACATATCGTTATACGTAATATCCTTTATGTAGATAACGTTTCACGTTATATCCTACATCTACGTATCGTTACACGTTATATCCTATATCTAGATAACGTTTTACGTTATATCCTATGTCTACATATCGTTATACGTTATATCCTATATCTACATATCGTCATACGTTATATCCTACATCTACATATCGTCATACGTTATATCCTATGGCTACATATCGTTATACGTTATATCCTATATGTAGATAACGTTATACGTTGTACCCTATATCTACGTATCGTTATACGTTATATCCTACATCTACATATCGTTATACGTTATGTCCTTTATGTAGATAACGTTTTACGTTATATCCTACATCTACGTATCGTTATACGTTATATCCAATATGTAGATAACGGTATACGTTATATCCTTATCTACATATCGCTATACGTTATATCCTTTATGTAGATAACGTTTTACGTTATATCCTACATCTACGTATCGTTATACGTTATATCCAATATGTAGATAACGTCATACGTTATATCCTATATCTACATATCGTTATACGTTATATCCTATATCTACATATCGTTATACGTTATATCCTATATGTAGATAACGTTTAACGTTATGTCCTATATGTAGATAACGTTTTACGTTATATACTATATCTACGTATCGTTGTGCGTTATATCCTATATCTACATATCGTTATACGTTATATCCTATATCTATTTATCGTTATACGTTATATCCTATTTGTCGATAACGTTATACGTTATATCCTATATTTGCATATAGATATACGCTATATCCTATGTCTACATATCGTTATACATTATATCCTACATGTACTTATCGTTATACGTTGTATCCTGTATGTAGGTAACGTTATACGTTATAACGTATTTATACATATCGTTATACGTTATATGCCATATCCACGTAACGTTATGCGTTGTATCCTATATCTACATATCGTTATACGTTATGTCCTATATCTACATATCGTTATACGTTATATCCTACATTTACGAGTCGCTATACGTTATATCCTACATCTACATATCGTAATACGTTATATCCTATTTGTAGATAACGATATACGTTATATCCAATATCTGCATATCGTTATACGTTATATCCTATATCTACATATCGTTATACGTTATATCCTATATGTAGATAACGTTTAACGTTATGTCCTATATGTAGATAACGTTTTACGTTATATACTATATCTACGTATCGTTGTGCGTTATATCCTATATCTACATATCGTTATACGTTATATACTATATCTACGTATCGTTATAAGTTATATCCTATATCTACATATCGTTATACGTTATATCCTATATGTAGATAACGTTGTACTTTGTATCCTGTATGTAGGTAACGTTATACGTTATAACCTATTTATACATATCGTTATACGTTATATGCCATGTCCACGTAACGTTATGCGTTGTATCCTATATCTACATATCGTTATACGTTATATCCTATATCTACGTATCGTTATACGTTATATCCTATATGTAAATAACGTTGTCCGTTATATCCTATAATTACGTATCGTTTTACGTTTTATCCTATATCTATTTATCGTTATACGTTATATCCTATATGTCGATAACGTTATACGTTATATCCTATATTTGCATATAGATATACGCTATATCCTATGTCTACATATCGTTATACGTTATATCCTACGTGTACATATCGTTATACGTTGTATCCTGTATGTAGGTAACGTTATACGTTATAACCTATTTATACATATCGTTATACGTTATATGCCATGTCCACGTAACGTTATGCGTTGTATCCTATATCTACATATCGTTATACGTTATATCCTATATGTACATATCGTTATACGTTATATCCTACATCTACGAATCTCTATACGTTATATCTTACATCTACATATCGTTATACGTTATATCCTATATGTAGATTACGTTATACGTTATATCCCATATCTACGTATCGTTATACGTTATATCCTATATCTACGTATCGTTATACCTTATATCCTATATGTAGATAACGTTATACGTTATATCCTACTTCTACATACAGTTATACGTTATATCCTATATGTAGATATCGTTATACGTTATATCCAATATCTGCATATCGTTATACGTTATATCCTATATCTACATATCGTCATACGTTATATCCTATATGTAGATAACGTTTTACGTTATATCCTATATGTACATAACGTTATACTTTATATCCTATATCTGCATATCGTTATACGTTATATCCTATATCTACATATCGTTTTACGTTATATTCTATATCTACGTATCGTTATACGTTATATCCTATATCTACATATCGTTATACGTTATATACTATATCTACGTATCGTTATAAGTTATATCCTATATCTACATATCGTTATACGTTATATCCTATATGTAGATAACGTTGTACGTTATATCCTATGTCTACATATCGTTATACGTTATATCCTATACGTAGATAACGTTTTACGTTATATTCTATATCTACGTATCGTTATACGTTATATCCTATATGTAGATAATGTTGTACGTTATATCCTATGTCTACATATCGCTATACGTTATACCCTATATCTACATATCGTTATACGTTATATCCTATATCTACATATCGTTATACGTGTTATACTATATCTACGTATCGTTATACGTTATATCTAATATATACATATCGTTATACGTTATATCCTATATCTAGATAACGTTGTACGTTATATCCTATGTCTACATATCGTTATACGTTGTAGCCTATATCTACATATCGTCATACGTTATATCCTACATCTACATATCGTCATACGTTATATCCTTTATGTAGATAACGTTTTACGTTATATCCTACATCTACGTATCGTTATACGTTATATCCAATATGTAGATAACGTTATACGTTATATCCTACATCAACATATCGTTATACGTTATATCCTATATGTAGGTATCGTTATACGTTATATCCACTATCTGCATATCGTTATACGTTATATTCTACATCTACATATCGTTATACGTTATATCCTATATGTAGATATCGTTATACGTTATATCCTATATGTAGATAACGTCATATGTTATTTCCTATATCTACGTATCGTTATACGTTATTTCCTATATGTAGATAACGTTTTACGTTATATCCTATATCTACATATCGTTATACGTTATATCCTATATCTACATATCGTTATACGTTATATCCTGTATCTACGTATCGTTAAACGTTATATCCTATGTCTACATTTCGTTATACGGTATATCCTATGTCTACATATCGTTATAAGTTATATCCTATATCTACGTATCGTTATACGTTATATCCTATATGTAGATAACGTTTTGCGTTATATCCTATATCTGCATATCGTAATACGTTATATCTTATATCTACCTAACGTTATACGATATATCCTATATCTACATATCGTTATACGTTATATCATATATCTACTTATCGTTATACGTTATATCCTTTATGTAGATAACGTTTTACGTTATATCCTACATCTACGTATCGTTATACGTTATATCCAATATGTAGATAACGTTATACGTTATATCCTACATCTACATATCGTTATACGTTATATCCTATATGTAGATATCGTTATACGTTATATCCAATATCTGCATATCGTTATACGTTATATCCTATATCTACATATCGTTATACGTTATATTCTATATGTAGATATCGTTATACGTTATATCCTATATGTAGATAACGTCATATGTTATTTCCTATGTCTACATATCGTTATACGTTATATCCTACATCTACATATCGTTATACGTTATATCCTTTATGTAGATAACGTTTTACGTTATATCCTACATCTACGTATCGTTATACGTTATATCGAAAATGTAGATAACGTTATACGTTATATCCTACATCTACATACCGTTATACGTTATATCCTATATGTAGATATCGTTATACGTTATATCCAATATCTGCATATCGTTATACGTTATATCCTATATCTACATATCGTTATACGTTATATTCTATATGTAGATATCGTTATACGTTATATCCTATATGTAGATAACGTCATATGTTATTTCATATATCTACGTATCGTTATACGTTATATCCTATGTCTACATATCGTTATACGTTATATCCTATACGTAGATAACGTTTTACGTTATATACTATATCTACGTATCGTTGTACGCTATATCCTATATCTAGATATCGTTATACGTTATATCCTATATGTAGATAACGTTATACGTTATACCCTATGTCTACGTATCGTTATACGTTATATTCTACATCTACATATCGTTATACGTTATATCCTATATGTAGATATCGTTATACGTTATATCCTATATGTAGATAACGTCATATGTTATTTCCTATATCTACGTATCGTTATGCGTTGTATCCTATATGTAGATAACGTTTTACGTTATATCCTATATCTACATATCGTTATACGTTATATCCTATATCTACATATCGTTATACGTTATATCCTATATCTACGTATCGTTTTACGTTATATCCTATATCTACGTATCGTTTTACGTTATACCCTATATCTACATATCGTTATACCTTATATAATATGTCTTTATATCGTTATACGTTATATCCTATATGTAGACAACGTTATACGTTATATCCTATATCTACGTATCGTTATACGTTATATCCTATATCTACATACCGTTATACGTTATATCCTATATCTACATATCGTTGTACGATATATCCTATGTCTACATATCGTTATACGTTATATCCTATATGTAGATAACGTTTTACGTTATATCCTATATCTACATATCGTTATACGTTATATCCTATATCTACATATCGTTATACGTTATATACCATGTCTACGTATCGTTATACGTTACATCCTATATGTAGATAACGTTATACGTTATATCCTATATCTACGTATCGCTATACGTAATATCCTATATCTACATATCGTTATACGTTATATCCTATATCTACATATCGTTATACGTTATATCCTGTATCTACGTATCGTTATACGTTATATCCTATGTCTACATATCGTTGTACGGTATATCCTATGTCTACATATCGTTATACGTTATATCCTATAAGTTGATATCGTTATACGTTATATCCTATAAGTAGATAACGTTATATGTTATATCCTATATCTACATATCCTTATACGTTATATACTATATCTACATATCGTTATACGTTATATCCTATATCTACGTATCGTTATACGTTATATCCTATATGTAGATAACGTTATGAGTTATATCCTACATCTACATATCGTTATACGTTATATCCTATATGTAGATACCTTTATACGTTATATCCAATATCTGCATATCGTTACACGCCATATCCTATATCTACATATCTTTATACGTTATATCCTATATGTAGATAACGTTTTACGTTATATCCTATATCTACGTATCGTTATACGTTATATCCTATGTCTACATATCGTTATACGTTATATTCTATATGTAGATATCGTTATACGTTATATCCTATATGTAGATAACGTCATATGTTATTTCATATATCTACGTATCGTTATACGTTATATCCTATGTCTACATATCGTTATACGTTATATCCTATACGTAGATAACGTTTTACGTTATATTCTATATCTACGTATCGTTTTACGTTATACCCTATATCTACATATCGTTATACGTTGTAGCCTATATCTACATATCGTCATACGTTATATCCTACATCTACATATCGTCATACGTTATATCCTATATCTACATATCGTTATACGTTATATCCTATATGTAGATAACGTTTTACGTTATATAGTATATCTACGTATCGTTATACGTTATATCCTATATGTAGATAACGTTGTACGTTATATCCTATGTCTACATATCGTTATACGTTATATCCTACATCTACATATCGTTATACGTAATATCCTTTATGTAGATAACGTTTCACGTTATATCCTACATCTACGTATCGTTATACGTTATATCCTATATCTAGATAACGTTTTACGTTATATCCTATGTCTACATATCGTTATACGTTATATCCTATATCTACATATCGTCATACGTTATATCCTACATCTACATATCGTCATACGTTATATCCTATGGCTACATATCGTTATACGTTATATCCTATATGTAGATAACGTTATACGTTGTACCCTATATCTACGTATCGTTATACGTTATATTCTACATCTACATATCGTTATACGTTATATCCTACATCTACATATCGTTATACGTTATGTCCTTTATGTAGATAACGTTTTACGTTATATCCTACATCTACGTATCGTTATACGTTATATCCAATATGTAGATAACGTTATACGTTATATCCTTATCTACATATCGTTATACGTTATATCCTTTATGTAGATAACGTTTTACGTTATATCCTACATCTACGTATCGTTATACGTTATATCCAATATGTAGATAACGTCATACGTTATATCCTACAACTACAAATCGTCATAGGTTATATCCTATATCTACATATCGTTATACGTTATATCCTATATGTAGATAACGTTTTACGTTATATACTATATCTACGTATCGTTATACGTTATATCCTATATGTAGATAACGTTATACGTTATATCCCATGTCTACATATCGTTATACGTTATATCCTACATCTACATATCGTTATACGTTATATCCTACATCTACATATCGTTATACGTTATATTCTATATGTAGATATCGTTATACGTTATCTCCTATGTCTACATATCGTTATACGTTATATCCTATACGTAGATAACGTTTTACGTTATATCCTACATCTACGTATCGTTATACGTTATATCCAATATGTAGATAACGTTATACGTTATATCCTACATCTACATATCGTTATACGTTATATTCTATATGTAGATATCGTTATACGTTATATCCTATATGTAGATAACGTCATATGTTATTTCATATATCTACATATCGTCATACGTTATATCCTATGGCTACATATCGTTGTACGTTATATCCTATATGTAGATAACGTTATACGTTATACCCTATATCCACGTATCGTTATACATTGTATTCTACATCTACATATCGTTATACGTTATATCCTACATCTACATATCGTTATACGTTATATCCTTTATGTAGATAACGTTTTACGTTATATCCTACATCTACGTATCGTTATACGTTATATCCAATATGTAGATAACGTTATACGTTATATCCTACATCTACATATCGTCATACGTTATATCCTATATCTACATATCGTTATACGTTATATCCTATATGTAGATAACGTTTTACGTTATATACTATATCTACGTATCGTTATACGTTATATCCTACATCTACATATCGTCATACGTTATATCCTATGGCTACATATCGTTATACGTTATATCCTATATGTAGATAACGTTATACGTTATACCCTATATCTACGTATCGTTATACGTTATATTCTACATCTACATATCGTTATACGTTATATCCTACATCTACATATCGTTATACGTTATATCCTTTATGTAGATAACGTTTTACGTTATATCCTACATCTACGTATCGTTATACGTTATATCCAATATGTAGATAACGTTATACGTTATATCCTACATCTACATATCGTTATAAGTTATATTCTATATGTAGATATCGTTATACGTTATATCCTATATGTAGATAACGTTATACGTTATATCCTGTATATACATATCGTTATACGTTATATCCTATGGCTACATATCGTTATACGTTATATCCTATATGTAGATAACGTTATACGTTATACCCTATATCTACGTATCGTTATACGTTATATTCTACATCTACATATCGCTATACGTTATATCCTATATGTAGATACCTTTATACGTTATGTCCTATATCTACATATTTGTTATACGTTATATCCAATATGTAGATAACGTTATATGTTATATCCTATATTTACGTATCGTTATACGTTATATCCTATATGTAGATAACGTTTTACGTTATATCCTATATCTACATATCGTTATACGTAATATCCTACATCTACATATCGTTATACGATATATCCTATATGTAGATATCGTTATACGTTATATCCTATATGTAGATACCTTTATACGTTATGTCCTATATCTACATATTTGTTATACGTTATATCCAATATGTAGATAACGTTATATGTTATATCCTATATTTACGTATCGTTATACGTTATATCCTATATGTAGAAAACGTTATACGTTATATCCTACATCTACGTATCGTTATACGTTATATCCTATATCTACGTATCGTTACACGATATATCCTGTATGTAGATATCGTTATACGTTATATCCAATATCTGCGTATCGTTACACGCTATATCCTATATCTACATATCGTTATACGTTATATCCTATATCTAGATAACGTTGTACGTTATATCCTATGTCTACATGTCGTTATACGTTGTATCCTATATCTACATATCGTCATACGTTATATCCTACATCTACATATCGTCATACGTTATATCCTACATTTACATATCGTTATACGTTATATCCTTTATGTAGATAACGTTTTACGTTATATCCTACATCTACGTATCGTTATACGTTATATCCTATATCTAGATAACGTTGTACGTTATATCCTATGTCTACATAGCGTTATACGTTATATCCTATATCTACATATCGTCATACGTTATATCCTACATCTACATATCGTCATACGTTATATCCTATGGCTACATATCGTTATACGTTATATCCTATATGTAGATAACGTTATACGTTATACCCTATATCTACGTATCGTTATACGTTATATTCTACATCTACATATCGTTATACGTTATGTCCTACATCTACGTATCGTTATACGTTATATCCAATATGTAGATAACGTTATACGTTATATCCTTATCTACATATCGTTATACGTTATATCCTTTATGTAGATAACGTTTTACGTTATATCCTACATATACGTGTCGTTATACGTTATATCCAATATGTAGATAACGTTATACGTTATATCCTACATCTACATATCGTCATACGTTATATCCTATATCTACATATCGTTATACGTTATATCCTATATGTAGATAACGTTTTACGTTATATACTATATCTACGTATCGTTATGCGTTATATCCTATATGTAGATAACGTTGTACGTTATATCCTATGTCTACATATCGTTATACGTTATATCCTACATCCACATATCGTTATACGTTATATCCTACATCTACATACCGTTATACGTTATATTCTATATGTAGATATCGTTATACGTTATATCCTATATGTAGATAACGTCATATGTTATTTCATATATCTACATATCGTCATACGTTATATCCTATGGCTACATATCGTTATACGTTATATCCTATATGTAGATAACGTTTTACGTTATATACTATATCTACGTATCGTTATACGTTATATCCTATATGTAGATAACGTTATAAGTTATATCCTATATCTACGTATCGTTATACGTTATATCCTATGTCTACATATCGTTATAGGTTATATCCTACATCTACATATCGTTATACGTTATATCCTATATCTGCATACCGTAATACGTTATATTCTATATCTACATATCGTTATACGTTATATAATATATGTAGATAACGCTTTACGTTATATTCTATATCTACGTATCGTTATACGTTATATCCTATATCTACATATCGTTATACGTAATATCCTATATCTACATATCGTTATACGTTATATACTATATCTACGTATCATTATACGTTATATCCTATATCTACATATCGTTATACGTTATATCCTATGGCTACATATCGTTATACGTTATATCCTATATGTAGATAACGTTATACGTTATACCCTATATCTACGTATCGTTATACGTTATATTCTACATCTACATATCGTTATACGTTATATCCTATGGCTACATATCGTTATACGTTATATCCTATATGTAGATAACGTTATACGTTATACCCTATATCTACGTATCGTTATACGTTATATTCTACATCTACATATCGTTATACGTTATATCCTATATGTAGATATCGTTATACGTTATATCCTATATGTAGATAACGTTATATGTTATATCCTATATCTACGTATCGTTATACGTTATATCCTTTATGTAGATAACGTTTTACATTATATCCTACATCAACGTATCGTTATACGTTATATCCTATATGTAGATAACGTTTTACGTTATATACTATATATACGTATCGTTATACGTTATATCCTATATGTAGATAACGTTATAAGTTATATCCTATATCTACGTATCGTTATACGTTATATCCTATGTCTACATATCGTTATAGGTTATATCCTACATCTACATATCGTTATACGTTATATCCTATATCTGCATACCGTAATACGTTATATTCTATATCTACATATCGTTATACGTTATATAATATATGTAGATAACGTTTTACGTTATATTCTATATCTACGTATCGTTATACGTTATATCCTATATCTACATATCGTTATACGTAATATCCTATATCTACATATCGTTATACGTTATATACTATACCTACGTATCGTTATACGTTATATCCTATATCTACATATCGTTATACGTTATATCCTATGGCTACATATCGTTATACATTATATCGTATATGTAGATAACGTTATACGTTATACCCTATATCTACGTATCGTTATACGTTATATCCTTTATCTACATATCGTTTTACGATATATCCTATATCTACATATCGTTATACGGTATATCCTATGTCTACATATCGTTATACGGTATATCCTATGTCTACATATCGTTATACGTTATATCCTATATGTTGATAACGTTATATGATATATCCTATATCTACGTATCGTTATACGTTATGTCCTATATGTAAATAGCGTTATACGTTATATCCTTCATCTACATATCGTTATACGTCATATCCAATATCTACATATCGTTATACGTTATATCCTATATCTACGTATCGTTATACGTTATATCCTATATCTACTTATCGTTTTAAGTTATACCCTATATCTACATATCGTTATACCTTATATAATATGTCTTCATATCGTTATACGTTATATCCTATATGTAGACAACATTATTCGTTATATCCTATATCTACGTATCGTTATACGTTATATCCTATGTCTACATATCGTTATACGTTATATCCTATATCTACATATCGTCATACGTTATATCCTACATCTACATATCGTCATACGTTATATCCTATATCTACATATCGTTATACGTTATATCCTATATGTAGATAACGTTTTACGTTATATACTATATCTACGTATCGTTATACGTTATATCCTATATGTAGATAACGTTGTACGTTATATCCTGTGTCTACATATCGTTGTACGTTATATCCTACATCTACATATCGTCATACGTTATATCCTATACGTAGATAACGTTTTACGTTATATACTATATCTACGTATCGTTGTACGCTATATCCTATATCCACATATCGTTATACGTTATATCCTATGGCTACATATCGTTATACGTTATATCCTATATGTAGATAAAGTTATACGTTATATCATATATCTACGTATCGTTATACGTTATATCCTACATCTACATATCGTTATACGTTATATCCTATATGTAGATATCGTTATACGTTATATCCTATATGTAGATAACGTCATATGTTATTTCCTATATCTACATATCGTTATACGTTATATCCTATACGTAGATAACGTTTAACGTTATATGCTATATCTACGTATCGTTATACGTTATATCCTATATCTAGATATCGTTATACGTTATATCCTATAAGTAGATAACGTTTTACGTTATATAATATATCTACGTATCGTTATACGTTATATCCTATATCTACATATCGTTTTACGTTATATCCTATATCTACATATCGTTATACGGTATATCCTATGTCTACATATCGTTATACGGTATATCCTATGTCTACATATCGTTATACGTTATATCCTATATGTTGATAACGTTATATGATATATCCTATAACTACGTATCGTTATACGTTATGTCCTATATGTAAATAGCGTTATACGTTATGTCCTACATCTACATATCGTTATACGTCATATCCAATATCTACATATCGTTATACGTTATATCCTATATCTACATATCGTTATACATTATATCCTATATCTACATATCGTTATACGTTATATCCTATATCTGCATATCGTTATACGTTATATCGTATATCTACATATCGTTATACGTTATATCCTATATCTACGTATCGTTATACGTTATATCCTATATCTACATATCGTTATACGTTATATCCTATATGTAGATATTGTTATACGTTATATCCTATATGTAGATAACGTTATATTTTATATCCTATATCAAAGTATCGTTATACGTTATATCCTATATGTAGATAACGCTTTACGTTATATCCTATATCTGCATATCGTTATACGTTATATCCTATATCTACATATCGTTATACGTTATATCCTATATCTACATATCGTTATACATTATATCCTATATCTACATATCGTTATACGTTATATCCTATATGTAGATAACGTTTTACGTTATATACTATATCTACATATCGTTATACTTTATATCCTATACGTAGATAACGTTTTACGTTATATACTATATCTACGTATCGTTATACGTTATATCCTATATCTAGATATCGTTATACGTTATATCCTATAAGTAGATAACGTTTTACGTTATATAATATATCTACGTATCGCTATACGTTATATCCTATATCTACATATCGTTTTACGATATATCCTATATCTACATATCGTTATACGGTATATCCTATGTCTACATATCGTTATACGGTATATCCTATGTCTACATATCGTTATACGTTATATCCTATATGTTGATAACGTTATATGATATATCCTATAACTACGTATCGTTATACGTTATGTCCTATATGTAAATAGCGTTATACGTTATGTCCTACATCTACATATCGTTATACGTCATATCCAATATCTACATATCGTTATACGTTATATCCTATATCTACATATCGTTATACATTATATCCTACATGTAGATATCGTTATACGTTATATCCTATATCTGCATATCGTTATACGTTATATCGTATATCTACATATCGTTATACGTTATATCCTATATCTACGTATCGTTATACGTTATATCCTATATCTACATATCGTTATACGTTATATCCTATATGTAGATATTGTTATACGTTATATCCTATATGTAGATAACGTTATATTTTATATCCTATATCAAAGTATCGTTATACGTTATATCCTATATGTAGATAACGCTTTACGTTATATCCTATATCTGCATATCGTTATACGTTATATCCTATATCTACATATCGTTATACGTTATATCCTATATCTACATATCGTTATACATTATATCCTATATCTACATATCGTTATACGTTATATCCTATATGTAGATAACGTTTTACGTTATATACTATATCTACGTATCGTTATACGTTATATCCTATATCTACGTATCCTTATACGTTATATCCTATATCTACATATCGTTATACGTTATATCCTATATCTACGTATCGTTATACGTTATATCCTATATGTAGATAACGTTATATGTTATATCCCATATCTACGTATCGTTATACGTTATATCCTATATCTACATATCGTTATACGTTATATCCTACATCTACACATCGTTATACGTCATATCCAATATCTACATATCGTTATACGTTATATCCTATATGTAGATATCGTTATACGTTATATTCAATATCTGCATATCGTTTTACCTTATATCCTATATCTACATATCTTTATAAGTTATATCATATGTCTACATATCGTTATACGTTATATCCTATATCTACATATCGTTATACGTTATATCCTATATCTACGTATCCTTATACGTTATATCCTATATCTACATATCGTTATACGTTATATCCTATATCTACGTATCGTTATACGTTATATCCTATATGTAGATAACGTTATATGTTATATCCCATATCTACGTATCGTTATACGTTATATCCTATATCTACATATCGTTATACGTTATATCCTACATCTACACATCGTTATACGTCATATCCAATATCTACATATCGTTATACGTTATATCCTATATGTAGATATCGTTATACGTTATATTCAATATCTGCATATCGTTTTACCTTATATCCTATATCTACATATCTTTATAAGTTATATCATATGTCTACATATCGTTATACGATATATCCTATATGTAGATAACGTTATACGTTATATCCTATATCTACGTAGCGTTATACGTTATAGCCTATATCTACATATCGTTATACGTTATATCCTATACGTAGATAACGTTTTACGTTATATACCATATCTACGTATCGTTGTACGCTATATCCTATATTTACATATCGTTATACGTTATATCCTACATCTACATATCGTTATACGTTATATCCTATATGTAGATATCGTTATACGTTATATTCAATATCTGCATATCGTTTTACCTTATATCCTATATCTACATATCTTTATACGTTATATCATATGTCTACATATCGTTATACGATATATCCTATATGTAGATATCGTTATACGTTATATCCTATATGTAGATAACGTTATACGTTATATCCTATATCTGCATATTGTTATACGTTATATCCTATATCTACGTATCGTTGTACGCTATATCCTATGTCTACATATCGTTATACGTTATATCCTATATCTACGTATCGTTGTACGCTATATCCTATATCTACATATCGTTATACGTTATATCCTATGTCTACGTATCGTTATACGTTATATCCTATATGTAGATAACGTTATACGTTATATCCTACATCTACATATCGTTATACGATATATCCTATATGTAGATATCTTTATACGTTATATCCAATATCTGCATATCGTTATACGTTATATCCTATATCTGCATATTGTTATACGTTATAGCCTATATCTACATATCGTTATACGTTATATCCTATGTCTACATATCGTTATACGTTATATCCTATATGTAGATGACGTTATACGTTATATCCTATATCTACGTATCGTTGTACGCTATATCCAATGTCTACATATCGTTATACGTTATATCCTATATGTAGATAACGTTATACGTTATATCCTACATCTACATATCGTTTTACGTTATATCCTATATGTAGATATCTTTATACGTTATATCCAATATCTGCATATCGTTATACGTTATATCCTATATCTGCATATTGTTATACGTTATAGCCTATATCTACATATCGTTATACTTTATAGCCTATATCTACATATCGTTATACGTTATATCCTATGTCTACATACCGTTATACGTTATATCCTACATCTAGATATCGTTATACGATATATCCTATATGTAGATATCGTTATACGTTATATCCTATATCTACATATCGTTATACGTTATATACCATGTCTACGTATCGTTATACGCTATATCCTATATCTACGTATCGTTATACGTTATATCCTATATGTAGATAACGTTATACGTTATATCCTACATCTATATAACGTTATACGTTATATCCTATATCTACGTATCGTTATACGTTATATCCTATATCTACATATTGTTATACGTTATATACCATGTCTACGTATCGTTATACGCTATATCCTATATCTACGTATCGTTATACGTTATATCCTATATGTAGATAACGTTATACGTTATATCCTACATCTACATATCGTTATACGTTATATCCTATATGTAGATATCTTTATACGTTATATCCAATATCTGCATATCGTTATACGTTATATCCTAGATCTACGTATCGTTATACGTTATATCCTATATGTAGATAACGTTATACGTTATATCCTATATCTACGTATCGTTGTACGCTATATCCTATGTCTACATATCGTTATACGTTATATCCTATATGTAGACAACGCTATACGTTATATCCTATATCTACGTATCGTTATACGTTATATCCTTTATCTACATACCGTTATACGTTATATCCTATATGTAGACAACGTTATACGTTATATCCTATATCTACGTATCGTTATACGTTATATCCTATATCTACATATCGTTATACGTTATATCCTATGTCGACATACCGTTATACGTTATATCCTATATTTACGTATCGTTATACGTTATATCCTATATGTAGATAACGTTATACGTTATATCCTACATCTACATATCGTTATACGTTATATCCTGTATGTAGATATCGTTATACGTTATATCCAATATCTGCATATCGTTATACGCTATATCCTATATCTACACATCGTTATACGTTAAATCGTATATGTAGATAACGTTATACGTTATATCCTATATCTACGTATCGTTGTACGCTATATCCTATGTCTACATATCGTTATACGTTATATCCTATATGTAGACAACGTTATACGTTATATCCTATATCTACCTATCGTTATACGCTATATCCTATATCTACGTATCGTTATACGTTATATCCTATATGTAGATAACGTTATACGTTATATCCTATATCTACATACCGCTATACGTTATATCCTATAACTACATATCGTTATACGGTATATCCTATGTCTACGTATCGTTATACGTTATATCCTATATGTAGATAACGTGATATGTTATATCCTATATCTACGTATCGTTATACGTTATGTCCTATATGTAGATAACGTTATATCCTACATCTACATATCGTTATACGTCATATCCAATATCTACATATCGTTATACATTATATCCTATATCTACATATCGTTATACGTTATATCCTATATCTGCATATCGTTATACGTTATATCGTATATCTACATATCGTTATACGTTATATCCTATATCTACGTATCGTTATACGTTATATCCTATATCTACATATCGTTATACGTTATATCCTATATGTAGATATTGTTATACGTTATATCCTATATGTAGATAACGTTATATTTTATATCCTATATCAAAGTATCGTTATACGTTATATCCTATATGTAGATAACGCTTTACGTTATATCCTATATCTGCATATCGTTATACGTTATATCCTATATCTACATATCGTTATACGTTATATCCTATATCTACATATCGTTATACATTATATCCTATATCTACATATCGTTATACGTTATATCCTATATGTAGATAACGTTTTACGTTATATACTATATCTACATATCGTTATACTTTATATCCTATACGTAGATAACGTTTTACGTTATATACTATATCTACGTATCGTTATACGTTATATCCTATATCTAGATATCGTTATACGTTATATCCTATAAGTAGATAACGTTTTACGTTATATAATATATCTACGTATCGTTATACGTTATATCCTATATCTACATATCGTTTTACGATATATCCTATATCTACATATCGTTATACGGTATATCCTATGTCTACATATCGTTATACGGTATATCCTATGTCTACATATCGTTATACGTTATATCCTATATGTTGATAACGTTATATGATATATCCTATAACTACGTATCGTTATACGTTATGTCCTATATGTAAATAGCGTTATACGTTATGTCCTACATCTACATATCGTTATACGTCATATCCAATATCTACATATCGTTATACGTTATATCCTATATCTACATATCGTTATACATTATATCCTATAAGTAGATATCGTTATACGTTATATCCTATATCTGCATATCGTTATACGTTATATCGTATATCTACATATCGTTATACGTTATATCCTATATCTACGTATCGTTATACGTTATATCCTATATCTACATATCGTTATACGTTATATCCTATATGTAGATATTGTTATACGTTATATCCTATATGTAGATAACGTTATATTTTATATCCTATATCAAAGTATCGTTATACGTTATATCCTATATGTAGATAACGCTTTACGTTATATCCTATATCTGCATATCGTTATACGTTATATCCTATATCTACATATCGTTATACGTTATATCCTATATCTACATATCGTTATACATTATATCCTATATCTACATATCGTTATACGTTATATCCTATATGTAGATAACGTCTTACGTTATATACTATATCTACGTATCGTTATACGTTATATCCTATATCTACGTATCGTTATACGTTATATCCTATATCTACATATCGTTATACGTTATATCCTATATCTACGTATCGTTATACGTTATATCCTATATGTAGATAACGTTATATGTTATATCCTTTATGTAGATTAAGTTATACGTTATATCCTATATCTACGTATCGTTGTACGCTATATCCTATATCTTCATATCGTTATACGTTATATCCTATGTCTACATATCGTTATACGTTATATCCTATATGTAGATATCTTTATACGTTATATCCAATATCTGCATATCGTTATACGTTATATCCTATATCTACATATCGTTATTAGTTATATCCTATGTCTACATATCGTTATACGTTATATCCTTTATGTAGATTAAGTTATACGTTATATCCTATATCCACATATCGTCATACGTTATATCCTATATCTACGTATCGTTATACGTTATGTCCTATATGTAGATAACGTTATACGTTATATCCTATGTCTACATATCGCTATAAGTTATATCCTATATCTGCATATTGTTATACGTTATAGCCTATATCTACATATCGTTATACGTTATATCCTATGTCTACATATCGTTATACGTTATATCCTACATGTAGATAACGTTATACGTTATATCCTATATCTACGTATCGTTGTACGCTATATCCTATGTCTACATATCGTTATACGTTATATCCTATATGTAGATAACGTTATACGTTATATCCTATATCTACGTATCGTTATACGTTATATCCTATATCTGCATATCGTTATACGCTATATCCTATATTTACACATCGTTATACGTTATATCGTATATGTAGATAACGTTTTACGTTATATCCTATATCTACGTATCGTTATACGTTATATCCTATACGTAGATAACGTTATACGTTATATCCTACATCTATATATCGTTATACGTTATATCCTATATGTAGATAACGTTATACGTTATACCCTATATCTACGTTTCGTTGTACGCTATATCCTATATCTACATATCGTTATACGTTATATCCTACATCTATATATCGTTATACGTTATATCCTATATGTAGATACCTTTATACGTTATATCCAATATCTACATATCGTTATACGTTATATCCTATATGTAGATAACGTTATACGTTATATCCTACATCTACGTATCGTTGTACGCTATATCCTAAATCTACATATCGTTATACGTTATATCCTATGTCTACATATCGTTATACGTTATATCCTATATCTACGTATCGTTATACGTTATATCCTATATGTAGATAACGTTATACGTTATATCCTACATCTACATATCGTTATACGTTATATCCTATATGTAGATATCTTTATACGTTATATCCAATATCTGTATATCGTTATACGTTATATCCTATATCTACGTATCGTTATACGTTATGTCCTATATCTACGTATCGTTATACGTTATATCGTATATGTAGATAACGCTTTACGTTATATCCTATATCTACGTATCGTTATACATTATTTCCTATGTCTACATATCGTTATACGTTATATCCTATATCTACGTATCGTTATACGTTATATCCTATATGTAGATAACGTTATACGTTATATCCTATATCTACGTATCGTTATACGTTATATCCTATATCTACATATCGTTATACGTTATATCCTATATGTACATATCGTTGTACGTTATATCCTATATGTAGATAACGTTATACGTTATATCCTACATCTATATATCGTTATACGTTATATCCTATATGTAGATAACGTTATACGTTATATCCTATATCTACGTATCGTTATACGTTATATCCTATATCTACATATCGTTATACGTTATATCCTATATGTACATATCGTTATACGTTATATCCTATATCTACGTATCGTTATACGTTACATCCTATATGCAGATAACGTTATACGTTATATCCTACATCTACATATCGTTATACGTTATATCCTATATGTAGATATCTTTATACGTTATATCCAATATCTGCATATCGTTATACGTTATATCCTATATCTACGTATCGTTATACGTTATGTCCTATATGTAGATAACGTTATACGTTATATCCTATGTCTACATATCGCTATAAGTTATATCCTATATCTGCATATTGTTATACGTTATAGCCTATGTCTACATATCGTTATACGTTATATCCTACATGTAGATAACGTTATACGTTATATCCTATATCTACGTATCGTTGTACGCTATATCCTATGTCTACATATCGTTATACGTCATATCCTATATGTATATAACGTTATACGTTATATCCTATATCTACGTACCGTTGTACGCTATATCCTATATCTACATATCGTTATACGTTATATCCTATGTCTACATATCGTTATACGTTATATCCTATATGTAGATATCTTTATACGTTATATCCAATATCTGCATATCCTTATACGTTATATCCTATATCTACATATCGTTGTACGCTATATCCTATATTTACATATCGTTATACGTTATATCCTTTATGTAGATAACGTTATACGTTATATCCTATATCTACGTATCGTTGTACGCCATATCCTATGTCTACATATCGTTATACGTTATATCCTATATGTAGATATCGTTATACGTTATATCCTATATCTACGTATCGTTGTACGCTATATCCTATATTTACATATCGTTATACGTTATATCCTATATCTACGTATCGTTATACGTTATATCCTATATGTAGATAACGTTATACGTAATATCCTATATCTACGTATCGTTATACGTTATATCCTATATCTGCATATCGTTATACGCTATATCCTATATCTACACATCGTTATACGTTATATCGTATATGTAGATAACGTTTTACGTTATATCCTATATCTACGTATCGTTATACATTATTTCCTATGTCTACATATCGTTATACGTTATATCATATATCTACGAATCGTTGTACGTTATATCCTATATCTACGTATCGTTTTATGTTATATCCTATATCTACATATCGTTGTACGCCATATCCTATGTCTACATATCGTTATACGTTATATCCTATATGTAGATAACGTTATACGTTATATCCTACATCTACATATCGTTATACGTTATATCCTATATGTAGATATCTTTATACGTTATATCCAATATCTGCATAACGTTATACGTTATATCCTATATCTACGTATCGTTATACGTTATGTCCTATATGTAGATAACGTTATACGTTATATACTATGTCTACATATCGTTATACATTATATCCTATATGTAGAAAACGTTATACGTTATATCCTATATCTACGTATCGTTATACGTTATATCCTATATGTAGATAACGTTATACGTTATATCCTACATCTATATATCGTTATACGTTATATCCTATATGTAGACATCTTTATACGTTATATCCAATATCTGCATATCGTTATACGTTATATCCTATATCTACGTATCGTTATACGTTATATCCTATATCTACGTATCGTTATACGTTATATCCTATATGTAGATAACGTTATACGTTATATCCTATATCTACGTGTCGTTATACGTTATATCCTATATCTACATATCGTTATACGTTATATCCTATATGTACCTATCGTTATACGTTATATCCTATATCTACGTATCTTTATACGTTATATCCAATATCTGCATATCGTTATACGTTATATCCTATATCTACGTATCGTTATACGTTATATCCTATATGTAGATAACGTTATACGTTATATCCTATATCTACGTATCGTTATGCGTTATATCCTATACGTAGATAACGTTATACGTTATATCCTACATCTATATATCGTTATACGTTATATCCTATATGTAGATAACGTTATACGTTATATCCTATATCTACGTATCGTTGTACGCTATATCCTATATCTACATATCGTTATACGTTATATCCTACATCTATATATCGTTATACGTTATATCCTATATGTAGATACCTTTATACGTTATATCCAATATCTACATATCGTTATACGTTATATCCTATATGTAGATAACGTTATACGTTATATCCTACATCTACGTATCGTTGTACGCTATATCCTAAATCTACATATCGTTATACGTTATATCCTATGTCTACATATCGTTATACGTTATATCCTATATCTACGTATCGTTATACGTTATATCCTATATGTAGATAACGTTATACGTTATATCCTACATCTACATATCGTTATACGTTATATCCTATATGTAGATATCTTTATACGTTATATCCAATATCTGCATATCGTTATACGTTATATCCTATATCTACGTATCGTTATACGTTATGTCCTATATCTACGTATCGTTAGACGTTATATCGTATATGTAGATAACGTTTTACGTTATATCCTATATCTACGTATCGTTATACATTATTTCCTATGTCTACATATCGTTATACGTTATATCCTACATCTACGTATCGTTATACGTTATATCCTATATGTAGATAACGTTATACGTTATATCCTATATCTACGTATCGTTATACGTTATATCCTATATCTACATATCGTTATACGTTATATCCTATATGTACATATCGTTATACGTTATATCCTATATGTAGATAACGTTATACGTTATATCCTACATCTATATATCGTTATACGTTATATCCTATATGTAGATAACGTTATACGTTATATCCTATATCTACGTATCGTTATACGTTATATCCTATATCTACATATCGTTATACGTTATATCCTATATGTACATATCGTTATACGTTATATCCTATATCTACGTATCGTTATACGTTATATCCTATATGCAGATAACGTTATACGTTATATCCTACATCTGCATATCGTTATACGTTATATCCTATATGTAGATATCTTTATACGTTATATCCAATATCTGCAAATCGTTATACGTTATATCCTATATCTACGTATCGTTATACGTTATGTCCTATATGTAGATAACGTTATACGTTATATCCTATGTCTACATATCGCTATAAGTTATATCCTACATGTAGATAACGTTATACGTTATATCCTATATCTACGTATCGTTGTACGCTATATCCTATGTCTACATATCGTTATACGTTATATCCTATATCTACGTACCGTTATACGTTATATCCTATGTCTACATATCGTTATACGTTATATCCTATATCTACGTATCGTTATACGTTATATCCTATATGTAGATATCTTTATACGTTATATCCAATAACTGCATATTGTTATACGTTATAGCCTATATCTACATATCGTTATACGTTATATCCTATGTCTACATATCGTTATACGTTATATCCTACATGTAGATAACGTTATACGTTATATCCTATATCTACGTATCGTTGTACGCTATATCCTATATCTACATATCGTTATACGTTATATCCTACATCTATATATCGTTATACGTTATATCCTATATGTAGATACCTTTATACGTTATATCCAATATCTACATATCGTTATACGTTATATCCTATATGTAGATAACGTTATACGTTATATCCTACATCTACGTATCGTTGTACGCTATATCCTAAATCTACATATCGTTATACGTTATATCCTATGTCTACATATCGTTATACGTTATATCCTATAACTACGTATCGTTATACGTTATATCCTATATGTAGATAACGTTATACGTTATATCCTACATCTACATATCGTTATACGTTATATCCTATATGTAGATATCTTTATACGTTATATCCAATATCTGCATATTGTTATACGTTATAGCCTATATCTACATATCGTTATACGTTATATCCTATGTCTACATATCGTTATACGTTATATCCTACATGTAGATAACGTTATACGTTATATCCTATATCTACGTATCGTTGTACGCTATATCCTATGTCTACATATCGTTATACGTTATATCCTATATCTACGTACCGTTGTACGCTATATCCTATATCTACATATCGTTATACGTTATATCCTATGTCTACATATCGTTATACGTTATATCCTATATGTAGATATCTTTATACGTTATATCCAATATCTGCATATCGTTATACGTTATATCCTATATCTACATATCGTTATAAGTTATATCCTATGTCTACATATCGTTATACGTTATATCCTTTATGTAGATAACGTTATACGTTATATCCTATATCTACGTATCGTTGTACGCCATATCCTATGTCTACATATCGTTATACGTTATATCCTATATGTAGATACCGTTATACGTTATATCCTATATCTACGTATCGTTGTACGCTATATCCTATATTTACATATCGTTATACGTTATATCCTATATCTACGTATCGTTATACGTTATATCCTATATGTAGATAACGTTATACGTAATATCCTATATCTACGTATCGTTATACGTTATATCCTATATCTGCATATCGTTATACGCTATATCCTATATCTACACATCGTTATACGTTATATCGTATATGTAGATAACGTTTTACGTTATATCCTATATCTACGTATCGTTATACATTATTTCCTATGTCTACATATCGTTATACGTTATATCATATATCTACGAATCGTTGTACGTTATATCCTGTATCTACGTATCGTTGTACGCTATATCCTAAATCTACATATCGTTATACGTTATATCCTATGTCTACATATCGTTATACGTTATATCCTATATCTACGTATCGTTATACGTTATATCCTATATGTAGATAACGTTATACGTTATATCCTACATCTACATATCGTTATACGTTATATCCTATATGTAGATATGTTTATACGTTATATCCAATATCTGCATATCGTTATATGTTATATCCTATATCTACGTATCGTTATACGTTATGTCCTATATCTACGTATCGTTATACGTTATATCGTATATGTAGATAACGTTTTACGTTATATCCTATATCTACGTATCGTTATACATTATTTCCTATGTCTACATATCGTTATACGTTATATCCTATATGTAGATAACGTTATACGTTATATCCTACATCTATATATCGTTATACGTTATATCCTATATGTAGATAACGTTATACGTTATATCCTATATCTACGTATCGTTATACGTTATATCCTATACCTACATATTGTTATACGTTATATCCTATATGTACATATCGTTATACGTTATATCCTATATCTACGTATCGTTATACGTTATATCCTATATGCAGATAACGTTATACGTTATATCCTACATCTACATATCGTTATACGTTATATCCTATACGTAGATATCTTTATACGTTATATCCAATATCTGCATATCGTTATACGTTATATCCTATATCTACGTATCGTTATACGTTATGTCGTATATGTAGATAACGTTATACGTTATATCCTATGTCTACATATCGCTATAAGTTATATCCTATATCTGCATATTGTTATACGTTATAGCCTATATCTACATATCGTTATACGTTATATCCTATGTCTACATATCGTTATACGTTATATCCTACATGTAGATAACGTTATACGTTATATCCTATATCTACGTATCGTTGTACGCTATATCCTATGTCTACATATCGTTATACGTTATATCCTATATGTATATAACGTTATACGTTATATCCTATATCTACGTACCGTTGTACGCTATATCCTATATCTACATATCGTTATACGTTATATCCTATGTCTACATATCGTTATACGTTATATCCTATATGTAGATATCTTTATACGTTATATCCAATATCTGCATATCGTTATACGTTATATCCTATATCTACATATCGTTATAAGTTATATCCTATGTCTACATATCGTTATACGTTATATCCTTTATGTAGTATCGTGAGTGAGAGGCCTGGGAGTCGGCGGGGGAACCGCGTGAGATGTCGAGAGAGCCGAGGCGTCTGTTTTCCATCGGGTAGTTTTTGGAAGGGGTAGGCCTACGTGACCTCGCCCACGAGCGTTTGCGAAGGGACGGGAAAAAAGGGAATGGACAAACAGTTTTTGGGAAGAGGTTGCCGAGAGAGTGTGCAGGGCATTTTGTAAAAAAGTCGAGTCGTTATCTAGTTATTAAGTTGTGCTGTTTTCTGTATGTTTGGTGTGAATAGTTCAGGTTGAACTACAATCGTCTTTTCTGTCAAATCAACATCTGTATCACCAATTCCTTATATAAATATATATATTATACCACGATACTACATTTTTGGGGGCTCAGCCGGGATTGGACAAGACAGAAAGCGAAACGGTTTAACAGAGCTATTCGCGCTAGTTGTGAGTTTACCGGTACGCGGTGCGGTAAAAGACGATATCGTTGACCGTTTAAGTTGGTGTAGTGTGAAAAATGGCAAACGTCGGGGACGAACGATTGTCGGGTGAAGAAGGTTCGACGCTGGAGGAGCTGAGAAGTAAGCTCGCGCGAATGAACCTCCCTATATCGGGCACGAGGTCAGTGCTGATTGCGAGGCTGAATCGGGCGTGTAGGGCTGGACAATCGTATCCTAAGGGAGCGACGGGCGGTGAAGAGCCAACCGGTCAACGAGATTTAGAAAATGTACAGAGAGCTGAGCGTGTTGGTAACGAAGACGAAAATGTTGAGAAAATGAATACGAAGGAGTTGAAAGAGCGCCTTGCTAGTTTGGGTCTAAAAACGACGGGAAGAAAAGCAGAATTACGCGTACGACTACAAGCGGCCATGGACGGTAACGATGTTTCGTCGGAAGAAGAAAGCGACGACGAAAGTGAGGACGAAGATGACAAAAAATACGCAGGAAGACACAAGAGAGGTACGCGAAGGGTGTATCAGGACCGTGATGAATGTTGTCGAAGGGCATGTGTTGGTGCAACACTGAGTTTTAGAGACGTCGAAGATGCACTAGAGTCGTTCAGTGGCAACAAAGGTGAAAATGTCGAACGATGGTTCGAGTCGTTCGAAGAAGTCGCTGATACGTGCATGTGGTCGGATGGACAGAAGACAGTCTACGCGAGGAAGCTGCTGAAGGGATCAGCGAAAATATTCGCGAGCTTCGAGTGTCACGCCAGGACTTGGCATGAGTTGAAGCGGCGGCTAGTAAAAGAATTTTCGAGGAAAGTTAACAGTAGGCAGGTACATCAGAAACTTGCAGAAACAAAAAAGGAGAGTGACGAAGCATGTTTGGCTTACATGTACCGCATGCTCGAAATAGCCAGCCATGTGGACATAGAGGAGGAAGCAAAGGTGGAGTACATAGTGGATGGAATAATAGACAACGAGAGCAATAAGGCTATATTGTACGGCGCCACCTCAATTAAAGAGTTGAGGAAGAGGTTAGTGATGTACGAAGAGCAGAAGAGTCGCAGAGTAAAGTCGATCGTGAAGCCGGCTAAAACCGAGAATAAAGGGAAGCCCAGTCGGTCTGCAGAGGTAATGAAGAAAAGGAGATGCTTCGTTTGCGGTAGTGAGGATCATCTAAGTGTTAAGTGTCCGGAGAGAGGAAAAGGTGTTAGGTGTTTCGAGTGCGGCGGATTTGGACATGTTGCAGCGAGGTGTACGGCGCGACCGAAAGAGACCTGCGTAGTGTCAAGATCCGAGAAGGGAAAGTATATGAAGGAGGTGGCGATAGATGATTGTAGGTTTGTGGCATTAGTGGATACTGGTAGTGATCTCACGTTCATTCGATCAGACGAGTATGCGAGGTTAGGGTCACCACCGCTAGGTAAATGCAAGCTTAAGTTCGACGGTTTTAGTTCCGCTGGCAATGAGACCTGGGGTGAATTCACCAAGGTAATGATGGTTGATGGGTATAAACTGCCAATCACTTTACACGTTGTTTCGAACAAAATATTGACGAAGCATGGCATATTGTTGGGTACTGATTTTCTGGATCAGGTAGAATTACGGGTTAAGCGAGGCGAAGTGACTTTCTTGCGGCTTGACGAACAGACTAACAAAGACGTGCCGGATATATTTAGAATCAACGCGATAGAACAGACTGATGAAATAGACCTAACACACGTGCAGGAACCGCATTATCGGGAAGCAATTCGCGATATCATTAAGGGGTATAAGCCGGAGAAAAAGCGGGACGTTGGGATAACGGCAAAAATCGTGTTAAAGAGTGACAAACCTGTGGTTCGAAGGCCGCGAAGATTGGCACCTCCGGAGAAAAAAGAGGTGGACGAGTTTAAGTATCGGGTGTGTCATAGGCCAGGTAAAAGCATGCAGCATGTGGATGCTCGGAGTAGAAACCCCCTGCCGAGTACTATGTATGTAACAGAAAGTGAAGACGGGCTGATTGCACGGTTGAGAAATGCACAGAACAAGGACGTTGAAGTTCGTAGGATTTTAGACGCCGCAACGTGCAATCAGGTTGACGGATATGTAATAGGGAACAATATTTTGTATAAAGAGTGTAGGGATGATGTGTTAATGGTAGTACCGAAGGCTATGCAAATTCAGGTAGTCAGGCAGGCGCACGAGCGTGGGCATTTTGGGGTCACCAAAACAGAAGCGATAGTCAGGAAGGACTTTTGGTTTAAGGGGCTGCGTGAAAAGGTCGAGCATGTGGTATCCAATTGTCTCGATTGTATCCTAGCTGAACGAAAGTCGGGCAAGCAAGAGGGATACCTAAATCCGTTAGACAAAGGTGACACACCGTTAGACACTTACCATATTGACCATGTGGGCCCTATGACAACTACAAAGAAAATTGCTGCTACTCAAGAGGAAAATCGGAGGCACTACAACAAAAGGAGAAAAGGTGCGAAACAGTACCTAAGTGGAGAGTTGGTGGCCATAAAGAGAACGCAGTTTGACCCAGGATTAAAACTGGGAGGAAAATTTCTGGGTCCGTACCGGATAATGCGAGCAATGCGGAATGATCGCTACATTGTGGAGAAGGTAGGAGAGCATGAGGGGCCAAACCGGTCATCAACTACGGCTGATTTTATGAAACCTTGGGTCATAAACGCCGAAAGTGACGCATCAGATGACAGCGAGATAGAAGACAACATCTGAGGGCAGATGCTATTGCAGGATGGCCGAGTGTAGTATCGTGAGTGAGAGGCCTGGGAGTCGGCGGGGGAACCGCGTGAGATGTCGAGAGAGCCGAGGCGTCTGTTTTCCATCGGGTAGTTTTTGGAAGGGGTAGGCCTACGTGACCTCGCCCACGAGCGGTTGCGAAGGGACGGGAAAAAAGGGAATGGACAAACAGTTTTTGGGAAGAGGTTGCCGAGAGAGTGTGCAGGGCATTTTGTAAAAAAGTCGAGTCGTTATCTAGTTATTAAGTTGTGCTGTTTTCTGTATGTTTGGTGTGAATAGTTCAGGTTGAACTACAATCGTCTTTTCTGTCAAATCAACATCTGTATCACCAATTCCTTATATAAATATATATATTATACCACGATACTACATTTATGTAGATAACGTTATACGTTATATCCTATATCTACGTATCGTTGTACGCCATATCCTATGTCTACATATCGTTATACGTTATATCCTATATGTAGATATCGTTATACGTTATATCCTATATCTACGTATCGTTGTACGCTATATCCTATATTTACATATCGTTATACGTTATATCCTATATCTACGTATCGTTATACGTTATATCCTATATGTAGATAACGTTATACGTAATATCCTATATCTACGTATCGTTATACGTTATATCCTATATCTGCATATCGTTATACGCTATATCCTATATCTACACATCGTTATACGTTATATCGTATATGTAGATAACGTTTTACGTTATATCCTATATCTACGTATCGTTATACATTATTTCCTATGTCTACATATCGTTATACGTTATATCATATATCTACGAATCGTTGTACGTTATATCCTATATCTACGTATCGTTTTATGTTATATCCTATATCTACATATCGTTGTACGCCATATCCTATGTCTACATATCGTTATACGTTATATCCTATATGTAGATAACGTTATACGTTATATCCTATATCTACGTATCGTTGTACGCTATATCCTATATCTACATATCGTTATACGTTATATCCTACATCTATATATCGTTATACGTTATATCCTATATGTAGATACCTTTATACGTTATATCCAATATCTACATATCGTTATACGTTATATCCTATATGTAGATAACGTTATACGTTATATCCTATATCTACGTATCGTTGTACGCTATATCCTAAATCTACATATCGTTATACGTTATATCCTATGTCTACATATCGTTATACGTTATATCCTATATCTACGTATCGTTAGACGTTATATCCTATATGTAGATAACGTTATACGTTATATCCTATATCTACGTATCGTTATACGTTATATCCTATATCTACATATCGTTATACGTTATATCCTATATGTACAAATCGTTATCCGTTATATCCTATATCTACATATCGTTATACGTTATATCCTATATGTACATATCGTTATACGTTATATCCTATATCTACGTATCGTTATACGTTATATCCTATATGTAGATAACGTTATACGTTATATCCTACATCTACATATCGTTATACGTTATATCCTACATGTAGATAACGTTATACGTTATATCCTATATCTACGTATCGTTGTACGCTATATCCTACATCTATATATCGTTATACGTTATATCCTATATGTAGATAACGTTATACGTTATATCCTATATCTACGTATCGTTATACGTTATATCCTATATCTACATATCGTTATACGTTATATCCTATATGTACATATCGTTATACGTTATGTCCTATATCTACGTATCGTTATACGTTATATCCTATATGCAGATAACGTTATACGTTATATCCTACATCTGCATATCGTTATACGTTATATCCTATATGTAGATATCTTTATACGTTATATCCAATATCTGCATATCGTTATACGTTATATCCTATATCTACGTATCGTTATACGTTATGTTCTATATGTAGATAACGTTATACGTTATATCCTATGTCTACATATCGCTATAAGTTATATCCTATATCTGCATATTGTTATACGTTATAGCCTATATCTACATATCGTTATACGTTATATCCTATGTCTACATATCGTTATACGTTATATCCTACATGTAGATAACGTTATACGTTATATCCTATATCTACGTATCGTTGTACGCTATATCCTATGTCTACATATCGTTATACGTTATATCCTATATGTATATAACGTTATACGTTATATCCTATATCTACGTATCGTTGTACGCTATATCCTATATCTACATATCGTTATACGTTATATCCTATGTCTACATATCGTTATACGTTATATCCTATATGTAGATATCTTTATACGTTATATCCAATATCTGCATATCGTTATACGTTATATCCTATATCTACATATCGTTATAAGTTATATCCTATGTCTACATATCGTTATACGTTATATCCTTTATGTAGATAACGTTATACGTTATATCCTATATCTACGTATCGTTGTACGCCATATCCTATGTCTACATATCGTTATACGTTATATCCTATATGTAGATATCGTTATACGTTATATCCTATATCTACGTATCGTTGTACGCTATATCCTATATTTACATATCGTTATACGTTATATCCTATATCTACGTATCGTTATACGTTATATCCTATATGTAGATAACGTTATACGTAATATCCTATATCTACGTATCGTTATACGTTATATCCTATATCTGCATATCGTTATACGCTATATCCTATATCTACACATCGTTATACGTTATATCGTATATGTAGATAACGTTTTACGTTATATCCTATATCTACGTATCGTTATACATTATTTCCTATGTCTACATATCGTTATACGTTATATCATATATCTACGAATCGTTGTACGTTATATCCTATATCTACGTATCGTTGTACGCTATATCCTAAATCTACATATCGTTATACGTTATATCCTATGTCTACATATCGTTATACGTTATATCCTATATCTACGTATCGTTATACGTTATATCCTATATGTAGATAACGTTATATGTTATATCCTACATCTACATATCGTTATACGTTATATCCTATATGTAGATATCTTTATACGTTATATCCAATATCTGCATATCGTTATACGTTATATCCTATATCTACGTATCGTTATACGTTATGTCCTATATCTACGTATCGTTATACGTTATATCGTATATGTAGATAACGTTTTACGTTATATCCTATATCTACGTATCGTTATACATTATTTCCTATGTCTACATATCGTTATACGTTATATCATATATCTACGAATCGTTGTACGTTATATCCTATATCTACGTATCGTTTTATGTTATATCCTATATCTACATATCGTTGTACGCCATATCCTATGTCTACATATCGTTATACGTTATATCCTATATGTAGATAACGTTATACGTTATATCCTATATGTAGATAACGTTATACGTTATATCCTACATCTATATATCGTTATACGTTATATCCTATATGTAGATAACGTTATACGTTATATCCTATATCTACGTATCGTTATACGTTATATCCTATATCTACATATCGTTATACGTAATATCCTATATGTACATATCGTTATACGTTATATCCTATATCTACGTATCGTTATACGTTATATCCTATATGCAGATAACGTTATACGTTATATCCTACATCTACATATCGTTATACGTTATATCCTATATGTAGATATCTTTATACGTTATAACCAATATCTGCATATCGTTATACGTTATATCCTATATCTACGTATCGTTATACGTTATGTCCTATATGTAGATAACGTTATACGTTATATCCTATGTCTACATATCGCTATAAGTTATATCCTATATCTGCATATTGTTATACGTTATAGCCTATATCTACATATCGTTATACGTTATATCCTATGTCTACATATCGTTATACGTTATATCCTACATGTAGATAACGTTATACGTTATATCCTATATCTACGTATCGTTGTACGCTATATCCTATGTCTACATATCGTTATACGTTATATCCTATATGTATATAACGTTATACGTTATATCCTATATCTACGTACCGTTGTACGCTATATCCTATATCTACATATCGTTATACGTTATATCCTATGTCTACATATCGTTATACGTTATATCCTATATGTAGATATCTTTATACGTTATATCCAATATCTGTATATCGTTATACGTTATATCCTATATCTACATATCGTTATAAGTTATATCCTATGTCTACATATCGTTATACGTTATATCCTTTATGTAGATAACGTTATACGTTATATCCTATATCTACGTATCGTTGTACGCCATATCCTATGTCTACATATCGTTATACGTTATATCCTATATGTAGATATCGTTATACGTTATATCCTATATCTACGTATCGTTGTACGCTATATCCTATATTTACATATCGTTATACGTTATATCCTATATCTACGTATCGTTATACGTTATATCCTATATGTAGATAACGTTATACGTAATATCCTATATCTACGTATCGTTATACGTTATATCCTATATCTGCATATCGTTATACGCTATATCCTATATCTACACATCGTTATACGTTATATCGTATATGTAGATAACGTTTTACGTTATATCCTATATCTACGTATCGTTATACATTATTTCCTATGTCTACATATCGTTATACGTTATATCATATATCTACGAATCGTTGTACGTTATATCCTATATCTACGTATCGTTTTATGTTATATCCTATATCTACATATCGTTGTACGCCATATCCTATGTCTACATATCGTTATACGTTATATCCTATATGTAGATAACGTTAGACGTTATATCCTATATCTACGTACCGTTGTACGCTATATCCTATATCTACATATCGTTATACGTTATATCCTACATCTATATATCGTTATACGTTATATCCTATATGTAGATACCTTTATACGTTATATCCAATATCTACATATCGTTATACGTTATATCCTATATGTAGATAACGTTATACGTTATATCCTATATCTACGTATCGTTGTACGCTGTATCCTAAATCTACATATCGTTATACGTTATATCCTATGTCTACATATCGTTATACGTTATATCCTATATCTACGTATCGTTAGACGTTATATCCTATATGTAGATAACGTTATACGTTATATCCTACATCTACATATCGTTATACGTTATATCCTATATGTAGATATCTTTATACGTTATATCCAATATCTGCATATCGTTATACGTTATATCCTATATCTACGTATCGTTATACGTTATGTCCTATATCTACGTATCGTTATACGTTGTATCCTATATGTAGATAACGTTATACGTTATATCCTATATCTACGTATCGTTATACGTTATATCCTATATCTACATATCGTTATACGTTATATCCTATATGTACATATCGTTATACGTTATATCCTATATCTACGTATCGTTATACGTTATATCCTATATGTAGATAACGTTATACGTTATATCCTACATCTACATATCGTTATACGTTATATCCTATATGTAGATATCTTTATACGTTATATCCAATATCTGCATATCGTTATACGTTATATCCTATATCTACGTATCGTTATACGTTATGTCCTATATGTAGATAACGTTATACGTTATATACTATGTCTACATATCGTTATACATTATATCCTATATGTAGACAACGTTATACGTTATATCCTCTATCTACGTATCGTTATACGTTATATCCTATATGTAGATAACGTTATACGTTATATCCTACATCTATATATCGTTATACGTTATATCCTATATGTAGACATCTTTATACGTTATATCCAATATCTGCATATCGTTATACGTTATATCCTATATCTACGTATCGTTATACGTTATATCCTATATCTACGTATCGTTATACGTTATATCCTATATGTAGATAACGTTATACGTTATATCCTATATCTACGTATCGTTATACGTTATATCCTATATCTACATATCGTTATACGTTATATCCTATATGTACCTATCGTTATACGTTATATCCTATATCTACGTATCTTTATACGTTATATCCAATATCTGCATATCGTTATAAGTTATATCCTATATCTACGTATCGTTATACGTTATATCCTATATGTAGATAACGTTATACGTTATATCCTATATCTACGTATCGTTATACGTTATATCCTATATCTACATATCGTTATACGTTATATCCTATATGTACAAATCGTTATCCGTTATATCCTATATCTACATATCGTTATACGTTATATCCTATATGTACATATCGTTATACGTTATATCCTATATCTACGTATCGTTATACGTTATATCCTATATGTAGATAACGTTATACGTTATATCCTACATCTACATATCGTTATACGTTATATCCTACATGTAGATAACGTTATACGTTATATCCTATATCTACGTATCGTTGTACGCTATATCCTACATCTATATATCGTTATACGTTATATCCTATATGTAGATAACGTTATACGTTATATCCTATATCTACGTATCGTTATACGTTATATCCTATATCTACATATCGTTATACGTTATATCCTATATGTACATATCGTTATACGTTATGTCCTATATCTACGTATCGTTATACGTTATATCCTATATGCAGATAACGTTATACGTTATATCCTACATCTGCATATCGTTATACGTTATATCCTATATGTAGATATCTTTATACGTTATATCCAATATCTGCATATCGTTATACGTTATATCCTATATCTACGTATCGTTATACGTTATGTTCTATATGTAGATAACGTTATACGTTATATCCTATGTCTACATATCGCTATAAGTTATATCCTATATCTGCATATTGTTATACGTTATAGCCTATATCTACATATCGTTATACGTTATATCCTATGTCTACATATCGTTATACGTTATATCCTACATGTAGATAACGTTATACGTTATATCCTATATCTACGTATCGTTGTACGCTATATCCTATGTCTACATATCGTTATACGTTATATCCTATATGTATATAACGTTATACGTTATATCCTATATCTACGTACCGTTGTACGCTATATCCTATATCTACATATCGTTATACGTTATATCCTATGTCTACATATCGTTATACGTTATATCCTATATGTAGATATCTTTATACGTTATATCCAATATCTGCATATCGTTATACGTTATATCCTATATCTACATATCGTTATAAGTTATATCCTATGTCTACATATCGTTATACGTTATATCCTTTATGTAGATAACGTTATACGTTATATCCTATATCTACGTATCGTTGTACGCCATATCCTATGTCTACATATCGTTATACGTTATATCCTATATGTAGATATCGTTATACGTTATATCCTATATCTACGTATCGTTGTACGCTATATCCTATATTTACACATCGTTATACGTTATATCCTATATCTACGTATCGTTATACGTTATATCGTATATGTAGATAACGTTATACGTAATATCCCATATCTACGTATCGTTATACGTTATATCCTATATCTGCATATCGTTATACGCTATATCCTATATCTACACATCGTTATACGTTATATCGTATATGTAGATAACGTTTTACGTTATATCCTATATCTACGTATCGTTATACATTATTTCCTATGTCTACATATCGTTATACGTTATATCATATATCTACGAATCGTTGTACGTTATATCCTATATCTACGTATCGTTGTACGCTATATCCTAAATCTACATATCGTTATACGTTATATCCTATGTCTACATATCGTTATACGTTATATCCTATATCTACGTATCGTTATACGTTATATCCTATATGTAGATAACGTTATATGTTATATCCTACATCTACATATCGTTATACGTTATATCCTATATGTAGATATCTTTATACGTTATATCCAATATCTGCATATCGTTATACGTTATATCCTATATCTACGTATCGTTATACGTTATGTCCTATATCTACGTATCGTTATACGTTATATCGTATATGTAGATAACGTTTTACGTTATATCCTATATCTACGTATCGTTATACATTATTTCCTATGTCTACATATCGTTATACGTTATATCATATATCTACGAATCGTTGTACGTTATATCCTATATCTACGTATCGTTTTATGTTATATCCTATATCTACATATCGTTGTACGCCATATCCTATGTCTACATATCGTTATACGTTATATCCTATATGTAGATAACGTTATACGTTATATCCTATATGTAGATAACGTTATACGTTATATCCTACATCTATATATCGTTATACGTTATATCCTATATGTAGATAACGTTATACGTTATATCCTATATCTACGTATCGTTATACGTTATATCCTATATCTACATATCGTTATACGTAATATCCTATATGTACATATCGTTATACGTTATATCCTATATCTACGTATCGTTATACGTTATATCCTATATGCAGATAACGTTATACGTTATATCCTACATCTACATATCGTTATACGTTATATCCTATATGTAGATATCTTTATACGTTATAACCAATATCTGCATATCGTTATACGTTATATCCTATATCTACGTATCGTTATACGTTATGTCCTATATGTAGATAACGTTATACGTTATATCCTATGTCTACATATCGCTATAAGTTATATCCTATATCTGCATATTGTTATACGTTATAGCCTATATCTACATATCGTTATACGTTATATCCTATGTCTACATATCGTTATACGTTATATCCTACATGTAGATAACGTTATACGTTATATCCTATATCTACGTATCGTTGTACGCTATATCCTATGTCTACATATCGTTATACGTTATATCCTATATGTATATAACGTTATACGTTATATCCTATATCTACGTACCGTTGTACGCTATATCCTATATCTACATATCGTTATACGTTATATCCTATGTCTACATATCGTTATACGTTATATCCTATATGTAGATATCTTTATACGTTATATCCAATATCTGCATATCGTTATACGTTATATCCTATATCTACATATCGTTATAAGTTATATCCTATGTCTACATATCGTTATACGTTATATCCTTTATGTAGATAACGTTATACGTTATATCCTATATCTACGTATCGTTGTACGCCATATCCTATGTCTACATATCGTTATACGTTATATCCTATATGTAGATATCGTTATACGTTATATCCTATATCTACGTATCGTTGTACGCTATATCCTATATTTACATATCGTTATACGTTATATCCTATATCTACGTATCGTTATACGTTATATCCTATATGTAGATAACGTTATACGTAATATCCTATATCTACGTATCGTTATACGTTATATCCTATATCTGCATATCGTTATACGCTATATCCTATATCTACACATCGTTATACGTTATATCGTATATGTAGATAACGTTTTACGTTATATCCTATATCTACGTATCGTTATACATTATTTCCTATGTCTACATATCGTTATACGTTATATCATATATCTACGAATCGTTGTACGTTATATCCTATATCTACGTATCGTTTTATGTTATATCCTATATCTACATATCGTTGTACGCCATATCCTATGTCTACATATCGTTATACGTTATATCCTATATGTAGATAACGTTAGACGTTATATCCTATATCTACGTACCGTTGTACGCTATATCCTATATCTACATATCGTTATACGTTATATCCTACATCTATATATCGTTATACGTTATATCCTATATGTAGATACCTTTATACGTTATATCCAATATCTACATATCGTTATACGTTATATCCTATATGTAGATAACGTTATACGTTATATCCTATATCTACGTATCGTTGTACGCTGTATCCTAAATCTACATATCGTTATACGTTATATCCTATGTCTACATATCGTTATACGTTATATCCTATATCTACGTATCGTTAGACGTTATATCCTATATGTAGATAACGTTATACGTTATATCCTACATCTACATATCGTTATACGTTATATCCTATATGTAGATATCTTTATACGTTATATCCAATATCTGCATATCGTTATACGTTATATCCTATATCTACGTATCGTTATACGTTATGTCCTATATCTACGTATCGTTATACGTTGTATCCTATATGTAGATAACGTTATACGTTATATCCTATATCTACGTATCGTTATACGTTATATCCTATATCTACATATCGTTATACGTTATATCCTATATGTACATATCGTTATACGTTATATCCTATATCTACGTATCGTTATACGTTATATCCTATATGTAGATAACGTTATACGTTATATCCTACATCTACATATCGTTATACGTTATATCCTATATGTAGATATCTTTATACGTTATATCCAATATCTGCATATCGTTATACGTTATATCCTATATCTACGTATCGTTATACGTTATGTCCTATATGTAGATAACGTTATACGTTATATACTATGTCTACATATCGTTATACATTATATCCTATATGTAGACAACGTTATACGTTATATCCTCTATCTACGTATCGTTATACGTTATATCCTATATGTAGATAACGTTATACGTTATATCCTACATCTATATATCGTTATACGTTATATCCTATATGTAGACATCTTTATACGTTATATCCAATATCTGCATATCGTTATACGTTATATCCTATATCTACGTATCGTTATACGTTATATCCTATATCTACGTATCGTTATACGTTATATCCTATATGTAGATAACGTTATACGTTATATCCTATATCTACGTATCGTTATACGTTATATCCTATATCTACATATCGTTATACGTTATATCCTATATGTACCTATCGTTATACGTTATATCCTATATCTACGTATCTTTATACGTTATATCCAATATCTGCATATCGTTATAAGTTATATCCTATATCTACGTATCGTTATACGTTATATCCTATATGTAGATAACGTTATACGTTATATCCTATATCTACGTATCGTTATACGTTATATCCTATATCTACATATCGTTATACGTTATATCCTATATGTACATATCGTTATACGTTATATCCTATATCTACGTATCGTTATACGTTATATCCTATATGCAGATAACGTTATACGTTATATCCTACATCTACATATCGTTATACGTTATATCCTATATGTAGATATCTTTATACGTTATATCCAATATCTGCATATGGTTATACGTTATATCCTATATCTACGTATCGTTATATGTTATGTCCTATATGTAGATAACGTTATACGTTATATCCTATGTTTACATATCGCTATAAGTTATATCCTATATCTGCATATTGTTATACGTTATAGCCTATATCTACATATCGTTATACGTTATATCCTATGTCTACATATCGTTATACGTTATATCCTACATGTAGATAACGTTATACGTTATATCCTATATCTACGTATCGTTGTACGCTATATCCTATGTCTACATATGGTTATACGTTATATCCTATATGTAGATATCTTTATACGTTATATCCAATATCTGCATATCGTTATACGTTATATCCTATATCTACATATCGTTATAAGTTATATCCTATGTCTACATATCGTTATACGTTATATCCTTTATGTAGATAAGGTTATACGTTATATCCTATATCTACATACCGTCATACGTTATATCCTATATCTACGTATCGTTATACGTTATGTCCTATATGTAGATAACGTTATACGTTATATCCTATGTCTACATATCGCTATAAGTTATATCCTATATCTGCATATTGTTATACGTTATAGCCTATATCTACATATCGTTATACGTTATATCCTATGTCTACATATCGTTATACGTTATATCCTACATGTAGATAACGTTATACGTTATATCCTATATCTACGTATCGTTGTACGCTATATCCTATGTCTACATATCGTTATACGTTATATCCTATATGTAGATAACGTTATACGTTATATCCTATATCTACGTATCGTTATACGTTATGTCCTATATGTAGATAACGTTATACGTTATATCCTATGTCTACATATCGTTATACGTTATATCCTATGTCTACATATCGTTATACGTTATATCCTACATGTAGATAACGTTATACGTTATATCCTATATCTACGTATCGTTGTACGCTATATCCTATGTCTACATATCGTTATACGTTATATCCTATATGTATATAACGTTATACGTTATATCCTATATCTACGTACCGTTGTACGCTATATCCTATATCTACATATCGTTATACGTTATATCCTATGTCTACATATCGTTATACGTTATATCCTATATGTAGATATCTTTATACGTTATATCCAATATCTGCATATCGTTATACGTTATATCCTATATCTACATATCGTTATAAGTTATATCCTATGTCTACATATCGTTATACGTTATATCCTTTATGTAGATAACGTTATACGTTATATCCTATATCTACGTATCGTTGTACGCCATATCCTATGTCTACATATCGTTATACGTTATATCCTATATGTAGATATCGTTATACGTTATATCCTATATCTACGTATCGTTGTACGCTATATCCTATATTTACATATCGTTATACGTTATATCCTATATCTACGTATCGTTATACGTTATATCCTATATGTAGATAACGTTATACGTAATATCCTATATCTACGTATCGTTATACGTTATATCCTATATCTGCATATCGTTATACGCTATATCCTATATCTACACATCGTTATACGTTATATCGTATATGTAGATAACGTTTTACGTTATATCCTATATCTACGTATCGTTATACATTATTTCCTATGTCTACATATCGTTATACGTTATATCATATATCTACGAATCGTTGTACGTTATATCCTATATCTACGTATCGTTTTATGTTATATCCTATATCTACATATCGTTGTACGCCATATCCTATGTCTACATATCGTTATACGTTATATCCTATATGTAGATAACGTTAGACGTTATATCCTATATCTACGTACCGTTGTACGCTATATCCTATATCTACATATCGTTATACGTTATATCCTACATCTATATATCGTTATACGTTATATCCTATATGTAGATACCTTTATACGTTATATCCAATATCTACATATCGTTATACGTTATATCCTATATGTAGATAACGTTATACGTTATATCCTATATCTACGTATCGTTGTACGCTGTATCCTAAATCTACATATCGTTATACGTTATATCCTATGTCTACATATCGTTATACGTTATATCCTATATCTACGTATCGTTAGACGTTATATCCTATATGTAGATAACGTTATACGTTATATCCTACATCTACATATCGTTATACGTTATATCCTATATGTAGATATCTTTATACGTTATATCCAATATCTGCATATCGTTATACGTTATATCCTATATCTACGTATCGTTATACGTTATGTCCTATATCTACGTATCGTTATACGTTGTATCCTATATGTAGATAACGTTATACGTTATATCCTATATCTACGTATCGTTATACGTTATATCCTATATCTACATATCGTTATACGTTATATCCTATATGTACATATCGTTATACGTTATATCCTATATCTACGTATCGTTATACGTTATGTCCTATATGTAGATAACGTTATACGTTATATACTATGTCTACATATCGTTATACATTATATCCTATATGTAGACAACGTTATACGTTATATCCTATATCTACGTATCGTTATACGTTATATCCTATATGTAGATAACGTTATACGTTATATCCTACATCTATATATCGTTATACGTTATATCCTATATGTAGACATCTTTATACGTTATATCCAATATCTGCATATCGTTATACGTTATATCCTATATCTACGTATCGTTATACGTTATATCCTATATCTACGTATCGTTATACGTTATATCCTATATGTAGATAACGTTATACGTTATATCCTATATCTACGTATCGTTATACGTTATATCCTATATCTACATATCGTTATACGTTATATCCTATATGTACCTATCGTTATACGTTATATCCTATATCTACGTATCTTTATACGTTATATCCAATATCTGCATATCGTTATACGTTATATCCTATATCTACGTATCGTTATACGTTATATCCTATATGTAGATAACGTTATACGTTATATCCTATATCTACGTATCGTTATACGTTATATCCTATATCTACATATCGTTATACGTTATATCCTATATGTACATATCGTTATACGTTATATCCTATATCTACGTATCGTTATACGTTATATCCTATATGCAGATAACGTTATACGTTATATCCTACATCTACATATCGTTATACGTTATATCCTATATGTAGATATCTTTATACGTTATATCCAATATCTGCATATCGTTATACGTTATATCCTATATCTACGTATCGTTATATGTTATGTCCTATATGTAGATAACGTTATACGTTATATCCTATGTCTACATATCGCTATAAGTTATATCCTATATCTGCATATTGTTATACGTTATAGCCTATATCTACATATCGTTATACGTTATATCCTATGTCTACATATCGTTATACGTTATATCCTACATGTAGATAACGTTATACGTTATATCCTATATCTACGTATCGTTGTACGCTATATCCTATGTCTACATATGGTTATACGTTATATCCTATATGTAGATATCTTTATACGTTATATCCAATATCTGCATATCGTTATACGTTATATCCTATATCTACATATCGTTATAAGTTATATCCTATGTCTACATATCGTTATACGTTATATCCTTTATGTAGATAAGGTTATACGTTATATCCTATATCTACATACCGTCATACGTTATATCCTATATCTACGTATCGTTATACGTTATGTCCTATATGTAGATAACGTTATACGTTATATCCTATGTCTACATATCGCTAGAAGTTATATCCTATATCTGCATATTGTTATACGTTATAGCCTATATCTACATATCGTTATACGTTATATCCTATGTCTACATATCGTTATACGTTATATCCTACATGTAGATAACGTTATACGTTATATCCTATATCTACGTATCGTTGTACGCTATATCCTATGTCTACATATCGTTATACGTTATATCCTATATGTAGATAACGTTATACGTTATATCCTATATCTACGTATCGTTATACGTTATATCCTATATCTGCATATCGTTATACGCTATATCCTATATCTACACATCGTTATACGTTATATCGTATATGTAGATAACGTTTTACGTTATATCCTATATCTACGTATCGTTGTACGCTATATCCTATATCTACATATCGTTATACGTTATATCCTACATCTATATACCGTTATACGTTATATCCTATATGTAGATACCTTTATACGTTATATCCAATATCTACATATCGTTATACGTTATATCCTATATGTAGATAACGTTATACGTTATATCCTACATCTACGTATCGTTGTACGCTATATCCTAAATCTACATATCGTTATACGTTATATCCTATGTCTACATATCGTTATACGTTATATCCTATATCTACGTATCGTTATACGTTATATCCTATATGTAGATAACGTTATACGTTATATCCTACATCTACATATCGTTATACGTTATATCCTATATGTAGATATCTTTATACGTTATATCCAATTTCTGCATATCGTTATACGTTATATCCTATATCTACGTATCGTTATACGTTATGTCCTATATCTACGTATCGTTATACGTTATATCGTATATGTAGATAACGTTTTACGTTATATCCTATATCTACGTATCGTTATACATTATTTCCTATGTCAACATATCGTTATACGTTATATCCTATATCTACGAATCGTTATACGTTATATCCTATATGTAGATAACGTTATACGTTATATCCTATATCTACGTATCGTTATACGTTATATCCTATATCTACATATCGTTATACGTTATATCCTATATGTACATATCGTTATACGTTATATCCTATATCTACGTATCGTTATACGTTATATCCTATATGTAGATAACGTTATATGTTATATCCTATATTTACGTATCGTTATACGTTATATCCTATATGTAGATATCTTTATACGTTATATCCTACATCTACATATCGTTATACGTTATATCCTATATGTAGATAACGTTATACGTTATATCCTATATCTACGTATCGTTGTACGCTATATCCTATATCTACATATCGTTATACGTTATATCCTATGTCTACATATCGTTATACGTTATATCGTATATGTAGATAACGTTATACGTTATATCCTATATCTACGTATCGTTGTACGCTATATGCTATGTCTACATATCGTTATACGTTATATCCTATATCTACGTATCGTTGTACGCTATATCCTATATCTACATATCGTTATACGTTATATCCTATGTCTACATATCGTTATACGTTATATCCTATATTTACGTATCGTTATACGTTATGTCCTACATCTACATATCGTTATACGTTATATCCTATATGTAGATAACGTTATACGTTATATCCTACATCTACATATCGTTATACGTTATATCCTATATGTAGATATCTTTATACGTTATATCCAATATCTGCATATCGTTATACGTTATATCCTATATCTACGTATCGTTATACGTTATGTCCTATATGTAGATAACGCTATACGTTATATACTATGTCTACATATCGCTATACGTTATATCCTATATCTGCATATTGTTATACGTTATAGCCTATATCTACATATCGTTATACGTTATATCCTATGTCTACATATTGTTATACGTTATATCCTATATGTAGATAACGTTATACGTTATATCCTATATCTACGTATCGTTGTACGCTATATCCTATGTCTACATATCGTTATACGTTATATCCTATATGTAGATAACGTTATACGTTATATCCTATATCTACGTATCGTTGTACGCTATATCCTATATCTACATATCGTTATACGTTATATCCAAAATCTACATATCGTTATACGTTATATCCTATATCTACGTATCGTTATACGTTATGTCCTATATGTAGATAACGTTATACGTTATATCCTATGTCTACATATCGCTATAAGTTATATCCTATATCTGCATATTGTTATACGTTATAGCCTATATCTACATATCGTTATACGTTATATCCTATGTCTACATATCGTTATACGTTATATCCTACATGTAGATAACGTTATACGTTATATCCTATATCTACGTATCGTTGTACGCTATATCCTATGTCTACATATTGTTATACGTTATAGCCTATATGTATATGACGTTATACGTTATATCCTATATCTACGTATCGTTGTACTCTATATCCTATATCTACATATCGTTATACGTTATATCCTATGTCTACATATCGTTATACGTTATATCCTATATGTAGATATCTTTATACGTTATATCCAATATCTGCATATCGTTATACGTTATATCCTATATCTACATATCGTTATACGTTATATCCTATATCTACGTATCGTTATACGTTATATCCTATATGTAGATAACGTTCTACGTTATATCCTATATCTACGTATCGTTATACGTTATATCCTATATGTAGATAACGTTATACGTTATATCCTACATCTACATATCGTTATACGTTATATCCTATATGTAGATATCTTTATACGTTATATCCAATATCTGCATATCGCTATACGTTATATCCTATATCTACGTATCGTTATACGTTATGTCCTATATGTAGATAACGTTATACGTTATATACTATGTCTACATATCGTTATACGTTATATCCTATATGTAGATAACGTTATACGTTATATCCTATATCTACGTATCGTTATACATTATTTCCTATGTCTACATATCGTTATACGTTATATCCTATATCTACGTATCGTTATACGTTATATCCTATATGTAGATAACGTTCTACGTTATATCCTATATCTACGTATCGTTATACGTTATATCCTATATGTAGATAACGTTATACGTTATATCCTATATCTACTTATCGTTATAAGTTATATCCTATATGTAGATAACGTTTTACGTTATATCCTATATCTACGTATCGTTATACGTTATATCCTATATCTACATATCGTTATACGGTATATCCAATGTCTACATAACGTTATACGTTATATCCTATATCTATGTATCGTTATACGTTATATCCTATATCTACGTATCGCTATACGTTATATCCTATATCTAAATATCCTTATACGTTATATCCTACATCTACATATCGTTATACGTTATATACCATGTCCACGTATCGTTATACGTTATATCCTATATGTAGATAACGTTATACGTTATATCCTATGTCTACATATCGTTATACGTTATATCCTATATCTGCATATTGTTATACGTTATATCCTATATCTACTTATCGTTATAAGTTATATCCTATATGTAGATAACGTTTTACGTTATATCCTATATCTACGTATCGTTATACGTTATATCCAATATCTACATACCGTTATACGTTATATCCTATATCTACATATCGTTATACGGTATATCCAATGTCTACATAACGTTATACGTTATATCCTATATCTACGTATCGTTATACGTTATATCCAATATCTACATACCGTTATACGTTATATCCTATATCTACATATCGTTATACGGTATATCCAATGTCTACATAACGTTATACGTTATATCCTATATCTACGTATCGTTATACGTTATATCCTATATCTGCATATTGTTATACGTTATATCCTATATCTACATATCGTTATACGTTATATCCTATGTCTACATATCGTTATACGTTATATCCTATATGTAGATAACGTTATACGTTATATCCTGTATCTACGTATCGTTATACGTTATATCCTATATCTACATATCGTTATACGTTATATCCTATATCTACATATCGTTATACGTTATATCCTATATCTACGTATCGTTATACGTTATATCCTATATGTAGATAACGTTTTACGTTATATCCTACATATACATATCGTTATACGTTATATCCTATATGTAGATATCTTTATACGTTATATCCAATATCTGCATATCGTTATACGTTATATCCTATATCTACATATCGTTATACGTTATATCCTATGTCTACATACCGTTATACGTTATATCCTATATGTAGATAACGTTATACGTTATATCCTACATCTACATATCGTTATACGTTATATCCTATATGTAGATAACGTTATACGTTATATCCTATATCTACGTATCGTTGTACGCTATATCCTATGTCTACATATCGTTATACGTTATATCCTATATGTAGATAACGTTATACGTTATATCCTATATCTACGTATCGTTGTACGCTATATCCTATATCTACATATCGTTATACGTTATATCCTATGTCTACATATCGTTATACGTTATATCATATATCTACGTATCGTTATACGTTATATCCTATATCTACGTATCGTTTTACGTTATATCCTATATCTACATATCGTTATACGTTATATCCTATGTCTACATATCGTTATACATTATATCGTATATGTAGTAAACGTTATACGTTATATCCTATATCTACGTATCGTTATACGTTATATCCTATATGTAGATAACGTTATACGTTATATCGTACATCTATATATCGTTATACGTTATATCCTATATGTAGATAACGTTATACGTTATATCCTATATCTACGTATCGTTATACGTTATATCCTATATCTACATATCGTTATACGTTATATCCTATATCTACGTATCGTTGTACGCTATATCCTATGTCTACATATCGTTATACGTTATATCCTATATCTACATATCGTTATACGTTATATCCTATATCTACATATCGTTATACGTTATATCCTATGTCTACATATCGTTATACGTTATATCCTATATGTAGATAACGTTATACGTTATATCCTATATCTACGTATCGTTGTACGCTGTATGCTATATCTACATATCGTTATATGTTATATCCTATGTCTACATATCGTTATACGTTATATCCTATATTTACGTATCGTTATACGTTATATCCTATATGTAGATAACGTTATACGTTATATCCTACATCTACATATCGTTATACGTTATATCCTGTATGTAGATATCGTTATACGTTATATCCAATATCTGCATATCGTTATACGCTATATCCTATATCTACACATCGTTATACGTTATATCGTATATGTAGATAACGTTTTACGTTATATCCTATATCTACTTATCGTTATACGTTATATCCTATATCTACGTATCGTTTTACGTTATATCCTATATCTACATATCGTTATACGTTATATCCTATGTCTACATATCGTTATACATTATATCCCATATGTAGACAACGTTATACGTTATATCCTATATCTACGTATCGTTATACGTTATATCCTATATGTAGATAACGTTATACGTTATATCCTACATCTATATATCGATATACGTTATATCCAATATCTACATATCGTTATACGTTATATCCTATATCTACATATCGTTATACGTTATATCCTATATGTAGATAACGTTATACGTTATATCCTATATCTACGTATCGTTGTACGCTATATCCTATATCTACACATCGTCATACGTTATATCGTATATGTAGATAACGTTTTACGTTATATCCTATATCTACGTATCGTTATACATTATTTCCTATGTCTACATATCGTTATACGTTATATCATATATCTACGTATCGTTATACGTTATATCCTATATCTACGTATCGTTTTACGTTATATCCTATATCTACATATAGTTATACGTTATATCCAATATCTACATATCGTTATACGTTATATCCTATATGTAGATAACGTTATACGTTATATCCTATATCTACGTATCGTTGTATGCTATATCCTAAATCTACATATCGTTATACGTTATATCCTATGTCTACATATCGTTATACGTTATATCCTATATCTACATATCGCTATACGTTATATCCTATATCTACGTATCGGTATACGTTATATCCTATATGTAGATAACGTTATACGTTATATCCTATATCTACGTATCGTTATACGTTATATCCTATATCTACATATCGTTATACGTTATATCCTATATGTACATATCGTTATACGTTATATCCTATATTTACGTATCGTTATACGTTATATCCTGTATGTAGATAACGTTATACGTTATATCCTACATCTACATATCGTTATACGTTATATCCTATATGTAGATATCTTTATACGTTATATCCAATATCTGCATATCGTTATACGTTATATCCTATATCTACGTATCGTTATACGTTATGTCCTATATGCAGATAACGTTATACGTTATATCGTATGTCTACATATCGCTATACGTTATATCCTATATCTGCATATTGTTATACGTTATAGCCTATATCTACATATCGTTATACGTTATATCCTATGTCTACATATTGTTATACGTTATATCCTATATGTAGATAACGTTATACTTTATATCCTATATCTACGTATCGCTGCACGCTATATCCTATGTCTACATATCGCTATACGTTATATCCTATATGTAGATAACGTTATACGTTATATCCTATATCTACGTATCGTTATACGTTATATCATATATCTACGTATCGTTATACGTTATATCCTATATCTACATACCCTTATACGTTATATCCTACATCTACATATCGTTATACGTTATATACCATGTCTACGTATTGTTATACGTTATATCCTATATGTAGATAACGTTATACGTTATATCCTATGTCTACATATCGTTATACGTTATATCCTATATCTACGTATCGTTGTACGCTATATCCTATGTCTACATATCGTTATACGTTATATCCTGTATGTAGATATCGTTATACGTTATATCCTATATCTACGTATCGTTATACGTTATATCCTATATGTAGATATAATTATACGTTATATCCAATATCTGCATATCGTTATACGTTATATCCTATATCTACATATCGTTATACGTTATATCCTATGTCTACATATCGTTATACGTTATATCGTATATGTAGATAACGCTATACGTTATATCCTATATCTACGTATCGTTGTACGCTATATCCTATGTCTACATATCGTTATACGACATATCCTATATGCAGATATCGTTATACGTTATATCGTATATGTAGATAACGTTATACGTTATATCCTATATCTACGTATCGTTGTACGCTATATCCTATGTCTACATATCGTTATACGTTATATCGTATATGTAGATAACGTTATACGTTATATCCTATATCTACGTATCGTTGTACGCTATATCCTATGTCTACATATCGTTATACGTTATATCCTATATCTACGTATCGTTGTACGCTATATCCTATATCTACATATCGTGATACGTTATATCCTATGTCTACATATCGTTATACGTTATATCCTGTATGTAGATATCGTTATACGTTATATCCTATATCTACGTATCGTTATACGTTATATCCTATATGTAGATATAATTATACGTTATATCCAATATCTGCATATCGTTATACGTTATATCCTATATCTACATATCGTTACACGTTATATCCTATATCTACATATCGTTATACGTTATATCCTATGTCTACATATCGTTATACGTTATATCGTATATGTAGATAACGTTATACGTTATATCCTATATCTACGTATCGTTGTACGCTATATCCTATGTCTACATATCGTTATACGATATATCCTATATGTAGATATCGTTATACGTTATATCGTATATCTACATACCGCTATATGTTATATCCTATGTCTACATATCGTTATACGTTATATCCTATATTTACGTATCGTTATACGTTATATCCTACGTCTACATGTCGTTATACATTATATCCTATATGTAGATAACGTTATACGTTATATCCTATATCTACGTATCGTTGTACACTATATCCTATGTCTACATATCGTTATACGTTATATCCTATATCTACGTATCGTTGTACGCTATATCCTATATCTACATATCGTGATACGTTATATCCTATGTCTACATATCGTTATACGTTATATCCTGTATGTAGATATCGTTATACGTTATATCCTATATCTACGTATCGTTATACGTTATATCCTATATGTAGATATAATTATACGTTATATCCATTATCTGCATATCGTTATACGTTATATCCTATATCTACATATCGTTATACGTTATATCCTATGTCTACATATCGTTATACGTTGTATCGTATATGTAGATAACGTTATACGTTATATCCTATATCTACGTATCGTTGTACGCTATATCCTATGTCTACATATCGTTATACGATATATCCTATATGTAGATATCGTTATACGTTATATCGTATATCTAGATAACGTTATACGTTATATCCTATATCTACATATCCTTATACGTTATATCCTATATCTACATATCGTTATACGTTATATACAGTGTCTACGTATCGTTATACGTTATATCCTATATAGAGATAACGTTATACGTTATATCCTATATCTACGTATCGTTATACGTTATATCCTATATGTAGATATCGTTATACGTTTTATCCAATATCTGCATATCGTTATACGTTATATCCTATATCTACATAACGTTATACGTTATATCCTATATGTAGATAACGTTTTACGTTATATCCTATATCTACGTATCGTTATACGTTATATCCTATATCTATGTATGGTTATACGTTATTTCCTATGTCTACATATCGTTATTCTTTATATCATATATCTACGTATCGTTATACGTTATATCCTATATCTACGTATCGTTTTACGTTATCTCCTATATCTACATATCGTTATACGTTATATCCTAGGTCTACATACCGTTATTCGTTATATCCTATATGTAGACAACGTTATACGTTATATCCTATATCTACGTATCGTTGTACGTTATATCCTATATGTAGATATCTTTATACGTTATATCCAATATCTGCATGTCGTTATACGTTATATCCTATATCTACATATCGTTATACGTTATATCCTATGTCTACATGACGTTATACGTTATATCCTATATCTAGATAACGTTATACGTTATATCCTACATCTACATATCGTTATACGTTATATCCTATATGTAGATATCGTTATACGTTATATCCAATATCTGCATATCGTTATACGCTATATCCTATATCTACATATCGTTATACGTTATATTCTATATGTAGATAACGTTTTACGTTATATCCTATATCTACGTATCGTTATACGTTATTTCCTATGTCTACATATCGTTATACGTTATATCATATATCTACGTATCGTTGTACGTTATATCCTATATCTACGTATCGTTTTACGTTATATCCTATATCTACATATCGTTATACGTTATATCCTATGTCTACATATCGTTATACATTATATGCCTTATGTAGACAACGTTATACGTTATATCCTATATGTAGATATCGTTATACGTTTTATCCAATATCTGCATATCGTTATACGTTATATCCTATATCTACATAACGTTATACGTTATATCCTATATGTAGATAACGTTTTACGTTATATCCTATATCTACGTATCGTTATACGTTATATCCTATATCTATGTATGGTTATACGTTATTTCCTATGTCTACATATCGTTATACTTTATATCATATATCTACGTATCGTTATACGTTATATCCTATATCTACGTATCGTTTTACGTTATATCCTATATAGAGATAACGTTATACGTTATATCCTATATCTACGTATCGTTATACGTTATATCCTATATCTACATATCGTTATACGTTATATCCTATATCTACAGATCGTTATACGTTATATCCTATATCTACGTATCGTTATACGTTATATCCTATATGTAGATATCTTTATACGTTATATCCAATATCTGCATATCGTTATACGTTATATCCTATATCTACGTATCGTTGTACGCTATATCCTATGTCTACATATCGTTATACGATATATCCTATATGTAGATATCGTTATACGTTATATCGTATATCTAGATAACGTTATACGTTATATCGTATATCTACATATCCTTATACGTTATATCCTATATCTACATATCCTTATACGTTATATACCGTGTCTACGGATCGTTATACGTTATATCCTATATAGAGATAACGTTACACGTTATATCCTATATCTACGTATCGTTATACGTTATATCCTATATGTAGATATCGTTATACGTTTTATCCAATATCTGGATATCGTTATACGTTATATCCTATATCTACATAACGTTATACGTTATATCCTATATGTAGATAACGTTTTACGTTATATCCTATATCTACGTATCGTTATACGTTATATCCTATATCTATGTATGGTTATACGTTATTTCCTATGTCTACATATCGTTATACTTTATATCATATATCTACGTATCGTTATACGTTATATCCTATATCTACGTATCGTTATACGTTATATCCTATATGTGGGTATCGTTATACGTTATATCCAATATCTGCATATCGTTATACGTTATATCCTATATCTACATATCGTTATACGTTATATCCTATGTCTACATGTCGTTATACGTTATATCCTATGTCTACATATCGTTATACGTTATATCGTATATGTAGATAACGTTATACGTTATATCCTATATCTACGTATCGTTGTACGCTATATCCTATGTCTACATATCGTTATACGTTATATCCTATATGTAAATAACGTTATACGTTATATCCTATATCTACGTATCGTTGTACGCTATATCCTATGTCTACATATCGTTATACGTTATATCCTATATCTACGTATCGTTATACGTTATATCCTATATGTAGATAACGTTTTACGTTATATCCTACATATACATATCGTTATACGTTATATCCTATATGTAGATATCTTTATACGTTATATCCAATATCTGCATATCGTTATACGTTATATCCTATATGTAGATATCGTTATACGTTTTATCCAATATCTGGATATCGTTATACGTTATATCCTTTATGTAGATAACGTTATACGTTATATCCTATATCTACGTATCGTTGTACGCTATATCCTATGTCTACATATCGTTATACGTTATATCCTATATCTACGTATCGTTGTACGCTATATCCTATATCTACATATCGTTATATGTTATATCCTATGTCTACATATCGTTATACGTTATATCCTGTATGTAGATATCGTTATACGTTATATCCTATATCTACGTATCGTTATACGTTATATCCTATATGTAGATAACGTTTTACGTTATATCCTACATATACATATCGTTATACGTTATATCCTATATGTAGATATCTTTATACGTTATATCCAATATCTGCATATCGTTATACGTTATCTCCTATATCTACATATCGTTATACGTTATATCCATAGTCTACATATCGTTATACGTTATATCCTTTATGTAGATAACGTTATACGTTATATCCTATATCTACGTATCGTTGTACGCTATATCCTATGTCTACATATCGTTATACGTTATATCCTATATCTACGTATCGTTGTACGCTATATCCTATATCTACATATCGTTATATGTTATATCCTATGTCTACATATCGTTATACGTTATATCCTGTATGTAGATATCGTTATACGTTATATCCTATATCTACGTATCGTTATACGTTATATCCTATATGTAAATAACGTTTTACGTTATATCCTACATATACATATCGTTATACGTTATATCCTATATGTAGATATCTTTATACGTTATATCCAATATCTGCATGTCGTTATACGTTATATCCTATATCTACATATCGTTATACGTTATATCCTATGTCTACATGTCGTTATACGTTATATCCTATATCTAGATAACGTTTTACGTTATATCCTACATCTACATATCGTTATACGTTATATCCTATATGTAGATATCGTTATACGTTATATCCAATATCTGCATATCGTTATACGCTATATCCTATATCTACATATCGTTATACGTTATATTCTATATGTAGATAACGTTTTACGTTATATCCTATATCTACGTATCGTTATACGTTATTTCCTATGTCTACATATCGTTATACGTTATATCATATATCTACGTATCGTTGTACGTTATATCCTATATCTACGTATCGTTTTACGTTATATCCTATATCTACATATCGTTATACGTTATATCCTATGTCTACATATCGTTATACATTATATGCCTTATGTAGACAACGTTATACGTTATATCCTATATGTAGATATCGTTATACGTTTTATCCAATATCTGCATATCGTTATACGTTATATCCTATATCTACATAACGTTATACGTTATATCCTATATGTAGATAACGTTTTACGTTATATCCTATATCTACGTATCGTTATACGTTATATCCTATATCTATGTATGGTTATACGTTATTTCCTATGTCTACATATCGTTATACTTTATATCATATATCTACGTATCGTTATACGTTATATCCTATATCTACGTATCGTTTTACGTTATATCCTATATAGAGATAACGTTATACGTTATATCCTATATCTACGTATCGTTATACGTTATATCCTATATCTACATATCGTTATACGTTATATCCTATATCTACAGATCGTTATACGTTATATCCTATATCTACGTATCGTTATACGTTATATCCTATATGTAGATATCTTTATACGTTATATCCAATATCTGCATATCGTTATACGTTATATCCTATATCTACGTATCGTTGTACGCTATATCCTATGTCTACATATCGTTATACGATATATCCTATATGTAGATATCGTTATACGTTATATCGTATATCTAGATAACGTTATACGTTATATCGTATATCTACATATCCTTATACGTTATATCCTATATCTACATATCCTTATACGTTATATACCGTGTCTACGGATCGTTATACGTTATATCCTATATAGAGATAACGTTACACGTTATATCCTATATCTACGTATCGTTATACGTTATATCCTATATGTAGATATCGTTATACGTTTTATCCAATATCTGGATATCGTTATACGTTATATCCTATATCTACATAACGTTATACGTTATATCCTATATGTAGATAACGTTTTACGTTATATCCTATATCTACGTATCGTTATACGTTATATCCTATATCTATGTATGGTTATACGTTATTTCCTATGTCTACATATCGTTATACTTTATATCATATATCTACGTATCGTTATACGTTATATCCTATATCTACGTATCGTTATACGTTATATCCTATATGTGGGTATCTTTATACGTTATATCCAATATCTGCATATCGTTATACGTTATATCCTATATCTACATATCGTTATACGTTATATCCTATGTCTACATGTCGTTATACGTTATATCCTATGTCTACATATCGTTATACGTTATATCGTATATGTAGATAACGTTATACGTTATATCCTATATCTACGTATCGTTGTACGCTATATCCTATGTCTACATATCGTTATACGTTATATCCTATATGTAAATAACGTTATACGTTATATCCTATATCTACGTATCGTTGTACGCTATATCCTATGTCTACATATCGTTATACGTTATATCCTATATCTACGTATCGTTATACGTTATATCCTATATGTAGATAACGTTTTACGTTATATCCTACATATACATATCGTTATACGTTATATCCTATATGTAGATATCTTTATACGTTATATCCAATATCTGCATATCGTTATACGTTATATCCTATATCTACATATCGTTATACGTTATATCCATAGTCTACATATCGTTATACGTTATATCCTTTATGTAGATAACGTTATACGTTATATCCTATATCTACGTATCGTTGTACGCTATATCCTATGTCTACATATCGTTATACGTTATATCCTATATCTACGTATCGTTGTACGCTATATCCTATATCTACATATCGTTATATGTTATATCCTATGTCTACATATCGTTATACGTTATATCCTGTATGTAGATATCGTTATACGTTATATCCTATATCTACGTATCGTTATACGTTATATCCTATATGTAGATAACGTTTTACGTTATATCCTACATATACATATCGTTATACGTTATATCCTATATGTAGATATCTTTATACGTTATATCCAATATCTGCATATCGTTATACGTTATATCCTATATCTACATATCGTTATACGTTATATCCATAGTCTACATATCGTTATACGTTATATCCTTTATGTAGATAACGTTATACGTTATATCCTATATCTACGTATCGTTATACGTTATATCCTATATGTAGATATCTTTATACGTTATATCCAATATCTGCATATCGTTATACATCATATCCTATATCTACATATCGTTATACGTTATATCCTATGTCTACATATCGTTATACGTTATATCGTATATGTAGATTACGTTATACGTTATATCCTATATCTACGTATCGTTATACGTTATATCCTATATCTATGTATGGTTATACGTTATTTCCTATGTCTACATATCGTTATACTTTATATCATATATCTACGTATCGTTATACGTTATATCCTATATCTACGTATCGTTATACGTTATATCCTATATGTGGGTATCTTTATACGTTATATCCAATATCTGCATATCGTTATACGTTATATCCTATATCTACATATCGTTATACGTTATATCCTATGTCTACATGTCGTTATACGTTATATCCTATATCTAGATAACGTTATACGTTATATCCGACATCTACATATCGTTATACGTTATATCCTGTATGTAGATATCGTTATACGTTATATCCAATATCTGCATATCGTTATACGCTATATCCTATATCTACATATCGTTATACGTTATATTCTATATGTAGATAACGTTTTACGTTATATCCTATATCTACGTATCGTTATACGTTATTTCCTATGTCTACATATCGTTATACGTTATATCATATATCTACGTATCGTTGTACGTTATATCCTATATCTACGTATCGTTTTACGTTATATCCTATATCTACATATCGTTATACGTTATATCCTATGTCTACATATCGTTGTACGCTATATCCTATATCCACATATCGTTATACGTTATATCCTATGTCTACATACCGTTATACGTTATATCCTATATGTAGATATCTTTATACGTTATATCCAATATCTGCATATCGTTATACGTTATATCCTATATCTACATATCGTTATACGTTATATCCTATGTCTACATATCGTTATACGTTATATCCTTTATGTAGATAACGTTATACGTTATATCCTATATCTACGTATCGTTGTACGCTATATCCTATATCTACATATCGTTATACGTTATATCCTATATCTACGTATCGTTGTACGCTATATCCTATATCTACATATCGTTATATGTTATATCCTATGTCTACATATCGTTATATGTTATATCCTATATTTACGTATCGTTATACGTTATATCCTACGTCTACATGTCGTTATACGTTATATCCTATATGTAGGTAACGTTATACGTTATATCCTATATCTACGTATCGTTGTACGCTATATCCTATGTCTACATATCGTTATACGTTATATCCTATATCTACGTATCGTTGTACGCTATATCCTATATCTACATATCGTGATACGTTATATCCTATGTCTACATATCGTTATACGTTATATCCTGTATGTAGATATCGTTATACGTTATATCCTATATCTACGTATCGTTATACGTTATATCCTATATGTAGATATCTTTATACGTTATATCCAATATCTGCATATCGTTATACATCATATCCTATATCTACATATCGTTATACGTTATATCCTATGTCTACATATCGTTATACGTTATATCGTATATGTAGATAACGTTATACGTTATATCCTATATCTACGTATCGTTGTACGCTATATCCTATGTCTACATATCGTTATATGATATATCCTATATGTAGATATCGTTATACGTTATATCGTATATCTAGATAACGTCATACGTTATATCCTATATCTACATATCCTTATACGTTATATCCTATATCTACATATCGTTATACGTTATATACCGTGTCTACGTATCGTTATACGTTATATCCTATATAGAGATAACGTTATACGTTATATCCTATATCTACGTATCGTTATACGTTATATCCTATATGTAGATATCGTTATACGTTTTATCCAATATCTGCATATCGTTATACGTTATATCCTATATCTACATAACGTTATACGTTATATCCTATATGTAGATAACGTTTTACGTTATATCCTATATCTACGTATCGTTATACGTTATATCCTATATCTATGTATGGTTATACGTTATTTCCTATGTCTACATATCGTTATACTCTATATCATATATCTACGTATCGTTATACGTTATATCCTATATCTACGTATCGTTTTACGTTATATCCTATATCTACATATCGTTATACGTTATATCCTAGGTCTACATACCGTTATACGTTATATCCTATATGTAGACAACGTTATACGTTATATCCTATATCTACGTATCGTTTTACGTTATATCCTATATAGAGATAACGTTATACGTTATCTCCTATATCTACGTATCGTTATACGTTATATCCTATATCAACATATCGTTATACGTTATATCCTATATCTACACATCGTTATACGTTATATCCGATATCTACGTATCGTTATACGTTATATCCTATATGTAGATAACGTTATACGTTATATCCTACATCTACACATCGTTATACGTTATATCGTATATGTAGATACCTTTATACGTTATATGCAATATCTGCATATCGTTATACGTTATATCCTATATCTACGTATCGTTATACGTTATGTGCTATATGTAGATAACGTTATACGTTATATCCTATGTCTACATATCGTTATACGTTATATCCTACATCTGCATATTGTTATACGTTATATCCAATATCTGCATATCGTTATACGTTATATCCTATGTCTACATATCGTTATACGTTATATCCTATATGTAGATAACGTTATACGTTATATCCTATATCTACGTATCGTTGTACGCTATATCCTATGTCTACATATCGTTATACGTTATATCCTATATGTAGGTAACGTTATACGTTATATCCTATATGTAGATACCTTTGTACGTTATATCCAATATCTACATATCGTTATACGTTATATCCTATATCTACGTATCGTTATACGTTATATCCTATATGTAGATAACGTTTTACGTTATATCCTACATATACATATCGTTATACGTTATATCCTATATGTAGATATCTTTATACGTTATATCCAATATCTGCATATCGTTATACGTTATATCCTATATCTACATATCGATATACGTTATATCCTATGTCTACATATCGTTATACGTTATATCCTTTCTGTAGATAACGTTATACGTTATATCCTATATCTACGTATCGTTGTACGCTATATCCTATGTCTACATATCGTTATACGTTATATCCTATATCTACGTATCGTTGTACGCTATATCCTATATCTACATATCGTTATATGTTATATCCTATGTCTACATATCGTTATACGTTATATCCTATATTTACGTATCGTTATACGTTATATCCTATGTCTACATGTCGTTATACGTTATATCCTATATGTAGATAACGTTATACGTTATATCCTATATCTACGTATCGTTGTACGCTATATCCTATGTCTACATATCGTTATACGTTATATCCTATATCTACGTATCGTTGTACGCTATATCCTATATCTACATATCGTGATACGTTATATCCTATGTGTACATATCGTTATACGTTATATCCTGTATGTAGATATCGTTATACGTTATATCCTATATCTACGTATCGTTATACGTTATATCCTATATGTAGATAACGTTTTACGTTATATCCTACATATACATATCGTTATACGTTATATCCTATATGTAGATATCTTTATACGTTATATCCAATATCTGCATATCGTTATACGTTATATCCTATATCTACATATCGTTATACGTTATATCCTATGTCTACATATCGTTATACGTTATATCGTATATGTAGATAACGTTATACGTTATATCCTATATCTACGTATCGTTGTACGCTATATCCTATGTCTACATATCGTTATACGATATATCCTATATGTACATATCGTTATACGTTATATCGTATATCTAGATAACGCTATACGTTATATCCTATATCTACATATCCTTATACGTTATATCCTATATCTACATATCGTTATACGTTATATACCGTGTCTACTTATCCTTATACGTTATATCCTATATAGAGATAACGTTATACGTTATATCCTATATCTACGTATCGTTATACGTTATATCCTATATGTAGATATCGTTATACGTTTTATCCAATATCTGCATATTGTTATACGTTATATCCTATATCTACATAACGTTATACGTTATATCCTATATGTAGATAACGTTTTACGTTATATCCTATATCTACGTATCGTTATACGTTATATCCTATATCTATGTATGGTTATACGTTATTTCCTATGTCTACATATTGTTATACTTTATATCATATATCTACGTATCGTTATACGTTATATCCTATATCTACGTATCGTTTTACGTTATATCCTATATCTATATATCGTTATACGTTATATCCTAGGTCTACATACCGTTATACGTTATATCCTATATGTAGACAACGTTATACGTTATATCCTGCATGTACGTATCGTTGTACGTTATATCCTATATGTGGGTATCTTTAGACGTATTATCCAATATCTGCATATCGTTATACGTTATATCCTATATCTACATATCGTTATACGTTATATCCTATGTCTACATGTCGTTATACGTTATATCCTATATCTAGATAACGTTATACGTTATATCCTACATCTACATATCGTTATACGTTATATCCTGTATGTAGATATCGTTATACGTTATATCCAATATCTGCATATCGTTATACGCTATATCCTATATCTACATATCGTTATACGTTATATTCTATATGTAGATAACGTTTTACGTTATATCCTATATCTACGTATCGTTATACGTTATTTCCTATGTCTACATATCGCTATACGTTATATCATATATCTACGTATCGTTTTACGTTATATCCTATATCTACGTATCGTTATACGTTATATCCTATATCTATGTATGGTTATACGTTATTTCCTATGTCTACATATCGTTATACTTTATATCATATATCTACGTATCGTTATACGTTATATCCCATATCTACGTATCGTTTTACGTTATATCCTATATCTACATATCGTTATACGTTATATCCTAGGTCTACATATCGTTATACGTTATATCCTATATGTAGATAACGTTATACGTTATATCCTATAACTACGTATCGTTATACGTTATATCCTATATCTCCATACCGTTATACGTTATATCCTATATCTACATATCGTTATACGGTATATCCTATATCTACGTATCGTTATACGTTCTATGCTATATCTACATATCGTTATACGTTATATCCTATATCTACATATCGTTATACGTTATATCCTATATGTAGATAACCTTATACGTTATATCCTATATCTACGTATCGTTGTACGCTATATCCTAAATCTACATATCGTTATACGTTATATCCTATGTCTATATACCGTTATACGTCATATCCTATATCTACGTATCGTTATACGTTATATCCTATATGTATATATCGTTATACGTTTTATCCAATATCTGCATATCGTTATACGTTATATCCTATATCTACATAACGTTATACGTTATATCCTATATGTAGATAACGTTTTACGTTATATCCTATATCTACGTATCGTTATACGTTATATCCTATATCTATGTATGGTTATACGTTATTTCCTATGTCTACATATCGTTATACTTTATATCATATATCTACGTATCGTTATACGTTATATCCTATATCTACGTATCGTTTTACGTTATATCCTATATCTACATATCGTTATACGTTATATCCTAGGTCTACATATCGTTATACGTTATATCCTATATGTAGATAACGTTATACGTTATATCCTATATCTACGTATCGTTATACGTTATATCCTATATCTCCATACCGTTATACGTTATATCCTATATCTACATATCGTTATACGGTATATCCTATGTCTACATATCGTTGTACGCTATATCCTATATCCACATATCGTTATACGTTATATCCTATGTCTACATACCGTTATACGTTATATCCTATATGTAGATATCTTTATACGTTATATCCAATATCTGCATATCGTTATACGTTATATCCTATATCTACATATCGTTATACGTTATATCCTATGTCTACATATCGTTATACGTTATATCCTTTATGTAGATAACGTTATACGTTATATCCTATATCTACGTATCGTTGTACGCTATATCCTATATCTACATATCGTTATACGTTATATCCTATATCTACGTATCGTTGTACGCTATATCCTATATCTACATATCGTTATATGTTATATCCTATGTCTACATATCGTTATATGTTATATCCTATATTTACGTATCGTTATACGTTATATCCTACGTCTACATGTCGTTATACGTTATATCCTATATGTAGATAACGTTATACGTTATATCCTATATCTACGTATCGTTGTACGCTATATCCTATGTCTACATATCGTTATACGTTATATCCTATATCTACGTATCGTTGTACGCTATATCCTATATCTACATATCGTGATACGTTATATCCTATGTCTACATATCGTTATACGTTATATCCTGTATGTAGATATCGTTATACGTTATATCCTATATCTACGTATCGTTATACGTTATATCCCATATGTAGATATCTTTATACGTTATATCCAATATCTGCATATCGTTATACATTATATCCTATATCTACATATCGTTATACGTTATATCCTATGTCTACATATCGTTATACGTTATATCGTATATGTAGATAACGTTATACGTTATATCCTATATCTACGTATCGTTGTACGCTATATCCTATGTCTACATATCGTTATATGATATATCCTATATGTAGATATCGTTATACGTTATATCGTATATCTAGATAACGTCATACGTTATATCCTATATCTACATATCCTTATACGTTATATCCTAGATCTACATATCGTTATACGTTATATACCGTGTCTACGTATCGTTATACGTTATATCCTATATAGAGATAACGTTATACGTTATATCCTATATCTACGTATCGTTATACGTTATATCCTATATGTAGATATCGTTATACGTTTTATCCAATATCTGCATATCGTTATACGTTATATCCTATATCTACATAACGTTATACGTTATATCCTATATGTAGATAACGTTTTACGTTATATCCTATATCTACGTATCGTTATACGTTATATCCTATATCTATGTATGGTTATACGTTATTTCCTATGTCTACATATCGTTATACTTTATATCATATATCTACGTATCGTTATACGTTATATCCTATATCTACGTATCGTTTTACGTTATATCCTATATCTACATATCGTTATACGTTATATCCTAGGTCTACATACCGTTATACGTTATATCCTATATGTAGACAACGTTATACGTTATATCCTATATCTACGTATCGTTGTACGTTATATCCTGTATGTAGGTATCTTTATACGTTATATCCAATATCTGCATATCGTTATACGTTATATCCTATATCTACATATCGTTATACGTTATATCCTATGTCTACATGTCGTTATACGTTATATCCTATATCTAGATAACGTTATACGTTATATCCTACATCTACATATCGTTATACGTTATATCCTGTATGTAGATATCGTTATACGTTATATCCAATATCTGCATATCGTTATACGCTATATCCTATATCTACATATCGTTATACGTTATATTCTATATGTAGATAACGTTTTACGTTATATCCTATATCTACGTATCGTTATACGTTATTTCCTATGTCTACATATCGTTATACGTTATATCATATATCTACGTATCGTTGTACGTTATATCCTATATCTACGTATCGTTTTACGTTATATCCTATATCTACATATCGTTATACGTTATATCCTATGTCTACATATCGTTATACATTATATGCCTTATGTAGACAACGTTATACGTTATATCCTATATGTAGATATCGTTATACGTTTTATCCAATATCTGCATATCGTTATACGTTATATCCTATATCTACATAACGTTATACGTTATATCCTATATGTAGATAACGTTTTACGTTATATCCTATATCTACGTATCGTTATACGTTATATCCTATATCTATGTATGGTTATACGTTATTTCCTATGTCTACATATCGTTATACTTTATATCATATATCTACGTATCGTTATACGTTATATCCTATATCTACGTATCGTTTTACGTTATATCCTATATAGAGATAACGTTATACGTTATCTCCTATATCTACGTATCGTTATACGTTATATCCTATATCTACAGATCGTTATACGTTATATCCTATATCTACGTATCGTTATACGTTATATCCTATATGTAGATAACGTTATACGTTATATCCTACATCTACACATCGTTATACGTTATATCGTATATGTAGATACCTTTATACGTTATATCCAATATCTGCATATCGTTATACGTTATATCCTATATCTACGTATCGTTATACGTTATGTCCTATATGTAGATAACGTTATACGTTATATCCTATGTCTACATATCGTTATACGTTATATCCTATATCTGCATATTGTTATACGTTATATCCAATATCTGCATATCGTTATACGTTATATCCTATGTCTACATATCGTTATACGTTATATCCTATATGTAGATAACGTTATACGTTATATCCTATATCTACGTATCGTTGTACGCTATATCCTATGTCTACATATCGTTATACGTTATATCCTATATGTAGGTAACGTTATACGTTATATCCTATATGTAGATACCTTTGTACGTTATATCCAATATCTACATATCGTTATACGTTATATCCTATATCTACGTATCGTTATACGTTATATCCTATATGTAGATAACGTTTTACGTTATATCCTACATATACATATCGTTATACGTTATATCCTATATGTAGATATCTTTATACGTTATATCCAATATCTGCATATCGTTATACGTTATATCCTATATCTACATATCGTTATACGTGATATCCTATGTCTACATATCGTTATACGTTATATCCTTTCTGTAGATAACGTTATACGTTATATCCTATATCTACGTATCGTTGTACGCTATATCCTATGTCTACATATCGTTATACGTTATATCCTATATCTACGTATCGTTGTACGCTGTATCCTATATCTACATATCGTTATATGTTATATCCTATGTCTACATATCGTTATACGTTATATCCTATATTTACGTATCGTTATACGTTATATCCTATGTCTACATGTCGTTATACGTTATATCCTATATGTAGATAACGTTATACGTTATATCCTATATCTACGTATCGTTGTACGCTATATCCTATGTCTACATATCGTTATACGTTATATCCTATATCTACGTATCGTTGTACGCTATATCCTATATCTACATATCGTGATACGTTATATCCTATGTGTACATATCGTTATACGTTATATCCTGTATGTAGATATCGTTATACGTTATATCCTATATCTACGTATCGTTATACGTTATATCCTATATGTAGATAACGTTTTACGTTATATCCTACATATACATATCGTTATACGTTATATCCTATATGTAGATATCTTTATACGTTATATCCAATATCTGCATATCGTTATACGTTATATCCTATATCTACATATCGTTATACGTTATATCCTATGTCTACATATCGTTATACGTTATATCGTATATGTAGATAACGTTATACGTTATATCCTATATCTACGTATCGTTGTACGCTATATCCTATGTCTACATATCGTTATACGATATATCCTATATGTAGATATCGTTATACGTTATATCGTATATCTAGATAACGTTATACGTTATATCCTATATCTACATATCCTTATACGTTATATCCTATATCTACATATCGTTATACGTTATATACCGTGTCTACGTATCCTTATACGTTATATCCTATATAGAGATAACGTTATACGTTATATCCTATATCTACGTATCGTTATACGTTATATCCTATATGTAGATATCGTTATACGTTTTATCCAATATCTGCATACCGTTATACGTTATATCCTATATCTACATAACGTTATACGTTATATCCTATATGTAGATAACGTTTTACGTTATATCCTATATCTACGTATCGTTATACGTTATATCCTATATCTATGTATGGTTATACGTTATTTCCTATGTCTACATATCGTTATACTTTATATCATATATCTACGTATCGTTATACGTTATATCCTATATCTACGTATCGTTTTACGTTATACCCTATATCTATATATCGTTATACGTTATATCCTAGGTCTACATACCGTTATACGTTATATCCTATATGTAGACAACGTTATACGTTATATCCTGCATCTACGTATCGTTGTACGTTATATCCTATATGTGGATATCTTTAGACGTATTATCCAATATCTGCATATCGTTATACGTTATATCCTATATCTACATATCGTTATACGTTATATCCTATGTCTACATGTCGTTATACGTTATATCCTATATCTAGATAACGTTATACGTTATATCCTACATCTACATATCGTTATACGTTATATCCTGTATGTAGATATCGTTATACGTTATATCCAATATCTGCATATCGTTATATGCTATATCCTGTATCTACATATCGTTATACGTTATATCCTATATGTAGATATCGTTATACGTTTTATCCAATATCTGCATATCGTTATACGTTATATCCTATATCTACATAACGTTATACGTTATATCCTATATGTAGATAACGTTTTACGTTATATCCTATATCTACGTATCGTTATACGTTATATCCTATATCTATGTATGGTTATACGTTATTTCCTATGTCTACATATCGTTATACTTTATATCATATATCTACGTATCGTTATACGTTATATAATATATCTACGTATCGTTTTACGTTATATCCTATATCTACATATCGTTATACGTTATATCCTAGGTCTACATATCGTTATACGTTATATCCTATATGTAGATAACGTTATACGTTATATCCTATATCTACGTATCGTTATACGTTATATCCTATATCTCCATACCGTTATACGTTATATCCTATATCTACATATCGTTATACGGTATATCCTACGTCTACATATCGTTATACGTTATATCCTATATGTAGAAAACGTTATATGTTATATCCTATATCTACATATCGTTATACGTTATATCCTATATGTAGATAAGGTTTTACGATATATCCTATATCTTTTTTTTTTTTTTTTTTTTTTTTTTTTTTTTTTGCGGGAGGAGGGGAAAATGCTTTACGCATACCCAGTGACCCGAATCGCTGGGTTATGTGGGACTCGGCAGATGTCGTCGCCATACCCACTAAAAACCCCTCCTCCTTCTATCCCTGCTGCGTGGTCAGACAACCCTGGCAAACCATAGGCATTCATCAGGGTTGTCGTTGTCGTGTCCCGCTATATCTTCTTACCGAGCAGTTATTACTCCCGGCCTTTTCTTAGCCACCTCCACATGGTTGGCTGTCCTCTTTCTGCTTCACGTTGCTGTCTTGAAGCTCTGCTGTCCCTGCTCGGCGTGGTTGTTGCGCTCACCCTCCGTCTGGCCGTCTGCATGGCCATCTCCGTCTCCCTCCTGTGGGACATGACGGTCTTACAGAACTGTCGAAACTTGTTCCAGTTCTCGTCCTTGGCGGTCACTGTGGCCATGAGGTTGTCCACGTCTATCTTCTCGCCAAGGCCGTTCTCCAGCTCGATCCTTCGGTCGATCCACTTCGGGCACGTGAAGAGGACGTGCTCCGCGTCGTCGTTGGGTTCTCCGCAGTCATAGCATTTACCTTCGGTATCTTTTCCGATTCTCCGCCTGTAGGCACCGAAGGTCCCATGCCCGGTTAGCAGCTGCATGGTATGATGGTCGATGTCCCTCTTCTTCTTGGCAAATAGGTGCACACTCGGAATTAACTTCTTGGTTATGTTTTCTTTCCGGTAGTCACCCCACTCCTTTTGCCATTCGTCGTGAGCCTTCTTTTGGATCGTCTCCAACTCGTCCTTCAGCGCAATGTCTTCTCCACCGCCGGTCCTGGTCCTGTGGTTCCGGGTTCTCCAGTAGGATTCCCACAGAAGCTTCACCTTTATGTGGATCGGTAGGTTTCCGGTCAACACGCAAAGCGCTGCGTGCGAGACCGTGCGGTACGCCGTCGTTGTTATGCACAGGGCGGTTCTCTGTGCCCTTTTCAACCTGTTCTTATTTATTTTGGTATCCGCTGCGCCTGCCCACACCGGTGCACCGTACGTCACGATGGACTCCCATACGTTGTAGTAAAGCCTACGAGCCAAGCTGGGCGGCCCGTTGATGTTCGGTAAGATGCCTCTAAGGGCTCCGGTCATCTTGCCGGCCTTACCACAAACCGTCTCGATGTGTGTATCGAACCTCCCCCGGGTGTCTATCGTGACACCGAGGTATTTGATGTGCTTGACCGTTTCGGTATCCGAAGTACCCAAGTTAAGTCCGATCACTTTCGGCACTCGCATCCCAGTGATGAGCATGACTTCCGTCTTTTCTCTCGCCAGCGTGAGACCGACGCTCCTGCACCAGTCGTTGACGATCCTCAGCATGGCGTTGACCTTGGTGGACGCCCCTTCGTTCCTCTCGATGGCACACGTGATGGCCAGGTCGTCCGCGAAGGCGGTTGCCCTGACCATCTCCATGTTGTCGAGCCTCTCCAGCAACCGGTCGTATACCAGGTTCCACAGGAATGGTCCCAAAACGGATCCCTGTGGAACTCCCGCCGCCACTTCGCACTCGACCGTGCCGTACTGGTTATCCACGATGATCCTCCTTCCAGATAGGTAGTTGCCGATCAATCTTCTGATCTTCCACGGCAGCTTCCTCCTATCGAATTCCTTGCAAATGCTCTCCCAGCTGAGCGAGTTGAAAGCATTGCTGATGTCCAGGGCGATCATCACGCATACTACCCTCTTCTGTTTGCAGGTGTCGGCAAACTTCATCACCCGCGCGATGGCGTCTACCGTGCTGCTCCTCTTTCTGAAGCCGTATTGCCTTGGATGGAACGGATCTGCTCCGATGCATCTTTCGATGATCTTTTTAAAGCATTTCTCCCAGATCTTGCTCATGGCTGGGAGTATGCTTATCGGCCGGTACGCGTTAGGCAGTCTAGGATCCTTACCTGGTTTCCTTAGCAGTATCACTCTGGCCGTCTTCCAGCACTCGGGGATCCGTCCTGTGTCGGTGATGTTGTTCATCACACCGGCGACCAGCTCGCTCCTGCGGCTCGCTATCAGCCTCGCGATTTCACCTGGGACACCATCCACTCCTGCAGCCTTCTTCGGATTTATGGTTTTGGCCGTGTCAACGACGTCGCCATCGTCGATGGTGATGTTGATACTTACATCCTCCTCTCTCTCGATCTCTTCGTGGCCCTCGTAGTGCGAAGGTCCATGCCCTATGGTGAACAGCCTTTTTACGACTGCTTCCACCATGTCGATCGGCATGTCGTTTGCTGGACCCTTGCCCTTGCATCTCTTCATGACCGTGCGATAGGGTTTGCCCCAAGGGTCACTCTCGAGGATCTTGCAATAATCTGCCCAAGCTCTTGCTTTGCTAAGGGCAATCTCCTTCTTCAGTTCTCTTCTGGTTTCCTTGAAGGCGCTGACGAGGAGGTCGATGTTGCCGAGGCATTTCTTTCTCTCTCTCGTCACCTTCCTCAGAGCTTTGTGAGTCTGTGCTCTAAGTTCCGCGATCTTCTCGTTCCACCAGTAGTTCGCGTACTTCCTGTTGGTCGCACAGCTCGCTTTCTTCAGCATCCCATCGCACGTTCTCTCAATGCACTTTTGCAAGTGCTCGGCTCTGTCCGTTGCGTTGGCCGCATCGTGGTCCATCACCTTCGTCGCTTCGTCGAACCCATTTATAAAATCATCGAGCGCTAAGTCCTTCGTCACGTATCTGAGGAACTTTGGCGCCTTTCTCGTTGTCCTCCGTTTGAATCTATGGACTACGTATAGATGGTCCGAGGCCGAGTACTTGTCCAATACAACGCTTGCCGCGTGGATCTCTTCGACCTTGTTCGATACGCTGATTATATCGGGACAGCTCGTCCTCCCATTCCTGTAGAAGGTGTATTTCTCCTTGAGTCTCAGTGGAAACAATCCGTAGACACACAGTGTCTCCATCAAGACTCTCCCTCTCTTGTCCGTTTTCGTACCGCCCCAGTCTGTCGACTTTGCGTTAAAATCGCCGGCTACGACTACCTTGTCGTGTCTCCTGGCGGCGTCCTTCGTCATCGATGACAGCGTTTCTATGTAGGACGCATAGTCCTGCTTGTTGATGTTGGGCGAACAGTATCCGCTGATGCAGAAGACGTCGCCGGCGAGTATGCCTACCATCCCGTCATTCTTGACCACAGTAGTCTCGTCCGGGAGTTCACCGTTGAAAAGGGTGACCCATATCGATGCGTCTCCTTTGGTGTCGTTGAACCAATACGGGAGCTGCCTGTTTGGCTCGGATATTACTACTATATCCGGCCTAAGTTCCATCGCGCATTGGTGCATCAGGTCCTGCGCCAGCTTGCATCTGTTGAGGTTTATCTGCAATATGATCATTTTCTTTTCAACAGCCTTCTATATTCTGGGCAAGCCAGCGACCCGGTCACGTGATCGAATTTCACTCCTTTCTCCTTGCTGCAGATGGAGCAGCACGGCGCGTTGGTGCAGGTAGCTATCGTGTGGTCTTTGCTTCCGCACTTTCTGCACAACTCCTTTCCAGGGCTTATCGCCGTACATTTGTTCGCGATGTGACCGAACGTATGGCACCTGAAGCATTTCACCACGTTTGGCAACGCCTTTATCGTGGCTATCGTCAAGCCGGTTCTGATCTTACGGCTCGACCCGTCCTTGGGTAGGTACACCTTCGGCAGCGTTATTATCGCCGACTGAGTGCCCCACGGCGCCATTTTCATGGATTTCACCTCGACCTCGCTGACATCCTTCATATCAAGTTGGGCTTGCAGCGCCTTAGCTAGTTCCTCGTCCGACATAAGGGGATCTATTTCCTTTATCGCGGCTGAGGTCTTGTCGCGCATTGGTAACGCTCTCAGCCTGCCGTCTAGTGCCCTGTTGATATCCTCCGCAGTCTTATTGACGTCACATCCAGTCTTCAATTCAATCAGGATGTCGCCTCTCTTGGTTCTTCTGATACCATTGCTCTCCTTTAGGGCATCCCTCGCCCCCATCACCTCCTTGTAAACCTGAATCCATTCCTTGTCTTGTCCTACTTTGACAAGGATGGCCTCGGGCCTGCTACGCACCCTCTTCGGCCTCTCAGTCTTCTTTGGCGTGGCCGTAGGCGCCCTGATCGCTTTGGCTCCTCTGTCCGTTACAGAGTTGTCCCTTTTTCTTTCTCTCTTCCCACGGATGACGGTCCAGTCGTCTCTACCGTCGCTGTCCGTGTAGCTCGCCGACGCTTTAGCCAAGCCCTCGATGCCACAAACTTCGGCGTAGGAAGCTTCCCTGTTCGCCGGTCTCTTACTTTTGCTGTCGTCCCTCGAATCGATGGGCGATATCTCCTTCCTCTTTCCTTTCTTCTCCTCTGTCTTTTCAGGGGTGATCGCCGTTTTGTTGACTCTGGTCAGCCTGGCCTCCATCTTACTACTCACTTCGTTCAACATGGCGTGTACTTTAGACGCCTTGGCCTTGGCGGCGTTCCTCCTTGTTCTAGGACTGGTATCTTTTCTCGAGGTGCGATATAGCCAGTTGGACAGTGCCTGTAACTCGAGGAAGGCTTCCTTGATGATCTCCGTCACCGCCTTCCATTCACTGCGTTTTATGGTTATCTCGTCGTCACCGTCATCGTTATTCTTGGCCATTGCTCTGTTGAGAATGGCCTTCCTCCTTAGGTGTTCCCTAGCTACGGTCGCTTCGCTGCCACTGTCAGACATTTCTGCCTGAGTGTCAAACTCCGAGGTGCTGGCAATACCTTCCATCGAATCCTTCGACGGGCTTCTGGCTAAGGTTCTCGTTGGCCTGAAGACCCTCTCCTCCTCCGATGCTTTTTTTAGGAATTTCACGATCCCGCCGCCTTTCAGGGTCTCATCCTTGAGTATTCGGTTCGTCTTTCCACGGGGGGGTGTTACTCCCTCCGCTGTTTGTAAAGGCGCCGCGAATTCCTCGATGATCTCCACCATGTCCTCGTCGTATTCCAGGCATCTTCTCGTGGGAGTTTCGTCTCCCTTCTCCACTTTAGCAAGCCGTGTTGCTCTTTGATCCCCGGTCTTGGTTACCGAACGAGAGGAGGCCCTGGGATCGACCTTCCCCTCGCCGTTCGTCCAGTCGCTAGGTGACCGTCGGGTCGAGCCTGGGACGCTACTCGAACCACCGACGGGGCCTGGAGGCACCGAAACCCCCTGAGCCGTAAGTTTATTACCGTTGTTGCTCATGTCCATAATTTTAGAATTAACAAAACCAATCGTCGCAATACCAGTCGAAATCTCCTTCCAAAGAAAGCCGAATCATAACCGTGGGCATGCCAGTGTCGTCGTAAAATGTAACCCTTAGTATAAATTGTCACTATCGAGTTCGACTCTGTGTCGTATATATTCCACGACACATGGTTCGCGACGTCGCCGCGAGTCGGCACTCATGTGACTATCTTCTTCATGGCTCAACGGTATGTCACTAGGCAATATGGCGGCCCGCAGGGTCCACACACGCGTACAGTGTGGGGCGCTCCCCTCGGCCCCCTCGCCGACAACCCGTGGAACGCCTACTCGCTTAATGATAATTTACACAATTTCAGGCTTAAAGTTATCCTGTCCGCAGAGTCTTATCGGCGCAAAAAACATACACAATCGATTCACGTTAACACCTCAGTCGTATAACACCACTTTTATACGAACTAACCCCTACAACCACGGTATTGATAACTGGTTTAATGCTTTCCCAGTCAGTATTTTTCAGTCACACTGCCTCTATCACTATATTATACACAAGATAAAAGTTTTTTTAACATAGCTGCACGCCACAATACCGCACACACTTTCAAGTAACTCCTTTTTCGAGAGCGGGCCGGAGCACGTGCTCTCCCTTCGACGCTTCCGAGCGAACTTTTGACGATATATCCTATATCTACATATCGTTATACGTTATATCCTGTATGTAGATATCGTTATACGTTATATCCTATATCTACGTATCGTTATACGTTATATCCTATATGTAGATATCTTTATACGTTATATCCAATATCTGCATATCGTTATACGTTATATCCTATATCTACATATCGTTATACGTTATATCCTATGTCTACATAACGTTATACGTTATATCCTATATGTAGATAACGTTTTACGTTATATCCTATATCTACGTATCGTTATACGTTATATCCTATATCTATGTATGGTTATACGTTATTTCCTATGTCTACATATCGTTATACTTTATATCATATATCTACGTATCGTTATACGTTAAATCCTATATCTACGTATCGTTTTACGTTATATCCTATATCTATATATCGTTATACGTTATATCCTAAGTCTACATACCGTTATACGTTATATCCTATATGTAGACAACGTTATACGTTATATCCTATATCTACGTATAGTTATACGTTATATCTTATATGTAGATATCGTTATACGTTTTATCCAATATCTGCATATCGTTATACGTTATATCCTATATCTACATAACGTTATACGTTATATCCTAAATGTAGATAACGTTTTACGTTATATCCTATATCTACGTATCGTTATACGTTATTTCCTATGTCTACATATCGTTATACGTTATATCCTGTATGTAGATATCGTTATACGTTATATCCAATATCTGCATATCGTTATACGCTATATCCTATATCTACATATCGTTATACGTTATATTCTATATGTAGATAACGTTTTACGTTATATCCTATATCTACATATCGTTCTACGTTATATCCTATGTCTACATATCGTTATACGTTATATCCTTTCTGTAGATAACGTTATACGTTATATCCTATATCTACGTATCGTTGTACGCTATATCCTATGTCTACATATCGTTATACGTTATATCCTATATCTACGTATCGTTGTACGCTATATCCTATATCTACATATCGTTATATGTTATATCCTATGTCTAAATATCGTTATACGTTATATCCTATATTTACGTATCGTTATACGTTATATCCTATGTCTACATGTCGTTATACGTTATTTCCTATATGTAGATAACGTTATACGTTATATCCTATGTCTACGTATCGTTGTACGCTATATCCTATGTCTACATATCGTTATACGTTATATCCTATATCTACGTATCGTTGTACGCTATATCCTATATCTACATATCGTGATACGTTATATCCTATGTCTACATATCGTTATACGTTATATCCTGTATGTAGATATCGTTATACGTTATATCCTATATCTACGTATCGTTATACGTTATATCCTATATGTAGATAACGTTTTACGTTATATCCTACATATACATATCGTTATACGTTATATCCTATATGTAGATATCTTTATACGTTATATCCAATATCTGCATATCCTTATACGTTATATCCTATATCTACATATCGTTATACGTTATATCCTATGTCTACATATCGTTATACGTTATATCGTATATGTAGATAACGTTATACGTTATATCCTATATCTACGTATCGTTGTACGCTATATCCTATGTCTACATATCGTTATACGATATATCCTATATGTAGATATCGTTATACGTTATATCGTATATCTAGATAACGTTACACGTTATATCCTATATCTACATATCCTTATACGTTATATCCTATATCTACATATCGTTATACGTTATATACCGTGTCTACGTATCCTTATACGTTATATCCTATATAGAGATAACGTTATACGTTATATCCTATATCTACGTATCGTTATACGTTATATCCTATATGTAGATATCGTTATACGTTATATCCTATATGTAGATAACGTTTTACGTTATATCCTATATCTACGTATCGTTATACGTTATATCCTATATCTATGTATGGTTATACGTTATTTCCTATGTCTACATATCGTTATACTTTATATCATATATCTACGTATCGTTATACGTTATATCCTATATCTCGTATCGTTTTACGTTATATCCTATATCTATATATCGTTATACGATATATCCTAGGTCTACATACCGTTATACGTTATATCCTATATGTAGACAACGTTATACGTTATATCCTATATCTACGTATCGTTGTACGTTATATCCTATATGTGGGTATCTTTAGACGTATTATCCAATATCTGCATATCGTTATACGTTATATCCTATATCTACATATCGTTATACGTTATATCCTATGTCTACATGTCGTTATACGTTATATCCTATATCTAGATAACGTTATACGTTATATCCTACATCTACATATCGTTATACGTTATATCCTGTATGTAGATATCGTTATACGTTATATCCAATATCTGCATATCGTTATACGCTATATCCTATATCTACATATCGTTATACGTTATATTCTATATGTAGATAACGTTTTACGTTATATCCTATATCTACGTATCGTTATACGTTATTTCCTATGTCTACATATCGTTATACGTTATATCATATATCTACGTATCGTTGTACGTTATATCCTATATCTACGTATCGTTTTACGTTATATCCTATATCTACATATCGTTATACGTTATATCTTATGTCTACATATCGTTATACATTATATGCCTTATGTAGACAACGTTATACGTTATATCCTATATCTACGTATCGTTATACGTTCTATGCTATATCTACATATCGTTATACGTTATATCCTATATCTACATATCGTTATACGCTATATCCTATATGTAGATAACGTTATACGTTATATCCTATATCTACGTATCGTTGTACGCTATATCCTAAATCTACATATCGTTATACGTTATATCCTATGTCTATATACCGTTATACGTCATATCCTATATCTACGTATCGTTATACGTTATATCCTATATGTAGATATCGTTATACGTTTTATCCAATATCTGCATATCGTTATACGTTATATCCTATATCTACATAACGTTATACGTTATATCCTATATGTAGATAACGTTTTACGTTATATCCTATATCTACGTATCGTTATACGTTATATCCTATATCTATGTATGGTTATACGTTATTTCCTATGTCTACATATCGTTATACTTTATATCATATATCTACGTATCGTTATACGTTATATCCTATATCTACGTATCGTTTTACGTTATATCCTATATCTACATATCGTTATACGTTATATCCTAGGTCTACATATCGTTATACGTTATATCCTATATGTAGATAACGTTATACGTTATATCCTATATCTACGTATCGTTATACGTTATATCCTATATCTCCATACCGTTATACGTTATATCCTATATCTACATATCGTTATACGGTATATCCTACGTCTACATATCGTTATACGTTATATCCTATATGTAGAAAACGTTATGTGTTATATCCTATATCTACATATCGTTATACGTTATATCCTATATGTAGATAAGGTTTTACGATATATCCTATATCTACATATCGTTATACGTTATATCCTATGTCTAGATATCGTTATACGTTATATCCTACATCTACATATCGTTATACGATATATCCTATATGTAGATATCGTTATACGTTATATCGTATATCTAGATAACGTTATACGTTATATCCTATATCTACATATCGTTATACGTTATATCCAATATCTGCATATCGTTATACGTTATATCCTATATCTACGTATCGTTATACGTTATGTCCTATATGTAGATAACGTTATACGTTATATCCTATGTCTACATATCGTTATACGTTATATCCTATATCTGCATATTGTTATACGTTATATCCAATATCTGCATATCGTTATACGTTATATCCTATGTCTACATATCGTTATACGTTATATCCTATATGTAGATAACGTTATACGTTATATCGTATATCTACGTATCGTTGTACGCTATATCCTATGTCTACATATCGTTATACGTTATATCCTATATGTAGGTAACGTTATACGTTATATCCTATATGTAGATAACGTTATACGTTAAATCCTATATCTACGTATCGTTGTACGCTATATCCTATATCTACATACCGTTATACGTTATATCCTATGTCTACATATCGTTACACGTTATATCCTATATCTGCATATTGTTATACGTTATATCCTATATGTAGATAACGTTATACGTTATATCCTATATCTACGTATCGTTGTACGCTATATCCTATATCTACATATCGTTATACGTTATATCGTATGTCTACATATCGTTATACGTTATATCCTATATGTAGATAACGTTATACGTTATATCCTACATCTACACATCGTTATACGTTATATCCTATATTTAGATACCTTTATACGTTATATCCAATATCTGCATATCGTTATACGTTATATCCTATGTCTACATATCGTTATACGTTATATCCTACATGTAGATAACGTTATACGCTTTATCCTATATCTACGTATCGTTGTACGCTATATCCTGTATCTACATATCGTTATACGTTATATCCTATGTCTACATATCGTTATACGTTATATCCTATATCTGCATATTGTTATACGTTTTATCCTATATCTACTTATCGTTATACGTTATATCCTATATGTAGATAACGTTTTACGTTATATCCTATATCTACGTATCGTTATACGTTATATCCATTATCTAGATAACGTTATACGTTATATCCTATATCTACGTATCGTTGTACGTTATATCCTATATATACGTATCGTTATACGTTATGTCCTATATGTAGATAACGTTATACGTTATATCCTATGTCTACATATCGCTATACGTTATATCCTATATCTGCATATTGTTATACGTTATAGCCTATATCTACATATCGTTATACGTTATATCCTATGTCTACATATCGTTATACGTTATATCCTATATGTAGATAACGTTATACGTTATATCCTACATATACATATCGTTATACGTTATATCCTATATGTAGATATCTTTATACGTTATATCCAATATCTGCATATCGTTATACGTTGTATCCTATGTCTACATATCGTTATACGTTATATCCTATATCTACGTATCGTTGTACGCTATATCCTATATCTACATATCGTGATACGTTATATCCTATGTCTACATATCGTTATACGTCATATCGTGTATGTAGATATCGTTATACGTTATATCCTATATCTACGTATCGTTATACGTTATATCCTATATGTAGATATCTTTATACGTTATATCCAATATCTGCATATCGTTATACGTTATATCCTATATTTACGTATCGTTATACGTTATATCCTACGTCTACATGTCGTTATACGTTATATCCTATATGTAGATAACGTTATACGTTATATCCTATATCTACGTATCGTTGTACGCTATATCCTATGTCTACATATCGTTATACGTTATATCCTATATCTACGTATCGTTGTACGCTATATCCTATATCTACATATCGTGATACGTTATATCCTATGTCTACATATCGTTATACGTTATATCCTGTATGTAGATATCGTTATACGTTATATCCTATATCTACGTATCGTTATACGTTATATCCTATATGTAGATATCTTTATACGTTATATCCAATATCTGCATATCGTTATACGTTATATCCTATATCTACATATCGTTATACGTTATATCCTATGTCTACATAACGTTATACGTTATATCCTATATGTAGATAACGTTTTACGTTATATCCTATATCTACGTATCGTTATACGTTATATCCTATATCTATGTATGGTTATACGTTATTACCTATGTCTACATATCGTTATACTTTATATCATATATCTACGTATCGTTATACGTTACATCCTATATCTACGTATCGTTTTACGTTATATCCTATATCTATATATCGTTATACGTTATATCCTAGGTCTACATACCGTTATACGTTATATCCTATATGTAGACAACGTTATACTTTATATCATATATCTACGTATCGTTATACGTTATATCCTATATCTACGTATCGTTTTACGTTATATCCTATATCTATATATCGTTATACGTTATATCCTAGGTCTACATACCGTTATACGTTATATCCTATATGTAGACAACGTTATACATTATATCCTATATCTACGTATCGTTGTACGTTATATCCTATATGTGGGTATCTTTAGACGTATTATCCAATATCTGCATATCGTTATACGTTATATCCTATATCTACATATCGTTATACGTTATATCCTATGTCTACATGTCGTTATACGTTATATCCTATATCTAGATAACGTTATACGTTATGTCATATATCTACGTATCGTTGTACGTTATATCCTATATCTACGTATCGTTTTACGTTATATCCTATATCTACATATCGTTATACGTTATATCCTATATCTACGTATCGTTATACGTTATATCCTATATCTATGTATGGTTATACGTTATTTCCTATGTCTACATATCGTTATACTTTATATCATATATCTACGTATCGTTATACGTTATATCCTATATCTACGTATCGTTTTACGTTATATCCTATATCTACATATCGTTATACGTTATATCCTAGGTCTACATATCGTTATACGTTATATCCTATATGTAGATAACGTTATACGTTATATCCTATATCTACGTATCGTTATACGTTATATCCTATATCTCCATACCGTTATACGTTATATCCTATATCTACATATCGTTATACGGTATATCCTACGTCTACATATCGTTATACGTTATATCCTATATGTAGAAAACGTTATATGTTATATCCTATATCTACATATCGTTATACGTTATATCCTATATGTAGATAAGGTTTTACGATATACCCTATATCTACATATCGTTATACGTTATATCCTATGTCTACATATCGTTATACGTTATATCCTACATCTACATATCGTTATACGATATATCCTATATGTAGATATCGTTATACGTTATATCGTATATCTAGATAACGTTATACGTTATATCCTATATCTACATATCGTTATACGTTATATCCAATATCTGCATATCGTTATACGTTATATCCTAAATCTACGTATCGTTATACGTTATGTCCTATATGTAGATAACGTTATACGTTATATCCTATGTCTACATATCGTTATACGTTATATCCTATATCTGCATATTGTTATACGTTATATCCAATATCTGCATATCGTTATACGTTATATCCTATGTCTACATATCGTTATACGTTATATCCTATATGTAGATAACGTTATACGTTATATCCTATATCTACGTATCGTTGTACGCTATATCCTATGTCTACATATCGTTATACGTTATATCCTATATGTAGGTAAAGTTATACGTTATATCCTATATGTAGATAACGTTATACGTTATATCCTATATCTACGTATCGTTGTACGCTATATCCTATATCTACATACCGTTATACGTTATATCCTATGTCTACATATCGTTACACGTTATATCCTATATCTGCATATTGTTATACGTTATATCCTATATGTAGATAACGTTATACGTTATATCCTATATCTACGTATCGTTGTACGCTATATCCTATATCTACATATCGTTATACGTTATATCGTATGTCTACATATCGTTATACGTTATATCCTATATGTAGATAACGTTATACGTTATATCCTACATCTACACATCGTTATACGTTATATCCTATATTTAGATACCTTTATACGTTATATCCAATATCTGCATATAGTTATACGTTATATCCTATGTCTACATATCGTTATACGTTATATCCTACATGTAGATAACGTTATACGCTTTATCCTATATCTACGTATCGTTGTACGCTATATCCTGTATCTACATATCGTTATACGTTATATCCTATGTCTACATATCGTTATACGTTATATCCTATATCTGCATATTGTTATACGTTTTATCCTATATCTACTTATCGTTATACGTTATATCCTATATGTAGATAACGTTTTACGTTATATCCTATATCTACGTATCGTTATACGTTATATCCATTATGTAGATAACGTTATACGTTATATCCTATATCTACGTATCGTTGTACGTTATATCCTATATATACGTATCGTTATACGTTATGTCCTATATGTAGATAACGTTATACGTTATATCCTATGTCTACATATCGCTATACGTTATATCCTATATCTGCATATTGTTATACGTTATAGCCTATATCTACATATCGTTATACGTTATATCCTATGTCTACATATCGTTATACGTTATATCCTATATGTAGATAACGTTATACGTTATATCCTACATATACATATCGTTATACGTTATATCCTATATGTAGATATCTTTATACGTTATATCCAATATCTGCATATCGTTATACGTTATATCCTATGTCTACATATCGTTATACGTTATATCCTATATCTACGTATCGTTGTACGCTATATCCTATATCTACATATCGTGATACGTTATATCCTATGTCTACATATCGTTATACGTCATATCCTGTATGTAGATATCGTTATACGTTATATCCTATATCTACGTATCGTTATACGTTATATCCTATATGTAGATATCTTTATACGTTATATCCAATATCTGCATATCGTTATACGTTATATCCTATATTTACGTATCGTTATACGTTATATCCTACGTCTACATGTCGTTATACGTTATATCCTATATGTAGATAACGTTATACGTTATATCCTATATCTACGTATCGTTGTACGCTATATCCTATGTCTACATATCGTTATACGTTATATCCTATATCTACGTATCGTTGTACGCTATATCCTATATCTACATATCGTGATACGTTATATCCTATGTCTACATATCGTTATACGTTATATCCTGTATGTAGATATCGTTATACGTTATATCCTATATCTACGTATCGTTATACGTTATATCCTATATGTAGATATCTTTATACGTTATATCCAATATCTGCATATCGTTATACGTTATATCCTATATCTACATATCGTTATACGTTATATCCTATGTCTACATAACGTTATACGTTATATCCTATATGTAGATAACGTTTTACGTTATATCCTATATCTACGTATCGTTATACGTTATATCCTATATCTATGTATGGTTATACGTTATTTCCTATGTCTACATATCGTTATACTTTATATCATATATCTACGTATCGTTATACGTTACATCCTATATCTACGTATCGTTTTACGTTATATCCTATATCTATATATCGTTATACGTTATATCCTAGGTCTACATACCGTTATACGTTATATCCTATATGTAGACAACGTTATACGTTATATCCTATATCTACGTATCGTTATACGTTATATCCTATATGTAGATATCGTTATACGTTTTATCCAATATCTGCATATCGTTATACGTTATATCCTATATCTACATAACGTTATACGTTATATCCTAAATGTAGATAACGTTTTACGTTATATCCTATATCTACGTATCGTTATACGTTATATCCTATATCTATGTATGGTTATACGTTATTTCCTATGTCTACATATCGTTATACTTTATATCATATATCTACGTATCGTTATACGTTATATCCTATATCTACGTATCGTTTTACGTTATATCCTATATCTACATATCGTTATACGTTATATCCTAGGTCTACATACCGTTATACGTTATATCCTATATGTAGACAACGTTATACGTTATATCCTATATCTACGTATCGTTGTACGTTATATCCTATATGTAGGTATCTTTATACGTTATATCCAATATCTGCGTATCGTTATACGTTATATCCTATATCTACATATCGTTATACGTTATATCCTATGTCTACATGTCGTTATACGTTATATCCTATATCTAGATAACGTTATACGTTATATCCTACATCTACATATCGTTATACGTTATATCCTGTATGTAGATATCGTTATACGTTATATCCTATATGTGGGTATCTTTAGACGTATTATCCAATATCTGCATATCGTTATACGTTATATCCTATATCTACATATCGTTATACGTTATATCCTATGTCTACATGTCGTTATACGTTATATCCTATATCTAGATAACGTTATACGTTATATCATATATCTACGTATCGTTGTACGTTATATCCTATATCTACGTATCGTTTTACGTTATATCCTATATCTACATATCGTTATACGTTATATCCTATGTCTACATATCGTTATACATTATATGCCTTATGTAGACAACGTTATACGTTATATCCTATATGTAGATATCGTTATACGTTTTATCCAATATCTGCATATCGTTATACGTTATATCCTATATCTACATAACGTTATACGTTATATCCTATATGTAGATAACGTTTTACGTTATATCCTATATCTACGTATCGTTATACGTTATATCCTATATCTATGTATGGTTATACGTTATTTCCTATGTCTACATATCGTTATACTTTATATCATATATCTACGTAACGTTATACGTTATATCCTATATCTACGTATCGTTTTACGTTATATCCTATATAGAGATAACGTTATACGTTATATCCTATATCTACGTATCGTTATACGTTATATCCTATATCTACATATCGTTATACGTTATATCCTATATCTACAGATCGTTATACGTTATATCCTATATCTACGTATCGTTATACGTTATATCCTATATGTAGATAACGTTATACGTTATATCCTACATCTACACATCGTTATACGTTATATCGTATATGTAGATACCTTTATACGTTATATCCAATATCTGCATATCGTTATACGTTATATCCTGTATCTACGTATCGTTATACGTTATGTCCTATATGTAGATAACGTTATAAGTTATATCCTACGTCTACATATCGTTATACGTTATATCCTATATCTGCATATTGTTATACGTTATATCCAATATCTGCATATCGTTATACGTTATATCCTATGTCTACATATCGTTATACGTTATATCCTATATGTAGATAACGTTATACGTTATATCCTATATCTACGTATCGTTGTACGCTATATCCTATGTCTACATATCGTTATACGTTATATCCTATATGTAGGTAACGTTATACGTTATATCCTATATGTAGATACCTTTGTACGTTATATCCAATATCTACATATCGTTATACGTTATATCCTATATCTGCATATTGTTATACGTTATATCCAATATCTACATATCGTTATACTTTATATCATATATCTACGTATCGTTATAAGTTACATCCTATATCTACGTATCGTTTTACGTTATATCCTATATCTATATATCGTTATACGTTATATCCTAGGTCTACATACCGTTATACGTTATATCCTATATGTAGACAACGTTATACGTTATATCCTATATCTACGTATCGTTATACGTTATATCCTATATGTAGATATCGTTATACGTTTTATCCAATATCTGCATATCGTTATACGTTATATCCTATATCTACATAACGTTATACGTTATATCCTAAATGTAGATAACGTTTTACGTTATATCCTATATCTACGTATCGTTATACGTTATATCCTATATCTATGTATGGTTATACGTTATTTCTTATGTCTACATATCGTTATACTTTATATCATATATCTACGTATCGTTATACGTTATATCCTATATCTACGTATCGTTTTACGTTATATCCTATATCTGCATATCGTTACACGTTATATCCTAGGCCTACATACCGTTATACGTTATATCCTATATGTAGACAACGTTATACGTTATATCCTATATCTACGTATCGTTGTACGTTATATCCTATATGTAGGTACCTTTATACGTTATATCCAATATCTGCGTATCGTTATACGTTATATCCTATATCTACATATCGTTATACGTTATATCCTATGTCTACATGTCGTTATACGTTATATCCTATATCTAGATAACGTTATACGTTATATCCTACATCTACATATCGTTATACGTTATATCCTGTATGTAGATATCGTTATACGTTATATCCAATATCTGCATATCGTTATACGCTATATCCTATATCTACATATCGTTATACGTTATATTCTATATGTAGATAACGTTTTACGTTATATCCTATATCTACGTATCGTTATACGTTATTTCCTATGTCTACATATCGTTATACGTTATATCATATATCTACGTATCGTTGTACGTTATATCCTATATCTACGTATCGTTTTACGTTATATCCTATATCTACATATCGTTATACGTTATATCCTATGTCTACATATCGTTATACATTATATGCCTTATGTAGACAACGTTATACGTTATATCCTATATGTAGATATCGTTATACGTTTTATCCAATATCTGCATATCGTTATACGTTATATCCTATATCTACATAACGTTATACGTTATATCCTATATGTAGATAACGTTTTACGTTATATCCTATATCTACGTATCGTTATACGTTATATCCTATATCTATGTATGGTTATACGTTATTTCCTATGTCTACATATCGTTATACTTTATATCATATATCTACGTATCGTTATACGTTATATCCTATATCTACGTATCGTTTTACGTTATATCCTATATCTACGTATCGTTATACGTTATATCCTATATCTACATATCGTTATACGTTATATCCTATATCTACAGATCGTTATACGTTATATCCTATATCTACGTATCGTTATACGTTATATCCTATATGTAGATAACGTTATACGTTATATCCTACATCTACACATCGTTATACGTTATATCGTATATGTAGATACCTTTATACGTTATATCCAATATCTGCATATCGTTATACGTTATATCCTATATCTACGTATCGTTATACGTTATGTCCTATATGTAGATAACGTTATACGTTATATCCTACGTCTACATATCGTTATACGTTATATCCTATATCTGCATATTGTTATACGTTATATCCAATATCTGCATATCGTTATACGTTATATCCTATGTCTACATATCGTTATACGTTATATCCTATATGTAGGTAACGTTATACGTTATATCCTATATGTAGATACCTTTCTACGTTATATCCAATATCTACATATCGTTATACGTTATATCCTATATCTACGTATCGTTATACGTTATATCCTATATGTAGATAACGTTTTACGTTATATCCTACATATACATATCGTTATACGTTATATCCTATATGTAGATATCTTTATACGTTATATCCAATATCTGCATATCGTTATACGTTATATCCTATATCTACATATCGTTATACGTTATATCCTATGTCTACATATCGTTATACGTTATATCCTTTATGTAGATAACGTTATACGTTATATCCTATATCTACATATCGCTATACGTTATATCCTATATCTGCATATTGTTATACGTTATAGCCTATATCTACATATCGTTATACGTTATATCCTATGTCTACATATCGTTATACGTTATATCCTATATGTAGATAACGTTATACGTTATATCCTATATCTACGTATCGTTGTACGCTATATCCTATGTCTACATATCGTTATACGTTATATCCTATATGTAGATAACGTTATACGTTATATCCTATATCTACGTATCGTTGTACGCTATATCCTGTATCTACATATCGTTATACGTTATATCCTATGTCTACATATCGTTATACGTTATATCCTATATCTGCATATTGTTATACGTTATATCCTATATCTACTTATCGTTATACGTTATATCCTATATGTAGATAACGTTTTACGTTATATCCTATATCTACGTATCGTTATACGTTATATCCAATATGTAGATAACGTTATACGTTATATCCTATATCTACGTATCGTTGTACGTTATATCCTATATCTGCATATTGTTATACGTTATATCCTATATCTACATATCGTTATACGTTATATCCTATGTCTACATGTCGTTATACGTTATATCCTATATGTAGATAACGTTATACGTTATATCCTATATCTACGTATCGTTGTACGCTATATCCTATGTCTGCATATTGTTATACGTTATAGCCTATATCTACATATTGTTATACGTTATATCCTATGTCTACATATCGTTATACGTTATATCCTATATGTAGATAACGTTATACGTTATATCCTATATCTACGTATCGTTGTACGCTATATCCTATGTCTACATATCGTTATACGTTATATCCTATATGTAGATAACGTTATACGTTATATCCTATATCTACGTATCGTTATACGCTATATCCTGTATCTACATATCGTTATACGTTATATCCTACATCTACGTATCGTTATACGTTATATCCTATGTCTACATATCGTTATACGTTATATCCTATATCTGCATATTGTTATACGTTATATCCTATATCTACTTATCGTTATACGTTATATCCTATATCTGCATATTGTTATACGTTATATCCTATATCTACTTATCGTTATACGTTATATCCTATATGTAGATAACGTTTTACGTTATATCCTATATCTACGTATCGTTATACGTTATATCCAATATGTAGATAACGTTATACGTTATATCCTATGTCTACATATCGCTATACGTTATATCCTATATCTGCATATTGTTATACGTTATAGCCTATATCTACATATTGTTATACGTTATATCCTATGTCTACATATCGTTATACGTTATATCCTATATGTAGATAACGTTATACGTTATATCCTATATCTACGTATCGTTGTACGCTATATCCTATGTCTACATATCGTTATACGTTATATCCTATGTCTACATATCGATATACGTTATATCCAATATGTAGATAACGTTATACGTTATATCCTATATCTACGTATCGTTGTACGTTATATCCTATATCTGCATATCGTTATACGTTATATCCTATATCTGCATATTGTTATACGTTATATCCTATATCTACTTATCGTTATACGTTATATCCTATATGTAGATAACGTTTTACGTTATATCCTGTATCTACATATCGTTATACGTTATATCCTATGTCTACATATCGTTATACGTTATATCCTATATCTGCATATTGTTATACGTTATATCCTATATCTACTTATCGTTATACGTTATATCCTATATGTAGATAACGTTTTACGTTATATCCTACATCTACGTATCGTTATACGTTATATCCAATATGTAGATAACGTTATACGTTATATCCTATATCTACGTATCGTTGTACGTTATATCCTATATCTACATATCGTTATACGTTATATCCTACATCTACGTATCGTTATACGTTATATCCTATGTCTACATATCGCTATACGTTATATCCTATATCTGCATATTGTTATACGTTATAGCCTATATCTACATATTGTTATACGTTATATCCTATGTCTACATATCGTTATACGTTATATCCCATATGTAGATAACGTTATACGTTATATCCTACATCTACACATCGTTATACGTTATATCGTATATGTAGATACCTTTATACGTTATATCCAATATCTGCATATCGATATACGTTATATCCTATATCTACGTATCGTTATACGCTATATCCTGTATCTACATATCGTTATACGTTATATCCTATGTCTACATATCGTTATACGTTATATCCTATATCTGGATATTGTTATACGTTATATCCTATATCTACTTATCGTTATACGTTATATCCTATATGTAGATAACGTTTTACGTTATATCCTATGTCTACGTATCGTTATACGTTGTATCCTATATGTAGACAACGTTATAAGTTATATCCTATATCTACGTACCGTTATACGTTATATCCAATATCTGCATATCGTTATACGTTATATCCTATATCTACGTATCGTTATACGTTATGTCTTATATGTAGATAACGTTATACGTTATATCCTATGTCTACATATCGCTATACGTTATATCCAATATGTAGATAACGTTATACGTTATATCCTATATCTAGGTATCGTTGTACGTCATATTCTATATATACGTATCGTTATACGTTATATCCTATGTCTACATATCGTTATACGTTATATCCTATATCTACGTATCGTTATACGTTATATCCTATATGTAGATATCTTTATACGTTATATCCAATATCTGCATATCGTTATACGTTATATCCTATGTCTACATATCGTTATACGTTATATCCTATATGTAGATAACGTTATACGTTATATCCTATATCTACGTATCGTTGTACGCTATATCCTATGTCTACATATCGTTATGCGTTATATCCTATATGTAGATAACGTTATACGTTATATCCTATATCTACGTATCGTTGTACGCTATATCCTATATCTACATATCGTTATACGATATATCCTATATGTAGATATCTTTATACGTTATATCCAATATCTGCATATCGTTATACGTTATATCCTATATCTACTTATCGTTATACGTTATATCCTATATGTAGATAACGTTTTACGTTATATCCTATATCTACGTATCGTTATACGTTATATCCAATATGTAGATAACGTTATACGTTATATCCTATATCTAGGTATCGTTGTACGTCATATTCTATATATACGTATCGTTATACGTTATATCCTATGTCTACATATCGTTATACGTTATATCCTATATCTACGTATCGTTATACGTTATATCCTATATGTAGATATCTTTATACGTTATATCCAATATCTGCATATCGTTATACGTTATATCCTATATCTACGTATCGTTATACGTTATGTCCTATATGTAGATAACGTTATACGTTATATCCTATGTCTACATATCGCTATACGTTATATCCTATATCTGCATATTGTTATACGTTATAGCCTATATCTACATATCGTTATACGTTATATCCTATGTCTACATATCGTTATACGTTATATCCTATATGTAGATAACGATATTCGTTATATCCTATATCTACGTATCGTTGTACGCTATATCCTATATCTACATATCGTTATACGTTATATCCTATGTCTACATATCGTTATACGTTATATCCTATATCTACGTATCGTTATACGTTATATCCTATATGTAGATATCTTTATACGTTATATCGTATATCTACGTATCGTTATACGTTATATCCTATATGTAGATAACGTTTTACGTTATATCCTACATATACATATCGTTATACGTTATATCCTATATGTAGATATCTTTGTACGTTATATCCAATATCTGCATATCGTTATACGTTATATCCTATATCTACATATCGTTATACGTTATATCCTATGTCTACATATCGATATACGTTATATCGTATATGTAGATAACGTTATACGTTATATCCTATATCTACGTATCGTTGTACGCTATATCCTATGTCTACATATCGTTATACGATATATCCTATATGTAGATATCGTTATACGTTATATCGTATATCTAGATAACGTTATACGTTATATCCTATATCTACATATCCTTATACGTTATATCCTATATCTACGTATCGTTATACGTTATATCCTATATGTAGATATCGTTATACGTTTTATCCAATATCTGCATATCGTTATACGTTATATCCTATATCTACATAACGTTATACGTTATATCCTATATGTAGATAACGTTTTACGTTATATCCTATATCTACGTATCGTTATACGTTATATCCTATATCTATGTATGGTTATACGTTATTTCCTATGTCTACATATCGTTATACTTTATATCATATATCTACGTATCGTTATACGTTATATCCTATGTCTACATAACGTCATACGTTATATCCTATATGTAGATAACGTTTTACGTTATATCCTATATCTACGTATCGTTATACGTTATATCCTATATCTATGTATGGTTATACGTTATTTCCTATGTCTACATATCGTTATACTTTATATCACATATCTACGTATCGTTATACGTTATATCCTATATCTACGTATCGTTTTACGTTATATCCTATATCTACATATCGTTATACGTTATATCCTAGCTCTACCTACCGTTATACGTTATATCCTATATGTAGACAATGTTATACGTTATATCCTATATCTACGTATCGTTGTACGTTATATCCTATATGTAGGTATCTTTATACGTTATATCCAATATCTGCATATCGTTATACGTTATATCCTATATCTACATATCGTTATACGTTATATCCTATGTCTACATGTCATTATACGTTATATCCTATATCTAGATAACGTTATACGTTATATCCTACATCTACATATCGTTATACGTTATATCCTGTATGTAGATATCGTTATACGTTATATCCAATATCTGCATATCTTTATACGCTATATCCTATATCTACATATCGTTATACGTTATATTCTATATGTAGATAACGTTTTACGTTATATCCTATATCTACGTATCGTTATACGTTATTTCCTATGTCTACATATCGTTATACGTTATATCATATATCTACGTATCGTTGTACGTTATATCCTATATCTACGTATCGTTTTACGTTATATCCTATATCTACATATCGTTATACGTTATATCCTATGTCTACATATCGTTATACATTATATGCCTTATGTAGACAACGTTATACGTTATATCCTATATGTAGATATCGTTATACGTTATATCCTATGTCTACATATCGTTATACATTATATGCCTTATGTAGACAACGTTATACGTTATATCCTATATGTAGATATCGTTATACGTTTTATCCAATATCTGCATATCGTTATACGTTATATCCTAAATCTACATAACGTTATACGTTATATCCTATATGTAGATAACGTTTTACGTTATATCCTATATCTACGTATCGTTATACGTTATATCCTATATCTATGTACGGTTATACGTTATTTCCTATGTCTACATATCGTTATACGTTATATCCTATATCTACGTATCGTTATACGTTATATCCTATATGTAGATAACGTTATACGTTATATCCTACATCTACACATCGTTATACGTTATATCGTATATGTAGATACCTTTATACGTTATATCCAATATCTGCATATCGTTATACGTTATATCCTATATCTACGTATCGTTATACGTTATGTCCTATATGTAGATAACGTTATACGTTATATCCTACGTCTACATATCGTTATACGTTATATCCTATATCTGCATATTGTTATACGTTATATCCAATATCTGCATATCGTTATACGTTATATCCTATGTCTACATATCGTTATACGTTATATCCTATATGTAGATAACGTTATACGTTATATCCTATATCTACGTATCGTTGTACGCTATATCCTATGTCCACATATCGTTATACGTTATATCCTATCTGTAGATACCTTTGTACGTTATATCCAATATCTACATATCGTTATACGTTATATCCTATATCTACGTATCGTTATACGTTATATCCTATATGTAGATAACGTTTTACGTTATATCCTACATATACATATCGTTATACGTTATATGCTATATGTAGATATCTTTATACGTTATATCCAATATCTGCATATCGTTATACGTTATATCCTCTATCTACATATCGCTATACGTTATATCCTATGTCTACATATCGTTATACGTTATATCCTTTATGTAGATAACGTTATACGTTATATCCTATATCTACATATCGCTATACGTTATATCCTATATCTGCATATTGTTATACGTTATAGCCTATATCTACATATCGTTATACGTTATATCCTATGTCTACATATCGTTATACGTTATATCCTATATGTAGATAACGTTATACGTTATATCCTATATCTACGTATCGTTGTACGCTATATCCTATGTCTACATATCGTTATACGTTATATCCTATATGTAGATAACGTTATACGTTATATCCTATATCTACGTATCGTTGTACGCTATATCCTGTATCTACATATCGTTATACGTTATATCCTATGTCTACATATCGTTATACGTTATATCCTATATCTGCATATTGTTATACGTTATATCCTATATCTACTTATCGTTATACGTTATATCCTATATGTAGATAACGTTTTACGTTATATCCTATATCTACGTATCGTTATACGTTATATCCAATATGTAGATAACGTTATACGTTATATCCTATATCTACGTATCGTTGTACGTTATATCCTATATCTGCATATTGTTATACGTTATAGCCTATATCTACATATCGTTATACGTTATATCCTATGTCTACATGTCGTTATACGTTATATCCTATATGTAGATAACGTTATACGTTATATCCTATATCTACGTATCGTTGTACGCTATATCCTATGCCTACATATCGTTATACGGTATATCCTATATGTAGATAACGTTATACGTTTTATCCTATATCTACGTATCGTTGTACGCTATATCCTGTATCTACAAATCGTTATACGTTATATCCTATGTCTACATATCGTTATACGTTATATCCTATATGTAGATAACGTTATACGTTATATCCTATATCTACGTATCGTTGTACGCTATATCCTATGTCTACATATCGTTATACGTTATATCCAATATGTAGATAACGTTATACGTTATATCCTATATCTACGTATCGTTGTACGTTATATCCTATATCTGCATATCGTTATACGTTATATCCTATATCTGCATATTGTTATACGTTATATCCTATATCTACTTATCGTTATACGTTATATCCTATATGTAGATAACGTTTTACGTTATATCCTGTATCTACATATCGTTATACGTTATATCCTATGTCTACATATCGTTATACGTTATATCCTATATCTGCATATTGTTATACGTTATATCCTATATCTACTTATCGTTATACGTTATATCCTATATGTAGATAACGTTTTACGTTATATCCTACATCTACGTATCGTTATACGTTATATCCAATATGTAGATAACGTTATACGTTATATCCTATATCTACGTATCGTTGTACGTTATATCCTATATCTACATATCGTTATACGTTATATCCTACATCTACGTATCGTTATACGTTATATCCTATGTCTACATATCGCTATACGTTATATCCTATATCTGCATATTGTTATACGTTATAGCCTATATCTACATATTGTTATACGTTATATCCTATGTCTACATATCGTTATACGTTATATCCCATATGTAGATAACGTTATACGTTATATCCTACATCTACACATCGTTATACGTTATATCGTATATGTAGATACCTTTATACGTTATATCCAATATCTGCATATCGATATACGTTATATCCTATATCTACGTATCGTTATACGCTATATCCTGTATCTACATATCGTTATACGTTATATCCTATGTCTACATATCGTTATACGTTATATCCTATATCTGGATATTGTTATACGTTATATCCTATATCTACTTATCGTTATACGTTATATCCTATATGTAGATAACGTTTTACGTTATATCCTATGTCTACGTATCGTTATACGTTGTATCCTATATGTAGACAACGTTATAAGTTATATCCTATATCTACGTACCGTTATACGTTATATCCAATATCTGCATATCGTTATACGTTATATCCTATATCTACGTATCGTTATACGTTATGTCTTATATGTAGATAACGTTATACGTTATATCCTATGTCTACATATCGCTATACGTTATATCCAATATGTAGATAACGTTATACGTTATATCCTATATCTAGGTATCGTTGTACGTCATATTCTATATATACGTATCGTTATACGTTATATCCTATGTCTACATATCGTTATACGTTATATCCTATATCTACGTATCGTTATACGTTATATCCTATATGTAGATATCTTTATACGTTATATCCAATATCTGCATATCGTTATACGTTATATCCTATGTCTACATATCGTTATACGTTATATCCTATATGTAGATAACGTTATACGTTATATCCTATATCTACGTATCGTTGTACGCTATATCCTATGTCTACATATCGTTATGCGTTATATCCTATATGTAGATAACGTTATACGTTATATCCTATATCTACGTATCGTTGTACGCTATATCCTATATCTACATATCGTTATACGATATATCCTATATGTAGATATCTTTATACGTTATATCCAATATCTGCATATCGTTATACGTTATATCCTATATCTACTTATCGTTATACGTTATATCCTATATGTAGATAACGTTTTACGTTATATCCTATATCTACGTATCGTTATACGTTATATCCAATATGTAGATAACGTTATACGTTATATCCTATATCTAGGTATCGTTGTACGTCATATTCTATATATACGTATCGTTATACGTTATATCCTATGTCTACATATCGTTATACGTTATATCCTATATCTACGTATCGCTATACGTTATATCCTATATGTAGATATCTTTATACGTTATATCCAATATCTGCATATCGTTATACGTTATATCCTATATCTACGTATCGTTATACGTTATGTCCTATATGTAGATAACGTTATACGTTATATCCTATGTCTACATATCGCTATACGTTATATCCTATATCTGCATATTGTTATACGTTATAGCCTATATCTACATATCGTTATACGTTATATCCTATGTCTACATATCGTTATACGTTATATCCTATATGTAGATAACGATATTCGTTATATCCTATATCTACGTATCGTTGTACGCTATATCCTATATCTACATATCGTTATACGTTATATCCTATGTCTACATATCGTTATACGTTATATCCTATATCTACGTATCGTTATACGTTATATCCTATATGTAGATATCTTTATACGTTATATCGTATATCTACGTATCGTTATACGTTATATCCTATATGTAGATAACGTTTTACGTTATATCCTACATATACATATCGTTATACGTTATATCCTATATGTAGATATCTTTGTACGTTATATCCAATATCTGCATATCGTTATACGTTATATCCTATATCTACATATCGTTATACGTTATATCCTATGTCTACATATCGATATACGTTATATCGTATATGTAGATAACGTTATACGTTATATCCTATATCTACGTATCGTTGTACGCTATATCCTATGTCTACATATCGTTATACGATATATCCTATATGTAGATATCGTTATACGTTATATCGTATATCTAGATAACGTTATACGTTATATCCTATATCTACATATCCTTATACGTTATATCCTATATCTACGTATCGTTATACGTTATATCCTATATGTAGATATCGTTATACGTTTTATCCAATATCTGCATATCGTTATACGTTATATCCTATATCTACATAACGTTATACGTTATATCCTATATGTAGATAACGTTTTACGTTATATCCTATATCTACGTATCGTTATACGTTATATCCTATATCTATGTATGGTTATACGTTATTTCCTATGTCTACATATCGTTATACTTTATATCATATATCTACGTATCGTTATACGTTATATCCTATGTCTACATAACGTTATACGTTATATCCTATATGTAGATAACGTTTTACGTTATATCCTATATCTACGTATCGTTATACGTTATATCCTATATCTATGTATGGTTATACGTTATTTCCTATGTCTACATATCGTTATACTTTATATCATATATCTACGTATCGTTATACGTTATATCCTATATCTACGTATCGTTTTACGTTATATCCTATATCTACATATCGTTATACGTTATATCCTAGCTCTACCTACCGTTATACGTTATATCCTATATGTAGACAATGTTATACGTTATATCCTATATCTACGTATCGTTGTACGTTATATCCTATATGTAGGTATCTTTATACGTTATATCCAATATCTGCATATCGTTATACGTTATATCCTATATCTACATATCGTTATACGTTATATCCTATGTCTACATGTCATTATACGTTATATCCTATATCTAGATAACGTTATACGTTATATCCTACATCTACATATCGTTATACGTTATATCCTGTATGTAGATATCGTTATACGTTATATCCAATATCTGCATATCTTTATACGCTATATCCTATATCTACATATCGTTATACGTTATATTCTATATGTAGATAACGTTTTACGTTATATCCTATATCTACGTATCGTTATACGTTATTTCCTATGTCTACATATCGTTATACGTTATATCATATATCTACGTATCGTTGTACGTTATATCCTATATCTACGTATCGTTTTACGTTATATCCTATATCTACATATCGTTATACGTTATATCCTATGTCTACATATCGTTATACATTATATGCCTTATGTAGACAACGTTATACGTTATATCCTATATGTAGATATCGTTATACGTTATATCCTATGTCTACATATCGTTATACATTATATGCCTTATGTAGACAACGTTATACGTTATATCCTATATGTAGATATCGTTATACGTTTTATCCAATATCTGCATATCGTTATACGTTATATCCTATATCTACATAACGTTATACGTTATATCCTATATGTAGATAACGTTTTACGTTATATCCTATATCTACGTATCGTTATACGTTATATCCTATATCTATGTACGGTTATACGTTATTTCCTATGTCTACATATCGTTATACGTTATATCCTATATCTACGTATCGTTATACGTTATATCCTATATGTAGATAACGTTATACGTTATATCCTACATCTACACATCGTTATACGTTATATCGTATATGTAGATACCTTTATACGTTATATCCAATATCTGCATATCGTTATACGTTATATCCTATATCTACGTATCGTTATACGTTATGTCCTATATGTAGATAACGTTATACGTTATATCCTACGTCTACATATCGTTATACGTTATATCCTATATCTGCATATTGTTATACGTTATATCCAATATCTGCATATCGTTATACGTTATATCCTATGTCTACATATCGTTATACGTTATATCCTATATGTAGATAACGTTATACGTTATATCCTATATCTACGTATCGTTGTACGCTATATCCTATGTCCACATATCGTTATACATTATATCCTATCTGTAGATACCTTTGTACGTTATATCCAATATCTACATATCGTTATACGTTATATCCTATATCTACGTATCGTTATACGTTATATCCTATATGTAGATAACGTTTTACGTTATATCCTACATATACATATCGTTATACGTTATATCCTATATGTAGATATCTTTATACGTTATATCCAATATCTGCATATCGTTATACGTTATATCCTCTATCTACATATCGCTATACGTTATATCCTATGTCTACATATCGTTATACGTTATATCCTTTATGTAGATAACGTTATACGTTATATCCTATATCTACATATCGCTATACGTTATATCCTATATCTGCATATTGTTATACGTTATAGCCTATATCTACATATCGTTATACGTTATATCCTATGTCTACATATCGTTATACGTTATATCCTATATGTAGATAACGTTATACGTTATATCCTATATCTACGTATCGTTGTACGCTATATCCTATGTCTACATATCGTTATACGTTATATCCTATATGTAGATAACGTTATACGTTATATCCTATATCTACGTATCGTTGTACGCTATATCCTGTATCTACATATCGTTATACGTTATATCCTATGTCTACATATCGTTATACGTTATATCCTATATCTGCATATTGTTATACGTTATATCCTATATCTACTTATCGTTATACGTTATATCCTATATGTAGATAACGTTTTACGTTATATCCTATATCTACGTATCGTTATACGTTATATCCAATATGTAGATAACGTTATACGTTATATCCTATATCTACGTATCGTTGTACGTTATATCCTATATCTGCATATTGTTATACGTTATAGCCTATATCTACATATCGTTATACGTTATATCCTATGTCTACATGTCGTTATACGTTATATCCTATATGTAGATAACGTTATACGTTATATCCTATATCTACGTATCGTTGTACGCTATATCCTATGCCTACATATCGTTATACGGTATATCCTATATGTAGATAACGTTATACGTTTTATCCTATATCTACGTATCGTTGTACGCTATATCCTGTATCTACAAATCGTTATACGTTATATCCTATGTCTACATATCGTTATACGTTATATCCTATATCTGTATATTGTTATACGTTATATCCTATATCTACTTATCGTTATACGTTATATCCTATATGTAGATAACGTTTTACGTTATATCCTATATCTACGTATCGTTATACGTTTTATCCAATATGTAGATAACGTTATACGTTATATCCTATATCTACGTATCGTTGTACGTTATATCCTATACCTACATATCGTTATACGTTATATCCTACATCTACGTACCGTTATACGTTATATCCTATGTCTACATATCGTTATACGTTATATCCTATATCTGCATATTGTTATACGTTATATCCTATATCTACTTATCGTTATACGTTATATCCTATATGTAGATAACGTTTTACGTTATATCCTATATCTACGTATCGTTATACGATATATCCAATATGTAGATAACGTTATACGTTATATCCTATACCTACGTATCGTTGTACGTTATATCCTATATCTAGATATCTTTATACGTTATATCCAATATCTGCATATCCTTATACGTTATATCCTATATCTACTTATCGTTATACGTTATATCCTATATGTAGATAACGTTTTACGTTATATCCTATATCTACGTATCGTTATACGTTATATCCAATATGTAGATAACGTTATACGTTATATCCTATATCTACGTATCGTTATACGGTATATCCTATATGTAGATATCGTTATACGTTTTATCCAATATCTGCATATCGTTATACGTTATATCCTATATCTACATAACGTTATACGTTATATCCTATATGTAGATAACGTTTTACGTTATATCCTATATGTAGGTATCTTTATACGTTATATCCAATATCTGCATATCGTTATACGTTATATCCTATATCTACATATCGTTATACGTTATATCCTATATGTAGATAACGTTATACGTTATATCCTATATCTACGTATCGTTGTACGCTATATCCTGTATCTACATATCGTTATACGTTATATCCTATGTCTACATATCGTTATACGTTATATCCTATATCTGCATATCTTTATACGCTATATCCTATATCTACATATCGTTATACGTTTTATCCAATATCTGCATATCGTTATACGTTATATCCTATATCTACATAACGTTATACGTTATATCCTATATGTAGATAACGTTTTACGTTATATCCTATATCTACGTATCGTTATACGTTATATCCTATATCTACATATCGTTATACGTTCTATCCTATGTCTACGTGTCATTATACGTTATATCCTATATCTAGATATCGTTATACGTTATATCGTATATCTAGATAACGTTATACGTTATATCCTATATCTACATATCCTTATACGTTATATCCTATATCTACGTATCGTTATACGTTATATCCTATATGTAGATATCGTTATACGTTTTATCCAATATCTGCATATCGTTATACGTTATATCCTATATCTACATAACGTTATACGTTATATCCTATATGTAGATAACGTTTTACGTTATATCCTATATCTACGTATCGTTATACGTTATATCCTATATCTATGTATGGTTATACGTTATTTCCTATGTCTACATATCGTTATACTTTATATCATATATCTACGTATCGTTATACGTTATATCCTATATCTACGTATCGTTTTACGTTATATCCTATATCTACATATCGTTATACGTTATATCCTAGCTCTACATACCGTTATACGTTATATCCTATATGTAGACAACGTTATACGTTATATCCTATATCTACGTATCGTTGTACGTTATATCCTATATGTAGGTATCTTTATACGTTATATCCAATATCTGCATATCGTTATACGTTATATCCTATATCTACATATCGTTATACGTTATATCCTATGTCTACATGTCATTATACGTTATATCCTATATCTAGATAACGTTATACGTTATATCCTACATCTACATATCGTTATACGTTATATCCTGTATGTAGATATCGTTATACGTTATATCCAATATCTGCATATCTTTATACGCTATATCCTATATCTACATATCGTTATACGTTATATTCTATATGTAGATAACGTTTTACGTTATATCCTATATCTACGTATCGTTATACGTTATTTCCTATGTCTACATATCGTTATACGTTATATCATATATCTACGTATCGTTGTACGTTATATCCTATATCTACGTATCGTTTTACGTTATATCCTATATCTACATATCGTTATACGTTATATCCTATGTCTACATATCGTTATACATTATATGCCTTATGTAGACAACGTTATACGTTATATCCTATATGTAGATATCGTTATACGTTATATCCTATGTCTACATATCGTTATACATTATATGCCTTATGTAGACAACGTTATACGTTATATCCTATATGTAGATATCGTTATACGTTTTATCCAATATCTGCATATCGTTATACGTTATATCCTATATCTACATAACGTTATACGTTATATCCTATATGTAGATAACGTTTTACGTTATATCCTATATCTACGTATCGTTATACGTTATATCCTATATCTATGTACGGTTATAAGTTATTTCCTATGTCTACATATCGTTATACGTTATATCCTATATCTACGTATCGTTATACGTTATATCCTATATGTAGATAACGTTATACGTTATATCCTACATCTACACATCGTTATACGTTATATCGTATATGTAGATACCTTTATACGTTATATCCAATATCTGCATATCGTTATACGTTATATCCTATATCTACGTATCGTTATACGTTATGTCCTATATGTAGATAACGTTATACGTTATATCCTACGTCTACATATCGTTATACGTTATATCCTATATCTGCATATTGTTATACGTTATATCCAATATCTGCATATCGTTATACGTTATATCCTATGTCTACATATCGTTATACGTTATATCCTATATGTAGATAACGTTATACGTTATATCCTATATCTACGCATCGTTGTACGCTATATCCTATGTCCACATATCGTTATACGTTATATCCTATCTGTAGATACCTTTGTACGTTATATCCAATATCTACATATCGTTATACGTTATATCCTATATCTACGTATCGTTATACGTTATATCCTATATGTAGATAACGTTTTACGTTATATCCTACATATACATATCGTTATACGTTATATCCTATATGTAGATATCTTTATACGTTATATCCAATATCTGCATATCGTCATACGTTATATCCTCTATCTACATATCGTTATACGTTATATCCTATGTCTACATATCGTTATACGTTATATCCTTTATGTAGATAACGTTATACGTTATATCCTATATCTACATATCGCTATACGTTATATCCTATATCTGCATATTGTTATACGTTATAGCCTATATCTACATATCGTTATACGTTATATCCTATGTCTACATATCGTTATACGTTATATCCTATATGTAGATAACGTTATACGTTATATCCTATATCTACGTATCGTTGTACGCTATATCCTATGTCTACATATCGTTATACGTTATATCCTATATGTAGATAACGTTATACGTTATATCCTATATCTACGTATCGTTGTACGCTATATCCTGTATCTGCATATTGTTATACGTTATAGCCTATATCTACATATCGTTATACGTTATATCCTATGTCTACATGTCGTTATACGTTATATCCTATATGTAGATAACGTTATACGTTATATCCTATATCTACGTATCGTTGTACGCTATATCCTATGCCTACATATCGTTATACGTTATATCCTATATGTAGATAACGTTATACGTTTTATCCTATATCTACGTATCGTTGTACGCTATATCCTGTATCTACAAATCGTTATACGTTATATCCTATGTCTACATATCGTTATACGTTATATCCTATATCTGTATATTGTTATACGTTATATCCTATATCTACTTATCGTTATACGTTATATCCTATATGTAGATAACGTTTTACGTTATATCCTATATCTACGTATCGTTATACGTTTTATCCAATATGTAGATAACGTTATACGTTATATCCTATATCTACGTATCGTTGTACGTTATATCCTATACCTACATATCGTTATACGTTATATCCTACATCTACGTACCGTTATACGTTATATCCTATGTCTACATATCGTTATACGTTATATCCTATATCTGCATATTGTTATACGTTATATCCTATATCTACTTATCGTTATACGTTATATCCTATATGTAGATAACGTTTTACGTTATATCCTATATCTACGTATCGTTATACGATATATCCAATATGTAGATAACGTTATACGTTATATCCTATACCTACGTATCGTTGTACGTTATATCCTATATCTAGATATCTTTATACGTTATATCCAATATCTGCATATCCTTATACGTTATATCCTATATCTACTTATCGTTATACGTTATATCCTATATGTAGATAACGTTTTACGTTATATCCTATATCTACGTATCGTTATACGTTATATCCAATATGTAGATAACGTTATACGTTATATCCTATATGTAGACAACGTTATACGTTATATCCTATATCTACGTATCGTTGTACGTTATATCCTATATGTAGGTATCTTCATACGTTATATCCAATATCTGCATATCGTTATACGTTATATCCTATATCTACATATCGTTATACGTTCTATCCTATGTCTACGTGTCATTATACGTTATATCCTATATCTAGATAACGTTATACGTTATATCCTACATCTACATATCGTTATACGTTATATCCTGTATGTAGATATCGTTATACGTTATATCCAATATCTGCATATCTTTATACGCTATATCCTATATCTACATATCGTTATACGTTATATTCTATATGTAGATAACGTTTTACGTTATATCCTATATCTACGTATCGTTATACGTTATTTCCTATGTCTACATATCGTTATACGTTATATCATATATCTACGTATCGTTGTACGTTATATCCTATATCTACGTATCGTTTTACGTTATATCCTATATCTACATATCGTTATACGTTATATCCTATATCTACAGATCGTTATACGTTATATCCTATATCTACGTATCGTTATACATTATATGCCTTATGTAGACAACGTTATACGTTATATCCTATATGTAGATATCGTTATACGTTATATCCTATGTCTACATATCGTTATACATTATATGCCTTATGTAGACAACGTTATACGTTATATCCTATATGTAGATATCGTTATACGTTTTATCCAATATCTGCATATCGCTATACGTTATATCCTATATCTACATAACGTTATACGTTATATCCTATATGTAGATAACGTTTTACGTTATATCCTATATCTACGTATCGTTATACGTCATATCCTATATCTATGTATGGTTATACGTTATTTCCTATGTCTACATATCGTTATACTTTATATCATATATCTACGTATCGTTATACGTTATATCCTATATCTACGTATCGTTTTACGTTATATCCTATATAGAGATAACGTTTTACGTTATATCCTATATCTACGTATCGTTATACGTTATATCCTATATCTACATATCGTTATACGTTATATCCTATATCTACAGATCGTTATACGTTATATCCTATATCTACGTATCGTTATACGTTATATCCTGTATGTAGATAACGTTATACGTTATATCCTACATCTACACATCGTTATACGTTATATCGTATATGTAGATACCTTTATACGTTATATCCAATATCTGCATATCGTTATACGTTATATCGTATATCTACGTATCGTTATACGTTATGTCCTATATGTAGATAACGTTATACGTTATATCCTACGTCTACATATCGTTATACGTTATATCCTATATCTGCATATTGTTATACGTTATATCCAATATCTGCATACCGTTATACGTTATATCCTATATCTACATATCGTTATACGTTATATCCTATATGTAGATAACGTTATACGTCATATCCTATATCTACGTATCGTTGTACGCTATATCCTGTATCTACAAATCGTTATACGTTATATCCTATGTCTACATATCGTTATACGTTATATCCTATATCTGTATATTGTTATACGTTATATCCTATATCTACTTATCGTTATACGTTATATCCTATATGTAGATAACGTTTTACGTTATATCCTATATCTACGTATCGTTATACGTTTTATCCAATATGTAGATAACGTTATACGTTATATCCTATATCTACGTATCGTTGTACGTTATATCCTATACCTACATATCGTTATACGTTATATCCTACATCTACGTACCGTTATACGTTATATCCTATGTCTACATATCGTTATACGTTATATCCTATATCTGCATATTGTTATACGTTATATCCTATATCTACTTATCGTTATACGTTATATCCTATATGTAGATAACGTTTTACGTTATATCCTATATCTACGTATCGTTATACGATATATCCAATATGTAGATAACGTTATACGTTATATCCTATACCTACGTATCGTTGTACGTTATATCCTATATCTAGATATCTTTATACGTTATATCCAATATCTGCATATCCTTATACGTTATATCCTATATCTACTTATCGTTATACGTTATATCCTATATGTAGATAACGTTTTACGTTATATCCTATATCTACGTATCGTTATACGTTATATCCAATATGTAGATAACGTTATACGTTATATCCTATATGTAGACAACGTTATACGTTATATCCTATATCTACGTATCGTTGTACGTTATATCCTATATGTAGGTATCTTCATACGTTATATCCAATATCTGCATATCGTTATACGTTATATCCTATATCTACATATCGTTATACGTTCTATCCTATGTCTACGTGTCATTATACGTTATATCCTATATCTAGATAACGTTATACGTTATATCCTACATCTACATATCGTTATACGTTATATCCTGTATGTAGATATCGTTATACGTTATATCCAATATCTGCATATCTTTATACGCTATATCCTATATCTACATATCGTTATACGTTATATTCTATATGTAGATAACGTTTTACGTTATATCCTATATCTACGTATCGTTATACGTTATTTCCTATGTCTACATATCGTTATACGTTATATCATATATCTACGTATCGTTGTACGTTATATCCTATATCTACGTATCGTTTTACGTTATATCCTATATCTACATATCGTTATACGTTATATCCTATATCTACAGATCGTTATACGTTATATCCTATATCTACGTATCGTTATACATTATATGCCTTATGTAGACAACGTTATACGTTATATCCTATATGTAGATATCGTTATACGTTATATCCTATGTCTACATATCGTTATACATTATATGCCTTATGTAGACAACGTTATACGTTATATCCTATATGTAGATATCGTTATACGTTTTATCCAATATCTGCATATCGCTATACGTTATATCCTATATCTACATAACGTTATACGTTATATCCTATATGTAGATAACGTTTTACGTTATATCCTATATCTACGTATCGTTATACGTCATATCCTATATCTATGTATGGTTATACGTTATTTCCTATGTCTACATATCGTTATACTTTATATCATATATCTACGTATCGTTATACGTTATATCCTATATCTACGTATCGTTTTACGTTATATCCTATATAGAGATAACGTTTTACGTTATATCCTATATCTACGTATCGTTATACGTTATATCCTATATCTACATATCGTTATACGTTATATCCTATATCTACAGATCGTTATACGTTATATCCTATATCTACGTATCGTTATACGTTATATCCTGTATGTAGATAACGTTATACGTTATATCCTACATCTACACATCGTTATACGTTATATCGTATATGTAGATACCTTTATACGTTATATCCAATATCTGCATATCGTTATACGTTATATCCTATATCTACGTATCGTTATACGTTATGTCCTATATGTAGATAACGTTATACGTTATATCCTACGTCTACATATCGTTATACGTTATATCCTATATCTGCATATTGTTATACGTTATATCCAATATCTGCATACCGTTATACGTTATATCCTATATCTACATATCGTTATACGTTATATCCTATATGTAGATAACGTTATACGTCATATCCTATATCTACGTATCGTTGTACGCTATATCCTATGTCCACATATCGTTATACGTTATATCCTATATGTAGATACCTTTGTACGTTATATCCAATATCTACATATCGTTATACGTTATATCCTATATCTACGTATCGTTATACGTTATATCCTATATGTAGATAACGTTTTACGTTATATCCTACATATACATATCGTTATACGTTATATCCTATATGTAGATATCTTTATACGTTATATCCAATATCTGCATATCGTTATACGTTATATCCTCTATCTACATATCGTTATACGTTATATCCTATGTCTACATATCGTTATACGTTATATCCTTTATGTAGATAACGTTATACGTTATATCCTATATCTACATATCGCTATACGTTATATCCTATATCTGCATATTGTTATACGTTATAGCCTATATCTACATATCGTTATACGTTATATCCTACGTCTACATATCGTTATACGTTATATCCTATATGTAGATAACGTTATTCGTTATATCCTATATCTACGTATCGTTGTACGCTATATCCTATGTCTACATATCGTTATACGTTATATCCTATATGTAGATAACGTTATACGTTATATCCTATATCTACGTATCGTTGTACGCTATATCCTGTATCTACATATCGTTATACGTTATATCCTATGTCTACATATCGTTATACGTTATATCCTATATCTGCATATTGTTATACGTTATATCCTATATCTACTTATCGTTATACGTTATATCCTATATGTAGATAACGTTTTACGTTATATCCTATATCTACGTATCGTTATACGTTATATCCAATATGTAGATAACGTTATACGTTATATCCTATATCTACGTATCGTTGTACGTTATATCCTATATCTGCATATTGTTATACGCTATAGCCTATATCTACATATCGTTATACGTTATATCCTATGTCTACATGTCGTTATACGTTATATCCTATATGTAGATAACGTTATACGTTATATCCTATATCTACGTATCGTTGTACGCTATATCCTATGTCTACATATCGTTATACGTTATATCCTATATGTAGATAACGTTATACGTTTTATCCTATATCTACGTATCGTTGTACGCTATATCCTGTATCTACAAATCGCTTTACGTTATATCCTATGTCTACATATCGTTATACGTTATATCCTATATCTGCATATTGTTATACGTTATATCCTATATCTACTTATCGTTATACGTTATATCCTATATGTAGATAACGTTTTACGTTATATCCTATATCTACGTATCGTTATACGTTTTATCCAATATGTAGATAACGTTATACGTTATATCCTATATCTACGTATCGTTGTACGTTATATCCTATACCTACATATCGTTATACGTTATATCCTACATCTACGTATCGTTATACGTTATATCCTATGTCTACATATCGTTATACGTTATATCCTATATGTAGATAACGTTATACGTTATATCCTATATCTACGTATCGTTGTACGCTATATCCTATGTCTACATATCGTTATACGTTATATCCTATGTCTACATATCGTTATACGTTATATCCTTTATGTAGATAACGTTATACGTTATATCCTATATCTACATATCGCTATACGTTATATCCTATATCTGCATATCGTTATACGTTATATCCTACATCTACGTATCGTTATACGTTATATCCTATGTCTACATATCGTTATACGTTATATCCTATATCTGCATATTGTTATACGTTATATCCTATATCTACTTATCGTTATACGTTATGTCCTATATGTAGATAACGTTATACGTTATATCCTATGTCTACATATCGCTATACGTTATATCCTATATCTGCATATTGTTATACGTTATAGCCTATATCTACATATTGTTATACGTTATATCCTATGTCTACATATCGTTATACGTTATATCCTATATGTAGATAACGTTATACGTTATATCCTATATCTACGTATCGTTGTACGCTATATCCTATGTCTACATATCGTTATACGTTATATCCTATATGTAGATAACGTTATACGTTATATCCTATATCTACGTATCGTTATACGCTATATCCTGTATCTACATATCGTTATACGTTATATCCTATGTCTACATATCGTTATACGTTATATCCTATATCTGGATATTGTTATACGTTATATCCTATATCTACTTATCGTTATACGTTATATCCTATATGTAGATAACGTTTTACGTTATATCCTATATCTACGTATCGTTATACGTTATATCCTATATGTAGACAACGTTATAAGTTATATCCTATATCTACGTATCGTTATACGTTATATCCTATATGTAGATAACGTTTTACGTTATATCCTATATCTACGTATCGTTATACGTTATGTCTTATATGTAGATAACGTTATACGTTATATCCTATGTCTACATATCGCTATACGTTATATCCTATATCTGCATATTGTTATACGTTATAGCCTATATCTACATATCGTTATACGTTATATCCTATGTCTACATATCGTTATACGATATATCCTATATCTAGATATCTTTATACGTTATATCCAATATCTGCATATCGTTATACGTTATATCCTATATCTACTTATCGTTATACGTTATATCCTATATGTAGATAACGTTTTACGTTATATCCTATATCTACGTATCGTTATACGTTATATCCAATATGTAGATAACGTTATACGTTATATCCTATATCTAGGTATCGTTGTACGTTATATTCTATATATACGTATCGTTATACGTTATATCCTATGTCTACATATCGTTATACGTTATATCCTATATGTAGGTAACGTTATACGTTATATCCTATATGTAGATACCTTTGTACGTTATATCCAATATCTACATATCGTTATACGTTATATCCTATATCTACGTATCGTTATACGTTATACCCTATATGTAGATATCTTTATACGTTATATCCAATATCTGCATATCGTTATAGGTTATATCCTATATCTACGTATCGTTATACGTTATGTCCTATATGTAGATAACGTTATACGTTATATCCTATATCTACGTATCGTTGTACGCTATATCCTATGTCTACATATCGTTATACGTTATATCCTTTATGTAGATAACGTTATACGTTATATCCTATATCTACATATCGCTATACGTTATATCCTATTTCTGCATATTGTTATACGTTATAGCCTATATCTACATATCGTTATACGTTATATCCTATATGTAGATACCTTTGTACGTTATATCCAATATCTACATATCGTTATACGTTATATCCTATATCTACGTATCGTTATACGTTATATCCTATATGTAGATAACGTTTTACGTTATATCCTACATATACATATCGTTATACGTTATATCCTATATGTAGATATCTTTATACGTTATATCCAATATCTGCATATCGTTATACGTTATATCCTCTATCTACATATCGTTATACGTTATATCCTATGTCTACATATCGTTATACGTTATATCCTTTATGTAGATAACGTTATACGTTATATCCTATATCTACATATCGCTATACGTTATATCCTATATCTGCATATTGTTATACGTTATAGCCTATATCTACATATCGTTATACGTTATATCCTACATCTACGTATCGTTATACGTTATATCCTATGTCTACATATCGTTATACGTTATAGCCTATATCTACGTATCGTTGTACGCTATATCCTATGTCTACATATCGTTATACGTTATATCCTTTATGTAGATAACGTTATACGTTATATCCTATATCTACATATCGCTATACGTTATATCCTATTTCTGCATATTGTTATACGTTATAGCCTATATCTACATATCGTTATACGTTATATCCTATATGTAGATATCTTTATACGTTATATCCAATATCTGCATATCGTTATACGTTATATCCTCTATCTACATATCGTTATACGTTATATCCTATGTCTACATATCGTTATACGTTATATCCTTTATGTAGATAACGTTATACGTTATATCCTATATCTACGTATCGTTGTACGCTATATCCTATGTCTACATATCGTTATACGTTATATCCTATATGTAGATAACGTTATACGTTTTATCCTATATCTACGTATCGTTGTACGCTATATCCTGTATCTACAAATCGTTATACGTTATATCCTATGTCTACATATCGTTATACGTTATATCCTATATCTGCATATTGTTATACGTTATATCCTATATCTACTTATCGTTATACGTTATATCCTATATGTAGATAACGTTTTACGTTATATCCTATATCTACGTATCGTTATACGTTTTATCCAATATGTAGATAACGTTATACGTTATATCCTATATCTACGTATCGTTGTACGTTATATCCTATACCTACATATCGTTATACGTTATATCCTACATCTACGTATCGTTATACGTTATATCCTATGTCTACATATCGTTATACGTTATATCCTATATCTGCATATTGTTATACGTTATATCCTATATCTACTTATCGTTATACGTTATATCCTATATGTAGATAACGTTATACGTTATATCCTATATCTACGTATCGTTATACGCTATATCCTGTATCTACATATCGTTATACGTTATATCCTATGTCTACATATCGTTATACGTTATATCCTATATCTGGATATTGCTATACGTTATATCCTATATCTACTTATCGTTATACGTTATATCCTATATGTAGATAACGTTTTACGTTATATCCTATATCTACGTATCGTTATACGTTATATCCTATATGTAGACAACGTTATAAGTTATATCCTATATCTACGTATCGTTATACGTTATATCCTATATGTAGATAACGTTTTGCGTTATATCCTATATCTACGTATCGTTATACGTTATGTCTTATATGTAGATAACGTTATACGTTATATCCTATGTCTACATATCGCTATACGTTATATCCTATATCTGCATATTGTTATACGTTATAGCCTATATCTACATATCGTTATACGTTATATCCTATGTCTACAAATCGTTATACGTTATATCCTATATGTAGATAACGTTATACGTTATATCCTATATCTACGTATCGTTGTACGCTATATCCTATGTCTACATATCGTTATACGTTATATCCTATATGTAGATAACGTTATACGTTATATCCTATATTTACGTATCGTTGTACGCTATATCCTATATCTACATATCGTTATACGATATATCCTATATCTAGATATCTTTATACGTTATATCCAATATCTGCATATCGTTATACGTTATATCCTATATCTACTTATCGTTATACGTTATATCCTATATGTAGATAACGTTATACGTTATATCCTATATCTAGGTATCGTTGTACGTTATATTCTATATATACGTATCGTTATACGTTATATCCTATGTCTACATATCGTTATACGTTAGATCCTATATGTAGGTAACGTTATACGTTATATCCTATATGTAGATACCTTTGTACGTTATATCCAATATCTACATATCGTTATACGTTATATCCTATATCTACGTATCGTTATACGTTATACCCTATATGTAGATATCTTTATACGTTATATCCAATATCTGCATATCGTTATAGGTTATATCCTATATCTACGTATCGTTATACGTTATGTCCTATATGTAGATAACGTTATACGTTATATCCTATATCTACGTATCGTTGTACGCTATATCCTATGTCTACATATCGTTATACGTTATATCCTATATGTAGGTAACGTTATACGTTATATCCTATATGTAGATACCTTTGTACGTTATATCCAATATCTACATATCGTTATACGTTATATCCTATATCTACGTATCGTTATACGTTATATCCTATATGTAGATAACGTTTTACGTTATATCCTACATATACATATCGTTATACGTTATATCCTATATGTAGATATCTTTATACGTTATATCCAATATCTGCATATCGTTATACGTTATATCCTATATCTACATATGGTTATACGTTATATCCTATGTCTACATATCGTTATACGTTATATCCTTTATGTAGATAACGTTATACGTTATATCCTATGTCTACATATCGTTATACGTTATATCCTATATCTGCATATTGTTATACGTTATATCCTATATCTACTTATCGTTATACGTTATATCCTATATGTAGATAACGTTTTACGTTATATCCTATATCTACGTATCGTTATACGTTTTATCCAATATGTAGATAACGTTATACGTTCTTATCCTATATCTACGTATCGTTGTACGTTATATCCTATACCTACATATCGTTATACGTTATATCCTACATCTACGTATCGTTATACGTTATATCCTATGTCTACATATCGTTATACGTTATATCCTATATCTGCATATTGTTATACGTTATATCCTATATCTACTTATCGTTATACGTTATATCCTATATGTAGATAACGTTTTACGTTATATCCTATATCTACGTATCGTTATACGATATATCCAATATGTAGATAACGTTATACGTTATATCCTATATCTACGTATCGTTGTACGCTATATCCTATGTCTACATATCGTTATACGTTATATCCTTTATGTGGATAACGTTATACGTTATATCCTATATCTACATATCGCTATACGTTATATCCTATTTCTGCATATTGTTATACGTTATAGCCTATATCTACATATCGTTATACGTTATATCCTATATGTAGATACCTTTGTACGTTATATCCAATATCTACATATCGTTATACGTTATATCCTATATCTACGTATCGTTATACGTTATATCCTATATGTAGATAACGTTTTACGTTATATCCTACATATACATATCGTTATACGTTATATCCTATATGTAGATATCTTTATACGTTATATCCAATATCTGCATATCGTTATACGTTATATCCTCTATCTACATATCGTTATACGTTATATCCTATGTCTACATATCGTTATACGTTATATCCTTTATGTAGATAACGTTATACGTTATATCCTATATCTACATATCGCTATACGTTATATCCTATATCTGCATATTGTTATACGTTATAGCCTATATCTACATATCGTTATACGTTATATCCTATGTCTACATATCGTTATACGTTATATCCTATGTCTACATGTCGTTATACGTTATATCCTATATGTAGATAACGTTATACGTTATATCCTATATCTACGTATCGTTGTACGCTATATCCTATGTCTACATATCGTTATACGTTATATCCTATATGTAGATAACGTTATACGTTTTATCCTATATCTACGTATCGTTGTACGCTATATCCTGTATCTACAAATCGTTATACGTTATATCCTATGTCTACATATCGTTATACGTTATATCCTATATCTGCATATTGTTATACGTTATATCCTATATCTACTTATCGTTATACGTTATATCCTATATGTAGATAACGTTTTACGTTATATCCTATATCTACGTATCGTTATACGTTTTATCCAATATGTAGATAACGTTATACGTTATATCCTATATCTACGTATCGTTGTACGTTATATCCTATACCTACATATCGTTATACGTTATATCCTACATCTACGTATCGTTATACGTTATATCCTATGTCTACATATCGTTATACGTTATATCCTATATCTGCATATTGTTATACGTTATATCCTATATCTACTTATCGTTATACGTTATATCCTATATGTAGATAACGTTTTGCGTTATATCCTATATCTACGTATCGTTATACGTTATGTCTTATATGTAGATAACGTTATACGTTATATCCTATGTCTACATATCGCTATACGTTATATCCTATATCTGCATATTGTTATACGTTATAGCCTATATCTACATATCGTTATACGTTATATCCTATGTCTACAAATCGTTATACGTTATATCCTATATGTAGATAACGTTATACGTTATATCCTATATCTACGTATCGTTGTACGCTATATCCTATGTCTACATATCGTTATACGTTATATCCTATATGTAGATAACGTTATACGTTATATCCTATATCTAGGTATCGTTGTACGTTATATTCTATATATACGTATCGTTATACGTTATATCCTATGTCTACATATCGTTATACGTTAGATCCTATATGTAGGTAACGTTATACGTTATATCCTATATGTAGATACCTTTGTACGTTATATCCAATATCTACATATCGTTATACGTTATATCCTATATCTACGTATCGTTATACGTTATACCCTATATGTAGATATCTTTATACGTTATATCCAATATCTGCATATCGTTATAGGTTATATCCTATATCTACGTATCGTTATACGTTATGTCCTATATGTAGATAACGTTATACGTTATATCCTATATCTACGTATCGTTGTACGCTATATCCTATGTCTACATATCGTTATACGTTATATCCTATATGTAGGTAACGTTATACGTTATATCCTATATGTAGATACCTTTGTACGTTATATCCAATATCTACATATCGTTATACGTTATATCCTATATCTACGTATCGTTATACGTTATATCCTATATGTAGATAACGTTTTACGTTATATCCTACATATACATATCGTTATACGTTATATCCTATATGTAGATATCTTTATACGTTATATCCAATATCTGCATATCGTTATACGTTATATCCTATATCTACATATGGTTATACGTTATATCCTATGTCTACATATCGTTATACGTTATATCCTTTATGTAGATAACGTTATACGTTATATCCTATGTCTACATATCGTTATACGTTATATCCTATATCTGCATATTGTTATACGTTATATCCTATATCTACTTATCGTTATACGTTATATCCTATATGTAGATAACGTTTTACGTTATATCCTATATCTACGTATCGTTATACGTTTTATCCAATATGTAGATAACGTTATACGTTCTTATCCTATATCTACGTATCGTTGTACGTTATATCCTATACCTACATATCGTTATACGTTATATCCTACATCTACGTATCGTTATACGTTATATCCTATGTCTACATATCGTTATACGTTATATCCTATATCTGCATATTGTTATACGTTATATCCTATATCTACTTATCGTTATACGTTATATCCTATATGTAGATAACGTTTTACGTTATATCCTATATCTACGTATCGTTATACGATATATCCAATATGTAGATAACGTTATACGTTATATCCTATATCTACGTATCGTTGTACGCTATATCCTATGTCTACATATCGTTATACGTTATATCCTTTATGTGGATAACGTTATACGTTATATCCTATATCTACATATCGCTATACGTTATATCCTATTTCTGCATATTGTTATACGTTATAGCCTATATCTACATATCGTTATACGTTATATCCTATATGTAGATACCTTTGTACGTTATATCCAATATCTACATATCGTTATACGTTATATCCTATATCTACGTATCGTTATACGTTATATCCTATATGTAGATAACGTTTTACGTTATATCCTACATATACATATCGTTATACGTTATATCCTATATGTAGATATCTTTATACGTTATATCCAATATCTGCATATCGTTATACGTTATATCCTCTATCTACATATCGTTATACGTTATATCCTATGTCTACATATCGTTATACGTTATATCCTTTATGTAGATAACGTTATACGTTATATCCTATATCTACATATCGCTATACGTTATATCCTATATCTGCATATTGTTATACGTTATAGCCTATATCTACATATCGTTATACGTTATATCCTATGTCTACATATCGTTATACGTTATATCCTATGTCTACATGTCGTTATACGTTATATCCTATATGTAGATAACGTTATACGTTATATCCTATATCTACGTATCGTTGTACGCTATATCCTATGTCTACATATCGTTATACGTTATATCCTATATGTAGATAACGTTATACGTTTTATCCTATATCTACGTATCGTTGTACGCTATATCCTGTATCTACAAATCGTTATACGTTATATCCTATGTCTACATATCGTTATACGTTATATCCTATATCTGCATATTGTTATACGTTATATCCTATATCTACTTATCGTTATACGTTATATCCTATATGTAGATAACGTTTTACGTTATATCCTATATCTACGTATCGTTATACGTTTTATCCAATATGTAGATAACGTTATACGTTATATCCTATATCTACGTATCGTTGTACGTTATATCCTATACCTACATATCGTTATACGTTATATCCTACATCTACGTATCGTTATACGTTATATCCTATGTCTACATATCGTTATACGTTATATCCTATATCTGCATATTGTTATACGTTATATCCTATATCTACTTATCGTTATACGTTATATCCTATATGTAGATAACGTTTTGCGTTATATCCTATATCTACGTATCGTTATACGTTATGTCTTATATGTAGATAACGTTATACGTTATATCCTATGTCTACATATCGCTATACGTTATATCCTATATCTGCATATTGTTATACGTTATAGCCTATATCTACATATCGTTATACGTTATATCCTATGTCTACAAATCGTTATACGTTATATCCTATATGTAGATAACGTTATACGTTATATCCTATATCTACGTATCGTTGTACGCTATATCCTATGTCTACATATCGTTATACGTTATATCCTATATGTAGATAACGTTATACGTTATATCCTATATTTACGTATCGTTGTACGCTATATCCTATATCTACATATCGTTATACGATATATCCTATATCTAGATATCTTTATACGTTATATCCAATATCTGCATATCGTTATACGTTATATCCTATATCTACTTATCGTTATACGTTATATCCTATATGTAGATAACGTTATACGTTATATCCTATATCTAGGTATCGTTGTACGTTATATTCTATATATACGTATCGTTATACGTTATATCCTATGTCTACATATCGTTATACGTTATATCCTATATGTAGGTAACGTTATACGTTATATCCTATATGTAGATACCTTTGTACGTTATATCCAATATCTACATATCGTTATACGTTATATCCTATATCTACGTATCGTTATACGTTATACCCTATATGTAGATATCTTTATACGTTATATCCAATATCTGCATATCGTTATAGGTTATATCCTATATCTACGTATCGTTATACGTTATATCCTATATGTAGATAACGTTATACGTTATATCCTATATCTAGGTATCGTTGTACGTTATATTCTATATATACGTATCGTTATACGTTATATCCTATGTCTACATATCGTTATACGTTATATCCTATATGTAGGTAACGTTATACGTTATATCCTATATGTAGATACCTTTGTACGTTATATCCTATATCTACGTATCGTTGTACGCTATATCCTATGTCTACATATCGTTATACGTTATATCCTATATGTAGGTAACGTTATACGTTATATCCTATATGTAGATACCTTTGTACGTTATATCCAATATCTACATATCGTTATACGTTATATCCTATATCTACGTATCGTTATACGTTATATCCTATATGTAGATAACGTTTTACGTTATATCCTACATATACATATCGTTATACGTTATATCCTATATGTAGATATCTTTATACGTTATATCCAATATCTGCATATCGTTATACGTTATATCCTATATCTACATATGGTTATACGTTATATCCTATGTCTACATATCGTTATACGTTATATCCTTTATGTAGATAACGTTATACGTTATATCCTATGTCTACATATCGTTATACGTTATATCCTATATCTGCATATTGTTATACGTTATATCCTATATCTACTTATCGTTATACGTTATATCCTATATGTAGATAACGTTTTACGTTATATCCTATATCTACGTATCGTTATACGTTTTATCCAATATGTAGATAACGTTATACGTTCTTATCCTATATCTACGTATCGTTGTACGTTATATCCTATACCTACATATCGTTATACGTTATATCCTACATCTACGTATCGTTATACGTTATATCCTATGTCTACATATCGTTATACGTTATATCCTATATCTGCATATTGTTATACGTTATATCCTATATCTACTTATCGTTATACGTTATATCCTATATGTAGATAACGTTTTACGTTATATCCTATATCTACGTATCGTTATACGATATATCCAATATGTAGATAACGTTATACGTTATATCCTATATCTACGTATCGTTGTACGCTATATCCTATGTCTACATATCGTTATACGTTATATCCTTTATGTAGATAACGTTATACGTTATATCCTATATCTACATATCGCTATACGTTATATCCTATTTCTGCATATTGTTATACGTTATAGCCTATATCTACATATCGTTATACGTTATATCCTATATGTAGATACCTTTGTACGTTATATCCTATATCTGCATATTGTTATACGTTATATCCTATATCTACGTATCGTTATACGTTATATCCTATATGTAGATAACGTTTTACGTTATATCCTACATATACATATCGTTATACGTTATATCCTATATGTAGATATCTTTATACGTTATATCCAATATCTGCATATCGTTATACGTTATATCCTCTATCTACATATCGTTATACGTTATATCCTATGTCTACATATCGTTATACGTTATATCCTTTATGTAGATAACGTTATACGTTATATCCTATATCTACATATCGCTATACGTTATATCCTATATCTGCATATTGTTATACGTTATAGCCTATATCTACATATCGTTATACGTTATATCCTATGTCTACATATCGTTATACGTTATATCCTATGTCTACATGTCGTTATACGTTATATCCTATATGTAGATAACGTTATACGTTATATCCTATATCTACGTATCGTTGTACGCTATATCCTATGTCTACATATCGTTATACGTTATATCCTATATGTAGATAACGTTATACGTTTTATCCTATATCTACGTATCGTTGTACGCTATATCCTGTATCTACAAATCGTTATACGTTATATCCTATGTCTACATATCGTTATACGTTATATCCTATATCTGCATATTGTTATACGTTATATCCTATATCTACTTATCGTTATACGTTATATCCTATATGTAGATAACGTTTTACGTTATATCCTATATCTACGTATCGTTATACGTTTTATCCAATATGTAGATAACGTTATACGTTATATCCTATATCTACGTATCGTTGTACGTTATATCCTATACCTACATATCGTTATACGTTATATCCTACATCTACGTATCGTTATACGTTATATCCTATGTCTACATATCGTTATACGTTATATCCTATATCTGCATATTGTTATACGTTATATCCTATATCTACTTATCGTTATACGTTATATCCTATATGTAGATAACGTTATACGTTATATCCTATATCTACGTATCGTTATACGCTATATCCTGTATCTACATATCGTTATACGTTATATCCTATGTCTACATATCGTTATACGTTATATCCTATATCTGGATATTGTTATACGTTATATCCTATATCTACTTATCGTTATACGTTATATCCTATATGTAGATAACGTTTTACGTTATATCCTATATCTACGTATCGTTATACGTTATATCCTATATGTAGACAACGTTATAAGTTATATCCTATATCTACGTATCGTTATACGTTATATCCTATATGTAGATAACGTTTTACGTTATATCCTATATCTACGTATCGTTATACGTTATGTCTTATATGTAGATAACGTTATACGTTATATCCTATGTCTACATATCGCTATACGTTATATCCTATATCTGCATATTGTTATACGTTATAGCCTATATCTACATATCGTTATACGTTATATCCTATGTCTACAAATCGTTATACGTTATATCCTATATGTAGATAACGTTATACGTTATATCCTATATCTACGTATCGTTGTACGCTATATCCTATGTCTACATATCGTTATACGTTATATCCTATATGTAGATAACGTTATACGTTATATCCAATATCTGCATATCGTTATACGTTATATCCTATATCTACTTATCGTTATACGTTATATCCTATATGTAGATAACGTTATACGTTATATCCTATATCTAGGTATCGTTGTACGTTATATTCTATATATACGTATCGTTATACGTTATATCCTATGTCTACATATCGTTATACGTTATATCCTATATGTAGGTAACGTTATACGTTATATCCTATATGTAGATACCTTTGTACGTTATATCCAATATCTACATATCGTTATACGTTATATCCTATATCTACGTATCGTTATACGTTATACCCTATATGTAGATATCTTTATACGTTATATCCAATATCTGCATATCGTTATAGGTTATATCCTATATCTACGTATCGTTATACGTTATGTCCTATATGTAGATAACGTTATACGTTATATCCTATATCTACGTATCGTTGTACGCTATATCCTATGTCTACATATCGTTATACGTTATATCCTATATGTAGGTAACGTTATACGTTATATCCTATATGTAGATACCTTTGTACGTTATATCCAATATCTACATATCGTTATACGTTATATCCTATATCTACGTATCGTTATACGTTATATCCTATATGTAGATAACGTTTTACGTTATATCCTACATATACATATCGTTATACGTTATATCCTATATGTAGATATCTTTATACGTTATATCCAATATCTGCATATCGTTATACGTTATATCCTATATCTACATATGGTTATACGTTATATCCTATGTCTACATATCGTTATACGTTATATCCTTTATGTAGATAACGTTATACGTTATATCCTATGTCTACATATCGTTATACGTTATATCCTATATCTGCATATTGTTATACGTTATATCCTATATCTACTTATCGTTATACGTTATATCCTATATGTAGATAACGTTTTACGTTATATCCTATATCTGCGTATCGTTATACGTTTTATCCAATATGTAGATAACGTTATACGTTCTTATCCTATATCTACGTATCGTTGTACGTTATATCCTATACCTACATATCGTTATACGTTATATCCTACATCTACGTATCGTTATACGTTATATCCTATGTCTACATATCGTTATACGTTATATCCTATATCTGCATATTGTTATACGTTATATCCTATATCTACTTATCGTTATACGTTATATCCTATATGTAGATAACGTTTTACGTTATATCCTATATCTACGTATCGTTATACGATATATCCAATATGTAGATAACGTTATACGTTATATCCTATATCTACGTATCGTTGTACGTTATATCCTATATCTACATATCGTTATACGTTATATCCTTCATCTACGTATCGTTATACGTTATATCCTATGTCTACATATCGTTATACGTTATATCCTATATCTGCATATTGTTATACGTTATATCCTATATCTACTTATCGTTATACGTTATGTCCTATATGTAGATAACGTTATACGTTATATCCTATGTCTACATATCGCTATACGTTATATCCTATATCTGCATATTGTTATACGTTATAGCCTATATCTACATATTGTTATACGTTATATCCTATGTCTACATATCGTTATACGTTATATCCTATATGTAGATAACGTTATACGTTATATCCTATATCTACGTATCGTTGTACGCTATATCCTATGTCTACATATCGTTATACGTTATATCCTATATGTAGATAACGTTATACGTTATATCCTATATCTACGTATCGTTATACGCTATATCCTGTATCTACATATCGTTATACGTTATATCCTATGTCTACATATCGTTATACGTTATATCCTATATCTGGATATTGTTATACGTTATATCCTATATCTACTTATCGTTATACGTTATATCCTATATGTAGATAACGTTTTACGTTATATCCTATATCTACGTATCGTTATGCGTTATATCCTATATGTAGATAACGTTTTACGTTATATCCTATATCTACGTATCGTTATACGTTATATCCAATATGTAGATAACGTTATACGTTATATCCTATATCTAGGTTTCGTTGTACGTTATATTCTATATATACGTATCGTTATACGTTATATCCTATGTCTACATATCATTATACGTTATATCCTTTATCTACGTATCGTTATCCGTTATATCCTATATGTAGATATCTTTATACGTTATATCCAATATCTGCATATCGTTATACGTTATATCCTATATCTGCATATTGTTATACGTTATATCCAATATCTGCATATCGTTATACGTTATATCCTATATCTACATATCGTTATACGTTATATCCTATATGTAGATAACGTTATACGTTATATCCTATATGTAGATAACGTTATACGTTATATCCTATATCTACGTATCGTTGTACGCTATATCCTATATCTACATATCGTTATACGATATATCCTATATCTAGATATCTTCATACGTTATATCCAATATCTGCATATCGTTATACGTTATATCCTATATGTAGATAACGTTTTACGTTATATCCTATATCTACGTATCGTTATACGTTATATCCTATATGTAGATAACGTTTTACGTTATATCCTATATCTACGTATCGTTATACGTTATATCCAATATGTAGATAACGTTATACGTTATATCCTATATCTAGGTTTCGTTGTACGTTATATTCTATATATACGTATCGTTATACGTTATATCCTATGTCTACATATCATTATACGTTATATCCTTTATCTACGTATCGTTATCCGTTATATCCTATATGTAGATATCTTTATACGTTATATCCAATATCTGCATATCGTTATACGTTATATCCTATATCTGCATATTGTTATACGTTATATCCAATATCTGCATATCGTTATACGTTATATCCTATATCTACATATCGTTATACGTTATATCCTATATGTAGATAACGTTATACGTTATATCCTATATGTAGATAACGTTATACGTTATATCCTATATCTACGTATCGTTGTACGCTATATCCTATATCTACATATCGTTATACGATATATCCTATATCTAGATATCTTCATACGTTATATCCAATATCTGCATATCGTTATACGTTATATCCTATATCTACTTATCGTTATACGTTATATCCTATATGTAGATAACGTTTTACGTTATATCCTATATCTACGTATCGTTATAAATTATATCCTGTATGTAGATAACGTTATACGTTATATCCTACATCTACACATCGTTATACGTTATATCGTATATGTAGATACCTTTATACGTTATATCCAATATCTGCATATCGTTATACGTTATATCCTATATCTACGTATCGTTATACGTTATGTCCTATATGTAGATAACGTTATACGTTATATCCTACGTCTACATATCGTTATACGTTATATCCTATATCTGCATATTGTTATACGTTATATCCAATATCTGCATATCGTTATACGTTATATCCTATATCTACATATCGTTATACGTTATATCCTATATGTAGATAACGTTATACGTTATATCCTATATCTACGTATCGTTGTACGCTATATCCTATGTCCACATATCGTTATACGTTATATCCTATATGTAGATACCTTTGTACGTTATATCGAATATCTACATATCGTTATACGTTATATCCTATATCTACGTATCGTTATACGTTATATCCTATATGTAGATAACGTTTTACGTTATATCCTACATATACATATCGTTATACGTTATATCCTATATGTAGATATCTTTATACGTTATATCCAATATCTGCATACCGTTATACGTTATATCCTCTATCTACATATCGTTATACGTTATATCCTCTATCTACATATCGTTATACGTTATATCCTATGTCTACATATCGTTATACGTTATATCCTTTATGTAGATAACGTTATACGTTATATCCTATATCTACGTATCGTTATACGCTATATCCTGTATCTACATATCGTTATACGTTATATCCTATGTCTACATATCGTTATACGTTATAGCCTATATCTACATATCGTTATACGTTATATCCTATGTCTACATATCGTTATACGTTATATCCTATATGTAGATAACGTTATACGTTATATCCTATATTTACGTATCGTTGTACGCTATATCCTATATCTACATATCGTTATACGATATATCCTATATCTAGATATCTTTATACGTTATATCCAATATCTGCATATCGTTATACGTTATATCCTATATCTACTTATCGTTATACGTTATATCCTATATGTAGATAACGTTTTACGTTATATCCTATATCTACGTATCGTTATACGTTATATCCAATATGTAGATAACGTTATACGTTATATCCTATATCTAGGTATCGTTGTACGTTATATTCTATATATACGTATCGTTATACGTTATATCCTATGTCTACATATCGTTATACGTTATATCCTATATGTAGGTAACGTTATACGTTATATCCTATATGTAGATACCTTTGTACGTTATATCCAATATCTACATATCGTTATACGTTATATCCTATATCTACGTATCGTTATACGTTATACCCTATATGTAGATATCTTTATACGTTATATCCAATATCTGCATATCGTTATACGTTATATCCTATATCTACGTATCGTTATACGTTATGTCCTATATGTAGATAACGTTATACGTTATATCCTATATCTACGTATCGTTGTACGCTATATCCTATGTCTACATATCGTTATACGTTATATCCTATATGTAGGTAACGTTATACGTTATATCCTATATGTAGATACCTTTGTACGTTATATCCAATATCTACATATCGTTATACGTTATATCCTATATCTACGTATCGTTATACGTTATATCCTATATGTAGATAACGTTTTACGTTATATCCTACATATACATATCGTTATACGTTATATCCTATATGTAGATATCTTTATACGTTATATCCAATATCTGCATATCGTTATACGTTATATCCTATATCTACATATCGTTATACGTTATATCCTATGTCTACATATCGTTATACGTTATATCCTTTATGTAGATAACGTTATACGTTATATCCTATGTCTACATATCGTTATACGTTATATCCTATATCTGCATATTGTTATACGTTATATCCTATATCTACTTATCGTTATACGTTATATCCTATATGTAGATAACGTTTTACGTTATATCCTATATGTAGATAACGTTATACGTTATATCCTATATCTACGTATCGTTGTACGCTATATCCTATGTCTACATATCGTTATACGTTATATCCTATATGTAGATAACGTTATACGTTATATCCTATATCTACGTATCGTTATACGCTATATCCTGTATCTACATATCGTTATACGTTATATCCTATGTCTACATATCGTTATACGTTATATCCTATATGTGGATATTGTTATACGTTATATCCTATATCTACTTATCGTTATACGTTATATCCTATATGTAGATAACGTTTTACGTTATATCCTATATCTACGTATCGTTATACGTTATATACTATATGTAGATAACGTTTTACGTTATATCCTATATCTACGTATCGTTATACGTTATATCCAATATGTAGATAACGTTATACGTTATATCCTATATCTAGGTTTCGTTGTACGTTATATTCTATATATACGTATCGTTATACGTTATATCCTATGTCTACATATCATTATACGTTATATCCTTTATCTACGTATCGTTATCCGTTATATCCGATATGTAGATATCTTTATACGTTATATCCAATATCTGCATATCGTTATACGTTATATCCTATATCTGCATATTGTTATACGTTATATCCAATATCTGCATATCGTTATACGTTATATCCTATATCTACATATCGTTATACGTTATATCCTATATGTAGATAACGTTATACGTTATATCCTATATCTACGTATCGTTATACGCTATATCCTGTATCTACATATCGTTGTACGTTATATCCTATATCTACGTATCGTTATACGTTATGTCCTATATGTAGATAACGTTATACGTTATATCCTACGTCTACATATCGTTATACGTTATATCCTATATCTGCATATTGTTATACGTTATATCCAATATCTGCATATCGTTATACGTTATATCCTATATCTACATATCGTTATACGTTATATCCTATATGTAGATAACGTTATACGTTATATCCTATATCTACGTATCGTTGTACGCTATATCCTATGTCCACATATCGTTATACGTTATATCCTATATGTAGATACCTTTGTACGTTATATCCAATATCTACATATCGTTATACGTTATATCCTATATCTACGTATCGTTATACGTTATATCCTATATGTAGATAACGTTTTACGTTATATCCTACATATACATATCGTTATACGTTATATCCTATATGTAGATATCTTTATACGTTATATCCAATATCTGCATATCGTTATACGTTATATCCTCTATCTACATATCGTTATACGTTATATCCTCTATCTACATATCGTTATACGTTATATCCTATGTCTACATATCGTTATACGTTATATCCTTTATGTAGATAACGTTATACGTTATATCCTATATCTACGTATCGTTATACGCTATATCCTGTATCTACATATCGTTATACGTTATATCCTATGTCTACATATCGTTATACGTTATAGCCTATATCTACATATCGTTATACGTTATATCCTATGTCTACATATCGTTATACGTTATATCCTATATGTAGATAACGTTATACGTTATATCCTATATTTACGTATCGTTGTACGCTATATCCTATATCTACATATCGTTATACGATATATCCTATATCTAGATATCTTTATACGTTATATCCAATATCTGCATATCGTTATACGTTATATCCTATATCTACTTATCGTTATACGTTATATCCTATATGTAGATAACGTTTTACGTTATATCCTATATCTACGTATCGTTATACGTTATATCCAATATGTAGATAACGTTATACGTTATATCCTATATCTAGGTATCGTTGTACGTTATATTCTATATATACGTATCGTTATACGTTATATCCTATGTCTACATATCGTTATACGTTATATCCTATATGTAGGTAACGTTATACGTTATATCCTATATGTAGATACCTTTGTACGTTATATCCAATATCTACATATCGTTATACGTTATATCCTATATCTATGTATCGTTATACGTTATACCCTATATGTAGATATCTTTATACGTTATATCCAATATCTGCATATCGTTATACGTTATATCCTATATCTACGTATCGTTATACGTTATGTCCTATATCTGCATATTGTTATACGTTATATCCTATATCTACTTATCGTTATACGTTATATCCTATATGTAGATAACGTTTTACGTTATATCCTATATCTGCGTATCGTTATACGTTTTATCCAATATGTAGATAACGTTATACGTTCTTATCCTATATCTACGTATCGTTGTACGTTATATCCTATACCTACATATCGTTATACGTTATATCCTACATCTACGTATCGTTATACGTTATATCCTATGTCTACATATCGTTATACGTTATATCCTATATCTGCATATTGTTATACGTTATATCCTATATCTACTTATCGTTATACGTTATATCCTATATGTAGATAACGTTTTACGTTATATCCTATGTCTACATATCGTTATACGTTATATCCTTTATGTAGATAACGTTATACGTTATATCCTATGTCTACATATCGTTATACGTTATATCCTATATCTGCATATTGTTATACGTTATATCCTATATCTACTTATCGTTATACGTTATATCCTATATGTAGATAACGTTTTACGTTATATCCTATATCTACGTATCGTTATACGTTTTATCCAATATGTAGATAACGTTATACGTTCTTATCCTATATCTACGTATCGTTGTACGTTATATCCTATACCTACATATCGTTATACGTTATATCCTACATCTACGTATCGTTATACGTTATATCCTATGTCTACATATCGTTATACGTTATATCCTATATCTGCATATTGTTATACGTTATATCCTATATCTACTTATCGTTATACGTTATATCCTATATGTAGATAACGTTTTACGTTATATCCTATATCTACGTATCGTTATACGATATATCCAATATGTAGATAACGTTATACGTTATATCCTATATCTACGTATCGTTGTACGTTATATCCTATATCTACATATCGTTATACGTTATATCCTACATCTACGTATCGTTATACGTTATATCCTATGTCTACATATCGTTATACGTTATATCCTATATCTGCATATTGTTATACCTTATATCCTATATCTACTTATCGTTATACGTTATGTCCTATATGTAGATAACGTTATACGTTATATCCTATGTCTACATATCGCTATACGTTATATCCTATATCTGCATATTGTTATACGTTATAGCCTATATCTACATATTGTTATACGTTATATCCTATGTCTACATATCGTTATACGTTATATCCTATATGTAGATAACGTTATACGTTATATCCTATATCTACGTATCGTTGTACGCTATATCCTATGTCTACATATCGTTATACGTTATATCCTATATGTAGATAACGTTATACGTTATATCCTATATCTACGTATCGTTATACGCTATATCCTGTATCTACATATCGTTATACGTGATATCCTATGTCTACATATCGTTATACGTTATATCCTATATCTGGATATTGTTATACGTTATATCCTATATCTACTTATCGTTATACGTTATATCCTATATGTAGATAACGTTTTACGTTATATCCTATATCTACGTATCGTTATACGTTATATCCTATATGTAGACAACGTTATAAGTTATATCCTATATCTACGTATCGTTATACGTTATATCCAATATCTGCATATCGTTATACGTTATATCCTATATCTACGTATCGTTATACGTTATGTCTTATATGTAGATAACGTTATACGTTATATCCTATGTCTACATATCGCTATACGTTATATCCTATATCTGCATATTGTTATACGTTATAGCCTATATCTACATATCGTTATACGTTATATCCTATGTCTACATATCGTTATACGTTATATCCTATATGTAGATAACGTTATACGTTATATCCTATATCTACGTATCGTTGTACGCTATATCCTATGTCTACATATCGTTATACGTTATATCCTATATGTAGATAACGTTATACGTTATATCCTATATCTACGTATCGTTGTACGCTATATCCTATATCTACATATCGTTATACGATATATCCTATATCTAGATATCTTCATACGTTATATCCAATATCTGCATATCGTTATACGTTATATCCTATATCTACTTATCGTTATACGTTATATCCTATATGTAGATAACGTTTTACGTTATATCCTATATCTACGTATCGTTATACGTTATATCCAATATGTAGATAACGTTATACGTTATATCCTATATCTAGGTTTCGTTGTACGTTATATTCTATATATACGTATCATTATACGTTATATCCTATGTCTACATATCGTTATACGTTATATCCTTTATCTACGTATCGTTATCCGTTATATCCTATATGTAGATATCTTTATACGTTATATCCAATATCTGCATATCGTTATACGTTATATCCTATATCTACGTATCGTTATACGTTATGTCCTATATGTAGATAACGTTATACGTTATATCCTATATCTACGTATCGTTGTACGCTATATCCTATGTCTACATATCGTTATACGTTATATCCTATATGTAGGTAACGTTATACGTTATATCCTATATGTAGATACCTTTGTACGTTATATCCAATATCTACATATCGTTATACGTTATATCCTATATCTACGTATCGTTATACGTTATATCCTATATGTAGATAACGTTTTACGTTATATCCTACATATACATATCGTTATACGTTATATCCTATATGTAGATATCTTTATACGTTATATCCAATATCTGCATATCGTTATACGTTATATCCTATATCTACATATCGTTATACGTTATATCCTATGTCTACATATCGTTATACGTTATATCCTTTATGTAGATAACGTTATACGTTATATCCTATATCTACAGTATCGTTGTACGCTATATCCTATGTCTACATATCGTTATACGTTATATCCTATATCTACGTATCGTTGTACGCTATATCCTATATCTACATATCGTTATATGTTATATCCTATGTCTACATATCGTTATACGTTATATCCTATATTTACGTATCGTTATACGTTATATCCTATGTCTACATGTCGTTATACGTTATATCCTATATGTAGATAACGTTATACGTTATATCCTATATCTACGTATCGTTGTACGCTATATCCTATGTCTACATATCGTTATACGTTATATCCTATATCTACATATCGTTATACGTTATATCCTATGTCTACATATCGTTATACGTTATATCGTATATGTAGATAACGTTATACGTTATATCCTATATCTGCGTATCGTTGTACGCTATATCCTATGTCTACATATCGTTATACGATATATCCTATATGTAGATATCGTTATACGTTATATCGTATATCTAGATAACGTTATACGTTATATCCTATATCTACGTATCGTTGTACGCTATATCCTATATCTACATATCGTTATACGTTATATCGTATATGTAGATAACGTTATACGTTATATCCTATATCTACGTATCGTTGTACGCTATATCCTATGTCTACATATCGTTATACGATATATCCTATATGTAGATATCGTTATACGTTATATCGTATATCTAGATAACGTTATACGTTATATCCTATATCTACATATCCTTATACGTTATATCCTATAACTACATATTGTTATACGTTATATACCGTGTCTACGTATCGTTATACGTTATATCCTATATAGAGATAACGTTATACGTTATATCCTATATCTACGTATCGTTATACGTTATATCCTATATGTAGATATCGTTATACGTTTTATCCAATATCTGCATATAGTTATACGTTATATCCTATATCTACATAACGTTATACGTTATATCCTATATGTAGATAACGTTTTACGTTATATCCTATATCTACGTATCGTTATACGTTATATCCTATATCTATGTATGGTTATACGTTATTTCCTATGTCTACATATCGTTATACTTTATATCATATATCTACGTATCGTTATACGTTATATCCTATATCTACGTATCGTTTTACGTTATATCCTATATCTACATATCGTTATACGTTATATCCTAGCTCTACATACCGTTATACGTTATATCCTATATGTAGACAACGTTATACGTTATATCCTATATCTACGTATCGTTGTACGTTATATCCTATATGTAGGTATCTTTATACGTTATATCCAATATCTGCATATCGTTATACGTTATATCCTATATCTACATATCGTTATACGTTATATCCTATGTCTACATGTCATTATACGTTATATCCTATATCTAGATAACGTTATACGTTATATCCTACATCTACATATCGTTATACGTTATATCCTGTATGTAGATATCGTTATACGTTATATCCAATATCTGCATATCGTTATACGGTATATCCTATATCTACATATCGTTATACGTTATATTCTATATGTAGATAACGTTTTACGTTATATCCTATATCTACGTATCGTTATACGTTATTTCCTATGTCTACATATCGTTATACGTTATATCATATATCTACGTATCGTTGTACGTTATATCCTATATCTACGTATCGTTTTACGTTATATCCTATATCTACATATCGTTATACGTTATATCATATGTCTACATATCGTTATACATTATATGCCTTATGTAGACAACGTTATACGTTATATCCTATATGTAGATATCGTTATACGTTTTATCCAATATCTGCATATCGTTATACGTTATATCCTATATCTACATAACGTTATACGTTATATCCTATATGTAGATAACGTTTTACGTTATATCCTATATCTACGTATCGTTATACGTTATATCCTATATCTATGTATGGTTATACGTTATTTCCTATGTCTACATATCGTTATACTTTATATCATATATCTACGTATCGTTATACGTTATATCCTATATCTACGTATCGTTTTACGTTATATCCTATATAGAGATAACGTTATACGTTATATCCTATATCTACGTATCGTTATACGTTATATCCTATATCTACATATCGTTATACGTTATATCCTATATCTACAGATCGTTATACGTTATATCCTATATCTACGTATCGTTATACGTTATATCCTATATGTAGATAACGTTATACGTTATATCCTACATCTACACATCGTTATACGTTATATCCTATATGTAGATACCTTTATACGTTATATCCAATATCTGCATATCGTTATACGTTATATCCTATATCTACGTATCGTTATACGTTATGTCCTATATGTAGATAACGTTATACGTTATATCCTATGTCTACATATCGCTATACGTTATATCCTATATCTGCATATTGTTATACGTTATAGCCTATATCTACATATCGTTATACGTTATATCCTATGTCTACATATCGTTATACGTTATACCCTATATGTAGATAACGTTATACGTTATATCCTATATCTACGTATCGTTGTACGCTATATCCTATATCTACATATCGTTATACGTTATATCCTATATGTAGATATCTTTATACGTTATATCCAATATCTGCATATCGTTATACGTTATATCCTATATCTACGTATCGTTATACGTTATGTCCTATATGTAGATAACGTTATACGTTATATCCTATGTCTACATATCGCTATACGTTATATCCTATATCTGCATATTGTTATACGTTATAGCCTATATCTACATATCGTTATACGTTATATCCTATGTCTACATATCGTTATACGTTATATCCTATATGTAGATAACGTTATACGTTATATCCTATATCTACGTATCGTTGTACGCTATATCCTATGTCTACATATCGTTATACGTTATATCCTATATGTAGATAACGTTATACGTTATATCCTATATCTACGTATCGTTGTACGCTATATCCTGTATCTACATATCGTTATACGTTATATCCTATGTCTACATATCGTTATACGTTATATCCTATATGTAGATAACGTTATACGTTATATCCTATATCTACGTATCGTTGTACGCTATATCCTATATCTACATATCGTTATACGTTATATCCTATATGTAGATATCTTTATACGTTATATCCAATATCTGCATATCGTTATACGTTATATCCTATATCTACGTATCGTTATACGTTATGTCCTATATGTAGATAACGTTATACGTTATATCCTATGTCTACATATCGCTATACGTTATATCCTATATCTGCATATTGTTATACGTTATAGCCTATATCTACATATCGTTATACGTTATATCCTATGTCTACATATCGTTATACGTTATATCCTATATGTACATAACGTTATACGTTATATCCTATATCTACGTATCGTTGTACGCTATATCCTATGTCTACATATCGTTATACGTTATATCCTATATGTAGATAACGTTATACGTTATATCCTATATCTACGTATCGTTGTACGCTATATCCTGTATCTACATATCGTTATACGTTATATCCTATGTCTACATATCGTTATACGTTATATTCTATATCTGCATATTGTTATACGTTATATCCTATATCTAATTATCGTTATACGTTATATCCTATATGTAGATAACGTTTTACGTTATATCCTATATCTACGTATCGTTATACGTTATATCCAATATGTAGATAACGTTATACGTTATATCCTATATCTACGTATCGTTGTACGTTATATCCTATATCTGCATATTGTTATACGTTATAGCCTATATCTACATATCGTTATACGTTATATCCTATGTCTACATGTCGTTATACGTTATATCCTATATGTAGATAACGTTATACGTTATATCCTATGTCTACATATCGTTATACGTTATATCCTATATCTGCATATTGTTATACGTTATATCCTATATCTACTTATCGTTATACGTTATATCCTATATGTAGATAACGTTTTACGTTATATCCTATATCTACGTATCGTTATACGTTATATCCAATATGTAGATAACGTTATACGTTATATCCTATATCTACGTATCGATGTACGTTATATCCTATATCTGCATATTGTTATACGTTATATCCTATATCTACTTATCGTTATACGTTATATCCTATATGTAGATAACGTTTTACGTTATATCCTATATCTACGTATCGTTATACGTTATATCCAATATGTAGATAACGTTATACGTTATATCCTATATCTACGTATCGTTGTACGCTATATCCTGTATCTACATATCGTTATACGTTATATCCTATGTCTACATATCGTTATACGTTATATCCTATATGTAGATAACGTTATACGTTATATCCTATATCTACGTATCGTTGTACGCTATATCCTATATCTACATATCGTTATACGTTATATCCTATATGTAGATATCTTTATACGTTATATCCAATATCTGCATATCGTTATACGTTATATCCTATATCTACGTATCGTTATACGTTATGTCCTATATGTAGATAACGTTATACGTTATATCCTATGTCTACATATCGCTATACGTTATATCCTATATCTGCATATTGTTATACGTTATAGCCTATATCTACATATCGTTATACGTTATATCCTATGTCTACATATCGTTATACGCTATATCCTATATGTACATAACGTTATACGTTATATCCTATATCTACGTATCGTTGTACGCTATATCCTATGTCTACATATCGTTATAGGTTATATCCTATATGTAGATAACGTTATACGTTATATCCTATATCTACGTATCGTTGTACGCTATATCCTGTATCTACATATCGTTATACGTTATATCCTATGTCTACATATCGTTATACGTTATATTCTATATCTGCATATTGTTATACGTTATATCCTATATCTACTTATCGTTATACGTTATATCCTATATGTAGATAACGTTTTACGTTATATCCTATATCTACGTATCGTTATACGTTATATCCAATATGTAGATAACGTTATACGTTATATCCTATATCTACGTATCGTTGTACGTTATATCCTATATCTGCATATTGTTATACGTTATAGCCTATATCTACATATCGTTATACGTTATATCCTATGTCTACATGTCGTTATACGTTATATCCTATATGTAGATAACGTTATACGTTATATCCTATGTCTACATATCGTTATACGTTATATCCTATATCTGCATATTGTTATACGTTATATCCTATATCTACTTATCGTTATACGTTATATCCTATATGTAGATAACGTTTTACGTTATATCCTATATCTACGTATCGTTATACGTTATATCCAATATGTAGATAACGTTATACGTTATATCCTATATCTACGTATCGATGTACGTTATATCCTATATCTGCATATTGTTATACGTTATATCCTATATCTACTTATCGTTATACGTTATATCCTATATGTAGATAACGTTTTACGTTATATCCTATATCTACGTATCGTTATACGTTATATCCAATATGTAGATAACGTTATACGTTATATCCTATATCTACGTATCGTTGTACGTTATATCCTATATCTGCATATTGTTATACGTTATAGCCTATGTCTACATATCGTTATACGTTATATCCTATATCTGCATATTGTTATACGTTATATCCTATATCTACTTATCGTTATACGTTATATCCTATATCTACGTATCGTTATACGTTATATCCAATATGTAGATAACGTTATACGTTATATCCTATATCTACGTATCGTTGTACGTTATATCCTATATCTGCATATTGTTATACGTTATAGCCTATATCTACATATCGTTATACGTTATATCCTATGTCTACATGTCGTTATACGTTATATCCTATATGTAGATAACGTTATACGTTATATCCTATATCTACGTATCGTTGTACGCTATATCCTATGTCTACATATCGTTATACGTTATATCCTATATGTAGATAACGTTATACGTTTTATCCTATATCTACGTATCGTTGTACGCTATATCCTGTATCTACATATCGTTATACGTTATATCCTATGTCTACATATCGTTATACGTTATATCCTATATCTGCATATTGTTATACGTTATATCCTATATCTACTTATCGTTATACGTTATATCCTATATGTAGATAACGTTTTACGTTATATCCTATATCTACGTATCGTTATACGTTATATCCAATATGTAGATAACGTTATACGTTATATCCTATATCTACGTATCGTTGTACGTTATATCCTATATCTACATATCGTTATACGTTATATCCTACATCTACGTGTCGTTATACGTTATATCCTATGTCTACATATCGTTATACGTTATATCCTATATCTGCATATTGTTATACGTTATATCCTATATCTACTTATCTTTATACGTTATATCCTATATGTAGATAACGTTTTACGTTATATCCTATATCTACGTATCGTTATACGTTATATCCAATATGTAGATAACGTTATACGTTATATCCTATATCTACGTATCGTTGTACGTTATATCCTATATCTGCATATTGTTATACGTTATAGCCTATATCTACATATCGTTATACGTTATATCCTATGTCTACATGTCGTTATACGTTATATCCTATATGTAGATAACGTTATACGTTATATCCTATATCTACGCATCGTTGGACGCTATATCCTATGTCTACATATCGTTATACGTTATATCCTATATGTAGATAACGTTATACGTTTTATCCTATATCTACGTATCGTTGTACGCTATATCCTGTATCTACATATCGTTATACGTTATATCCTATGTCTACATATCCTTATACGTTATATCCTATATCTGCATATTGTTATACGTTATATCCTATATCTACTTATCGTTATACGTTATATCCTATATCTAGATAACGTTTTACGTTATATCCTATATCTACGTATCGTTATACGTTATATCCAATATGTAGATAACGTTGTACGTTATATCCTATATCTACGTATCGTTGTACGTTATATCCTATATCTACAATTCGTTATACGTTATATCCTACATCTACGTATCGTTATACGTTATATCCTATGTCTACATATCCTTATACGTTATATCCTATATGTAGATAACGTTATACGTTATATCCTATGTCTACATATCGCTATACGTTGTATCCTATATCTGCATATTGTTATACGTTATAGCCTATATCTACATATCGTTATACGTTATATCCTATGTCTACATATCGTTATACGTTATATCCTATATGTAGATAACGTTATACGTTATATCCTATATCTACGTATCGTTATACGTTATATCCTATGTCTACATATCGTTATACGATATATCCTATATCTCCGTATCGTTATACGTTGTATCCTATATCTACGTATCGTTATACGTTATATCCTATATCTACGTATCGTTGTACGCTATATCCTATGTCTACATATCGTTATACGTTATATCCTATATGTAGATAACGTTATACGTTATATCCTATATCTACGTATCGTTATACGCTATATCCTGTATCTACATATCGTTATACGTTATCTCCTATGTCTACATATCGTTATACGTTATATCCTACATCTACATATCGTTATACGTTATATCCTTTATGTAGATAACGTTTTACATTATATCCTATATCTACGTATCGTTATACGTTATATCCTATGTCTACATATCGTTATACGATATATCCTATATCTCCGTATCGTTATACGTTGTATCCTATATCTACGTATCGTTTTACGTTATATCCTATATCTACGTATCGTTATACGTTATCTCCTATGTCTACATATCGTTATACGATACCTCCTACATCTACATATCGTTATACGTTATATCCTATATCTCGGTATCGTTATACGTTACATCTTATATGTAGATAACGTTATACGTTATATCCTACATCTACATATCGTTATACGTTATATCCTGTATGTAGATATCGTTATACGTTATATCCAATATCTGCATATCGTTATACGGTATATCCTATATCTACATATCGTTATACGTTATATCCTATATGTAGATAACGTTTTACGTTATATCCTACATCTACGTATCGTTATACGTTATATCCTATATCTACGTATCGTTATACGCTATATCCTGTATCTACATATCGTTATACGTTATCTCCTATGTCTACATATCGTTATACGTTATATCCTACATCTACATATCGTTATACGTTATATCCTTTATGTAGATAACGTTTTACATTATATCCTATATCTACGTATCGTTATACGTTGTATCCTATATCTACGTATCGTTTTACGTTATATCCTATATCTACGTATCGTTATACGTTATCTCCTATGTCTACATATCGTTATACGTTATATCCTACATTTACATATCGTTATACGTTATATCCTATATGTAGATATCTTTATACGTTATATCCAATATCTGCATATCGTTATACGGTATATCCTATATCTACATATCGTTATACGTTATATCCTATATGTAGATAACGTTTTACGTTATATCCTATATCTACGTATCGTTATACGTTATATCCTATGTCTACATATCGTTATACGTTATATCCTATATCTCCGTATCGTTATACGTTGTATCCTATATCTACGTATCGTTTTACGTTATATCCTATATCTACGTATCGTTATACGTTATCTCCTATGTCTACATATCGTTATACGTTATATCCTACATCTACATATCGTTATACGTTATATCCTTTATGTAGATAACGTTTTACATTATATCCTATATCTACGTATCGTTATACGTTATATACAATATGTAGATAACGTTATACGTTATATCCTACATCTACATATCGTTATACGTTATATCCTATATGTAGATATCTTTACACGTTATATCCAATATCTGCATATCGTTATACGTTATATCCTATATCTACATATCGTTATACGTTATATCCTATGTCTACATATCGTTATACGTTATATCCTTTATGTAGATAACGTTATACGTTATATCCTATATCTACGTATCGTTATACGTTATATCCTATATGTCGATAACGTTATACGTTATATCCTACATCTACATATCGTTATACGTTATATCCTGTATGTAGATATCGTTATACGTTATATCCAATATCTGCATAACGTTATACGGTATATCCTATATCTACATATCGTTATACGTTATATCCTATATGTAGATAACGTTTTACGTTATATCCTATATCTACGTATCGTTACACGTTATATCCTATGTCTACATATCGTTATACGTTATATCCTATATCTCCGTATCGTTATACGTTGTATCCTATATCTACGTATCGTTTTACGTTATATCCTATATCTACGTATCGTTATACGTTATCTCCTATGTCTACATATCGTTATAAGTTATATCCTACATCTACATATCGTTATACGTTATATCCTTTATGTAGATAACGTTTTACATTATATCCTATATCTACGTATCATTATACGTTATATACAATATGTAGATAACGTTATACGTTATATCCTACATCTACATATCGTAGTACATTATATCCTATATGTAGATATCGTTATACGTTATATCCAATATCTGCACGTCATTGTACGTTATATCCTATATCTACATATCGTTATACGTTATATCCTATATCTACATATCGTTATACGTTATATCCTATATCTACGTATCGTTATACGTTATATCCTATATCTTCATATCGTTATACGATGTATCCTATATGTGGACAACGTTTTCTGTTATATCCTATATCTACATATCGTTATACGTTATATCCTATATCTACATATCGTTATACGTTATATCCTATATCTGCGTATCGTTATACGTTATATCCTATATGTAGATAACGTTATACGTTATATCCTATATCTACGTATCGCTTTTACGTTATATCCTATATCTATGTATCGTTATACGTTATATCCTATATCTACATATCGTTATACGTTATATCCTATGTCTACATATCGCTATACGCTATATCCTATATCTACATATCGTTATACGTTATATCCTATATGTGGATGACGTTTTACGTTATATCCTATATCTACATATCGTTATACGTTATATCCTATATCTACATATCGTTATACGTTATATACCATGTCTACGAATCGTTATACGTTGTACCCTATATGTAGATATCGTTATACGTTATATCCTATATCTACATGTCGTTATACGTTATATCCTATATCTACGTATCGTTATACGTTATATCCTATATCTACGTATCGTTATACGTTATATCCTATATCTCCATATCGTTATACGTTATATCCTATATCTACATATCGTTATACGTTATATCCCATACGCAGATAACTTTTTACGTTATATACTATATCTACATATCGTTATACGTTATATCCTATGGCTACATATCGTTATAGGTTATATCCTATATCTACATATCGTTATACGTTATATCATATATCTACATATCGTTATACGTTATATCCTATATCTACATATCGTTATACGTTATATCCTATATCTGCGTATCGTTATACGTTATATCCTATATCTACATATCGTTATACGTTATATCCTATGTCTACATATCGTTATACGTTATATCCTATATCTACATATCGTTATACGATGTATCCTATATCTACGTATCGTTACACGTTATATCCTATGTCTACATATCGTTATACGCTATATCCTATATGTAGATAACGTTATACGTTATATCCTATATCTACGTATCGTTATACGTTATATCCTATATCTACATATCGTTATACGTTATATCCTATGTCTACATATCGTTATACGTTATATCCTATATCTACATATCGTTATACGATGTATCCTATATGTGGGTAACGCTTTACGTTATATCCTATATCTACATATCGTTATACGTTATATCCTACATCTACATATCGTTATACGTTATATCCTATATCTACGTATCGTTATACGTTATATCCTATATCTATGTATCGTTATACGTTATATCCTATATCTACATATCGTTATACGTTATATCCTATGTCTACATATCGTTATACGCTATATCCTATATCTACATATCGTTATACGTTATATCCTATATGTGGATGACGTTTTACGTTATATCCTATATCTACATATCGTTATACGTTATATCCTATATCTACATATCGTTATACGTTATATACCATGTCTACGTATCGTTATACGTTATACCCTATATGTAGATAACGTTATACGTTATATCATATATCTACGTACGGTTATACGTTATATCCTATATCTACATATCGTTATACGTTATATCCTTTATCTACATATCGTTATACGTTATATCCTATGTCTGCGTATCGTTATACGTTATATCCTATATGTAGATAACGTTATACGTTATATCCTATATCTACGTATCGTTATACGTTATATCCTATATCTGCATACCGTTATACGTTATATCCTATGTCTACATATCGTTATACGTTATATCCTATATGTAGATTACGTTATACGCTATATCCTATATCTACGTATCGTTGTACGCTATATCCTATGTCTACATATCGTTATACGTTATATCCTATGTCTACAGATCGTTATACGTTATATCCTATATCTACATATCGTTATACGATGTATCCTAAATGTGGATAACGTTTTACGTTATATCCTATATCTACATATCGTTATACGTTATATCCTATATCTACATATCGTTATACGTTATATCCTATATCTACGTATCGTTATACGTTATATCCTATATCTATGTATCGTTATACGTTATATCCTATATCTACATATCGTTATACGTTATATCCTACGTCTACATATCGCTATACGCTATATCCTATATCTACATATCGTTATACGTTATATCCTATATCTACATATCGTTATACGTTATATACCATGTCTACGTATCGTTATACGTTATACCCTATATGTAGATAACGTTATACGTTATATCCTATATCTACGTACGGTTATACGTTATATCCTATATCTACATATCGTTATACGTTATATCCTATGTCTGCATATCGTTATACGCTATATCCTATATCTACATATCGTTATACGTTATATCCTATATGTGGATGACGTTTTACGTTATATCCTATATCTACATATCGTTATACGTTATATCCTATATCTATATATCGTTATACGTTATATACCATGTCTACGTATCGTTATACGTTATACCCTATATGTAGATAACGTTATACGTTATATCCTATATCTACGTACGGTTATACGTTATATCCTATATCTACATATCGTTATACGTTATATCCTTTGTCTACATATCGTTATACGCTATATCCTATATCTACATATCGTTATACGTTATATCCTATATGTGGATGACGTTTTACGTTATATCCTATATCTACATATCGTTATACGTTATATCCTATATCTACATATCGTTATACGTTATATACCATGTCTACGTATCGTTATACGTTATATACCATGTCTACGTATCGTTATACGTTATACCCTATATGTAGATAACGTTATACGTTATATCCTATATCTACGTACCGTTATACGTTATATCCTATATCTACGTATCGTTATACGTTATATCCTATATCTACAAATTGTTATACGTTATATCCTATATCTACGTATCGTTATACGTTATATCCTATATCTATGTATCGTTATACGTTATATCCTATATCTACATATCGTTATACGTTATATCCTGTGTCTACATATCGCTATACGCTATATCCTATATCTACATATCGTTATACGTTATATCCTAGATGTGGATGACGTTGTACGTTATATCCTATATCTACATATCGTTATACGTTATATCCTATATCTACATATCGTTATACGTTATATACCATGTCTACGTATCGTTATACGTTATACCCTATATGTAGATAACGTTATACGTTATATCCTATATCTACGTACGGTTATACGTTATATCCTATATCTACATATCGTTATACGTTATATCCTATGTCTACATATCGTTATACGCTATATCCTATATCTACATATCGTTATACGTTATATCCTATATGTGGATGACGTTTTACGTTATATCCTATATCTACATATCGTTATACGTTATATCCTATATCTACATATCGTTATACGTTATATACCATGTCTACGTATCGTTATACGTTATACCCTATATGTAGATAACGTTATACGTTATATCCTATATCTACGTACCGTTATACGTTATATCCTATATCTACGTATCGTTATACGTTATATCCTATGTCTACATAACGTTATACGTTATATCCTATATCTACATATCGTTATACGATGTATCCTATATGTGGATAACGTTTTACGTTATATCCAATATCTACATATCGTTATACGTTATATCCTATATCTACATATCGTTATACGTCATATCCTATATCTACGTATCGTTATACGTTATAACCTATATCTATGTATCGTTATACGTTATATCCTATATTTACATATCGTTATACGTTATATCCTATGTCTACATATCGTTATACGCTATATCCTATATCTACATATCGTTATACGTTATATCCTATATGTGGATGACGTTTTACGTTATATCCTATATCTACATATCGTTATACGTTATATCCTATATCTACATATCGTTATACGTTATATACCATGTCTACGTATCGTTATACGTTATACCGTATATGTAGATAACGTTATACGTTATATCCTTTATCTACATATCGTTATACGTTACATCCTATATCTACGTATCGTTATACGTTATATCCCACATCTAAATATCGTTATACGTTATATCCTATATCTACATATCGTTGTACGTTATATCCTATACGAGGATAACGTTTTACGTTATATCCTATATCTGCATATCGTTATAAGTTATATCCTATGTCTACATATCGTTATTCGTTATATCCTATATCTGCATATGGTTATACGTTATATCCTATATCTACGTATCGTTATACGTTATATGCTATGTCTACATATAGTTATACGTTATATCCTATATCTACATATCGTTATACGTTATATCCTATATGTGGATGACGTTTTACGTTATATCCTATATCTACATATCGTTATAAGTTATATCCTATATCTACATATCGTTATACGTTATATCCTATATCTACATATCGTTATACGTTATATACCATGTCTACGTATCGTTATACGTTATACCGTATATGTAGATAACGTTATACGTTATATCCTTTATCTACATATCGTTATACGTTACATCCTATATCTACGTATCGTTATACGTTATATCCCACATCTAAATATCGTTTTACGTTATATACTATAGCTACGTATCGTTATACGTTATACCGTATATCTACATATCGTTATACGTTATATCCTATATCTACATATCGTTATACGTTATATCCTATATCTACATATCGTTATACGTTATATCCTATGTCTACATATCGCTATACGCTATATCCTATATCTACATATCGTTATACGTTATATCCTATATGTGGATGACGTTTTACGTTATATCCTATATCTACATATCGTTATAAGTTATATCCTATATCTACATATCGTTATACGTTATATACCATGTCTACGTATCGTTATACGTTATACCCTATATGTAGATAACGTTATACGTTATATCCTATATCTACGTACGGTTATACGTTATATCCTATATCTACATATCGTTATACGTTATATCCTATGTCTACATATCGTTATACGCTATATCCTATATCTACATATCGATATACGTTATATCCTATATGTGGATGACGTTTTACGTTATATCCTATATCTACATATCGTTATACGTTATATCCTATATCTACATATCGTTATACGTTATATAGCATGTCTACGTATCGTTATACGTTATACCCTATATGTAGATAACGTTATACGTTATATCCTATATCTACGTACCGTTATACGTTATATCCTATATCTACGTATCGTTATACGTTATATCCTATATCTACATATCGTTATACGTTATATCCTATATCTGCGTATCGTTATACGTTATGTCCTATATGTAGATAACGTTATACGTTATATCCTATATCTACGTACCGTTATACGTTATATCCTATATCTACGTATCGTTATACGTTATATCCTACATCTACATATCGTTATACGTTATATCCTATATCTACGTATCGTTATACGTTATAACCTATATCTATGTATCGTTATACGTTATATCCTATATCTACATATCGTTATACGTTATATCCAATGTCTACATATCGTTATACGCTATATCCTATATCTACATATCGTTATACGTTATATCCTATATGTAGATATCTTTATACGTTATATCCAATATCTGCATATCGTTATACGTTATATCCTATATCTACATATCGTTATACGTTATGTCCTATATGTAGATAACGTTATACGTTATATCCTATGTCTACATATCGCTATACGTTATATCCTATATCTGCATATTGTTATACGTTATAGCCTATATCTACATATCGTTATACGTTATATCCTATGTCTACATATTGTTATACGTTATATCCTATATGTAGATAACGTTATACGTTATATCCTATATCTACGTATCGTTGTACGCTATATCCTATGTCTACATATCGTTATAAGTTATATCCTACATCTACATATCGTTATACGTTATATCCTTTATGTAGATAACGTTTTACATTATATCCTATATCTACGAATCGTTATACGTTATATACAATATGTAGGTAACGTTATACGTTATATCCTACATCTACATATCGTTATACGTTATATCCTATATGTAGATATCGTTATACGTTATATCCAATATCTGCGCGTCATTGTACGTTATATCCTATATCTACATATCGTTATACGTTATATCCTATATCTACATATCGTTATACGTTATATCCTATGTCTACATATCGTTATACGTTATATCCTACATCTACATTTCGTTATACGTTATATACCATGTCTACGTATCGTTATACGTTATACCCTATATGTAGATAACGTTATACGTTATATCCTATATCTACGTACCGTTATACGTTATATCCTATATCTACGTATCGTTATACGTTATATCCTATATCTACATATCGTTATACGTTATATCCTATATCTGCGTATCGTTATACGTTATATCCTATATGTAGATAACGTTATACTTTATATCCTATATCTACGTATCGTTATACGTTATATCCTATATCTACATATCGTTATACGTTATATCCTATGTCTACATATCGTTATACGTTATATCCTATATCTACATATCGTTATACGATGTATCCTATATGTGGATAACGTTTTACGTTATATCCTATATCTACATATCGTTATACGTTATATCCTATATCTACATATCGTTATTCGTTATATCCTATATCTACGTATCGTTATACGTTATATCCTATAGCTATGTATCGTTATACGTTATATCCTATATCTACATATCGTTATACGTTATACCCTATGTCTACATATCGTTATACGCTATATCCTATATCTACATATCGTTATACGTTATATCCTATATGTGGATGACGTTTTACGTTATATCCTATATCTACATATCGTTATACGTTATATCCTATATCTACATATCGTTATGCGTTATATACCATGTCTACGTATCGTTATACGTTATACCCTATATGTAGATAACGTTATACGTTATATCCTATATCTACGTACGGTTATACGTTATATCCTATATCTACGTATCGTTATACGTTATATCCTACATCTAAATATCGTTATACGTTATATCCTATATCTACATATCGTTGTACGTTATATCCTATACGTAGATAACGTTTTACGTTATATCCTATATCTACGTATCGTTATACGTTATATCCTTTATGTAGATAACGTTTTACATTATATCCTATATCTACGAATCGTTATACGTTATATACAATATGTAGATAACGTTATACGTTATATCCTACATCTACATATCGTTATACGTTATATCCTATATGTAGATATCGTTATACGTTATATCCAATATCTGCACGTCATTGTACGTTATATCCTATATCTACATATCGTTATACGTTATATCCTATATCTACATATCGTTATACGTTATATCCTATATCTGCGTATCGCTATACGTTATATCCTATATCTACATATCGTTATACGTTATATCCTATATCTACGTATCGTTATACGTTATATCCTATATCTACGTATCGTTCTACGTTATATCCTATATCTACATATCGTTATACGTTATATCCTATGTCTACATATCGTTATACGCTATATCCTATATCTACATATCGTTATACGTTATATCCTATATCTACATATCGTTATACGTTATATACCATGTCTACGTATCGTTATACGTTATACCCTATATGTAGATAACGTTATACGTTATATCCTATATCTACGTACGGTTATACGTTATATCCTATATCTACATATCGTTATACGTTATATCCTATGTCTACATATCGTTATACGCTATATCCTATATCTACATATCGTTATACGTTATATCCTATATGTGGATGACGTTTTACGTTATATCCTATATCTACATATCGTTATAAGTTATATCCTATATCTACATATCGTTATACGTTATATACCATGTCTACGTATCGTTATACGTTATACCCTATATGTAGATAACGTTATACGTTATATCCTATATCTACATATCGTTATACGTTATATACCATGTCTACGTATCGTTATACGTTATACCCTATATGTAGATAACGTTATACGTTGTATCCTATATCTACGTACGGTTATACGTTATATCCTATATCTACATATCGTTATACGTTATATCCTATGTCTACATATCGTTATACGTTATATCCTATATCTACATATCGTTATACGATGTATCCTATATGTGGATAACGTTTTTCGTTATATCCAATATCTACATATCGTTATACGTTATATCCTATATCTACATATCGTTATACGTTATATCCTATATCTACGTATCGTCATACGTTATAACCTATATCTATGTATCGTTATACGTTATATCCTATATCTACATAACGTTATACGTTATATCCTATGTCTACATATCGTTATACGCTATATCCTATATCTACATATCGTTATACGTAATATCCTATATGTGGATGACGTTTTGCGTTATATCCTATATCTACATATCGTTATACGTTATATCCTATATCTACATATCGTTATACGTTATATACCATGTCTACGTATCGTTATACGTTATACCGTATATGTAGATAACGTTATACGTTATATCCTATATCTACGTACGGTTATACGTTATATCCTATATCTACGTATCGTTATACGTTATATCCCACATCTAAATATCGTTATACGTTATATCCTATATCTACATATCGTTGTACGTTATATCCTATACGTAGATAACGTTTTACGTTATATCCTATATCTGCATATCGTTATACGTTATATCCTATGTCTACATATCGTTATACGTTATATCCTATATCTGCATATGGTTATACGTTATATCCTATATCTACGTATCGTTATACGTTATATGCTATGTCTACATATAGTTATACGTTATATCCTACATCTACATATCGTTATACGTTATATCCTATATGTAGATATTGTTATACGTTATATCCTATATCTGCATATCGTTATACGTTATATGCTATGTCTACATATCGTTATACGTTATATCCTACATCTACATATAGTTAGACGTTATATCCTATATGTAGATATTGTTATACGTTATATACTATATCTACATATCGTTATACGTTATATCCTATGGCTACATATCGTTATAGGTTATATCCTATACGTAGATAACGTTTTACGTTATATCCTATATCTGCATATCGTTATACGTTATATCCTATGTCTACATAACGTTATACGTTATATCCTATATCTACGTACGGTTATACGTTATATCCTATATCTACGTATCGTTATACGTTATATCCCACATCTAAATATCGTTATACGTTATATCCTATATCTACATATCGTTGTACGTTATATCCTATACGTAGATAACGTTTTACGTTATATCCTATATCTGCATATCGTTATACGTTATATCCTATGTCTACATAACGTTATACGTTATATCCTATATCTACGTACGGTTATACGTTATATCCTATATCTACGTATCGTTATACGTTATATCCCACATCTAAATATCGTTATACGTTATATCCTATATCTACATATCGTTGTACGTTATATCCTATACGTAGATAACGTTTTACGTTATATCCTATATCTGCATATCGTTATACGTTATATCCTATGTCTACATATCGTTATACGTTATATCCTATATCTGCATATGGTTATACGTTATATCCTATATCTACGTATCGTTATACGTTATATGCTATGTCTACATATAGTTATACGTTATATCCTACATCTACATATCGTTATACGTTATATCCTATATGTAGATATTGTTATACGTTATATCCTATATGCAGATAACGTTATACGTTATATCCTATATCTACGTACCGTTATACGTTATATCCTATATCTACGTATCGTTATAGGTTATATCCTATATCTACATATCGTTATACGTTATATCCTATATCTGCGTATCTTTATACGTTATATCCTATATGTAGATAACGTTATACGTTATATCCTGTATCTACGTATCGTTATACGTTATATCCTATATGTAGATATCGTTATACGTTATATCCTATATCTACGAATCGTTATACGTTATATCCTACATCTACATATCGCTATACGTTATATCCTACATCTACATATCGTTATACGTTATATCCTATACGTAGATTACGTTTTACGTTATATACTATAGCTACGTATCGTTATACGTTATACCGTATATCTACATATCGTTATACGTTATATCCTATATCTACATATCGTTATACGTTATATCCTATATCTACATATCGTTATACGTTATATCCTATGTCTACATATCGCTATACGCTATATCCTATATCTACATATCGTTATACGTTATATCCTATATGTGGATGACGTTTTACGTTATATCCTATATCTACATATCGTTATACGTTATATCCTATATCTACATATCGTTATACGTTATATACCATGTCTACGTATCGTTATACGTTATACCCTATATGTAGATGACGTTATACGTTATATCCTATATCTACGTACGGTTATACGTTATATCCTATATCTACATATTGTTATACGTTATATCCTATGTCTACATATCGTTATACGCTATATCCTATATCTACATATCGTTATACGTTATATCCTATATGTGGATGACGTTTTACGTTATATCCTATATCTACATATCGTTATACGTTATATCCTATATCTACATATCGTTATACGTTATATACCATGTCTACGTATCGTTATACGTTATACCCTATATGTAGACATGGTTATACGTTTTATCCTATATCTGCATATCGTTATACGTTATATCCTATGTCTACATATCGTTATACGTTATATCCTATGTCTACATATCGTTATACGTTATATCCTATATCTACATATCGTTATACGATGTATCCTATATGTGGATAACGTTTTACGTTATATCCAATATCTACATATCGTTATACGTTATATCCTATATCTACATATCGTTATACGTTATATCCTATATCTACGTATCGTTATACGTTATAACCTATATCTATGTATCGTTATACGTTATATCCTATATCTACATATCGTTATACGTTATATCCTATGTCTACATATCGTTATACGCTATATCCTATATCTACATATCGTTATACGTTATATCCTATATGTGGATGACGTTTTACGTTATATCCTATATCTACATATCGTTATACGTTATATCCTATATCTACATATCGTTATACGTTATATACCATGTCTACGTATCGTTATACGTTATACCCTATATGTAGATAACGTTATACGTTATATCCTATATCTACGTACGGTCATACGTTATATCCTATATCTACGTATCGTTATACGTTATATCCCACATCTAAATATCGTTATACGTTATATCCTATATCTACATATCGTTGTACGTTATATCCTATACGTAGATAACGTTTTACGCTATATCCTATATCTACATATCGTTATACGTTATATCCTATATGTGGATGACGTTTTACGTTATATCCTATATCTACATATCGTTATACGTTATATCCTATATTTACGTATCGTTATACGTTATAACCTATATCTATGTATCGTTATACGTTATATCCTATATCTACATAACGTTATACGTTATATCCTATGTCTACATATCGTTATACGCTATATCCTATATCTACATATCGTTATACGTTATATCCTATATGTGAATGACGTTTTGCGTTATATCCTATATCTACATATCGTTATACGTTATATCCTATATCTACATATCGTTATACGTTATATACCATGTCTACGTATCGTTATACGTTATACCGTATATGTAGATAACGTTATACGTTATATCCTATATCTACGTAAGGTTATACGTTATATCCTATATCTACGTATCGTTATACGTTATATCCCACATCTAAATATCGTTATACGTTATATCCTATATCTACATATCGTTGTACGTTATATCCTATACGTAGATAACGTTTTACGTTATATCCTATATCTGCATATCGTTATACGTTATATCCTATGTCTACATATCGTTATACGTTATATCCTATATCTGCATATGGTTATACGTTATATCCTATATCTACGTATCGTTATACGTTATATGCTATGTCTACATATAGTTATACGTTATATCCTACATCTACATATCGTTATACGTTATATCCTATATGTAGATATTGTTATACGTTATATCCTATATCTGCATATCGTTATACGTTATATGCTATGTCTACATATCGTTATACGTTATATCCTACATCTACATATCGTTAGACGTTATATCCTATATGTAGATATTGTTATACGTTATATACTATATCTACATATCGTTATACGTTATATCCTATGGCTACATATCGTTATAGGTTATATCCTATATCTACATATCGTTATACGTTATATCATATATCTACATATCGTTATACGTTATATCCTATATCTACATATCGTTATACGTTATATCCTATATTTGCGTATCGTTATACGTTATATCCTATATGCAGATAACGTTATACGTTATATCCTATATCTACGTACCGTTATACGTTATATCCTATATCTACGTATCGTTATACGTTATATCCTATATCTACATATCGTTATACGTTATATCCTATATCTGCGTATCTTTATACGTTATATCCTATATGTAGATAACGTTATACGTTATATCCTGTATCTACGTATCGTTATACGTTATATCCTATATGTAGATATCGTTATACGTTATATCCTATATCTACGAATCGTTATACGTTATATCCTACATCTACATATCGCTATACGTTATATCCTACATCTACATATCGTTATAAGTTATATCCTATATCTACATATCGTTATACGTTATATACCATGTCTACGTATCGTTATACGTTATACCCTATATGTAGATAACGTTATACGTTATATCCTATATCTACATATCGTTATACGTTATATACCATGTCTACGTATCGTTATACGTTATACCCTATATGTAGATAACGTTATACGTTGTATCCTATATCTACGTACGGTTATACGTTATATCCTATATCTACATATCGTTATACGTTATATCCTATGTCTACATATCGTTATACGTTATATCCTATATCTACATATCGTTATACGATGTATCCTATATGTGGATAACGTTTTTCGTTATATCCAATATCTACATATCGTTATACGTTATATCCTATATCTACATATCGTTATACGTTATATCCTATATCTACGTATCGTCATACGTTATAACCTATATCTATGTATCGTTATACGTTATATCCTATATCTACATAACGTTATACGTTATATCCTATGTCTACATATCGTTATACGCTATATCCTATATCTACATATCGTTATACGTAATATCCTATATGTGGATGACGTTTTGCGTTATATCCTATATCTACATATCGTTATACGTTATATCCTATATCTACATATCGTTATACGTTATATACCATGTCTACGTATCGTTATACGTTATACCGTATATGTAGATAACGTTATACGTTATATCCTATATCTACGTACGGTTATACGTTATATCCTATATCTACGTATCGTTATACGTTATATCCCACATCTAAATATCGTTATACGTTATATCCTATATCTACATATCGTTGTACGTTATATCCTATACGTAGATAACGTTTTACGTTATATCCTATATCTGCATATCGTTATACGTTATATCCTATGTCTACATATCGTTATACGTTATATCCTATATCTGCATATGGTTATACGTTATATCCTATATCTACGTATCGTTATACGTTATATGCTATGTCTACATATAGTTATACGTTATATCCTACATCTACATATCGTTATACGTTATATCCTATATGTAGATATTGTTATACGTTATATCCTATATCTGCATATCGTTATACGTTATATGCTATGTCTACATATCGTTATACGTTATATCCTACATCTACATATAGTTAGACGTTATATCCTATATGTAGATATTGTTATACGTTATATACTATATCTACATATCGTTATACGTTATATCCTATGGCTACATATCGTTATAGGTTATATCCTATACGTAGATAACGTTTTACGTTATATCCTATATCTGCATATCGTTATACGTTATATCCTATGTCTACATAACGTTATACGTTATATCCTATATCTACGTACGGTTATACGTTATATCCTATATCTACGTATCGTTATACGTTATATCCCACATCTAAATATCGTTATACGTTATATCCTATATCTACATATCGTTGTACGTTATATCCTATACGTAGATAACGTTTTACGTTATATCCTATATCTGCATATCGTTATACGTTATATCCTATGTCTACATAACGTTATACGTTATATCCTATATCTACGTACGGTTATACGTTATATCCTATATCTACGTATCGTTATACGTTATATCCCACATCTAAATATCGTTATACGTTATATCCTATATCTACATATCGTTGTACGTTATATCCTATACGTAGATAACGTTTTACGTTATATCCTATATCTGCATATCGTTATACGTTATATCCTATGTCTACATATCGTTATACGTTATATCCTATATCTGCATATGGTTATACGTTATATCCTATATCTACGTATCGTTATACGTTATATGCTATGTCTACATATAGTTATACGTTATATCCTACATCTACATATCGTTATACGTTATATCCTATATGTAGATATTGTTATACGTTATATCCTATATGCAGATAACGTCATACGTTATATCCTATATCTACGTACCGTTATACGTTATATCCTATATCTACGTATCGTTATAGGTTATATCCTATATCTACATATCGTTATACGTTATATCCTATATCTGCGTATCTTTATACGTTATATCCTATATGTAGATAACGTTATACGTTATATCCTGTATCTACGTATCGTTATACGTTATATCCTATATGTAGATATCGTTATACGTTATATCCTATATCTACGAATCGTTATACGTTATATCCTACATCTACATATCGCTATACGTTATATCCTACATCTACATATCGTTATACGTTATATCCTATACGTAGATTACGTTTTACGTTATATACTATAGCTACGTATCGTTATACGTTATACCGTATATCTACATATCGTTATACGTTATATCCTATATCTACATATCGTTATACGTTATATCCTATATCTACATATCGTTATACGTTATATCCTATGTCTACATATCGCTATACGCTATATCCTATATCTACATATCGTTATACGTTATATCCTATATGTGGATGACGTTTTACGTTATATCCTATATCTACATATCGTTATACGTTATATCCTATATCTACATATCGTTATACGTTATATACCATGTCTACGTATCGTTATACGTTATACCCTATATGTAGATGACGTTATACGTTATATCCTATATCTACGTACGGTTATACGTTATATCCTATATCTACATATTGTTATACGTTATATCCTATGTCTACATATCGTTATACGCTATATCCTATATCTACATATCGTTATACGTTATATCCTATATGTGGATGACGTTTTACGTTATATCCTATATCTACATATCGTTATACGTTATATCCTATATCTACATATCGTTATACGTTATATACCATGTCTACGTATCGTTATACGTTATACCCTATATGTAGACATGGTTATACGTTTTATCCTATATCTGCATATCGTTATACGTTATATCCTATGTCTACATATCGTTATACGTTATATCCTATGTCTACATATCGTTATACGTTATATCCTATATCTACATATCGTTATACGATGTATCCTATATGTGGATAACGTTTTACGTTATATCCAATATCTACATATCGTTATACGTTATATCCTATATCTACATATCGTTATACGTTATATCCTATATCTACGTATCGTTATACGTTATAACCTATATCTATGTATCGTTATACGTTATATCCTATATCTACATATCGTTATACGTTATATCCTATGTCTACATATCGTTATACGCTATATCCTATATCTACATATCGTTATACGTTATATCCTATATGTGGATGACGTTTTACGTTATATCCTATATCTACATATCGTTATACGTTATATCCTATATCTACATATCGTTATACGTTATATACCATGTCTACGTATCGTTATACGTTATACCCTATATGTAGATAACGTTATACGTTATATCCTATATCTACGTACGGTCATACGTTATATCCTATATCTACGTATCGTTATACGTTATATCCCACATCTAAATATCGTTATACGTTATATCCTATATCTACATATCGTTGTACGTTATATCCTATACGTAGATAACGTTTTACGCTATATCCTATATCTACATATCGTTATACGTTATATCCTATATGTGGATGACGTTTTACGTTATATCCTATATCTACATATCGTTATACGTTATATCCTATATTTACGTATCGTTATACGTTATAACCTATATCTATGTATCGTTATACGTTATATCCTATATCTACATAACGTTATACGTTATATCCTATGTCTACATATCGTTATACGTTATATCCTATATGTGGATGACGTTTTACGTTATATCCTATATCTACATATCGTTATACGTTATATCCTATATCTGCATATGGTTATACGTTATATCCTATATCTACGTATCGTTATACGTTATATGCTATGTCTACATATAGTTATACGTTATATCCTACATCTACATATCGTTATACGTTATATCCTATATGTAGATATTGTTATACGTTATATCCGATATCTGCATATGGTTATACGTTATATCCTATATCTACGTATCGTTATACGTTATATGCTATGTCTACATATAGTTATACGTTATATCCTACATCTACATATCGTTATACGTTATATCCTATATGTAGATATTGTTATACGTTATATCCTATATCTGCATATCGTTATACGTTATATGCTATGTCTACATATCGTTATACGTTATATCCTACATCTACATATCGTTAGACGTTATATCCTATATGTAGATATTGTTATACGTTATATACTATATCTACATATCGTTATACGTTATATCCTATGGCTACATATCGTTATAGGTTATATCCTATATCTACATATCGTTATACGTTATATCATATATCTACATATCGTTATACGTTATATCCTATATCTACATATCGTTATACGTTATATCCTATATTTGCGTATCGTTATACGTTATATCCTATATGCAGATAACGTTATACGTTATATCCTATATCTACGTACCGTTATACGTTATATCCTATATCTACGTATCGTTATACGTTATATCCTATATCTACATATCGTTATACGTTATATCCTATATCTGCGTATCTTTATACGTTATATCCTATATGTAGATAACGTTATACGTTATATCCTGTATCTACGTATCGTTATACGTTATATCCTATATGTAGATATCGTTATACGTTATATCCTATATCTACGAATCGTTATACGTTATATCCTACATCTACATATCGCTATACGTTATATCCTACATCTACATATCGTTATACGTTATATCCTATACGTAGATTACGTTTTACGTTATATACTATAGCTACGTATCGTTATACGTTATACCGTATATCTACATATCGTTATACGTTATATCCTATATCTACATATCGTTATACGTTATATCCTATGTCTACATATCGCTATACGCTATATCCTATATTTACATATCGTTATACGTTATATCCTATATGTGGATGACGTTTTACGTTATATCCAATATCTACATATCGTTATACGTTATATCCTATATCTACATATCGTTATACGTTATATCCTATATCTACGTATCGTTATACGTTATAACCTATATCTATGTATCGTTATACGTTATATCCTATATCTACATATCGTTATACGTTATATCCTATGTCTACATATCGTTATACGCTATATCCTATATCTACATATCGTTATACGTTATATCCTATATGTGGATGACGTTTTACGTTATATCCTATATCTACATATCGTTATACGTTATATCCTATATCTACATATCGTTATACGTTATATACCATGTCTACGTATCGTTATACGTTATACCCTATATGTAGATAACGTTATACGTTATATCCTATATCTACGTACGGTCATACGTTATATCCTATATCTACGTATCGTTATACGTTATATCCCACATCTAAATATCGTTATACGTTATATCCTATATCTACATATCGTTGTACGTTATATCCTATACGTAGATAACGTTTTACGTTATATCCTATATCTACGTATCGTTATACGTTATATCCTATATGTAGATAACGTTTGACGTTGTATCCTATATCTACGTATCGTTACACGTTATATCCTATATGTAGACATGGTTATACGTTTTATCCTATATCTGCATATCGTTATACGTTATATCCTATGTCTACATATCGTTATACGTTATATCCTATATCTGCATATGGTTATACGTTATATCCTATATCTACGTATCGTTATACGTTATATGCTATGTCTACATATAGTTATACGTTATATCCTACATCTACATATCGTTATACGTTATATCCTATATGTAGATATTGTTATACGTTATATCCGATATCTGCATATCGTTATACGTTATAGGCTATGTCTGCATATCGTTATACGTTATATCCTACATCTACATATCGTTATACGTTATATCATATATCTACATATCGTTATACGTTATATCCTATATCTACATATCGTTATACGTTATATCCTATATCTGCGTATCGTTATACGTTATCTCCTATATGTAGATAATGTTATACGTTATATCCTATATTTACGTATCGTTATACGTTATAACCTATATCTATGTATCGTTATACGTTATATCCTATATCTACATAACGTTATACGTTATATCCTATGTCTACATATCGTTATACGCTATATCCTATATCTACATATCGTTATACGTTATATCCTATATGTGGATGACGTTTTGCGTTATATCCTATATCTACATATCGTTATACGTTATATCCAATATCTACATATCGTTATACGTTATATACCATGTCTACGTATCGTTATACGTTATACCGTATATGTAGATAACGTTATACGTTATATCCTATATCTACGTACGGTTATACGTTATATCCTATATCTACGTATCGTTATACGTTATATCCCACATCTAAATATCGTTATACGTTATATCCTATATCTACATATCGTTGTACTTTATATCCTATACGTAGATAACGTTTTACGTTATATCCTATATCTGCATATCGTTATACGTTATATCCTATGTCTACATATCGTTATACGTTATATCCTATATCTGCATATGGTTATACGTTATATCCTATATCTACGTATCGTTATACGTTATATGCTATGTCTACATATAGTTATACGTTATATCCTACATCTACATATCGTTATACGTTATATCCTATATGTAGATATTGTTATACGTTGTATCCTATATCTGCATATCGTTATACGTTATATGCTATGTCTACATATCGTTATACGTTATATCCTACATCTACATATCGTTAGACGTTATATCCTATATGTAGATATTGTTATACGTTATATACTATATCTACATATCGTTATACGTTATATCCTATGGCTACATATCGTTATAGGTTATATCCTATATCTACATATCGTTATACGTTATATCATATATCTACATATCGTTATACGTTATACCCTATATCTACATATCGTTATACGTTATATCCTACATTTGCGTATCGTTATACGTTATATCCTATATGCAGATAACGTTATACGTTATATCCTATATCTACGTACCGTTATACGTTATATCCTATATCTACGTATCGTTATACGTTATATCCTATATCTACATATCGTTATACGTTATATCCTATATCTGCGTATCTTTATACGTTATATCCTATATGTAGATAACGTTATACGTTATATCCTGTATCTACGTATCGTTATACGTTATATCCTATATGTAGATATCGTTATACGTTATATCCTATATCTACGAATCGTTATACGTTATATCCTACATCTACATATCGCTATACGCTATATCCTACATCTACATATCGTTATACGTTATATCCTATACGTAGATTACGTTTTACGTTATATACTATAGCTACGTATCGTTATACGTTATACCGTATATCTACATATCGTTATACGTTATATCCTATATCTACATATCGTTATACGTTACATCCTATATCTACATATCGTTATACGTTATATCCTATGTCTACATATCGCTATACGCTATATCCTATATCTACATATCGTTATACGTTATATCCTATATGTGGATGACGTTTTACGTTATATCCTATATCTACATATCGTTATACGTTATATCCTATATCTACATATCGTTATACGTTATATACCATGTCTACGTATCGTTATACGTTATACCCTATATGTAGATAACGTTATACGTTATATCCTATATCTACGTACGGTTATACGTTATATCCTATATCTACATATTGTTATACGTTATATCCTATGTCTACATATCGTTATACGCTATATCCTATATCTACATATCGTTATACGTTATATCCTATATGTGGATGACGTTTTACGTTATATCCTATATCTACATATCGTTATACGTTATATCCTATATCTACATATCGTTATACGTTATATACCATGTCTACGTATCGTTATACGTTATACCCTATATGTAGATAACGTTATACGTTATATCCTATATCTACGTACCGTTATACGTTATATCCTATATCTACGTATCGTTATACGTTATATCCTATATCTACATATCGTTATACGTTATATCCTATATCTGCGTATCGTTATACGTTATATCCTATATGTAGATAACGTTATACGTTATATCCTATATCTACGTATCGTTATACGTTATATCCTATATCTACATATCGTTATACGTTATATCCTATGTCTACATATCGTTATACGTTATATCCTATATCTACATATCGTTATACGGTGTATCCTATATGTGGATAACGTTTTACGTTATATCCAATATCTACATATCGTTATACGTTATATCCTATATCTACATATCGTTATACGTTATATCCTATATCTACGTACCGTTATACGTTATAACCTATATCTATGTATCGTTATACGTTATATCCTATATCTACATATCGTTATACGTTATATCCTATGTCTACATATCGTTATACGCTATATCCTATATCTACATATCGTTATACGTTGTATCCTATATGTGGATGACGTTTTACGTTATATCCTATATCTACATATCGTTATACGTTATATCCTATATCTACATATCGTTATACGTTATATACCATGTCTACGTATCGTTATACGTTATACCCTATATGTAGATAACGTTATACGTTATATCCTATATCTACGTACGGTCATACGTTATATCCTATATCTACGTATCGTTATACGTTATATCCCACATCTAAATATCGTTATACGTTATATCCTATATCTACATATCGTTGTACGTTATATCCTATACGTAGATAACGTTTTACGTTATATCCTATATCTACGTATCGTTATACGTTATATCCTATATGTAGATAACGTTTGACGTTGTATCCTATATCTGCGTATCGTTACACGTTATATCCTATATGTAGACATGGTTATACGTTTTATCCTATATCTGCATATCGTTATACGTTATATCCTATATCTACATATCGTTATACGTTATATCCTATATGTAGATATTGTTATACGTTATATCCGATATCTGCATATCGTTATACGTTATATGCTATGTCTACATATCGTTATACGTTATATCCTACATCTACATATCGTTAGACGTTATATCCTATATGTAGATATTGTTATACGTTATATACTATATCTACATATCGTTATACGTTATATCCTATGGCTACATATCGTTATAGGTTATATCCTATATCTACATATCGTTATACGTTATATCATATATCTACATATCGTTATACGTTATATCCTATATCTACATATCGTTATACGTTATATCCTATATCTGCGTATCGTTATACGTTATATCCTATATGTAGATAACGTTATACGTTATATCCTATATTTACGTATCGTTATACGTTATATCCTATATCTACATATCGTTATGCGTTATATCCTATGTCTACATATCGTTATACGTTATATCCTATATGTAGATATCTTTATACGTTATATCCAATATCTGCATATCGTTATACGTTATATCCTATATCTACGTATCGTTATACGTTATGTCCTATATGTAGATAACGTTTGACGTTGTATCCTATATCTACGTATCGTTACACGTTATATCCTATATGTAGACATGGTTATACGTTTTATCCTATATCTACATATCGTTATACGTTACATCCTATGGCTACATATCGTTATAGGTTATATCCTATATCTACATATCGTTATACGTTATATCATATATCTACATATCGTTATACGTTATATCCTATATCTACATATCGTTATACGTTATATCCTATATCAGCGTATCGTTATACGTTATATCCTATATGTAGATAACGTTTGACGTTGTATCCTATATCTACGTATCGTTACACGTTATATCCTATGTCTACATATCGCTATACGTTATATCCTATATCTGCATATTGTTATACGTTATAGCCTATATCTACATATCGTTATACGTTATATCCTATGTCTACATATTGTTATACGTTATATCCTATATGTAGATAACGTTATACGTTATATCCTATATCTACGTATCGTTGTACGCTATATCCTATGTCTACATATCGTTATAAGTTATATCCTACATCTACATATCGTTATACGTTATATCATATATCTACATATCGTTATACGTTATATCCTATATCTACATATCGTTATACGTTATATCCTATATCTGCGTATCGTTATACGTTATATCCTATATGTAGATAACGTTTGACGTTGTATCCTATATCTACGTATCGTTACACGTTATATCCTATGTCTACATATCGCTATACGTTATATCCTATATCTGCATATTGTTATACGTTATAGCCTATATCTACATATCGTTATACGTTATATCCTATGTCTACATATCGTTATACGTTATATCCTATATCTACATATCGTTATGCGTTATATCCTATGTCTACATATCGTTATAAGTTATATCCTACATCTACATATCGTTATACGTTATATCCTTTATGTAGATAACGTTTTACATTATATCCTATATCTACGAATCGTTATACGTTATATACAATATGTAGATAACGTTATACGTTATATCCTATATCTACATATCGTTATACGTTATATACCATGTCTACGAATCGTTATACGTTATACCCCATATGCAGATAACGTTATTCGTTATATCCTATATCTACGTACCGTTATACGTTATATCCTATATCTGCATATGGTTATACGTTATATCCTATATCTACGTATCGTTATACGTTATATGCTATGTCTACATATAGTTATACGTTATATCCTACATCTACATATCGTTATACGTTATAACCAATATCTACGTATCGTTATACGTTATATGCAATGTCTACATATAGTTATACGTTATATCCTACATCTACATATCGTTATACGTTATATCCTATATGTAGATATTGTTATACGTTATATCCTATATCTGCATATCGTTATACGTTATATGCTATGTCTACATATCGTTATACGTTATATCCGACACCTACATATCGTTAGGCGTTATATCCTATATGTAGATATTGTTATACGTTATATACTATATCTACATATCGTTATACGTTATATCCTATGGCTACATATCGTTATAGGTTATATCCTATATCTACATATCGTTATACGTTATATCATATATCTACATATCGTTATACGTTATATCCTATATCTACATATCGTTATACGTTATATCCTATATCTGCGTATCGTTATACGTTATATCCTATATGTACATAACGTTATACGTTATATCCTATATCTACATATCGTTATACGTTATATACCATGTCTACGAATCGTTATACGTTATACCCCATATGCAGATAACGTTATACGTTATATCCTATATCTACGTACCGTTATACGTTATATCCTATATCTACGTATCGTTATACGTTATATCCTATATCTACATATCGTTATACGTTATATCCTATATCTGCGTTTCTTTATACGTTATATCCTACATCTACATATCGCTATACGTTATATCCTACATCTACATATCGTTATACGTTATATCCTATATGTAGATATCGTTATACGTTATATCCTATATCTACGTATCGTTATACGTTATATCCTACATCTACATATCGCTATACGTTATATCCTACATCTACATATCGTTATACGTCATATCCTATACGTAGATTACGTTTTACGTTATATACTATAGCTACGTATCGTTATACGTTATACCGTATATCTACATATCGTTATACGTTATATCCTATATCTACATATCGTTATACGTTATATCCTATATCTGCGTATCGTTATACGTCATATCCTATACGTAGATTACGTTTTACGTTATATACTATAGCTACGTATCGTTATACGTTATACCGTATATCTACATATCGTTATACGTTATATCCTATATCTACATATCGTTATACGTCATATCCTATACGTAGATTACGTTTTACGTTATATACTATAGCTACATATCGTTATACGTTATATCCTATGTCTACATATCGTTATACGCTATATCCTATATCTACATATCGTTATACGTTATATCCTATATGTGGATGACGTTTTACGTTATATCCTATATCTACATATCTTTATAAGTTATATCCTATATCTACATATCGTTATACGTTATATACCATGTCTACGTATCGTTATACGTTATACCCTATATGTAGATAACGTTATACGTTATATCCTATATCTACATATCGTTATACGTTATATACCATGTCTACGTATCGTTATACGTTATACCCTATATGTAGATAACGTTATACGTTGTATCCTATATCTACGTACGGTTATACGTTATATCCTATATCTACATATCGATATACGTTATATCCTATGTCTACATATCGTTATACGTTATATCCTATATCTACATATCGTTATACGATGTATCCTATATGTGGATAACGTTTTTCGTTATATCCAATATCTACATATCGTTATACGTTATATCCTATATCTACATATCGTTATACGTTATATCCTATATCTACGTATCGTCATACGTTATAACCTATATCTATGTATCGTTATACGTTATATCCTATATCTACATAACGTTATACGTTATATCCAATGTCTACATATCGTTATACGCTATATCCTATATCTACATATCGTTATACGTAATATCCTATATGTGGATGACGTTTTGCGTTATATCCTATATCTACATATCGTTATACGTTATATCCTATATCTACATATCGTTATACGTTATATACCATGTCTACGTATCGTTATACGTTATACCGTATATGTAGATAACGTTATACGTTATATCCTATATCTACGTACGGTTATACGTTATATCCTATATCTACGTATCGTTATACGTTATATCCCACATCTAAATATCGTTATACGTTATATCCTATATCTACATATCGTTGTACGTTATATCCTATACGTAGATAACGTTTTACGTTATATCCTATATCAGCATATCGTTATACGTTATATCCTATGTCTACATATCGTTATACGTTATATCCTATATCTGCATATGGTTATACGTTATATCCTATATCTACGTATCGTTATACGTTATATGCTATGTCTACATATAGTTATACGTTATATCCTACATCTACATATCGTTATACGTTATATCCTATATGTAGATATTGTTATACGTTATATCCTATATCTGCATATCGTTATACGTTATATGCTATGTCTACATATCGTTATACGTTATATCCTACATCTACATATAGTTAGACGTTATATCCTATATGTAGATATTGTTATACGTTATATACTATATCTACATATCGTTATACGTTATATCCTATGGCTACATATCGTTATAGGTTATATCCTATATCTACATATCGTTATACGTTATATCATATATCTACATATCGTTATACGTTATATCCTATATCTACATATCGTTATACGTTATATCCTATATCTGCGTATCGTTATACGTTATATCCTATATGCAGATAACGTTATACGTTATATCCTATATCGACGTACCGTTATACGTTATATCCTATATCTACGTATCGTTATACGTTATATCCTATATCTACATATCGTTATACGTTATATCCTATATCTGCGTATCTTTATACGTTATATCCTATATGTAGATAACGTTATACGTTATATCCTGTATCTACGTATCGTTATACGTTATATCCTATATGTAGATAACGTTATACGTTATATCCTATATCTACGTACGGTTATACGTTATATCCTATGTCTACATATCGTTATACGCTATATCCTATATCTACATATCGTTATACGTTATATCCTATATGTGGATGACGTTTTACGTTATATCCTATATCTACATATCGTTATAAGTTATATCCTATATCTACATATCGTTATACGTTATATACCATGTCTACGTATCGTTATACGTTATACCCTATATGTAGATAACGTTATACGTTATATCCTATATCTACATATCGTTATACGTTATATACCATGTCTACGTATCGTTATACGTTATACCCTATATGTAGATAACGTTATACGTTGTATCCTATATCTACGTACGGTTATACGTTATATCCTATATCTACATATCGTTATACGTTATATCCTATGTCTACATATCGTTATACGTTATATCCTATATCTACATATCGTTATACGATGTATCCTATATGTGGATAACGTTTTTCGTTATATCCAATATCTACATATCGTTATACGTTATATCCTATATCTACATATCGTTATACGTTATATCCTATATCTACGTATCGTCATACGTTATAACCTATATCTATGTATCGTTATACGTTATATCCTATATCTACATAACGTTATACGTTATATCCAATGTCTACATATCGTTATACGCTATATCCTATATCTACATATCGTTATACGTAATATCCTATATGTGGATGACGTTTTGCGTTATATCCTATATCTACATATCGTTATACGTTATATCCTATATCTACATATCGTTATACGTTATATACCATGTCTACGTATCGTTATACGTTATACCGTATATGTAGATAACGTTATACGTTATATCCTATATCTACGTACGGTTATACGTTATATCCTATATCTACGTATCGTTATACGTTATATCCCACATCTAAATATCGTTATACGTTATATCCTATATCTACATATCGTTGTACGTTATATCCTATACGTAGATAACGTTTTACGTTATATCCTATATCTGCATATCGTTATACGTTATATCCTATGTCTACATATCGTTATACGTTATATCCTATATCTGCATATGGTTATACGTTATATCCTATATCTACGTATCGTTATACGTTATATGCTATGTCTACATATAGTTATACGTTATATCCTACATCTACATATCGTTATACGTTATATCCTATATGTAGATATTGTTATACGTTATATCCTATATCTGCATATCGTTATACGTTATATGCTATGTCTACATATCGTTATACGTTATATCCTACATCTACATATAGTTAGACGTTATATCCTATATGTAGATATTGTTATACGTTATATACTATATCTACATATCGTTATACGTTATATCCTATATCTACATATCGTTATACGTTATATCCTATATCTGCGTATCGTTATACGTTATATCCTATATGTAGATAACGTTATACGTTATATCCTATATCTACGTATCGTTATACGTTATATCCTATATCTACATATCGTTATACGTTATATCCTATGTCTACATATCGTTATACGTTATATCCTATATCTACATATCGTTATACGATGTATCCTATATGTGGATAACGTTTTACGTTATATCCAATATCTACATATCGTTATACGTTATATCCTATATCTACATATCGTTATACGTTATATCCTATATCTACGTATCGTTATACGTTATAACCTATATCTATGTATCGTTATACGTTATATCCTATATCTACATATCGTTATACGTTATATCCTATGTCTACATATCGTTATACGCTATATCCTATATCTACATATCGTTATACGTTATATCCTATATGTGGATGACGTTTTACGTTATATCCTATATCTACATATCGTTATACGTTATATCCTATATCTACATATCGTTATACGTTATATACCATGTCTACGTATCGTTATTCGTTATACCCTATATGTAGATAACGTTATACGTTATATCCTATATCTACGTACGGTCATACGTTATATCCTATATCTACGTATCGTTATACGTTATATCCCACATCTAAATATCGTTATACGTTATATCCTATATCTACATATCGTTGTACGTTATATCCTATACGTAGATAACGTTTTACGTTATATCCTATATCTACGTATCGTTATACGTTATATCCTATATGTAGATAACGTTTGACGTTGTATCCTATATCTACGTATCGTTACACGTTATATCCTATATGTAGACATGGTTATACGTTTTATCCTATATCTGCATATCGTTATACGTTATATCCTATGTCTACATATCGTTATACGTTATATCCTATATCTGCATATGGTTATACGTTATATCCTATATCTACGTATCGTTATACGTTATATGCTATGTCTACATATAGTTATACGTTATATCCTACATCTACATATCGTTATACGTTATATCCTATATGTAGATATTGTTATACGTTATATCCGATATCTGCATATCGTTATACGTTATAGGCTATGTCTGCATATCGTTATACGTTATATCCTACATCTACATATCGCTATACGTTATATCGTACATCTACATATCGTTATACGTTATATCCTATACGTAGATTACGTTTTACGTTATATACTATAGCTACGTATCGTTATACGTTATACCGTATATCTACATATCGTTATACGTTATATCCTATATCTACATATCGTTATACGTTATATCCTATATCTACATATCGTTATACGTTATATCCTATGTCTACATATCGCTATACGCTATATCCTATATCTACATATCGTTATACGTTATATCGTATATGTGGATGACGTTTTACGTTATATCCTATATCTACATATCGTTATACGTTATATCCTATATCTACATATCGTTATACGTTATATACCATGTCTACGTATCGTTATACGTTATACCCTATATGTAGATAACGTTATACGTTATATCCTATATCTACGTACGGTTATACGTTATATCCTATATCTACATATTGTTATACGTTATATCCTATGTCTACATATCGTTATACGCTATATCCTATATCTACATATCGTTATACGTTATATCCTATATGTGGATGACGTTTTACGTTATATCCTATATCTACATATCGTTATACGTTATATCCTATATCTACATATCGTTATACGTTATATACCATGTCTACGTATCGTTATACGTTATACCCTATATGTAGATAACGTTATACGTTATATCCTATATCTACGTACCGTTATACGTTATATCCTATATCTACGTATCGTTATACGTTATATCCTATATCTACATATCGTTATACGTTATATCCTATATCTGCGTATCGTTATACGTTATATCCTATATGTAGATAACGTTATACGTTATATCCTATATCTACGTATCGTTATACGTTATATCCTATATCTACATATCGTTATACGTTATATCCTATGTCTACATATCGTTATACGTTATATCCTATATCTACATATCGTTATACGATGTATCCTATATGTGGATAACGTTTTACGTTATATCCAATATCTACATATCGTTATACGTTATATCCTATATCTACATATCGTTATACGTTATATCCTATATCTACGTATCGTTATACGTTATAACCTATATCTATGTATCGTTATACGTTATATCCTATATCTACATATCGTTATACGTTATATCCTATGTCTACATATCGTTATACGCTTCATCCTATATCTACATATCGTTATACGTTATATCCTATATGTGGATGACGTTTTACGTTATATCCTATATCTACATATCGTTATACGTTATATCCTATATCTACATATCGTTATACGTTATATACCATGTCTACGTATCGTTATACGTTATACCCTATATGTAGATAACGTTATACGTTATATCCTATATCTACGTACGGTCATACGTTATATCCTATATCTACGTATCGTTATACGTTATATCCCACATCTAAATATCGTTATACGTTATATCCTATATCTACATATCGTTGTACGTTATATCCTATACGTAGATAACGTTTTACGTTATATCCTATATCTACGTATCGTTATACGTTATATCCTATATGTAGATAACGTTTGACGTTGTATCCTATATCTACGTATCGTTACACGTTATATCCTATATGTAGACATGGTTATACGTTTTATCCTATATCTGCATATCGTTATACGTTATATCCTATGTCTACATATCGTTATACGTTATATCCTATATCTGCATATGGTTATACGTTATATCCTATATCTACGTATCGTTATACGTTATATGCTATGTCTACATATAGTTATACGTTATATCCTACATCTACATATCGTTATACGTTATATCCTATATGTAGATATTGTTATACGTTATATCCGATATCTGCATATCGTTATACGTTATAGGCTATGTCTGCATATCGTTATACGTTATATCCTACATCTACATATCGTTATACGTTATATCATATATCTACATATCGTTATACGTTATATCCTATATCTACATATCGTTATACGTTATATCCTATATCTGCGTATCGTTATACGTTATATCCTATATGTAGATGACGTTATACGTTATATCCTATATTTACGTATCGTTATACGTTATAACCTATATCTATGTATCGTTATACGTTATATCCTATATCTACATAACGTTATACGTTATATCCTATGTCTACATATCGTTATACGCTATATCCTATATCTACCTATCGTTATACGTTATATCCTATATGTGGATGACGTTTTGCGTTATATCCTATATCTACATATCGTTATACGTTATATCCTATATCTACATATCGTTATACGTTATATACCATGTCTACGTATCGTTATACGTTATACCGTATATGTAGATAACGTTATACGTTATATCCTATATCTACATAACGTTATACGTTATATGCTATGTCTACATATAGTTATACGTTATATCCTACATCTACATATCGTTATACGTTATATCCTATATGTAGATATTGTTATACGTTATATCCTATATCTGCATATCGTTATACGTTATATGCTATGTCTACATATCGTTATACGTTATATCCTACATCTACATATAGTTAGACGTTATATCCTATATGTAGATATTGTTATACGTTATATACTATATCTACATATCGTTATACGTTATATCCTATGGCTACATATCGTTATAGGTTATATCCTATATCTACATATCGTTATACGTTATATCATATATCTACATATCGTTATACGTTATATCCTATATCTACATACCGTTATACGTTATATCCTATATCTGCGTATCGTTATACGTTATATCCTATATGCAGATAACGTTATACGTTATATCCTATATCTACGTACCGTTATACGTTATATCCTATATCTACGTATCGTTATACGTTATATCCTATATCTACATATCGTTATACGTTATATCCTATATCTGCGTATCTTTATACGTTATATCCTATATGTAGATAACGTTATACGTTATATCCTGTATCTACGTATCGTTATACGTTATATCCTATATGTAGATATCGTTATACGTTATATCCTATATCTACGAATCGTTATACGTTATATCCTACATCCACATATCGCTATACGTTATATCCTACATCTACATATCGTTATACGTTATATCCTATACGTAGATTACGTTTTACGTTATATACTATAGCTACGTATCGTTATACGTTATACCGTATATCTACATATCGTTATACGTTATATCCTATATCTACATATCGTTATACGTTATATCCTATATCTACATATCGTTATACGTTATATCCTATGTCTACATATCGCTATACGCTATATCCTATATCTACAAATCGTTATACGTTATATCCTATATGTGGATGACGTTTTACGTTATATCCTATATCTACATATCGTTATACGTTATATCCTATATCTACATATCGTTATACGTTATATACCATGTCTACGTATCGTTATACGTTATACCGTATATGTAGATAACGTTATACGTTATATCCTATATCTACGTACGGTTATACGTTATATCCTATATCTACGTATCGTTATACGTTATATCCCACATCTAAATATCGTTATACGTTATATCCTATATCTACATATCGTTGTACGTTATATCCTATACGTAGATAACGTTTTACGTTATATCCTATATCTGCATATCGTTATACGTTATATCCTATGTCTACATATCGTTATACGTTATATCATATATCTACATATCGTTATACGTTATATCCTATATCTACATATCGTTATACGTTATATCCTATATTTGCGTATCGTTATACGTTACATCCTATATCTACATATCGTTATACGTTATATCCTATGTCTACATATCGCTATACGCTATATCCTATATCTACATATCGTTATACGTTATATCCTATATCTGCATATCGTTATACGTTATATCCTATGTCTACATATGGTTATACGTTATATCCTATATCTACGTATTGTTATACGTTATATCCTATATCTGCATATCGTTATACGTTATATGCTATGTCTACATATCGTTATACGTTATATCCTACATCTACATATCGTTAGACGTTATATCCTATATGTAGATATTGTTATACGTTATATACTATATCTACATATCGTTATACGTTATATCCTATGGCTACATATCGTTATAGGTTATATCCTATATCTACATATCGTTATACGTTATATCATATATCTACATATCGTTATACGTTATATCCTATATCTACATATCGTTATACGTTAAATCCTATATTTGCGTATCGTTATACGTTATATCCTATATGCAGATAACGTTATACGTTATATCCTATATCTACGTACCGTTATACGTTATATCCTATATCTACGTATCGTTATACGTTATATCCTATATCTACATATCGTTATACGTTATATCCTATATCTGCGTATCTTTATACGTTGTATCCTATATGTAGATAACGTTATACGTTATATCCTGTATCTACGTATCGTTATACGTTATATCCTATATGTAGATATCGTTATACGTTATATCCTATATCTACGAATCGTTATACGTTATATCCTACATCTACATATCGCTATACGTTATATCCTACATCTACATATCGTTATACGTTATATCCTATACGTAGATTACGTTTTACGTTATATACTATAGCTACGTATCGTTATACGTTATACCGTATATCTACATATCGTTATACGTTATATCCTATATCTACATATCGTTATACGTTACATCCTATATCTACATATCGTTATACGTTATATCCTATGTCTACATATCGCTATACGCTATATCCTATATCTACATATCGTTATACGTTATATCCTATATGTGGATGACGTTTTACGTTATATCCTATATCTACATATCGTTATACGTTATATCCTATATCTACATATCGTTATACGTTATATACCATGTCTACGTATCGTTATACGTTATACCCTATATGTAGATAACGTTATACGTTATATCCTATATCTACGTACGGTTATACGTTATATCCTATATCTACATATTGTTATACGTTATATCCTATGTCTACATATCGTTATACGCTATATCCTATATCTACATATCGTTATACGTTATATCCTATATGTGGATGACGTTTTACGTTATATCCTATATCTACATATCGTTATACGTTATATCCTATATCTACATATCGTTATACGTTATATACCATGTCTACGTATCGTTATACGTTATACCCTATATGTAGATAACGTTATACGTTATATCCTATATCTACGTACCGTTATACGTTATATCCTATATCTACGTATCGTTATACGTTATATCCTATATCTACATATCGTTATACGTTATATCCTATATCTGCGTATCGTTATACGTTATATCCTATATGTAGATAACGTTATACGTTATATCCTATATCTACGTATCGTTATACGTTATATCCTATATCTACATATCGTTATACGTTATATCCTATGTCTACATATCGTTATACGTTATATCCTATATCTACATATCGTTATACGATGTATCCTATATGTGGATAACGTTTTACGTTATATCCAATATCTACATATCGTTATACGTTATATCCTATATCTACATATCGTTATACGTTATATCCTATATCTACGTACCGTTATACGTTATAACCTATATCTATGTATCGTTATACGTTATATCCTATATCTACATATCGTTATACGTTATATCCTATGTCTACATATCGTTATACGCTATATCCTATATCTACATATCGTTATACGTTATATCCTATATGTGGATGACGTTTTACGTTATATCCTATATCTACATATCGTTATACGTTATATCCTATATCTACATATCGTTATACGTTATATACCATGTCTACGTATCGTTATACGTTATACCCTATATGTAGATAACGTTATACGTTATATCCTATATCTACGTACGGTCATACGTTATATCCTATATCTACGTATCGTTATACGTTATATCCCACATCTAAATATCGTTATACGTTATATCCTATATCTACATATCGTTGTACGTTATATCCTATACGTAGATAACGTTTTACGTTATACCCTATATCTACGTATCGTTATACGTTATATCCTATATGTAGATAACGTTTGACGTTGTATCCTATATCTACGTATCGTTACACGTTATATCCTATATGTAGACATGGTTATACGTTTTATCCTATATCTGCATATCGTTATACGTTATATCCTATGTCTACAGATCGTTATACGTTATATCCTATATCTGCATATGGTTATACGTTATATCCTATATCTACGTATCGTTATACGTTATATGCTATGTCTACATATAGTTATACGTTATATCCTACATCTACATATCGTTATACGTTATATCCTATATGTAGATATTGTTATACGTTATATCCGATATCTGCATATCGTTATACGTTATATGCTATGTCTACATATCGTTATACGTTATATCCTACATCTACATATCGTTAGACGTTATATCCTATATGTAGATATTGTTATACGTTATATACTATATCTACATATCGTTATACGTTATATCCTATGGCTACATATCGTTATAGGTTATATCCTATATCTACATATCGTTATACGTTATATCATATATCTACATATCGTTATACGTTATATCCTATATCTACATATCGTTATACGTTATATCCTATATCAGCGTATCGTTATACGTTATATCCTATATGTAGATAACGTTATACGTTATATCCTATATTTACGTATCGTTATACGTTATATCCTATATCTACATATCGTTATGCGTTATATCCTATGTCTACATATCGTTATAAGTTATATCCTATATGTAAATATCTTTATACGTTATATCCAATATCTGCATATCGTTATACGTTATATCCTATATCTACGTATCGTTATACGTTATGTCCTATATGTAGATAACGTTATACGTTATATCCTATGTCTACATATCGCTATACGTTATATCCTATATCTGCATATTGTTATACGTTATAGCCTATATCTACATATCGTTATACGTTATATCCTATGTCTACATATTGTTATACGTTATATCCTATATGTAGATAACGTTATACGTTATATCCTATATCTACGTATCGTTGTACGCTATATCCTATGTCTACATATCGTTATAAGTTATATCCTACATCTACATATCGTTATACGTTATATCCTTTATGTAGATAACGTTTTACATTATATCCTATATCTACGAATCGTTATACGTTATATACAATATGTAGATAACGTTATACGTTATATCCTACATCTACATATAGTTATACGTTATATCCTATATGTAGATATCGTTATACGTTATATCCAATATCTGCACGTCATTGTACGTTATATCCTATATCTACATATTGTTATACGTTATATCCTATATCTACATATCGTTATACGTTATATCCTATATCTGCGTATCGCTATACGTTATATCCTATATCTACATATCGTTATACGTTATATCCTATATCTACATATCGTTATACGATGTATCCTATATGTGGATAACGTTTTACGTTATATCCTATATCTACATATCGTTATACGTTATATCCTATATCTACATATCGTTATACGTTATATCCTATATCTACGTATCGTTATACGTTATATCCTATATCTATGTATCGTTATACGTTATATCCTATATCTACATATCGTTATACGTTATATCCTATGTCTACATATCGTTATACGCTATAGCCTATATCTACATATCGTTATAAGTTATATCCTATATGTGGATGACGTTTTACGTTATATCCTATATCTACATATCGTTATACGTTATATCCCATATCTACATATCGTTATACGTTATATACCATGTCTACGTATCGTTATACGTTATACCCTATATGTAGATAACGTTATACGTTATATCCTATATCTACGTACGGTTATACGTTATATCCTATATCTACATATCGTTATACGTTATATCCTATATCTGCATATGGTTATACGTTATATCCTATATCTACGTATCGTTATACGTTATATGCTATGTCTACATATAGTTATACGTTATATCCTACATCTACATATCGTTATACGTTATATCCTATATGTAGATATTGTTATACGTTATATCCTATATCTGCATATCGTTATACGTTATATGCTATGTCTACATATCGTTATACGTTATATCCTACATCTACATATCGTTAGACGTTATATCCTATATGTAGATATTGTTATACGTTATATACTATATCTACATATCGTTATACGTTATATCATATATCTACGTATCTTTATACGTTATATCATATATCTACGTATCGTTTTACGTTATATCCTATATCTACATATCGTTGTACCTTATATCCTATGTCTACGTATCGTTATACTTTATATCCTATATCTACATACCGCTATACGTTATATCCTATATGTAGATAACGTTATACGTTATATCATATATCTACGTATCGTTATACGTTATATCCTATATCTACATATCGTTATACGTTATATCCTATATCTACATATCGTTATACGTTATATCCTATATCTACATATCGTTATACGTTATATCCTATGTCTACATATCGTTATACGTTATATCCTATATCTACGTATCGTTATACGTTATGTCCTATATGTAGATAACGTTATACGTTATATCCTATGTCTACATATCGCTATACGTTATATCCTATATCTGCATATTGTTATACGTTATAGCCTATATCTACATATCGTTATACGTTATATCCTATGTCTACATATTGTTATACGTTATATCCTATATGTAGATAACGTTATACGTTATATCCTATATCTACGTATCGTTGTACGCTATATCCTATGTCTACATATCGTTATAAGTTATATCCTACATCTACATATCGTTATACGTTATATCCTTTATGTAGATAACGTTTTACATTATATCCTATATCTACGAATCGTTATACGTTATATACAATATGTAGATAACGTTATACGTTATATCCTACATCTACATATAGTTATACGTTATATCCTATATGTAGATATCGTTATACGTTATATCCAATATCTGCACGTCATTGTACGTTATATCCTATATCTTCATATTGTTATACGTTATATCCTATATCTACATATCGTTATACGTTATATCCTATATCTGCGTATCGCTATACGTTATATCCTATATCTACATATCGTTATACGTTATATCCTATATCTACATATCGTTATACGATGTATCCTATATGTGGATAACGTTTTACGTTATATCCTATATCTACATATCGTTATACGTTATATCCTATATCTACATATCGTTATACGTTATATCCTATATCTACGTATCGTTATACGTTATATCCTATATCTATGTATCGTTATACGTTATATCCTATATCTACATATCGTTATACGTTATATCCCACATCTAAATATCGTTATACGTTATATCCTATATCTACATATCGTTATTCGTTATATCCTATGTCTACATATCGTTATACGCTATATCCTATATCTACATATCGTTATACGTTATATCCTATATGTGGATGACGTTTTACGTTATATCCTATATCTACATATCGTTATACGTTATATCCTATATCTACATATCGTTATACGTTATATACCATGTCTACGTATCGTTATACGTTATACCCTATATGTAGATAACGTTATACGTTATATCCTATATCTACGTACGGTCATACGTTATATCCTATATCTACGTATCGTTATACGTTATATCCCACATCTAAATATCGTTATACGTTATATCCTATATCTACATATCGTTGTACGTTATATCCTATACGTAGATAACGTTTTACGTTATATCCTATATCTACGTATCGTTATACGTTATATCCTATATGTAGATAACGTTTGACGTTGTATCCTATATCTACGTATCGTTACACGTTATATCCTATATGTAGACATGGTTATACGTTTTATCCTATATCTGCATATCGTTATACGTTATATCCTATGTCTACATATCGTTATACGTTATATCCTATATCTGCATATGGTTATACGTTATATCCTATATCTACGTATCGTTATACGTTATATGCTATGTCTACATATAGTTATACGTTATATCCTACATCTACATATCGTTATACGTTATATCCTATATGTAGATATTGTTATACGTTATATCCGATATCTGCATATCGTTATACGTTATAGGCTATGTCTGCATATCGTTATACGTTATATCCTACATCTACATATCGTTAGACGTTATATCCTATATGTAGATATTGTTATACGTTATATACTATATCTACATATCGTTATACGTTATATCCTATGGCTACATATCGTTATAGGTTATATCCTATATCTACATATCGTTATACGTTATATCATATATCTACATATCGTTATACGTTATATCCTATATCTACATATCGTTATACGTTATATCCTATATCTGCGTATCGTTATACGTTATATCCTATATGTAGATAACGTTATACGTTATATCCTATATTTACGTATCGTTATACGTTATAACCTATATCTATGTATCGTTATACGTTATATCCTATATCTACATAACGTTATACGTTATATCCTATGTCTACATATCGTTATACGCTATATCCTATATCTACATATCGTTATACGTTATATCCTATATGTGGATGACGTTTTGCGTTATATCCTATATCTACATATCGTTATACGTTATATCCTATATCTACATATCGTTATACGTTATATACCATGTCTACGTATCGTTATACGTTATACCGTATATGTAGATAACGTTATACGTTATATCCTATATCTACGTACGGTTATACGTTATATCCTATATCTACGTATCGTTATACGTTATATCCCACATCTAAATATCGTTATACGTTATATCCTATATCTACATATCGTTGTACGTTATATCCTATACGTAGATAACGTTTTACGTTATATCCTATATCTACATATCGTTATACGTTATATACCATGTCTACGTATCGTTATACGTTATACCGTATATGTAGATAACGTTATACGTTATATCCTATATCTACGTACGGTTATACGTTATATCCTGTATCTACGTATCGTTATACGTTATATCCCACATCTAAATATCGTTATACGTTATATCCTATATCTACATATCGTTGTACGTTATATCCTATACGTAGATAACGTTTTACGTTATATCCTATATCTGCATATCGTTATACGTTATATGCTATGTCTACATATCGTTATACGTTATATCCTACATCTACATATCGTTAGACGTTATATCCTATATGTAGATATTGTTATACGTTATATACTATATCTACATATCGTTATACGTTATATCCTATGGCTACATATCGTTATAGGTTATATCCTATATCTACATATCGTTATACGTTATATCATATATCTACATATCGTTATACGTTATATCCTATATCTACATATCGTTATACGTTATATCCTATATTTGCGTATCGTTATACGTTATATCCTATATGCAGATAACGTTATACGTTATATCCTATATCTACGTACCGTTATACGTTATATCCTATATCTACGTATCGTTATACGTTATATCCTATATGTGGATGACGTTTTGCGTTATATCCTATATCTACATATCGTTATACGTTATATCCTATATCTACATATAGTTATACGTTATATCCTACATCTACATATCGGTATACGTTATATCCTATATCTACATATCGTTATGCGTTATATCCTATACCTACATACCGTTATACGTTTTAACGTAATTCTATATAACGTATAACGTCATATAGTGTTACGTTATAATGTATTATGTTAGATTATGTTACGTTATAATGTAGTGAGCAATATACTATTATTTTATATAGTAGTATGTTATAATGTATTTCGTAATCTTATTGTTCGTTGTATATTATTACGTCCGTGTAATATGTCCTATATTTGAACTCGCGTGTTCGTCTTTATATTTTATGTGTCGAATAATTGGCTCAGTACCCTACATTGTCTATGGAGCAGTGTGAAAATTTTAAAAGATTTTTTTTTATTACTTTTACTGTTAGAAAATACTTGAAGCGTTTGATTATGTGAAATGTCATAATATCAATCATAAGCATTAGTATCCCTGTTATGAAAAGTGATAATTTATGTATACTGTCAAGGAGACAATCATGTAATTGATGAAGGTTGCGATACGGTATACGGACTAAGAATTTGAAACTATTTAGGATTGTTTGATGAGACTATTTCAAACTGTTACAGAATATTAAAATATACATTTAGTCCAATGTAATTTCAAGGTTGCATTGTGTTAGGCATAACATATGACAGAGAAAGTTATGTACAAACATGTAAAATTACTAGAGTGTTCTTGAAAAAACCATAAAAAATGAAGTTTGTGTGAAAATTGTTCTTCCTTCTGATTCGTCTCGTGAAATAATGTGCATACGACATATTTTTTGTAATATCACAGGTGAGGAAATCATTTAGGTGGCCTGTTTTAAGCGGACCAGCCTGTTTATACATATACAGGGTTATGTTTATTCACATGACAAATGTAAGTTCGAATGTGAAGTTATAAATTGTTAGAAAATGGTATCACGCTTGTGCAGAGATTTCGGTACGTATATCTAGTCAAAATGTCTAGTGGTTATGCCCGTGAATATAGGAGTAACTATTAATTTCAGATGCAGTTTATATGTTTCACCGGCAGAAGTTTGCTCTTAGTTAGATTAAGTTGTATGTGCTGGATTTCTGAACAATGATCCAACTATTATTGGAGTTATAGTGTAGAAAAACAGCTGTAATAGTTAAGGAATGGTTATACATGGTATGTGAAAACATATATGCGTATAATATTTCCATATGTGACGAGAAACTATACTTGTAAACTGTTTTACCTGTAAAGTATAATGATTTTTATATTAATCCAAGGATTACAAGGAACTTTTTAATCGAAAATTCTGATTGCCGTCCAGTTGAGAAAATACTTTTTAGAATTTTGTTACACCGCAAAAAATGAAATATATGAAGTGAAGAATTAACTTCAACACAAATATGTTAAATAGTACAAAATTGCCTTTGCTTTTAATGATTTCGTGTTAATAAGTCATATCATGTGAATAAGTATTTATATACTGAACAGCAAAATTGTGCAAAATTGAGAATGATTCGGAATTCTCTTTAATTTAGTGAATATGACTAATATCCAGACATGTATTATAAAACATAAGTGCTTATTGGGCAGTACTATCGACATCGATTACGGCAGACGAGCGGTTGCCGCATGACGATAAAACACTGCATCGACACTTTTTTTATCTGTTCCAATTAAAAACTGCTCCGACACTTTATCTGTATTGCCTCTCCTTTAGAAATTTTTGCAGAATTTAACACTATGTTATGAAATCGTGCTACATAACAACTGCAGAAGTACAGATATCGATGCTCTCCTAATTTCTTGAATCGATATTCTTACTTCTTCAACTTTTATCGTTTTTATAAAAATTTACGGTTTTTAATAATAGAGTAGTCATATCACTTCTTCGTTTGTGTTTAAAACGAGGAATTGCACAATGATTTCCCAGTGGATATTACAGACCAACATTGGTGTTACATAATGGAATTACAGCAACAGTAGATTCTTCAATAACGTAGAAAGATGTTAGAAAAATGGAAGGACGAGATGTGTCAGAAATTGCTTTCAACCACAAATACAGATTGATTTAAATTTTGTCCACTTTGAGATTTCCATTTTTCATTAAAAAAAATATTTTATAAAAACATCTGATTATTTAACTACTAGAATTATTTAATCGATTATTTAATCATATAATTATTTATCTAATTATTTAATTTGAATTATTAACATTATACAATTTACATTGTTAAGGATGTTATAACTATCATGTTATTAACATTTCATTATAAACAAAGAAAGAGAATAAGTTAAAACAAAATGCTGGAAAATCTGTGTTTATGTTAATTGCATGTATATGTATGTTGATTTCCGTAATTGTTTCCATTATTCTATATACATAATCTGAGTAGTTTATATAATATTTTATGTAATTTTTGTTCATCATACTCATCGTGTAATATGGCTACAATTGGAGGAAATATACAAAGATATGATCTGAATTGTCGTGGGGATTGGGAGACTTGAACCTGTGGTATATGGGCTGATAAATTGAACGAAACAGACGATTGAAACTTTTCCTTGTAACCTTTGGGAATTCGATGTACATATGCAGACAGGAAAGCAAATTAAACAAGGTTGCCTTCGTGAGAGTAATAGAATTCTAGCATCTTCCACGTGTGTAAATAATTGAATATAAATTTGTATATGGAAATATTATTATGCATTGCAATATTAAAATCAAGCTGATATCAGCTTTACCATAAATTTACGGTTATTGTAAGATTTATCAATTACACAACTATAAATTATAATTTACAGATGAATAAACAATTAATATAATAAATTCGGTTATATCCGCATCCTTTAAATTAATTACGATTTACATCTCTAATTTAATTATAATTTAGTTTCCAAGGATAACATATCATGAATAATAATTTGTTTCAGCGTTTAAATATTGAAGTATATATATACATTATAAACATAATGAATTCGAATCTAAAATTAGAGAAGTATGTCGAATATCTACTATTGATTCCTTACGACCCTTAATACAGAGGGCTTACAAAATTTGTTAATTCTGATATCATTACTGAAGATGTTACTACGAACTTCTTATTTATTGTTGCAAAACGACAACTCAGTCAAGTGTTGAATAGAACATGTTTTATTTAATAAACATTATTTTATATACACATATAAATATCTGTACTATTTTTTCATACGAAAATATAAAAATTACAGATTATGAATTCCTGTGAGTGAGCAATCCAGTCCACATTCAATCAATCTCTCATTGTTTATTCGAGTAATAATTTAAGTAAGGTAGCCTGTTCATCTGCTCATCAATGCATAACGATAAACAAATAAAAGAATGTCGTCTTCAGCTTTTTATCCTCTTGATTGATTGAGAGAATCTGTAATTTTGACACAATCGATGAAAGATACAATTCTCTTGGTAAAGATGATTAAAGTGGAACAAAAGTGAATTAGTTTAATACAAATATAATTTGTGTAATCTGAATGAAGATATTTTACTACGAAATAAAACGTAGTGTAATTTATCAATCAAATTTTTTTTACACGAATTTAATTTCGGAAGATGTCGATATTTCTATTAAAATGTTTCTTAATAAATCTACAAATTCTATTGATTTATGTAAATTATTAAATACACACGCAATAAAATATTTGGCGACATTATCTTTTATAGCTCGCGAATAGTTACGAATCGAAAGATGATCTCACACGTTCGTTTTTGGGTTGAATTGCGAGGCATAGAATAAATCGATAGTGCTGATCCAAGAAGATTATTGGTAACTTGCCAGATCTCCTTCAATATGGCAGTTCATATCAAACGCAGCACCTTTATCATTCCTTCGTAATCACTCGATTCTTCCATACATAATGTATAATACATACAACGATCTTACAAAAATATCTCAGCTTGTAAAACTATTTGAAAGTAATGTTATTAACTATGTCTTCAAGATTGTATGTATCGATGTATCTCTTAGTTATTTATTATTGTTTATTCATAATTCAAGTTCGCGGCTATATCGATGCATCTCTTTGTTTATGCGATGTAAGTTTATTATACTATGTATATTGTATATAGCATTATAGGACAAGCAGATGAAAATGTCTTTTCAATTTTTGAATGATTTCGTCGCATTTAATTCAGTTGAAATAATTTTGATTTTGGGAACATATAATTCTTACCTTAAATTGGACAAAAGTTTAACAATTTTTTCAACAAAACTATTATGAATACGTTGGGATTTGCGTCCAGTTTTTTAAATTATAATTCTAAGGATTTTTAGCACGTAACAAAATTAAACGTTCAAAATTCTGTTTACTATCGGATTTATCTGGATCATGATCATTGTAATGCCTTGAAATCTGTTATATTCAAACGCAACTAATTGGGATACAAAAATATATAAGAATCTAAAATGAGAAGATTAAGAAAGTAGGTCACGAAGTAATTTGTTCTATTATCACCAGTGTATAAAAATGACGATTGGAACGAAATAAACTCTAATTGTTCCAATCCAATTAAGAGCTGCAGATTGATTTGCGAATCCGAATTTGTCGATTTTCAGGCCAGACCAGGCTTATTCTGGAGTTTTAAAGTACAATAGCCGCCAGATGAATTAAAAGAACTTTAATACTTGACAAATAATTTGGTCGAAGTTCCCAAGTCTTTCTACCCTTCATTTTACGCTTACCTCCTTTTTTCTATTTCTCGATTCACCAAGAAGAAGATTGGCATTCGAAGTTCAATGATAAATGAGCTGCGCTGGATTGGAACGACCCTTCCTTGCTATTTTCTCTTCTCAGTTTTCTCTCACTTCATGAACTCCCCCCTACTTTGCTGCTTATTCCTCCGCATCCACCTTAATCTATCGGCTTGGCAGCATGCTGCACGATAATTTTGAAGCTGACACGAAACAACTTTTGCTTAATTTCTGAAGCAACGTTTCTTTATTTTCCTTTGATAATAATGTGACATGGATTTAATTAAAATTGTAGAACAATTTTGTTTCATAAATTTTTTGTCTTGTATCCTGAGACAAATTTACTTAATAGTAATAAAATTGTCAGCTAACAATAATAAACCAATTTGTTATAAGTATCGGTTGTAGTTTTTCAGTTTTGGTGCTGTTTGAAGTTTCTGTAAATACAAGTTTTCTTTTTATAAACAACGTAAGAAAATGCAGATGTTATTAAGATCAGGATATACTAACCTGATGTTATTGAAATTTATTGAAAAATGATGCACAGTAAAGATAATTCATCTCACTTCTGGCATTCAATCCATTTTATTCATTCAATCAATGATCAAAAGATGTATAAATAAAATTTCTTTCTAATTTCTTGTGACAATACAAAATAATATTTTGTTGAATCTTTCGTTTTTCTGGGTATATGTGAAACGATGTGTCCATACGTCTTTGTTTCTATCTGTTATTTATTGTGCGGCAAGTATACATTTATGTGAATGGACTACGCGGAGTTAAGTTTCTGCAAGATATCCCAAGAGTTCCATACACATAACATGCACTATTGGTCTACGATGGAAACGCCACAAAAAATACCATTCAACCGTTTATGTATCGTGTGCAGAGACGTATCGATGCGGGCGACTAGCTCTTTGAATACCCTACGAAACAAGTAGATTTATTATTTTTATAGTGTTCCAATTTAAATAAACCTTTGTTCCGTAAAGTCACTTCTAAATTATGATATCATAGGTCATTGAATTCATCTCGATGCTGGCTACTATGTTATGTTATAAAAAAACATGTGTTAATGTGTAAAAAGGTAACAGTGATATTAGACAAATCTTAAATCAATGATTTTAGGATTGAAACCATTTAAACGACCCTTCGTCATTTTTTTATCTTTAACAGCAGTGGAAGTAATTTAAACATTCGATTTAAGCACAACTGTATATATGCAATGAAAAAACACATTAATGCAAATCGTGGGCTTGTGATCAGACTGACAGTAGCGAAAAGAAGTCTGAAATGATTTATGTATGGTGAAGTATCCTCAAGAGACGACTCTTAATCAACATAAAATTTTTAGTACCTTTGAGTAAGCATGGAGGAAGAGAGTGTTTTTTGTTTTGTGTCATATACAAAACCTAAAAGATTGGTAATAGTTGCGATCATCTTGAATAAATAACGTAGTAAATTTAAGAATAAGAGGAAGATCACGTTTCAAAGATTGTTTCGGTGTTTCTTTTCATATTATATAAACTATTTCTATACTTTATTTTTTAAAGAGTATTATATTTTGATATTTACACATTTCGTTTTAAGTGTGTTGATGCTGAACTATATGTTTTAAGCATTAGTAATTACTGTAATTTGTGATGCAATTAGAGTAAATGTTTAAAATAACAAATGTAAAAAGGAAATTTATTATGACCATGTTGTATATTCACAATATAAGAGAAAATTAGTATTATAAAATTGTAAAGCTATTTTAGACATCAATCTGGTAAAATTATGCCGTTTTTTTTATTAAATTTCTATTAAATTTTTTCGCTAGAGTTACTTTTTAAAGTTATAAGTGTAATACAATTTTTAAATAGAAACGTCATCAGTTACAACGAATTTTAATATAATTTTTAAGAAATTTACTAATATCATTGAAACAACTGATCACATATTAAGAATCGAAAACCATGAAAAATCATTACTAATTTTTCATAAATGGAAGAATTCTTTCCTAAAGGATTAAATATAGCAACCTAACCCTAACCTATATTATCTACAATTGTTTTCAAAGTTAGTCTAAGCTTCTAATATAATAGTATGGACTATAATACACTAAAATTCGAGAAAAAACTGTTTAAGCATAACTTTTACGCTGCGATACGTAGTTTATATTAAAATTGTATATCCTAATAATATCCTGATAAAACAATGATGTCAGAAAAATGAGAACAATTCTCCCCCAGTAGCTTTTCTTATTTTTAAAATTGAACATTATCTACGTAGGGTAAAAGATACCTTTTGAAGCGAGAATAGAGGATTTCTTTTAATTCTTCGGAACGGAGAAGCACACTTGACGATCTAGGTAAGATTAGAATTCACGAAACCGCTGTTAGTCGTAAAATCTCCGCAAGAACTATATCCCATTAGCTCTTCCTCATTCTTCACTCGTTAGTGATTCAATTATCCGCGTCGTTTGCACAGATCAAAGAAAGGGCTTAATCCTTTCTACAACGAAGCCTTTCGTGGGCGGAGCATCGACACCTTTTTTTTTGAGATAGCACCTTGCCGACTATTGTACCAAACACCGTGTCGCGTGCATACATAAAGGCATCGCGCTTATGCGCGCGCAAGATTGGTCCAGATTCCTACCCGACTCTTCGTTGTCCTCTCTGTCTTTTTCTCTCTCTGGTTCTTGGTGTTCTCCTGTTACGCTTTCGCGGCTCTCCTGGTACGTGTGCGTGCCCAGTGGCGCCGCCGGCCGGGCGAAATCCTAGAACTGTAGAACGACAGCCGAGACTCGGACCCCCCCGTTGTTCAGTCGTGGGTGCAGTGCGTGCGAGTGTGCAGTGGTTTCGGGAGCTGCTTCAACACCGGCGTGGCCTGGAGCGTGCGAGGTTAAGTCAGTGTCATATTGCCAACCCTCGTTGCCATTAATATACGCTTCGATCTTTTGCTTATTTTTTTTACAGTACTAACGTTTCTTATTTTTCGTCAATTTGTTTACTCTCGTGGTGCATAAACTCCACGCTTTCTGACAGAGGATTTTTACAAATCCAGGGATTAATGTTTCGTGTGTTTAGTTCTTAACAGCGTTTGTCATTTGTGTATGCAGATTGTTCGAATGACGACACGGTTTACATTTGCCAGGGATACAGTTTAGACTGTTGGCAATTAATTAACCACTTAACGGAACGTGACAAAAGCTTGATACCCTTGTGAAGCAACCGATGGTTCTTACCGGTCGTAATTGTTTATCCTAAGTTTTCGTTATTTATTTTTCGTTCAGCTCACACGATTAATTTCTTCGAAGGTACATAAACCGAACATTCGTGCAACTGCGAAGCCCGCCATAAACTTTTCGTGTATATTGATGACGATTGTGATTGAACGGAGGGAGATAGCAAGAAGTGTTCGCGGAAGATAAAATACGGCGAAAATACACCGTGTGAATATCGCGGGCGCGTTAATGACTTGGTGTTGGTGTGTTACGACGAACGAAGACGTCGCGCAGTTCTCGCAAAAGAAGGTCACCTGTTTCATGAGCTGCGATTATCCGAAATAAAATATCATTGACCTAGTTAGCAGCGCAAAAGTAATTAGACATTCAGACTAGTAGGGACCGTAGGTGAGAGCAGAGTGTTGATCGATCCTTCGTCGTTGCCGAGCGCATGTACGCGATCCATCGTAAATTCACGTTTCCACTTGTGTATCGGTGCGTGCGGTGACACCGAGTTGAAATACGGCACGCGGGCCGCCCATCGGTGAGTCGCGATGCTTAGAAGAGGAGGAAATTTAGTCTCGTACGGGTAATTCAAATCTCCAGCCAGCTACGAGACGGAAACGAATGGCCGGATTTTCTCCCTAACGACTAACGACATTCATATTCGTTAGCTTTGCTCTCTCGTTTTTTCCCCTCTTTTTTTGCTTTTCGACGTTCGATGGCGGAATCTTGTTTCCCCTATCTGACCAGCGCACTATCGACCTATCATCGATATCGATCATGAATCTTCGATCTCCATTACGATGTTTCGAGTTGTGCATTGTGTCAGTCTTCTAGTATTTTCTATAGTATTGACTACGTATTTCAGTTTCAAATTTTGAACTCGAATAACGGTACTTTTTTACTTGCATAATACGTTTTTACTCGTAGTTTGCCAATACTAATTTCCATTGCTCTGTTTTATGTATAAAAAGTCCAGTTGATAATTTGTCGATATCTTGTTTCCAGTAATGTGCGAATATGCTTGCAACACATGGCAGACATCAAAATCTGTATACAGTTATGAAGGAAGTATATCAATAATATCAAATAATTTCCGACATTGCAAGATATTTTATGTGTGCATTCGTCATTGATATGTTTATGTCAGTTAATCGAACTGTATGGCATTGCTGAAACACATTCTTCACCAAATGAAACAAGTGAAATTAGTTTAATCATAATTGATGCATCAAACGTCATGAACTAACTGCACAGAAGCTCGGAATGTTCGAGATTATCTTCAAAGATTTATGACAAAATAAAATCGCGAAGAGCAATAGATGATTTATTGGCAGAGGTAGTTATATCGAGTGTACTTATTAGTAATTTTGAATATTTTATGTATGTTTATAAGTAACAATAACAGTATACCTAATACTATATTCCTTGCTGATATACATATATGTAATCGAACTGTAGATTTCAACATTTATATCTATGTTTAACGTTACATAAATATAACATTTCTATGAGTAGACTGAATGTAACATTTCTTATGGCTAGATCGCGGATTTTCACGAATGTAATTAAAAAGATAAAACCTAGATAGACAATTGATTTATTAAATATAATAACAAGTATTATATTTTTGGTTTACTTACATGCTTTTCTTTATTACGTGCATTCTTTGTGCCGTCAAATTTCCTATAAATGCATAAAAAGTCGCAGTCTACTTATGACAAATAATAACATTATGAGAATAGAAACGTGTTATCTCGCTATTATTATCAGGAAAGATACGCTACCTGCGTTCAGGATCCGATACATATATAACATCAGTAACTATTCGTGATTGAATCGTAACGATACCTTCTGTTTACGCAAATGTTTGTAGCATAGCGTAATTTGTGAGTGGAAAACGTACGAGTTCCCAGCTTGATATCCAAGTGGAAAATCCATTGAGCTAATCCTAATCCCAGCACCGATGAGTGGTTCACCTGGACTGATCAGACTACCTGCATAACGATCGTTGAAAATCGGATTAAATGCTGTCAGGTATAGGCTTGAATTTACATCCAGCGGTTATCTCGTTGAATTGCAGCGTACTTTCCTCTAATGGCTTTTCGCGAGATACGCGAATCAATCAGTTGCTTGCCGATTCGCAATGTACCGCTCGGAAATGATGGGTGCAGCGTTTCGTTGTCCTTTAATAGCGACACTAGCGTTCTTATTTGCTTTCGCTTCTGAGAAATTAAGCACACCCTCCCGATTTCTACCATTCATTGCATTTGTAGTTTGAACTTTCGTGGCAATTACTTTCGACTTTCCGTTGATTACTTTTGAACAAATGACGTATTAAAATGCAATTAAGAGAGTATTAGTAACTAACTTAATTGCATACATAGCTAGGATACTTTCTGGTGTGTACAGGTTACCACCTTTGTGTGTTACCAGTTCATTTAATTACGGTACAATGAGTGTTTAAGTTAGAATTTTACTTTTATTCCTTTTAGTTAAATTTCCTGTATTCTTTAGATCATCTCTGATTAAATCATATTTTCCTATCGTTGGAAAGTATCATAAGTTTCAGGAGAATAAGAAAGAATTGTTATCGGTAGGTACGTGTAATTTTTTATTTCAATATTTTTCTAAAAATATTCTTGAAACGTTGAAAGTCTTTTTCTCGATAGAGATGGAAATGAATCGAGTAAAATTCGAGGATCCTAACAGGATTAAGAGTCACTTATTTAAATTATCTGTATGAGTATGAATCGATAAAGTATTATCTACTATCAGGTTTGAAATGTCTGTCTCATGAATCTGTTACTCGTGTCATTAACGTTTCGTTCACCTGGCATTATGATTCTTCTCGAATTTCAAGACTGTCCGACTATAATTTCTTTTCGTAATGAAATATCGTATTTCGCTTTTACTTTTTGAAGAAGGCAATTCTTCTATCAATTTTCTTCTTCTTAGTACCTCAGTCGAAACTTATTAAACAGATTAATCCAACTTTGAATAGCGACTTGACTGACTATAGTTCGTTCTCTGTAGAACAGGTAATTAATATAATTGCGAATGGCGTCTAAGTTGATTCTAAGTATTATACCCCTGCGAAACATGGAAATTTTATTATGGCGCAGATGCATGGCAAATGGAAGTCTTGGAACTTAAAGTAAGCTGCACGACAGTATTAATAGCTTTTTAATGTCAGGGAAAATATGATTACCGCAACTCTCTTAATATACATTATCGTGGGACCGATGTGCGATAAATTAAGTTATTTAAATTATATTCCGGAGCGTGCTAGGCATTCAATTTTGTACCTTTCAACGATAGGTTAGCGAAGGCGCTTTTTGTCTTTCCTCTTAATCTAATTTGTCGCTTGACGTTTAACATCTCTAAAGTATAAAGGGAATTCCAACATTTTTTCTACGTATATATCGTACTTCGTATTTCGTTGGAGCCAAGACATAAATATTGTACACGGTTATTTTTGCATTTATTATACTATATATTGCATAATTGTCTCAATTTATTTGCACGATAAATACTCCTAAGAGGACCGAATTTGTTATATAATTACCATAAAATTTGCAATCTTTTTGAGCCAGTTACGTCGCAATTATTGAATGTTTAACATTCTCGGCTTAATTACACCTGGCTGGTGTAACGTTCTCCTAAACTGGGTGTCGTTAGCAAGCGTGACGTATCTTTACTTTGCTTAGGTGATGAGGATAGAATGGCCGTTGAGATCGTATTTGCCACTTCTACGTTGAATATGTTCTTCTAGTTGATCGAGATTCTTAATGAAGGTCTGATAGGCTAAGGCAAATACAATCTCTTCCCCGTAAACTTTCTTAAATGCATTGGATGTAACTGTCTAAAGTTTAGATGACATTTGGAACTATATTTGTTTGTCATTGCTGAAAGTACTCCTTTGCTGTCGTGTTAAATAATTTTTTATGTTCTTACGTCGTTCTTACAACGTTTTACTAATTATATTTTTTAGAATTATATTATTTGTATTTTAAATAACGTGTTAAGTATTAAATCTGGTATTTTATCTGGTATGTATTATATGAAAGAGAAACAAAGGGAAAAGAGATTATTATGTAGACTGTAGATATATTTATACGAATTCATATTTGGATGAACGCAATTAAACAAATAGTATCTAAATAGAGATTAATTTGATGTATTATCACGAATATTATATGTACGAATATTGCAATATATTCTATGTGTTCTTGTACGCATAAAACTCGGCAGTTTAGAAGTCGTAAACTGTAATAATCTCACGTTAGTAAATTGTTTTATATTTCTCAAATCTGAAGATATTGCGTGATATATTTCAAGTAGACGAATTACTGAAAATATCCGGGACACGCATTAGGTCTTAAAAATGCAAAACTTTAATTTCTGGAGATACAGCTATCAAGATTCTTCGCTTAGTACTTTTTGGGTTGCATCGTCGCATGAGAAGAATATATGCTTCGACAGCTCTTGCCAAGTTTTTTTTCGCTTATCGTGTACAAGATTTAAATTCAGTTTATCTCGTAAAATATGGCAATAGTATTTCTAGAATAATACTGTCGACTGTTCTGTTTTAACAAGTTATGATGAAAATTATTGAATTGAATAATTTGTATATATATACACAAAATTGTTGTTTCATATTTTATTATATATATAATAAAAATAACAATTATAATTAATATATATTATTTAAAAATAATAACAATATTATTAATATATAATATTATATATATAAAAAATATGAAACAACTATTGAAATATATATGTTAGTAAAATTTGATTAAGCAACAAATGAATTTTTCAAATATTCTGTGACATAGTAGTACAGTCTATTACAGCCATTTGTAAATCCATTCTCCATTGCAAAATCTGCGCTCGAATATGTAACAAACATTCCTTATCGACTATTATTCGATTGTACCATATTAGACAAGTATGTTTCATAATCAAATTTCACTTCATTAGATATAGGAAACCAATGAAATGCCTTATTTCATAGTTTGAAGATATCGATGCAACTGATATGGTTGGAGTATCTAGTATTCGAAAGCATTGAAATTCGCGCATTTCATGGATACTTCAATACATTCCATGGTCAGATTGATCGTACACCTATCATACCAGTACAATCTGGAATCATGACAATTCAGATAATTGGAGAAACACTCTACAACATCGCATCTATGCCCATCTGATATTTTCAACTGCTTTAATAGCTTAACGCTGATGAAACATTTCTTCAAGTACGATTTAGAACATTGTATATGGCTTACAGCCATTTTCGTTTTAGTAGCACTATATCTATATGCATACTCAAAATGCATATACTCGTAGCAATGTAGTATACCATACTCGTAGTATACCATATCAGAAAAACTAGTGTGAGTCAACAAATGAGGAAACTTCTACTTAACCTTCTACATAGAAGCAAAAATTTGTTTGCGTAGAAGAATAAACGTAGTTGATTACAATTTTTCTTTTTCATTTCAAAAGTAGGGACCAACAATTGCAATACAGACGTACATTAATTGATATCAGTACAGTGAGGTATTAAATAGAATACAAACAGTATGCAGAGATAAGCAAATAGAATTTTATAAATATTCATAATACTTTTCTCCTATGGTACATTGATAGACTTACAAAAATTTATTACTATGTACATGATAATATTGTAACAACGTTAAATGTCATTGTACGTATTCATTATTGGAATGATAAAAATAAAATATTACATTCTTTTACATATAGCTAATGCAATATAACATTCAATTCAAATTTATAGCAAAATAATCGGTTCAGATCTATAATAAAATAATTCAATTCAGATTTATAAAAAGATATTCAATTCAGATTTATAAGAAAATAATTTATATTTATAAGAAAACACTCGATTCGGGTTTATAACAAACTATTCAATTCAGATTTCTACATTGATCACATACGTTATAAAAGTATCGTATCGTTAATATTATCTTTACAGCGATATTTTGAAATAAAAGATGTTCATTCAATAATTATCTTTGAAATATTACAATTTCATTATCATTGAGAATTCGCAAGTTTATACGCGTTTTATTTGATACTTTTTACAGATTTGTGGTTCGTGGTTAGTGCAGCCGAGCAGGAGTTCGATAGGGACGAGTGTGTTAGCCATAGTGGAGGAAGCAGGGGTCCATGATGCCCCCCATAATAGGGGAAACACTGCGCGTATGGTTCCTCTCGGCGTTGGTGGTTCACGGTGCTGTCGCCGGCAATCCAGACGCGAAACGCCTTTACGACGACTTGCTTTCTAACTATAACAAACTAGTGCGCCCTGTTGTGAATACCTCGGACGTACTACGCGTGTGCATTAAATTGAAACTTTCGCAGCTCATCGATGTGGTGAGTACAACTGTTTGTTCTATTTGTTTTGTTTACACCGTGATCTGGCGGATAATAGAAGGGCGTCGTAGCATCTGCGAAATTAGTTTCCCGTGTAATTTAACGAACGAAAAACAACGATCGGTTTGAAGTTTCTGAGGCCTGCAATTATTATCTTATTATAGAAAAATGGCAGATTAAAATGAAATAAATGTCCGCAGATATAACATCAAATTTATCTCTTAACAAGTTATATTTAGGATTTTCTAATACTTCTAAAATACAGCTGTTTCTTTTTGAATTTTACTCGACCCTTTAATTTTACTGGCGTCATCTGCATACTGGGTCGTTTACGGTCATGTTTAGAGATTTGAAGGCTCTTGTGTTTTAAAATATCCCTTAAAATTCTTTAACACTCTTCCAGGTTTCTAGAATATCGTCTCATAATTGCTACTGCTATATGTTACCTTAATTTATTTAAGCAGAGCACAATTTAAATGAAACTATAGGAAAAGTAAAAAATTATTTAAAATTATTGTCAGAAACGAACCAGTACGTGAATGGAGGGTTAAGATAATTCTTTGTACGCGTCAAGTAAAATGTATTTTTCTTGAATAACGAGGCTCGTCTGTAGCTTTCCCTAGTCCCTTGCCCACCTCTTAATCCACAGAGAGACAGAAAAATGTATGTATTTTATCTGGATTGTTTCTTCGGAAGAAGTGGCCTTTGTGGCCTTCTTACACTTTGCCGGTTTATGGCACATTTCATCACGGTATGCGCAGTAATCGCTCGTCAACGAGATTGAGGGGAAGCAAGGGACCGTGACGATACGCCGTGGTTAAAATCGCACGTAGTAGTGTGCTCGTATTTGGGCTAAAGTGGATGGATACGATTATTCGATTACATGGTTATTATGTCGTTACTGGAAATGAATTTAGTCGACGATTGTACATACATACATATATGTACCTAATCGATGAAGACTAACAAGTTATATGCATTGAAAATTGGTTAGGAATTACGCGCTATTATACGTTGCATGTTATATAATTTCCTTTTTGGAAAATATTCCTTTTACTTACTTATGTGATTAGCATTGGTTACGTCAAAACGCATCGTGGATGATTATAACTAAACAAATCTTCCTTTAGATTATTTCATAAATAGTGACTGTGGTCGTAGGTTTGTGAATTTATAAAAGTTACATGATATTATTGTAACAATTTTATTGTATCTGTATATTCATTAAAATTGGAAATTATAAAATATTATTATTTGTTTTATATATAGTATAACAGAGTATTCAATTGGGATTTCTACATTGAATTTGTGCATAGTTTACAAATATATTGGAATATTTATTAATTCATTTTTATTATTAAATGGAAATAATACTGACCTTCCATAGATTCCTTAGTTCTGCATTCGAACTTAAAAAATTATAATTACTACTAAACGTACTAATAAATCGGTTTCTATGTATGCGAGGGATTACATTAAAAGCGAAATCAAAAACTCAATTTTAGCAAGTTCTATTTGAGCAATAAGATGTCTGTTACCGTGTTCATTTAATGTATTACCGAAGCATTATTTGAATTCAGCATGCAAATGCTTTCGCAATCAGTTGATTAAATAGACAATACAGTTTCAACATTATTTCAAACGCGTATACATTAATATAATATCGAAATGAATACAGAATATATTGACCGGTATTGTGATTTAAATTTGGCAAACTGTTTAACATAAAATCGAAGCAAATGATCTTTCGTGATTTCTAAAAGCATTAATGAAAATTCTCGATATCTTTTCGATTCTCATTTTCATTTTGAATTTATCAGATTATTCTAACTGCGTAATTTTCTAAATTATATTTTGTCATAACAGAAACGAAAGATCGATTATTTCAATCCAATGGGAAGCATCTATGCGAAGCAAAATTTCCATCTACCTTTTTGAACTTTTTGACAAGTAAATCTGTTGATTAGATTCTTTTCGCCTTTTATAGAATCAGAGTAGGTTACAGCTATTTCACCTCGCGCTCAAAAGAATATGTAAATGGATAAGCGCCTCGCGCTGAAGGATTAAAAAGTTACACATTCCAAGAGTATGAGTTCACTATCTAGGGATTCTATAATATGTTACCTAGGGTTCCTCTTGATCTTTAGGGCCTTAATTGCGGCAAGTGCTTGATTGACAACCTGGAGACAACCTGGTACTAGTCTTTATTAATTATATACCTCGTGTGATAAATTGTCTTTTGTAGGCACGTGATGATTTATTCTGCCTTAATTTGCATTTAATCATTCACTAACTTTTCACTTTTCACTTTTTCACTTTTTTCTATCGCCGTTCGAAAGTTTTAGAGCAGTTACTATGTTGGCTCCAAAACTGAAAAGAACAAATTACATAATAAAGATATCAGGAAGTGACATCATCTAATTTGTATACTATTGTATACTTGCGATTTTCTTGAAGCATGCGTGCAATTTAAAATTCCTATTCTACACCAAGTATTAAAATTTTATTAAAATTCAAACTAGAAGATGTTCCAAGAATTTTGAACGAGAGTGTATGTACATCTTTAAATGATTTTTGTTAGAAAAAGTCTTTTTCACAAGCTTCATCTTATATTATTATACATGTAATTCGTTTGGAAGACAATAATGTCATTATCACTTAAATGTTGTTATGGATTGTATCGAGAATTCACGGTATCGATAGGAAAGTATTCCTCAAAATTAATAACATCGTTTATGCTGTTCTTTTATTCAACGTTCTTGTCAATATCCATTATACTCTTATTTCTTGTTGAAGGAATTAAGTTCGCAGATTATCTAGATTGCATGATCTCTAGTATTCATTTCGTAATAATTTTCCACTTGAATACGATTTTCATAATTCACGGAGATGAGATGCTGCATACCAGAGGTTTTATCCAGGTCCAATCGACAGGCGGAATTCAACCTATTTAATTCTTCCGATGCAGCATCCCGAATCTTACAGACCAGTTATATCCACTATGAATTAGTCAAATCCGTCTGAAATGTCAAATAGTTATAGTAATTATTTACATATTTCATGACAAGAAGTCTATTTAAAAAATATGAAATTATCTCCGATATTGGTTCTTTAAAATTTTGGGTAAATTTGGGCCATCGACTCTTGGCATTATTTACGTATTTACATTGTGTTATTTACAAATTTCATGATAGGCAGTCTATTTAGAATATATAAAATTATCTCTGATATTGGCTTTATAAATTTTGTATATTTCAACCTTAAAACCATCCGTTTCTCGTGTCAATTTTTCTATTATTACTACAAAATGTGGAATCTGTGAATTGTTAAAAAGAAAACTATTCATCATATATATCAAACTATCAATCGGTTATTAATATTTATTGTAATATACGTAACAACGATTTGTTTGCAAACTTTAGTGTAGTAGTTGTATATGCAATGTCAATGAAATAAAAATAAATACACTTTTTGAAAGATTTTTATATAAAACTAAATAAATTTCTTTTAATCTCTTCATATTTTTTATCCACGAAATAAACATAGCTCGTTCTCTTTCTCTCTTCGAAAATCGAACCAAGACATTAATATTGGAAATCTATAGTTCATACGCGTCAGCAAATAAAGTAAATAAAATTTAAGAAAGATCAATTTTTCCAAATAGTATCAAGAATTTTATTTTTGAGAGATACAGATTTATTAGAATATGTAGGAAATACTAACACGAGATTTGTCTTGTTTTCATTTATTGATAGGTAGAAATATTTTTTGAAGAAATATAATACTTTCAAGTAATATATCTTATCGTTGCTAAATAGACGTTAACTGAATAAATCTATTAAAATTATTGCAAACACAAGGTTGCTTCAATTTTAATATCAACTATATATCAATTACATGTAAATATGTAATTATATGCAAATATATCTTAAAATGTTTGTATACGTATAACTTCGTAATAACGTATCATTAACGAAGACATCGAACTTTATTACAAGTAATTAAGACAGTTAGCGTATTATGATAACGAACTGATATTTGATATCGTTTTAACGACGTAATCTATAACGTGAAATTACTTAATTGTTTCTCGATGTCACCTGCTGAAGAAGGAGATCCTGAGAACCATTAATGCGCTGAGGTGAAAATACAGAAATTACGGACCTTCTGTAAAGAAATAAGTTCGAGGGGAAGTCGTGAAATTATTTCCATTAGCATGTACTGGTTGTATGGGTGGCGTGGCAGCAAATTGCGTGGCTGTATGCATATATACATTCTTCGGGTAGATTGCGTGGTTTCTCCATGCTATTACGTCGATTTGAGGAGAGTATTCGCACGAGTTCTGATAACTTTCCTTAGAATTTTCCTTTCTATCGAACCTTGCACGAAATTAGATTCATTCTTGGCTCCATTGGATAACTCTGGTATTTTAATGGACGAATTTTTATTATGTAATTTATAAACATTTTTTTTAGAACGATATTTATATCATAAATAAGAAAATACATATTGTTTGATAGACTAGTTAAACTATCTTGGTTTTACATTTTAATTCTGGTAATAATGATATTCTACTAAGATCCAGAAGCCTAACGATTTATTTTTTAATCTGATCATGCACCATGATAGTGTTTCCAATGCCGAAGTTATTGATTCGGTAGTTAAACATTCTATTTTGTCAAAGTTTTGAATAGATCAATGTTTATTTAGATTTTAGTATTATCTTTGCACGTATTCTTGTTTACGATAAACGTGTATTACATTATTTGTCTAATTATACTCATTTCATTGAAAACGTATTTCATTGGAAAAGAAACAATTATGTTATCATGCAGATTCTTAAAAATTAAAATAATTGTTTCGAAAATACATCGTTTTACGAAAATGATAGTTTCGTATGGTACCGAATATGATTTTCAAAATGCATTAAAGTCTTCAGAATAAGGAGTAGCTCATAGAGAAATAAAGCAGAAGAACTTAAGGAGAAGAGAAAAATTGTAATAATTGTTTATTGGAAAAATACTATCACACCCTCGATATCGTCTGTACGACGATACTATTGTCTTCAAGCAGCTCCTCTCAAAGGCAAATTCTTTCAAGTCAACTTCCTAACGTTAAACTTGTGATTATCTTCAAATCCGATCAACTTATCTTCGCTCTCAAGAAGTAGCTTCTCTCCATTAATTTCATGTGCAGCGTGCGAAGAACATCATCGCGTCACGTAATCTTTGTAGTATATTGATGATTGGTGACGACGCTCTTCTATAATACGGTTAAATAGCTTTATACGCGTTTTAGTTTTATTTGTAATGGGGCCTGTATATAAAGATATACATTGTTAGCTTATATAGAATTATACAATGATATTGATGTTTATGTATCTCAAGAGTATCCCAAGTTTAAACGATCAAAGTTCATCAATATATTCCGAGTAGAAATAATGAAGAAACGTAATATACGTGGATACGTACACGCTTTCTATTATTATTAATAATTATTTAATGCGCATTGAATGAATGTATTATGAAAATAGAAAAGTCTTGAAGCACTGGAATATAATTACAATGGCACAATCAAGTACATCAGTTCTCTTGCGTTAATGAATAATACACGCGACATAATGTTAGTTCAACATAAGCCACAGTAACGTTCCATGTAAATTATGTTTATATTATACCTTAATGAGTGTAGCTGTTAGTTTGGTTAATTCATTGTTGTGAACACAATATTTCGCTATAAGCTAGTTATCATTTGCTTCAAAGACATTAATTTATTAATATTGCAACGAAATTTTCAAACTGTGTATTATACGAACCATATATGGCATTTTTGGATATTAATTTAGATCGTAGAAAACAGATAAAAATTATTCTTGAACAATGTGTACTAATATCTGATAAATATTTCATTATACATAATTTTACATTTACGTTTACATTACATTACATTACAAGTTTCATCGAACACTCTTTTGTGCTTGTACGGTTTGTTCAAATATAGTTTTCAACAGAAAAAGCGGAAACGATGGTAGATCTCTTTTTAAACGTTTTCATTTTCTGTTCACTGTAAAATTGTGCTGTTATCGTTGATTCCTGCGTGAGATGCCCACTTGCTACGAGGGGAACTGATTGGGTGCTAAAGCGCTTCTAAAGCACACGAAATCTAGCGTGATCCGGGTTTCAACACGCGAGGGATTACAGTTTGATCGAATCGAAAAAAAAGGAAAAAAAACAGCAGATATCGAAGCACGAGTAATCGTAAATACTGTAAAATCAATTCTTATAATGCTGTGATGTAAATTTTCAATCACAAAACGATAATATGTTTGCAGTGTACTATATATTAATATCATATCAACAGATAAAAATCAAATTTTTCCTCGCTAATTGATATAATCTTTCGTTCCTATTTATTTTATAACCACTGTTTTTCAATAATTAGAAGGCAGTTTATGAATATTTTTAACGATAAAGACCAATAATTTTAAGTATGTATATAATTTACTTATGTAATTATAGAAAAGTTAGAAGGCCGTAGAATTTGTGTATTCCTTGTGGATTTTTAAATTGATTAACAATAACTTGAGAACAGGACATAGTGAAAATGCAGAAAGTTCTGTAGTTCACAGAGAAATTGGTAGTTCACCTCAAAGTTTCTCTACTTTGTATTTCAAGTTTTGCAGAAGTTTCTCCGTGCTATTGTCATTTGAAATTTGCATATTTCTTTACTTTAATCCCGCAGCGATATTTGATTCGTGTGGATTTAAGAAAGAACCAGATATTAAAGATTTCGAAATCACCGCATTAAAAAAATGTTCTTTTTACGTTAATCCTATAGTAATTTAATTTATGAGAAATATATCGAACCAGGGGAAAAAGAAGTTGAAGTAAAATATAAAATCAAACTTTCCAACTTAAAGTACATTCTAACAAAAATGAATTATTGATAAACGTAGATTTACGAAAGTCTATAACACAACAGCGTTATTAAATTTTCCACTTATAAAATAATTGTTGACGCATCATTAACTGTAGCTTTAATCTAGCCCAGCAGGCGGTTTATTGAATTATTTATTCAGTATACTTTACGGCTACTATTAATGGAATCATGCTTACATTGTAGGAGCAGAGTAAAGTATAATCTGCTAAAATGTTGTTTCAATATTTTATGCTCAATATTTGCAATTAATTTTTATGCAAATGATATTTTCATCCAAATATCCAAAATATTTATAAGCTATTTTCTTACGGTGGAACTAAGCCTAATTTTGTATTTAGATACAATTAACGTAGTTTGTAGTGCAATAAAAAAGGTGAAGAATATGCATTAAATTTTGAATATATGTGTTGTTCCACTATTGATGAGATACCGGGAAAAGGAATGATCGTACATGAAAAATAAGTCGAAAATATACGAAGAATTTTTTCCATTTGAGGCTTTGTTTTCAACGAAATCAGCTTTGAAGTACGAGTATAGTTGCAATATGTTTCATCTTAATATCGATGTTATCTATTTAATATACATATTTATAGTATCTTCTTTTTTTTGAGGCAATTGAGATGGAACTTCAAATCCAAAAATATTTTTGTCAGCGTTATGACAGAATATACTATCAATAAAAACTGTGATTGTCACTACTGTGTTAAATATTTATGTGTACATCATTAAAGGAATAGAACCTAAGCAAACATTCTCTTCATCCTTTATTAGAATTTTATTCTAAATATTCTCGTGCATTTCAATTTTTCGTAAACGCGTAAGCACCCGCAGTCTACTTATAATTCTAATTGTAAACGACCTTTGAATTCGCGGGACGATTTAATTTCTCAAGGCCCGAGTAATCAGGAGGATTCATAAAAGTTGGGGAGAAAACATCTTAAAGAAATTCTGTTTGATTTACGTAGGACATACCGATCTACGTACGTTCATATACGCTATTTATGATGTTGACGTAGGTATTCCGAAGCTGGCTCCATTGTCAGGATGATCTATCATAAGCACTGTACTCTATGCGCAACCGTGGCAATATATGGACCAGGTATTCGCAACACAAATGTGTCGCTCGGGTTGAAGTTCTGGAGGACTGCCGATTGAATTCCATTAGAGTTCATTAAGGCGTATTACGAAGTCCCCGCGGTGAGGTGATCCATCGATCCTAAATCGAGCAACGAAGTTTATTAGGAGGAGCGAGTAGTTGAGAATTTAAGGTTGAAACTTAGGCTTCCTGTAGGAGTGGTCATATTGGTTGCTACAATTTTTTACACTCTGTCAATGGTCCGATAAAAAAAAGCTCTTCATCAAAAGTTAGATGCTATCGAATAGCCAGTCGACTGTGAAATCGTCGAACAAAATTTTTGTTGAATAAAAGAGTCATTTGCACTTTTTTAAACAGCATTGTATAATTCTTTCTAGTCAATGTATTATATTCGAAAACACTGAAATCTACGGGTACGAATTTCATTGAATAACTTGATTAGAAAATTGTCTTTTAAAATTATTATTGATAAACTTCTTTACTGACGTCTAACGGTAAGTCTAGAAGCAATGTGATTCGCTGATAGTTTATAACTAAGTGTAGGTAATATGTGCACTTATACGCTAGAATTTATTCGCGTTCCTATTTTTGTAAATATCTGTGGGAGAATATTTCAAAAGATTTTCGGATTATAAAGGTGAAATTTTAAGGAAATAGTAAAGGTAATTTAATATTAATAGGAGCGTTAGCGAACGCGTCATGGAATTCTAGAAAACTTTTCTGTAATTTTAGGTCACATAATATAGTCGCTGCCATTTTCAGCACATTATGTCTACTGCATAGTACTGCAGTGTCCGAAATTCGGCATTGCAGAATTTTTACAAAATAGCAAAATATGCAAAATAACGTTAAATTTAGTGATACTAAATTTCTGAGGTAATTTAACGATTAATTTTTTTCTAAATAATTTACTCTGTTTTCTTTTAATTAGAAATCAATGTATCTTTTAGAAACGTATGAAATGCATTTGAAACAAGCTTTTAGTAAGTAATATTTGTAAAAAGTATTCAAATTTTAACTTAAGCGTAACATTCTACGATATATTTTTTAGTTTCGATGGCTGTGTATTTATCAGTGTGTACTTTAACAAAAAAATGATGCTTGGAAAAAATGTATTCTCATACAAATAATGAATGCAGTGGCAACACGGCCTGATTTTCAATTGATTAACAAATTTCCAAATCATTCATTCATTTCCCTATTAATGCGACAAAACAGAGAGCTTTTGGTAAAAAAAATACACGTATTTACGCCACGTGCAGCCAACCTCTATATCTTCGACAGAGGTGAACTCATTCCATTAAATTGTTATTGTACTTAATCGATTCAACCATAAATTCATGTCCCCATTGATCTATATAGTTTCAATTTACATTTTCGAATATTTGTATAATTTGAGAGAAGATGAATAGTACTTGGACGCGTACACCGATAATAACAGTATAGATTTATATCCAAACAGATATTTTATGAAAAGAGATCTAGAGCTTTGGAATATGTTTACAAACTTTCAAAAATCTTTTAATAAGTAAAGCTACTTTACAATCTATTTTCACTTTTCACAAGATATTAATCATTCTTAGGACGTCGCAGAATTCTTCCACGAAATACCATTACTGTTATAAGTAAGTTATTAAATATGTGTAACAAATATACAAAGCAACAACAAACTTGTTTACCGTTCGATAAAGTAAAAAAAGAGATTGGCGATGTTTGATATAGTTTCATTTTAAAATGTTGCCTGCTCTTCCATAAATGATATATATAGAAGATTGAATTTATCGCATTAAGAAATCCGCGTTGATTTTCTTTAATTTCAATTGATCCACAAATTTGCTTATTGTTGAGGTTGACTGATAGAGGAACGAGTGAATGAATTTGTAATAGAAAAATATATTGAAATCAGTATAGGTATAAGTACAGGTGTAGTGTATGGTGATCTAGATCCTCAGTCTTACAATGTTACAATACAATAGGAAGGATGATAAGAGAACAAGTTCATATATTTATAGCAAAGGACATTACCAAAAAATTAACTTTGGTTATGTAGCTCTAGCTGAATGCTACAACAAACAGCAATAGAAATCTACTTATAGCTCTTTTTTTGTAGACCTTGTAACCCAAAACAACATTCATATTGAAAGGCACAATAATATGGACCTCTCCTTGTTTTTAATTTTTTTGCTTCACTAAATTCTATTTTCTACGTAACAGCGGTATCCAGGTCACGGGTATACAAACAGAAAGGTGTAGAATTCTTCTTGAAGTAATTACTTCAACACTTCTATTAATTCCTCATACATAATCATTCATACTTAGCAGCTTCTTATCTTCCCTAGTAAGAATTTCACGATATGATATGTATTAGATTGTCCGAAAAGTTTCTTTCGTTTTATAAGGAAATAATAGACGCACAATGTTTTTTGTTTTATATTAGTTTATTGAATTATGCACGAATAATAATAGAAATATAACGAAATGGATCATACGTAATTCAATAAAATAATAGAAAACAGAAATTGTTGTTCATCTATTATCACCTTATGAAACGAAAGAAACTTTTCAGACAACCTAATATATATTGATCCTGAAAACCAAAGGACCTCGTCAGCCGGTCCACGCTTTAAGTTAATCTCTATTTAATCGCTATGTGTTATGCCACGAGGCTCGCTATAGGCCGCGTTCCTAACCGTCGCGCGCGGCACTACTGTGTCGCGGACGGATCGTCTTACAGGACCGGCGAAATCCATAGAATGTAGCGGCAAGCGCATATTTGTCATCAAACGTCGCGTTCTAGAAACTTCGATTTCGGTCTGTTATTTTACACATACAAAGAAGGCGGCACACATATTCATAAGCGTGAACGGCGGCGTGACCCGAATGTAGTGGGGTCGTCTCCAAGAAGACAAAGAAATGATCGAAGGACGATGAGTGTCATCTGAAGATACAAACGCACATCGAGAGGTTGTAACGAATAAATTAAAGGTCGCTTAGTCTATCGAATTCATCGAGATATATCACAAAGTCGGGTCGTATTTCTGTAATACATCAATAGTATTCGTCGTTAAACAATTTGTAACGTTCATGTTATTCTTTACATAATTGTTAAAAATATACATATTATATTAACCTTGTTAATACAGTGTTAAACTCATTGAACCACCTCTGTTGTCTTAACCGAAACCGGGGAACGACCAATTGGCGGCGTCGATTACCCGAATCGTAACGAGAATATACGCCTCTCGTTGACGCGTTTTCCTCGCGATCGCGTCTCTCCGCGAACGGTCGTAACACTATGTTAAACGAGAATCAATTTATTTCGTATTTTTGTTATACCTTTGTCATAAGATTCACGAATTCATATGACACCATTTGCTTCTTTTTACGCATAGGACATGCTGGAGCTGGTGGGAAAGTTTCATACACTTAATTCGTACATTCAATGTGCCAAACTAATGTAAAGTCTCCCAAAACGAAAAGAAGCAAATAGCGTTATATAAACTGGTGAACTTCATGAGAAACTATCGCCATTTATTAATTCGCGATAAAAATTCGTCGTTATTTATGTTGTTTCTCGATCAGCCGAGAAATGGAAATATGCAATGGTCATTACTCACCGTTATCGTAACAGGCCGTTTTCTATCGAAAAAGACATACTTTCCGCAGGTGTCGGTAGTTCTCGTACGAGAACGGGATACTGGAACTCTACGAAAGTTTCGCTGACAAATCGTCGACAATCCAGAAATGTAGGTGCACATTCGCGATACTCGCATAGGTGCAGGACGTACCGTTAGAGAACTTTCGCCATAACCATTGTTCATTCAGCTGACACGTACGGAAAGCGTTCTTTGTTTATATTTCCCTGGGTAATCTAGCTTTCTCTCTCTCTCTATGCTTTTTTCTTGTTCACCTTGTTTTGTTCTCTCTACGTACTTCCTGTCTCTCTTTCGACCCCCTTTTTACCCGCCCCCGTCGCCTCCACGATTTTTCTCACGCGCGCATTTTCAATGTCTTTGTGCGTACATGTCGGCATATTTTCAACTGAAACGAACGTAAATTTTTGTCGCTGCTCCGTCCTCAGAAATTACGCTCTACTGCGACAACTGACAAACTGACATCTGACGGCTGTTCTAAAATTAGTATGGAAATTAGTCGGTTATATCAATGTTCATTTACTACCTTTTAAAAATTTTAACAGAGCAGTATGTTTTATTAGAAGAATGTACTCAACACGTTTTTCATTCTCATTTTTATTCTTTTTCGAGTAGAAAAATTTCATCGATCTATATATTTTCGTGCTTTAATCATGACAAGTCGTTTGAGGATGTCTACATTCGCATAGTTTCCTTGAACAGAAGCAAATACGTTTACTAGCTTTTTTGTCCCTTCTGCGTTATCGTCAATGATTATATTCATTTTCTACCTTTGATTTTGTTATTATTATTCGTTATTATCTCTTCGGGGTAAATGGAACGATATGTCTCGAGATAGATACCTAGCTTTTAAAAAAACTGCCGAGGATGCTACAATTTTCTTCACATTGCTGAGACCTATTAAAAAATGGAATTATAAAGTGTGTTCCACGTAACTGGGCCAAGTTGTAGCTCTGAAACGATAGATGACAGAAAATGTTTTATTAAGTAGAGTTAAACGTATTCGTCTGCACATCCAAAGATTTGAAATTTAGTTATAAATTTTTATGTGCACCAAACCAATGCAAGAGTATTGCGTTGCATTTTATAAAATTGTAGCTAAAATATCTTGTAAATTATTCAATATTATACTCAAGTGTATAATATTTTCGTACAGAGAGTGGTAAGGTACATTGATCGGTGTACAAATGAATTTATAATAACATAATATTTATTAATCTTGGCCTTCGCGGCTTTGAAATGGACTTGGCAACTTCTAAACATTCATCCATCTAAACCTTCACGTACATTCTTATGACTTATAGAGCAATATCCTGTCTCTACTTCGTGACATTTATAAGTCATAAATATGCTACTTATTGCTGCCTCTGACTTTGCACTTTTCATTTTTCTTTTTCTCTAAGAGAAGGAATATTTTTCTTCCCCAGTTCCTTTCACGTTACCTCTCAACCTCCGCATTCTTTCGCATTTCGTTACATAGTGTATAAATGAATTTATATCTCCCATCCAAAAAAAAAAAAAAAAAAAAAAAAAGAAAGAAATGCTGTTTCTGCAGTGGACACGTACATCAGCTTGAATTTTGCCGCATGAAAATTTGTTGTTTCCTCTACCACTTCGGAGCTATAGTTTGGCCGAATTTTGTGAAACACCGCACGGTATCCCACTTTGAAAGTCACGCTTAGTTGAATTTCCTTGAAATTTGAATTTATTATAACCTGTACTATCACGTTATTGCATTCACCGCTAAAAGAAATTCGTCGCGGAAGGTTTTAAAACATTCAGAAGATGCTGAATTCCTGAAGCTGCTCGCGACGAAATTAATATTCTCGGCTCAGACTAGATTGGCATAATATTATTAAGTTGCCAAGTACCTCGACGCCGGCAACTTTCAATTAACTTAAACGCAAATCGTTAACAGATAAATCCATTGAGATCTGCAGCTATGTTCCCCTCGGATATGATTAACCGCATGGTAAATGAACTAGATACGCCAGGCACCTGTTCCATAGCTATCTACGATACTCCCAATGGATCGTAGGCCTCGTCCAGCAAATCAAATTAAATCATGCTGCAGCTCGATTAAATACCAGCGGAAACCTCGCTTACACCTATTTCAAAATGTTCGCAAGGCCCCGAACTCGATTAACTACGTAATCATCTACCAGTGACGGCTACCCAGTGACTATCTCCTGCGATTATTGCAGAAATAATTAATACGCGTTGAACCTACAACTCTACCGTCGTGCACAGCTAATATCTTGTAGTTTTCAATTTAAAATCGATTGGAACGACGTGTTTTGCAATGAATTTTAGGCAATTGTTTTAACATCAGGTATGTTAAATTATCTATTAAAAAGATTTGATAGGAATTTAAAATCGACTAGAATTATGTGTTCTAGAAGTAATTTTGTCTTTGTAATTTAACAATTGTTCTGATGTTATGTATGTTGAATCATCTATTAAAAAGATGTATTTCCTTTCCGTCCATTTTTTTTAGTTTCATACTTTTGGTTTTGGCAAAGGTCAATTTTAAATTTAATTATTTATAAATTAGTGTATTAACAATTAGCACTGCAATTAGCTACCTGACTTTGTTTGTTCTAATATATATATATATACACGTACATATAATATAATAATAGCCATTGAATATTGGAACTTGATATTGAAGTTTCATCTTTTAATTACTTTCCTAATTCTACTGCTATTTTCTCAGATGAATATCTCTAATAATATTACAACATACATTTTTGTCAATCTTCGGAAGCATTTTTTAATAAGACGATTTGTTTTAAGATGTATAAAACACCATGAAGTCGCAAATATCAAATATCTTGCTAGATTTGTTACCCAGCAGAATAAACTTTCTTGAGTAAATCATAATTGTGTTATAATTTGCCGAGAACACGTTACTTATTAACGTTTAGTATCGATATAGAATTATGTTTCAATAGTATCATTAAAAATGATATATATATGTGTATAATTTTATAATGATATGGGTGTATATGTACGGATTAAACATAATAATTAATAGATCAATCAATTAATAGAAGTGGAAATTATGGAAACGAATAATAATGAAATTAAATATATGTAAAATACAGACGATAAATTTTTGTAATAAGATCTCCATTAACTTGTACTTACACATATATTACAATCAAAGATATGCTATAGCACCGTGAAAGGACAATAATTATTTGAAAGTGATGTTTATTGAATAATAGTAAATATTAATATTACCTAGATAAGTAGTAAGTGAAACAGTAAATTATTTATGCATTTATACATTTTCTAGCAATTGACAGAAATTCTTGCTTAGTATACATGTATAATGTTCATAGCTTGCAACATATAAAGATGAACAGAAGATGCTAATCTAAATATTTAACTTGTTATTTACATTTATCAGTCTAATGTATCGACTAAAAGTGTAGCAACTGTCAATAATATTGTCAATGTGTCGAAGTTTTTGGTCGAAAACAGTCGCGCAGCAGTATTGGCAGTTGTCTCTATTAATAGTTTATTAACTTTAACTAGGCCAGAGTAGTTGAACTCCCGATATTTTCATCTTTGACCTCAGGATTTATAGACTCGGCGTGATTTTGAATACAGGCGTTATTTATCGGGGATAGCGTGTAATATTTGATATTATCGAGTGGCTGTGTAAATATCATGGATGCTCGGTGCTCCGCCACTTAAATTGGAATTGTTCAAGCATTTCCTATTGGCATCGCGAATTATCTGAACTGCACTTGCTTTTGTTAAATTTCTGCCATTTGCGAATAAACTTTCCCACGTGTTACAGAATATCACAGAGATCCAAAACGTTCGAATATCGCAGTAGTGTTTGATTTTTAAATTTCATTGCGATTCGCGTGCGAGTAAAATAAGAAAGGCAAAATAAATGTAAATATTTGCAGCGACAAATAGGAACATTTGAGTAAAGGATTTAGGAAAAATCTTTATGAGATATATTATCCTATATTGGATAAGGGCCATAAGTCCAAGTTCTTAAAATGTTTACTGCGTCATATGTATAATATATATGTATATATATTTAGCAATATTGTATTAAATGGTAATATATAATATATAATTGAATAGATTAATAATATTATTATACTATAATTGATTGCAACAAAGATAATTCTGTAAATGGAGAAAAAAAATACACCTAGTTAAATAATTATTCTTGAACACATAACAAATTAATCCCTGTAAAGTTTTACATAATTAAATAATTCGATAATTTTATATAATTCATAAATATGTATAGTTCAATACAATTGTCTTTCTAATAAAAAATAATCGTAATCTTCAAAACCATCTTGTTTATATTAATATAATTATTTCGGTAACAATCTTGATGTAAATACAAGGTCTATTAGCTCGATTAAATATACACATAGACGTAAATACGATACGATGAAATAGAATTTATGCATTGCATAATATCCCGTATTCCTAATTATGTTAATTGACTTCATAAAAATATTACGGAACGTACTAAGCTGCATCCTTTTTACAAGCGAACATAATTTACATTAGAATCTCAATTTAAACGCATATCATTTGCAGAAACAAATTTGATATAGAAAGTATAACGAGGAGTTGCTACCGAAGTTGACTAATTAAACGTTACGAAACGGGATCACGGTTAATGCAGTTTCGTAGCGCAGCAATTCGAATGAAAGCTTAGAAAGATATGAAAGGAGAAAAAAAGTTCGATTGTGCCGCCTACGTGCACAAGGGGATAACCAGGAAACGAAAGAGGAAAAATAATCTGGGAGAACAATGACTGCCTGTACGTGGAACAAACGAGCAGCCGGCATGCAAACAGAAAAGTCGTCTGACAAATACAGTCAAGCGACCACTTAACCTGCTCCTCGTCTGCTTCGCCTTTGGATTGTGGCGGGCCATTAAAATATTATTAAATATTAATAAAACACTGTTACTCCAGCGAATACGACGCTTGACAATTTAAAAAAATCATTTTCGCTTGCAACGAGTGACTTTATTCCAAATTAAAAACACGAAACGTCGTATAAACAATATTACTTATTGCATCGTCAATCGTTTTAAACATTTACATCTTGCGAAACATCCTTGTGGAGAATATTGTTACCGCGATGCTCGCATTTATTTAACCCCTTAACCTACGATTTACGTTCGTGAATTTTGGGCCGAAAACGTAAACAAGCTCGCGCAGCCTTCGAGCCATTCACACGACTTGTGTAGTACGATGATCGGGTCAATCGTAAATATTACGGGCATCGCTCGTGGTACGACGACCATTGCAGATTGTTAATTCTGTATTAGTGATTTTTGTATAAATAAATTTTTTGTAGTACTTGCATCTACCACAATTATTGTTTCAGGTTGTGATTACTTGTCAAATATTCCACAAATATTTATAACTTTAGGAGGGCGCCGTCGCTAATATTTATATTTGCCCCGATCATCTACTACGGGCTATGCCCGTAGTTGTAGGTTAAGGGGTTAACAACGAAAAGAGAAATCGTTACGAATTACTTTTATTTACAACATGAACTTTGGAACAAGTTTCTAACTAACTTTTCTCTCGTTAAATTCCAATTGTACTGAAAAATAAAAATAAACAGTGGCCGATTATATTTAACTCTGTGAACATATGTCCGGAACAATAACAGTTTTAGTATATGGTAAATTAATCGCGTAGAACTCGATGAAGTTGTAAGGAATACCTGCTACATAGTGAAGGTAAAAGTGAAAGTGCTGACGGGTCAGAAGGGATGGGAAATCATCACGAGTCATCGGGCCTAATGACACGTCCGTGACCCTTTCGGAAAAAGGGTTCCTGGCAAGGCGAACACGACTATATTTGATTGCGGAAGAGTGGAAAAACGTGTGTGTGATGAGAGGATAGAAACTCTTAAAAAGAGACGCCTTGGCAGAGAAAGGAAAAATCGTCGTTATCGTTAATTGTCATGAGTTGTCGTTAGTCGTTACGAGTTGACTAGTTGTATTGATTTAGTTGCTCTAGTCGTAATTTATTACTTTATTAAAAAACAGTTTCAGTTAATTAGTTATAGTTTCTCTGTTCTATCGTTTGTAAATAAATAGTTATATATAAAATAAAATCCCTGTAATAGGTACGTATCGTTTTGTACAGTATTATAAAATGGCTTTCGAGAATGTTTCGAAAATATTGAAAGGTATAACAGTGGAAAGTTATACTAATTGGAAAAGAGTACATACATATATCGACGAGAGATTGTAACAGCGAGTATACATACGTGAATTTTATTTCAATTTTTGAAAGTTGTGTGCGTGGTACTCCTGGTACACTCATATTATTATTAACGAAACAAAAGGTACATGTAGCAATATGCTTTAGCACCTCTTCGTTCGCTAAACTTGACATGACAATCCTGTTGTTTAATTTTTCATCATAATACTTATAAATACATTATAAATGTTTGCATCATTCACAATGCTATTGCAATGAGTATCTTCTTTTTAATGGAATTTCGAATTGCGAAATAGACCTCGCAATGGAAATCAAAATTCTGGACAAAGATAAGTTTTCCGATAAATATTGTAGTTTGCTACTGCAAATAATCAGTTCAATTTAATCAAATAATTGTTTTATTCAATTAAATGATCAGTTTAATTTACAACAATTTAATCACAGAGAAATAGCTGTCAGAATTTCTGAAATCATAAGCGATTAGTTATAAGAATAAATCGTAGCTGGCAAACGTATTGCGATTAACAGAATTACAAATACAAATAAGGGCCCGCCTTTAACTGTAATTAAACCTGTTCTGTTGCGCCCAACAATAGAATTATCTTAATTTCCAAATCAATAGATTACATGGTCGAACTTAAACATACAGTTCGTAGTGCGATAATTAGTCGTACTTTGTTTCATTAAAATCGCTAGAAGACAAGTACTACTTCATCGTAACCGGAGCCTGATGGCTACGTCCACTTTAACGATCCAGCCAAACTCACGTTAATTAGTCGAGATTCACATCGCATGCTCTGGCATTCAAGAACCCTTAAAGGAGTGATCGCTTGTCAAGAACTATTTTCGAAGCTGTGGAATGCTTGTAATCAAACCTTCCGTACATGTGTACACAACTATTCTGTCCACCACTTTTCGACCAGTTCTTGCTTTGTTTGTTTTTTTTTTTTTTTTTTTAGTAGTAGTAGTTTATGGACATATTTAGCTTAATTTGGTTTTCAGTAAATAAAAGTAGTTGATAATATTTCTGCAAGTTTACGTAATTGCACAAATATATGCGGGTTTCGAAATTTTAAGTGATTTATTTATTTATAGATAATTTACAATCAAAGGTTTGTAGTACGTTCGCGTGAAAGTTCAGATTTGTCTTTAACGAAACGCAGCGAAAAGTCCTCATCGTCGATTAACTTGAGTTGATCCATTTGTCGATACGAAAGCAAGAAGTCGTTTCCTTCTAATAATTTCCTTTTTAATTGTGTTTTCTTGTTCTTTGATTAAATTCAATTTCAGGTTGTAATACAGATTACTATAGCTCTTAAATATTCATTATTTACATTATTTGTTCATTGAATAATTATAGATTCATAATTACACAATAATTTTGATAAATATTGCTCGTAAGTAAACCGTGAACTTTTATGCAAATTCATACTTTTATAAACACGGCTATAGAAATGAGATCTCTTTTACTCGCGGAATATCAAAAGCTTCTTTAATTTAGATATTTAACGCGCTTTTGCATATTGTACTGCATATTATGTTCATTTCCACATTCGTAAATTTTCCATAAATACATAAATATCCGCAATCTATTAACAAATAATTGAGCGTTACAACAACGTCAGTAGCACAGAGTATAATGTATATTTCTTAAATCAATTTCAACATCGAAAGGATTGTTCATTAGAGGGGAACGCAGTTAACGACGCTGCTCTTTCGCTAAGAAGAAAACAAATACCTTTCGTCCTATTTTAGCAATTAATTACAGATAGTTTTCCCTAACACGATGGCATTCTAAGCATTCCTAATGGACAATTACCACGTAAATTCTATCGGAAGTTCAGAGCGTTAGCTTGGCTTGTCTATTTTTCGCACCGTTAACGAGAAAACAAGGCAACCTAGGCGAATAAGGGCATCTCGTCAAAGTTAAATTGTTCTTGATGTATCCGAAATCTGTTCGAAAGATAATGCGGCTTTACCATAGATTTACCATAACGCGTAATGAATACGGAAAAGTAGGGTCTTATCTGAGTGTTCACCGATCGGAAAGAAAATGAATTCGACGTTAACTATGTTATTAAAGAACGTAAGTTGAAACGAAATAACAATAAGGATCTAAATGTTTGATATTTTATCTTAATCTATTCTAGTCATCTTAATTGTTTGCTAAAAAAGTACATATTCGTTAATAGAATTTTGCATGTACAGAATTTCCCACGTCTCAACCGACAAACTTTGTTAACACGTTTGGGAATTTATTTTGAGCAAAAGATGTTACCTACAGTATGAGTCGATTCGTCTTCGTTTTTCAGATATGAAAGGAAAAGTAGTATATGTTGATTTACACAAACTTTCCGAAATATTCGATCGATACAAAACAAACATTACGTAAACGAACGTACAGTTCGTTTCAACGAGTATTGGAATAATGTGCTAACTCGACAACGAAGACGAATGGACTAATATTTTTAACTGAAGATGACCTCCAAACATGTTGGTAAAGTATGTCGGTTGACATCTGGGACATCCTCTATGACGATAATATAATTTTAAATTATAATATTTAACAATCTTTTATCAGCCAACTTATCGTACACGCAAATTCTGTCAGATACCCAGATGTGTCCAAAATAAATTACCACGGAACATCAACGAGCTCATAGAGTATCGCACGAAAAATTGAAATATGAGGACATTATTTGTCTCTACGCATATATTTTACGTGACAGATTCACAAAATTATTGGGACAGCCTGTATATATACAGACGTACACAGTATCCCTATTCCTTGACGTATCATCATTTTCATAAAAAAATATTCTTTTACAAATATCGTAAATACTGTTCTAAATCTTTGACGTAATATTACGTGATATTCTGTAGAGAAGTCAGAACAGCTATTACTAGCGCATAACAATCTAAAAGCTAGCTAGATGCTTGGTCGTTGTCTAGAGTAGGATACGTTAGAACTGCACCGAAGACTCATCGCAACCAAATTGCCTCTGAAACGTCTCACACGACGCAACGAGATAACCCCGTATCGTGGCGTAGCACTCTGCGCCATTTACCGTACGAGACAACGAAGCCGAGCATGTTGTATTAGCAATGTGATGGAAGAATACGTGGTGTTCACTTGCTGATGCAGATAGTTGACGCCTAAATCGTGTTGGGAAATGATTTATACACCAGCGTGCAAAAATAAAGGATCACTAAATTTTCGATGCAAAATTGTCGATATTTTTATACAGTTACATTCGTATAAACCTTCATCTAAACATCGTAACAAAATCGCACGACGATTCACCTAAGTTCGTCTGAAGTTTTAAAGCGTCACAGCTAAATTTTCACAAATCCGAGTTGATTTTTTTCAAAGATGTTTTTTTTTTACACTATTTAGCAAACGGGAAACTAAAAACTAAAAATATTTTTCTCAAGCTTAAACGCACCAAGCACACGTACTATACGCAAAGTACAAGTCCAACTTCTTCCTGGCGTATTTTTCGTTATTTTAATGTCTGCGGCTCACTGCATTCGAAGTTCGATAAAGCGGCGATAAAAAGTCGCACATAAAGTTTTAAGAGGTCATCTGTAAAGGAAAAACTTCAATCTTTAAACTCATTGTGGTATCAGTTATAAGAAACATTTCCAATGTCCGTAGAGACGTTTGCATTTGTACAATTTTCGAGAAGAAGAAGCATCTTCGCTTTTATACCTGCATAATTTACAAACATCTGTTTCTGAAAAGGTTGTAGCTGCACATCAGCCAACGGAAGACTCGATTCGGGAGTGACTCATATTGTTACGCTTTTAAGCGTCAACATTGTTTTGGTTTACTAGGTTCAAAGGTAAACAAACTCCAGACAAAATATTATCGCCGTTATTTGTAATCGTCAACCAGAGTTACGTTTGTACTTTTTGTAATGCCACCGGTCGATACAAATAGAAGAACATGTTCTCTAGGACAAGCAGTACAGCGAATCATTATAGCGAGTCATACAGTCGAATAGCGAGCGTAGAGTTGAACAGTAACATTGAGAGAGCGACGATTACGACCAGGATACACTGTCTCTGTACTTGTATTTAAAGTGATTTTAATATACACCGACTATTACAATTTTATCACTCGTCTCTTTAATAAACCAACCAACACATATAATAATCCACCTCAAGGTGAACTGAGGATTACGAAAGTTAAAGCTTCACGCTTTAAAACGAACCACGCTGGATTTTTGTATCACATCTTTCCACGAAGTTATAGCAGTTTAAACATCGAAAATTATCATCAACAACTTAATCATTATTCACTTTTGAATGTCAATGTAGCATTTTACTGTTTGATATACGTAAGGAATATACCGAAGCAATGTATATAAGTCGTTGAATTAGTTTTTAATTTTACTAATATTAACTTGAGGTTGTTGATTGTTAAACGCTTCAATTTGGTGCAATTTAATAAAAAATATATATTTTTCTCAGAAGTATATAGCAAGAACGTGAACTCTTGCAGAAATGGAACTCAGAATTAATAAAAAAAAATTTTTTTTCAAAATATCTAGATACGATCGTTGATAACGCATTTCAAATAAGATTTATGACACGAACGATGTTATCTGATGAGCAGAAATTTTATCGATAGCACAGGTGGAAAGGAATTATTTGATGTTTTATCGATAGCACTGGTATTCCAATATTAAACACGAAGTTCATATCTGAATTCTTTCTCAAACAAATGTAATAATGTCAATTTAAGAAATGCAGCTATTCCCCTTTCATCCGCAATAACGCGAGTTCATTTGGATTTAATTGCAGAAGAGATGTGTATCATAAAAGAAAGCAAACGTCACTTGGGTTAAGAATGTTACTGTTTTAGATGGTTTCAAGTAGTTTCATGTTACAAATAAGGATGCCCGAGACATGTTTGAGTCTAGCAAAAAGTCCGACTGTTTTCTCAATAAATGAACAGTTTTTTTTTTGTTTGTTTATGAAAGGGATTTGGAGTGTACGAAAGAGCGAGAGGATTTTTTCATTTCGCGAAAGTAATGGATCCAGAAGCCAAATGCTTTACATTTCAAACTAACGTGATGGAAACATCGTAACGTATTTCTACAACGAAATGGATCACCTTACTTTAAAAGGAATTGTCATCAGCCGCTGACAACCGCGCTGCTTTCCTGCAATATCAAGATTTTTTCGCAAGATATTTGTCATAACCGATATTACGGTACACGAGGCAGAAGATATTTATTACAGCCATTATTGCAACAGGCATAAGTAGATAATATATTACACTCGCGCCTTGTTTCTGCCTAATATGCATCTAACAAAGCTAAAATAATTTTCTACCGTGCTATCCGATATAACGTTTCACCGGAGGCTCAATTAATCATCCTTCTCATCAAAATTCGATCCGCTTCCTTTACACTGTGAAATAACGATAACAAAGCTGGAGCCAGCCTGGATATTGTAATTTGGAGAATATCGCTGATCTTCGGGTGAAAGATGGAGGTATTATATGCCGGCAAAACTTAGGATTACTTCGATCTTTTCCCGTTAGACACACAGAGTCTCGAAGACAGAAGGAAAGGATAAAAAAAATAAAAAGAAAGAAACGAATGTTCGCGATGCGAGTGACGAGGAGGTGAGAGAGTCGTTACGCGAGTAGCCTATTTGAGAAAATATCGACGAGCACAGAAGGAGAAAAGAAATGGGATCGTGAGAGGAGTAGGAGTGAGACTAGAGATAGAAACAGCAGTGGAAACGCTGTCTAACTGAGAATCGATAGAAATTTCCAGTGTGCGCGTCGCGAGCCGCGATATCCATTTCTCTGAACAAATGGCCCAGTATCGTAATCTTTTTCAAGTGTTCGCCTCTTACTCTCTCGTTATTTTTCGATATCCGACTGCCCCGGAAGTTTGACCTGAATCGGAGACAGGCAGGCAAATAGAAATAGATCCTCCCACGAAGCCTGGGTGGTTGAAATTCCAACGTGCAAATGCTTTCGCTATGCTCTATATATGAAATGTATTTATAATGCCGAGATCTCAAATATACTTTCTGTTGCGGTGCACGTTTTGGTTACTTTCACTAGCCTCTGTCTAGCCAAGTAGGTACCTTAGCGTGAAATATAAATTTGTTCAACGATTCGATTAATTTCCCGATGTGATATTTCTTATTACAGACGATTATTTTCCAGGCAGATCTTATCGCGAAACGTGAAGCGACAACGTTATATTGAGTTTCTTTTCTTGCCTAGAATTCTTCGCGATATTAAGAGGGATACACACGTGTATATGTATCACAAATTCATTTTGTTCTAGAATAGACATACAAAATATTAATATAATATTATTATACTCTTATTGTTTTATATTATATTAGTATTAATATAATATCAGTATAAATATCGCAAAATATTAATAGAATAATGTATTATATGTATTATATATATATATATTAATGTAATATTAATATAATAATGTATATTAGTATTTCAATATATTCAAAATAATTGCAGTAAAATATCTGATAGATGTTACTCTAGTAAAATAAGAGTTTGCAACGTTTAATGGAAATGGTTATAAAATGTTGTAAGATAATAACTAGGTTAATATTTACATTAATACATTAGTTAAGAGATTAGTTAATTTGTAAGGGGATGTGTATATGAATAATATATCCGAAGGATATACGGCTGAGATAACAGTTACATAGTTTGATAAGAGTAGTGTGTAAATAATATCTATCTGAAGGATGTACATCGAGAGTGCAAGGTAAAGAAGAATAAAAATTGTAAACCGAATGCTTTTTCAGGACCGGCAGGCTGAAATATAAGCTATTATTATTGTTGTTATAAAAAGATGTGGAAATAATGGAGTTTATCATAGCTTCCCATATAGAGCAACATTTTCACATTTTCTTGACTGCAAGGTCATTAACGATGATATTGGGTCTGGATGAGATATATCTTTAAGTAGATATATATTTGTCTCTTCAAAATAGTTTATCCTGTTTCCTACGTGGCTCTCTAATGCCAAAGCTGTGTTCGGTTTTGCGTTGTATTTTTGCCTTTGTGCTTTTTACATTCGTTCTATGCGCATCCGAAACTGATACCGGCACAATGCATAAGCCTCTAAAGGAAAAAAATGTTCGCACACGTCGTATTCGTTTTGTAGAACGTGGTTAATTCTCTGAAATTTTACCTCATTAGTATTTAGTAATGGTTACAGGAATTTACAAGATCATACTTTGCTAGGAAGTCACTTCAGATTCGATTCTCGTTTTGGCGAAGTGATTAATGGCGATGTAGTACAGACAATGGTGGAAGTACGTACTTAGCTACAGAAGATTTTTCGTTGCAGGAATTGCGGAACGTCTTTCTGCTTCCTTCTCCCAATGGTTATCTGTTCCGTAATTGCGACAATTTAATTAATCAGCGCGAGCAAGATAGATAACAGGTAAAATCGAATGGACGATCAGCGTGATGAACGAGTATTGCCGACAACTGCCTTAGTCCGTAAATGATTAATTTTATGGATTAACGAGAAGTATTGGAAACGAAGCATTACACGTGGAAATAGGATTTAAGGCGGGCCGCTTAACTTTACGCCCGAATTTTCATTCAATCATCGCATTAATTGCAACGTTTTCTAAACGAAAAATTGTCTTTCTTAAAGATAGTTACAGAACCAAATATTGCACGCTTTTGTTCAGAAGTTGCGAAAAATTAATTAAGCTATATACCTTTCTATGAGAAATATTTTAGATAAAATATTGGCGTTAATCAGATATGAAATTTTCTAATTGTTCTAATTAAAATGTAGCAACTTTTGCATACTTCTAACGAGTAAATGATAAACATTAAATCCTGTTTTTCTCTATGCAAAGTTTAACTTCTATAGTGGAATCTTTTAGTAAAAAACAAGTAAACAGCTTTAGAGCGTAAAAGTACAAAGTTTGCGAATGTGTGATATGGTAATGCGCAGGATGCCTCGTCTGAAAAGAGCCTGTCTCTGCTATGATGATATCCAACAGTAAACGATTCTGTCCATTATCTCATCTACAAACGAGATATATAACAACGAATTATTTTTTATATGTTTTTACCTTTCGGAGACATTGTAATAAATGAAATGGGCTTTCATCGGCGCAGAACGTTTGCAAAACTAAATTTCATAAAATTCGAGATCCTTGACCCCTTCAATTTTGTACATAAATCGTTATTTATTTGTCATTAATTTATTAATCACGGCTGTAGAAAGTGTGTGGAAGTTTTGTAATTGTTAATTACAAATAGTTCTACAATTATCGATGTTTACATGCAAGTAAGTAGTTTTGTAATTGTTAATTACAAATAGTTCTACAATTATCGATGTTTACATGCAATAAGTGTACGTTTTCTCCTTTTACAATTGCGATTCATAACGATATATATATGTTCATACATGTATAATAATGTGACCTTGACTTTCCTAATGTTAAGACAGTGGAACTGAAGCTTTAACACTAAACTTACCAGGCCTGGTCAAATGATTTCAAAATTTAATTTAAGATTGTAATTGTAAGATTGCGAATTTGCATAAAGCTAGACGAAGAAAAGAAATAGCAATGAACGTACGATCTTAAATTAAATTTTAACATCAGTCATTTGACCGAGCCTGTTGAAGTTAGCGTTAAAATTTCTCACGAAATTTCCATGAAGTTTCCGACGAAAGTGAACAATTGTAATTCTCATTAAACGTACTTATAATGCAAATACGGGCAAAATTTCGGACAAAACAGCATTCAGAAAATCTTTGAGAGGTCGAACTACATTCTTTACGAACTTTAGATTTTGACCATAAGCGACTGTGTTAATTTTACTTCTGGTCGAATAAAAAGTTGCGAAATATTTATCGATATCCCGATGCATTGTATTGGAAACTTGAACAATTTTACATATTATCACAGTTAGAGATGATTCAAAGATGAATCATTAGTTTGGTTTATGCGCGACACTTAACGTCTGATATCCTTTTAAGGAAAAAGATAGTGATATTTCAGCACGAAATTAAAATTAGAAACTAGTGCTACATACGCGAGATTATACAAATTATGCTTCAGAAACGGTTTCGAAAGTTCTACCTCAAAGTGAATATTTTGGACAGCTTAGTCGCAAGTTTTAAACACTCGTCTTCTTCGCGTTTTTGATAGTCGCGAGACAGCCAGGAAAGAACAGAGGAAAAAAAGTGGCGAGAGAAATGAAATGTTCGCGTTTAAAGCCGCAGCCATAACGCGTGAAATCCCTTCTTTTTCCTTTCCTGCTTATTATACGCGTCCCCTTTTTCAGTATTTTCTTCGTGCACTGCGCAAAAATAAATTCCAAAGTTAGTTCTATGCTTTGCTATATACACTTTTCTGTGCTACGTACATTCAATGTAAGTTTTCTACTATTTTTTGTGTAAATCTTCCAGTTGCAACAAAGTTTCACTTTGTACATGGTGGCAAGATGACTTTGTTCTTCTAATTTATTAAGGAAACGTCAAATACTTTTAATTCGATTAGTTTGAGGAGAAATTATGGAGATGTTAACAAAATGCATAGTTTTGCATGAAAATGTAAAATGTAATAACCTCAAGCTGTTCTTTAATCGTAACAATTAAAAGCACGATTAAAGAATTCTAAATGAATATGCATGTGTAGATTTATATTAACTTTCCACGTTCTTGGTTTTATTAATGCAGTTTAAATGCCTATGAAAAAATTATTTTGCGATATATCGGACATTATACATTATTAAACAAAGTTATAATTTATAATACATTATTTTCGTAAATTGCATTAAATTACCTCCCAACATCTTTCTCAGTAAAACTCTTAAAAGCTTTTTTAATCTCTGTTTCCTCTTTGCACATCTTCCCTAAGACAGTCAATTAATTTCTGAACATTTTCTGAAATTGCAATGGTTTGGCGAATAACTTTCGTATGTTCGTTAAATAAATGTTGTCTCCTGAAAGCGTAACCACGTTATTTCGAAACTAGCTACCATTCTGATAACTGATGAAATAACAAAATTTAACTGTAAAAAAAAGAAAAAAAGCAGCGTCGAATTTTTTGTCCAAATAAATCGAAGCCTTCGAATATATTAGAAATATATGTAATATATTAAAATGTATTAAAATATTTCCGTGTATTATTCGTGAAATCTTTTCGTATATTCCGTAAATTTCGTTATGCTTTATTTAAGCTTAATTATTTCCTTCTGCAAACTTTCTTCCAGATGTTACACGGCACTGGAAAACCACAGATAGTATGGTAAGAACATAATGGCACGTATTAAAATTCACTACCGCCTTGGCTAAGCTGTACTACATTGCAGCTAACAGGCTGTAACACGTAAAGTTTAACATTTCAGGCGTGTCTGCATTACGCTTGGATGTGCTTCATTCGCGGATGTTATATTTTTTATTCGATTCTACTTCGCGAATTTCTGTAATAACCACACATACACAGAGAGAGAGAGAGAGAGAGAGAGAGAGAGAGAGAGAGAGGGAGACTCGTTTTATCACGTTTTATTTTAATGTAGTATGAAAGTTAGAGTTTAAAAATATTCCGAGCCGGCTGTTGATCTTAAATCATAAACCACGCAATTAAAATATTATGTTTTCCTGCGCGGATGCATTCTTTATTTCATGGGGCAAAAATCGTAAAAAATATGAAAGACTAGAAAAATTTGGACGTTGTGGAGAAGTGGAAAGTAAGGAACGTATATGACTGTCCCAGTTTGTATAAGATGTATATTTTGTTATATGTTTACATGTTGGATAATTGAAGGCCACAGATGAAAACGCAATAAGTCGCATTTTTCTTCTCTTACAGGAAAGTAATTTGCAAATTCGACACGCTATCACAACCAATTTTACGTGAAATCTAATTTTCCGTTCGATTTTTGGTTTACGTTTGAAGTATGCGACTTGTCACACTTTTGGACGTTTTATTTATTTATTTTATTTTCTCCATCCGTACATTGCATGTGTTTTTACATTGCAACTGGTAGAATTAATATAAATTAACGTAATCCTGTACAAGACCCTCTTGAGCATTTAAAAAATACAAATAACTTTAATCACGCAGACTAATTATTAAATTAATTAAGTCAAACTAACACAATAACCAAACAAAATTCTTTACTTGTTTTTTAACCTTTTAATACCCATAAAGGTTAACAAATCAAAAGCAAAATGAATTTACAGGACAGATCCTAAAATTGAACTTGCCAAAAGAAAAGCCAACGTACTTACACACAACCAAAACTCACGAAAAGTCACGAATTTTTATCATCGTATCTAATCATCGTGAAAGTTGAGAATCTAGAATGATGCACTTATTATACGTATTTTTTCATTGTGCTCTATAATTAGAGACAAAAGCATCGTACGGCCTTGAATAGTTTCATTCACGTAGCATTTGACGTCGACGCGAGCGGATGTTGCAGCGACAATCTACAGCCGCAAGCGACACTTATAAGAAAATTGTTCGCATGATAGCGTTAAACATTAATGGTTCGAAGGTTATCCGTTGACTTCTCGCACAATTGAAAAGTTGCTCAGGGTCGGTTTTGAAGTGGGCTGCTGTGTCGTTCGAGAAAATGAAGCCGAAGAACAAAGCACGCTGATTACTAGCGTGGTCAAAAGACAATGCAATGTAATGGGAATGGTTGGAACAATACCGGAGAGACTGAACTATCACAAGGCGAGTGCCTATCAACATGTACTTCGATGAAGTGCGCATACTGACAGAAGAAACGCGCGGGCAACAGATAAATACGCCCCCTTGCTGCGCTGAATACCTTCCGGGAATGTACAATTTTTCTGTCCCATTGATATTTCGTTTCTCCAAGATGGAAGGAGTTGTATATTTCACAACGTGATTTGTATCTTGTTGGTTCTCCGCAATAGGTTAATTGGTATACTCTCCTTGTTCTAAAATATTTTAACGTAACATGTCTTAAAGCGTAAAATGATAAGAATAACGGAAAATGGGGCAAGAAATTTAATGAAAATATACTTTTTCAATATTTAAGCATGAAATCTCTTAGGATATTTGAAGCTTCTTGAAGAATATTTGTTTTATTAGGATATTTTTAGGATGTTTCGTTAAGATGCTTTTAATTGGAGAAGGAATTTATTTTCTTAGATATAAGTAAACGCGATGCACATTTCAGAAGAGTAATACACCTAATTATGGAATAATGAATTATATTAAAAATCTCGAAATCTGTATATCACAGGAATTGATTAATATTACTTTACTATGCTGGCTACTGTATTAACTAATTCATAATTCATTAATGCTTAACCAATCGACAGATTAACGTAAATTTACTTCTATTTTCGAATTTCGAAATCTCATACATTGATATGTTCTGTTCTTAATTTGATAACTTTAGAATTCGTTCTAACTTGCAAAACAATGTACCGGTACAATCTTCGTGTCACTCACAGTTATATCGCATTTTGAATAGAGTAGTGAGATATAATTTAGATCAGACAGTAGATAGATCTTTAATTACAAAGAACTTTTTTCAAATAAAATTAGAGTAGCTCAAGTTTCAAGATAGGATAGTCCTGTTGGGCTGAGTGCCAGAGACAGCAGCACCAAGTCTAATCAAATAATTTACTTTCTTCGAGTATCGCCAATCTAAATATTTATATCTGTATAAAAATTAGTTAATTGAAATATGCTAGTATATTATTATAATATTATTATTATTATTATTATTTCAATTGGAATTAACATAATTCTCTAACTAAATATTAGTGATATACAGCATTGTAATCCCTTGAATAGATTGCATTTTAATTGTTTAATTATTTCTCTGAATAAGAAACTATATATTGAATACATATTCATATTCTCTTTGAGTAAAAAATTAAATTGATACACGAAATGAAAAAAATCATAGAGAAGATTAATGTTCGGATATAATAGTTTCTAATGTGATGAAAGTACAATTATCAATTACAATTTGTACACTGTAATTTATTACTTGAATAAAAAATCAGAATGTAGAAGCTACTTTATGAAAGTGGAACTGCTGGGTCTTGTTTACTTGATTGTGATAGACGTGTTGTAAATCCATGTCATCGCCTTCAAGTCCTAATTCGTGGAAATAAAGGTCATTTCCCTTGGGCCTAGTTTCTCTCTGTTGATCTGCATTAGCACTTTGCTAACCTCCAAGGTATCAAGGTGAAAGGGATGCTTGAGATCCTAAAGGAGCATCAGACGATCAATATTATTGTCAATATTTAAGGTTCTCAACATTGTATTGCTGCCACTATATGTAAGTACATGTATTGATTGTTTATACTGTCTAGAGGTTCTCTTACGTATGATAATGTTGAGAATCTTAAATATTGACAATAATATTGACAATGATACTGATCGCCTAAACGCCCCTTAAGAGGACTACCCAGGTTCCAAGATATCCATCGATCCATTATCAGCGTTTATTTTTCGTAACGCGATATAAATCAATAGAGAAACAAGTCTGACAAATTTTGTGATGCTTGTCACAACAAATTATATTCCAAAACTATTTTATACAGGCAAATTAAATGATATTAAGCCACGATTGAATTTTCTTTGCAATATTCTTCAAACTAGCGTCACTTTTCCTTTATTTAAGTTTCTAGTGGAATATATTAATTAAATTTCTGTATTAACTGGTTAATTGACCATCCATTTCAAAGACTATTGGGATTGTTAATGGACACGTTCTGCAAAAGTCGCTAAATATAATACAATTACCTTCCAATCATTCGTTTCAGGTTGGTAAGTGGATAAAGGTTAATAGGAATATTTGATTGCGAGTAAGTTAACGTGATGAAAGTTGCGTGGAGACTGGTGTTATAATGAACGAGTATCTGACTAAACAAATTTGTTTACAGCATTCGCGGTATATACGTAAACTGTAGCGCCCATAAACTATGCTATCTACTGGTTCGGATTTCGAGTTATTCATATGTTAATATATGTATTTCCATATTTGGCAATCGGCCAACTACACTGTCCTCCATATCGTTCCGTATGCAAGCTGATATTCCTACAGCGTCCCATACATCCGCGAACCATTCTTCTTTGCCCTGATATTTTATGTGATCGAGCAAATCGATTTCTATGAGCTCGTTATTCTTCGCCACTTGGTTTTTTGCTCCCTGCCACTCTTTTGCCAGCCTTTCTGCTTCCATCCATCTGCATTCAGTCGATTCTCTTGTAATTTTCGCATCCATATAGCTTTTTATTTGGCTGTTTCTTTTCTTGTCGCAAATGTGGGAAATGAAGTCGCGGCGATAAAGAGAGGTGGAAGGAAATTCGCTGTGGAATCTATATGCACACAAACGGAAGCACGCAGAAGCACACAAAGAAACACACGAGTCAACGGGTAGAAGAGATTGGGCTTATACAGAAACGGGTTAGGCAGAGGTAAACGTACGCGTGAAATATTTGTAGAACGCAAACGTACATTCGACCACGAAAAGGAAACGGCGTTGTTTATTGCATAACCATACCGTACATCGAGTGCAGTCACAAGCCATTGTGCCAATGTTTTCCTCAGCTTGTCCTGGGAATAATGTCTAACGATATTAGTTTCAGAATCGCTACAGATTTCACGTTTTTATCTTAATATTTTTATGTCTGCTATCCAGAAACACCTAGGCATCAACTGAATATTCTGTAGTCGCTCGGTAGATTTTAAACTTTCATAACAAATTTTAGCATATAATAGAAAGACAGAGAGAGAGAATATGCCACAAATTTAGATTTATAAAACATAGACAATGAAATTTTTACACCAACGTTTCAGAATTGAATTTCATTAAAAATCCATGTATAATAAGTAAATTATGATACATAACACGTATAATAATAAATAAATATATAAAAATGCAAAATAGCAAATATTGGCAACTTGATTTTAATATTGCTCTCTCGTTATATCATCTTTCTTTCAAGGATTTGTGTCAAATTTATTTTATGATATTTGAAGATGAGAAATGAAAGTTTCAATATTTCTATCAATGGTGCGAACGTTTACATTTTATTATTGAAAATAAACGAGATATTTAGAAGTTTGGTTTTGATTGAGACACTTTATAAAGGACACAAATTTCAATGACTTTGATATATGTTGTCAAGGTTAATCTTTCGAATAATTTCGTGTGTATATATAACACCTATTCATTGTATATTTTTTCACACACGTTCACTTGTGTGATTGTATATTATTTCACACAACATTTGCCTCGCTGCACCATTCATTTTCTCAATGTTAGCTGCATTTACGGTAATGAGGCACACGCATAATATGCGCGCGAAAGGTATTCACCAAAGCAATACAATATCATCCATGCGTTATATTCGCGTTGAGTATCAATATCTCACCCAGTCGTTATTTCTCGTTCGCTCATATTAATTCCCGAAACAGTTAGTCAAATAAAGGTCCAGATATGATTTCTACTGTATTTACACTATGTACTGTCATAAATATTTTTGATTACGAACATCACTGAAACCAAAACTGATCACTGCGGTTACAGATACAAAAATCACACGAGAAGAAATATAATAAACACATTCTGTTGATTCTTTTGTTTCAATGTCGTTTTTATCAGAGTGTTTTAATGTGTCATATGTAGTTGAAAATGCAGGGAATCTGTTAGACTCAAAAATGTAAGTATTTTGAGAAATTGTTGAGTGGTACAGGACTGAAGAATCTTTTTGGTAAAAATACCAAAGATACGATTATATATCAAGAAGCAACGTTTTATAAAAGTAATGAAACATCAGACGTTTAGCCTGAAAATCAAATAGAAAGAGAAGTTCGATAACGCGGATGAAATCAATTGACAACGTAGATACTGAACGTTAAAACTTTTCTGTAACAATGGAAAATCTGTGAAGTGTGATTATAGAAAGGGATAGTCAATATACAGGAGAGACGCGTGGGAGAAACTCTAAGGAAGTAAATGGCGAAATTGTGAATTTTCGTGATCAAAAAATGCTAATTAAGTTCAAACCTAACTCGGGAGAAAATTAAAACCAGTTACAATGTGAAAGAAGTTGAAAGAAGTTGTAAAACAATGGAAAAGTGAGCATAGGAAATTATCTCGTACAATAGACTCATACAAAGGGTATGAGAAACGTAGCGAAAGAATAGAAGTAACTGAAGCGAACGCTCATTATAAATACAAACATTCACAGGATGCAATGATAATGTCGTAGTTCTATCGCGATAGATTCATCAAATGTCAAATGTAATTCAATAGTGTTGTTAGGCTAAATATGCTGCAGCTATGTAACCAGCTATGAAACATAATCATACATATATTTGATTCCTGATTAGGATTCACGGTTACGATGTTGTTCTATAGTGGCTACAAAAAATGTTTGCTCATCACACAATATTTATTATAGCATTTACATTCTACTTGGTTAGATGCAAGTATATTAAATTTCGTATCATTTATTAGTATTTTAGCGCGACTAAAAAAATTTAATACTACGAAGATGAAACGTAGAAGCTAAGAAACGTACGTGCAAATATAAAAATTAAATTTTTTTCAATTTCAAATTCATTTTTCTCACCTCGAGCGAAAAATTTATCTTCTTATTATCTTCTTTCGATTTATTTTTCCACCTAGAATCACTACCCGACCTCTTGCACCATGATTTCGAACACACCCTGTATATTTGTTCCTAAAGTTTTCCCAATGAATTCGATCTCATTTCAAACGTCAGTTGTGGAATTATACGTGTTTATTCATTGATTGGAATTCTACTTGGCTTTGGATTGGAATCGATTGGCTTCTTATCACATGAATAACAGATGAAGACAAGTTATAAATATTGTCTCGTAGCAACGGGAATTTTATAAGCGAACGTAGTTTTATCCCATATCTTGAGCTTTTCCTGCAGCTTTAAGGCAAAACCACGTATTTACTATCGAGCATTTTTATCGCCGATGTCACCCCGTACTGGAACGTGTTATTGTCGTCCCAGTTGGAAATTATCCAGGGTACGACCGCTGCCGATTTCACCGGAGATCTGGGAACAACGCAAATATCAATATCTGCTACCGCGCATTTTCCTATAGGAGCTCGCATTTCATTGGTATTAAAGATATCCGATATGCACGGAATTGCGATTGCACTTAGACAGCCGCGTTAACTTGTTCTTTCTATCTACCATATTCTTAAACGTTTCAAACTTAAAGGTCGTTTAAAATTTATTATCCACGTCGACCGAGGTCTTGTCGATCAATCCAATTTACATACGCAATTTAATCTCGACGAAATCAAATAATTGTGCACACTGCATTCGGAAGAAACTTGTATTCTAATCTTAGCTGGTAGAATCGTGGATCTGAGAATCGCGCACAATTCCTCCATTCTACGGCTAACAGTATTTGAAAGTAAAATCGAATTAGTCTGGTACAGAGTAAAGGAAACGGATCATAGTGTATTTCAATGCATCTACTGTTGAGATTTTCACAGTTTTAAGTTTTACGCTGCGCTGACTTAATTCGAAATTTAAACGCTAAAAGATTGAAACCCTTTCATTTTGTAAGAGACTTTGCTACGACTGCCACTCTTACGTTTTCGCTGGGTCAGTTCTTTTAACTCAAGCACACGAGGCTAACCAGGAACATTTTCTCGCTTTTACTGACCTAAATCAACGGAGAACGAACGGCCGAGTTGCAAAGCTCGTAAAATTGTCGCATGAGATCTCTCCTTTGGTAATTTCCGATATCTATGATCTCGTCACCCTCCTGGTCATATGCTTTTTGCCCTGTCCCGTTCACGTGCTCTTTAATCCTTTCACAAGACAGGTCCCATTTTTATTCCGGCAAAGTGATATGAATTCTTTTTTTTTAAATGTTACGCGCGTACACAGAGAAGTCCATGCACGCGGAGGAAAAATTGGTGCTCTTGATTAATTTGTCATGCAATTTCCGTCGTTACTTGTAATTTCCTGTAATCACTTTAACATTCACACGTAGTATATAATGTTTTTAAGCAGAAATATAGATATAAATGTATGTTTTGATCGTTGGAATTTTTACAGAAAATTTCACTCGTTGCTTACAACATTAATTTATTATACAGTTACAGTCGTTATTTGTAATGTCGTATAACTACTTTAATATTCAGCCGTATAACGCTTCCATGCAAAAGTATGGATTTTAATTACTGAAATTTGTACGGAAGGTACTTAACTACATTATCTATACGTGGAATATCGAGGAAAAAATTGGCTAATAAAAATTAGAGAATATATTAGGACTGTCAAATATCTTTGTGAAAAATCCTTGTATTCACTCTCTTGGTACTTTTAATCGATCACTTAGTGACATTCAACGCTACTTTAATGGACCATCACATTGCTTTAATGTATCACAGACAATTCTTTGCGATGTAATATTTCATTTTACTCGTTTAATTATCACCTGTTATTTAGAGTGTAGTATTGCAGACAAGTATTGCAGGCCCATCAATGTGTCGTCGATCCTTCAATTGAATAGTTTCGTGGAAAAGGCCTACGTGGCCCTGGCCACGAGCGGATGCGGAACACGTGCGTGGTGGGCCTAAGAAAAGACAAAGGAATGCTAAGGGAGAAAGACGAATTAACAGGCAGTGTCAGTGGAGAAGCAAGAGAGTGTGAATCGAGAAGTCAAAGTGCGAATTACGTTGTCGAGATAGTGTTGCTAGTGTTATCGAGAGAGTGTAGTCCGCGTGAGAAAGAGGGAGCGTTGGATCTGTAGTGACGAGAGTTGCAAATTAACTATTTAGTTGTCTTAATTATAGCACGTTGTTGTATTTAGTTCACATTAAACAACCATCTTTCCTGTTAAATCAACATCTGTACAATCCACCTATTGTAAATTCATCATAATAGATTACGATACTACAAGAGTAATGCATCGATTGTCCCATTACGTTTGAACTGTCTGTAATTAGCTATTGCTTTGTAATTTTATCGGCAATATAATATTTTTTTTTTTTTGCGCTATTGTTAGCATTTTTTTGTTAATAGATCGATGTTCGTTGCTTGTTTAAATATTACGTGATTTCGAAAAGAGTATCTTTCGGGTATCGTTGATGCGATTTATATTCAGGACCGAGAAAAACGCAATGTAAAAAGAATTTTTCTATCTGAAAATCTTCTCCTTGATTAATATAATACTTTAACATTTTTATATAATTAACTTTCTATGGTATAAAACTTTGTCCCCTGTCAAATAATAACAATTTTTAAATTCTTGTCGGATCTTGAAGCACTTTCTGAAATTCTTGTGATTTTAGTGCCAAAGTATTTTGTATAATTTCATCGACCCTTTTTTACTTTTTGTTTTGTCAATCGATTCGGCATAAACTATATGTATGAGCATTATGCAAAGGAACAGGGAAGGAATTTAAGATATTGTGCTAAGTAATTGATTATAGAAGCAAAGCTTGCAAAAAGTAAAAACAGCTTTTATAGCAGTATGAAGCCATGAAAATGCGTTAAAGTTTCCTGCTTAGTTTATGATGGAAATTTGGGTTAGAATTTTGCAAAGTTATTGGCTATTTTATATTTTTTTCATATATAATTATCGATAATCACTGGTAATAATTACCCGATGTTAAATAATAATATAATACATAATTATAATAAATATGAAATAATTAAACGTATGTAATTACCAGTGCATAAACCTTATTTGCAATGGCTTTTGAACGAGAACCAACATGAAATTAATTGGCAACTTCTATAGAAATGTAAATTTTGGGAACAATAAATAAAACCAGATTTTTGTTTGCAGTAGAAATATAGTTAATAACGGTAACCAATAGGTAAAATGGCAGTTACACTGAAAGAATAACGGTTTGTGCTTTTGTTTAATGCTAGAACCACAACGGCGAAAATTACCAGTTCGTAATTTGTCGTAAAAATTTTGTAGGTTTACAACGATGCATTTTTAGAGATCCAAACGAATTTTCGTAAAATATACGAATAGAAGCTTGAACGCAGGGAATAGGTGAAACTTTCAAACGAGAGATACAAGTTTTAACATTTTTAATCGGCTAAAGGATCGAATGAATGGATCAATGAATCGTAATAGAGAGAATATTTAAAGATAAAATATTTAGAAATAAAGAAGAGAGATGACCAAAGAATTGATATATTTTTATGCTATTTTAAGTTAACTGAAATTTCAGTTTTAGTTCTGTCTCATCCTAACCCTAATCTACCTAAAGCCAAGTCCAACTTCTAGTCCATCAGGCTGAAATAAACAAAGAAATTCATACTTTAGTAATTCCAGTATTAAAGTTTCGCAATTAATCTTCTGTGGCAAACTGTTCATAATTTTGTGTCTTCGTATCGCGCGGTGTGCACGGTGTGTAGGATCGGTATGTAGGTTAGAACAAAGCAGTCACCTTGCTGCCTTCCTTCCTCTGTAACTTAACCCCTGTTCGAGCGAAGTTAACTCAGCTGAGCTAACATATCTCTGGGATTTAGGATTATTTAAGTCGGTAATAACAAAACTGGCTTCGGTGTCATTCTCGTTTTCCTTGCAGTTGCTCACGCTGTCAAACGTAACACCTCTCTATTCCTCTTCTCTGTCTTCCGCGCCGACTCCTGCCACTGCCCTCTTTAACATATACAGTGAAATTTAATTACTTCGAGCGGCCACTCGCCAAAACTCCACTTGAGCGTGTAATAATTTCGTCGGAAGCCGAGAGAAATGCCGGGAATGAGGAGGATTGGGAAAACGAACACTTCCCAAACCCTCGACAGGAACTTGCGACTAGCAGAGATATTCTAATCCTTCCCGCTTGCTTCCCCTTTTAATCCCTGTCTATCTGTACACCTTGCCTGTACCGCGATTAATCGAATTCCCACTTTTTGCGCCTCTTCCACGTCTTGGATGCCGTAATCTTCCTGCTAATGACTCGGTTACGGCAGCCCCATCAAATTTAACGCGACATAAGTCGCTTATAAACGGTTTCATTCGTTACATTTCGTTAGTCGTTCTGCAAGTTTTGTTGATTTCGTTAAAGAACGAACGTAAGAAATTGTCAGCGTGTGTGTCGGTTGACACGCGTGACTTTGTTGAGCCGCGGCTATCGCTTCGCCTTTTCTCGTTCGTAACGGCCCTCTACAGAATCATTAAGAATTTTCTCTGCTTTTCAAGATGGGAACAAGTCGCAATCTCGAGAATCAAAACAAATTGTATGAAATTAATCTAGTAATGTCTCTTGGAGAAATCCGATTTGTCCTAGTTCCGATCTTGTTCCGATATGTGATCAGTGCAGTACAAAAATTATAGTCAATCATCTCGTCATATGGTGTGACAAATTTTTTGGTGCAATAGGGAAAATTAGAACGTGTTATTTCGAGTAAATTCTGCTCTGATTGACCTGTTATTTGGTACAATCCTTTTATTATACAATTATTATACAATGTTTTTAATTATATATTTTTGCAATATTTTTCATATTTTTTGGACAATGCAATTATAAAGGGAAAATTATTATTAAACAATTTGTTAACTTTAGTGTTGGAATTTGTGGTATTAATAACAGATTTCTTAGTTTTCAATGTAACAGCCCTGAATTCTTCTGTTAGTGTGATATTTAACGTTGAGAATATCATGTAGGTAGCTTTTGTTAGTTGCATTTAATGTATGTACGTACATAATATTAAAAGTTTTGTACATATTTTCATGGCTAATGTAATCAGTTTTTTGTAAAATATGTCTCAAGTTTCAAGAAGCAATATATCTTCAGCGTTTCCCAGTTGCAGATCTTCAGAGAAGTTACGTTTCGGGTATACTTCAAGTTTTAAACTTTAACATTTTCACGTTTCGACCAGAGCTTCAACTTTTTTATGCCATTCATCATAGCGTATCTCTATGTGACATCGTATATTTTTTCAACGTTATTATTTTTACATTTTTATATCTTCGAGCATTGAAATTTTTTAACCGTAGCATACAGAATAACGCATAAATAATATTTCACTGTTTACAAGTTTATGACTAAGCTAGGAAGAGGGCATATAATAGCAGAAACATGACAGAAGATCAGGTGTTTGATGCTGTTGTTCGTGAATAAGTCAAAAGTTCCCAACTATACTTCCTTAATCAAAATTCTTTAACCAAAAAATAAAATAGCATTTTTATAACAGCACAGATACGCTTAAAAACCGTGGTTACAAAATTACAAGTATTTTTTCATTTTTGTTACAATTACATATATTTTTTAACGATCAATGATAACAACTGGATAGCATTATTAATTACATATTAACGAGTATACAGTTTCTGATGATTTAAATCATTTTTAGTTTGTATATTTTTTTCTACTGTTGTTGTTTGTACATTTTTTTGTACATATCATTGTTTCAAATATTGTGCATGCTGTGAATACCTGTTACGGTTTTGCGAATATTTTATCCCATAGCATACTGATATCAATTTAGAAGTAAATATGGTACATAAATACACTATAATTAATGAGATCTTAAACAGTTAATTCTATTAAATACATCGTTTATCGTACAAATAAAATATGGAAATAAAAGTAATATTGTTCTAATGAAAGTAATCATCGCGTAGCGGCACATAAGCCAACGAGAGATCCAAATCGGAGCGACTCATATTGTTGTGCTTTGGAGTGTCAACATTGCTTGGATTTACTAGGTTCAAAAGTAAACAAACTCCGGACAAAACATTATCGCCCTTATTTGTAATCGTCAACCAGAGTAACATTTGAGCTTTTTGTAAGCCCACCGATCGATATAAATAGACGAACGTGCTCTCTAGGACGATCAGTATAGCGGAGCAGTATAGCGAATCATCATAGCGAATCATCATTGCGAATCATTATAACGAGTCATACAGTATCATTGAGCGAATGAAGGTTACTTACAGGTCTCTGTACTTGTATTTAAAGTGATTTTAATATACACTGACTATTATAATTTTGTCATTTGTCTCTTTAATAAACTAACACGTTTAATAAACCACCTCAATCGTATTTCATGCGAATTGTGAAAACAGAATGTTTCTGTTTATATGCTCAACGCGCAATATTGTATCTACATACTTTAGTTTTGTTATTCCATGTGTTGGAAAATACGCGTATTAAATGCTTGTAATTGTTGAAAATGGCATTTGAACTTTGCGCTGTGTATCAGAACTACGGATTAGGCATCATACACGTGGTATACTAATTAAGAAATATTAGAAAAATCATCATAATGTAGGAAACTATGGATGTAATTATTGATATTCCTAATTAAGTTTGGCAAACGTCAACATTTCGATTATCGTTGAAATTATATGGCCACCGATTAACAAAGTTATACGAAGATTCGCGAAAGACATATCGATTAATAGATGTTCGTTTGATCGAGACTTTCTATTTATAACACGTTATGCTTGACGAAATATTCCATCTTGAAAACGATATTATTATGCCACAAGAAAATTACTTGCTTCGGTGCATACAGGTAATAAATCATAACTACGAGTTCAAAAATATTTTCGTTAAAAAACTATTAGCTTAAAACACACTTGAGTTCGTTACTATTAATGTTAATCCGATATTATATAGTACATCTATGTACACTTATATTTTTGTAAATGTCACGTCTACTTTTACTACTTTACCTTTTTCTAGATTTTCAATTATCAATTTTTGATTTTCTCAATGAAAGTAACAAATTTACTCGAATGCTCAAATGTTCTGGAACAATACTTTTGTACTTATTATCGCGATATGCGTTTGTATTATCCCTCTACAACTATTTTCAAGCGCTTTAAGGATTTCTCAAGTAATAAAGTAGAATGCGTTTGTAATCCGTTCTTTCATGTTACCTACTGTTGTTGGTAACTGTTCATAAGCTGAGGATTCTTCGTTTTACATAATTCCACAGAAAGAAATCCGTGGCTCCTAAATCAAGGGATCTCCGTGGCTATTCCGCACAGCCTCCTCCACCAATTTAATGATGTGCATAATGTTCACTCGTAGAGTTCCAAATACGATGATCACAGCTAGGTAGAGCCCTATCGTTTTGATATCAGTATCTGTGCAATGCTCTTAAGTCCAGGTCTTCGAGCAGACTTGGCCTTTTGTATCGAAAGAGACTGAAGTACATTTTGTATGTTTAGCCCAGTTGTATAGAGCGAAGAAAATATTCGTAGAAACATTTCACGTACACATCAGAACAACAATGAGAGAAACTGAGCACACACCCTCTAAAGCAGAATAATTTTTGCAAAATTGGACCAAACTCGGTCTTTTATCAGAAGTTAGGGGAATTAGTTTGCTAGATGACGATGGTGTAGAATTTTTTTTTGAAAAACGTGCAATTGGTCGGAATCACAAAGGTAAGGTAAAAATGATTTCTTACAACTTTTTTATCTGGACTTGTAATTAAATTTAAACAACACATTCTAAAGATTGTGCTCATTGATATAACGAATAATCTATTGTTCGTATACTTTGCTGATTTCTGCAAAGTATGTCCTTCCAATAAATTTCGAATTTTCCTTGTGTTCTACCTTACGAATCTTATAAAATTCAATCACGATAGTTGTATCTCGCTGCAGTGCTAATGTTTCACAGGCAAAATATTTTTTACAATATGTACAGTCGTGAGAGAAAGTGATTAATTGTTAGAATTTCTGTCATACAAACTTACGCTGTTACACAAATTTACAAATGTTCTATGTATCTTACGTAATCGCAGAATCATGAAATTTCTAAGGTTAGAGCATTCTATACTCGTGGGATTAAAGAATATCGCGCTGCGGATTCTACGTATAAGACTTGACGAGGATTTGTGGCTGAAAAGAAGAAACACATTTTCACGTGTACCATGAAAAATGTACTGCCGGAAAGTGATACATGAAAGATATCCTGGTTGCCGCACCATATTGTGGTCACGTATATCTAGAAAAAAAAACCAGAACAGTCTCCCTTCCTGTCATAGTTCATGGCTCTTAAAATGGACTCTGATGTCCAACCGGAGTAATAATTTTTCTTAACGGTTACTTTAACCCCGTTCGCTCTCCGCGTTCTTGTCCCGACCTTTTACTTCGGTATAGAATCTTTACTGCTTTGAACGGTATTATTGAATCGATGAGTCTGTCGTTTCATTTAACAGCTGGCCCCGTTACGATTTAGTCATAATGGACTTTAAAAATGACACATTGTTTCCTTTTCTAGTGGTTTCTTGTTAAATTGTTGCGTAGATAAAGCAAATTTTTAAATAACTGTGTAAGGAAAGAATTGTACTTTTTTTATTGCAAAAATATTAAATCAGTTGTTTTCTAGATCAAAATTGTTACTATTGGTAAATGTATCTTTCTTATATTTTGTTGGATGTTGCTGGTGTATCTTAATATATTAAAATAATGTTACATAGAAAATTTCGGAAATTTTAATCTCACATTTTAAATAAAGAAATATTATTTCTTCAAATATAGAAGCGAGAAGATTGTGTATCTTATATTGTAATAAAATAGACATTCTATAATTAATCAACGTTAATAATTGTTTCGTAACTTACAATAAATACAATTGAATTTTGCTTATCTGCAGCGTTAGTACTTCAGACGACGTTTATACGCGCTGTGAATATGAATTGACTTATTTTGTGAAATAATTTGAGAGAGGTAATACTTTGATGTCTTGAGTAAATACGATTTTGTTTCCAGTATGAAACTCCCTCATATAAGCATTCTCTTATCTTCGAGGTGCGCTGTGCGAGCTCTGCAAAATATCGTAGCTTGAGTTCTTTTCCGCAAATCCCATAAACCGAATCATACTATTTTTCTTACGAATTATAGAAAATGAATTTATTGTCACATAAATTCACGCCTGATGTTTTCCACGACAAGTTCAGAAAACTTTCTTCTTTATTCCCTCCATTGTGCCTTTGTTACATTTCTACAAATCATGTTATCCATGGTACACGCCTGCCTTATCAATACAAGCCTTGTAGACCAAATAATTTAATACGACTTCTCCTTCTCTTTGTTGCTTCTTCATCGAAACAGAATACGATAATGCGTCGTTGCGCGCGTGTTCAACAGTCTGAGCATAGTAGGAAATACAGCTTTATAAGTTTTAGAGCTTACAGCACAGATCAAAAGATTAACCAACGAACAAATTATAAATAACATTCGATCAATGCACGACGACGCGACTTTCCATACTTCAAAGACTTGTCTTTCATAATCCCCGTTTGAAAGCTATTTCGAGATACAAAAGCGAGCGAATAACGAGCACACATAAAACATCAAAGAGGAGTGTTTGAGTTTGACCAAATGTACTGGCGTAATGAGTTCAAACTTACATTCACTTGGGATATTGCGTTTGTATCTATTACGCTAAACACCATACGCGTTTCCCATGTCGATACTCGTCGCTACAAGTATATACATCAAACGTTATTTCTCTATAACGAAGACATTAACGAGCATCGAGTTCCCTTTTCGTATAAATGTGTCTTCTGATTGATCTTCGCTATCTCGGTTTCTTAGGCGCAGATCTACATACTCTTCCTAATGAGTTCACCAGCAGATCCTGTACGAAACTCCCTCGTCTCTCCCACCCTTTGCTTCTTTCCTAACGTTACAATAACATACTCGTTTTAATACAACTCTCGTGAAACTAACGTGTAATTTAGGCAAGAATACAGTTTATCTATCTGCAAGAAAAGATATCTTTTATACTTTGGCTAGAAGATTGAGCAAAATTTGTTTAGATAGATATTGGGCATTTTTTATAGAGGTAGATATGTATTTTTTTTAAATCTATATGTATAGTAATTCTTTAAAAATCATTGGAACAAAATCAGGCTAGTAATAGCTTTCTTTTTTAATTCAAAGAAACGTTTAATATCGAGTAAAAAAGAAAATATGACAATAGTTAACATATGGTAGCATTAAATGATGATACGTCAAATTTTATTTATGAATTTATCTTAGTCAGAATATCGTAATGGTAAAAATGAAATAATTTGAAACAGAAGTTACATCAACCTGTTATAATGCATTGTTTAAAATTCATATTCTGTAGAAGTATTATTAAGAATGTGGTTAAAACGGTGCAATGCATGCATAATAATTTCTAATGTATTTCAATGTATCTTAATAAATAGATAAAAGCTGTTACTCGAGGAAATTTGTTTATCCCAGCAAACGTACAGTTTGTACATATTATGCGAGTATGTACATAACTTTCTCGTTTCCAGGTTATTCTAGATATAAGAGAGGCCGGAATTACAGGCATGAACCGATTTCGATTTATCCATCCGACATGTATGGCATCTGTTTGGTTCACACAAGGTGCAGGTAGCACAACATGCCATGCGGAGTCGAGGTTTACCTGTCATCATGTATATTCGCTTAATTAGCTGATTCTCGTACCGCAGATGACTAAATTGCTTCAGTCTGTGCCAGGAAATTAACAATTCCATCTCAGACAGTCTCCTGTTTTTCTTCTTATTCTTTTCTCTTTTATTAACACGCACACTGACATATTTAGTTTATACAGTTTCATTTTTCTATTTTTCACTACCCATCAGATACGAAGAAAGTAGCAACTGAAAGATTTTATTTCGCTTATATACCTAAGCAGATTTATTGAAAATTTGGGAAACTTTAGTTTGTCATATTGTTTTATACAGCTTCTTTTTCTCATTGTTCTTTCATTTTTTATTCTGATTGGACAAATTGTGCTATTCGTTAGAATACTTGGTTTAATTTATTCCTCGAAGTGCTGACAGACCAAATATTTAATGTATAAAAATCAGTAATGTCTTTAAATGTTACAAATAATTCTTGAAAAGATTTTATATTTGCGGATTTTTCTGCAAAATTTAAAGACGCAAAAGTGCACAATACATGAAAATATAATATGCAAGAGATTCAATGTGGCCTACTTGGGATTTTTTACTGGCTAAAACGAAATTAAACTCCATAAAAATTCTATTTCTTTAGTTCTGCCCATGTAAGCATAAATCCGCATAATAACTCGTAGTCTGGTAATGAGTAATTCCATGTACGTACAGAGTAATTATAAATATGCGGACACTGTTTATAGGTTTGATCCAAGACAACAAGAGAGTAAAAAAGCTTCATGCGCGCAAACGTGGACTGAGTTTTGCAGCTGTAAATAATTAAATTTTGCGCTGCAAATATTTGTACGCGTGCAGCCCATCACATACCGTCGTAGGCATTTGGCGAGTGACATTGTGACGTGTTACGGAATGTTCCCAGTTGTCCAGGAAATGCGTATGTCCGAGTAAAGTACGGACGTGTCTAGCGTAAAATTAAATTGTTTTTAACTTGGAAAAATTGGCACCGAGATTTACGCGTTTTTACTACATTGTTTAATTAAAATCTCTCGTAACAACAATAAGGTACTACAAAATATGCGTTGCAGTCGTTTTTATTATTTATTACCTGACTGGAACTTACATCTAACTCGAATGCAAAAAGCTCTGACAAGATATATGCTGTTACACATATAATATTAAATTAACTAATTAACATTTGCACGTATATATCTCGAAAACTATAATGGTGATTATACACGTATACATGAATCTACTATGTATATATAACGGGTGGTAACATAAGTCAAGATCATTGAAATCGATGAGCTATATGTTCTTTTATTTCATTTCTATTATAATTTATAATTCGACACAATCCATTAAATTTTATAATTCTATTGTAATTTTCATTACATACGTAATATATTACAATATTGTAAAAAGTAAGATGGAGATATCGCTTATGTTATAAATACTATATCCGGTAGATCTATTTGTTCAACTTATTGCAGCTGTTCGTGTATGCGAAGTGATCTAACGCAAAAGTTTTATAGTAAATATATAAATATTAGTATAGTAAATATATATACGTAACGTATAAAATGAAATTGTGTATTAAGTAAAAACCATAATAACATTTTACGTTGCAAAATGACAGTAAATTTTTCGTTCCAAAGTCAATCAACGCGTGCTGGTGTTTTTTTTCGGAATATTTTATATATTTAACTTCAATAATGCCCTTTTATTCAAATTTTATTTAGGTGTATTTTAAACAAAAACACATTTATTATTCCATGCATAACAAGGAGATTGAAGGCAGTAAAATAAAATATGCTACAAAATATTGTTACTGGTTGTAAAAAATGCATATCGGATAAAACTTTTATCGTAAAAGTTATCGAGCAGTATTAAATTTGCAATCAGTTTTAGTTATATCTATTTCTTTTTATTTTACAACTGGAATATATTTGTATGCCGATAAGAAGTAGATTATGTAATTAATAATTCCTTTTAAGCGAGAAATTCTTCTTTCATATCACTGATTCAATTTCAAAGAAAATTATAGTTTTCGATTTGAAGTATTAAAAATAAAATAATATATTGCGAATTTGTAAAAAGCATGGATAACAAATCGCATTATTTAGCAATAATGTCACGACACCAATTGAACATCTGCAATTTTTCTGAAATTGTAATGCAATCTTCACATTCAAAATGATTCAGTCAAAAATACTCAAATCGTACGTATCAATTCGAAGGTTCTCGCATTTTTTACCAATTTTTCTTCAAAATACAGACATTTAGATTCATTTGTTCGTCATCGTTAACCGAAATATTTCAGACTTAAATGGACAAACGCAATCGCATCAGCGTATCATACTAATAAGCGTAAAAAAACACATTTAAAAATTCATTAAATTTGCTGAAGTGGCCATAGCCTCAAATTACGAACATTTCAGCGAGATTACACCTAAAAAGGGACGAACAAAATATTGTACGAGGTTGACACGATTAGGAAAATGGAAGAATTTTTTATAAAATTTCACCCTTTACGGTCCACCTCTGTAATTTGCGCATAATTATCGCGTACTATCTTGAAATTCTATCTTCGTAACATTACGCAGCTGGATTTTACGCGTTTAACTTCTCGTCCTAAATATCAGAACAGAGAGTTTCTCCAACAAATAATTTCTTCTATAATTTTAGTTAACAAAAGATTAATTAATTTAAATCATCGTGTGAAATCAAAGTTATGCTTTTTGCATTTTAGTTAGAAACTAAAAGATTTTCTAAAGCGAATAAAAATGGAACAATTAGACGCGTAAATTCTCCTGTTGAGAGCAATACTCAAATACGCGGATACACAAATAAAAACATTCTATTGACTTACTCCCAGCCATTAATGAATCACGCACACACTGTGACAAGAGACAAATAGCTAATTAAAATAAATAAAATAAAGGCAAATAAGACAACAACAAACTCTTGCTAGTGATGATCGGTGACGATATTAAACAAGACGATATAATACAAAATCATTTGTATTAATTAAGGGCAAAGCAGACGTAAATATTTGTGCCACGAAATACGAACATTTAAACGAAGGATTTAAAAAGAGAAAGTTGTAGTTAGAATTACAAGCGATATCAGCAGGTAAACAAAGGAAGAGCACACGGAAGAAAGAGTAATGGGCACGCGAAGAAAAATTCATACTGGATGCATCTATGTGTATCTCTGAGAAACGAGTCTTACGCTATCAAGTCTTGAGTGTTAGTAATGTTACTGGAACAACGAGAGTAAACGTAGCTTATGCGTATAAGACCTCGAGATTGAAAATCGCGTTGAGAATATTTGAGAGAAACACGAGCATGACAGTCATAAAGATTGCAGCAGCTTAAGCAAATATATTATTTCTAAGAAGAAGTATTTTATAGTATTGACGGTACTTAATGTTCTGAATCACGTCTGAAATTTAGATCAGTTTACGTATTATGATTTTACGAGGATACTGCTTGAGATTTTTAATTGACGAGGTTCTTCCTTTCACCTGCGATGTGATTTTATCGCGGTTTATCGCGTCAGCTACGTTCTATATCCAGGACAGTAATTATTACTAAATTATTCATGCAAATTTATGTTTTCATAAACAGAATTAAGAAAATGAAAAGCGACGAAGAATTTTTTATTTTATGATACAGTACATGTAGCAACATAATTCATATCGTTTTAACGATTCTTGTGTTAAACTGAGATTCGAATGAAACCGTTGAAAGTTTTGTATGGAACTTCTGAATATACAGAGTGTCCTTAAAGATCGCCAGCAAACTTATATTACGTGTTAATCAGGTCAAGTATGTAAAAGACGTTCATATAAATGAAATACCCGGAAATGTTTAATTGGAGAGTTACAAGTGTCTAAAAATTTATATTAATTGCTCTGGCAATCACGATAAATGTTCGAAATTTCTTCCGTCTGCAAGAATACAGGCTTCCATTCGTCGAATCAATGGTCTATCGAAGTAAAAACAGTAGCAATAAATGCATTTGTGTTCGTCTGCGATTCTGTACAACGAATCTTTAAGGACAACTTTCTGCGAGATCTTTTTCTCTACATGCTTGCTCTCATTAACATGTAATATAATAGATACCCAGTATAATACGCTGATAGAATTTCCGTAAAATGGCAATATATTTTCGCTGAACAAATAGTGCGCGATCCGCAACGCTTTATATTCAATTGTAACGAAACATGTTGTTTGTGTCGTGGGCAGAATGTAGCGAATTCTAACACCCTTTGCGATTTATTTGCAGTAATTTATTTGCATAAATAATTACTCGTTGAATTTCTGCCCTAATTTACGTAACAGTTGTGTAACTAGCGCTAACTTGCGCTGAAATTATGCGCTTTAACACCGACAATCAATTTCTGCGTTAACGTTAACAGCGCGGCAATCTCCGAAATGTGAGAAAATTACGCACCTTTTTACTATTACGTTATCATGACATTTACCTGGTCATTATCGATAATTATGTTAAGAATTAACCAAGATATTTGTTCAAAAATGTAGCAGTATAATAGCAGTAAATGTATAGTAGACATCTATAGTTTTCGAGTTTACGATAAAGTTTAGCAAGAACAAAAATGAAAATCGATGGTTTAAAACGTGCAAACAATTGTTTAATTATCGTCCAACAATTCTTATAGATTGGTATAATTAAAACAATAGCAGTAAAATTTATGCAAATTTAATAATCGATGCTGTAACTATTACTATTATATCTTATATTTAATGACGTTTCATTTTACGCTAATTTTATTGTTAATAACTGTTTGTATATATCTAAAATATTAATTTTTCATTTTCAGTCGAAACTTAAAGATTTCATTTTAATGATGCTGCATGAAATTTTGAATATGATATGACGAACTTGATATATACTGATATCAAACTGTATATTAAATTCTGAAACATGTTCGCATTTTCAGTATATTATGCTATTAAATTTAATGAAAAAAATGATCAATTTTTATGTAGCATTCAAACGTGAATGTTTTTGATAGGTAAGGACGATTAATTATTAATTTATTAATTATTAAATATGGATGGTACCTACTGCGCATGACGAATTAAATGGTCAATTTATAAAACATTGAGAAAATAAAATTGCAAAATAATGAAAAGTATATACATATACATATACAAGTTTGTTTAAAACTCTCGTCCAAGCATATACAGAAAATTATTAAATTGATTGTTATTCATTTACCATTTACACCATTTCAGAGCACTCAATTCAACGAATGTCCGTATTATGGTTAACAATTTTAATCTTAACACTTCTCCTAACAAATAAAATTGAAACAATTTTGTCGTAGAACAAATGAATGCACATTCGTTTTAACCGATACATTCCCGTTGGGATTACACGCTAACCAATGGAAGTACTGCGAGTATTGAGTGTCGCAAGTATTGAAAAATGAGTAGTCAGCTACACCTTCGTTCGTAATAAATACTCGTGAAATATCATGTGCGCCGTGTTTCATTTCGCTCGCGCTGGATTTTGTCAAAGAAATGAAAAAAAAGGGGGAGAAAAGGAAGAAAAGATATATTTTTTCACCACGGTAAATGTTGGGATTAAACGCTATACGCATGAGTTGGAGCCGTGAAATGCTTTAACGAAATTTTTCTCGTCCGATTTTACGTTCACCCCCAGCCTGTTCAAATTGCACGATACCAGAATATAAAGAGCGTGTAGAAGAGAAATTTAAATTTCCGTTCGATTAAAGCAATCACCGGTCGCGAATGTTTAACACATTGACAATGTCCACCGATGTTACTTCAAAAGGCGTTACCTTTCTCCAATCCAGCGCTTTGTTTGTCAGTCATCCTGCTTCAGCCCTTATATTTCACTCTTTAAACACCCGTACATTTCCATAAATTGTACCCTCCGAACGTGAAGAATGACGAGGCCAAATACGATGAAACTATCAATATGCAGATATCGATGATTATCGATTCAATTGAACGTCGCTGGCTGAAGAAAATTTTCAAACGTTCGTTTCGTCGTCTGTTAACCACAGTCGTATTTAAAGGGTTAAATGTGTTGTTAAAGGTTGTGAGGTTAAAGAACCCTATGCGTTCACTGCAAAAATATCCTTTTCAAAAATTATATTGGCTCTTATGAAGTACTCGACGAAAGAAAAATATAAGATACGAGGGTCAGTCAAATATTAACCAGACTTCACTGAAACATTTTATTGAAATATAAAGTTACAAAGTCCGGTTTATATTTGACTGGCTCTCGTAACAATTCCCATTCTCCGGACTGTCTACTAGACTTTCCCAGAGATAGGAAATATTTTAATCTTATTTGCCATAAAAGTTTACATCAATAATTGAAGAATGTTTGTAGAAAATACTGTAAGCGTCGAGTAACAAGCCTTCCAGAAGGAAAAGAGAATTTATGCATTAACGTAGTCGAAATTTATGAAAAGTGTACTTATAGAAAAATCTATATGGTCCACCTTTTTCAATTGCAAAAGAACGTTCCATACATTTAGACAGATAGCACAGACAAAAGCCAAGAAACAATTAACTAATACTTATTGATACTATATATATATCTTGCTCTATAGAGAAGACGTTGTGACACCATTTTTTAGCATTGTTAACAACTATTTAGAAAGGGAAATTGTACTTAAATTCCACACCGCAATATTTTCATTAGTATATGGAACATTTCCCGAAAAAATATCGAGATTTTTCAATTTTCGGATATGAGTCGTATTTTTCTTTAATATATTTTCACGTCCGGTGTTTAAAGCCCGATTTTTTCAGAAACTGTAACCTGACAATTCCGTTTGAATGCGTTAAACAGTGGATCGCCTTTTCGTTAAAAAAATAGGATAAGAAGCTCCCTAAAAATTAATTCATACGCGTCCTACGCGTGTGTCTACAGAACGAAAATAGTTTCAACAAGATGTTTTGCTGGCTTTGACGTTAATTCGTGGAAATGGCTAGGACGAAATTCAGCAAAGCTATCGGTAGTTTTTCTTTGTCAAGTACAGTTTCTGTCCGCCTGGGAGTTGCGCCAGTTAACGTAGTCCACTTTCATGCGCTAGTCACGCATTGTGAATAAGGATGAGTGTCTTCGATCTCGACTGTCTGCTCGTTTGCGCGAAAACGCGCTACACTTTTGGCCTCTTCTTTGTTCGTATTTTTCAAGGGAAGAACGAACAATGATGACACACTTTCTCAGACAGGCTGGCTATTCGTCCAGGACAACCGTGCGATCCTCGGCAGAGCCTCGCGAGACCTACTCAAATTTTCTTTTAGCTTCTCTGGGTTTCTTTGAATTCGTCTTATAGCGCTTCACGCGTCTCTTTTCGCCTACGAGAAGCTTTGTCGCGAAAATAATGGTGTCCTTGAACGAATTCAATTTGTACCGTCGTATAGAATAGAAGCTTGAACGTTATTCTCAGATATGAGCTTCGAGAAAGGTAAATTAATATATTGGAAGATATAAAAGTTTGTTGTAATTTATAATTAATGTATTTTCTCGTTTTTCTTTGGATGACGAAATTGGAGCCCATCGATGACTATTTGGATTGTATTCTGAGACGAGATTTCTTTAAATTATTTATCTTTATATCTATAGATTACCAATATACATGCAAATTCAGATTTTTACAAATATGGAAAGAAATGTGGAAAGAAAATTGCTTTGTCTATCGAATTACATCCATTCGCGTCTCCAAATTATCCTCAAATGGATAAAAACCTGCAATGACCTGATCCAGATTATGTCTAGCTACATATTTTCAATTATATTCCCCCTTTTTGTTATTTAATTTATTATATTAATATTTAATTATATTTCCCTTTTTCAATACGCGTGTATCGTCAAAATACATTCTACAAGATAATAGCTTAATGACTACCACTTAAAAAATTTATGGAAAAAATTGCTATTAACCTAGTGGCTCTATAGGCGAAAAATTTTTCAGGGAATAAAACATTAACTACTTATTAAAAATAAATTACAATTATTCCTTATTACGATTATTATGATTGAACAAATAAAAATATACCAACAGCAACAACCTACCGCAAGCAGAATAAAAGAATAATTATGGATCTTGGAAGGAATATAGGGAAATGTTAATGGATGTTAGTGAGTATTTAATCAATCGATGGAAACAATTGTACTCTGTCGCCGATCGATCATCGTTCGAGTTTCGAATACCGTTAGCCACGGAAAAAGGAATTCTATTAATTTTTCAGAATCTTAGTCGAGGGAGAATCTAATTATTTATCCTTGAACTAGGGTATTTCGTTTCTGGAATACACGATTCGAGTTTATGAGATTGGTGAGGAAATTCACCTTAAAAATTCGCGACCGACTCATTTTTCAACGCACGCACGGAGAATAATAGGCACGCCGTGGAATAAAAAACCTTAATTAAAACGAACCGTGCGTATAACCTAACGCTAATGAGATTCTCGTAAGAGCGTGAATTCCTGCGGGACTTCGCCTCTCTTTAATTCTTCATTATCTGGGTGCGCGGTGACCGTCAAACGATTTCGAAGATGTTTTCTACGCAATTAAATTCTTTATCCGAGTGATATTGCAACGGTCGCTTTAATATTTCATGAAAGAGCGTCGTGGCCCGGCCCGACAACGTCTCTTCGTGTAAAACTCGAGTACTAAAGTTTCGAGAGCATCGGCGACGTGAGACACGATGCGACGGTATTAAAAACTCCGCTAGAGTCTGTTAACAATTTTCATTCTGCGCTCCGTGCATCGGTGTCCCAGTTTCTCTGACGTGCACTTCGCTACGGCTATTTGAATTTATATTAAAAATCGACGCTATCTACGTGTGTACGTGTGTACGTGTGCGTGTGTTTGTTACAAACACGCGGACAAGCAGCTTCGCGACGCAATCGATTGAAGATGTCCCGAATCATCGTATAATTGGAGTTGTTTTAACTGCTAATTGAAATGTTCCGACGAGAGGTGCAATTCGCTTGTTTCTACTCTACGAACTTCATCTTATATCGCGCTGCTTTGTTGCTAGGATTTTTCATACAGATTTTCACGTACGATTGTTTCAATAGGTTTAGACGAATAGGAACGAATGATTGTAGATTGTGATTGTTTAGAGGGTAATCGAGAAATCGAAAACCTCGCAATTTTTCAAGCACTTCCAACTGTAGCGACATATGAGTCAACGGAAGATTCGAATCGGGAGAGACTCATATTGTTGTGCCTTGGAGTGCCAACGTTGTTTTGGTTTGGTTCAAAAGTAAACAAACTCCGGGCAAAACATTATCGCCCTTATTTGTAATCGTCAAGCGGAGTTACATTTCAAGCTTTTAGAATAACATCGGTCGATATAAATAGACGAACGTGCTCTCTAGGACAATCAGTATAACTGAATAGTATAGCGAGTCAGTATAGCGAGTGAGTGTAGCGAGTGAGTGTAGCGAGTGAGTGTAGCGAGTGAGTGTAGCGAGTGAGTATAGCGAGTGAGTATAGCGAGTGAGTATAGCGAGTGAGTATAGCGAGTGAGTATAGCGAGTGAGTATAGCGAGTGAGTATAGCGATCATCATAGTGAATCATACAGTATCATTGAGCGAGCGACGATTACGACCGACATACGCTACCTCTGTACTTGTATTTAAAGTGATTTTAATATACACCATTACAATTTTATTACTCGTCTCTTTAATTAACCAACACGTATAATAAACTACCTCACAATAATTAGAGAAGAATATGTTTCGAGCAGAGGTTAGTCGGATTTCAATCGATTTTTACTTGCATGAAAATTTAAAATCATCTCAATCTTCTTAATGGAAGAATACATTATTTTATACATCGTTCGGTGCATTTTTTAATTCTGCAAATGCAATCGTGAGAAGCTTGAAGATACAGAAATGTACGGGATGCGCATAATATGCGACAATATGTAAAGTATCCAAAGTATAGTACTCTTTATGATACTCAATAGATAATATAAATTTCTGTCTCCTATACTTTTAGTTCTATTCACGAAAATACAAATTTACATAGAAACTCGATCTACTTACAAGCGTACATTTACCCAGAATAAAAGATAATTCGTTTAGCAAACGCCAACCTTGAAATCACAACAAGTCATTGGGAATTAAAATATTAGGCAAAAAGTCGCAGATAAAATGAAAGAACGAAAGAGTTGAGAATGACATAGTATAGCCCTAAATAAGGCTTGTGATCATTCAAATAATTGTAAACTTCGACCATTAACCAATTTACAAACTTACTCGCTTCCGCTTATACTTCGATAGCAATCGACTGAAATAATTCGTTCGATATTAAATATTTACATCTTCCTCTCGCTCTTCGTGAGTGAACAAACAGTTGTTCAGTATTAATCCAGCAGGCGAAGCAGACATGAAAAAATCGTAAAACCCTGTAGTTAACTTGGCATTCTCAACCCTAAGGAGGAAACGATCCACGTGATTCAATTGTACTAAGCGGCGATATTGTACTGAGATGACTGACAATGAGAAATGTAGTACAAAGACTCGTAATTAACCAGTTCGATGATAATGAAAATTGCCCTTCCGATGAAAGGGAACGTCTACGAGCTGATATACTCAGGATTTCCATAACTGCGTGGAACAATCAGCGATACAAATATTGTACATAAATTTAAATATACGATGAAGCGTACAAGTATTTATCCGAGAATTATCGAATTTGCTTTGACAGGGACAAATATATGTTGTAGTCAATAAAACGATGGATAAAGCAAATGAACGGATAAAAGAGAAAAACAATTGGATCGATACGAGTGAGAAATAAATCAATTTTTTTTTTTTTTTGGTCGATTATTATAGGACTTGTAAAAATGTAACAAAAAGTTTCACCTTGGAAGGCATAGAATCTTCGTCCGTAAGATTTATAATACGACCACGAAAGAAGTTTTGTTAAACTTTTAGTTTTTTTCACATGCAGTAGCTGAAGATTAAAAAACTCGGTATTTTTGGAAAGTAATTTAAAAATGATATATGACGACACTCGTTGTCGAGCTTTTGACTTGGATAAAATTTCGTGATTTTGGTAAAATCTTCGAACATCTCATGTCCCCTTAAAAATATCTTTGATTAGGAAAATATCTTTGACATCAACCTACTCTACTTTATAATCCTGATAAATTGAGAATTCGCTGCAAACACATTCAGTACAACATTTATCTGACTGGTCTAAACGATTCGATCCAAAATGGTACAAAGAATGCAGGTCAAGGATTTGTCTATAACACTGCATACACCATGTTTGTAATATTATGTATCAATCGTGTATAGAATTATCTGTATCTATCATTGTGATTCATCACAGTAGATTTCGATAATAAAAATAGTTGACCATTAAAAATGACAAAAATTGCCGAATAGCAAACTTTACATTAGAACCTTAAAATAAGAATGTATTAAATATTCGTCCTGTTTTCTTCTATTATTTACCCTACTGCATTCTTTTGCTCTTAGTTTCTAATGCTAAAGGGTATCCCAAGTTTGACAAAATGCAAAAGAGCTGTTATTTCTGTACATTGATTTTCCCTTTCAAAACACTAGAAGTTCTTCTATTTTATTCAAGTATAAAAATTCATCATTAAAATAGCATGATTGAGAAAGTATACATACATTTTGGATCAAAAATGATGAATATAATAATATCCTCAATTATCGCAGTTCGTTTATTGCTCTAAGATGAATCCTCAAGTAAATTTCACGTACTAAACTCTTATGCACGTAAATTATAAATATTATTATAAATATTATAAATATTAACAACAACATTCCGAAGAAGAAATGACACAGCCATTTCGCAAAGTATTTTCGACAAGTTAAAAGTTTCGCTGTGCAGCCAGGGAATATCGGATGTAACCGATTGGAATCGATGATGTGAGAATATTTGATGTTATATCAAACCAATATGCAACTTACTCGGTAACCACACGAGAATTTATATATCCATGCAGGAAGGATATTGTGTGTATACATGTTGGTAACTAGAAGCATTCTCGGCATTCCTAAATTGAAGGCATGACTAGCATAGATCAGATTAGATTAATATTTGGCTCAGGGTATTAGAAATTCAAGTTCCTTCGGGTAGTATAAAGTGTTTGAATCTTGTACGTAGACCGCTATAGTTATAGATATTTGTACATATATATTATACTTTATATCTTAGTTTCATTGTAACAGTAAAACATCGTGCGCTAATTTTTGGAAAATCATAGTCTGTTTAATATACACACTTCTATCTTAAAACGATATTTTTATTAATAATTCGATTCGGTTTAATTCAATGTTTTGAACTCAAAGTTCAAAGTTGACGAAGATATCTAAGAAGCATATTTAAGTGAAAACACAGTACAATGTAATAAACGATGACACTTGTGTGATACTAGCGATACATTTGCTATAATACATATCACGTTTGTGTGTGTACTATAAGCTGATTATGATGTACTATATGCATGAGTTTCGTAATTATATAGAACAATCAGGAATACGTTACGTATACATAAATATGTACGAGAAAATCGAATCTCTTGTGTATTAGTGTACTGTATGGTATGTTTCCAAAGAATTGCTGACCCAGTGAAATAAACGACCATGGTATCGATGCATATGAATTGCACAGTGAAATTTTACGAGTCGCAAGTTATACGTAGGCGGAATCGTTAAATTTTCTTGTACACACTCAGAGTTTAACCGTCGAAATTTATCTATGTATTATACGAACAAAATGAAACGAAAAATGTTCTGTAAACGTAGTTCATTCAGAGCTTTATTAAAGTGTTGTAATAAAAACCGAATACAGAGGTGATAGTGTTTTGGCATCCAATATTATCTGGAATTTCACTCTGTTGGACTTTTATGTCTAAATAACTTTGAAAAGAGAAAACTTTCAAAAACTTCAAAAACAAAGATATATAAATATTAATATGTACGGTGAACTGGCACGGGGGATGGTTCATTGATATGCAACAAAAACAAAATGAGCCTGATTAGAATAAATAAGTTTCATTTTTTATAAACGGCAATGCTGAACATTTCAAGCGAGATAGGAAGAATGTAAAGCGAAATGACCCATAGAAATACGTAAAATTACATATCCTCGATCGATGTAAAGATATAATACAATTTTTCGTACTTTAGTCGTGTTAGTATTCTCTGAAATAATCATATCAGAGAATAATTATTTTAATTTATTTAATCTATTATTATTTATAGAATCATTTTAATTTATTCTGATAACGATTTCTCGTTTTACTACATTCGATTTTTTCAACACGGTATTGGCAACATTAGGGGATGAAGACAGGCAAATTGAGGAGAATAACTATCTTGAAAAATCTTCTCGCTGAAAGCGTCGCGTCGTTGCTCTTAACCTCTTGTTACAGTCGCCGACATCCAATTTACACAAAAATTGCCTGGAATTTTTTTCGCCTTGCGTAGTCGTTGAATATTCCAGGATATAATGCGCGATGCAAATGACAAAGGATTTATAAGTTTCCCTTCACTTACAAAATAAGCGGAACATCTCTCCCTTGTTCCCGATATAAATCCATAGCAGAGCTACCATTCTTCGACTATTATAAAGAAAAGGAGTCCTCTCTCTGCGCTCATTATTTGTTATCGATTACTTTCCTTTAAGAAACCGAGAAATCGAACCTGTAATAAAAGATAGTTTAAAACATTAAGCTGCTGTACGTGAAGTATTCTCTCAAAAAAGATTTAAGTCACGTTTCTTGAAAAAGATTTAATTGTTAGAATAATTTCCAGCTGAATCTGTGCACATCTTTCAGCGATTAGTTGAGCCCATTTGCGCAGAATACCAAACCTACAACGATACGAAACCGAGAAAATCTATTTAATTTTTAAACATTTTGAATTTCAGAAAGGTTCAACTTTATTTTCATATTTTGTTTTTTATTTTATGTTTTTCGTGGTTTATTAAATGACATGTATTATTCAGAAAGTTCAGTTATTATCTACATCAAAGTCAAGATGTTCTACGTAGAAACCATTCTTCAACGATCTTATCGCCGCCCATTAAATTATCGTAAAAATGTAAACAATCTGCTGGAACGAGATGCCTCGTTTCTTCAAACGCTCAAGTTTTCCCTCTGACATGGGTTTGCCATTTTGTCATGATATTGGTAGGTCCGTAAAAATGTCCATAATGTTACAATATCTTATAAGAATATCTTGGAATATTTGCTGGATTAGAGAATTCATTTTGCGCACCCACGTGGTTTGGAAGTTTTCTGCAAAATAATTGTAAGACTAAACAGCAACCATGGCTTGATACTTTCAACAATTTTACAATGTAAGAGTTGTCCTACGAATTGGAAACTTTTGCGCATTGAAGATGACAACATTATGAGACTCGTACTGTGTTTAACTAATTTTTTGTCATTTTTAGGCCTAGTAGATTTCTGCATAACAGGCTTAGAGTTTCTCCTAATTAGCACTATCCTAAATTTGTGGAATTTTTAGAGTATTTAAAATCCTAAAACCTTCCACCGCTGCTTTCGCAGTTTCTCTATTTCGGAACAACTCATTCGCCGCAAGATTATTTAGCTGTTCGACGTAGAAAAATTCGCGAACGCAAAATCAAGAGAACAGCGAGAAATTTTATATTTTAATCTCTGAAATTGTTCAATACTTAGGTATGCTTTGACGATGCGAGAAATGAGAATGTGTTAATTTGCAACTGATCAATCCATTTCCTCCCAAATGCAAGCGAAGAAAGTCACGCGTGTCATATATTTTTGACTAATGGCGATACCTTTGTCACACTTGGAAAATTTCATTACGTGCAACGACCAAAGTGTGGAATATAAATGGAGCGAAATAACGGTAACTTATTCCTATATCTTTCTGTCAACACGTGAATTACACCAGACATTCCATGGATGTAACGTCTTCTTCAAGGTATATGTACAGCAACTCTGCCACATAAAATGAAACACATAAAATTATATTTTAGATATTGTTAAATGGGCTGCTATAAATCTTCCTTAATATTTTTGATCCATCGTGAGGTTCACACAATATGGTAGACAAGTTTCGCTCTTTCGGATATTTATCATTGGACAACTGGCAATACTTTCTTGAAATATTCTTCGTACAGCAAAATGAACATGTTCTTCAGGAATCTTTCTATAAAAGATAACACATGTATATATATACGAGTGGGTGACAAAAAATTTAATACATTTCAAGTGGTCCAGAAAGTTTGAGATATATAGCTTTCGGTGTGTATCTTCTGTTTTTATGAAACGCGATTTCCATCGAGTTTTACACATTTTCTCATTTTTCGTATAACTTCGATCGTATCGATTTTATGAAATTTTCTGTCCATCTGCTAAAAAATTGCTCCACGTATTTCTATCTGAAAGAGTGTTGGCATCAAGGGGGTGAATTATTTAGACGCAGTGTAATAAATTAAACGAATAACGAACAATAAACAGACGTTTCGTATAGTCTTCACTTTTCACGCAAAAATGTTTCTGTTGGTATCGAGAGGACCATCTTTCATCTCTCAAGTGGAATTGCCTTCTCCGTATGCGCTATACAAGCATTTTCCATATTTTATATTTTGATATTTCGACTCGTATAATTACGACTCTACTAAATAATTGATATTTCTCAAAAATGATATTTCATTTTTAGTATAATTCACACTTTTTACGAACGAGAACTTTCTGTAAAAGTAAAATACCGTGGACATCGTATTTTTGTCAAAGTTTTGCAAACGCTATTGATGATACATGTATCGTGAGTTATTACAAATACAGAATTAAAAAATAAGCCAATTGTCTTTGGAAGTATATAATACAAAAATCAAAAACGAAAGGAATAGGATCATTGATTAGTCTATAATTTGTCGAATGAATACACGCAAATTTAATTTCTTTCGTCGCTAGATCTGACTATATAAACGCGAACGTATACCTTTTCATTTCTTATTTGTACGTAGGTTGTATTGGACGATGCATTGCGCGGAAGCCTCAGGATTACGACAAGATTACGTATGATTTATAATCATACAACTTACCTCGTAGTCATACGTTTGCAATTACAAAACGGTAGTTAAAGTGCATATGCAGATATTGAATTCCGTAGCTTTATTGATGAAGCTCGTTATACAGAAAACAGATTATTTCCTCGTTAAATCCATAGAGTTATGTAATGGATAGATCATTCTGTACGTATATGTGGCAGCATTTTATAAGTTTTAATAATGGCAGGTCACTGTTTTCCCAATAAAATGAAATTGTTCCGAGAATTATGGATTTTCATATTATCATTTTTATATCATTTCACGTTATAATTTTCATATTATTATAAAAGATAGATTAAATTCGTTTGAATCTCGTTAGAAAGATAAGTCTCGTTCTGAAGCTAACAAAGAATTAAGAGGCAGATAACAAACTCGTCTGTTCTATTCGCAAGACGAAGCTTCTTCATTATTTAGACCTCTAATCTACTTGTTCTTTAATTAAATTCCTTACACCTTCGCGAACACCTAAAATTCTTCGTCTTCCTGGAACTTTTAGCCGTAAGTACATTCAATAATTTTCAAATGTTGTAAAAAATAAAACTATCAATTCTTCTTTTATTTTGTTATGCGACGATGGACCGCACAGCTCGATCATATCAGAAATTCTCATTTTCTGAGCCTCATCTTTTGCTCCTTGTCATAAGCGTTTATCTACCTGCACACTGCCATGCTTGCCCACTGCGTTACTTTTCGAAGAATTTCTTAATTTTTCTAAATTCCTATCCTCTCGATTCGTTACAGTCAATCCCTTGTGTTAGCTGTCCGAAACGTATACGTTAAAACGCAAAACTGATGAAAATTGTTTTTTCTCGATTTACTCGCTGTTACCAGGTGGGATGTTACTTTTGGATATGTAAAAACGAAAAACCTACGCGCAGAAATTATTCTATGCTGAATTTCGCGTCCGCGCGCGGGATGAAATCGCACGCGTATTTCGAAAGCGACGAAGCTGAAGCTTCTCAAGGGAGCTGTACAATTATTTGGAAACCTAAAAGGAAATTTTCAAAACACGCCATGTTGGTAAATGATAGATGCTAGTTTTAGACAAATTATCTTGTAATTTTCTATTCTTAACATTTTACATTTCTCTTTGACATTTTCACGTTCTCATAATACAGGGCGAAATTATCTTTAAATATGATACGTTTCAAGTATTCAACTGCAGCTATAAAGAACTCGGTCTTTGGTTTTTAATGCGAAGAGTAAATACAATGTACATATGGTATATTTAGCCACGCGACTAGGCATGGAAAAAGGAAAAACATGGAAACCTGCGTGATAGCGTGTTATAAAGGATTAAAGCATTTAACACTGGGTCTATAAAATATGATATCGCGGACAGGGAAATCCCCTGGTTGGAAGGCACTAAAGGCCCACTACATCACTTTCATTGTGAAAGCTACAAGGGGAACTTGATATTTACGTAATTATTGGGCTATGTGTTCTCTTTACTAGACGCTTGCAACTGCTCTCCGACATTACCTTGTGGTTCATGCATCATCGTTAGACTACCACCCTCTTCGCTTATATGGACAATGACTTCCATACTTGCGCATATTATGTTCATTGAGGTTTGAAAAGTTTGCTCGTTCAATAATTTGCCGATGTAAAATCTAAGCAGAGGAGAATGTCGAAAGATAGCCACTTTCGAATCGAATGAAAAATTCTTGCAGGACATTTTACAGACTCTGCCAAGGAAGGCAAAATGTTATTAGTATTATATTTATGATATGCGATGGAAACGTGGAAAAACGTTGGTGCAAAGATGAAAAGCGCCTTACTAAAAGTCCATCTAGGAAATAATTCTTCGGAAATTCTACCGGCAGATCAACTGAGGTTTGGAAACCAGCGAATCCGAGGTAGCGCAAAATCGTTGCTACAGCAACCAATGACACGTTGACCAAATTCGCAGCCGCATGCGTGTGCTCTAACGGCTTCCAATTCGGTTTTACTATGGTTAATTAATACGTGAACAAAATATTTGAAATTATTTCCTAGAGTTGAATTTTATTTTTATCGAAATGCTACTATTGGGTTGTACTTCAATTTGGTAATTTTGGCAGTGGTCAGTGGAATTGGACGGTATCGCAATTTGCATTCAAAGTTCCCATTTCAAACATAGAAGCTGACAGTTGCTATGGAGAAAAGTCTCATCTGTTTACGCCCTCCAGCTACTAGTATCTCTGATTACTCCGATTCTATTCACACTCTGTAATTACCTCAAACGCATTTTACGTTAATTCTGTTTGAACGTATTTGTTCGAATGAACGTGTTGCTTGTCGTTTTCACGTAGCAACAATCTGATGGTACTTCAGGTTTGCTCGATTTCAAATTTTAATTGATTTATCAACAGAATTTCTGAAGAATTATTACGTCGATGTAGACGATTAATTTTCTGCAGCTGATCGCGAACTCGAAGAAAATGAAAATTGAGCGAAACGTAGGATATATTGGACAGTTGCATTTTGTTTGTATGAATGTCTCTATGTATGTATGACAATGTAAATGGCAAAGTGACAAATATGAAAAACGATAGTGTGACGAGAGAGTGAGGGATTAAGATCAACGTACGTTTTGTACTTTATTAATATTCGAATTTTATCACAAGAATAAAGATTTTCTCTATTAACGATACCCATACCTAGATAAACTGTAAATTACATCGAACAAGAAGTGTTGCGAATTATCTATTACTATCTTCAAGTTTAAAGAATAAATTGCCATGCCCGTAGAATTTAATGAATGAAGAGACTTTACGCGATAATGAACAGTGCCCTACTCGTCCACTACTATATCGATTGAGATATAAATCTGAGAAGAAGCACCAAAATTATTTAAAATGAAATCTTTAATACTATTTACCGATTTATTTTGTTAGAGTTAATATTGCTCGCTCTTGAAACCGAAAAAGAAATGTGTTAAAAGAAGAGTCGGAATAATTCATTGATGCTCTTGGCCATATTACAAAAAATATTAGAAAAGTAGGTTATCGAGTGGAACCTTACCGTTATAATTCGCAAAAAGAAGTTTGAAGTTTTCAAGCGTATATATACACGAAATTCAGTTCAGAAGTTGAATTTTCAACGAGAAAATTAACCAGCACAGTAGTTTGCTTGTTTCTTCACGTAACACTTGCATTGTGTACACGAGAAATTGTACTTCATAGCAATAGTGTTCCTTACGTGCTTTATAACATTACGTGACAATGCAATATTTTCATTATTGCAAAGAACCAGTCACACGCGTGTCCGAATGACAATTTTCCAATCTTCCTTCTTCAAATTTGATGAACTCTTCCTTAATTTAGATAAAACCAGTTGATGTTATCGATAGATGCCATCGACATGCCGTGAAACTTTAATTTTGTTCCTCTAAATGTAGTTCGTAAATGGCTTCGTAGACGGCGGAACTTTCCAAATTACGTGCTTCTTGTTTGCGTGGTCAATAGCTTAATTTGTCGCTACAACTAAGGATTCTCATGCGCTATGCAGGAAACTTAAGAACAGGGCTCCAACTGGTCAAACACATGTATAAGTTCTACGTGGAAAAGGTTTAAACAAAGAAACGAAAGAAAATTTTATCATTGTAAAAACGAGTCTGAAGATACAAAGAATGGAAAATATTTCGAACAAATATGAATAATGTGCTTATATCGCGTTAAGAATAGTATTCTTAAGTTGCAGACGAATAAATAAGAGAAGAAAAAATAAATATGAAATAAGTCATTTATGGTGGAATTGGACTAATTAAAAAAGGTAATTTAACTGTAGAAATAAAGCGTTTCTAAATGTCTGTTATTTACAAGATTTTCTGTAAATTGACTGCGCAATTTTAGTTAAAATGATCCTACTGATATGGTGTGCCTATAAAAATACCTGAGCAAGAATAAGTCAAGATTTACATTTCTCTACACGATGACTTGAATGTAATAGTAATCATAGATTAGTTTGAGAGTAATTTTATCTATTTCGTTTATTTCTCTCTTTCGTTCTCCATTTTTAGAAAATCTTAATTCTTATGAAGGTATTTTGTTCATTATGATGTAACGAAGAGAAAAGTCATTATTAAGACACGAAAGCAATGGATACGATTTTGTAGGCAGATTAATAACACGTTAAGTAGACATAATTATTCAATAGTCTCGCATAAATTGTTATCAGCAATTTTAGAACATGTGCATTAAATATCCGATAGATAATGCGATATTAATACGATGTTTAATTAACTCGTTATTTATTTGTTCTATCATAAACTTAATAAATGATTTCTGAACCGTTGAATTCGAGCTGCATTATACTTACTCATCGAATTGCACGATAATGAATTCCTTCCCACGAAGCAAATTAAAGCAAGTTAAATTGTAACGAACAGCAAGGCGTACAAACTATTTCTTCCTTTTTTAAGCGAATTAATACATTTTCTCTTTTATCACGTACTAATAAAATTAAATTTTTCTATTTAAAAATATACACCTAAAGGACCGTGCTTTGTAATTCAAATAATATAATAAATAAAATTCAATATAAGTGGATTATTAACAAATTTTAGGATAATAATAATATTCAGTTAATAAGAGATTTCGTTGAATGTATAGGAATAATTTAACCTAATAACGAAAATGAGAAACAATATTAAACAAAATAATAAAATCGATATTAAAAATTACTCCATTTGTATGCTGAGAAATGTATTTTCGTTAGTTGATATCACAAGTATAATACTTGAAAATATCAATATATATTTCTTTCATTGGTATCTCAAAATCGGTGTTATAAAACAGTTGACCGAGTATCTGATATTGAAATTCAAATTTTGAATAATATTGGCAAAGTAAAAATCTATAAAAATACCATTGAAATAATTCTTTATTGGATTTCGTCCACGTTAGCTATTACGAAATGAAATTTTGAAATTTTGAATCGAACGAGTCAGAAACAGATAACAGGAATAATTCCTACTACGATTAACTATCAGAGGATTGATTGCAACCGTGTGTACCTATACAGACGTATATTTTATTGATTAATGAAAGCTATGTCACATCGCGAATGTATCGTGTGTAATCATAAATACCAATCGATTTTAAGCCATTCGTATTTACTTGAACACCAATATGTCGCTGCTTGGTATTGATAGTGACGCAAGTTCAGAAAATACGAGTTTTAGAGGAGAGGCTTTTTAAAGTCTACATTTTTGAAAGTACTAAATACAGGGTTGATTAATTTAACTGCTCCCTCTGACACAAAAAGTTGGAATTATAAATAAAAAGACAATTGAAATAAATTGGAATTATAAAAATTGAATTACAAATATTGTATTGAAAGTATTGCATAATATTTATTGTATAATTTTTTGATTTTTTATTATATAATATGCGTAATATGTATTGTATCATTGAACATGTGGAACAAGAGCAAATTTGAAATTTTTCCGAGTTCTGCCAGTATCAACGTCAAGCGATGTAACAAACGAATATTAAAATAGAAGGTTTGCATTAAAGGCTTGTACGAAAAGACGTAATTCGAGGAAAAGACAGACTTTCATCCAGACATTTGACACAGAATAACAAGGTTCGCGAAGATACGGCAATCTATAAAATGTAAATCTATAAAATTAGTATGAAAAGTCGCGAATCAATCGTTTTGACCACTGTGGCACTTAAGACTTAAAGTGGATTGTGTGTAAGTCTCAGATGCGCGAGTGCAACTCGTTCAGGCGATTTGAAATCGACGTGATTCGATTTCTTCTCTGCTTAATTAACGATTTACGTCTGACGAGCAAGGAATCTCGAGACCTCGCACACACAGCTGTCCCATAAGAGTTCAAGATGACTTGCTATTTGCTACTCCTGACAGGCGAGTAAGCGGTGACTAATGAGGAAATCGTTGAATCCGAGAGTACGACATTGAGATTTATTGTATGTTACGAAAGATTCAGTGCCAAACGCTGCAAAATAAATAAAAGCTTGCAAAATGTACGATCAGAAGACGATTATCACCAGTCATATTGATTCACGAGTGAAAATTTGCTTCTGCGATCTAAAACAAATAAATACGTGTATTATAAAGCTACATGTTAAAGCAACGACGAAATGCTTTTAGAAAAATTTTATTTTCTACTTTATTCATCGATATTCTTCGTCCATGTAACAAAATTCTTCTGCAAAGAACATTAGTATTACACGAATACTTAAGAAGTAAAATAAAGCCGGCAAAAAGTGGAGATCAAATCATTTGATACGTAGAGAACGAATATTATCTTGTTTTCTTAAATTGTTTATTATTTTTGATCACATTGATTTACGGGTTAAAATTTGGTTTTATAATCTAAAAGAAATGAAATGTATGAAAAATATACGAAACAACGATGAGATGCCTTCATACGAATTGTATTTTCCAGTTCTTTCATCGACCTCTTCACCGATTTAGTGAGATTCCTCTACCAAGAACATAATTATCGATATTTAAGTAATAAACTAAACCAGATAAAACGTGTGCATCAAGCCAAAGCCACTTGATTTTATCTAAAGTGGAACGATAAAACAATCGTCAAATTCGTCTGAAAAAATGGATCCGGAATGGTGAAATGCATTCCGTTTTATGGTACGTGCTCATGCATAAATGAAAATCATTGCAAGTAAGAACTTGCAGCCGGTGTAGGCCAGTATTAAAAGGGGCGAATGTATGGCTGATCTATGAAGGTGGAGAATTCGGTGATGTTATCTCACGATATGAATACCTAATACGGGTTTATACGGTCGCTGGCCCAAGTTATGGGTACACAGATGAATGTGCGGAGGAAAGCCTGGCTAGTAGTAATGGAAAGCTGCTGGTCAGCCGCTGCCGCGTGTTTCTATCGGCGCATAGCTAGGATTATATATTATAGGGCAGTTAATGGACGCGTTTATGGTGGCAAAAAGCAGGCAAGATTAGTTTCGTCGGCTAATAACTGCATCGATATCTTGCTGTATCGATACCATGAGAAGTTTTATCGTTGAGCGTCGCTTCTCGTTCGAATGTTTATACGCCATGTCGATCCATGGCCCCTCTCGTGGCTCTGTTTTTTCATCCATGGAAATTTCAATCGCACACCTTTCGCCTCGATTGTTTTCAGAAGAAATAAAATAGCGTCGCTGGGCACCGAAACTCGTCGTGGTGCTTTCAAGCGTATAAATTAATTTGTTATCATATGCGAAATGTCGTGTCAATCGTTCGTTATCTTCTCAGCTGCTGTTATCGGTATCGGATTTTAAATCTTCAATCTACGTAAACGTTCTCTCAGTTTTGATTTATGTTCGTTTATTTAAAACTCGAGGCAGATACTCGAATTGGGGTTCGAAGTATCCGGCAATTTATTTCAGGTGGAATCTTTCTTCCAGTTCGTAGCAGGAGTTATTTTCGTCTGGATCGATCGATACATCGTAAACTTCGACAGGCAGGCTTCGATCTCTGGAAATTGCGAAAGCGAAATTGAAATTTGTGAGACTGTGACTAAACCAATATTAGTAATTATTAAAGTGGAATAAGAGAGACACGGAAACTAAAATTACACTTTTATGTAAATAAAACGATTAATTCATGGAAAAACGTAAGAGTTTCGTTGGTTACAGCTATAAAATTCGTAGTACTGTTTAGCTACCATTTTAGTACTACGTAGAATGTTTAATATAATCGAAAAAAGTTTACGAGCATATAGTAGCATTGCTCTTAAACATTTTACGACTGTCTTAATCTGTATGTGCTATTTTACTCATGTTCGATATTCAACTAAAATAACAGTAAAATAAAAATTATGACTAGAACCGAGAAGACGAATTATTTTCAAAAATAAAACCATCATTAGTTGCCATGGTCAAAAATGGAAAATGTCTTCGTGCGTAAAGAATCATATCTACGTAATTGTAATACGAAGCGCAGTAAGCTATAAATATCTTATCGTTTCTTCCAATTCCAATTGGACAGTCTTTAAAATATTCTGAATTTTAAGAGAAGATTGCAAGATGCGAATTTAGATATGAATAACTTAAAAAAAAAAAAGAAAAAGAAAAAAGATACTTAAAGCCATAAACATAACACAAGAAGAATTTAAATAAGCAATTCTCAATGTGGGACTTAGATTATTTTACTTTTGTACGATTTATGTTAGCGACTTAGACTTCATATAACAAAAAACGAATTGTTAGCAGCTTAGATAGGAAGTCGGGATTTTTAAATAAATTGTACCTTACTATATAAGATATATGAAATATGCAATTTGACACAAGCTGACGAAATTCTGTTTTACCGTTCTAAAAACTATATTTCATTAATTATATTAACATTATATTATACATATTATATTAAAAATTACATTATACTCTATTTTATGGGGTTATCATTCTTCATCAGCGATGAAGAAGATGTCCTGATGACGGAGTAGCGTAGAGATCGGAGGTTTCGAGACTAGTGGGTGGTTTCTCCCTCGGCAAACATTGATGCCTGATGGTTATGGAAATTTTGAGCAATCTTGAAGTAGGATTAAAGGATTGGAAGATTTATTGCACGGCGTGATAGTAGATAGGTACCTGGCTGTTCGATAATGAGTTCATGAAAACGAACAGTTCAAACGTTCAAAAATGCCAAAGTCAATTAAACCAACGTTTCGTCAGATTTCGTAGAATCGATTATTTAAAAAAAATTGAGGCGCTACCCCGAAATAAAGCGAACGATAGAAATATTAATTTTTAACAAATATTTTAATTGAGATAAAGAAGAATTTAGCTGATAGATATAGGCGACATTAATTATTAATGGAGATTTATTTCAAGGTATTCAGACTATGGACAGAATAAATTATTCGATTATAATTAATCAGCTTAATTCAATTTGATAGATACTACATATATAAATATTTCTATGACAAATTCATATTCGACGATCTGATTTATGAGATTAACTATTATTATGTTAATTTATTTTAAATGCTCTGGCTATTGTTGGTACAATAAATTTTGATGGAGTGACTGAAGTAATATCTAAATAAATCTCAGAACGTGATTAGTAATTTTACTGAAAATTTGTCACCGATTGCGAGACTGAAGAGGGTAGGTGCGTGTATTGAACGACGTTAAATTGATAAAACATTTGCTGGAATGTAATATTGAAATCGGTAATGCTTCACTTTGGTTTCTGTCACGCGTCACTTACGTGTCTTTCACACGTCTAGAAAATTTAAGCAAGATCTGAATAAGGTAACTCAATTTCCATTTAACGTTATCTTCTTGCCTTAATCAAGTTTGACGTTCCTACGTTCCTATTTTTATGATAAATGTTAAAATGTAGGTATTGAGAAGAAATAGAGATTTACCTTTAAAGACCACATAATCGATATACGATGATATAAAATCAATGAATTCCACTAATATTTCACAACCGATTGTAACAAATAATAAGAAATAAATAATAACATGGTGTATTAATTGGCGATAAAACGAATTATTGAGCAGCGGAAACAGACCAGTAAACCACGAGTAATCCAAAAGTAAATCAACGATACAATAATTTCTTGTGCAAATGCTGCTAGAGTAAGAAATATAAGTATGTGACTTATTACACGAAATGAACAAAATATATATTTAATAAGACTCGTTCTTTAATAAAATTCTTTGATAAATTGAAATTATTAGATAAACATTGATATAATATACATGGTATACCGATGACGAAACATATACACATATACACATATATTGCATATATAATATATATTTATATATACTATACATATTTCTTTTTCTATTTGCAAAATGTCATTCTCTTTCGGTTGAAAAATCGACATGCTTAACCAAGGGAAAGTAGGTATTGTAATACTACTTTGTAAAGATATTGTAAAAAATCAATAGTAATAACTTGTTACAAATTCTCTTTCGATTGAAGATTTGACATGCTTAACCAAGAGGAAGTGGATGTTGTAATATTTACTTTGTTAAAGATATTGTTAGAAATCAATAATAATAACTTATTACAAAATCTTATTATAATATCTTAGTTTCAATATATTATATATATATATATATGTAATATACATAAGGAAATGACGAGAAATTTGACATAGAATCTATTCATTTGGACGGTGGACAGCGTGATCGTTATACAGGGAGAGAAATCGATACGAAATCCCACTGAGACCATACATTCTGACAGAAAAACTCTGCTAACGATTCAACGGAAAGGAAACTTTCACTGCCTCTGATTTACTCGTAAATCATTCCACGCCCCTACATGTCGATCAATTAAGGAAATGAAAGGGGCGGTGAGGCCAGCGAAGTAGAAAAAAGGAGACAGAAAGAAAGGAAAATCGTGGTGCGAGGCTGGCATAAAAAGCTCGCATCGTAGAATTACTCCGGGTTGTTGCGGTTACGCACGACGTCCGTAAGTTAAATGAATTTTCATCTGAGTTCCTGCGTTCGTTAAAAGAACACGCTGGCTGCTCTTATTTGCTCGGTACAATTTCCAAGCTTACGTCACTTGAAAATCATACGTACAATTTTTAGATCTACAGACCTGTTTCTTTCAGTCTATATAACTAAAAGCTTCTCTAAACAACAACGATGTTCGAAGTGATAAATGTTTAGAAAAATAAAAGTTAGATAGTAAGACACATGAATTGTTCCGTTTTATTCATTAGCATCCAAGACTGGTGAATTTTTCTATCGCAAAACGTCATTCTCTTTCGGTTGATGATTTGACATGTTTGACTAAGAGGAAGTGGATATTGTAATATCTATTTTGTCAAGGATATTGTAAACAATCAATAATAATAACTTATTACAGAATCTTATTATAATATCTCAGTTTTAATATCTTTTAATTTAGTATCTTTTCACGAACTATCTTTTATATAAGTTTCTATCAGTGACAATGTATTATTATGTGAAATTTCGAACACATGTGTAATAATTTCAAAAGAATATATTCTTTTACAAAATTGCCACTTCTTATCTGAAGCAAGTTTACACGTTTTTTTTTTTTTTTAATGAAACAGAGCAGACTGTATGAGAATAAGCAAGTCTTTCAAGCTGGAAATTAAATTCTGTTGAATGTTACGTAAAACAAAGTCTCATCTGTCGATAGCATGTAACGGAAATATAGGACAGCATACCTTTTCAAATAATATTTGCTGTAGATGCTTTTATATTAGTTTATTATATCTAACATGTTGATTTTTATATTATTTGTGCAAGTTATAGCGAAGCAATTTTTTTCGTAAGATAATTCATTGCTGAAGAATTTCGTAAGATATACGATAGTCATAAATATATTTTGTTTGTAAAGTAATTAATACTCTACTCAATTGCGAAAGAATGAAGACCACGAACATAATTAGGCTGAAATTATTCAAATATCAATACTTTGTAAGAAATTTATATTTTATTTTGCAAGTTTTACTACGATTTAACTAATGAACATTGAACCAGTGGTATTTCAGAATTTAGGTGCATTTTTATTTCGTATACCGTATATTATATTAATGTCAGAGTTGGGTTATTCGAATTATTTCGAATAAATAATTATCCAAATAAATTCACATTAGTCGAATATTTTATCTGTGGTATAATTGTCTGTTATCCTCGAGAAATTATTTTCTATATACAATAATATATAATAAAATTCGATAATAATGATTGCAGTATTATCCGAATAGTAGTACGAATAATTATTTGCTTAATTTTGTGCAAATTTGTACAAATACTGATAGAATTCCTATTAAGTTACCAAAGGAATAATGTACCAAGAAACGATAAACGTCCTAATCTGGCACTTGAAAGAAGTTAACAAAATCACAACAACTGAACAATGTAACCTGAAAATAAATCTCACGTCCAGTACCATGTCCATTCTTCCTTTAACATAAATAGCCATACATGATATATACTTTTATGCAAATAAGTTATTCGATTAAATTTCCATTCAGAAAAAATCTTACCATTCAGAATCCTATCAATCGGATAAAATTTTTATTCGGATAAATATTTGTTCGACTGAATATTTATTCATTAGCAGTGAATAAAATTTCGTTCCTTACTTTTCATGAATTTTTTATAAATGTTGTCCAGCACCGATTAACGTACTCAATGTAGAACGTGTTGAAACGTAATACCGTTTACCATTCAACCAGAAAGGACCGTAATAGTGGTGAGAAGCTGAATGTGTCTAGGTTTTAATCGAGGTTTGACAAAGTTGGCACGAAATCACGATCAGATAGAGGAGGACGTCGGCCGGTTTCGTTTTGACAGTAAGAAATTCGAGGATGGTTCTATCAGCAGTAGCCGGATCAATCGTTGAGTGGATTTTCATGTTACTCCTCTAGTTCCCTTTGGAACAATCCGAAATCCTTCTATCTGTTCTGTAAACATTCCATCTGCATCGCTTTCCTATGCTGCTATTTTACCTTCTCCTGCAACTTATTGATCAAACACTATCCGGCCATCTATTCTCACCTTCCTATACATCCCATAGTTTCGTGCTTTTTCACTCGTCCTCATCGATGCTCGTTTTACGAGACAGTTGGGCTCCTACGTTGTATTTCGTTCCACTCAAATCCACTGTACTCCCTAACAGGTTTTCGTAGTTTTTCGTTGACGTGTGTTTTCATATACGTATGTGATTTGCAGGTTAGTATAATATGATACTTGATAGTGTGCTAGCAGATAGTAATATAGTAGTTTAGATGCCACTTCTTTATGTACACAGTATATGAGTTATCATATCAATACATTTGTATTTGAGTTATCAAATCTCGCCGGTGTTTTCTTCTCAATCTTCTATTGGTCTTATTTTTGTATGGAATGCTACAGGGTTTGCATGGTTTCTTGTCCTCGTTTCGTATCTCTCAGACAGTCGCTGGCAGGCTTACAGGTACTTGCGAGTATCTTCATTTTTAACGATGCGTCAACTATAGTACCAAGTGCTGTAGTGTATTATCGATTGTGCGTAGCTTGCGTTTATGGAACGTAGCTTTTTACCGCTGTTCCGTACGAGCGTACCACAGATCCCAAATTCACGTTATGGGTCACATTGCAAAAGAGATTTGTGATAATTTCGTGGCTGCAACGTGTTCCACCTAACACCTCCGAATTGCCAGCAACGTACGACGCTGGCAATGCACTCTCGAGTGGTTTATCGTGATAATTGCAGCCAGTTGCTAAGCTACGTCGGTCCTATCGCCGTCAGCACTCGTGATTGCGATTAATTAGACCACCCGATCTTGCTGCATTTACCGCGTTTGCAACGCTTCGAGAGAAAGTATTCGTACGTGCAAAGATATACAGGAAACCTCGTAAAACGTCGCTGATGTAAAACGGAATGTAAACATGTGATGCGAGACTCTTTCTCTTTTTTTACTTCTTTTTTTTTTTGTGGATTTTCCAAAACGATATCGGAAATTTCTTTCTTTTTCGAGATGATTTATAAAGACTCGTTGCCAGTGCAACATTCAACCGGTGCTTGGACGTTGGTTATGTTTGTTGAAACATGGCGAACACGCGGGAAACTGGGAAGTGGAGGGTAAAACATTGCCTTTTCCTTTTTCCATTTAATGTTGCTTGTTTGCAGTGAAAATAGAATGCACAACGCAGTTAAAGCGCCGAGCAAATTTGAATATTCATTTTATTAGATCCTTTGTTTCAGTGGTATAAATTGTACGCAATCTTGTCAATATATCAGAAAAGGTAAAAATTACAGTATGAAAAACTTTCCATAAAAATCCTGCTATTCTGATGAAAATGATATAGTTCTAAATAATAATAGCATACATTCGGGGACAAAAGTAAGCGGACAGGTAGTGGACGTAGATATCAACGAAGATCAATCAAATTAATAGATATCTATTAATAACTATTTAATTATGTAGTAAGTAATTGAACTGAACATTAACATTTGTATGTAAACCCATACAATCGTATTTGAAGAAGCATCACTGACACCTATTTCTACTAATATTGGTACATAATTATTAGACTTATATTTGGTAATATGAATAAAAATGATCAATTTATTACACCTTAATTAACAATTTAGTACACCTTTATTTACAATGTATTATTAAGCTTCGTCCATACGACAGTTATTCGTGGTGCATTATTATGTGAAATGAGTTGTTCTACAAAGAAATAAAATAGGATACATGGAAGCGTCTTTATATTCTCCAGCAATAACTGTGACGCGTCGCGTCGTTTAGATACGTCGCAATCGATCGTTTTCATATCAAACACAACATTAACGGATGCCAATGTGCAGAGAAGATTTTATTGTGCCTGGTACAATGGTACAGAGGCACTCTCTGCTTCGCGACGTACTTGTATCGGTATTCGTACAACCACATGTATCATTTCAACAGCCACAATAACGATATACAAGTGCATGATTGTGTACCGTGATACGCATACCTGCACTTACATATGTCTACTATTTTCACGTGTGTTGCAGTCGATCAATCCGCATCTGGTAATACAAGCTATTATTGATTGCTTCTACGTATACAGATAAACGTGAGATTCTCGAAATATTCGACAGAGAAGAAGAATATATCAAAGAACTATCGTACATTGTGTATGCTACCTTAAAAAAAAATATTTGCTTCGATTTTTGTGTCGAATGAAGAAAACGTTTGTGCAATAACTGTATTTTTTTAAAGAATTTTTTAGAAAAATGTATGATTTGAAGTTCTCAGATTGAAGGGATTTAAAAAACAGGAACTTCCAAATTTATAAAAATTGTATGAAGGAATATTGGTAAAATTGAATATCATATCTCGGAGTGAAAATACGAATCGAGTCCAAAATCGACAGATCCTTTAGGTTTATTAGTAACTATTTTTATAAAAATGATCCTTGCTTGAATGATAAATTTAACTTCTATGATAAATCCAAATAATTAGAGAAAAAGTAGAGTGTTGGTGTAAAAATTACGCAAGTCAACATTTAAACTGTAAAATGAAGTCAAAGGAAAAGGCGCCGGAGAAATTGCAGAAGTTGGATTAAAGGGATTCTTCTTATTTGAAGAGAAATAAGAGTATGAAGTTGCCTTCGAAGAATTTTAACAAATATTTCTTAATTAAATTACAATAATGTTCATAAATAATGCAACTAAACTTCCAACTGCGCTTCTATTAAAACTTATCTAAATGAAATAAGTTGTATTTAAATCTCGATAATTAAACGTACATCATCATATGTATAAAGAATAATATTTATATTAAACTCTTACTGATTCGTTTAAATATTAAATATTTATAATCGTATTAAATATTATTCACTAAATTATAGCTATCGATTCAATTTACTATTAATTAATTTAATTATTACTAACTAAAATTGTCCTTTTTTTTATACATGAGGAAATCCTCATGGACACCCTGCCGCTCTTCTGGGAAGCGGCGGTGTAATGTCGGATTTACCAAGTAAAATCCCATAGTGGTCTACCTGACGCTCAACAGCGTCGCTCCGGGACCTCTTTCTAGGCGGGGCAGTTAGCTATGCTCGTTAAGGCCCTGAACGGAAGATGATGCGTCGCGAGTGTGAATCCTCGCCCTGGAATTTTTGCAAAAGCTGGGAAACCAAAATCTCTCTTAAAAGTAATATACACAAGAAGCAAGCAGAATCCCTTGCGTGTTGTGTGGTACTTTCTGCGAATGCTTGGTAAGTTACACCAGGGCCGACGATCACTCGCACTGGTTTACCGTCTCGCCCGTGGAGGTTTTAGCTGGTAAGAATGTGCCACTACCTTGTGCCGCCCTGTGTTGCCATCCCCGGAGGATGTGAGGCTGAAGTGTGTCTATGAAGATTTCCTCCACGTAAAAAAAAAACTTTTTTGATGAGTTTCTTCGACCTACGTCGCGGAACCACAATCGAAGTTCTTAGTAACTTTCATGCTCTGAGGAAAGTCCCTGGGCCGTGGATAGAAAGTGCCGTAGTGCTATCTGCTGCTAACCTCCTGTCGTCTTTCTCGACTTAGAGATAGGAAGCTTCGGCAAATCCTTTCGAGTTAGGACTGTGGTATTTTTTATGCTACTGTTTACCTGTCGTATCAACCATTACAGTAGGTTAGCCACTCAGTTGAAATTATAAATTGAGTTTCGTTTAATGAATTGCATTGTAACGTTTAATGAAAATTTAATGAAAATTATCTTTCATAAAAGAGAAATTATATAATAGTAAGTTGTGATCCAGTAACAGAAAATCAGTGGCATTGTAACATAAGAAGGCCCACATTAATCATTGTCACATTTAAATAATTTTGATAACCTCTAGATATCATGTTTTTAATTAATAATTACTTTTAAGATAATCTCAAGTTCAATATTATCGATGATATCCCGTTAAAAAATTCTTACCATCGAGGATTAGAATATTTATTTTATGAGAAAGCTATATTAGATTTCGAATTTTTACGTAAATGTAACATTAGCGAAATGTATTCTCGCGCAACAGAATTTATAGTCGTGTGTGTTTTGAAGCTTATTTCGTTGGAAAAATATAATTTATGTTATGTAGAAGCGGAATTTAAATAAGAAGCAACACAGCCGAGGTACCACTCGACTTTCATGCCTCAGGTGTCAGCAACATTTTGCGCGGTTCTTTACACTTCGAATGTACCTAAGAAGACATTACAAATTCCTGCTACGTGTCGCGTAAGATACGAATTATTATATAAATTAATATAGAGACATGTGAATTAATTATTACTATACTAATTTCTCAAACAATTTGATTCTCCTGATAAACAAACCATTCCTTCATTAACAAATCGTAGATTTCGTCGTCTTTCGAAATACATTCTTACGATATAAGTTACGATATAGTTTTCTTGCATAATCACAGTAAACGGCTAACCATTGATTGTGGTTATAGTCAATCCTTTGTTACAGTTATGATTAATCATTCGTTATAGTTACGGTTAACCATACGAGAGACATTCCCAAATGTAACAAGAGATATTTATCTTTAAACACTTTTGCTCAAAATAAGAAATGAGAAACGTTACGTATGGGAGAGTTTACAAATCACTCTCCTTCTACGTAAGAAAATTTATGGAAGAACGTAGCGGGATAGCTGATCCTTTTCGTTAAAGTTTAACGGAACGAATACGGAAAGATGGGAATCTCGTTGCAGTTCGGTTTCTTGTCTATGGCGTTGGTGTGATATAAATATCAATAGACGTCGAGGAAAACACCGGAACGCATTGTCTCGGATAGATTTTTCTTACACGGCGACTCAGCTCCCCCGAATTATTGATTTCTCTAACAGCGTTTAAAATTTCTGCCAGCGCTGTCGTACGAATCCCACACACTGCACTGCACTGCACTGGCTAAAAGGAAGGAAATACAAGCTCCTAAGCAGTCAAGTGTAAGCGTGTGCACGAAAAAGCGTGCGATGGGCCTCGGATTCTCGATTTTCGCGTATACAGGTAAACGAAAGCAGCGCGTCACGCCACTCGACGCGTTCTGCATTATTCATAGGTTTTGGTCGCGGAGTAACACCGCGCTACGGCAGGCCGCGTCGCATCGCGTCGTTTCGCGCCACCATGCAGCTCATGCTCCGACATAGCCTCGCATGCGGCGCATCTGTAAATGTAAAAGGGGGATCATCTCATTATACGCTCGCCAGCGAGCTTGCAGCATCCGCGAGGGCCCGTTACGATTTCGTAACGATTCATATCGACAATGGCTGCTCTCCCGCGACGCATCTGCCGCCGTTCAGAAATTACACTGGTCGATATGGATTTATGGTATCGAGCTATGCGGTTGTGTAAAATCCACCGTAAATCCACTACCAATACAGCCATTAGATAAATATCACAGGCTAAAATACTGCGCAGATGTGCCATGTATCGTGTGTAGAATGCGTGTATATCGAAGAAAAGGCTGCACGATGATCTTCGCATCCCATTCGTCACGGAGACAATACAAGGAAAAAGCAACGACCACAGCGTCAAACTAGATCGTCACACGAATCCTGTCATTCGATCATTCTTGAAGGAACAGGGTTCTAGAAGATTGAGAAGACAATGGCTAGCTGACCTCGTATGAAGCATAACAAGTCCCTTGGATGGATGAGGTCTTATCATGACATACGAGGGACCCAAGGCTCTAGCGAGCAAATCAGCCTATAGAATTTTCACATCGATTCTGATCGAGAATGCAAAGGGGAGAAAAAGGAATAAATTACATTGCGTGGCCCGATATAATCGAGCTGGTATCTGTCTGCCTCTGCTACGTTCGATCTGCTTTCGCGAGATTTTGTCGCAAGACGAACGGTTGCATCGAGTTTGCGTTCCTGCACTATAAGACATTATTATTACTTTTGCTTTACTTCTATTTATTTTATTTATTTGTTTTAGTTGAAGCCACGTTGGTCATTCTTCGTGGTCATTGGCGATTAACAAAATACAAAGAATACGATAAGTTGCATACTTAAATAATAGTATTTATACATTTTGAATATTTATCGCGTATAGCTCAACCAGAGCGCGATACAGTGCAATTATCCTAAGCTTAAATTAATATGATACTTGTCAGAACTATGTCGACAACTTACCACATCGTAATTGGTGATAAAATATTTTTGTGAAAATAGAGAAAATTGTCGCGATGTTTTCTATGGTTTACACGTGTCCGGACCTCACGTGGAAGAGAAAATTCAGTTTTGCATAGGAAAACGTTACTACAATCTGCGAGATCATCTACGGACAGAACGCAATTATAGTGATTGCACTTATTTAGTTATGGCAGCTTTACTTCCGTGTTTGTTCCTACTGCACTGTATTTCTGCTAGATATATGGTTTATTTGTGGAACCACGCGTTATGCACGTACCAACGATATCGGGAACTCGGTCGTATGAGACCTGTAATTTACGAACTTCGACTACGAGATTGCTCGAGTAATCTTTTGATTTTTATGGATCTGCTGGTGTGTGAGTCTGAGCTTGATATCTCTTCGATATTCCTTTGGTATATGGGCTTCTTCTACTTTATGTTCGACGATTTACGGGAAGACAATTCTTTAATATTTGCGTGTGAACTGTGGAAAAGCTTTTATACGTGTAAGTATTCAAACTGACTTAAAAGAAACGTAGAAAACGTGAAGGTATTTATTAAATTTGTAAAAGTACAAAATAACAATATTTAATTTTATAAGTCGATAAATAGTAGAATGCATAAATTTGACACAATGCTGTGTTAAAATGGTTTTACTAACAATTTTAACTTGTTTCTTGTACATTTACACAATTCTTTTATATATATTGTTCACATATTCTTTATTGTACAATATATTGTTTCATAGGGACATCAAAATTGGATTTATGATTGAATTCCAAACCTAAGTGTGGATATAATACTCTGAAACTTATGGCAAGATTGTACCTATACAGTCACACTGTATTTGTGCATATTCATACCTCTATAAACATGAATAAGAATGTAGAACTTAGACAGAGATTTGATTCAACATTATACCTGTTTTATAGATTTAAGAAGTTAAGGAAATTTAACGTTAAATGAGAATTATTATTACATTATTATTTTTACATTTATTTTCTTGTTTCGAATTTTCTACAAGCTAAACAACGTTACAATTCACATAAAAATCGAGGAGAAAGTCGAACATAAATAAAATATCTTACTGTTTCGCATATTTATGCGCAATCGTTTAATTGCTTCACGTTATCGATTCCTTTTCACTTCAACTGTGCTTCTCCATATTTTCTCATATCTTCGCTAACACGCGACGAGCGCAACCAATCTTTGACACTCAAATCTTTTGAAAAACACACGTATGCACGTTGAGAAAATGTTACAATTTCAGAATTTCGTGCATTTGCACTTTGGATGTAACATTCTTATTCACGTGGTTTGTCTGCTAGAAGTTTATCGCGTGAATTGAATTCTGTATATGTAGGTGCTGGATGCGTTGAAAACTTGTATCACTGAAACAGATCATTCGAATCGCAGACAAGTCGCGACATTCACCGAGACTCGCGTGCCAGTTCCATGGATATTAAACTTTGCCATGCAAGTTCCTTCTTCGAGTATATATTGTGGCAGCTTACAAGTTTCGGACTATGAGTTCCGGTTCGAATACGGAAATGTGGCCATTAATCAATCTGCACAGCTCATGGTTCGCAAATTGCTGCTGTCCAATTTCGACGTAGATAATTGTCCTACGGTAACTTTATAGCACGATAAATATGGATGTTGCAGTATGGATGGCGCAACCGAGGCCTAGGTGATTCTACATAAAAAAATAAGTCGAACGTATAGAATATATGTGTATATATATGAACATATATTTGTTTTTGAGAAAACCGATTTTGAAAATTCGTTCGCTGTATGCAAAGTTAGGTCAATTAGCTACTGACAATTAGCAGATTCTAAATGCGAAAATGTGTAGAAAATTTGGAGTAAAATTTATCCATTTAAAGCCTTGTTTTCGAGAAAATGGAGTTTAAACGTATTTAATTAAGAATTGGGTTTGTACAGTCGTACAATAAATTTTCAAATGTTTCTCGGAAACAAAAGGTGTTGTTGTATGTATGGGCAAATTTTATTCTACATTTTCAACTTATTTTCACACGCAGAATGACTCCTGTGGATTATTTATTCCTGTCGAGGCTGAAATTAATCAATTTCAAGTATATCTGGCAAATCTTCAAACTCGATTTTCTCTAAAAGAGAGGATCACGTGAAAAAGTCTTGTTGCATATTTTCCATTTGTTCTTTCACATAAAATCGTCTCCTTGCCGATTGTACCACCGATTGTCACTTGAGATAACCTGTTCTTACAAAGTAAGATTCGTTATTAGAATCATTTTACCAAGTTCGTAGCGCTTTGCCTGTATTTTCAGATTTTTAAATGGCTATGATGATTGTGAAAATTAAAATCGCAGTTGTTCTACTTGTTCATAATTTTTTAATTAAAGTATGTCTCATTAAAAGTAAACAGGTATCCGGATACTTTCGAATAGCAATCGTTCAGAATGATATTAATTTTATGCCAGGTATTTTGAAAATTAATAGAAGATTAAAATGAAATTAAATGAGAGAATCAAAACGGATTTTTGTAACGTGGGTAGTCAATTGAAATAAGTCAGAATGCCATGGAAATTCTGTTACCAGCGCTAAAATTACATGAGATCTGAAACGTCTGCCACATTATGACGGAAACACACGATGAAGTTTCCTATTGGACACCATATAATCAATGTGCCATTAGCGGCATAAACCAGATTGAGTTGGTAATGGCGCACGGATCAAACGCGTTTGAATTAAATGGCTAATTGTGTCAGCTCATAGGGGAACTTCTGTAATTTCGAATGGTTCTCGAATTTTGTAAATTTGCAAGAGATCTCAATAGAACCTTGACGAGACATCTACTACTTGTACTTTAGTAGAATCATAATTGCCCGGCCATTCGATTAATTGGGAAAATAAAAATCGTGTTCAAGATGAAATTAAGGGATCCTTTTGCAAATCAGAATAAAACTAATAACGAAGGATAAAAAAAGTTGCGTTTGGTATTTTGTTCGTTAGTTATTGACGCTTAAAAGTCAAGTAGAATATATCCTCGTTGTCGGATGAAATTTTAACCTGTATAAAATAAAAAAACTATCATATTAGACTAATATAAATAATTTTCAACAGTCCAGTTTTTAACCTGCCATCGAACTTAATCATAATCTGTATTTTATTATATAATTGTAATTTAATCTGTCAATTGAGAAACAATTCTTTTATATTTGTTTAATATAAGCAGCTTCCAACAGTGAGTGTCCATCTTCTAATGCCTCTAATTGTTAACTCACGTATATCGTATGTCTTCATTGAACGAAGCTGCATTTTTGCCCCTTTCGAGTAGCTTAATTATTCCACATTTAGACGATATACTTAACATGACGTTTCATCTGGACAATGCAACGTTACAATGATATGGAAACAATTGCATTGTTACATTTAAATTGAATTGTGTGTACATACATATGACGCCTAGATAATAGAAAATTCTAGAATAATAGAATATCACTGGATGTTCGTATAGTGGCAGTATTCAGATAACGGAAGTTCGGATAAAAGAGATTCTACGGTATCAGGAAATTTTCTTTTATTTTTTCACTTCTCCGAAAGAGCCGTCTCCTGAGAGGTATAACGACTTTGCAAGGAAATTGAAATTTTCAAATATAAATCTGCTGGGAAGCGATTTGAATGAAATTTCAAGTACCTAAAATTTCATCAACTAGTTTTATGGAGAATGCAACAAAAATTCACTTTTCGTTTATTTCCTTGTTGCCAAGAAATATATAGTCTAACCTGTAACACAGTTGTATTTAACGTTATGCAAGTAACGTGATTACCAAAAATGAGCCAAACGGATTGCTACGAACTAAATAAATAAATAATAAAAAAGCAGAAATAGATGGAAATGGAATTCCACTGGAGGTGCAAACATGTTTATTCAGTTTGTATAACAATTAATAAAAGATATATTTCAACTTACCAGGTATTATTTTATTTCTATCAAAACTTATTATTATTGCGATAATGCAATAACTTCTACATTATTGAATATGTATACATGGAAATGGAATTCTATTGGAAAGGCAAATACATATTTATGCATGTTCGTTAAACCTCTCTGAAAATATGCAATAATAGTGTTAGTATAATATGATGTACATATATATTTCAATAATTTCAGTAAATACTATATTCATATTATTAGACAGGTTTAATGAGCGCATACATTTGCATTTCAAATCGGGTTTCATTACCATGTACACATAATACACATACATGGTTTAGTTATACACACACTTAATCGATCTAAGGTACCAGGAAACTGCACTTTGAAACATTTGTGTTTAAGACATTTATAAACAATGCTTATTTATTTTAGCCTAAAGACATATAATAAAGGCGTAAACATTCCTATAGTAATATGCATGTTTATTCCATTAGTTCTTCCTAAGCTTACTAATCTTTGTTATTTCATTTTGTTAGCAACAATCACTATAAGCCGCTCTCCTCAGATAAGATGTCCTATCTTCCACTTTGAAACTAACAAAAATTGGTTTTATCATTCTCTTTGAACCATGCTTCTTCTCCTTCATTCAGGTTAAAACTTTCGTTTATTATTTTGTAGCAGCTTGTACAACATAATTTTACTTGCAAGGTAAAAAGCAATTTCAAATATTACAGCATATCTTGAAAAATGAAAAAGTACTGAGGAAGCAATAACAATTTATCAAAGGAGGTCAGTATAGTATCAAGACAACGTAATACTAATTATTGTTAAATTTTGTGTAGTTTCAATGGTATTCGACTCACGTCAAGCAACTATTTGTAAATAGACCAATGTTTTGCGTCAACACGGAACAGTTTATGCTTACTAAAGGCTTACTAGACAGGTTATCTTGTTCACTGATATCACGGCCTTTCCCTGCACAACGTTAATCAATCCCTCAACAAAATTTATAGCTTGGCTACACTACGAACGAAGGTCCAGGTTGCATCAGGTCGTTCCGTGGTCCTCTAATTCTGTACGTCTTTTCCAACACCATCTTCTACTATTGCTACGGGCTTCATTTAGTTTGATTCTTCTGAATTTCACGAATTAAATCGTCCTCCGTCTCCGTTAGCTTTATTTTTATTTTACTCTATGTTTATTTTTAACACCCTTTTCGGTCTTCAATCTTTTAATTAATGTAGCGTAAATTTATTTATGTTTTCTAATATTGCAGCAATTCCATTTTTCCTCTTTACGTTATTTCCCCTTACGATAGCATTAGGGTTACAACCCTTTTATTTTCTCAAATTTCCTATTTTAGAACATTTTTATAACATTTCACTGTACGAGTGAAACATTTTATAGATCATTCACTATTCATGATACACTTACGTGTGAACTGTTCACATGCCGAAGTGGTTGAACCTATTTTTCGAAATGTTTGAAATTTTTTGAACTTCAATGTCAAAGCATTTTGAACGATGCTTATCTTATACCATCTCATCAATTTTCTCTACTTTTTGTTTTGTGCTCTATGCAACGTAATATCTACGATTACATAATTATTTACATTTGCAAGTAACAATTCGTTGGCCTAACTATGTAAATGCTTTCATGAACTCTACAGAGTGTTTCAGTAAATTTCCCATTTTGTCAACGTAATAATGATAATCGTGCTTCATTACGTTATTGATCAAATTTCAGAAAAATCTTTCTTCTATATTATGTTCATAAAACTTTTCTGTACTAACTAGGTATTCGAGTATTTCGTGGGCCTCTGTTCATCGAGTATCTCGAAGAACTCATTTACGCATCTCGTTCGAAAATCGATTTGCTGCTATTATCAGAAAGCGGATATGAAATTAATTAACGAATTCGCAACACGATGTTCCCGATGCTTCAGCGAGAGGATTGTGTGCCGACTTAATTAAATTTATTCCTGTAATCCCCTCTCACGATCATACAATAAAGTATGTTCTTAGTCAAAGTAGCTCGTAATTATCTCTTTTTATTTAATTCCAAGTTCTCGCGCCATGTAGGACATGATGAATTTTCGTATCAGAACCGACCTCGATCATTTTTAGAAAATACGTATATCTTCCTTTGCATAGAAGATAAAAAAAAAAAAATAAAAAAGAGAGAAATTGGAAAAATAGAAATAAAAATTAGGTAGATAGAACACTGAACCTAATGTTGTGCAACGAAACGAAAATGCTGCAAAATATTGCCTAAAGGGAAGATTAACTTTTTATTTTCGTACTTTCATAGTAAGATGATTCGCGTTTTTCTTTTTCTGTTATTTACAAAAATTTTTAAATTGGTATTTCGGATACCTGTGTCTGTTAGGATAAATACCATTTATTTTACATCTATTCGCAGCTGCTGTTCGCGTTATATTGCCAGCCAAACTCGATTTCTAAACTAGCTTTTGTCCCAAGAACTACCGGTACATTTTGGTGTTGTTCGCGGTCAGTACCGCTGTTACATAGCAATTTGAAACGCACATGTGCAACACGCAATCGTAAAACTATTAACGTGTTGCTAAAGAATTATTATAACCTGGCCTCTACCAAGGCTGAGCTTTTTCTAAAATAAACCTCTAATATTTATTAGCAAGTTTCGATCGTCTTTTAAAAAGGAAACAAGGTATTTAAAACATGGTAACTTTTTAACAACTAAAGTAATTTCTATTTAGTCTGGCATTTTAGTCCTAGTTTAAAACGTCTTATAATCAAATACTGTTATTAGAAAATATTTTTATTGCACATTTTATTATGCATATTCTCACGCATATAAATTATACATAAATAGTAATTCTTTTGGGGCCATATATTGCAGATGTAAATATTTGTAAGATATCGAATACGAGGACTGTGAAATAATATATTCGTTGATAGTAGTAAGATAACAGTACTAACGAGTACTGCATTGTAGTTGCGTTAAAACATTAATATCGACATTAACATAGTATAATATTTTGAACTAAATATTACAATTATAAAAGTTTATAATAATTAGGTACAGTTTGGTGTAAGAATATTCGCCGTTAAGTTCTTCAAATATTAAACAAATTCTGGTTCAGGTACTCGAGCTGTAGGCACAATAGCTGTAAATTGCACATATATATGTGATCAAATTGTTCTTAATGTAAAATTATTACGAAAGTATAAAGGGATCGTAGATAGCGTAAACCAATATAAATTTTATGGTAGATGTAGCTTCAATTTCGAAGAAACAGCACATGAACGTTAATACATGTTCGTATAAGTGCCATGCGGATATAATCGTTTGGTTTCACTCACAATCTTCTGTATAGAACGGACACTATCGGACACAAAGGCTTTTACTAATCCGTGAGAACTAATCACGTTGGTTTCTGCAGTCTCTACGGAACTTCGTCTGTGTCAGTAATTTCCTGTTCTCCTGCCGTTTTCGCTATAGCCGGACAATCTCCTACGAACCTGTGGCCTTCCTCGTTTAAAATTGCCGAGACATGATTTTACACGGATCCGAGACGAATAGGAAAAAATAAACGGGTTGGAACAAAACGCGCGAAACGTGCCTGCAGTTAAAATGCCTATCTGACCAGTTTATACAAACCGAGTTATGTAACGTGTTCCACATGGGCGGCTAAATTAAATTCACGTGTTTCCCGCGATTTCATTTCCATTCCACGCGATGTTGAATTTCGCGCGTAAAATACCCACCCGTGTTCGTTGTCTGCTTAAATAGAAATAGTTTATGATCAAGACACGATCCTTCAAAATTATTTACATCTCACGCCTAATGAATTTATTTCTTACTGTCGTTTTATCTCTTCCTTCGTCATATCCTACCACGCTGTGGGCTGTTACGCGTCTATGGGAAATTTTACGTGACACAAGTGAGATCATGTAGCATTGCGTGACAGCAAGCAGCGTATTCTCCTTGTGCCCGCGCTGTCTGAAACGCGTCTTCCAAGTGACAGACAATACCACTGCACAGCACGGTTGATCGATTCCTGGTTGACTGAAGCAGTGCGTGATCGATATTACGTGATATATCAAGCTGCGTTTAGCTCAAACGAGCATGAACATAAAGTAAGAGCACTCGACCATCCTTGTTTGGTGTTACGTTAACAGTTGTGGAGTAATCTGTTCGTAAAATATTTACATCAAAAAAGCTTCTTTTCTTCAAACGATCGCGAAACGGCGACAGAATACTCGCCTGTGCCTTAATTTTTCTAAAGAGAAGGAAGAACAAGTATTAAACTCGTTTAAAGGTATCTTCGTATGTTAAGATAATTTTATATTGAATATTATTAAACATTCGTTTGTTCATCGATATTATCGAAGAATTTACCGATTAAAGAATTAATCTTTCGATTTTTAAATGCGGCACAGATCACTAGGATTATTAGTTATCGTATTGGGTTGGCAACTAAGTGATTGCGAATTTTGTCAATACCACCTAATGACAAAATCCGCAATCACTTACTTGCCAACCCAATATCAGGTTGTCCGAAAAGTGTCTTTCGTTTTATAAGGAAACAATAGACGCACAATGTTTTTTATTTTATATTAGTTTATTAAATTATGCACGAGCATAATAATAGAAATAGAACGAAATGGATCGTACCTAATTCAATAAAATAATATAAAACAGAAATTGTTGTTCATCTAATATCACCTTATGAAACGAAAAAAACTTTTCGGACAACCTAATACATATACAGTACACGTTCCTCCGTTTGTATCATTGGCTGATAGGTATCAGGAAAACGAACGCAGTGAAATGAAAATTGGTAATGGTATTCCTAATTCCGGAATTACACGCAATACGCAGTCGAACAGTTTGTAACGAGGTCGACGTATTCTCTACAATCTCCTTTGCAGCTTCCGTAGCCTACAAACAGAATTCAATTATCAGTATTACCCAAGCAAGAAATATGCAGAAAATTCCATCCATAAACATGACGGAACAAATCAGAGAGTCAGACTACAAAAGGCTTGCGATGATATATTCATCGGATGGATACATTGCTGATATACACAGAAATAATAAATTCAGAAAACAATTTGAGTTCGTCTTAAAAGTTCCACGTGTTGAACATACTACGTCGTTGAAACATTAAATCGTCGAAAAATTAAGATTTAATGTATCGATTCGAAACAGCTAGCGTTTACTTTCGACTAGAAGGAAGCGAGAAATATCTTGGCTCTTCCTACTGCCATTATTTCTAATTGTTTTTAATTGCAAGTCCGTCAGAAGATAGCTTCGTGCATAATAATGAAGCAAGAAAGAAGATTTGAAAGAAACACTTGGATATTTCTTGTTTTGATAATAATGCAAACGTACATATTTTTATTTCAATACTCTGCGCTGTTTTGAAAAAAACTTTTCAACCTTAAAAAGTAGGATAATTATCTTCCTATTCATTAGTATAAATTACAATACAGTTCAATTTATTGAATTTTGCTTCTCTATCAGCAAAATAAAGTACTAGAACTTCGTTGTTCTAATAAATCTAATACTCGATATTTTTAGTGTCTTCCTATTTATTCTTAAAAATGCCCTTCTTTACTTTCCTTCTATACAAATTCTTGCTAAATCGAGTCCGTTTGAAAGCTTGCTGCGATTGTATGAAAAATAGACTTTAATGAAAATGTTGTTCGAGAAACAAATTATATTTCGGACGTAACAAGGAAATTCTCGATGCACATTTGTCCAATGTATATCCGTTTGCTCGCACACTTCGCTTTCCTCGTAATCATTCGATTTATGATGAAACCAGTAAACATTCATCAAAGGCGAGAGAAATTCGAACGATCGATATCGCCGCGGCTTTGTCACAATTATTCGAGTGCCGGTATGTCGACGAAACGTAGGTCAGGATACAGAGAAGCGAATGCAGGTCGTTGCACCGTGACGTCGTTGTCCACGAGTAATAGACTTTTGATACGGCAAGCAAATGACACTGACGATAAATCGTCGCTCCGATATACCCGCATCGTCTGTAGACTAACGCGTTTTAAATACTTTCCATTTGTATTGGAGAGCGACGCGGTTCTGCAGGCTAAATGATGCAAACGGCCGGACACTGCGGCTCGTTGATCTTATTTACACTCCGATCGATGGACTCTGATTTAATGGCGACGAACTGTGCTGCATCGACAGCCCGTGAACGATAATCTGTAACTGCTACTCAAACCGGCCGATCGATCAAACGTCGTTAAGCCTGGTCGAACAGCGGCGACAATGAGATTCGCGAGGTCGATCAAAATCGCGGAAACTATTTCGAGCGCATCGCCTGAAACGCGCGACATCGAGTCACGGTAATCGCGTTACGTCCCGATAGAAATGTAATTTCATCCGCGATGCAACCAGGAGAAGGCTGAACGACGAGCAACGGCCGATGCGGGTGGCGGAGTCTTAACACGGCGACCTGTGATTTTACTGATCTCGCGGAGTCGAACTATAGCGCGTTAAATTACCGGTTTTCCGCCGCAGCGTTTTAATCTTTCCACGGTGTAATAAGACGATGGAAAATCTAGATTTTCAATTTCCCATTTAGGAAATGATTATTTTTTTGTCCTGAAGATATTTCTCATATTATGTACAGAAGAATGTACTAGGTTGTCGGAAAAGTTTCTTTCGTTTCGTAAGGTAGTAATAGATGAACAACAATTACTGTTTTATATTATTTTATTGAATTACATTATAATTAAAATTATTTACATTGAAAATAATGTAAAAGCGAGGTTTCATAAACGCGTTAAAAATTTAGCAACAATCTCTGGTTGGTGTTTGACTCTTGCGAGGCGTCGTGGCTCGCTTGAACAAAACCTCTGGCTATTGTTAACATCACGTAAATATCGCAGATGCTTTAGTTTTCCTTTAAAAACGCGACGACTTAGCCTCGCATAGATTTTGTAGCTTATCATAGCTCGTATCATCGCCTGACTTCGGACACACGCGGAAGATTTAGACCTTCCGCGAAGCAGCCGATAGTTGTCATCCCGGCCGATGCCCTGATAAGGTTGTCTTCGTCTAACACTGACTGCCGGCGTCATCAGGACACCGACCTCGTCAGACGATCGACAGTCGGAAGGAAATTCGTTAGCGACGAATTCTCAAAACTACGAACTTTTGCCGATGATCCTGTGCCCAGCTATAAAAGAGCGCGTCGAATCGCCCCGAAGTCTGTCAAAGTAGTTTAGAGAATCGCTACCAGCGCGCTTCGCTGGACGTGTGCTTTTTATGTGCTTTCGCGAGACGATCTCTTGTACTAAACATTATAACAATACTTGTTATAGTTAATTTTGTGACGTTCGACGTATAGTTATTTTGTGTTGCAATTTTAAATCCTCGTTCACTGCCCAATAAAATAAGCAAAACGAATGGCATCGATCTACAACTTTAAGTTGATTTGGCTTCGTGTACTAACTCATTTTCGCATTCATGTGTATAATTTTATGTACTAGACTATATTAGCCGCGTAGTAGTGACACACGTAAGTGAAAATGAGTGTATGGGAGTATGTGTGTGCACAGCATCTCGAAAAACAGATGAATGTAACTGTTTCGTTGGCAGTGTGGTACAGAAGATGGCGAGACAAAGAGAGTGTTGAGACGCATGCAAATCTATATCGACGAAGATCCTGGAAATCGTTTATTAAATAAATCTAAAACTATTTTAATATGAATTCTAAGTGTAACCTTAGTGTTCCTTTACTTTTATTTTGGCAATTAAGATCCATAATTCCCAACAATATATTTATTTATTAATCGTTTTAAAACAAAAATGCTTTATACAGTAAGATACAAGTATAATAAAAATACGATATATTTACACATAGTCTGGATTTACGTGATCTTTTCCCAACTTATCGTATTACATGAAATACTTTAAAAATTTCATTATCGCTGTAACGAGACATGACTATCGTAATTATAACATCGTCTTGTATTCTTAACAAACAGTTGGTCAATGGATTAGTTTATGCTTTGATTTGCATTTAGTGGCGCGTTTTCATAGGACGATCGTACGAAGAATTTTGAAATTTTCGAAATTATAATTTTCAGCATCGTTTTATTTAGTAACAGGATCTGTACTGTGTTATCAACATTGGAGATTCTGAACATTATTAATTAATATTATTATTACAAGTAGTACATTAAGTACATAGGGTTAATACTATCACTAACATACGATTAACGAACCATTACGATATCGTATGCTGCGATATAATTCCATTCTTGTTGTAAGCTTAATCAACTTTGCATTAGAAGTTTGTGACCTGAGCTTTGCAAATATTTCCTCTCACTTTGGAACTTCAAACTTCCTGTTCAGTCTGATTTATAATTTGTGTAATACAATTGTGTCGACGAAGAATGAAATTATAATTATTTGCCAAAGTTCCGCTAACTCAGTCTACATCAAATACCTTCGTTATTTTCATCAGCGAGCGAAAATATCCACGAAAATCATATAATTGAGAACATGACGTAATATTACGACGGTAACGATCTCTTTATAGGTGGTCAGATAACCGGGGATAAATTGTGCTTTTACAAACAAAATATCCAAACAACATAATACGACGGTAGTCAGTAAAATTGGATAGCTGCAGACAAATTCTGTTTTTCCAAGTAAAATGTTCAATTCTTTTTAACGAATTCTGAATATCAAAATAGCAAAACAAATTTACTTTATTCTGAGACAGTTAATGTTTTACATGAAAGATATAAGAAAAATGAGTTCTTACGAAGTATATTATTTATTAGAATTCGTACGACGAAATATTCCCAGCACGATGGATGCCCGGTACACTAAACAGCGATGAAAAAGTGACAAACGTTGGCGAGGAAATTTTTCCAAATCGATGGGTAGAACGTGAGCACGCAGTTCCTTGCTAGCTCAGTCTTGCTCTTAATAACCTCAGAGTCTTTCTTGCTGGGAACACTGAAAAATACCATGTATCGAGATGCGCCGACAATTCCGCCAGATACGGTGCAACGAATTTCCGCGGTGTATTCTGCAAATAAACTGAGAGACGATAAGACATGCACTGGTTCGCACATTATAACATCGTATCGATATACTGGCATACATAGCGGCTATTTCGAACGTGTTTTGTAATAAAAATAATCAGATGTACAAGTACTTGTAAGGTTTTAAGAACGATGCAACAACAATGGAAACAAGCGATTTTTATGAATTTCTTTTTATAACTAAATAGTGGTTATATAGGACTAGATATTTTTGGGATGTAAATAGCTAATCTCGAAGTACGAACGTAATTTTCTTCTACTTGAATTTTTCTTATTGTTTGTCGTATATTATACAAGTCTTCTGATCATCTTCGACAATGTAACCATTTAGCAATATAAATTTACCAAAAATTTTAAATAGAATTATCATAGGTAAATTGAGGTATACTTAATTAGTTAGAGTTAAACTAAGCACTTAATTTAAATAAACATTTAAAATAACAAACTAAATTAAGCATTGAATTTGTTATTATCAGCCCCATATCGTCAAGTTGATTTTAATATTCCTTCGTACACGTTCTTGATATTTAGTCTCTTCATACTGTTCGCGATTATACAGCGACGCTTTTCAAATTTGCCAATCAATCTTCTTAATACACGAGAAATATGCTTGTTTAAGATGGCAGGGATTCTTCATATCGTTAAATACGCGTCAGCGTCTTTCAGTTAAGCAAAGAAGGAAGCAGTTAGAATTGCAAAAACCACGTGCTTCGAGGATAACGCAAATTATCGAAGAAGAGACAACTTCGCAGTAGTTACGACGTTGTAATCAATTTCAGCTTTTACGCTTTCAGTAAAAGTGTCATTGATAATATTTGGAGTAACTTAGCATGAAAAAGCATTTTCATGAAACAGCGACAACGCTAAAAGAGACGTAGATATTGTTTTAAAGTTCGTTCATTGAACTCTGTCTTCGTTCGGTTCTTGTTCCTTTGGTACCTCTGCGGCATTTACATTTCACAGCTGTCGCACAGTTTCGTTCTTCTCGAGGCAGGGCAGATACCGAACTCGTTAAAACTTGCACAGCGTCGGATTTAAATTAGCGGTGAGAAACCAGGAAAATATCTCAAATGTTTCGCAAAGACCGATTCAAAGAATGAATAATTTACGGACAAAGTCAAACCTCCAGCAAACTTTCGATCTTCTGGCAATATCGTAAATTAATAATTGTTATCTTGATGAAATATTGCGAACTTTTTAAGTACGCAGCCTAATTTATATTTATCTTGATGAAGTATTACGAATTTTCAAAGTATATATCCTGTGGCGAATAATCGCTCGACGTACGTTTTAATTAGCGAGTAATATCGTCTACCAACTTTTCACTTCAACTCTTCCTATTTTGATTATGATTGAAATAATTAACTTCAGATTTTAATCTCTTTTGTTCGCGCCGAATTGGACTGGCTTCTGCTGAGCTGTTCGTCACGATTTTCCATGTAAATTTACACTGATTCGTTTTGAGATACCGACGTTTTCTCTGAAAAATTTTGAAATTTAAAGAGGCGCTCCAAATTCACTTCGTCTCGCAATCGTCAGAAATCGTCACAAATCTCGCAAGCAAAAAGCAAGTTGTGTTAATACGCCAATGCTCTGCGTCACATCCGATGTACTGTATATGTTACACTGTATTATACGCACGGATGCAACAAATATTAAATAAACATTTATTTAAAATGTAAATATATTATTAAAGCTTCGTTAAAAATTGCGGTAGAGTCGATATTTGTAGAGTTCTTGATGAATATACATTTTGCTCGCTTTCCCACAGTGACGAGCTTTATTTTCTACGTAACAAACATGTGCAGAAACGTCTAATTTGAAAGACTTTCTCCATAGATAATCTTGTCTTGAGATTGTCAAAACATAATTATAAAGCCCTCGCCTTATTTTTTTTAGATTGAACGTCTCCGCCAAAATTGAACATCTTATTTTTGGTCTCACTGAGAAATGATCAACGCACAATTCGGTTTTATGGGAAAATAATCTTTTTCCAATTATTTTTTTCGAATGACTACGATGTCACCGTTATTTTTTCGTTATGCTTCATCTTATTTTAGACAATTCGAAGTAAAAATGCACATGGATCGAACAGATAAATGATATCAATGGATCTGGCCAAAAAGAATTGGTAAATAGAAATGGTAAATACATTTGATTATGAACTCAATCATCGCAGTTTTAATTTATGTGGTCTTTCGTGTAGAATAAGCCAATAGATAACGTTTAAGTTCTTCGACAGTTTTCCAGGAGATTGCCAACGAATCCGAGTAATATGATAATTTATGGCAACAGAAGGCAATTTATGCTAAGACATTTGGAAACTTGCACTTAAGCAGCCGCACCTGAACAATTTCTGCGAAAACGGCTGATGCGTTCGCAGACAAAATCATATCGGCGTATACATGTGTATTTCTGTAATCTGTGTGAAACATTTTCCTTGCTTTTTGACATATATTCCAAATCATCCTGTGTATTCTATATAGTTTAATAATTCATTTTCATCCACATCAATGTGTAATTTTACCTTTCAATGAAAAGATTCATAAATAATGTAGAACATAATCGAGCGAGAAAGAAAAATAAGAAAATTAGTATTTAGATCTAAACATACTCTAACGATACTTAATACAATGAATTAAAAAGTCATTTTTTTACGTTTGTTACAGAACTTGAAGAATCAGATCATGACGACGAATCTGTGGGTCGAACAGGTGAGTGATATTAATTCATCTCCTTAGAAAGAATGACGACAGCTAGATTAAACACTGTCGGCTTAATCTGTCCTTAGAAAGATTACTCGTCGTGATATAATTCATCTGCGCAGCGATTTAATTACTAAAATTAATTACCGCTATATGTTCGTGACTCGTTTTCACAGTTTTAAACGCTTTGAATATATGGGACAGTTCAGAAAAGTATTCGAATATTTGACGCAGGAAATTTTTATGAATATATTACGTGTGCTATACGAAACTTCTTGAAATTTTATTAACACTGTGATGAGACACGATTATCATCGTCATATTGGTAAAATTTTACCAATCAGAATATACATATATACATAGATATAAGTTACAAGTTACAATACATTTATCGCAAACATACATCCAACGAAAAATTAATACACAGTTCTAATAGTCGTCTTAAACATGAAAATAGTGCTAAAAAGTGATCTCATTAAGTATTCTGATATATAGTAAACAATTGATCGTGCAAATATTTTCCTGATCCCTTCGAGATGTATGTTTCCAATAAATATCTTGTAATTTCTATATATACACTTCCAGATTCGTTTCAGATTTTACTACTATAATCATGATAGTGGTATCTTGTCACAGTGTTAATGAAGTTTCAAAATGACATATTTATGCTTCTTCGGGTTCCAGTTGTTTCTGTATTAGTACGTTATACTTTGTTCTGAAATTTCGTGATTTTCCGGCCAGATTTGAAGAAGTGGAACGTTCTAAAAATCGATATTATAGTCAATATTTAAGATTCTTATGATTGCATCGACAATGTACAGGATGTAAGAGAACGTGTGGCGTCCATTTCGGAAGCTGATTGTACACGTAAAAACAATAAAAATAGACTCGTATGAACATATGTTCTATCTGTGTTCGTCCATGAGACACGAATTTTCTGCTCTATTTTGTGTTATCTGTTTAATTGCTAATTATTGCCAATATTTAAGGTTCTCAACGTCGTATCGATAATATACAGGCTGCAACAGAACCTGTTAAAACAATAAAAATGAGCTCATACAAATATATGTTCTATCTGTCTTCGTTCATGAGACACAACGAATTTTTTGTTTTGATTCTGTGTTATCTAATTACTATCATAGAAGATGCTCAGAAAGACTATTCTGTATTTCAAAGCAAACCAGTAAACGTCTTGTCACGGATCCGGTTACGCTCTGAACGCTTGCTTGTGTTTCCCAAATTTGTCAGAAAGCTTGTGCTATTCTGAAGCTTAGTATTTCAACTTAATATTTTCACTGGGTTTGTTCTGCTTACAAAATTCGTTATATCTCACGAACGAAGACACATAGATACATTTACATCAACTTTTTTTCATCCTTTTTACGAATACAATCAGTTCCCGAAGTGGGTCTCACGTGTTCTGTTACATCCTGTATATCGGTCGTTTAAAATCTAGAGACTCACATAATATCGAGAAGTTTAAATATTGACAACAATATCGATGCTCTGAACGCCTCTTAACAAAAATACGACTGCAACGCGAAGAACCGTAGAAATACGTAAAATTTCGAAATATTGTAAAATCTTTCGTATAATACGCATAACTTATCCGCAATAAGTTTCCACGTGCGTCCAAACAGTTTTGCCAACCACTGTATCATGTCTCCATGGCAAACGAATTTGAGCATCGCGGTAACGTCGCTAATGAACGATTACTTAAAATTGGAAATTATGGGAGAAGTTTGAAGGAAAACAGGCGGACCAGCCGAATAGGCTGAAGGCGGCGCGGCGTAATTCGTGCGTGGGAAGTAACAGGCTTAGCTATTTCGAGTCATCGCCAGCACAGTAACTGCAAATTGCTTCGCCAAGTAATATGTACTTGTGTAACTACACAGCGTTGCGCGTCGTTTCTTTTGCTAGAAAGAATCAAGCTAAAGAGGGACGAGAGGCAAGACAGTAAGGTGCAGCAGCAAATGTAATTGAAGAATAATTAAGCGAGACCAATTAACATCCTTATCCTCGTTCCGCGAGCAACTTGAAAAACGTCTTCAAAGATAAATCCCGCTAAATACGTTAGACGTATACATGCAATTTACGGCCGTAAATCTACGAACGTAGCTCGTTCTTAACAGTGAATTTACTTTCTTGGTCAAGGATTTATGTATCCTTTAATGGATGTTGCTGCGAATAATTACCGAGATAAATAGTTCAGTGTGTGTGATGCTTGTTTCTCTTGGATCAGGAGATTGAACAGGAAGATGGCAGGAGAAACATGAGAGTACATGTACATACAGTTACTGAAATTTCCATCAAGCCACTGTATGTTTTATAGTAAAATCTTATAAATATCCTATTTTAATGACAAGTCTGTGTTTGATACCGTTTTGGAAAAAATAGAAAAGAAACATATATGTAGGAATGGTTTTAATACCATTCACAGAAAGAATTGGGGATGATAATTTTATTTATCAGCACGATAACGCTCCGATTTATACGTCAAAACGTACAAAACGATGGTTACATGAAAAGGAACATCAAGGATTTAATATGGCCAGCTTGTTCCTCAGATTAGAATCCCATAGAAAATCTTTGGGGAATAATTGCAAGAAAATTTCATGCCCGTTGCAGGCAATATAATTCCATTGGTGAATTATCAAACGTGAACTATCGATTGAAAAACATTACAAAATTTGTACAAACTATCAATATGGAAACAGCGAAGTATTATTGTCAATTTTCATTTTATTTATTTAAAGAGCGCGTTGGTTTTATTGAAATCTTGCATTTCGTCTTCTGTTAAATTATATTTTTACGTTATATTTATATTTGTTACATCTTTTAATGACATTTTCGATTACATTAATTATATTTTTTATATCTTTTAGAAGAAATGCTACTTCTATTGTCACAACCAAAGCACGTGTTTCTTTTCTAATTTTCCCAAAATGCTATCATACACAAACTTTTCGTTAGAATAGAATGATTAAGATTTTACCAAGGAACACAGTGGCCTTATGGAAATTTGGGCCACTGTAATGATAATAAAGTTGTTCGAGAAGTTTTTACAAATTTTCTGAGTGTCCCATATTCGATACTACATATTTTTCTACCTTGTCGTATTTCATATTTTTTTTTTTTTTTTACATTTTTTATCATGAATTCAAGATAACGCTTAAACTTTTGTATAAATTTAAACTAGCACTATTTTAACATAACGTTTATTTTAACACACAACTATCGATTTTCTCTTATTCTAGCGCTGGTTTTATTACAAAAGAGTATGTTTCTTTTTACTGGAAAGTTTTTAAAATCTGGTGTTCGATATCAAATGTAGCTATCCTATATCCGTGTCGATTTTCTGACTTCGCTGTCATTTTGTGGCGAACAAATACCGCTCAAAAACGTACAATAAAAATTTGAATGCATTTATAGGAAATTTGAAAGTACAGAATTGCACGAAACGCACATATTGTTCAAAGTATAGTGCTTCCTACAATACTTGCTAGGTAAAACAATTTTCCACCAAGGTTCCACTGTTTTAATTATATTCTCAAAAATAGGAATTTGCATAAAAATCCGCAGTCTACTAGCACGATACTTATATCCATGGTTGGTGTGTGTGATTATTTTGTCTTGATGATATTTGCACGCGTGTGCTGATTAACAAACTACTCGAAGGACCAGTCTCGTGATGAGATGCAAGGAAATAGATTGAGAAACTTATCGTAGAATCCTTTCCCTTTAACTTCTTATTTCTTCCTACTTTAACGAGAACTTTTGCTCTTCGTTGGTGTATTAATTAAACTGCTTATCTGTCAAATTAATTAACTTCACAAACCAAGAAGCAAGGAAAATTGATGTAATTATAAAAGATGAGCTTGACACTAAGATCTGAAAAATTTCAAAAATTGCAATTGACCACTTTGGCCTGTGAACGACTCAATAGTCAATTACACGTTGATTCATCAATTTTTATAAATCAATCGACACTCCACCAATAATATACATATACTTTTACTTGTTTTCTTCTCTCTACAATTCTGTTTATATTTCGAGACAATTTTTATGTTATGGAAGATGTCCATGAAAGATCGTCCACGAAATTTTAAATATTTCTTTATTCAAGTCTTTTTCACGCTATTTTAAATACGTAGTTCTGTTTAATTGCTTAATTAATAGGTCTCGTAGGAGTAAGTTAAAGATCTCGAAACTACGAGATTTATAGCATCAATCGGTTTATTAAACGTACGTTTATGGGCTGAAAAATTTCTCGAGAAAGTTAAATTACGCCTCTACGTCCGAGAAGAATTAGCGCTTATATCAATCTCATAATTAATTAAAGAGCGTTGTGAGCAAAGATTAAAACAGGCTAGGAAAACAGATAAATACTGTAGTATCGTGGACGAGGAGCCTGGGGGTGTCGTGCGAATTATAAACAAGTGGTTGCTGAGCATGTGTGTGGTGGGGCTAAGACAAAAGACAAGGGGTTGCTATGGGACATAAACGAATTAACGACAGTATGAGTTGAGAAGCCAGAGAGTGCGGATTGCGTTGTCAAGATAGTGTTGTTAGCGTTGTTGAGAGAGGGTTGAATCTATGGTGACGATAGTTGTTAATTAATTATCTATTTGTCTTAATTATAATACGTTGTTGCGATTAGTTCATGTTAAATAACCATCGTTTTCTGTTTAATTAACATCTGTTTAATCCATTTATTATTAATAAACTAATTATATTGATTTACGATACTACAATACTGAGCTCAAGGTTCATTTTTCTTCCCGTTGCTTTTCATCTCGCATGCTGAGAATAAAGTTTATAAAGCAAATTCTATAGCGAGAAAAGTCTTTCTTTCTAAACTAAAAGTTTTTAGTTTCATCATCGGCTAGTAATACTTTTGTTTGTAGTAAAATATAGTGAAAGTTACGTTTTTAATAGAAATCGCGAGGAAAGTTACTGCACCATCTATTCTGAAAATTCGTTTTACAATGGAAAATAACATTTTTAGAAGAGACAGAATTAATCTTTCATTATTTGTAGGAGATAGAGAGCATCGATAATATATTTCTATCGGCAAACGAGCTTTCCTCTTTCCTATTCACCACATTGATAAACTGTTTCAGAGTTTCTGCATCGAAGAACCGACCTCTTGCGCTCATTACAGATGCGAACTCTGTTTTCCCCGCGTTGCCTTGCTCCTTCTCTTCTGCTTTCATATTATTCTTCCACTTTCTCTTCTCCTTATTTTGTCCTTTATCTTGTATGCCTCTCTGCTATTCATTCTCTCTACAAATCGTACCTCATTTATTTTCACACCTTTCTTTTCTATTTCTTAATTTATTTTACACACTCTTTTATACAGAGTGTTTCGCCTAGTTTCATCGCTCAAAATGTCTACTATAATTACAGTCTTATAAACATGTTCCTCGTTTTCCCTTTTTTAATCTATTTCGTACACTCCTTTATACTGGAATTCTTAGTTTCGCTTAGTTTCGTCATGCAAAATGTCTCTGTTATCATTGCAGTCTCATACGAATTTTCTATACTACTTAAAAGGATTAATAAGATGAAAAAATCAAGATTATTCTCTTAAATGGAATGGCTATATTTTATTTATCTGTAGGTCGTAACCACTTCGAAAACGTATTGCACGACTCACCACATCGTACGTATGAGTCTTTTAATCCTCCAGTTCTCAAAATTCAAATTATCATGCAATATTGGAAACTTTGTCCATTTTTTTCTATTTATATTTCTGTCGACACAAATTAAATTTCAAGAGTTTATTTCGAAATGTATGTGAAGTATATTATTCTTTTCTTACCTTTGCTAAAAATTAAGCCTTTTTGTGCTACTACACCAAATTCGAAGACACAAGACGCAACATTAAAGATACTTGACACTATACGATCACTTCTAACCAATAGAACACAGTGTAAAGATCTGTAAGCTTCCTAAAACGAACAGACCTTTTGCATCTTCTATAGTTGCATATACCAACTTGCTAGTTAACTAATAGCTAACTAATTACTTACTAAATACCAGTACTAAGCTTTTTACTTACAAGCTTTTTAGCATCTATTATTATTTTATTACATTTCTATATTCCATTTATTACTGTATTTATTACATTCTATTGTAACTATTATTTAATATCTATGTATCTATAAAATACACATGTCTGACCAGGGGATGTAATAAATGTAATAAAAAATAAATAAAAAAAATCGTTAATTTTATTCAATGTACAATAGGATTATACTTAGAGGTTGTGGATAAAGGCAAGCCAGGAACGATTTATCTGTAAAAGGAAAACATGGCCAGGAAGCAGTGCAAGAACAGAACATTTGAATTACGAGAAGAAGCTTCAGCATTCTTATAAATTTCGAAATCTTTGCAAGCAACTAAGAGAAATGAAAAGCTTCAGGAAATTGTGTCAGAAACACTTTCACATTATAGTTGATATATCTATAGTTATAGAGAATAGTTGCACACGATTCTCAGATTAGTTTCAGAACAATTTCACGTGATCCAGTAATATCTATGCCAATGCGAGCCGAATCTTACATCGATGTAAAGTTTCGCTATGCTATTTGCCATAGGAAATTGCACGAAAATAGTTTTATCTGTCGCATGATATTCCATCTATGTGTCGTAGATCCGTTTCGTTGTAATAATTCGTCACGTTTTATTGAAATTACAATTCATCTGATTTTCTGATAAAGCCGTTTCCACGAGGGATGATTCGTAGAGGGCTCGTACAGTTTCCACAAGTTGTGAAAAAGCAGATTATCAGAGTAGAATTATGGCAACGTTAGTGGATATAAATAGGCTACTATCTTCTATAGCAATGCAACGATGTCTCAACGATATTCAAAATGTATTCGAATTAACGTCGAGCTATTTGATCATTTCTGTTGATTTTTTTACTGTAATTAAAGTATTGGAAAAAAAATGTGGATAAGGGAGGGGAATTTTTACAAGAGCAGAAGATTAAACAGAATGTTAATTCACATCGGACTCCGAAAGCTCTTACTACTGTAAGTCATTGAGTTCGTTTCACGAGTTACTTTAATGTAGCTGCTACTTTATTTAAATGAGTTAAATGTAGCGTTTAATTTAAAAGGACGAGACAAGTTGACTTTTATATCTTATTAATTCTTGCCAGTAAGATAAAGGTAGTTTCATAAGAAACCTTTTTATAAAATTGCACAAGTTGTACAATTTGTGTAAGAAACTTTCCTATAAAATGTTAATGGTAGCAGACATGTTTTAAGCGATAACGATGGATGAAACGTTATAACTTTTGAACTAATCAATTATTAATTATCATACAATTGCACAGTTTATATACACAATATGTGCTTTTTCACTGGAAACGTTCAAATGTCTGAAAAACGTTGTACGATATCAACGAAGACATACTGTTTCCCGGACAGTTCAGCAGATGGTGCGAAAGACACAAGTTTGTAGCGTTTTGAAAACGTTTGACTGTCAAGAATATGGAAGAATATGTAATATGAAATGGCGGTATAAAAAATAAAAATTTTGATGTCACCCTTGCAGGACGTTTCAAGGTCGTCACAAGGTAAACTATGCAAAGCAAAACTATGCAAAACAGAATATTCCCCGCGATACCGTACAACTTTTATCTCAGACATTTCTTCGTATCATTCGTGTTTCTTCGGATATTTCAACGTTTCCGGTTAAATAGGACATACCTATATACAGGGTGTTTCGTTTCTACCTCGCCAAATGGCCAGCAAATTGTACGTTTGGACGTAAGGAAAGATGCTATATAAATAGTGGATCGTGAATGCTCCATTACAAAGTTACAACAAAAATACCATAATTGTAAATGAATGCACTCTCGTTCCATGGATTTTTCATGTTTACAAAAAATATCATCCGTTCTTGCAAACAAAAAGTCAACGTCGTTGATAGATTCAGTCTATTGCCATCAGGATTTCATCGTGATTTTCTTTAACTTCACCGAATGCAGTGTCGATCATCTGTATCAATTCCCGAGACGAATTAATTTCTGCCTGACACATTTCAATCTTTTCCACAAGTAGAAATCGCTCCATTAAATCGGTCGAAAATTCAAAAGATAGAAATTAGTCGATACATTTATCGCGATATCTTTCCTATATCTTCGTAACTGAGCATTAATCATAAGAATATGCTGACACCGTTTGACCGGATACAACTGAAACACCCTGTATATGTACTGGTTGCTTTTGTCCGCGTTGAAATTTTAATATTTTTCCATTTACTAGGCGTTGGTTTTTCCTTTCTTTCGTTTCTTTACGTTTACGTACTTTCTCTGTCTGTCTTCGTCTCCCGTATCTGGAGGCGATACAAATTTAATCGTTGCCGCGTTCTCGTTTGTACTGCACAAATTGTACCGACACGTTTTCCACGACGTCTCTCCCTTCTCTCGGTAATTTTTCACGGTGACAGCTCGGTTCGTCACTGCTTGACGATTCATAACCGTATTGTACCATATGGCGAACACTTGTTTGGTCGGCCGTGACGTTCGATAAAGACGGGATTTGAAATCGAGAACAGGAGCAACGGAGAAACAGAGAGAGTGTGTGGCAGCGACGTTTCAGATCGTTACACTGACAAGAGTCACATCCGTTTCTCTGTGTACTTATGCGTGTACGTGCGCTGCCAGGTATTCTGCACGCGTCTCCCAGCGACACGCCATCCTTCAACGTCGAAACCACCCTCTTTAGCTTCCGACTAACCCTCCGAACCGACCGTTTGCGACAACCCACCAGGTACTGCGTACAACCGGTTTGCCTTCGGCTAGCGCTCGCTTGCGACGACTATACACGCGTGCCACGTGTAACTGAGGGTAATGACGAGACTTGTCCGTGTTGTACCGTTTCGAACCGACCTGTTCGTTTCGCGAACCTCGTTCTCCTTTCGTTGCCGACGACTTTGTTCCGGACCAAATGCTCCTGTACAGTTGAAAAATCGCCGTTGCACGTAAGCACTGAGAGACAGCAGTGGCGTCGAGCGATGAGGTACCGGTCTTTGTGCCATTTTCTAGCATCTGGTTTTTGTAAAACCGATAAATTATCGCTTGGAAGCTAATCTAGAGGAAAATAGCTGGTCGAAACGAGGTTCTTTTAAAAGTAGCCTGAGGATGTTCATGCTGATTTGTGTCTTCTTAGACACAAGTAAAGGAAAGCAGCTCGAGCAGAGCTTGCATATTTTTGCATGTTAGGTGCACAGCGTGTATTGTTGCAACTTTGAATTTCCTACAAATAGGAAATATGTTGTATAAGCATATTTTGACTAGAAAGTTTTTGTTATTAAATGAAATATCTGATAGTTTCCATGAATTAGTGAAAAGTTACGTAAAAGGAGCATGTAAATTATTTTTATCGTCATTGAAGATAATTGAAAAAGTAATCAGGAAATGTTGATTTGAAAATGTAAATTCGCTAATAATAAAAACAAGTTCTTCCTAAATTGTTTTGCAAAATATTTTAACATCATTTGCATTTTTGTGAACCATCGATGCTTGTTTTTATAATGTAAAATTATCGTCAGCATTAAGACGAGTTCAACCACAACATAATGATTTTGAAGTAATCCTAAACGGTGGAACATGAATGTTTAAGTACAGATATAGATTCGTGTGTTATGTTCTTGTATTTTGACTAAATATACAAGTGGCAAAAAAAGATGTTATGTAAAAATACAGTTTGTAGGAAATGAAAATGTGAAAGCTTTTTATTTTTTATATACATATGTATGTATGTGTAAGTAATAAGAGACGAACGACGTACATAACTAATTCTTGTATTGTGAAATTGGTCGGCTGGTGTGTAAAGTTAAATTTATAAAATTTTAAAAAGCAATTTTTAATTAGGAATGGATTCAATTAAAACACAACTTTTAGTTTAATTCTAAGATATCGATTTTTTGTTGAAAATAAATTCAATTGAGACTTGTACTTTTGAATTTTGTAAGTTTAGCCTTCTTTTTCGTGTATACGTATAACGTGGGAGTGTCTAATATGCGTAGTTAGTGTATGCAACGTACATGTTGACATTACACATCCACACAGACTAAACGTGCCAAACACATACATACACGCAATTTAAATGCAACAGTGCAAACCCTCTGTAATTATTTTGCCGGAAATTATTCTAACGCTTTTTATTTTAAAAGGGCGATAGAACGACTGTAAAAAAGGAATTTTTAAGGTAACGTTGTAATAGACAGGTGCCAATTTTCGAATTCATCGTGATTTTAATTTAACACATTTATTCAACGCCATAGAACCAGTTAATTCTTTGCACTCCATTTTTTTAATGTAAAAGTACGTTGCGGAAAAAGAGACCTTTGCGAGTCAAACTAAAGGCTTTTCCTACCAAAATGACTCCAGACTGCATGATTATTTTTCACAAAATTATAACGTTGCCTAATGGTTCAAAGAGCGACAATTTTTGGCGAAAATTTAAATGATCGACGTTTGTATTTTTATCTAAAGTGTACAGTTTAGAAAAAAGGAAAACATCTTTCATACTGTTTCTCTGAAAGTCTATCTACATAAAGAAACTTGGATTTATTTATATTACACAAACATATAGCCATTTAATTACTAAATACTTTTTCAAAAAATCAAATGAGTTTCTCCGATAATTACTTGACAATAGTAACGAAGTATTAGCATTAAAAATATCTAAGAACTCACAACTTTAAATTTATTAATAGCTTTAGATATTACATCGTAATAAGAACGAAATTAAAGTAATATTAGCTATTCTTAATTTGTACGATGAAGTAATGGTATTTCTAATCTACTAACAAAACTTTCTCGCAGCATTACACATTTGTATGGCTGGATTAACGTGTACAAGGTTTGGGAGCAGAATAGCGAAGTACCAAAGCTTTCGATGTATAATGCAGGTTAAATTGGTAGATAGGTTAAAGACCTTGGTTCTTCAAAATGTTCATCGATCCGAGCAGAATAACTTAAGTTCCAAAGTGATGAAAGCACTCTTGTATTCAATGGTGAGTATGATTATATTGAATATGTAACACTTTGAACACGAACGATTGATCTGATAGACGGATCCAATTTTCAACTATACAAAGGAAATATACATTAAAAGGTAGAAGATAAAATATTCGTCTGAAAACGACTTTTATGTCATTTTTAAAAGGGACGTTATTTCAACAATTTGATTATTTGAACATCACTCAGTGTTTTTATAATCTTTGTTTTCTTTTAATTTATTTTACTTTTTAGTTTATATTAATGTAAATGTTACTGCAAAACATCCAAGAAGGAATAAATAAATGTATAAATAGAAATGAATAGACTATGTTTGGTAAAATAAGATAGAAATTAAAAATAGATTTTACCGTAACACTTTCAAGTTTGGAAATTTTTTAAGGTGGGAAAACGTAATGAAACTAACGAGAAGATTGGTGTGTTTCTTAGAATTTTCATCTGCAAAGACAAACTAATGATCAAATTTATTCTAATTTGGTCAAATGTCAAATTTCTAAGTATATGAGTTGCGATGTTTTTAACGCTTTTCTGAGTCTGAAAAGAAATTAAAGGGCTTTAAAGCGTTTGAACCTCTAGAACTGAATGAAGAAGTTAATTTTTCGTAAAAGAATATGTAAAAATTTATAATGTTAAGAGTGGTAAAATATCCGATCTATATTATGCACAAAATATAGTAACCGATTAAATACTTTTGCTTTTAATAGCGAGTCCTCGAAATTATTAGGAATATTTCATAAAAGTTTGAAATGGCAAAGTAATAATGTGCATTGTCTTACGAAAAAAGTTTGTTCGAGTTAACATTATTATACCGTGGACAATGAAACTTTTATTACTCAAGATGGTAATTCAGATGGCCATTTTAAAAGCTTTTCTTTAACTATTTCAATTTCATTTCAATCCGCTGAAAAATCGAGTCTATTTCTAACCATGAAACGGAAGTGGTGACAAATTCACTTCTCATTGCCCGCGCTGAAAGTCGATAAAACGACAATAGGATCCCGCTGTTATCTTGTTTGGTAGAAAATTGTCAATTACGCGCTTTTGCCTATTTAATTTGCGCGATTCTTCTTTGCTTCTAGTACGCACGGCGTAGAAATGTCGGTTTTGCGGTTTTATCCTATAAAAGGTTAATTAAAGTCTTTTAATTAATTTGAAATGTTTAATTAATCTTGGTACACCCTTTGTGATATGATGCTAAGGAAATAGAATTTATAAATAATCCTTTTCTACATGTATAGAGTAAATTCAATGTTCTTTGAATGCAAAATGGATAAATTTTTAACGAATTGTTCATTAACGTCCATTTTCACGCATTTAAGTTTAATTTAGCGAATAATTTTTTAGTAACGAGTCTAAAATTTTGGTTAGAACTTAATAAAAAAATAATTTATTCCTCTCTAATAATTCATTTCATAGTAATAATGTTGTAATAACGAAAAATTACATCATGAAGATTTTGTGAACTAGAATATGAAAATTACAATTATACGAATAATTGTTATAAAAATTAGGACCATATCTATTACTACTTTGAGCAAAAAAAAAAAAAAGAATAGGAGCAGGAAAAGTTGCTACAATATTAATGGACAAAGTTTTATTACATTTTCATATTAAAATTTTTATTTTCTATTCATTTTAACAAGTAACTTGCTGGTCGTTTTATTGTATGTATTTAATCTGATACATTTATAAAATTTTTCATTAGCAATTTTTAAGTATTAAACAGTTTGCAGTAGAAGAAACTAGATATAGTATCGATGTATATTTTATTAAAGTAATTTAATTCACATTTATTATAAATTAGAACTTGAACAAGTTTGTTCTCTTTAGAATATAAGCTAGAAATTTTATTTTTAATGAATTCGTTAATAACGAGAAGATTTTGTTTTAATTAACATCGTTTCATTTTAGAAACGAGCGAACTCTCGCTAAAATAAAGAGGCCGAAGGACAATAATTCCTCGTGTTTAGGGGCGTGATTTTCGAGATACCTTAATATCTCGTTATAAAAGCACAAACATTTCATTAAAGCACTTTGCTGTGACTTTCTTCGTAAAACTCGCCCTCTCGTGGACCGTGTCTAAAACTGTCACATTTAAATCGCCGACACAGATTTCACCACATTGTTTTTACCGACAGCCATTCATCGACACCAGACTTAATCCATGTACATCAGACTTGAGCTATTTACACCAAACTTGATCTATATACTCTAGACATAATCTATATACACCAAACTTTATCTGTCTACATCAGACTTGGTCTACACTAAACTTCATTTACACCAAACTTGATCTATGTACATCTGACTTGATCTACGTTAGACCTGATTTAGACTTGGTCTGTACCATACTTGATTTACCCCATACTTAATCTACACTGGACTTGATCTACACTAAACTTGATTTACCCCATACTTAATCTACACTGGACTTGATCTACACTAAACTTGATTTACCCCATATTTAATCTACCCCAGACTTAATCTATCTGCACTATACTTGATCTTTCTGCATTATACTTGATTTACCCCATACTTAATCTACACTAGACTTGATCTACACTAGACTTGATCTACATTGGACTTGATCTACACTAGACTTGATCTACACTAGACTTAATCTACACTAGACTTGATCTATACTAGACTTAATCTACACTAGACTTGATCTACATTGGACTTGATCTACACTAGACTTGATTTACCCCATACTTAATCTACACTGGACTTGATCTACACTAGACTTGATGTACATTGCATCTACATTATATTTGATCTTTCTGCACCATAGATGTACTCGAGATTTAATCTAGGTTGAGAAAGTTAGGACGCAGGCTGATATAACGCTAAACCAAACTCGTAGTTTGCTCGAATTTGCTAGAAACAATTGGTTAAACTCTGTGTCGATCCTTCAATCGATCATACTTGCTGTCGGTTAAGAGACGATTTACATCAAAGCCTCGTCAAAACTACGGTCAATTCACGATCAATCGAAATGTTCAATCAAAATTTTAGCAAGGCATTCACACTAACCGATCAGGTACAATGAAACCCCGTTGAAATCCCTTTTCATTCTTATTCGTTCACTTTATATCGATCCACAATTTGTCAGATGTATCACAATGCTTTTTGTGACTGAAATCATATAATTCGCTGCAATTGCGTACAGATTCAATTAAACTCTCGTCCTCCTTGCTCTTTTTCGACTGTTGATTGCGGTTTTGATCGCTAGGAAACCGACGCCACGGTTAAGAAATTCTCATTTAACTTGACCAAGCCATCTGCTGTGAATGCTTTCATCGGATTACGTGTAAGCGATTTTCACCCTACTTCTCTCACCATACTATGATCGCTACTGTAAATCAAACTTTAACCAACGACAGTCTTAATCGATAGCGATAATAATCGAGAGGAAAATACATGCATATTCTGTACGCGGACAAAACAGAGAATGCAGTCTCGTGTAATCCTCTAAATCAAAGTTATACTCTGCTCGAGCTTGATGCAACCAATTGCTTAAATTCTGTGTAGGGCATTGTTGTTGTTGGTTAATACTTTGATATTGTCGTCGATTAAAGCTGTTGTCGGTCAAAGTTATAATCGTCGATCAAGTCTGATATCTGTGAATTGTTCTCGGTAAAAACAGCGTCGGTGAAATGTACATCAATGATTTCAATGGAACTGTATACAGGCGTACGAATTAATCTTGCTACGAGTTTTAATTACATTCAATTCCACCGACATCTCCAGCACCAGCTGTGAGGACCATCGGAAATCTCTCTGACATGCTTCTTCAAGTACGTAGATGTATCTGCGGTCGACAGGTGGTGGAATCGATAGCTCGTAGAGGCTTCTGCCGTGGAGATTCACAATCACATATCGATGACGGCGTCCCTTTTAGCGACCAGTCAATACATCGGAAATAAATTGATAACAATAGTAGCACACCGGTGGCCTTTCTATCTATGGACACGTCTCAACTCTCTTTCTGCTTTATATCTCTGCTTCCTTTTTCACTAGTATCGGTTACTTGCCTCTTTGTTCATCCGTCCGCCTGCTCACCTTTCTCTTTCTCCGCTCTGCTCTCAAACTGCACTCCCTTTCCCCCTTTGAACTTGGCCATCGTCCTGAATCTCTCGCTTCGATTCTTGCTTTCTCAACCGTCTTGCCTCTCACACTCTCGTCATTCGCCATTCGATTTTCTCAATCTATATCGAGGAACAATGGGAATTGTGTCGTGTCGAAGTCCCCTGATAACTGTCGCTCTTTTTATTGCTGCGAAAATGCAGACTGTAGTTTAATCTTACTACAGTTCTCCAACTTTTATATCTCAATCTCGTTCTTGTTTTAACGAACAAGGGAATTTTTAATGCTTTAGGGAAAATATTGGTATCGAATTGAAGAGAGAAATCGCGCGTACTCACGCAGTTTCTTTCATATCTTTTGCAATTCTCAAAATTTCTTGTCCATGAAAAGGACAGACCAGAGGAAGGTTAATGCCACTGTAAGTTCGTTTGCATTTTCTAAAACAGGCTTTTCTGCTTTATCATCCTTTGCAAATCGATTCAACGACTTATTTATCTTACTAGGTCCGAAACTTTTGTGCTTTTATCAAGAAATTCGGTACATGTGTAATTAATATAATGTAACATAATAATAATAATAACAATAACAATAATATAATTTCAATCAATTGAAACATCTTAAATCCGAACGAAACTGTACTAATTTTTGCTACATCATGATTGCTATATTTCACGTACACACTAATAGATAATTCTTTTAATAGAAACTCATTTCTCTTGTTTCGTCGTCGTTGAATAATACAATTATAAACAATATTTGTCATGTAAGTGTTCACTGCAGCTAATGTAATTACAGTTCTATGATAAAAATAGGATTATTACACAATCTAACATTATCGAATAGTATTTATGGGAAAAAGCTCGCGTGATAATTTCTAATTTCGTAATCTCCAAAATTAATAGATTTTAGTAAGGCACGAACAATGTTCTAATTATTTTGTTCTGGAAACCGTTAGTTAGAGCATTGAACCTTGAAATTTGGTAAGAGATATCATGTGCCAACAATCGCTTCATTACCATACATGCCTATTTCTAAACCACAATACGCTTCATTGGGCGCAATACATTGCCACGTTGCAAATACCTCGTTCACGTTCATGGCGATAATTTTATAATTATTGGTTTCTGAATCAGCGATTCGACAACATATGCGATTTATATGACAGCATTGTTAGGAATGGCAAATCATTGTAATAGAAATTATTATTTATTTGTAGAATTATACATCTACGTAAAACGTATTCGACAGAAAGAAATCATTTATATGAGAAGTTTTCGCGAGAAGTTATATATACTGACGTATGTATATCATCGAGTGTTTTAACAAAGCCTTGCAGCAGTTCCATCTCTGTCCATTTTTCTTCAAAATATATTTTCAGATTGCGGTCGAACGTCAGTTGCAATGGCAATCTCTGACGTACTATATCGACAGCATTTTATTTATTTCACTTTCCTTACAGACAAAATGTATTGTATTCGTTCGCCTTGTGTTCGCCATGAAAAATAACTACGATTAACTTATTCAACCCTCGATGTATTTTTACAAGATTTAATTAATTAATTAACGAATGAAAAATATATCTATTTTAGGTAAAACTAGGCTGAAATTTTAACAAATTGTTTTCCCCATACAACCACTTGAGTAAATATATAAATATGAAATATCAGAATCATCTTTTATAAGACACAAAATATACAGAGCATAATATATATTCAAACAGAAATATTTATTAATAATTGATAAAAAAATAGTCTTTTTCAAATGCTAAAAAAAATTCTGGAATCGTTAAGAAAATAAAAGCTAAAGAAAAGATACGTATAGTAGTGTATTTATTTGTAATAAGGATTAACGTTTAATGTTTGGTATTACTTTACTGTGGGAAATGTACTTGTCAAAATTCCAACTATGTTTGAATAAAAGATAAATTCGTCCCTGACTTTTATCTCTGATAACCTACTTACACGCAGTTGGCAATAAATTTGGCTAGAGCGCATGCAAAATTTACCAACACGTTATTTTATCGATCTCTTCACACCTCGCCTACATTTACAGGTTTCCAAGAACGCCTTTAGAGAAAAAATTGACGAGCTCGTGCGTTTTTATGGGTTGACTGTAAAAAATCTCGTTTCGGGATATGAAATTGGTGTTTTATAATTCACAGAGTGAAATTTTCGATTTAGCTATCTTTGCATGATTCAAAGCAGTTTTATTTCAATAAATATTTTTTAAATCTTGATTTAATAGACAATTTTTTTGGTTTTAAATTATCTGACGCTGTTTTTTATCTCAAATATATTTTGGTAATAGAATAGTAAAGTTTTCAATAGAAAATTACACAATTATTATACAGGCTGGTTCACCTTAATGTTTCAGATCGTGTCGAAGATAAAAGATTATGTTTGGGGAAAAAATATCGAAGGAAAAGATAAACGTTCTGTATTTGTACTATTACATTTTTCTAGGCTGGTTTTCTAGTAGTTGTGCATTTAAAAATAATTAAATCGTGATTTCGTTGATTGCTACGAATTTTCTTTCCAACCCGTAAAATTCTATCGATAGGAACGTTACTGAATTATCAAATTTATTAAATCTTGTGTAACTTAATCGCACCGACATAATTTTTAACAAGTATACACAAAATAACTCTTGAAACAAATATTTATCTAGAAAAATAAGACTCATTCAACATGTTGAATTATAACAGTTTATACGTAGGTCTGTAATTCAAGGAAACCCCCATTGAAATTCAGAAATAAATCTCTTAATTTCCACAAACGAGAAAATATTTCTGTCTATCGTCGCTTCTTGTAATTTTCCGCCACTTTAATCAATTATTTTGTCATGTGGCATCTGAATATTCATACTTGACAGTACTTTGTCGTTCGATAATTTTGTTAAAATTAGTCTGCTCGCAATTACGTTAAGATGTAATTACTTGCTTTGGTGTGCGTTCGTGAATAATTTCCGTGGATTGTAAATATATTGTAGAAAATTGGAATAACAAGCAATAACTCACAGCAAGAAACATAGAAAAACACGTGTAGAATTAGTAAATATTCATGGCGCACACAGGTGAAACAAATAAATACGTGTTTGACCACGTGGATGTTTATGATCTACTGAGCTGAGTCGCTGGGCCGTCATTTTCCTGATCATTAGACTACGAAAATGGAACTTGAATTTATGTGTTTGCGGCAACATTCTGCAGTCAGGTCAAAGAAACCAGGAGTGTCCTTGTTTTCGCGAGTGAAATCGATAAAACCTCTTGCACGTTCAAGCAATTAACTACGTCGCTACTTCCGCAATACATTACACGCTTTGTTTTCATTTTTAACAAAAGCATGCAGCTACTTAATGCTCCCTAACGCTGTAATACGATAATTTACTTTCATGTAAACTTATTTTAGTAAGTACATATGTACGCAGACAATTAGAATTTACAAAGTATTTAAAAAAAAAAGAAAAAATGAAAATAGATCACTTATTTACATTAAATGTTCTAAGATCTAGGATAGACATAATTGTAGAATTTAATTAATTAACTAAATTAATAGACAATGAACCTAAAAAAAGGCAATTCATGTAAATGTTCTTCGTTTAGGTGTTTTTTTTATTTTTATTTCTTTTTTTTCTTTCTTTTTTTTGCTTTGTCTAGGACCCTGCACTCTTTGGAGAGTAATCGTTCAGACGAGACGGATGTCGCACATTTAGCGTTAAATGTTTCTTGGCTAGTTTGCCCAGATGTGAATTATTCGATACACTTGAAAATTTGATTGGAGAATTTCGATATTTATGAGTTAGGTATCCATACTGAAATATGTATATCATCGCAACGAATATCGATGGAAAATATTGATATTTGAATTGAAAAGTATCGATATTCGAGACATCGCCTATCGCTAAAGAATAAAATGTGTAGAAAAAGTTACAGCATATCTGTTACGCTTTATTTTCAAACTTGTCTCAATATAAACTTAATCGTCATTTAAAAAACAATAAGAAATAAACAAATAAGTAAATAAATGTAAATAAAACATAAGCAATAGGTATACATATCGCAGCATATGAAATGTTTGTTCGGCTAAATGTTCCAAAAAATCATACACGCGATTAAATTATATCAATACCTTTGCCATTTACATCTTTTTGTTATTTTAAAGCGTATATTTCTTTTAATACATTTATTTATCATTCCGTTCTCCATGTAATATTAATATTATTAATTATATAATTATATATTATTATTAATTATATATTAATTATATAATTATATTATTAATAAATGTCACTTACCTGTTATTAAATACAATTACTGGAAATACTACAGAGGTCTTTGAACTTAGATTCCAGAATTTTTAACCTTCAGGCGTATATGACATGAAAATAACTGCAATTAGCTAAATTTGTATTTTTACATTACGTTGGAATTGCAAGGAAACGTTGCTCTCTGTTAAGGGATAGAAGTTTTTGGAAAAGCTAAAAGACGAAACCGTATGATGTTAAGAAGAGAATATTGAAGTGCAATCGTTAAAGGCAAATGTATGAATGCTTTCTACACGCGGTAGCGTAGTTGCTCAGCAAAGAGAATCTGTGATTGGATCTCCCACGAAGAAATTCCCAGGGAAGTTTCGTCCGCGGGCCCCTGCGGCATAATTGGCCACTAATTAATGGCCGCAGGGCAATCGAATTTCCAGCAACTTTCTCCCTTCGCGGGAACCCCGAGCACAGGAGTAAGCGATATGACTGCGTCGTTTTCCCTTCAAAGATTAAATTATGCTTCCGGAAAATGAAGTCTGCTGGAATAGTCTATTACATATTTTTTTCCTCGATATCTGATATAATTTCATATAACTATATCCGTCAATATACTCAACTTTCTGATTAATAATCGTGCAAGGCGTAGCAAATATTGGATATCGTTTTCTTATAATGTTGACCATTCGTTCGTTTATTCGCAATCCATTTATTAGAATTATTATTGATAAGGTATTTTATAGGACAGAAATCGTTAATTTAATTTTATCCTTTTCAATTTAGTATTTGTTATATCACGTAATACTTCGTGGTACTATCTTTCCGTTTGTGTCGTAACAAATGGAAATTGGTTTGGACACTGAGTTTTCGAGTGATGGTCGACACAGACGATACGGATGAAACAATAAAACACGTTTGAATTCATTCGCGTTTAAGCTTATTTATGCTGTTGCTCGATTGCGTGAGTGGGATTGATGAAACAATTCTTTCTCCTGCTGTTTCATCGTTAATAATTATAATGTAATCTTGATAAATTGGATCGATCGAAAAATTATAAAATATAACGTGGTAAAGGAAATTAACGAAATTGTGCAACACTTGTATAAGATTTTTGTTCTGATCGAATTTGCTAGCAATCATTAGAAACTATAAACAAAATTTTTATTAAATATTAGGTTTATTATGAAGCGTCATAAAAATAACTATAACATTATACATAATTCATTCCTACGTTAAAGAAGAATTACCTCCATCTTTACTTTACATACTATACAAATTTTTGACCAATTTCAGATATTAAAATATTCATGTTTTCAATACAAGTGGTAATTATTACACGTAGGAAAGTACCAATAAATTATATATTAAATTATAATATGTATCTTCGTTTAACATAACGTAGTTTGAATATGATTGTTATAAAGCGTTTAACTTTTTACGATGATTCCTATCAATTTTTTCTAATTACTGGTACAATCTTCCTTGTTATTCCAATACGTCTTTTATGCACAGATGCTCACATAATAATTTATTATTTTTTCTCATTGATTTCTCCACTTAAACTTTCACGATAATTATTATTAGATGAAAAATATGAAAAGGACTTCGCGATTATACTTATTTTATCAAAGCGTATCGAGTGACCAAATTCCATATTACATTCAGTTTTAACGACAAATTTTCTATTTAATTTTCTCAAGTCCCGATCAAGCACAATTATCCGTTTAAAATTTTGAAACGGTGTCGCAAAAATCCAGACAACGAATACGACAGTTTCACTGTACGAGCATTTTATGAAGTACAAATATTTATAGCATAACATGGATTTATAACATTGATCTATAACCCGACAATTCTATAAGGTACAGTAAAGGGAAAGGAAAAGATCTCGCTTATGTGGCACGATTTTCATAAAATATGTATACGCATGTATCGTAAAATCTGCCAAGACGTAAGAATCGAGCGAAGCAGCTAAAGGTGGATGCTTTCTCCTGTCCGCTTGTTACCAGGAAATACGTTCCAATTTTTACTATATACCGGTTGACTAGATCTATCTGTAGCATTTCTAAGTTTCTCGTATCCCTGCGACTGTTTCGTCCTCCGGGGATGTTCCCTTTTTCACGCGAGATCGTGAAATCCCGCCCAATTCCCGAGAACAATTTTCTGCCTCGATATGTTCTCGTATACAAGACACGTGTGCTTTCTTTTACATGTGAACTCGATGTCTGCCAGAGGCTGGGTAAACGTATGCGCGCGAACATGTTTGTCCGCGTCAACGGCAGTGGAACGTAAGAAAGATTGCGTCGATAGGCAACGTGTTATCCCGATAGATCACATGGATATACAGTATCCAGTTCTTCTAGCGACTTTTATCTGGTAGCAAACATCATGCAAATTAGATTTACTCTTACGATCAAATTGCATTAGATACTTGGGTATACTTGTGATTAGACTGCGGTTATTTGCGCAAATTCATATTTTTATGAACGCAACGAGGCAAATATAGAATCTAAATAGGCTTCTATTTTATTCTTTATATATTGCAACTAACATCACACTTGGAATATTTTGTATATTTTTTATATTACATTATACGTTCTATGTATTTTTGCGTATTTAACACTAGAACTACCGATAGTTAACACGAAGTTATTTCTACCAAAACCAATCAAAATGACTGGTCTTTAAAAAATACGTAATAGAATATTTTTATATTTATTGATTTATTACTTTCTTACGTTACATCCCTAAACGAGGGTTGACTCATTTATAAAATTATAGAATCAATCGTTTTGACTGGTGTGGTATTTCTAGCGTTAGCAACTAGCGATCTAGCGATCGATCCGGAATTTTCCTGATAACTGATATCATCATATCGAATGATACGCGGTAAAAATTTTGAAAACGTGTGGGAAGTTGTACAAAACGAGGAAACTGGTTAATTGGAGTTCGATAAACAGATTGCAGAATCTTTTTACACTCTGACAAGTACCAGTCATTTTGATTGCTATTGATATAAGTAGCCTTGATACAAAATTATTTCGAGTTTGAATACATAAAAAACAAAATAAAATTCATTATATTATTCTTTTAGTTATCGTTGCGAAAATAAAATATAACATGAAGTAGGAATTTTAAAATAAAAATGTAAAACCATTCAATTTGACTGGTGTGGTAGTTCTAGTGTTAAATTCCATACAAATGCATACATATTCGCAGACTATTTATGATTCAAAGTATATTAAAACATTCCTGATAAAGTTGAATTTTTCAGACAATCGAAAAACTTTTTTTTGCAATTATTCAACAATCAGTTTTGCAGGTTGTTAGCGAGTCAATGTTTATCGTACAGTTTGATAAGTGTAGTAGTAGCGTAGTAGGTTTTGCGTCAGTTCATTTTAATTGTGAATAATTTTGTTGCCATAAAAGAGAAGGTAACTTACTCCTTGAACTGTTTTACAAATATTGATATTATACGCACGTGAGAACAAAAGTTTTTGAATAAAATGTAACATTTTCTTTCAGTCTCTATTCTTATTCTCCGACATATCTTACAAGAAACCACCACTTCATATCATGAAATCTTTCACATTAGATTTTATTTTAAAGTTGTCAGGATTTGATGTTCCATTAATCGATGTTCTACTGTACCAATTTAAATACTTAAATAGTACGCTTTGAATTCAATTAATATAATTACAATTAAAATAAATACAATTTTAATTTAATTAATTTAAATAACTAAAGTGTACACTTTTAATTCTATTAATAATGGACGTTTTATGGTAACAATTTCAGTGTACTGTAAACATCGTTAATCGATATGCAATGGATTGACAATTACAGCATAGTTATATAACTGATATATAATATATAACTGTAGAGAGAGGGTTTAATGGTATCAAAGAAAACGAATTACGTTCATTTACTTAGCTGTTTATATTATTTTGACATTTGCTCAGCGACTGACTGAAACTAATCATCGCAATGATTCAATGTCGGAGAATGTTTCGATGATCGACCCTCAGTCTGACGCGAACATCGAAGGCTGACACAAGTCTTCGAGGAAGGTTTCCACGTTTCATCTTCTACATAACTATTACAATAAAATAATATGACAATTGGATATACAGGGTGAAGTACTCACAAGCTGTTAGATAATATGTTAATAATTTTTATTAATCGTAGTATTTGAAAAACGAATATAATAAGTACAAGACAAGATAAACATAACTGCGGATATACAAAAAAATTAATGGATAAAGAGAATAATTCAGATTTTTGTGGAAAATTACACCATTGATAATGTAAACGCGTGGAGTGTTTTTTACCTTTATCGTCACAAATTCTATTCGTAACTGAAAATTGCGAGAAAATAACAAGACAAGAAAAGATTTAATTAGTCTGTAACACGTCCTTTACTTAGCTTGCATTATTTATTTTAATTCTACAAAGTAGAAACGATACCAAGTATCAAACAATTAAATAGCTCGGTGTAGCCTTCGTTGCTTTTAATTAATAAATAACAAACTTTAAAATGGTCATATTTACCGGTATGTACTGAACAAAACTACAAGTTACTTCGGATTAAATTTTATTTTACTAATGTTTATTTTCCAGGTTCATGTAAACGTATTTCTTAAAAGTGGCAAAATTAATAAACTACGTCGTTTGAGAATAATTTTTTATAATCGTGATGTTTAATTTTGATTCTTAAAACTATCGAACATTATTCGAAACACGTTGTTTTCTTCTAAATCTAATGTGCTTTTTAAAGAGAAACAATAATATGGTTATATTTTTTGTGTTGGCTGTTTCAAGTCATGGTACGACTACAAACTGCGATGGGAGCCGAAGGAGTACGGTGGTGTTCACATGTTACATGTGCCATCCGACCACATATGGCGGCCCGACATAGTCCTCTACAACAAGTGAGTCTGTCTGCTGTTTCTTTGTTCCATATTCTAATTACATCTTCTATAGTTTCACATTACATACTCTATACATATAGTAGTGGCACAGCATGCTGCCGAGAGATTGAAATCGATTGGGTGTTCATTTCTTCGACAAATCGACGCGTCATTTGCACTTTGATCGAAATCCCGAAATTTCCTGGCAAAATGAAGCACCGAGACCAGACAAGATCGAAAGAAGATCTTTTGTTATTGTAAAACGTCTACTATTTCCAGCCTCGTAAAGAACGAACAGAAAGAAGATGAGAGTTTCTAATTATTCGACCTGAAGTCATCTTTTAATTAATATTTACCTAACATTTGTTCGCAATGTAACGAGATACGAAATGAATTTAACTCGGTGGAAATTTCTCATCTCGCAAAGGACGAACATCAAACTCGAGAGATCAAAAGTTTCTGCAAAAAGATATTAACCGGCTAATACAGTGTACACTGTACACGTTCGTGCACACGTCAGATTATGACAAATTAACGAAAGGAGAAATGAGCGTCCACTCGACTTAACAAGAGAGGTACCATCGTCGTGCATATTGCATTTCAAAGTAGTACAGTCTATTTGATGTCGGAGTGCATCTCATATCGCGACGTTGTTCCGAAAGTTACGGAAAAATGTGAGGTATCGTCGACTCGAAGATTTTCAAATTCAACTTCGAACTTTCCAGCGTGAACGACGAATGAGATTCATCAACGATTCTCGTCCTATTTCGGTGTTACTGTTACGTGTACCCTATCCGATGTTTGCCAGAGTTGCTGGTGTTCGTTTACTTAGAACCGAGAGAACGAAATATTACGATGTGCAAAATAAAAAAATACCTTTGATCGAATCGAATCTCGTTGATATCCGTATTATTCGTGTTTGCTCGCAGTGCATCGATAACGAAATTGCGGGATTAATACGCTTGATCGAAAGCTTATTTATTTGAAATGCTGTTGCACGAAATGTCGCTGAGCATTTGTTGTTTCAGTTGTCTGAACATTTTATTAAAAAAAAAAGAAAAAATAGGTTCTATCTTTCAACCTATGGGTAATTTTAAAGCAACATCGGTAGATAACATTCGATACTATTCTTTAAGTTATTTAATCATGATTGATTCGTAGAAATTTAATGCCTTTTCGGTATTTTAAAGATCTTCTGAAAATGTCCGTGATTCGATTCGCCTGAAATTTTGAAAGTAGATTCTTCGTAGACGAAAACAGTGTTTAGGAGAGGGACTTTTGGCGATTCGAAAGTTGTCATTTTTTTTTTAATTTTTCCATTTTTTAATATTTCCATTTCGTCTTTTTCTTATGTTTTGTATACCATTTTTCACACTCGATTGTTGTTTTGTGATCAGGTAATCTTTTGGCAGGAGAAAATGAATTTATTCGATTCAACATTTTCGAACTATTATAATATTGGTTTTTCGGGACAATCATGTGGCTGTTGCATTTGCACTTTGCGCCAACGTTTCGTAGACATTGCAGTCCACTTCTTCGGGGCAGCCGAAGGTTACCCACTGTCTACATTTATACTGCGCGATATTCCAGTTGGCTGATCAAACTGATGACTGAACTCGCAAGTATAATTGGAGACAACGGGGCCTGAAACTGTGAGTTTTAGGTTTGCCCTGAAGAAGTAGACTGTAGTGTCTACGAAACGTTGACACGAGTTGCAACAGCTAAACGATTGTTCCCGAAAAAACAATATCGCGACGTCTCACTATAGTAAAAGTTTGAAATCTCAAATTTTAGAAATAGTTGCTAAACAATTCTTAGATTTGTACTTGTTGTTTGTTATGGACCAGTTAACTCTGAATTACGAAATATAATATAAATATCATGAATTTGTGACTTACAGTTATTCAAAAAATTGATCGCACGCACTCAGATTTTAAACGGGATTATCTTCACAGGGAACACGCTAACAAAAATATGAACACTCAAATTATCTATCGAAACACTTATTGTACCATTTGTATCCGGGAACTGAATTGAAATGAAAAATGTAAACAGGTCCAGAACCGAAGCAAACTAAATAGCCGCCACTTTTGAACAACACTCGTTTGCTTGTATCGATAACGCGTTAATAAACGAGAGGCGGTTTGGCCTACGTTCAATCTTTTGAATCAATGTATATCAGAAACATATCGCAACATCGCACATCTTAAAGCACAGGAAAAATGAAGAAATGTTAAGAAAGTGTCTCGACCTTCGAATTGCCTAAAATCCTCTCTTTTTATCTAAAAGAAATCCATTTTCGAAGCTTCGCCTAAATCGAAACACGGACGAATTCACTTTCGAAAGAAGAGGCTGATCACCGAGGCAGCAAAAATGAATAAATAAAGCAGACAAATTAGATGAAATTAATTTATCGTGACGCGACTATCAGGACGCGCGCGCTATTCGAATTAGTCGATGACAGAGCATATCTGTCAGACGCGTGAATCCATAAAGTTCTCATATATATAGCGCTGTAGGGAAGGGACTGATTATCAGTGCAATATTGAAATACCCATATATATATATAGATCATTATTTTCCCATTATCGGGACATTTATGTAGCTCGAAAACGCCGCTATTATGCAGCTATCATCGCTACCAGGCACTGACCCGATAATACGGATATCGTAGATTCGCGCAATTCGTTCACGCCACTGGCCTGAATCCGTCTACTCTGTGAACGGATGTCTCTCGGCGAACACCAAAACGATCGGGAAAGAAAGAAAAACGAGGAACGATAAATAAATTCAAACGGAAGGTGAATTAAGCCAGCACTGGTTCAGCAGTTTCGCAGTTTTCTTGCATCCTAGTCCAGCACATATTTGCGTAACTTTTGCCCTGTTCGCTGATAAACGAGCCAGAGCCCAAACGAGCTTGTTTCACTCCTTTTCCCTCGGTTTTTGGCTCGTGTTCGACACTCACGGCGAGCTCTCGATGTAGTTACCGGATAGATTATTATTCATATCGCATGAAACATGGGCGCTGCGGCGAATGTTCGTGTAAATGGTTCTTGACAAACGGGCCGAGGTCACGAGAGAAACGTTTCCGCTCGTTCGACGCCGCGGTCACTTCCGACGCTGCCGCGGATCTCCTTTGATTATACGCCGCAACGTTTACGGTCTCCTCGAGATTCGGACGACTGCACATCTACGGCTAATCACTGTTTTTTTTAAGCTGCGTCTGGATTCGCCGAACGTTGAGATTAACGCGACACGAGACGTTAACATTTATCGTGGTTTCGAAACCCGCGCCGAACGATCGATGTCGTAAAATATATGTCGAAGAAACAGTCACTTTTCGCGCGTCTATTTCTTATTCGTAGCGAGTATCGATTCGATTGAAATTACCACGATTAAACGCTTCGGGCGTGTCGCAACTAATTTCAATTTTGAATTTCATGTTGTTTTGTGTTATATTAAGTGTTGGTTTGATAAGGTGGGTATATGAAATTAAAATGTCTAAGATAAGAACTGAGCAGGTGTTTGGTATTTTGGTATTTTGAACGAGATTGGACCGTGTGGAAAATTAACGAATATGAAATGGGCCCTTATTTCGATCTGTTAATGAAGAAACGTTTTGAGAAACAGGAGCACATTCGATATTTCTGTGTTATGTGTATTAATAAAAAGTTTATATATTTATCATTAGGAATATGTGAAGCAAAAATTATGAATATAAAGCTTGCTTTTCACTTTACGATAAATTATTTTAAAACGAGATAATGTATTGTTTAAACTGAATTCAATCTTAGACACATTTATTTATCATTCAGTATCAAACATACTTACTTTACTTACTATAAGCTGAATTGCAAACGTACTTTGTATTTTTGTTACCTTCAATATTTTGCTTCTATGTTATAAGAATATGAAGCAGTTTTATGTATACTACAATGTTTTATTTGTAACGTATTATTGAGGCTGAAAAATACTAAATTTTTATAATATTTCTGTAATGAATTTTTCATGATTTATTAGTAGAATTAATATCGCATTACATATATACCAGGCATGTTCTTGTGGAGAAATTTATTTCTAAGGAAGCTTATTTTACAATAAGCATTTGTTTAAAAAAAATGAAATTAACTCGTTCTTTTTACAACAGTAAAATTGCGTACTTAAAAGATCGCGGTTGAGAATATATAGTTTCTATCAGTATTACAGTTTCATCTATTTCCAATATTATTTGCAATGTCATATGTTGTGAACATTTTTCAACTTTGTTCATTAATGTATTTTTGTGGATTTATGAAGCATTCAATTTATTGTAGTACGTATCAAGAATAATGACTTATTATTGGATGAAATATTGATTACAATACGAATATTAATTAATGCATCTGTACAAATACTTCTATCTGGATAATCAACTAATTTAATTAACATTTCTCTGCATACTTACATTTATTGCTGTAGGTATCTGAGTATAATAAACAGACATACATCCAGGTCAATAATATAATTATTCTTTCTGTTAAATAATTCCTAATAGATTCTTGCAATTTGTGCTACAGGATATTGGGCAAGTTGTTTCAGTTGTTGAGGATATTGCGTGGATGTCAACCCCAATTGGTTTAGCACTATTACGAGAATATATTTATATTTGATCTTGCGTCAAAAGGACCCGAGTTGCTCTTTTTACCGTCTTTTAACTACATTGTCAGTGTGTTCAGTGTGTTGGCTAGCGCTTTCGGCTTATTTATGGCTCTTGACTTATATGTGCCGGATATTCGCTGAATTCTCTCTTTTATGGCGAAGATTTGAACATCTTCGCGTAGTTCTTTATTTCGTACGTACCAAAGTACGTCTATTGTTGTGTGAAGTACGATTGATCGCAAGGTTTCCACTTTGGCGATATGACTTTCTGCCGCTGTGTCCATAATTGTTGGACGCTATACGTTCACGTTGGTTTCGTTATGCTTTTACAGATTAGTAGCCTGTTTTCTATGTGTTGTTCCTGTGTACTTAGTTTGGAACGGCGGTTGGTTAACCAGTACATGCCTTTCCCTGTAATCCTCACTCGTTGTATTTTTTAATATGTTAGATTTTGTAATATATAATTCTTTTTGTTTTATAATATATTTTAGTGTTATATTATATTTATTATATTAATATATTATTAATATATAGAAGATATTTTATAATATCTCATAACATATTTTTTTAATATAGAAATATCATTTAATTGTACAGTTCAAACTGTACTATGAGTACTTTTGTCTATCGCTGTATTCCGTGGTGCTTCCCTCCATTCCTTCCTCTGGCAGCAGTTCCCTTTACTAACTTGATTTCTCGCGGTTCCATTAGTCTCTCGCTTATTCCACCTTTTGCTCTGGACGATCTTCTCCTTATTTCTAGCTTGCAGTTGTTTCGTCTCTGCTCCACTCACTTCTGCTCGAGTCGCTCTGGGTTGCGTTCGTCCTTCTCTTCTCATCTCTTTTTTTTTTTTTTTGCCATGACGTTCGTCGCCTACAAAGGCAGAGATTTATTGCGTCGCTGTGAAACGAGATTCATCGATTGATACCGGGTGAAAAAATGAATGGGAAACGCGAAAAGTGAAATCGTTAACTAGAACACCTGATAAATATCTAGACTTATTGGCCTGTAGAGGGTCGACGTGGTTAAAATCAAAGCGGCTTAAAAAGACAGCTAAGCCTTTCAAAAACGTGGAAATGGCGGAATAAAAAAATATTGCAGAGGGATTGGAAATATCTCTTTTGCCTTTTGATTATATTTTTTTTTAATCCAATATATAGTATTCTAGAGTATTAGATTACTTTAGTTACGAATATATATATAAACAGAATGTTTGGATGTTAAAATGGAATTACATATCGATTGTTATATTTATTAAAAATATCCTATATTTCGAAAAATTATCTGAGAAAAATATAAATTAAGAATTTTTTTTTTCCATAATTCAATTTAATTTCTACAGCAAATATCAGCTTCAATAAAATTTGTACGTGTAAAGCGAGTATTTCGTGTGTGTAATTAATTAACATTAAACTTTTAAGATTACTGCATAACGAAAGGTTTTTCTGTTTTAACGAAACTACTTTTTACAATAAGCTTTTACGAAAAGAATACATGCTTTATATATTTATATTTAATATATTTATTTAATACATATTTTTAATGGTTATAACATGGCATAGTTTTTGATGGCGTTTGTCTTATCGTTATCCTTTTACACAAAGAAGAAAATGATAAAGATGAACTGTAGTGAAAAGATGAATGACAAAATATTACTGTGATTTATCATTTACTGTGGCTGTCATTTTGTACCATGAACGATCAAGTATAAGTATAGTATTCGTCATAATATGTCCTAGCCTAAAATAATATATCAACATAATATACAGCTATTAAAATGATTAATTAGCTGCTTAATAAACCTATTTGTTAGATCTTATGGTTTTAAATAAGATGCAAAATCAGATATAAAGAAACTGTTATAAATATTCGTCATCTCTTATCTTCATCGATGAAATACTGCAAAAGCAGCTACAAAATTTTATTGTATTTTTCAAGAAATTAAATATCACGTGAAAAATATTTTTAATTCTGTGTCGTTAGGTTACTATGTTAAAGTAATCATATCATGTACGTGAAAGATAAATTAAATAAACCAACATGCCTGGTGAATAGCCATTTAATCATGACCATCGTTATTCGTGTCAATTAAAAAATCCTATTGTCAAAAGAGGGACGTTTCTTCTTTAATCGTTAATGAAAATTGATCATCGAACAATGTACAGATTAATATTTGAAACTCAAAATGTTTTGAAATAACGGACGCTGTGATTACATCACAGGAAAAAATAATCGGATTTTCCGGAAAAAAATTCTACCGTTGGGAACGAAACGAATATTTATACTGTACATTGCAAAACGTTTATTTAGAAGTCACTCATTGTATAAAAATAACGTACTTATCAGTATAGCTGACCTGCAAGGGAATATCACCAAGCACAAATCGTCGATTTTAGCGAAACTTACGTACGACATAGTTCTGGAAAAAATATCTGACACGTATTTTTCTAGAAGCTGACATTCCTATTGAGGGGGTGAAAATAGCTCCCAAAGTTAGGGGTTGGAAACATACTTCACAGAATATGTCGGAAATTATGAGGTTGAGAAAAATAGTTGAAGTGTAAAAATGATGGTTCTTAAACGAGGAATTTAGCTACGTAAATGACATTTAAAGAGGATCATTTATTTAAAAAATATAATAAAAATTAGCGTATCTTTATCGATATGTGTTTTAAAGTGTTGATCCATTTTCGTGAAAATTTACATCTACAATATAAATTTCAAACAGTCGTAAAAAATATGGATAAATTAAAATCTCTATTTTCAGTATTATAACAAAAATTACTCTTCTTGTTATTTTCATTCGTTCTATATAGACGAAGTCGTATGAATGAAATAAATAAAAACTGTACAATTTCTAACAATTTGACATCTTCTACATGATTATGGCACACCATGTTGCATCAGTTGTTCCCTCGTCAGATCTTAAGATCGCCAGAACGAAGAACACAATTTAAGCGATTCGCTTAGCGAGCGAGCAACATCCGTTTCTTAACACAATAAAATAAGCGAAGCAGCAGCGTAATTGTTGTTATATGGAAAACGCAAGTTCTCATTTCCGAAAATCACGGAGCTGCGAAGTTCAAAGACGCGACTCCGCTTTAATTAAAGCGTAAAGACAGTGGGGAATCGCATTTGTTCACGATGGATGCGCAACTATGTAAAACACATTCTGCACGAAACCTGTAGCACTTGCCTGTACGAACGGTGGCATAAACGACTCGACCAATCTGTCCTAACAGGTCGCCTCCTCGAAATCGATGTTCCGTTAAATGGAATAGCAGCTCGAGAAGCATTCGTAAAGGTTGCTCGTATATGCATGGCTGATACGGTGAACCGTATCAGAAAACATTGGTGCCTATCAGTGCTGTACCAAACGCGTGGCAAGCTAAACCGCCGTGTATTAACGTAATTTAATTCGCTGGCGTAACGTGAGTTATGCGCATCACCGCGTACATATTGATACCGTTCGTATATTGTATATTGTATATTTTTGAATATATTTTAATTTGCATAATGTATAAATTCATGTATAAAGGTAACAAATTATAATTTGTATAATCCAGAAACGATCGTTGTGCATTGAGATTGTAAATTTGGAATTCACCGAGCGAATACACGCGCATACAGTAAGAGAGAAAAATATTCATACAGTTGGTTTATTGCGGAAATAAAGAAAAAGATATATCACGTACTGTAATATGTTACATTAGATATGTTCAAATATAATGTATCACTGTAAGTATACACTGGTTCACGAAAGTATTTGAACACTTATCATGGAAAACTTTATGTTCATATTGTGTTTGGTATATAAAACATTTTGAAAATTGTTTAGCACTGTAATGAGACACGACCATCGTGGCTATATTGGTTAAATTCGAAACAAATTTGGAAGTTTATACGGAAATTACAAGATATTCACTGTAAATATATATTTAGTATAAAAGCTAGTATACGCGAGTTATAAAACATTTCGCAAATTCCTTAGTACTATGAAGAGATACTACAAATTTGAAACAAATTTGCCAGTTTATATTATAGAAGTTACAAGATACTGCAAACATATATGTAAAATAAATTAGTATAACCACTACGAGTACGAGTAGCCATTTTAAACATATAATAAGCGTTAAAGGTGGTCCCACTGGATTGTTAATATATGAAAAATTGGCTGTTCGAATACTTTGATGACCTGCATAAAATATATAAAATACATGCACTAAATGTCTTGTTGCTTCTATGTACATTTTCATATTTGTTCCAAACTTTATCAATATATTGGCCATAGTCAAGCCTCGTAACAACGCTAATGAAATTTCGAAATGTTTTATATGACATAATATATTCTTAAAAGGTGTTAACTGAAAACATAATTCACGCGAATTGGTATTGTCTTGCAATATTAAATTGCCTTTGAACACATTGTCTTCGTCGAGTCACATTCTACCACACTAACAGGAATTATAGTTGCCATTCAATAAAGCCAAACTGTAGTCTCGTAACAAAGTCTGGTGTTTGAAACTTGACTTTAGTTTCAATTTCACTACCTAACAATGAGAATTATTAGATGTCAGTTACGTATAATATTTCAATTATATCATCCGACACAATGTTACAATGGTGAATAACTCTTCCTTACGTTCATACGAAGAAAATACAATAGTCAGATAAGTAAGACATTAACATTAACTGCGTTTCATAGCCTTTAGTTTATTAGATATATCAAAAATATAAAGATTGCTATTTTAAAAATATTTTGTAAGAATTAGTAATTAATGAAATGATACGCCAGAGATATCTTTTATCAGCACGATGCGTCGACCGTGTGAAAAATATTTTCTCAACACTGTGCTTCTTTTATTTGTGTTTCCATTGTTTGTTTCGTTCCAATAAATCGATGTTTTGAAAAGCGCAATATTTCTCAGACGATAGAAGAATATTATAAAAGCAATAAATTCTAACTGGTTTCTTTCAAAATTCCACGCTTGTCTGATACATATTTCTCACTTTTTTTATATCAATTTCGTTGAAGCTTGTATCAGGAATCATTTCGTTCCATCTTCTTCTTTTTTACTTGTTTGTGTTTTTATTTTCTTACACTTACTTTATTTTTCATTTATTATATTGACTAATCGTTTAAGGTAGATAGATTTTGCTTTGTTTCCTAAACTAAATTTGCCAACAATAATAATTAAATTTTAATCAAGGTATAATAGTAATATATTGTATAGAGAGAGTGTATATTACAATGGAAGATAATTTGACATTTGCAGTTTCATTGCGACAGTTGTGATTATAGATATAGTTGATATTCATAAACAGTATCGACATAATAAATTTAATTATCAGTATCCATAATGCGTTATTTGTTATATACATATAATGTAATTCTATGGCAAGGACAAATAGCGAGAATTTCATGAATTTAATATATGATTATAACTGTCTAATAGAGAGAGAGAGAGAGAGAGATATGCCAATGGAAATGTCCCATTAAAACAATATGATAAGCATCAGTAGTAGAGATAGATATATGAGCACTCGACAAGTAGAATACTGATTGTTAGACCAGACGTGTGACAGAGAGCAAGAAGCAATTACGATATGTCAGTTTCGAAAACGTGTAGAGCTCGCTCTCTGCAGTTATATTAAGCGTAAGAGAATATCGTAAAACTTCATATTCTTTATAAATAAACACATGTAGATGTTATTGTAAATATAACGTTAAACATAATTTATAAGATAGTATACATTTCAAAAACGTAATAGATAAAATGCTTCTAATACCGTATTTAAAAAATCAGTTAAACAGTAAAAAGATAGAAGATTGTTAAGAACAAGAACTGAAAATTTAAGTTTTTCATAGGACATTTAATAATAAACTTAATAGCTGGTATTATAGTAAGAAAAAATTAAATAAAAATGTTGAATATGATATTTAATATTGTTTAATGTAAATCCAACTTTTGCAAATTATGCAAATTCGTTACCGATATTGGAGCAATGAAATTAATTCGTGTGTAATATTGAATAGGATTGCAGGATTAAATATGTAATATTATTATTGGCATTCAGACAGTGGATTCACGTTCAGTTCCATAATTAGTAACCTCTACCTCAAATATTTAGCTACAGTTGACGTAAAATATCATTTATTTCTAATTATATTTATAATTAAAGTTGTAAATAGAAATCACAAAAACTAAAAAGAGAACTGAACTGATAAAACACAGAAACTTTTCACTTATCATGGATAAACTCGAAAAATACAATCTTCTGTACTTGAAAGACAGAAATTTTTATTTTTTATTTTCATTTGGTTCAGTAATTTCGTTACTTGGATAACTATTCATCCTGTTGCTTGATAATTATCGTTGTCTCGTGACTTTATACAAGAAAGAAATCGATCATCATTAGACTGCAGATTTTTATGCAAATTCGTATTTCCGTGAACTCACTTAGAAGAATACAACCAAGATAGAAATTTGTTTTATCTTTATTAGGTATTATAAAAGGTATTGTATTTTGATTATTTTATATATTTATATATATATATGTATTATATATGTTTGCATACCATTTGCAATCTATGCATTTTTGTATCTCGTAATTGCATAAATATAAAATTAATATAAATATAAAGTAAAATAATATAATAAATATGAAATAAATATAAATAAATATATATTAAATATATATATATATATAATTATTATGTTTATTTTAACTATTAAATATATATGTATGTATGTATATATTTTTATAATAATGATCGATTTCTTTTTTGTATAAAGTCACAAGACGACAATGATTATCAAGCAACAGGATAAATAGCCTGGAGGAGATTCATCTCGTAATTACTTACCCAATATATATATATATATATATATATATATATATATATATATATTAACAGGAAGTAAAACAAGAGTTACTCTATCCTGACAAATCTAAGTTAAAATATTTCAGAAATCTACAATAGATATTATAAAGATTTAATGTCGTATTTACACGAATCACTTACGAAGTAATCGGACTTATTATTTTCATTTACAAAAATTTAATTTAAATCTATTCCAAATAATACTCAATACCTCAAAATGAATTTAAAATGCTGCTCAACATTTCTCAAAGGAATCAGAACAGATACTGTAAATTTGTTTATTTTTCTAGGCCCATAGAGTAACACGAATTTTCTCAATCATTATTACGTTAAATATATTAAACCTACTATAAAACCTATTACATAAATATATGAAATATATTAAACCTATTAAATTATTATGTTAAATATGTTAAATATATTATGTATGTATTAAGGATCATCAAGATGTAAAATTCAACTCGCAAAAGAGTAGAATCGAAACTCAGTCGCAGCCATGGACAGTAATTAACGTGCTTAAAACAAAACGATAGACGTATTTGATGAAACGCTGTATAGGTAACCAGTTGGAAGATAGAGATGTAGTAGGACAGCATTATTACGCGGAGAGATCAACGAGGATGGAAGAGCACTCTGCCTCGCGACTAACCCGAGAATCCCTTGCCTCGGATTGACGGTACGTGCCGGTGCCAGGCGCACGTACGAAATGCGAGATAACACGCCCACGCATCGCCGACTGCATACGGAAATGCACACAGGTTCACTTGACCGCTCAAAGGTCATTCTGGAACGCTTATATATCGATTAAGGGCCAACTGACCTGAATATTCGACTGCATGGTCGCGTACCACTGAATCGCGTTCCAACAAATAATGTGCCACATTGATCATCGACGTCTTTGAATTCGTTGATTTACCACTCGACTTTGTTCCCGTTGATCCTATTTCTCCTTCGTAAGAAACGAACAACTAGCAAATTAGAGAGGAAAATTGTTCTCTCATGGAATCAACGTTTTGTATGACGGTGTTTGTTCGTGGTTGAAACAATCGTTTTTATTTTAGTGTTTGTCGAGAAAATGTGATGTTTAACACGTTCACACGTTCTGTGTTTCTCACCGTGGGATTGCGCTCGTATTCGTGTTTTTCAATTAATATACGTTAAATTTCTATTATTTAAATTTCCAACTATATGGCAATTTTTTCTAGTCACTAAACGAACTACATTTTTGGTGGTACACACCGTCTGATGGAAGATTCAAGTGTGAGCCATCGGTGGTGCACGCCGTCTGATGGGAGACTCGAGCGTGAGCCACCGGTGGTACACGTCGGCATGAACGTGTTAAGAAGCAGAGTAATTTACAGTTTGTTCCCGATTACTCTCGATAAATTGTTGTAGCGAGTTGGAATAATAATTTGTGAACCTATTGCCACTAGTTTATGCCTCGGAGTTAAATGCGTTTATTCTTAGATTATCGAGTGTCTTACAATCAGTTAATCAGAAGGATATTTCTTACTCTGTCTCCTCGGGAAAAAGCGAAATGTAAGTTGTTTTTGTTAGCAGATTTCAGTGTTTTACTAGCCTCTTTTTCTATCTCGCAGCAAAACGTGTTATTGTATTTTCAGCTGATTCTACTACAAGATCTTTTCCTAGATCCTCGTTTCCAATGCGCCATAGATCATTAACCGAGCATTAACGCATTTACTGATTGTAGAGTTTCTACTTTTCTAATGTTGCTCGTGGCTACTACACCTCAAAGTTCGACCCCTTTCAGATAGGTTTAATAAACGCATTGTTGATGGGAGACGTTTGAGTAGGTGTTTTCTATTTTCTGGTGAAATATTTATAATTTGTACCTCGTTAAAGGAATTAGCGTTGCTTTTAATAGAAGCACGCATATTTCACGGATTTCCTAAATAAATGCGCGGCTACCTAGGCTCGATCCATTTCACAGTACATCGTAATGTTAAGCGAAGGTTGTGAAAGAGAAGATGCGAATCGATAAGAAACTGATCAGAAACTGAGTCCATCGGGAAATCCAACAGTTGTCCGCATTCGGACGGTAGATGCAATTTTGGAACATAGCATCGTGGGAGTAAACAAAATGTAGAAGTGTCCTCCCACGTATGAGATACTTTTACACGTACCAAATGATGCATCGAGAATTGTGTGTGGATGAATGGGAACGATTTGCCTGTTGTTTTGTCATAACTAAATTTATCTTCGCTTGCCACTAATAGTTGTAACAAATTATTATTGTGGCCAAAATACTCTATTTTATTAGGTACCTTGTTAAGATATTTCCTTTGCCATAAATTGACAAAAAAAGATATACAAGAGAAAATTAACCTTCTTATTGGAATGACGAAAAACATATTTTATTTCTCCCTTTCTTTTTCATACTACTAGTCAATGAGTATAATATTTATTCGAAAATATATAAAACATATTTTTAATTTACATACTAACGCATAGCTAATATATGTAAACATATTGTATAACAATAAAATATAAAGAAGTACGATATCATATTGATAAGTTTATAGGTGGCTTATGTCATAATATAATCGTGAAAATGTACACAAGGTGCGATCATTCATTTTTCTGTATTCTGATAGTGAATTTTCTTATTAAAATAACATTTAAAATTTAGATAGATATATGTGCATAGATTTGATGTGTCTATTAACATTTAATAATATTGTCTATTTCTTTTACGACTGTGAACTTGATTCTAACATTTAATCAAATTATTCTATAAATGAATTACAGTAGGTTTTTTTAGAAAATGAAAATGTATTCTTATATTTGTTATATCATATTTATATATATTAAATTAATAAATGTAAAAGGAATAAAATTTGCAATTTTGCAAAACACACGTGCATTAAAGAACGAGAGAAACAGAATATATCGTGTTACATTGCCTTGAATATTTTATTTATATGTTTACGAGAAGAAAAAGTAATCCACTATTCTACTTTCCTATTTTGGATTAAATATGAAATGACAAGATAAAATGATATAGAAAATAAAAATAAAAATAGAATTTCTTCGTCATTAAAATCCAAATAGTCTGTTAATTCACTACATGTTTAATTGTGTCACTATTTATTACTTATAAATCGCAGGAAATATTCGTAATCTAAAAGAGCAATGCAATTTTCCGATTGCTTCTACGTTTCTAGAGTATTATTCGCGTAGCAATGTCCGTAACACTTTTTTCATTTCAACGATACGAACGCGCCTTCCGCAGATATTTAATATTTGTTTCCGTGATAACTGACCTACTTTTTCCCATAGACGCAGCAGCTTTCTTTAAGATTGCTACCTCGTATCCGGGCTTTTTACTTTTGTTATGAATATGGGATTTTCGCGAATTTGCCAGTTCACGGAGACAGGCTTCGCCTCGAAACGCGGACACGCTTTATCCCGTTTATTAATTTTTCATGCGTCGCTGGCAGCAACATCGATTGTTCGACAAAAATAGGAAAAAGCACACTCGCAGGACCGATATACCTTTTAATTAAGATTTTCCTCTCCCACTTTTCCTTTTCCCTTTCGCTTCGCGGCGACTGTTGGCCGACTCGGAAATGGAAGGCGCTCACACCGAAACCAACACCGAGATCGCTATAAGGATTTGCTTTTTTCCCCCCAAGTGCTTCCTGAATTCTGAAGAAGGCAATCGAGTTTCCCCGAGAACCTTCTTAGGCGCTTAACTTTAACTTAATCTTCTGCAGTTAATTCAAATCCTACGGGGATCCTCTTACTTCGGATAATCTGAGCCAGGACTAATAATAAGACCTTCGATCTATATAAATAATTGACTGGAAACATCATTCTTACGCAATTCTCGTAATTGCTGTTGTAGATAAATACATGATTCGTATTTTTCTATTAACATGATATATCGGAATGAAAATTGTTTTATTATATGAAAAACATTTAACAAGCCACAAAATATCTACTAATAATTCGTTCACAATACTTCTACAAAATTTGGATGAATTATGCAATTCTCGTAATTGCTGTCATAGGTAGACACATGATCTGTCACAATGATCGAATGAAAGTTAAGAAATTTTCTTATGATTAGATAATTTACGCTGAATTTGTTTAAAAAGTCAATAAACAACAAGAAGAATTGAAATAAAAAAATTTATATTTGTACTTGAAGGTTATATTTACATTCTAAAAGGCTCTAGACCTATATAATTAGTAGTTAATGTAAAAAAAAAAATTTCCAAATCATTTGCTTTTATGTTACACGAGAATTCCCCCTTAATGAGAATGTTTTCCTTGGCCGCGTCTAATAGTCATGAAATACGAGCGTTTGATTATGCAAATCAAGACGTAGGAACCAGAGCTTAGAAATTACGTAATAAACGTAGAAAGTCGAAATTTCTGTGCGTTATATGAACCGGAGTTATTTGGCGTAACGATAAATGTGTCGTGAACTCATGGCACGACACACGAGCAAATCATGATGCTTTGCATCTAGTTTCTGCGTTGATCTGCACCACCGCCTTGCCAATCTCCCAGTTATCAAGGTGGGTGGAATACTCTAGACACAAGATCATAGGAGTATTGTCCAAGTTGAAATTATCCACCGATTCAGTCGCATCGAGCGAACCAATTGCTTCTCACAATTTACCACAGAGCGATACAGTACACGGCAAGTAGACCAATTTGTATTAAATTAACACGTCGACTGCTACGGGGATCGTTTGAGGGATGACCCACGTTACTCCGTTTTTTAGAATGATTAAAGTAATATAAATTATATGGACAAATAAATTTTTAATAACGTCATTTAGATTGCGTTGTTATAAAAAAGTGTAGAAATACAGTAGAATGTTACGGTGTAGTATATTTCAATCTATTTCAATTCAATTCAAATTTACAAGTAATACAGTTGCCGGTTTTCATATACCAGATGAAAATAGAAAATTACCTGCTGATAATCAATCAGTGATAAATTTTCTCATATTTTTTGTAATTAATTACCTTCTCCTGTTAAGTTTTTGGTCCCAATCTTTTGGAACTCGCGTTGTAACTCGCGATAGTAACAACTCGCGTTGTTTTAAACTAACGAGAAACTTTTAGAAAAATCCTATTGTTTATAATATGACCCCATCGTGTCAACGTGTTAAACAAGCTCATCCGACGTATTTCAACGAAATGCGAACAATGTGGTAAAAATAAATTTTTAAAAAATATTTACCATCCATACTTGTTATTTTAAGAATAAATAACCCGCTTTTAAACTTGTATTTACCATATTTTATTTTTTGTTGCAATCGTATTTAATTATTTTAAATCATTTTCACTGTTTAAATTGTATATCAAAATATTAAGCGTAGTTTAATACGAATGAAACTGGAAAGTAATCATCTGTTGATACCTGTGTTTTCATAGAAATTCTCATGGAAATCAATGTTTTATATGCATTGAGACTTATAGTTTAATAATTTATAATAACAAGTAGGAAAATGTTTGTAAATTCAATTAATCGTATTGCGAAGAATTTGATATCTTTTTTTTTTCTATAATATAGAACCTAAAAATGATCGAATCTGCTTTACAGCATCATAAATGTTGAAGTAATTACTTCAAGAAAAGCTCTACACCTTTTCTTTTGTTTACCCGTGACCTGGACACCGCTGTTACGTAGAAAATAGAATTTAGTGGAGCAAAAAAATTAAAAACAAGAAGAGCTTATTGTGCCTCTCAATATGAATGTTGTTTTGGGTTACGAGGTCTACGAAAAAAGAGCTATAAGTAGATTCCTATCGCTGTTTTTTGTAGTTTTCAACTAGAGTTAGATAGTAAGGTTAACTTTTAGGTAATGTCCTTTGCTATAAATGTATGAACGTGCTCCCTATCCTTCTTCTATTGTATTGTAACACTGAAAGAGTGAGGATCTGGATCAGTATACATTATACCTGTACTTATGCCTATACTTACTTCAATATATTTTTCTATTGCAAATTCATCCACTCGTTCCAAATTTCTATTCAACTAATAATTATGATCTAAATTCAGTTGAATTTGATGTGAGATATTTCCTTATTGATATGCTCCCACTGCATATCCTCATTGATGATTCTGTTTGTATCTACTATTCCACGAGAATTAGTTGTGGCACGTTATTCGAGCGCTAAATGGAGACGAAAATTTTATTACAACAATAGCTAAATCGTGTTTCAATCCTGCTATGATGATCAGGATCCTGGTCATCGTTTCATATTTCAATCATAGTCTGATCTTATCAATCGAGAAGAATTTCTAATGTTTTAAGAAGATTGTTCGGGGATTCTCCGCTGTATTGAACACAAGTCACCCGTGTGTCTGCTGACTGCGAGTCAGCTACTAATCGGGTCCTCCGTGCTGCTTTAATCAGCACGATTCTCATAATCAACGCGATTGTACCAACTTTCATAATCGCGCACATCTTCCAAAAAGCTAGCTAACCGACTGATAACAGTAGTATCAATTAGACCAAATGCACTGTATCGAGCGGTACCGAGTGATTGTATCAGGTTGTAACAGACGTATTAACAGCATTATTCTTCTATCTTCGCAAGATACCCACAGTTAAAGAAGAAATGTCCAAATTCAGTAACAGGTATGACAAGAGTTAACAAGCACCAAAACCCATTAGTTAGCCAATTACTTGACACGACGGATCAGATCCGCAGACTAAAAAGATATTACCCTTTAGATTGAAGCAATAGATTCAACTAGAATCAAACACACTATAAACACTTATAACCTAAGTTATAGTACCACTAAGTTTAGTACAGTAGTACTAAAATAATTTACTTATAATTTTCAATGAGAATTGATTGTAAAAATTTTACCAAATAAAAAAAAAATAAAAAACTTTATTTTTTGCCTCAATACGATTCCTCGTTTTGAAAAAGTAATGAACCTTTTGTACCAATAAACGCGCACCACTCTCTTATGGGAAATAGCAGTGAATCAACTTAAACCGCTATGGTTTCCAGCCTTTCCCGTGCAGAAGGAACAGAGAAAGGACAAAAACGAAGTAAAAAGTAAAAGCGAGAATGAAAGAACGAAAGGAAACGTTCTGAACATGGAAACGGATCGTTTTAACGAAGGGACGTGCCAATATAATCGCAAGTTCCGCCGCCATCGTCGACATCGTCATCGTCATCGTCGTCATCATCGTCGTTGTTTCCTAGCGGAAGGCGAGATCCACTTCGCGTAATAGCGTTCATTACACTTCTGCAAGTTCTTGCATGCATTAGCGAGATGAAAATCACTCGCGAGCCTCCGCTTTACGCTCCACTTTCGCCGTTGTCCTTTTCATTTCTCCGTGGGCCGTTCGAGGGCTCCTCCCGCTCGATTAAACGCCTTCCGCTGCCAAGAGAAACCGGTTCGTTAATACGGTGGCGATGATTTCGACGCAGTCGAACAGCCCGACCCATTAACTTCACAGCGCGACCGATACTACGCGTCGATTTTTTTTTTCCTTCGATTCGTGTAATTAAACAGGTTACGCGCAAGATTCCGACGATGTATCATATCTCGTTTACACTGTCGTTGAATCGGTCGAGACGAATTTGCTTGGATCGAAAGTGGTTTATTGAAAATTGTTCCAGAGTTACAGTGTTCCAAACGTAGTTTTAAAGTGTAGACGTTACACACGATTTTGTGCACAGCCAAAAAGGAACAGTTACTGTTTCCTGGTTCCTTTTTATATATTTTTTGTGGCAGATAGTATCGGTTGACCGAGTGAATCGTGCTTGTCAGACTCGGCAAACTTATCGATCTCGCTTGTCGTTTAAATGGTACTACCATCTATCTGTAACGAAGCAAAAATGGTTAGTCATACGTAGAGGTAGGAAAAACTTGGAAAAAGTTGCTGACGTAGGAAGTGGAGCGTATGTCGGTGCTGAAATGGACGCAGCGTTGCTGGAATTGTGGCAAACGTTGGGAGATGAAACAAAAACTACAAAATGAAATAAACAGTTCTATTAAAAGGACAGATAGTAAAGTAGAATTGTAAGAGAAGATAAATAATAAAAGGAGAGGACCACAACTGGAACCAATGGAAGAAGTCGCTGGGTTTTGGAACAAGACTTTTTGGTCTCACGAAAGCACCCTTTTATGCGATGGTTCTGGCAAAGTGGGAGTCGGAATGCGTTTGAAAAAGAGGGACTTCTGAGAATAGGTCAGGAGAGAGGAACAGGCACGTAAATATCGGGAAAAATAGGAAAATCGAGTTACCTAGACACTGTCGGATGGATACTGAGGAATTTGTCTAGCAAAAAGGGGTTAGGTGATCGATGAGAATCGATCAGAAATGCGATCAGAGAAAAGGAAAGAATAACAAAATTGCATTAATCTGACGCCGTACGAGGAACTTTGCTGGGAGAAACGGGTTTCAATGAAGTTTGAACAGGAATGTGGTCGGGGAAAAGGGCTAGACACATACATATTGGTAAAAATGAGAAGATTGCATTAATCAGATTCCGTATGAAACTGTTTCAGCGAAGTTCGATCAGGAATGTGGTCGAGAAAAAGGGTCAGACAGATAAATATCGGAAAAATAAGAAAATTGCATTAGCGAGGCACCGTGCGAGAAACTTGATTAGAAGAGAAGGGTCCAGCAAGTTCGATCCAGGAATGTGATCAGGAGAAAGGGCCAGCTACATAAATCTGTCAATTGCTTTATTTTCAACGAAATGTACTAACTATAGTAATATAGCCAGGCAAAATATTTCAGACAAAATTTAGTTAATTTGCTACAAGTGGGTTGTTTAACGAATATTGTTCCTCTCTTTTGTTTAGTAGATCTTTCACTAGATCTTTATCTTCCTTTATAACTTCCTTTTTAACTGTTTCATGCAATGTAATTATTTTCAAATTATTACATTATTACTTATTATTATTATTACTTATTACAAATTATTGTTTGCTTTTTTCTTCCATAGAAACTTCCCAAAAACTATAAAAGGCAAATAAATAAATAAATTAAGAAAGTTTTGTAAATTCGAGAAATTTGTCAATAGAAGAAGATCCTATTGACTATTTTCGTTGACTTGTTACAAATTATTGTCTGCTCTTTTTTTCCATAGAAGCTTCCCAAAACCTATAAAAGGCAAATAAATAAATAAATTAAGAAAGTTTTGTAAATTCGAGAAATTTGTCAGTAGAAGAAGATCCTATTGACTATTTTCGTTGACTTGTTACAAATTATTGTCTGCTCTTTTCTTCCATAGAAGCTTCTCAAAACCTATAAAAGGCAAATAAATAAATAAATTAAGAAAGTTTTGTAAATTCGAGAAATTTGTCAATAGAAAAAGACCCTATTAACTATTTTCGTTGACTTGTTACAAATTATTGTCTGCTCTTTTCTTCCATAGAAGCTTTCCAAAACCGATAAAAGGCAAGTAAATGAATAAATACCTAAATTAAGGAGGTTTTCTAAACTTGAGAAACTGTAGGCCAATAACGATCGCGTTCAGCACTAATTGTATGCATTGATAAAAATTTCCCACCTGTTAAACGGCGGTCGACAAAATGCTGATTATCGGCAACTTCGAACGCGTCGTGAATTTTCGATGGCATAATTAGCCATCCCGTCGATCGACGCTTCCAACTTCCTTGTTGTCGAGCTCGTGAAAAGTTTCTGTGAAAATTGAGTGTGTGCCACACGGCCGGAATTGAAATGAGTTCAACGAGAATTTTAATTGCTAATAATTCAGCAAAGTGGTTGAGAAATCGTGAATGGATTTTTACTTTCTCGGAGTTTCGCATGCAGCTTGTTAATTATAATTGCAACGTCGCGGTGTATTTGTTTTCCATCAACAGATCTCAAGTTACTTCGGTTGCGTCTGAAATGAGTTGTTGTTGCGAATATCGCATGTACGCGTACCAATTTTCATTCAAGATATCGTTACGAAAGTTACATACGTTGCAATTAATTAAAATATTTGCTGAGTGTTAGCGATATAAATCACGTGTTTCATTCTTCTATACAATATAATAGAAAATTTGTTCTTACTTTAAGAAAACTAAATTTCAATAGATTTAAATTCAACTTTTATATTTGTGAAGTTTAATGTTAACCTGTTTATTACAATTCGTACGGCAATTAATACTATAAAGCATGTGAAATAAATTAAGCTTTAATTAATTTCTATAATTAAAAAACCAATTGTATTTCATATTTGGATATTTGTGCACGCGTATTTCCTTATCAAAATGACATTATGAAATTATATAATTAAGGAATTTTTTAAGAAAGTTTATTTGAAGGTTGTGTCTACATACAACGTACGATAAATACTATATGAAAATATTCTCACCAATGGTAACGTTACTAATTAAAGGCATACAAAATCATAACGCAAATTTTAATGCACATTTTGCATCGCATTTCTTTCGATAGCTGCATTGTCACGTGCGTTACGTTTCGCAATTCGTTGAATATAATACCCATAAATACGGTATGCCCCACTATAATTCTTCGTAGATAATACATCTGCTCAGAGCGCTTATCGATTACTTCGCGAACGTGTCAGAAACGTAATGAAGGGGTTCAACGGTTTTTCAATCGGTAGAATAAAACGGACAGGATCGCGATAGACCGCACCATAATACTGTCAGATTTTAATTAATTTGATTAATATCGTTTTAAAACATGGGAAGATAGTTAACGTTTGCTAAAATACGTTTGTAGAAATATGCGATTCCTTTCTTGGCGATATTTAACGAAAACTAATTCAACGAAGAATGTTGAATAATCATGAAACGTTGGAATAATAAAATTACGTGAGAAGTGGGACGTGTCCTAGATTTCTTTGCGCGCAACATCGGGCCTGTTTGAATCTTTGATGAAAACGCGTGCTCGATAAAAATTTAATTAGCATGCTGCGCGAATGTTCGACGCTCGAATTAAACGCTACTGATTAAAATGCAAATTCGTGGGAAATATTTGTCGCGCGTTCAATTAGACGCAAACCTGATATCCTATGGCTGGTAAACTTTTTTCCATAGAAGAGACGTCGATCTCTCGAGAAATGTCAAGAAGAGGGATGCGGGGTTGAAAGTGCGTCGCGCCGAAACACCACTTAAAGATGACAAAATCGTGAAAAAAGCCAGTGATACGGAACACTTCGTCCCAGCCGTTATTTTCTTCCTGACACGCGTATATATTTTTCCAGTTGGTCAGTTCGTTCGTTTCCGATAAAGAGAAAAATGACCAGTGTCGACGATCACGTAATGGTGGATAACCTAGAACACGACACATCCATCATCTCGCGAGTGGAGAATCTTCGCAGGGTCCTGCGAGAATTGCGGCACGCCCTTCGAGACGAGAGACTAAATCTTCATCAAGAAATAGAAATGACGATATTGCAAAAGTTCATCGAGCTGCAACGTAACTACGAAAGTTTGACAGGTTATCAGGTTTTCTCCTCTCCGCAAATAGAACTTTTACGAAACGATGAAAAATAGAATATTGCATGTTTGTTGAAAAATATTTATTTTCTTTTCTCTTTAGTATAATGCTTCCGGATTAATAATTATTTATTTCCATTTATTTCCCTTCCTCGTCGCGTCTCTGTTATCTATACAGTGGACAGGTTATGACACAAATTTATACTATTTTCTGTTTTCTTCCATATTTTCTTTATGTATCAGAGTAACCGTGTATTGCGTTATTTTCCTCATTATTAAATTTTAAATAATTAACTTTATAAATAATTCTATGCTATGTGGGGTTTTTCTAGGCATTATGAAACACGCAAAAGCATTTGCAATTGCTTTTGATAAAACTTGTAACATTCTCCTGCGTTCTTTCGATCGTTTCCGATCCGATAGTACTCCTGCAACGTTAAAAAATATCCCGAGCTTGAATAAGATATGAAAACACTGTCGTCGGCGTGCAATATTTTTCATTATAATTTTATTTTCATTTGCTTATTTCAATGTGCAAGTGAGATCAATAATGAGATAGAGAAACTTCAGGATTGCATAACGATAATTATTTCGATGCAATTATACCGATTCCAGTAATTCTATACTTGGCTTTGCTTTACCGATGTTACATAAAACTGGTTCGAAGACACGAAAATTCAACTCAGCGTCTACGATTTCACTTGTATTTCTAATTACACTTATTTATTTCTGACTATCGATTTCTGATGTTTATTCATTCGCCAAATACCCGAAGAAGCGTAAGTATCGTACAACTGGGACAATATTGAAACGTAATCGTATTCGAGGTAGATTCGTCATTGAACAACAGCGAATGTAAAAAGCTAAAAAAATCGTTGTGTGATGCGACAAACGATCGGCCCGATAGTAAAATGTATAAAACAATTACTCGGCCTGCAGATCACACGAGCTGTGGCTCACAGTCGTGGAACGGTGCACGGATTTTGGAAAGTTCGGCGAAATTACAGCAAAGAGCGGCCTGCTCTAACGGAGTAAGTAAGTTGGTAGACTCGTTAGCGTGCAGTCTGTAATCCATATCGAAACGCGGATCAGGACACGTCTACCTCGAGGACCAACTACCTCACGTGCCTTGGGAGTTGGATGTATCAGAGGACCGTGGACGAATTGCAAGATGAACTGGACTCGTTCGACCAGCGTCTTTCAGCATCGGCGACTAGCTCCTATAAGAGGAAAATTTACGACCTCGAGGCAATCTGTTGTGCTGACCTCAACAGAGTGAAGTCCAGGTTCCTTAGGTCCCTGCAGGCCTTCGAGAATACGATTGACTCAATCGGGCAACTTGGCTGGCAGAGGATGAACCCGGCGAGCTGCCGTTGCGCCGTAAAGAAGCTGCTAACCGAGAATAACACGGACGTTTGCTGGCATGAGAGACAAAGTTCGAGGAATGCGAAATACGATCGATCGTTACCGCGATCCAAGTACGTTCAAACACGCGCGCGCCACGCTTTCATGCAGAAAAGTAGTTTCATGCTCGCAGCAATCAAGCTGAAATTATTTCACTGTTCGTGCGCTAAAAACACTGTTAACGCTTTGTATCGTTACCGTGAAACAGAAGAATACCTTTATCCATTGTTCGGCAACGGTAATACGTTAAAGTTTGTTACACTTTGGGTAGTTTCAAATTTAGTTGCTGTTGCGGACAAAGAAAAGTTTGAAGACTGGAGAGGCAAACGCTATAACGTTAGAGGATTGCATTGTAATCGATGAGATAGAAGACGTCTAATGCAAGAATTAGTGTCGATTTTCAATAATTCTTCTTTCGTACGTCATTGTATGTCAAAATGTGACATAAGAATTTTGATATTGTGGCGATTGAGATTTCTGTGAGCTAAAGAGCTCTTTAATCGAAGAAAGTTCGATGATGAAGAAAACTAGTGGCTTGTTTTATGAAATCCTGTTATTGTGCTACGAATTTTTTAGACACTGCAATAATTATGGCATTTTTAAAATAGATACGAAGAACTTGCGTAATTACAAACTTCTATGCTGAGTCAAAGTCTTTGCTTTCGGTTTGTGTATCAGTTTTACATTAGAACTGGAATTTTGCGTTTACTCTTATGCATCAGCTTAACGACGATGAATTATCAAATAATCAACTTTTAATCTCGAAAGAAAACACACGTAAATACATAATACGTAAACCTACAGGAAAATCTGATCAGTGTCAACATCTTGTCAGTATAGTTCTGAAAAGTCAGTAGATCGAAATACGTTTCTTGCAAAGTCAATCAATGTTTAGTATATTCATCCTTTAATCTTCGTATTCTTAAGCAAATATTTAGAGTTTGGTGTAAACATTACTTCCAAATATCGTTTCGATTCGTTTTCTTTCTAGACAGACCTCTTAAAGTCATTATAAGTTAAAATTCATTCGAGTCAGTCATCTTGTTGTCTGGAACGTTTAAAGCCACTTTAGGGTAATATTGGCTGAAATATCGACAGAAGTAATACATCTCGATGTTTATGACGTTCTCTCTTCAACTTTGAGATTTATCATGTTTTCCTAGAATTCCCCGCGTCCCTTTGATATATCTCTTTTGAGGCAAAAAGAGGAAGCTTTCGAATACATTTTTCATAGAAGTTTGTTTTATATGAAACTCGCGTAAAGTTGATAGCAAAGCCGATCAAACATCAGATTGCGGTAAAATTTTAACGAAATATATCAAAAATCCAACTAGATTTTCTCGATGAATACAGAAGGCAGCAAGGATATCAGATATTTTCCCCGAAAGAACGTACCTGCTGAACGAACGGAATCACTAAAATCTCATCCATTTTATATTAATTTTCTCATCCATACTTTTCGTAAAAGGAACGAAATATTATTGCAATTCTTATCATGTCCTCGCGTAAACACGACGAGGTACTAAATTCAGCTCCACATCCGCTTGTATATCATATTCCGCATATGTGTCTTTACGTATGCTCTTTATCTGTATAAAATATACATCAATTTTTTCTGACTTCAATTTTATTGACAGTTTTCATAGTTTCAACACAGGGAGAAACTTCATTGGTGTACATTTTTTCATATAACTTTTTTTTTATTATTTAATTTGTACTTTACAATTTGTCCAGCTGAACATTTGGTAAATTTTTCTAACTTAATTTCTAAATAACATGTGGATAGCTACTCCCAGCAGGGTAGCATCTTCGAATTTGACTATTTTATTTCTTTAGTGAAGTCAGTGGGGTGTTTTCTTTTTAGTCTTCTTTGTATTAGAGTTTTGCTCGCTTCAGCAGCCAACTGGTTTGGGTGTGTTGCCGTTCTTTCCTTGTATTTTTCTGCGTGCCTACTGATTTCTCCTTTGACCGTTGGTATTTTTAAGTCTTTGCTTATATCCTCGTTTCTGACATACCATGGGGCGTTGACTATTATTCTCAGTATCTTCGATTGTAGCTACCCTAGTTTATTTATGTGGCTCATTGCTACTGTCCCCCATAGCGGTATTCCATACGTCCAGATTGGTTTTATTATCGTCTTGTAGATTTTTAGTTTATTTCCTATGCTGACCGACTAGTTAGCCAGTACATCTGTCTTCTTTTTATCCGAGGCTACCAAGTGCGAAATAAAGTGGAATTCTAAAAAATTCTAGTTCTGTCATTCTATTTGGTGTGATCAGAAGATTAAAATACCCAAAAGTAGCCTCCTTTACGCTCGTGCTGTAAGCTTTGGGAGTAGGCACGCAGTCCTGTTGTGTCTGTTTCGAACAGAACAATTCCATCGACTTGATATTGGCGACTTGACTTGAAATTGGATTTATTTATGTGGCTCATTGCTACTGTCCCCCATAGCGGTATTCCATACGTCCAGATTGGTTTTATTATTGTCTTGTAGATTTTTAGTTTACTTTCTATGCTGAGTTTAGAGTTTCGACTAGTTAGCCAGTACATCTATCTTCTGTCGAAATAAAATGGAATTCTAAAGAATTCTAGTTCTGTCATTCTATTTGGTGTGATTAGAAGATTAAAATACCCAAAAGTAGCCTCCTTTACGCTCGTGCTGTAAGCTTTGGGAGTAGGCACGCAGTCCTGTTATGTCTGTTTCGAACAGAGCAATTCCATCGACTTGATATTGGCGACTTGACTCGAAATTGGATTTATTTATGTGGCTCATTGCTGCTGTCCCCCATAGCGGTATTCCGTACGTCCAAATTGGTTTTTAATACAACTTTGACTATTATTTGAAGCTGGAGTCGATAAATTTATAATTTCAATGTAATAGCATATATACTTTGAAAGCAAAGGGAATTTAGTATTCTTCTGTGTATTTAACGTCTTTGTGCATTGATAATTAGTATGGTATATACTGGTAATTAAACCACAAATGTTTACGCGTTTATGGGATATTTAAATATGCAGAAATGTACAAAATATTGCAAGCAAAGTAATCGTTGTAATAATTAAAGTCTTAATCCGTACTTAGCTTCCGGATTTTTTCAGTTTCGTTCATAAAAATATGTATAAACCTCCGCAGTATAGCGATGCTGTTAATTTTAACAATTTTTAAAATATTTTCAAATACACAATAATACACCTATAATTATACTTATATGAATTAAATGAATGTTTATCGTGTGAAATATTTCTATTTTCAATAGGTCAATCGTCATGGAAAGTAATCGTAGTTTATGGATGTCATATATGTGCGCAAAACGATACAGCGACAGTGAAATGTATAGCAAAGCTTATAGATCATTGAAATATACCGAGAATGCCGAAATTATAAACATCAAGAATCTTGACCATGATTTGAGGCATAACAATAGTATCAATATGATTTCTCAAAGTGATTTGGAAGTTCCTTACATGTTGTTTTGACAGCAAGTTTTCAAGAACATTCTAAATTAACAAATTTTATCGTATGGTGTTGAAGTGTACGGTTTATTAATACAGTATCCTGAAAGTTTGAAAAATTCTACGTTGTGAAAATGAAGCACGGGAGCAAAGAAACGTTGCAGCATAACATCTGAGTTAGTTTATTTTTCATAGAATTTATTCTTCGTGCTAATTGCCTTTCTTCGAGTTTGCTTTAAAGTAGTTGGAAAAATAATAGTTAAAGTTTGCTGTCTAATTAAAGGTGCAATATCGAAGGATGAAACGAAGTAAATTCTGAAAATTTCAGATTCAATTATGTAGATATTATATTATTAATTCTTGAAGAAAGCTGCAAACTTATACGTCCGTTTGATAATTATCCGATATTTTGCGAGGGAAAATATTTAGAAATAAGTCGAATTATAAGCTTTCCCTTCGTGAAATTAATTTCCACTTGAGACGGTTAAAACAAAGCTTAAGATTCTTCTGGAATTTTTGAAAATTAAATCGAAAATAGAATAAAACTAAATTAAAATAAATGTAAAGATTCTTTGATCTTTATTTATCTTTGTTTGAGTAAAATTTGTCAAGATATCACAGATATCAAATATTTTATACATTCAAATGTTACTTAGAAAAAGCTTTCATTTTTGAAACATTAAGCATGGACAGTTATTAACAATTTATAATTATATACAATACACATATTATAAGAATTTTTCCAAACTTCTATGACTATTATAACTCCATCTGATATTATTTGCATTATCTTTTACATTATAGCGATTTTCACGACGTGAAGATTTTCCAGAAGTATTCCAGGGTTTCCTATATCCTCGTCAAACTTAACAGAAGGATGGCATCCCATCAATTTTGTATTGTCCTTGTTTTGTATCAGTCACATTTTATTATTTATAAATTACGTTACCACAAATTGCCTAACTTATGCATTTCTTTATTCATTTTCTTTTTCTTTCTCGTATGCGCGTCATTTTGTCAAATGCCAAAAACTTTGGTAATGACAGGCAGCAGTGACAGATGGCTCTTTGCCAAATCGGTTAACTGCACAAAACGAAAGAGAAAATTAATGAAATTATATAGGGTGGCCCAAACAAAGCTTTACAAGCTATTTTCTCAGAAACTGATGAAAATATCGACTTCACTTTTGCTGAAATTAAATGATATAAGAGGGCTAATCTCCTAACATGCGATCCATTTCGTAAAACGACTTTTAAAGTGAAAAATTCAGATCCATCTACATTTTCTTAAATAGAACGTGGTATTAATCTTTTGTTACTCGAATAGTTCTTGTCAAATTAAACAACATTTAACGAGAGCATCTTTTTTATCGTACATAGTTACAGAATTATGGTAGAAGATTTATCCCGTACCGTTTAATTATAGCAAAAAATGAACTTGATATCTTCCATCTTAATTTCCGAGAAACTAGTTTGTAACACTCTTATTTGGGCCACTCGGTATAAGATAAGCAACACGATCCAGCGCTTTGGCAGAAAAACATGAAAAAGTGGAGTTGGCCCGTGTAACAACAAATTCGTCGAGAAAAGAACAATTTGTAAAAAGTAGCAGAATTAGAGGGAGGAAGAAAACGAAACAGCTGTTACAGAGCAACGCCTCTACTCATTTTCGGGCATCTCGCGGAAAATCCCAATGAAAGGGAACTGCTACGTACGTACATTCTTTTTACGATTTCTCTTTCCTTCTACTTGCGCTTTGCAAGTAAGTTTGTGTTTCTCCTTCGAAAACAACAATTACTTGTAACGTGGCGTGTTCCTTTGCCCCTTGCGACTAGAGGAGACGCGAAGCAGAAAGAGAGAAAAAGAAGAGGAATCGTTTCGTCGATTCCTGACCTTCGAAGAGGTCGCATTTAAGTTACAAAGGATGCGTCTGGCTTTCCTCTTTCTGCGAGTTGGACGATGAAAGGCGAACTCGGGAACGCAGTTCACAAGGACGATGCATCGCACGAATAGATTTTTCCATTCTCTTATTTTCGCCGGTATAAGGAAGGGCAGGTGACTGTCAGTCTGCACGGAATACTTCGAATATGAGATCGAAGGGTGCGCATTCCGATCCAATACCCGCGATTCTCCGCAAGCCAGATATCTACCGTAAGACACTGGCTGGGAGATATTGATACTTCAAATAAAGTGAGAACAGTTCTGCGAAATGCAGTTTCGATCTTCTTTCACGCATCACTCCACCACTTTTCTTATTGATGTCCTTGGTTCGCCGTAATTGCACATTATAGAGGAAGATTCCTATTGTTTTAGATTTAGGGAATTTAACTTGGTGAGTGAATATAGACGATCGTAATTTTATCAATGCAATGCCTCATTTATTGCGTATTTTCGAAATGAGCTAATAGCATTAATATGGTTTCGATCTTCTTGCGTCGTGCAGGACTCGCTTCTACCACTTGCCTTCTCGATGTTCCTCGCTGTAATCGCTCGCTTTAAAGAGTAATTTGCATTGTCCTAATTTCTTCTCTTCTTAAAATCTTCTTAAAATCTTTAAATTTGGGCAATTTAACTTACCAGTGGATATCAAAATTGTGACTTTATCAATACAGTATCATATTTATCGCTTAGTGTGTAAAGTGCTCCGATAAGATAATAGTACACATATGTTTTTATGGATTTTATTGTTGATTGCAATTTTGATGTAACTGCAAATACATATCGGTTTGCTTAAATAATTGAAAGAGCCTGAGACGTATCTAAATAACAACTCAAATATCGCCTTAAGAAACCATTTTATTGATTGCTAAAACGATCTTCAAATTGGATAATAGAGATGTCATTCTTTTACAGATAAACTGTAAAATATATATTAAATATACTGTCAATTACTCTTTTTATCTCAGGAATCAAGTACATGCTCTTGTTATCTATATATTCCTGAATATTTTAAAGATATCTATTACAGTAATTGCTCCAAGAAAAACTCTACACCTTTTCTTTAGTATACCCGTGACCTAGACACTGCTGTTACGTAGAAAATAGAATTTAGTGAAGCAGAAAAACTAAAAACAAGGAGGGTCCATGTTATCGTGCCTTTCAATATGAATGTTGTTTTGGGTTACGAGGTCTACAAAAAAAAAAAGCTATAAGTAGATTCCTATTGCTGTTTCTTGTAACCTTCAGCTAGAGTTACACACGAAGGTTGACTTTTTTGGTAATGTCCTTCGCTATAAATGTATGAACGTGCTCCCTATCATATTCTGTTGTACTGTAACACTGAGAGAGTGAGAGTCTGGATCAGTATACACTATACCTGCACTTATTTCAATATATTTTTCTATTACAAATTCATCCACTCGTTCCTCTATCAGTAAACCCCAACAATATCGAATTTCACAATATCAGTTACTCTATTGTTTGTGTATAAAACTTCTCGACTCTGGTGTCTATAAAGGATGACATATTTTTGCACATAACAGGTGCCATAAACGTGACCAATAACGATACGTCATATTAAAATATCGTCTATAAAACGACCAGTCTATAAGACGTCAACAAACGTAGACTTGTCACGTTTGCTCCGCGTAGTCATTTCGTGAAAGCCTCTGTCGTAGTTGGGTCATGGATCGCAGAAATTCTCAGCATAATATAATTGCAGCCATTTTTATCGTGGGAAACAATAAAACCGCGATTCCGTTGTTACGAGCAGCGGAAAAAGATATTCTCTTGCCAGTAGGAATATTTCATAGAGGGTTGAAAATAGAGTTCATTCTCGTAATCCTCACACCCCTGTAGCAGCCTCCGGTATGACGATGTTCCACCATATCCGTCGCGACTCTTCTGAAATTGAAAACGAAACGGCGTGTCGTCGCGCGCTGAGTGAAAACGGAAAGGAAAAGAACGGTGCGAGAGGAATCTCGAATTCCATTGGATGTTCGCTCTCGCGCTGTGTTCGGCCTAGCTGGCCGATCATTCGGAAAATCTTCGACTTGGAGTATCGACGAACCTTCGCGAGAGCCACACACTTCGCCGAATGGAAGCAAAATAGCTTTCGCCGGTGCAGTAAGAAGAACGCTCTTCGTGCATTATTCCTCGAGTCGCCTGTAACTCCGTATCGGTCCGAACTTGGGTACTCTCCCTCGAGAGCTAGATCCAAGAATTCTCCTCGTAATCGCTGAAAACTTTCCACGAGACGAATACGTATGTCGAGATCGGTATCCTGCGAACAGACACTCGGCAAATGTACAATTTATTTGTCGTGCGCCAATGTCCCTTTTATGTGTTTTCGGTATTTTATATAATATAATCTTTTTATAGAAGGCGATTTATTTTATGAAGGAAGATATCTCTGTTTGATAATTTATTGTCCCTTTTTATTTATAATCTTTCCCCATTTTTCGGCCAGTTTTCTAATCCCACGTTCATAAAGATTCCCATCATTCAGCGTAAAAAAGAAAATACTGCAAGTACTGTTTGATTGGCGTACGAACTTATTGGCCAACCTAGCGTTATTAAAATGGACGAGATATTTTTTGGGAAAACACGCAGAATTTAGAGGCAATTTTAGAAACGAACAGGTTGATGAACAGCAGATGCGCTAGTTACAATAAATAGTAACTAGAAGATAGTTATAGATACAATCGATAGATTTAATCGATAGGTTTCAGATGTTCTTTTGTTTTTATTCCTAGTCCATGTAAGAAAGTGCAATCAGAACGGTGTGATAGATTAATCCAAAAAATAAAATAATAGCTAATATGATCCTACCTCTGAATACAGAAATAACAACAGTTTATTTCAACAAACCATTCGCATTCGTTATTTCGTCGCAAGCAAAACGTGCAGAATATATTGTTGAAACGTGTACAAGATATTAGTAAACAGCACTTGCTCATTGTATATATAACAGTAAGGTATGTGCACACTTCTAACTTCAATTATACGATTATAAAGCAGCATTTACGATTATTTTCTAAGGTGTGTTTATAATAATATTCATAGACTACCCCTCAAAGATATGCATGTAAACACAGTGCACCGTTAGATGCAAGATTTGTTCTCATTTTTTTTATTGATGTTCTAATAAAAATGTATAATTGTTCAATGGGGCACTTTTTATTTCAAAGTATCTTCTATTTATCGGTTGTATTCAAAATGCCCCAACTGTCAATTTTCATACAAGCTTTATAATTATAAGAAGTTCAAGCACTGCGGCCATCAATGACCACGGTGGTGTCACAGGAGAAACCGTGACGGGTTATATATAACCAACGTGGCAGTCAAAGTGTTAAGATGTAAAAACAACGATATAGTGGTAGAATAAATGCGAATAATTCTAAGAAGTAAGTATATAAATTCTGAAACGATGATTCGACATACTGGCGCAAATCTTAATGGGAAAAAGAATCTGGAAAAACAAGCAACGCAATCATTTAGAACATGAGTAGGCGATTCGTGGAATAACTGTGTGATCTGAGCGAGGAAAAAGCACGAAGCTGATCTCCTTTCTCGTGAGAGAAGAATAGATGTAACTCGTGAACAAACGACTTTGAAACTGCAAAACACCGTCGACTGTTTCCTTCTGGCGGACGTAACACAGAAAGGCAGACAATCGGTCGAAGAGGTCAGAGTGTATTAGATTCGCCAAGTAAGCCTTTTATGAGAGTAGAAAGCGAGCGACAAGGAGAACAAAAGCAGACTCGCCTTCGACTGGAAGTAAACGAGGTGAAATAGAAGACCACCACATGAATATATGTATACATGCATACGAAATACGGACACGAATACAGTCACGCGTATATACGATGTACGATATACACTCCCGTTCATAAGTATTACAGTATTACAGTAAAAGTATTAGAATACCTGGTTTCACATAAAATGTAATAATTAATATAAACTATATATCCGGTTAACGATTAGTTTCCATGAATTTTTATATTTACGCAAAGTATTAGATTGTCCGAAAAGTTTCTTTCGTTTTATAAAGAAACAATAGACGTACAATGTTTTTTGTTTTATATTAGTTTATTGAATTATGCATGAACATAATAATAAAAATAGAACAAAATGGATCATACCTGATTTAATAAAATAATATAAAACAGAAATTGTTGTTCATCTATTATCGCCTTATGAAACGAAAGAAACTTTTCGAACAACCTAATATATCTATTAAGATTATTTGGAAGAATTGTAGAAATATACAGTGGCTACAAAAGCTATTTGCATATCATTGTATTTATTATGGCATATTCGTATGAATTAATTAGATTCAAGTATAATTAAATTTCATACGATTTAGTAATACTTTTGTATGATTATGAAAATTACATGAAAATGATATGTAGAATAGAAGAATTTCGCTAGAAGACAAATGGTATGTATAAATAATTGTTATAACTATTATAGTAAATTATATAATGATTACATGTCGACATCTAACACCTTCCTAATTTATATTCTATTAAAAAAATAATACTGGGCATTGCAAAAAATCTATTCAAAATCTGAATTTGTATTATAAAATCATTTGTGCCATACACGGACACAAATAAGAAGAACTACGTATAATGATATGAACATCAAGAACATTTCAATGAGTCTATTCAAGATTTGGTTCCGTATTCTCAAATGATTTGTAGCGTGCATGGAGACAAATGAAAAGAAATACTGTAACAACATGAACGTCAAGAATATTCCATGAAATCTATTTAAGATCTGAATTCTTGTCTATCTTGAAATAATCTGTAACGCGCATATAGACAAATAACGATTAATTCTATTAGAATTTATAAACAGTAATAATAGACAATTAATCGTGTTACATCAAATTAACGAGATTATTATTAGAATATTAAATGGATCACACGTGTGAAATAAAACAGTTGCTAAAGATTTTTATAGTTTCCTAATAATCTTGGTTTACTTCAGCTTTCAAAAAGATGCTAATATTTATGAACAAGGATGTACAGTGGGCGACGTACGACAGCTCACGTGCTTGTAGAATATAGATACGTGAAAATACGGCCACACCTGTAAAAAAGTGAACTAGAATATCGCATGGCTCCGTAGCATCGACCCATTGTACAGTGTAGAGTGCACTCTCTGCTAAATCAGCCGCCCTTTTCTTCACTTTTTGCTTCTTTCGGCCTCACCTTCGGTTGGTGTCGCCTCCTCTCGTTCCCTTCCACACCTCCTTCCTTTTTCTTTTTCCTCCTTTCTCTTGTGTGTTGGCTCCTCTTCAATCCACCCTTTGCCGCATAACCTTGGCTGAGACGGAACGTCGAAGCGAAACCGAGATAACGAGATATCCAAAAGGAACGGCCTTTTTCCTTCTCTTTCCTGGCCTCGCGGCGGCCTCATTCTTTGCTACCCTTCCACTGCTTGCAGCCCCGATTGCTCTCGTTTTAAACGTAAGAGCCGATTTTCGCCTACCTCAGCAACCTGCTCTCGAAGTTTTCCTTACCGAATACTTGGTAAAACTTCCTCATCGCGTCGGTCTGATGACGAGACGTGCGAGGACCGTGTCGCAGATTCTGTCCTCTTATCCAACCCTTGTTCTCGAAAACGGATAACCTGAAATTAAATCTGCTTGCAGCGTGAAAATCGAATTTGCCGTCGTCGGTACCGGGTAGGTGATTAATTACGTCCATGTTGATTAGCGACGAAGAACGCGACACGGGGTCCCTTTGACTGGAACCAGGAGATTGCAAGCAAGAGGACGACGCGGCCCATTCTCGCCTCGTTGTTTAATTACTGTTAGAAACGCGATTCTATTTTGCCTCGTAGTGTCGCACCGTTTGCCGAAATTAACTTGCCCCATTGACGAAAATTAATTTACCCGCGGGCAGTTTACAGAAACCTGAAGATATTGTGCTTATTATAGGCAGAATTATAGGTTGGTTAATGTGACTACAAATGTTCCACTCATAGGCAAATCTGTAACTATAGGTTGGTTAATGTGACTACAAATGTTCCACTCATAGGCAAATCGGTAATATGCTTGTAATACACAGCTTATCATCTTTCCGTGTAGTACCTTGTGCATTGATGTACATATAATTTTTATATTATAGTAATGTAACAATTTTTAATTACTATTTAATAATTCCAATGATTTCTATAATTTAACAAGTTCGATGTAGGGGGAGTGAGGGCCTCAGAAACATAAGATTTTTCGTATCAAAGATGGCTCTTTCCCGTAACGTTCGGCGTATTGTATCTGTAAATTTGTTCTTTTTATTATTATATCTATTATCGGTTTATTATGTCTGTGTCTGTTTGCATGTCGATTTTCTTCCTCCTCTCTCAATCTTCCTCGTTCGTTATACGCATATTCGTCATGGGAGATCAAAGAGCTAGCGAAACGAATGTCACAACGATATTGTGAAGAGTAGAATTAAACACAATAATACTAATAACAATTAGGTAAAGAAGAACCATGTAATCATGAGAAGTTTTACGTATTGTAGTATGTTTGTTAACTTGTAATTAGGAAATTAATCTTAGATTGGAATTTGCGTGGAAGATGCAGAAATACACAGATTTACAGTGTAAAATTACACCAACGTGCAATACTTGTTATAATATTTAATACAGAAAGAATTTTCCACTTTCACATTTTTAATTATCTTCACAAGATTATGAAGCTGCAAATATCCACAATTTGGATCCTAATGGAGAAGTCAGGGGTTAAATAGTACAAGAATTCTGGCCATAATTTTTCTCCAACTTCATTCGACGTAGAGATTTGCCTAGCAAATATGTGTCCACGTTCTAATACTGAGTTTATTGACTTTATCAAAAAATGTCTGAAATGAAAACGAAAATAACATAACTTGTTTTCCAAACATTAAACATTAAATTTGACAAGTTGGAGCTAAAATATCTGCTAAACTAATTATTTTTCAGTATATGTAGGTTAGTAATTTTTACATTTACAAAACTCTAGATCACCTTGATGTCTAAAAAAAAATACAAAGTATTAAAAAATCGAGCTATTCATCAGATCAGGTCCCTCGAATACGATAAATTTCACTGCAAACATCTTCTGCTAAAACATTTTCTATAAGTAACGAGTTATTTCAGTTGTATGTATGTATGTAGTCAATAAAACAGTCTCGTCTGGAACGTTCAAAAAACATAACTCCTTTATATGGTCGCTGCAACGGCTAAACCATACGTGGCAATCGAAAACGAAGAAGGTGTCGCTTAAAGAATTTCGCTGGCGTACCATAGAGAACCGTAAATATAGAAAAGTGTGCCACTTTGAGACACTGGCAACTGGGACCGTGTAGCCCGCAGATCACCGGAAATAAATCGCCAACTAGAATCGAGGCCAATACGCTCGCTCACACGGTCCGTAAGAAAAATATATAGTTGCCTCGTGAAAGCAGGCGGCCGGTTAAGGACGAGCAGTTTTCCATCGATGAGCGAAACCCGTGTTCCACTGTTCCTTCGTCGTCGGCCAAATGATCCGATATACCTATACCCTGCAGTCTTTCCAATACACTTAACATTTAGTTCCGTTTATCTCTGAGCAAGTACGGGGAATAGTGGCGTTTCCGTGTTACACCTATACCTACAAAGGAAATCGTCCGTATTGATCCCTGATGTATCTGCGAACGGTTACAGTTCGCCTAAGGGTTTCTCGGGCTGCCTTTAAGGCCAACCCGTATCTCCTCTTCTTCTACTCTTTAACGTCGCATCGACAAAACACGGCCATTAACGACGCTATTGCTTATGTCTAGATTTTGTTCCATATGTCTGTCGATTTGACAACTTCCAGCAAGTTTTGTCTACTTTGTTCTGCACTGAATACTTCCTTGAATTGCTGGGGGATTTTCAAGCTGCCTGGTGTTCCATCCGATCCTGTGTGTTCCAGAGTTATCTGTTCTACCGTGAGTAATAGGTCGCAAGCTTCGTATCACAAAGGAGCTTCTCTTTGCGATAGGAATTTGTACGTCGGTCTTGTGTGTCCAATTAGCAGACTGAATAACTCAACTTGATCTCTTCTATTGTATGGTGATCTTGCGGAATTTTTGGTAGTCCATTTCTCTTGCCACTTTTCGAGTATAATTTCTGTCTAATAGATTTCTTAATATCATTAGATGGTATACTGAGCTCGGTTTTAAATGATAACGAGATGGCTTCTCTACAAGCTTTGTCAGCTTCCTCGTATCCTGCCATATCTTGGTGGCTCGGTGGGAATCCAGAGATATCCTTTATTGGACATTGGTGTGTACGGGTCTTGTGTGCTCGAGATTACTTCGTTTTCATGCTACAGATTTTGGGTTGCGATTACACCCAAGGACCCACTGAGGACGATCAACTTGCATTTATTTCGTGACTGAACCGTTACACGATACGCTATCGTAAAACAATGTAGCATTAACTGGATGAGACGCATCGAACGTTTTTTAAAATGTTAGTTTTGCGAGATAAGAGAATTAAAAGTTGTGAAATCTGCGTGCAGCGATTCAAGAAGGTACTGGAATATTTATTATAGAACATTTTCATGGATATATTTTATTTACGTGTAGATAGGAAATTTATTATATACATATTTTATAGAATAAATTTGAACGCTAAATGAATAATTAATTAAACAACTACTGAACAAATATCGAATGAAAGTATGCATAAAATAGTGAGAATTTTAACAGATAAACTGTTTGTACGTTATTTATAGCAATTATCCTGCGGATTTTTAAGCGTTTATATAAAATTACGCAGAACGCGCGTGGTATGAAACAATATATAAAACGTCTAAAGTATGGTGCTTTTTATGATATTTAGTAGGTAAAACAATTTTCCTCCAAGATTCTATTTTCTTTAATGATATCCTCGAAAATATAAATTTGCATAAAAGTCCGCAGTCTAATAATAACATATAAAAATGTGAAATGTGGTACACGCTGACCTAATTTCAGACTTGGCTGCGATATCGCCAAAATGTGATAGAATTTTGTTCTTTTTTCTTCGTTATTTTCTTCTCCTTCAATTATCTGCGAGTCTCGCTGGTCATTAGTATAAGCAGCGATGTCGATTACAAGGGTTCTTAATTACGACGTAACTAGGAGAATTTTTTATTCGTCTTTTTTAGGCTAACATCTCAATTTGCTCTCAACCTCGCCTTCCTACTTTTAAACTTTACTTTTTCAAACTTTTCCTTTGCCAATCGATCAACGGCCTGAAATTCGCGCCCGCGCTTTCTTCCCCTAGATATGGAAACAAATTTACTGAAATGAGTGCACAGGTAAAAAGTTCGGCATATAATTGTCCGTGGAAACTTGCAAACAATGAAATAATAAAATCGTCGATAGGTCGTATTTCTTCCAAAAATATATTCTATTTACGTCCATAAGGGAAACGTTATTTTATCTAACGTTGTAATATTCTGAATAACAAAATAATAAATTGTCAATATGTCATTTGTTTCAAAAATATATTCTATTTATGTCCATGATGGAAATGTTATTTTATCTAACGTTATAATATTCTGAATAACGAAATAATAAATTGTCAATATGTCATTTGTTTCAAAAATATCTTTCATTTATGTTCATGATGGAAACATTTGTATTTTATTTAACATTGTAGAACAGTACATTTGCAAAAGTTTCTAACAGTTCGAAGTCTTCATCTACCTACAACTAACATGCACGAGAATATCGGTATTAGCGAAAAGCCTCTTGAAGAATCTCTTAAAACTGAAATTGAATTTTCCCCTCATTTTTCGAATGTTTCGCCCCAATATACAGCAAGTTTGATAATAGATGATAGGAATTTTGAAGAGCATTTTTATAAGTCAAAATAAGATGAAAACGAAAAATTAAGAAATTGCATATCACATTCTGATTGTTGGTTACTAACACATCGTCGACGATATACCGTCGAATAGACGAAGTCTCGGTTCCCGCACATTTTTTGGAAAATGTGTGAAATATGCATGCGCCTATTCAAAGCAATGTAGATACGTTTGTCGACGTATGAATATATTACAAATATTTTATGCTCGATTCTTAAGATGAACAGCAATCATGACGGCAGCAATGAACATGCCAACTATGCAGTCCGAGACTACAATGTTCACCCGTCTTCAAAGAAAGTTTGAAAAATGAAAAATGCCGATTCACGTCGCTCTTCAACAACGTGCTAACATTTAAAAATCGATGAGACTACTATGACATAATATTCCTGAGACTCGATAAACTTCCCTATAGGGATGAATGCAGGATAGCCTCAACGTTAGGGACATAGTGGCCATGAAGCCTAACGGCACATGTTCAGCACCTTATCTCGTGCTAGGTATAGAGGAAACGATTATGATTATGGCAATAGGTGATATAGATAGTCCTGGGATATTTCGTAAAAATGAATCGTAAATCGAACATTAAACCTTATTTACGAAAGTCGCTAAGAACACATTAAAATCTATGCTATGTCTGTAAAAAAATAAATTATAATAAACAACGAACTTCCAAAATCTGGCCACGACAGGAAATAATATCAATCTAGTCGGATTAACGAAAGAAAAAGTGAAAAGAGGTGAATGCAGTTGTAATTATTAATTAATTGTTAATTAATGTAACGCTTCGATATAGTAATTGAAAAAAAAACGTATGCATTTGAGTGTACATTTTCCTTTCTCTTTCTATTGAAAAGATCTCATGAGAAATTTAGTATAACAATACGTTTTACAACATTACATAATATTATAAATGTAAGTTATACTAATATACTAACGAACTTACATTTAGAAACAAACAATTAATTAGAAAATAGTTTAATTATAAACAAATTAAGCTACAAATTGGTTACAAACAAAAATCGATATTTACATATGAAAGTATAAAATAAGACTTTCTCGGTATCGTGGAACATTGTTTTACGCGCGCAGTGTTTCCGGAACACGTATGAAAAATTGAGTAAATCAGTAAATATAGAACGATAAATTTGATGCAGCAAACACAGATAGAAAAAGCTTAAATTAATGTAGTACCGCGTATATAGTTATTGCTGTGTGGATGCATAAAGGATATCGCATATGGTTCGATTCATTGCTCATATTTATCGTCGGATAGATTGTACGGTTTGCTCGCAATAACAATTTGTCTACTGGTGATAACGGAAGGAAATAAAATTATCAAAATACCGTGAAAACATTCTTGGTTTAGATACTACGATTAAGAGTACACTATATTATATTATACACTATCGTTATATATTATAATTATATACATTATAAATTACACAGTATATACAAATAAAAATAATGTAGGAAAAATATAATAAACTTCATAGAAATGAATTATTTTAATATTGTTGTAAACGAAAGGTATAATGTATTTTTAGAGAATTATTATCTGTGACACCATCATAAATATTTTAAACGATACTATCTAAATGTAAATACTTGCAATTGCAATTTGCGTTGAACCATTTTGCACGTGTAATTGTATATGTTATATACAGTTAAACTGACATAGTAAAATATGGTAACAAAATATCAAATATTCAACAATTACCTATATCTGTAAATGAAACTCGAAAAATTAAATATATCTGGAGCAACTATCATTGGCACTATATCATGATTATTTATATTGCAAACTTTCTCCAGAAAATGTGTCTTTTTCCATAAAATGTTTCATAACTTACGAATCATTTATAATATTTGCAAATCGTGATTTCACAGCAACAAAATCTTTCCCAAAATTCTGCAGATCCTACAACACGCATAATATATTCCTAAATGTCCTCCAAAATAAGTGTTCAAATATTTCGTGTTACGACCGTACGCGGAGAGACGCGGTCGCGAGGAAAACGCGTCAGCGAGAGGCGTAAATTCTTGCTACGATTCGGATAATCGACGCCGCGAATTAGTCGTTCCCCTGTTTCGATTAAAATAACAGAGATAGTTCAAACGAATTTAACACAGAATTAACAGGGTTAATATAAACTTGTATATTTAACAATATTTAATATTATAATGAACACGTCACAAATTATTTAGCGATGAATACAATTAGTTTGTTACAGCAATTCGACCCGACTTTATTATATTTCTCGATGTATTCGTTAGACTAAGCGACTTTAACTTTAGTCGTCACAACCTCTCGACACATTCAGTTTGAATTCTCAAATGATACTGATTGCCCCTTCGATTTTTTCTGTCTTTTCTGGGAGACGACCCCCACTACGCTCGGGTCACGCCACCGTTCGCGCCTATGATCATGCCACGTAAAATAAAAAAGAGAAATCGAAGATGAAAATAAAAGATAAAAATAATGAAATAAAAAGGGAAAATTTATTTCTTAACACTTGGTTTACACTAACTACAATTCACTTCCGAACTCCAGCCGCGACTTTTCAAGATCGAAGCTCTTACAACTTGACTTTTTTCTTTGTCACCCCTCAATATCCCCACTATCCACGCGTTTGTTAGGCGTCCGCCACCTTTGCCACGCACGCCTTCTTCTCGAACATTCGGCGAAAGGACCGTTGGGATATTGAGGGTTCATTAGGCACCTCGCTTCGGCGACATACATTGTCGCCGAGTGCCGCCACATCTTTATTTCCGTCATCAGCCCATCGGTGCCGAAGCGCGGCCTGGTCTCTGATGTGGATTGAGATGTGATTGACGTTACAATCACGTAAGCCATCTTCTTTGTGTGGATAAAATAACGGACCAAAGGCGAATCGACGTTTCTAGAACTCGCTGCTTGATGACAAATATGCGCTTGTCGCTACATTGTATATTTTTCGTCGGTCATATAAGACGATCTGTCTGCGACACTGTAGTACCACGAGCGACAGTTAGGAATACGGCCTGTAGTAAGCCTTGGGGCGTAACATTTCGTGAGCTGTGTTTCATTACTCTGTCCAACGAAGATTACCAATTACTATCACTAAATAGTAACTACAAGACACTATGAAATAAAATCAAGGAAAGAAGTAAAGTTTTTATCGCATACGAATAAAAATCAACCTGATGCGCAAGAGATAACAATTTATACGTGAAATCTACTACTTTAACCTTTACGATAATTAGAAATTAACGCCCAACTGCGTGAACTGTCGCATCGTCTTACGTCGTAAGATTAAGATGGAGAAAATATCGAGGTCCAATTTACGAGAAGATCGTCTAAAGGAATCCCTACAGCCCCACAGTATAAATCCCAATCTTCGAATGCAAGGCTCGACTTGTTTTACGATAAATAGATTGGACGACTACGACTACTGTTCCCAGAATGAGATTTATTCAGTTGTGTAGGATCGACTGTATCGGCCGGCTCTCGGAATTAGACTTGTTTACTTGAGTGTTAGACTGATTCGTTCGGACGCCGGAATAAAGCTAACTCCTCCTTTGAACAGAGGAGATTTAGAAGGGAGAGGTAGGTCTAGGCGTAAAGTTGGTAAGATATTCGGATTTTCTGTTGGAGTAATGCAGGAATTTAATGGCAACAGAGAAACAGAAAGTAGCAGTGATGGTGAAGTGCTGGAAACGCTGTGTGAAAAGAGAGGAATAAAATAAGATTAAATAGAAGTTAGAACATGGAACAAGTTAAATAAAAGTTTAGAAAATTGTGTGTGAGAGAAAAATAGGCATCGAGAGTTGTGCTGACAACTTTTTGAGTGAAAATCGAGTGGATCTGTTTATAGACGGTACACGTGGCTAACTGACCACCTAATTTTTCAGTTCGTAAAGCTTTTAGGCTCGAACTGTAAAGAGTTTGTAAGATGTCAAGGTGATGGAACAGTTTGAAAAATTTTTTGCAAATTTATATGGAAAATGTACGTAATCTATTAACATACTCGCTTAATAGCTTACAATTAATTATCATTAGAAGACTCAATGTGCACATTAATTGCATTTATAAATTTATTATTTAATTGACTCTATAGCAAGTGAATCGCTCTTGTTTCCTGAATAAAATGACAATATATAGTTATATTGATAATAATAATTATAAAATCGTGGAGATACAAGTTTGTCTTCAAGATCATTAGTAAATCATGGATTTTTATAGATTCATAGAAAATTTAATAGCGCGAAAATGCTCAGGATGAACGCAACGTACAGAAAAATATAAAATGTAAAAATACAAAAGACACAGCACTAGCTATAATATCCAGTGAATAAAACATTTTATCTATAGACAGTTTCTTTTAAATTTCATAAAAACGCCAGTGAAATGTTCATAAGAAAGTTTGCTATCTCGACTTCGTTCACGCATCATTACCAGGATGATTTTTCTGCGATTAATATTTTTAGTTCCATCGATCTTCCATCATTTCTCTTCTCTCGTGTCTTACAGCAGCAGCTGCTATTTGCATACAAGATTAACGAGAAGAATTTCAAGGGAATTGAACTCCCATGTCACTGAAAAATAGTATGTTCACAGCGCTGGAAATCCGTGAACAAGGGCTACAGTCTGGATTTTCAAGGTAACGACACGAGTATTTCCCTGGGGAACATATAGTCACAGGCAATCACTTCGATTGGAAGACACCAATTTGTGCTACGGCACGATTTCTTTAGATCGGATTCTTTTTGTCTGCGACACAAGCTACATGTATGTAGATACGATGTACACACACTATGGAAATGATCATACATTAAACATTTCTTCGTTGTTGACTGAATACCAAGATAGCAAATCTGATTAATATTTGAATAATATTCTTAAATATATCATAAGACATAAAATATACATTTAAATAGAAGAAGAATTCTTTATTTCCGCCTGCTTTCCGATTTTTCAGTGACTTTCATTTAGACTACAGGATAGAAAAATAATCATAAGAATTACACATACACACTAAATTAGAAGAATACAGGTCAACCATATATTTCAATATTTCTTTCGTTCCGTTACATGTTTAATTTGCCATTGCTATTTGATTCACTTTATTATAAAATTATGTCTTTTCATTTCGTTAAAATTTCGCTTTTAAGAAGATCGAATTTGGATGGATTTAGTCAAAAATCAGTCAAATACAAATTCAAAACTATTATCAAATTCGAAATTATCGTGGAATTGTTAAATTCAGAAATTATCAATTTAAAATTCGACGGAGTTTCAAATTCAGTTTTCTCAAGTACGAAGTCTCCAATGTAATTTCATTATTTTCGTCTTACTCTAATCAATAAAATTTGCTTGGCTTCGTTTGCACTACGAATTGTCGAATATAGTTAATGTACATTCGTATGCTTGTTAAGTTTAATTATGACCTTAATGTTTAATTGCTACAGCGGTTGTTTCAAAGCTTTTTACTATTCTGTCTGAATGAACTTGATTACTTCTCCGACATTAACTACGTTACAGTTGTGACTATGCTATCTGAAGCCCGATTGCTTCACTAAATCTTAACTGGGTTGCGGTTTATACTATTCCCAATGAAATTTAATTGCCTCAGTGATATTGACTATTCTGTGACTCGCGCTACTCTACATAGAGCCTGATTGCTCCCACTGATCTTGACTACGATTCGTGTTATCTTACCAGGAAAATCTAAGAATTAATGCTTCTTTTTAAAATACTCTGATTTCCTTTTCTTCGCATATCCACTACGTTCTTTCGAGGAACAGAAATAACGAGACTACATTTAATGGGTTGAGTCATAAGCAGTGAGAGAGATTCATATTTTAGAAAATGTCTGAATGAATACAGTTATTCAGAAATATAATTTTTTATTAAATGAAATTTGAAAACAGAGAATTATAAATAAATGACCAAGCGATAAATTGGTAAAATAATTGGAATAAAATCCTGTAACTTACAATGCGTAATGCCGCTTCTCTACATTTACTTTGAGTTCATATTACATGAAACTAGCAATCTGTTCAGTTGTAAAGATAAATCGATTATTAATCCGGCGTCCAATCATTAGAAACACCTGTAGAACTCCAACACAGTTAAAAAAAGTCACTGTTTTTAATAACGAAACCTTCGTCAGCAACGCTATAATGAAGCGCACCCGAGGTTACTTCTGATTAATCTTCTTGACATTTTCAACATTACTTTTTTCTCCCTCGTCATTGCTTTTCGATTTCTATTTTAAACTGATTTTCTTCCTTTCCCATTTTCTTTCTTGCACAACGGTATTTCCCGACTATTTTTCAATCGCGATCTCCATTTATATTTATAATAGCCAAAAACTTGCCACCCTGTGATCGAAGAAAAATTATTTTAACAAGTTAAAAAAAGAAGAAACAAACGTACATTTTAAAGTTATTACAAAATATAATTCTAATTTGATATTTAAAGTTAACGCCAAAAATTTTCAATTAAAATTAATTAATCTGACGACTCTGTTCTACGGAATCTAGAATGGACTCGCATAAATTAATTCAAGGATTTTTCTACATAATTTAGAGATTAATTAAACTTTGCAAAGAAATAAAATACATCTTAATCTCGAAAATGATTATTTTGTTATTTACTATATATTAATTGCTTCTGTCGGGCGGTTGTCGAACCTCAAAAAGGTAATGATGGTTTTAAGTTAATAAAATCGGTGATGCCTTTCCAATCTCTTTGGATATTTGAACTAGAAGATATTGAAGATTATTGATAAAAAGAGAACTTCCAGCCCAAGAAATCTATGTATTTTTTCCAGTTGCTTTCTATTGAGCAATGACACTCCACCTGATATACGCCATACGAAATCTCTTGTTGATGGAAGCTGTTGAACATGTTTCAAGTATCTGAGAAGGATTTTCTTTCAAAGGCTGCTCCAATTCTTTGCTTTCAAATTTTTTGGGGTTCTAGATCTGAGAGATTGAGAAAAATAGAAAAAATAGGGAGAGAACCTTTGAGATTTGCGGATTTTATGATTTGCAACGTCTTCCTCTGATGCTGAGCAAATTTCCGCAATTTCAATGACGTTTTTTTTTTCAATTGAAAACCAGAAAAGACACAAAAATACAAAGACTTCTTCTCCAACGCTATTGTACTCGGTATGTTTTATTTTGTAAAGTTATATTTTGAGCAAGCTTGAATTATATTATGAGAAAAAGTCTTTCCACCGTTACACGTGTCCAGTGAAATGGCGTAACTTTGTCTTAAGAAGTTTGCTTTACTTTAAACCGAACTTGTCTTGTCGCGAGAAGTTCATGCGACGATATAGAAGACAGATATTTAGGCGAACCCACTTAGTTGAGACACTCTGTACATACTTTCTCTTCATTTAAATTTCTCCACTCCATCAACCCATTAGGATCATTATAATTGAATTTATGAATCTTCTATTTTTTATTAATGTAACAGAGAATTAATAGAAAACATTAAATATAAATGTTAAAGTAATCGGAAATTAAATATTAAGAAGATTAATATTTTCCACATTAAGATTGGCATTTGAAAGCCTACAATAGGGAAAATTTTTTTATTCGAAACAGAGCTACCAATTTAATGTAATTTAAAAAATGTGTAATGTTAAGTTAATAAATCACGGAATGATTAAATGTATGATAATAATAAAGGTAAAAAATGTACATAATATAAGACATAGTACGATAGTGGACAAACGACTCATTCGAGAACAAACTCGAGTGAGCATGAAGTTCTCAGTTATGTTACACCAGTGCTTACGAGGTTCTCGTTTAAAACATTAAGAAGATGGTCCCATTGCGATGTTGCGCGCATTTGGCCGCTCATAATCGTTGAAAAGGAATCCCTACAGTGTCGCTTGACTGCGATAGCTATCTTTTTCTCAGCCAGGTTTTCTCTTCTGGATATCCGAGAGGCTGTGTCTTAAGTTAACACATCCTGAAAGGTCAGACAAGTCCATGTTGCAAGCTCTCGAGGGGAAAAAGACGACGTTCTCGCTATTTAAAAATAATTTTCATTTGTCCGGACGAATGAACCGTAATGTAGTCGCAAACATCAGTAGCCACAAGTGGCTAGTTATGAAACTGTACATTTCTGGTGTCTGGTTTTCTTTCAATTGATAGAGTTGTAGCTACAAACTCCTTTTCAGCGATTCGAGTAAATGAAGAAGAATCAGTTGAAAGTTGTTTGCTCTTTTTGAAATGTTGATTTATTTGTTGACTTTTATTAGAAAATTAGTGTTATTATTAATTATTTTTTCCTTTGTCAATTGTTTCTTTACCGAAACTTTGTTTTCCATCTCAAAATCTCTTCACCAATTTTTAACTTGTAGAGAAATAATTTGCCTTCTTATCAGAACAGTATCAGTGATCAATCGCAGATATTCAAAACAGTTAATTTGTATTTTTCAAATATCCGTATGCAAATGAAATATTAATTTGAATTTGAAATATCTAGGAAATTTTTTACTTTTTTATTCGTCATTGTTATTATTACACTTCCATAGAGTAGATTCGTTCTTAAGTTGACAAAAACGTCGAAATAAAATAAACTAAATTAAGTAAATAATACTTACACAAAGCGTACGAAAAATAACTTTGTACGTTAAATTAGTAATTGTTTAAAAATGATTGCAAAAATGTTTTTCGAGAGAAAGTGTATGCATCAGGATATAATAAAGTGCGCTTTTAACCGAACAAGGTGCGAACATTTGAAAGTAATGCTACACCACTGATAGTTTTTGAAGAAGTATCCGCGATACTAACAAAATTTCACTCTTTATCGGAGAAAGTTGTTGGCATCTCTTAAACAAACTTTGTTCTTTCTTCGGCTGTGATACAGTTTGCAAATTTCGCAAGTTTAAATTGCCTCGGCTGCGTAATGTCAGTCGACACGGTTCCCTATCTTCGCTCGTCGACTCTACGTGACTTTGTTTCGATACGTAAACTTCTGTTGGTCCATTCGTGATTTCCATATCCGAAGTACATTTATGAAGCGTGTAAAACTTAATGTGTTTATCGTGCTATTTAAAGAGCTGTGTGGCGTGATCACATAATACAGCGTTTGCTATAAAAGGAGAGACTAAATGTTGATGTGTATTATTAAAGAGTAGGAAATATGTGTTTGCCTTTTGAAATATGACATACATATTTGACAAACTTTGTGTAACAGACAGTTCATTTTAGTTATACGCGCTCTTAAAAGTAAATGTAGAAATATCTATTTATTTCTATAAAGTAGCGTTATTTTATATCTGAAAATTTTACGAATATCCCAACACAGTTTATTTGGACGTGAATATTTCAAAATGGTTTAATGTAACTAGGAAGATAAGTGTAAAATATTTCTACAAAACTAATAAGTAACCAAATTAAACTATATGTTAAACAGTAACCTGTTTGCTATATGTGAGGCCCATACTATAACATAAATGTATTATTATAAATTATTATATAATGTATTACGTAAATGTTCAAAGGAAGATATTGAGAGAAATACGTTTCAAAAAGTCACGATGAATGTTACGAAATCAAAAGTAGAATTTTATTATAAATCTAGATTACGTGAGGTAGACGTAATCAAATTTCATAAAAACACATTTAGAAGATATTTAAAACTGCTATCAAACTGCTGCACAATTAACAGTCGTGCCATCAGTGTGAATCCAATTGTAAACCTGAAATAAAAAAGAAGGTAACGAAGCATGGACGAATAATGGTGATTTTGCGTGGTGAATCTGAAATCAAAGGTGAATCAGAGTGATAAATGTACGACTGAAGATCGCTGGGTGTAAAGTGTTAGTGCGAAAGGGAAGCGTTTGAACAGAATTCCTGAGATTATGCACATCCACTCAACTTTCACAGCGAATATGTTTCAATGTCTTCTGGAACTGGCTGAATCGAATGAAGGAAGTGGAGAAATAGAACAGGAAAGAATGTACGTGTTCTTTACATACGCAGGTTTGCAAGGGTAAATGCTGAGAAAATACATGCACAAGTTAATCATGTTAAATGACAGCAAATTAAATTGCAATAACTAAAATTCTTCAAATATTTTCAGTTTGGTAAAAAGAATTCATACAATGCATTGGATGGAAGAGCATTGCAATTGTGTAATATCACAACCATAACATTATTTACAATTTATTACTAATTAATAATCAATTTAGTGATCCACCTAAAACTGTACCATCATTTTCACCATTCTCTCATAGTTCTCGCGTATAATATCTTTACAGTATCCAGTAGTATCGTGCTCCAGTCGCTAATGACCCTGCAGTTTAATCAACTTAAGACGATTATTAAACGAACAATAACGAGTCTAAATAATTTTATGGTCCTTGTGAGGCGAATGCCTGCAACAAATACCCGTAACTTTTATCTACATTTTCAAGTTCATTTTAAACTTTACCAACGTTATCGTGACAATTATACCACATCGTACGTCACGAAGATATTTTACGAAAAACATATAATACAACCAAAATAAGTTTTCACAGGTGTTCGAATACCTCTATGAATCAGCGTATAATTATGAACTAGATTCTGACAGAAAGTCTTCTATAAAGACATAATATATATTGCCGCAGATATTTCTCCTCTCTTTTTCTCCACCTATACAGAAACAAGCGCAAGCGAAGAAATATATATATATTTATATATTATATTATATATATAGGCATCGTCCGAAAAATTCTGCGAGCAATCTCTCGCTGAAAGCTCTCGGCGTTCAACACGGACACGCTCATATCGCGAACGGCTCGTCCATCAAAGCGAAGGGGGAAAATAAACCGGGCGAAAACGACCGAAATCTCTCGCAGCCCTCTTTTTCCATTATCCAAGAAAGTAAGAAATAAGAAAGCTGTAGGAATAATACCGCGAGGCTCAGGAACAACAGCAGCTTAAACAGTAACGGGCCGGTACGAAGCGAGAGGATAGTGAAAAGCGTGGAAGAATCGTAGTGGCGGTAAAAGGGGTGAGAGCAAAGAGAGCATGAGGGCAGCGAAGGGAGAGGGAGGTCAGAGGTTAAGTGAAATTGAAGTTCAACCCACTGATGAAAACGACTCGCGGGATCTAAGGTGACGGGGGACTCCTCCGCAATAGTTTCGTTTCCTTTTAATCTCGGTAGGGTTTTCTGCCAGCCAGAGTAGGAAGACTGTCAATTCCGCTTCCATTTCTCGCCGACAGTGCGAGCGAGACGGAGACCTGCAGCGTCGTTGTACAGGGTGTCTCGGCAAACTCCGATACGATCGGCAATCAGGCGATTCTGTGTGCGAGAAAACGTATGGAAAATATAGAATGAGATTTGGGGGAGGAAATGGTCGAAATGAGAAGAAGGAAGAAAATGATACTATTTATGAGGAGAAGGGCATAGACTTATAGGAGCTTAGGATAACAGATTCAGCCCTAGTACGGATGGACAGGACAGATCAGAGACAGGAATATGAAAGAATGATAGAGGGAAGGTATAAAAGGAAATATAGGCCATTAGGGGAAGAAAGCAAAGCAGAGTTTTTGAAGAAAGAATGTAGAGGAAGCGATAATCGAGCGAGATATAGACGTGATAATGAGGAAAGAGTCAGGGAATTCTGCTTAAAAACGGAGGAGAAGAATGTAAATTGTGTGGTTGAGGAAAAGGAACGACAGAAGCTCATGGGAAAGTACAAAGAAGTTGGAAGAGAAAAGGAATTAACCGGAAGGATGAGCGAAGAAAAGAGCAAGGAAGATGTATGAGGAAAATAGTAGAAAGGAGAAGGAAGCTAGTCGGACACGTGTCACGAGCATTTTAAGTATTTCAAGAGAATTATTTTCTACAGTATTATAATGGCGTATAGTGATTTTGTAGACACAACCACGTGTCAAGCCCTTTTCAACGTCGAAAATCAGGAAAATGAAGTTATCCATCTACCTCTCTCTCTCTCTCTCTCTTTGTAGAATAAAAGTCTTTCATGTGGCGCTTCGTTTTTGAGAAAATCGAGTTTGAAGAGTTTTCAAGTATACTTGGACTTGATTAATTTCGAACTGAACAAGAGAAGATAATTGACAGAAAGTTATTCTACGCGTAAAAAATAGGTGGAAAAATGTGGAACAAAATCTGTCCACAAGACATTTTGTTTCCGAGAAAAGCAAATTTGCAATTGAAAATTTATTTTGTGTAACAGGTTGGTTCATGACTAAACGCGTTCAAGCTCTATTCTCTCGGAAACAAAGCATGACTATGGGAAAACTTTATTTCGCATTTTTCACTTGTTTTAGCATGTTTCTTTTTTATATTATTCTCGAGTCTTTACAATTTGTCCACATATTGACATTCGGTAAATTGGTTTAACGATATTGTGACAGTAGCACGTAGATGTTTATCCTATTGGAGAAACGTCACTGATAATTGCACAAATATCATTGCAATGCAAAAAACAAAAAGTTATTTATATTCTATGGAAATTGCGAAAAATCCACAAATAACGACGAGAATAAAAAATCAGTCGAGTTTTTTCTTCGTAGTCTTCTGGATGAGACGAATAGAGTTCTATTTTAATATGTAGCATAAGCTGCTGCTGCTCGTCCACTCACAGTTAGCCTAGTCTGCAGTTAGTAAAGTTTAAGTATATAATTGACAAATTTTCAAACCCAACTTTCTCGAAAATGACCCGCCATATGAAATCATTTTATTCAACATTTTCGACTGATTTTTTTACGTAGAATCATTCTATTACCGATTGTACCACAATTGCCGGGACACCCTGTACATGCTGTTAATCTTACACCATGGGAGAAGCGAAAGGCACGAGAAACTGTAGTGAAGATTCGTTAAACGAGCCGAGACTTAACGATCCGCAAGAAAGAAGGAACATCGGTCTAAGTTCTCCATTGTGAGAAATGATTTATAGGTTTCCACGTTCAACTGGCCACTGGTAATTCGCCGGATATATTTAACGTTTTGCCCAAAAGAAACAGATATTAACGTATTGTAGGCGTATACGCAATTTATTGCCATCCTTAGGGTGGTGCAGTTTTCTTGATCGAAAGATCACGATACTTGGAAAATCGTAACTGTATGTAAAACTTTCATTCGTTTCATCTTCTTGCAGTAAATCGTAAAATTGTATCTTATAAAATTTAAGCAATTTTACCTAAAATTGCGTGAAATTCTCCAGACAATCGAACGATTATAAGCTTAAATTGATTACAGAAATTATTTACTGTATTTCGTAGCGTAGATTCGAAGAAATTCACATTGTCCTCGTTTCCACGATTTGAATATCTTTGATCTTGCAATATCTTTTCATGTCTATCTGTGTATATTCGCGAACGTACAGACATACTCTTCCAATATTAATCGACGACTTTCACATTTAATGAACAGGAGCCACAGGACTAAGGAGAATATTTTAGCGATGTCGCTTGAGGTTTCGACCAACTATGGTAAAAGCAGCAAAATGATCGTCAATAAATTGAATTTTCACTGTCGAAACCTCCATTTTTCTTGAACTATTGCTGTAATAATACTTTTATAGAATTTGTTTCATAAAAATCACACGTCAGTAGATTTGATTGATGGAATTTTAGAAACTCTCGTGAAATATTATCTGCTATTTACAGCAATCAATCAAACGATTATATAACCACGATATTTCATAAAAATCTCCGTTATCGAGCACTCTTCGTATTTCCAATTAATACAATAATTAAAATTTGTCAATGGTTTTTATTATCTGATTAATTCGTACCTAGTTTCGAACAATCTCTTGATTAAACTACTTTATATAAATTTCAGTTTCATAATTGTACATTGTTTTCTATTTTAATGGTTACAAAGTATTTATAGCGATTATGCAACTCCTAAAAATTGCCAACTTATGTGATAATAGAAATAGATATATTTCGAAATAGTTGTTACGTAGATATGAGAACGTCTGCTGTATTTATATTACAAACTGAATGCTTTTCACTGCTTTATTTTCTAATTGTTTCATTAAAAACCCATATTTTATCTACGTCATATGTACTTTGCAACACAGAATACCAAATAAAGTAGAATTTGAATTTTCCAATAAATGCATTGTTAACGTACATTAAATACAGTAAGACTCGGGTCTCCGAATCTCTTAATCTCTTTTCCATCCGCACACTGGGTCGTTTTCGGCCAGTAACTTTAATTAATTAATTAATTAATTAATTTAAGCTAACAATAAAAACTATTTTTGACAATATTGTAGAAGCTTGGAGAAATAATCGAGAATTTTTTAAACAACGCCCCACCTCCTTAAAAAAGTTGCAGGATTGTTTGCTTAGTATCTGAATCATGAAATACTTCAAACTCCGAAGGAAGACAGTGGAATACTCATTTTCTTAAACGTTAAACGCGTCTGCATAAAACAGGGCGTTATTTAGCAACGTGAACAAGCGTTCACAATTATCGACTCGCGTTTTTCTCTGTAGGAAATTCTCTGAAAGTTCGCAACTGGACGTTTCAAGCTGTTCATAACTCTATGCAATACGATCTTTGGTGTCGTCGAATAATCGAGCTTCTGGTGTGTTCGCAATCTTTCATATCGCGTCAAATAGGTTTCAATGATGGCAAAGTGTTCTTGTAAAAGGGATAAAAGATTTACAGACGCAGAGCATCAGCGTTTGATCGATGATCGTGCTTAAATTTCGAACTTCCAAAGGGACTGATATCCGTTTCGATGGTGTAAGATCCACGTTCAAGCTTCGATTAAGATTTCTCCTGACTTTTTGAACATGTCCAGCCTCTGGTTGGCAGTATGACTTTCGAAAAATCATCTGTTATGTTCACAATAGTTACAATTAGTTACTGGCTTATTATTATCTCGAATTGCAAATATTTTAAGCTCGTGACAAGACACTCATAGAATAGCGCTCATAAGTATGTGGATCTTTAGATTGATTTACATTAACAACATCTGAATGTAAAATTCATACGGAGGCGAAACGTTGAATATCACCTTTTTATGCGTCAAATGGAAAAATTCAGAATTACTTGAAGTAAAAAGAGACCATTGTATAGTTACAATAAAATTATAAAATATCTTATAGATATACATTGAATATTATACAAAATATCCATCGGATACAATCCTCGTAGTGTAAAAATTAATCTATGAATGATATTTTTCTTGATATATTGAAAATCACTATAGTCGACCAGGAAAATAAAAATCGGACACCGGTGCAATTTCGATTTCTACATATTTTAAACAAACATTTTTTTAACGGGATAACTTAGGTTTCCTGTATCGATAGTAGTAGCGTTAAGCTGGTCTTTACAAATTTAACTAGACTATTACTTTGATTTTTACTAAACGCATTTTCATGGCGAAAAATTGAATGAGCTAGAAACCTGTTGGAGCTATCTCAGAGGATTAAAAGATTAAAAGTTTTCCAAAAGGGACCAAAAGTTTCTGGGAAAGCAGTCGCAAAGTTCTGAAAAGCAGCTGACTTTATTCGATAAAACGTCAGTTTTATAAAAATACAAAATTATTTTTATTATTTCAAATTTCGCTACATTTTGACGCGATATTCGCGTGTAATCTGTTTAATAATAATTATGAAATATTAGTTTAGTCAATATTCTTTATCTAAAAATGCTACTTCCTCATAGATTGAAAGATTCGATATAACTATTTATGCAATTATAAATTAATACAAAAACGAAGATATTCATTGATCAAGAAGAAGTATTTTAAAATTGGTTAAAATAATTCTTATTTTCTATTTACTGTACTAGGTTATACTAGGAACCGAGAAACACACAAAGATGTACCTACATATTTTGTTCAGTGTTCACTCTTTCGAATTTGATGGTTTATGTCTTTCTTAGTAGTTATGCCAGTAGAATTTACATATTGCACAATTGTATATTATTTTCTAATGCATCTCTTTCACGTACAAGTATCTATTCGTTTCTATTTAGTAATTTCCAACTGAACTGTTTGAATCTGTAACTATATATTATATGTATCTTCTCTATTCGTATTTATAATCTACGTATTTTCCTGTGCAATCCATGTTAGACTATTCTGATAAATATTCTCTTCTGTATTCTATTCTCATAACTATCTGTTAAAACCCTCATTCTCTGCTCCCAAAATGAGTGAGCTGATGTAAACTAAATCGAAGACTGTCTCGCGCAAACAGTTGGCTTACGTTCATTTATTCTTTCACACGTCAACGTCCACTTTGTTGCTGTTGCCGTATTACCGGAAAGAAACGCAGACAAAGCTAATATAAATTTCACGCACCGCGATCGATACATTCTACCGTTTGTTTTCACGATGCATGTGCACATATGCATCGATGTTTGTTTGTGCACTGAAATATTCAATGAAACGAAGTGTACACTAGAGCCGGTAGGTAAACTAAAGGCAGTTCAGGCTAGATTGTTAATAGGCATGAGTGCCCTAAAGGGGTGCAGAGCGAATCGCCCTTCATATTTCAAATGCGGACAGATTATAGTCGTATAAATCGTAGAAGGCAAATAGTAAATTTTCCTAAGACATATTGTTACGACCGTTCGCGGAGAGACGCGATCGCGAGGAGGCGCGTCAGCGAGAGGTGTAAATTCTCGCTACGATTCGGTTAATCGACGCCGCGAGTGAGTCGTTCCCCTGCTTCGGTTAGGACAACAGAGGTGATTGAATGAATTAACACTGTGTTAACAGGGTTAATATGACAGTATATTTGCAACAATTATTACAACTAACAACGATAACCAAATAATGGTTTCACAAGGAAGTAGTTAATGTCTCGATGGATTCAATGACTTGACCGATTGTCAAATGCAATTTCTGTGACACGACTTTTCGGACGAGAATGTTAATTAAGACTTTTCGAATGCGATAGTTAAGACGGTTTTAGGTAAACTTGACCGAGAGTTGTAGACGACTGCTGAACTGTCCTTGTGGTGCCTCGGAGGAAAGCTTGGTGTGGGTGTGCCCTTTGACCGAAGAACGCGGATTCGTTGTTCACACTTTTCGTCCAGGAAGTGAGGGTAATGATCCGCGATGCCGATTGGTTATGACCCACTCTAATGAACAGGAGATGAAGAAGTCTCCCACCAACGTAGAGCGGGGGTGGACTTTGTTCCCGACGAGAAAACAGCCTTTTCCGAGTGACATGTGTTGGCCCTTTCCGTCTGGGAACTGTCCGCTTTCTCCGGTCCGCTTTCTCCGTGATTCTTAAGAGCACCTAATAAATTCAAGGACTTTTCCAAGACCCAGCCATAAACTGAAAATACTTATAGAATTAGAGAATTCTCCAGACATGTGACTTGACGGGCAAACATGTCTGGAAACAATCAAGCTAAGAGTTAACGGTTTATGGTGGGCCCTTGGGTCTATTGAGAACCGGGGCGACCGTAGGGTGGCCGCTGGCTGCCAGGTAGCGAGGGACGGCATGCAGATGCCCCACGCGACGTAACATCCTCCCCCCGTTGAGAGGGTACCGATCAAATTGATGAGGTGGAGTGTTGCTCGTGATCGGGTCGAATGGGTAATGGAACGAGCTTTTTCACGCCTCGATCCAAAACGCTTTTCGCCGTCCGAACTGTGGCCGTCCGGATGATGCCGTCGGGGCCTGGATGGACTTTGATGACTCGGCCCAAAGGCCACTGCATTGAAGGTACGTTGTCTTCTCGGAGGATAACGATCGTGCCCTCTCGAATGCTGTGTCCACCCTTGATCCACTTGTTGCGGTTGACCAACTCGTTCAGATATTCCTTATGCCAGCGGCTCCAGAAATGCCGTTTGAGCTGTTGAAGATGTTGCCATCTGGAGAGCCGGTTGGGTAGGGTGTCTCTGAAATCTCGCTCCCGCACACTCATTAGTGACTCGCCAATGAGGAAATGACCAGGAGTGAGGACAAGGAGGTCATTCGGATCAGAGGATATCGGGGTTAGCGGTCGTGAATTAAGGATCGCTTCCACCTCGATTATAAGAGTGTTGAATTGTCCGGCTGTGAGTAACTCGTTGCCGACGGTGCGTCTGAAGTGGCGTTTGAATGACTTTACCGCCGCTTCCCATAGACCCCCGAAGTGCGGGGACTGAGGGGGGATGAAGCGCCATTCGATTTGCCTACCTGATAGGAATACATTTACCCTTTCGTTGTGTTCTTCTGATCGCAGCAGGTTATGGAGTTCTCGCAATTCATTATTTGCCCCGATGAAATTTGTACCGTTGTCGGAATAGATGGTGGAGCAAAGCCCCCGTCGAGCGATGAATCTGCGAAGTGCGGCGATGAAGGCTTCGCTCGTGAGATCGTCAACTAGCTCGATATGCACCGCCTTGACCGCTAGGCATACAAAGATAGCGACGTACACCTTAATCTTGCGGCGGTTGCGATCCCTTTTCTCCTTGACGTAGAACGGACCACAATAATCCACACCGACGTTCGCGAATGGACGAGACTCCGTCACTCGCGCTTCCGGCAAATTACCCATTATGTAATCCACCGGCGGTGGCTGGGCGCGGCAACAACGGACGCAGCTTTTGATCGTTCGCCATACCTGACTTCGGCCGTCGATGGGCCAGTATCGTTGTCTGACTGCGTACAAGGTAGCCTGTGTTCCCGAATGCATGTGGATCTTGTGTGCATTCTCGATGATGCATGATGTAACAGATGCTTTGGGCAATACGATGGGATGCTTCTGAGCGAAATCCATTGATGACTGACTAAGTCGACCTCCTACCCGCAATATTCCGTCCTTGTCAATGAACGGGTTGAGTCGCGCGAGCTTCCCCCTTACCGTCGCGTTTCGATCTTTTCGGAGCGTGTGGATTTCCTCGGAGAAATAGATGTTTTGCAAGAGCTTTATCAGCTTGTCGTGTGCTGTGCGTAGTTCGGCCACGGTTATGGGTGTAGTTCGGTTTTGTTTGTGTTTCCAACGGAGACAACGCGCGACGATCCGTATCAACTTTGGCCAAGATGAATACCTTTGCAGTAAGCTATCGTCGGCGGGGGTGGCGGATAGACAAATTACCTTTTTTTGTTCCGGTAACTCCGTTTGCGGTGTCGGCGTCCATATCGGCCAGCGGTCTTCTGATTGTTGGAGCCATTCAGGGCCGTGCTGCCAAATGGTCGGGCGTAGGAAATCTTCAGGTGTTTGGCCTCGCGATATTAGATCCGCGGGATTATCGTTGGTAGGAACATGGCGCCAATCACGGGTACGGGTTTTGGTTTGGATCTCGGCGACTCTGTTAGCGACAAATGTTTTGAGCGTGTGCGGCGACGTGTTTATCCAGTGGAGGACGATGGTCGAGTCGGTCCAATAGACGGTCCGAGTGATGCTCCGTGATAAGGCCTGCTGCACGGTAGACATCAAGGACGTAAGAAGAACGGCTCCGCTCAATTCGAGCCGAGGGATGGTTTGGGATTTGAGCGGGGCTACCCTTGATTTCGCGGTTAGAAGCTGTATCGAGACGCGGCCTGCAGGGTTAACGCTACGGAGATAAACACAAGCTCCGTAGGCCTTCTCGCTGGCATCGCAGAATCCGTGCATTTCGATCTCCGTTGCGGATTCAATGATTACTCTGCGTTGGAACGTGATATTGTTCAGGAGTGCCAATTGGGCATAGTATTTGTTCCATTCTGTGTGCACATCTGAGGGAAGAGACTCGTCCCAATCGACCTTCAAAGCCCAGATTCTTTGGAGCAGCATTTTTGCTCGAACGATCACTGGCGCGAGTAGTCCCAAGGGATCGTAGATTCTAGCAATTACGGAGCTGATCGATCGCTTCGTAACGTGGGACATGTTAGCCGTTGCTTCGACCGAGTAAAGGATTGAATCATCGGAGGATTCCCAAAAAATCCCAAGTGTTTTTAAAGGTTGCGACTCACCCAATTGTAGACTCTGATTTATGTCATGTTCCGATAGTCCGTTGAGTAATTCATTGTTGTTGGATGCCCATTTTCTTATTTTTAAACCGGCTGTTTGGAGAAGTTCGGTCAGCTCTGTTCGGATTGAGAGCGCCTCGTCTAACGTATCAGCTCCGGTGAGGGCGTCGTCGACATAGAAGTCTCGTTGTAACACTGATGAAGCTCGTGGGAACCGGTGTCCTTCGTCGTCTGCTAATTGTTTGAGACACCGGATAGCCAGGTAGGGTGCAGCTGACAGCCCAAACGTGACGGTGTTGATTTGGTAAGTTTCGATCTCACCGTTGGAATTTCGCCATAAGACTTGCTGGTATTTTCGGTCTTCCGGACGCACGAGAAACTGTCGATACATCTTCTCGACATCACCTGTGAGAACGTACTGATGGGAGCGGAATCTTAGAAGGATATCGAACAGGTCCTCCTGCAATTTCGGTCCTATATGAAGAGTGTCGTTCAAAGAAACTCCGGTGGTGCTTGGTGCAGATCCGTCAAACACCACGCGAAGTTTTGTGGATGTGCTCGACTCCTTGATCACACCATGATGTGGCAGGTAATATTCGTCAGCTGATTGGTGGTGTGATGTGACCTTGGTCATGTGGCCCAATTCCAAATATTCCTGGATGACGGCCCGATACGCGGTTTCGAATTGTCGATTGCGTTGGAATTGGCGTTGGAGAGAGGCGAGTCGTTTCATCGCCATGGTTTTGGATGACCCGAGTGTGGAAAGTTTTTCATTGAAGGGGAGTGCAACGATGTATCGTCCGTCGCCGGTGCGTTGGACGTGGTTTTGGAAATGCTCTTCACATAGTCGATCCGCTTCTGATATGTGTTTTGTCTGTGGGCCTTCGTCGAGTTCCCAAAAGCGGGTGAGGTCCGTTTCTAGCTCCGTTGTGGCGGCATGGAAAACCCTTGCGGTCAACGGGAAGAATGGGCTCCCCCCGATGACCCATCCGAATTGCGTTTTTTGCAGACGCAGGTCGGGACCGGCTGATGGATTTAAATTGATTTGGCCGACGCATAATGAAGCGACTGTGGGTCCTGAACTGAGCAAGATATCGATCGGGGCTGGCAAATGGAATGCTGGATCGGCTAGCTGGATATTCTTAGGTATAGGAATTATTGATCGGTCTATGGCTTGATTCGGGATCGCTGTTGAAATTGTGGGTATGATAAGAAACGTCAACGTACGTTGGTAGGTTCCAGTCGTGGATGTGATCGTGGCTGTGACGAAACGGTTCGAAATCATCGACAAGGTATGGAGGGCTCCGACTGGAATCGAACATTTATGTTGAGGAATTTTCAATGACTCGGCTAGCCGCTCAGTCATGAAATTCATACTGGAACCAGTGTCTAACAGTGCTCGACAGCGCAAGGGCTGAGCTTTGTCGTTTAATATGTTGACGCGCGCAGTGATTAAAAGATCGTTAGTTAATGAGGTGGGTGAAGTTGTAGTCAATGAGTCGGCCTCCCGTGTCCCCCGTGCGTCTGTCTGTCGTCGTCATTGTTTGTTATGTGGTTGAGAATCTGATGCAGTTACCTTAGTCCGCGATGTCCGTGATATGCGTTTTGGGGACGTTCGAGGAGACGATCGCGGAGAAGATCGGGGAGATGATCGGGGAGATGATCGGGGAGATGATCGGGGAGAAGTTGAAGGTCGTCTCGATTGATGTGCCGAACGCGATACCGGTGAACTAGGTGGTGATCGTGCGCCAGATGATCGGTCGCTAGACGATCGACCGCTCGATGATCGATGTTTGATCTGGCCGTGGCCACGATGTAGGTAGGTGTGATGCCGCTGTCTGCATATGCGACATGAGCCGGCGGAGCATTGATCCACAGAGTGTCCCTCGTCTAAGCAATTCGTACAAAGCGATGCCCGCTTGACTATTTCAAGGCGACTCTTGACCGATCTCGCCTTGAAGTCATCGCAATTCCATATTTTGTGTTGTCCTTGGCAATTAGAACACCCCCCCGACCTATGTGTAGTGACAAATGTGTGGCCTCGCGGCGCGCCTTGTCGTTGACGGTTGTGTTGATCGGGCGCCCTTCGTATCGCGGTCGCGGTGGAGCTCATTCGATCGCCGTTCGTGCGTGTTTTTAAAAAGTCCACCAAGTGCGTGTAAGATGGAAGTCTTTTGTCAGGTAATGTGCGTTGCCATTTACGGATGATGGACGACGGTAGTTTCGATGTGAATGTTGTAATGAGGACGGCGTTTGAGACGACTGGATCCCCGAGTTTCTCTAAGGCTTGAAGGTTGACCCTAACCGTCTCGATAAAATCTTCGATTGCTTCGGGGCTTTCTTTTGTTATTTTTGGGTAACCGGCAATCAGTTCCCAATGGCGTATGCAAACTTGACGGTGACAATCGAATTTCTCCTTGAGAAGGTCTATTGCGATTGGATAGTTGAGATCGGTCGTATCCAACGATTGGATGCATCGCGCGGCTGTTCCCGTTAAGGATAAGCGTAGATAATGGAATTTTTGCGCGGCTGTTAATCGCGTATTTCGATCGATTGCGGCGGAGAAGGAATCATAAAAGGAATGCCAGTTTTCAATGGTGCCGTCGAATGTCGGTAGGTGGATCTCGGGCAATTTTATCAAAGTCGGCCAGCCGTCATTGGGTGAATCGCGGCTTGGTGATTTTGATGACGATGCTGTTGCATCATCCATGAGCCTGTGTACTCTCAGTGCCAGATTGTAATAGGTGTCGGTAAGTTCGGGCACGCGCTCGTCTTCCCCTTCGCATAAATCTTCCAGTTCCTCCTGCAAAGACCTGTACCGGTTCCACGCGTCGTCGATCCATTCTTTATGATTTCTCAACGCGGCCATATCGTGTCGATTGGATTGCTCAAAATCGTCGAGGCGGGTGGACGCGGAGGTTAGTCGGCCGATTTGGAAACCTCGTCTCCGACGTAAGGAGGTAATTTTGTCCGTGTTTGGCATAGTTACAGCGGATTTGAATAGGTAATGCAAGGAACGAGCCTACCTTGTTTTGGTGTGTGACTGATTTGGTGGTTGCTTAGTTACGGCGAGAAGCTGCGTGACTGCGGTCTTCCACCACCAGGTCTTGCTCCTTGTGGATAGACGGCCCCTAGCGTTACTGACTTCGCCGGCGTGGTAACGCTTCTGTTGATAGTTGTTGGAGTTGCGTGGCACTGTATGGTGATGGATGTCACTGGTGTGCACTTTTCACTTGCCACTAGATCCGGCTCGAAGGACCAAATGTTACGACCGTTCGCGGAGAGACGCGATCGCGAGGAGGCGCGTCAGCGAGAGGTGTAAATTCTCGCTACGATTCGGTTAATCGACGCCGCGAGTGAGTCGTTCCCCTGCTTCGGTTAGGACAACAGAGGTGATTGAATGAATTAACACTGTGTTAACAGGGTTAATATGACAGTATATTTGCAACAATTATTACAACTAACAACGATAACCAAATAATGGTTTCACAAGGAAGTAGTTAATGTCTCGATGGATTCAATGACTTGACCGATTGTCAAATGCAATTTCTGTGACACGACTTTTCGGACGAGAATGTTAATTAAGACTTTTCGAATGCGATAGTTAAGACGGTTTTAGGTAAACTTGACCGAGAGTTGTAGACGACTGCTGAACTGTCCTTGTGGTGCCTCGGAGGAAAGCTTGGTGTGGGTGTGCCCTTTGACCGAAGAACGCGGATTCGTTGTTCACACTTTTCGTCCAGGAAGTGAGGGTAATGATCCGCGATGCCGATTGGTTATGACCCACTCTAATGAACAGGAGATGAAGAAGTCTCCCACCAACGTAGAGCGGGGGTGGACTTTGTTCCCGACGAGAAAACAGCCTTTTCCGAGTGACATGTGTTGGCCCTTTCCGTCTGGGAACTGTCCGCTTTCTCCGGTCCGCTTTCTCCGTGATTCTTAAGAGCACCTAATAAATTCAAGGACTTTTCCAAGACCCAGCCATAAACTGAAAATACTTATAGAATTAGAGAATTCTCCAGACATGTGACTTGACGGGCAAACATGTCTGGAAACAATCAAGCTAAGAGTTAACGGTTTATGGTGGGCCCTTGGGTCTATTGAGAACCGGGGCGACCGTAGGGTGGCCGCTGGCTGCCAGGTAGCGAGGGACGGCATGCAGATGCCCCACGCGACGTAACACATATAATTAAGCTGTGTATGTTTATGCGCTTATGGGAAATTCGCGGATACGAGAATGCACAGAATGAACACAATATGCAGAAATATATGAAATATTCAAAGTACAGAATCTTTTACCACGTTGAATGAATAAAATGTTTCTCTACTCAAGTTCCATCTTGTAAATTACACGTACGAAAATACAAATTTGCATATCCGGATAAATATATAATTTAAAGAAAGCGAAAGGGTATAGTAGCTGTACGTCTGGCAAAAATATTTCTGATGGGAACGTATCGTTTGCGACTAGGCGTAGGTTACAAAATATATCTCGAAACTTCAGTTGAGATGTTTAATATTGTATAAAATAATGATTTTGCTGTTGTAGAACAATTATCAGGAATGGACAATAATTTATTTTTATTTCTTTGGTTTGTAACTTGTAGATTTTCCATTTTCTCAGTGTGAAATCACAATTGCTTTTTTGTGACTGAAAGAATTTTGAAGCAGCACGCACTTGTTTAGAAATATGTACTCGATTTTCCATAATATATGTAGTAACAGTCATATAAATATATTCAATTATTTTGCAGAGATAGTTTATAATGACAAACACTGTACAATGTAAAAATATACAAAGTGATACATTACACAACATTAGAAGAAGTAACGTAACCAAAAGGAAAAACAATTACAGTCTGCTTAGAAATATATAATTAGTAATATCTGTGAAGAGTTGATCCTTCAATTAAATTAAGTTTATTTTCATAAAAGAATTCTATTTCTTCTTTAGGTAGATATTTGTAAAAGATTTCTTCTTAAACACACTATTACCTCTGAGTTTTATTTCATTACAAAATAAAACAATTGTAGTTTGATTAAAAATATACAATGAACGATATCCATGAAGTATTGGTTTATAAATTTCATTAAATTTATTTTCACAAAAGAATTCTTTCCTTTTTTTACATTTATACATATAAAAAATTTCTCCAATTTCAAACACAGTAATTACAATTAAATGTGATATGGTAATGTGAAATGGATATTGTATAATTAAAAGTTATACGTGATTATTTATCAGTATATTCTCAGATTTGCTCTAATTTGAGTAGAAACATTCACAACTTTAAATATAACGAATGAAAATATCTTATATGTAAGTATCTTATATTATATCGCAATGTCTCATATTTTTAATTGAAATATCGATGCTTGGGATTGACAGTGATGTAACATGCAAAATGTAAATTTTACTGGCAAGATTTTCTAAAATTTACATTTTTGAGAATACTAGATACATGTTTCCTTAATTTAACTGCTAAAAAACAAAGCAAAGGAATTATTAATATACTGTTTTATATAATAAAAATAGAAACATAACGTAGGTTAACGTAGAATTAGTAAATTTAAAATTCTCTGAATTGTGTTGCTATCAATGCCAAGCATATGACGAATAATTCTCATTGTTTTGTACTGTGAATGAAAATATTTGAATTACTATTATATTGAAAATATTGTATTTTATCATTGTTCCTTGTATTTCTTTATGTTTTCCATAATTCTGCTAAGTAGTACTCATTTCCTAACCATCTATGGTACGTGTAAGTTACCCTGTTACATGTTACTTTACGTTGTTTCATTTGTACCAATTTCTACATATAACTACATTTATTGAATTCTACGATCGAAATAAGAGCCCTTTTTTCTAACATATTTAATATATCGACAAAATTTATAATTAAAACACGCGGAATGAATCCATTAAAATAAATAAATCCATTAAAGTACGATACTTTTGGCACAAATCGATCTACGTTCTGTTCTTATTCTTTCACGTTGCACTCAAACCTGTTGCAAACTCACTCGAATATGTTGTTTCCACAGTTGTTAAAATTTTGAGCACTTTTCAAGCATAACAAAGATTAAAGTAAAGTAAATAACTATCGTAGACGCAACCGCGATATGTTTGGCTAACGTCCACCAACAATAGCATTTTCGTAAGCTTGCAGTGCTTACAGTGTGAAATCGGTATAAATCTCGTTGCTCCGCGTTTAAAAAGTCCGGGACACACGGTGCTCGCGTCTATCGATGCGACGAAAAAAGTAAACACACGGAAATTCAGCAACACTCAGATACTTTGCTTTCGGCGACGGGTGTATGAGCGGTGTTCAAAGCACACGCTTGTTATTTGTCCGCCTCACGGACTCCGGTACAAGTCTCGCTCGTGTTTCGTCGAATTTCTCGCGCCGGCCACGCGTACAAAATTGTCGCGTTCGCGGTTTCGCGCGCACGAAAGGTGCATCCTATCGCGAGAACTTGTTTCCTACGCCGCCAAGGCAGCGTTAAGGCACATGCAAGAATAAAGCAAAACATAAAAAAGATACAAAAAAGAAAGAAAGAAAAGAAAAAACAAGAAAAAGCAAAGAAAGAAAAAAGTAAAGAAAAATTAACAAAAAAAAAAGACGGCTTGGTATCGAATCGGAAGTACAAAGTAAGCTCGACCGCCGCAGCGCCCAGAACCACTAATGTGCTCGCTCGCAGCGCGGACGGCAACTTCGAGGTGACCTTGGCCACGAAGGCCACCATCTACCATCAAGGATTGGTCGAGTGGAAGCCCCCTGCCATTTATAAGTCATCCTGCGAGATCGACGTGGAGTACTTCCCATTCGACGAGCAGACCTGTGTCCTCAAGTTCGGTTCGTGGACCTATGACGGCTTTAAGGTAAACTTGCATGGTAGCCGCTAAGTTCGTGGCAGATAGACCGGCGGATCTTCCACGACGTGGATCGACGTGGCTCGTGATGCGTCGAGGACGGTCCACCTTTGTAGCCCTTAAGACTAGATATTAGACCCGAACGATCGGCTCGTCGCGTGGATTTCCAAACTCCGCGGTGGCTCGTGTTTTCTTGTTGCCCGTTTTCGAAACTTTACACTCGATGGGAGGGGAGAGCCGAAACCCACGCTAGGAGACGGATGCTGCCAGCTTTCCTTCAACGTTCCGTGATACCTGTAACAGTAGCTCCGACAGATGCGACGTACGTTCAGAGGATAGAAAGAACGAGAATTGATGATAGCGAGGCGAATCGCAAAGAAAATGCAACAGAGATGGCACGCAGTAACAGTTGATAGCCGAGGGGGATGTTTGAACGAAGGGAGATCGAGTAGCGAGGACGCGAAATTACGCGATCCAAGCGATCGATGCGAAGCTTTTTCGGCTCGATTCGTTAGAAAGGGTGAGAGATAGGGTGATGGTGAGGAAGAGAGAGAGAGAGAAAGAATGAAAGAAAGAAAGAGAGAGAAAGAGACAGATCATCGCGTAGCGGCAGCATCCGGTGCTCTTCAAAGAGGAGCCAATCGTGATCACGCTCGGCTCGTTTCTTCGGTGATTCCAGCGCCGACGGGAACTACGAGGTGACGCTGATGACCAAGGCCACGGTCTACTATTCGGGATTGGTCGTCTGGCAACCGCCAGCCGTATATAAATCCTCCTGCTCCATCGACGTTGAGTTCTTTCCGTACGACGTACAGACCTGTGTTTTGAAGTTAGGCTCCTGGACCTATGACGGTTTTAAGGTGCCACGCCAACAGCAACGAGCACGATCGCCAGATTGAACCTTTTTGCTCGTCATATATGATCGGTCTTCCCAGTTTCCTCCTTGGTTACACTTTCGTTTTTTATGTTCCATCAGAGAATGCCACCTTGATACCCGTAATCGTTTCTGCGATGCGCTGGTCTTGGACGTCATACGTCATATTTATATATATATTATCTATATATATTACATATATATATATATTTCAATATTGTTACTTGGTGTGGACTGCAGTGTTATTTGATTGACATTCGTCGTGATGTCGTACGGTCAGCTCGTTTTTATATATTATTCTGCGGTGTGCTCGAACGATCCTACAGGCTCGCATATCTGAACGCGATCTTTGAAAACGGCTCGCGTCGTCGTTCTTGCGAGGATCCCAGTTATCGTGACAAATTCGCACGCATCGATCTCGCTGATCTACCTACAGTGGCTCGCGAATATATTCGTACATCTACCGGCACATTTTTTTATAATCTTCTGAAATTTCGGTAGCACTGCGATGAGATAGGATCGTCGTGATTATGGTAGTAAAGTTTGAAAGCGATCCGAAGATGTACGTAGAACAACATTTTCTTTATGAATACGTTATGTGCATTGTACGACACTTTCTGAAATTTCATTAACACCGTAATGAGATACGATTGTCGTGATTCTGATAGTAAAATTTGAAGGCAATCCGAAAATGTATATGAAAGTTACAAAACGTTTATCGTAAACGTGCAGTGGCATTAAATGTTGTAACTTTGTACCCTATTAAGCGCCCATATGGCGTCAACATGTTATTTGACATTTTTCCCGAACGATTGGAATTGTCAAATTCTCAACATTGTGTCTATAAAAGGCAATTTTACACATCCACGTAATATTTTTCTCATCGCCGTTTCTTGCATCTAGAGTCTATAGTTTTATCAAATTTTCTAAACTCCAAGTACAGAACTTCGTTCATCCTCGAACCTCTTTGTATCAATTCGTAACTGAGCCTCTATTTTTCGAATTACGTTCGAGCGTGCTTTTAACTATGCGAACGCGTATTCTGAAATCGTACACGCCGTGTGTTTTATCCAAACTGTCATATAATTGAACACAACTTGTGTCGAAAGTGTTGCTCAATCTCAGTCATCCGAACGTCCATCTCTGTTATCGAAATTCACAGCAGCAGCTGGTCCCAACTCGTCGATTACCCGAAATATTTTGTTGCCCCGACCGGTTAAGATAAACGATGTTCTGCTGTATTTAGAACGCTATGGTAAACTATATGTAAATTCTAACTATATACGAAAGATATTGGACAATTACCGGGGCCCATGTTTTGCAATCTTGGTTTTTGCAAAAAATTGCAAACAAAAGATCTGAAAACCAAGATCTTAGACGGGTGAAACGTGAGTACAACGCGAGTGCAAAAAAAAGAGAAACTAAATAAGCCGGGACTTTTAATTAAAAAATCAAACTTTCTTATTTCTGATTTCTAACGAATGAAATTTTTATCAACATATCTGCCATATTTTTCCGATTACAATGACACCAAACACGGTACAATTTGGAGCACATTTGCTAACTTGATAAATGACAATTAAATACACATGAACAAGCAAATACAATTCTAATTGCACCGTGTTTGTTCTCATTTTAATCAGAAAGATCTTTAGTAAAAGTTTTATTTAAAAAGACGTGAAAAATAAAAAAAGTTTCGCTTTTGAGTTAGTACCCACATGACCATGCTGGGATGACTATCATGCAATTAACGAGAGCTTCTTTTCCTCCAATTATCGTACGTTTACGTACATTGCTTGGTCCTAAATCGGTTAATATGGTGTACAATTGATTGTTCAGATACTTTGATGGCCTTTGCGAGTTGCACGTTTCCTCTGCGTATCTCGTAACTCATACACATTTTCGGATCCGCTTCAAATTCTACCAACATAATCGCGATAGTCGTAACAATAATGGGATTTCAAGACGTTTCGAACAACGCGCAGGTAAAAATTCGGATACTTTCGTGAGCCACCGTAAACGTTTTACAAGCATTTTCTTAGCAACATCTCATCGTTCGGTGTTACGTTTTTGTTAAACATTGCGGTGCTATGAAGTACTTCGTCGATATACCGTTTCGTGTAACACCACATCTATCTTTTACCTTGTATGAATGCTTCCTACTAAGAATGTTAGTCCGATCCTCGCTTCGACGAACGACTTGAAAGAGCGATACTACGTCGCAGGTTTCAAAGGGTACCTCGATCACAAACTTTGAATCGAGGTGAAAAGAATCTGCTTCGAAGCGTATCCAAGCTGGTCAGTCGCCTTGCTCTTTGACATTTGCAGATCGATGGAAAGATGAAACATCTAATCGCGGAGTCTCACTCTTTATTAGCATAGCTATTGAAAAGCTTAGATCGTAGGACTTTCGGTTCCTAAGCGTCACTGTACGTGATACACGCGACAAAGATTGAACGTTTTACCGAACATTTCTCAGACACCACACTAAATACACGGTAAAAAAAGAGATGTTTGGACAGGCCTAGTTGTTTCAATGTAGCAGGGCAAATGCAGATTTATACGTAAACAGATTATTCAAAAAGTTTTCATTCCTGTGAAAGGCAAGTGGGATAAACTTATTTTAAAACTCGATTCAGTCTGATTTCATGTCTCGTTTTGCATAAGCTCTTTGATCGAAGTTTACGACATTATGGTTTATTTAGCCACTTCTGCTGTAATAAACGATACTGAATTGGGTACGAGTTTAATAAATTTCCGTTAACTGATTATCTTTATTTCCATATCGCGATAGGTGCTACACTTCCGAATAACAAGATAGCAAACTTGTCGCATCTATAATTTCCTATATCGTAGCTATATCAGCGTGAAATTTGCGAGCAGTATGTGGGCATTAACATTGCGTGGATACGTAAAGCTCGATATGCTTTCAGCAATTTTCACTTAAATGGACGTATAGACATATAAAAAGAATAAAATGATAGTACATCGAAAAGAAGATAAATTTCATACAAATGATCATACGTTACGTTGTGCTCTCGAGTTACGCTACTGTGTCATATAAATTCAAGTATTGGATTATAATAAAAATGAAATTGGAACAAGTCTTGCTTCGCAAACGTTGTATTACTGCCAAAATTGTAAAAGAAATTAATAGGAGTCGTAAAGTTATATATGTCGGAGATGAAATAACATCGGGGCCTTTTTTTTGGAATTTTTGGGAAGATCCCCAATACCTTAGTCTAGACTATTTACTATAGCTGTACTTAAATAATAAAACTTGGAAGTAGTTGCTTATGATTCAATCCGATTATGTCTGCCCGAGATTTGTGACAGTGGGCTTGGGCTCGAGGTGACACAACTGGTAGCTGAACGTAGCCACGGTCACGGGATGGACGTTTTTACCTAACAGAGGTACGGAGTGGTTGTATAGTTCTCCTTAAAAAAAAAATAGTTGTAGTGGCACACGGGCTCGAGGGTAAATCGAGCCGCGTGTGGTTTTGCCTCAGAAGTGCCAATATTATGGGACATACGTTGTACTAACAATCAAACTCCGGGCAGAAACAATGTCGCCGCTACGCGGGACTGCCTAGCAACGGCGATTGGAATTTTGTTGATATCCGCGACCACTATACAACAAACGAACGCGATCGTAAGGAGAGGAAAGTTTTCATCGGTTTTTTATTCTTGCGATCGTCTTGGAGAGTTTCTCATGGTCTTTGCGAGTAGTATATACCGAGCGTCACAGCGAACGTTACTTTGTGCTTCAAAATATATTCTACTCTTAACAAAGAGTTACCCCGTTGACCGTGGATTCGTTTTTGAATCTAAGATCATTGTCATTGACATTTCGAGTGCCTAACCCATTTGGATTAACCCGCGCGCTGCGATTGTCTTCTAACACCAAGCGCGAATTATTACGCGCGCTGCGACTGCTTTTTTTATTTCCATTTTAATCTAAATAATTTTTTTTTAATAAATAATTTTTACTATTTTCCTCTGTCATAAAGAATGTAAGGTGCGATGTTTGCGAAGTAACATTGTCTACCAATCGTTTTGAATAGTAAATTTTCGATAAAGTCCATGAAGAATTCGGATGTCATCTACTGCATCTACGACCGACTGCACGTGGTGATAGAGACCAGTCTTCTTAAGTAGGGCCATGATGCAAATGACCTAATCACCACGGTTATTTGTCAAATTCTGTAAAAACCATATTTATACCAGTAAATAATATAATCTCTATTGTACAACAACGATGTTAGTCCAAATGAAGATTCGTTACACGCCCCTAAACCTAATGATAACTCGACATATATATGGTGATTTACTAAAAAAACAGGAAGTATACGTACTGTTTCAATCTCCTGTGCCAAATTGGAAGAAATTACCCGTAAAGCTGAGGTCGATAATAATATCAAAAATATTTGCCTCGTGGTCTAGACATGTAATGTAATTAAACGAACAGAGCTGAGAAGCAGGTTTGCTTACGAACAAGATAACGTGTAATAACGACTAATATTTGCGAAAGAAGGTGCGCGGTGGAGAAAAGAACCGTGTTTACCAACGAAAGAAAATTCAATCTAGATGGCGTAGATGGATATTCGTATTGTTATCGCTGGATTGCGGATGTTCGTGCGTTCCTGGGAAATTTGAAGCTGCACAAACGAACATAATATACGTAGTGTGCAAAAATATAGAGAATATTCGAAATAAAATAATTCTCTACAGGACATCTATTTAATTTAAATTTGCTTAAACACAGTCTGGTTTCTATAGTGTTCTTAAAAAATGATGCAAAATGTCAGATGATGTATAGGAATTACGTAACTCTAATATAAAGAAGGTACATCTATTTTAATGGAGACACGAATGAAGAGCATCGATTTCGTCTCAAACTCGTAAGAAATAAAATTATTTTTTGTAAATCTATCATTAGATCAACACTGGCATATTATAATTCAACGATATATAAATATTTTATAAAAAAAAAGGATTATGGAAATATGGCAAACAGAAATATAAATATTATGCAAAAGGAAGAGAGTTTGAAAGTACAAGTACTTTAAGGAAATGCATAGAAGAGAAAATAGAAGATAGAAAAGAAAGGAGAAACATCTAAAGTGTTGTTTTTGTTCAGACGTATGAAATGTGCTAGTACTATTTGTTCGTATTTATTTATATTTTTCTGTTTATTCATGTGGAACTAGCTAAAGTCATATCGAGCTAATGTAAAAAAGTTTTTGCTCGTATGATGTGTAATATGATGAAGCTGATGTAATAAGTTTTACGTATTCATACGATGTCTAAAATTCACGTATTGCTCGCAACTTCTACGTTACCATAATTACGATATTCTAGCTTTTCGACATACAACGTATACAAACAATAACAGCGATATTATGTAATAAATATATAAATATAACGAGAAACTGCAATACAGTAGATATAATACAAATAAAGTCTGTTACGAACATAGCAATGCAATTTCAAATATTAATAGCCTGTAGGTAGACGAAGAAGTAACAGAATAATCATTTCATAACTCATAATGCGAATTATACGTGTTATAAACTTTTTGAATAATCAGTTCTAACTATAGTTGAGCATTTCAAAGCACAGCTGTTTCATTGCGATGTCAAGAAACATGTTAATTACTGAAAATACAAATCTGAAGAAAAGAATATTAAGAATATACAGATAAGAATAATTAATTTCAATTCACTAGCCAGGAATGTATATTTCTATATTATGTCATGAGAACAATGATCGAGAGCTATAACGTAGATATTAGAAAAGAGATACTTTAATTTCGCCATTTTAAATATCGAATATGATTTCAAGAGTGTTCGCGGTTTACAATAGACAATTAACTACAGTGACTATTACTATTCGGTTTCGTCGAAAAGAGAAAAAAAGGAACAAAATTTTGCAAACTGTTTGACAAACTGTTCTTCGTACATATTTGACAGAATAAATATATACAATTTCATCGTCGAAAATTTGCACAGTAAAACACAGGTTTCCTCTTTGACTTACAATTTGCTATTAAAACTGCGAGAAGGAACGCTACGAAGTTCGATGTTCTTTTCATTCGCTGGTACACCCACGCACACGCACACACACACGTACATACATACATACATATTATCTATGCATACATCGCATGAAAATGATCGAGCATGTTTCATGGAGGCATCGCTTATAAGCTAACTGTGTAGCGAAACGAAGAATTGAATGTAAAGGAATTTCGAGCAGATTTCGAGCAAACGAACGATTTCCTCGGCCCTTTCGTCGTTCTTTCCGCTCCCGGTTTATTGCCGAAACTTTATCGCGGTCCCCACGCTGCGCAATTTCTTTCAACGTTCCTTTCAAACTCGTAAAATACGAAATACGAACTCCCCACGCCGTAAATCGCACCTGGTCGCCAAAAATTTCCCCAAAGTCCAGCTTTTTCCAGCTTATCAAATTACCAAGGTTGTAGACATAGCGCAGCCATAATTAGCTCGCTATTACAGGGCACGTCAACCCTATGCGCGCGTAACCCTTGGTAAAAGCGGCGTTAGAATTAGCGTGGTAGCTCGGCGCAGAAATTTCCATTTCACCGACTCTCGCTCCATGAAAAATCTCTTCCCCAACCCCCGCCCCTCTCACCCTTTCTCTTCCTTTCTCTCTCTTCTTCCTCTATTCCTTCTTTCAGACTCGCTTCATCTACATTTCGCCGAAGAATTAAGAGTCGAGATAAAGCGATCTCCACGACAAAACCATAAGAAACGTTCGATAGGGAAACGTGGCCCCCTTTACATTCGGTTTCTGGCCGCTTTGGGAGAATGGCGGACCCATTTATTACTCGCAGCGTGTAACCAACTCTCTTTTCCTGCCCAATCGCGACTCTGTCTCGAAAATTTATCGGACCTGCGATTATGGAACGTTCGTTGGATTTCTATATCCACTGTTCAGTTATAAAATGCCGGCATTAAATATTCACTGCGTAAATATTGATCGGATTTCCGTGGGATGGAGGGCTTTACTGAAGCATTCAGTGAAAACACGTGACATAGTACGGTCTGCATGTAACTATGGCCCTCGGACGAGAGAACAGGGAATAAGGACGGAGCATGAAATAGTATTACACATACACGCACACGCACACGCACACGAGAGTTCTGTGGTGAACGACGTTACAAAAATTTCGTCGACCGAAAGTATCTTAGTTTCTTTCTGTTGGTTTTATGTCGTTTGTGGTAGTATAGCGGTTCGTGCGTGTATTTCTAATTGCTAGACGTCGATGTTGTTCATGAGAAATTGTATGATAGCGAAGAAATGAGCGGCGTGGAATATATTGAGATTTAGAAAAGGAGTGTGTAATATGTGAATTAGTATTTTTGCTTTAAAGGTTTGTAAGTTGCAGCTTTTATATATATATATATTCCAATTTTGATGCTGTTTTGAATTAGTACAGTTACGACTAGAACTCGATATGTCTAGGTTTGAAGTGAATAATGGAAAATAGTTGTTTGTAATTATTGTTGTTGTTGTATTGATGAAACAGTATGCATTATGATAGGTACGTCTCGTTAGTTTCTTGTATCTGATGAAAAGTGTTGTCTGTCTCTGGACATTTACGAGGGAAATGGGATTTGCGAGAGAAACGAGAAAATTAAAGGGAAAATTTATAGGACGCGCAGAAAAACATTTTCTTTTATACACAATTTATAACGGTAGCAATTAAAATGGAAATTACTGCATTGTATTGACAAAATGTTTTGTTAATATTAATATCCTACAACAGTTCTAATGAGATACAATTTTAATTATTTTAAACTTGAGGAATGACAATTTTAAAAATATCATTTTATATATAGTCAGTTTTAATTATAAGTCATAAATTTATTACTATCTATTTCGAAGGATTTTTAATATCATAAGCATTTGAAGAATGAAAGCATATAAAATTATGAATAGCATTAACATAATATGATCCTCTTATTTTCTTACAAGTCAAACTCACTTGAATTTAAGAGAAAGATCAACTTCCCGCGATACAATAGTAGTTACTTGCATTTTGAATAAAATTAAATGAATGTTGAATAATCATATTTCATATTCAATTAATTGTTACATAATTATACATAACTCGAGATATATCGCATATAAAATTACTACAACTTATTCAATTATTAGACAGAAAAATAATTGGAAACTAATTTATAAACATTGTATCGACTTGCCAGTTTAAATTATTTTATAAATTATTCAGAGATTTATCAAAATCACCAACAAATATAGCTGATAGAGTAACATTCGAATTTACGTGCCGGAAACTCACGCTAACGAAATGTAGATTCGCGCAATTTGCTACGGCGTGTGTTTTACAACAGACGACCGTAAAATTTTATTTAATAATGCTCGCGCATTGTCCGTGTATCATAGAAATACGTTAAATTGAATGCACAATCACCACAATTCAGTTTCAATCATAAATTACACAGCGTAGCCGTTGAAGTTAACGAAAAGATTCAACATGTGTCATTTGCTTGAACAATTTGATTATATTCGAACCTAAGTGAATGGTCTATTATGCTATCACATGTTCCACCGATTCGTTACTCACCCTGCCGATCAATGGACCGGCGAACGTGTAATTAAACACCAACAAAAGCGATTGTTCAACGAAGCGTGCCGTGATTAAAGAATTTTCGCGTCGATTTTCGACGTTATCGGTTACGGGGTTAACGACACGTATACGCAGGAAAGTAGAAATTAAAATGCGAATGCGTAATGAAGCGAGTGAATTAAATTAGATGAATTTTCATGCTCACTTATTAAGTGGTTCCAGTGCCACTTAAACATAATGCGCTACCGTAAAAGATCCTTTCATGATTAATACATCACGTGATTTCAACCCTCGTTTCGCCACACATTCAAAGCTACTTCTCATTTAAATAGATTTTATGTGATTTGAATCGCGAGAATCCATTAGAGTTTGTTTTAATAATAACGGCATAAAATATCACGTAGAGAGAAATCTATGTATATTTTTGCATATCATTTCTCTTCTATTGATCGAGGACATGTTACAGATTATACAAATTTGCATATTTATTTCAAATTTACCTATATCTGTATACGTTTATTCTGCGTCAACGAATTTTTCTTCGTATCGCGAATTTACACAAAGTGACAAATATTATTGTTGGACTACGACAAATGAATTAAATTTGTATTTAACAAGTTAGATTTGCGTGGAACGTCGCCTAAGTATGACGTGTTCATTTTGATTAAGTTTTGCAGATTTATGGCGTCGATATTTCTTTTGTCCACTATCGCCCAAGATTTAGAAACTGAAAACTTACTTTTCTTAGAATTTCGAGAAAACATGTTTTGCTGAATATCTTGGTAACTAGTACAGACAGAGCAATTGTATCGATAGACGAATGTGTAAAAAGATTTTCAAAAAATACATTTGTTTAAATAATATCTTTTGTTAATACATTTGGAAAATATTTATCGATTCTCACATAAACTTGCTTGTGTAAATGCCGCATATTTAAACTCAACATAAGGATAAATCAGAATTTTAATTTTTTACAGATTAAAGAAGATAATTGTTGTTTGACACAAGGCGTTTCTCTGTAGACAAACAAAATTTAGAAAAGATCGATTTAGATTGTTACTCTGAATAATAAAAATTTATCTAATTGACATTTAATATCTCTTCTTACAATTAATAGTCGTCTAATCCAATATCGAAATTTATTTATTTAAATAATAATAACATATTTATTGATGCTTAACAAAGGCTGGTTAAAAATTGCTTAAAAGTTTAAACTGATAAACAAATAAACAGTAACAGAATAGAGCAAAATAATATATAATTATTAATTAACACTACACATCCACTTGTTAAATTCAATCATATACATTCACGTTACAAATCATATAACAATTTCATGAAATTTAAGCTTCAGAAATTTAAAAATGCTTCACCAAGTTTATTACATATCAAACTTAAGTTTGATGAATTTAAAAAATACATTAAATCATTATAACTTCCTTTTCATTCTAAAAATGTGATTCGTATAAGAATTAGTGTCGTGTAATTACGATCTTCTGGCGTGAAGACCAAAGATTAAACATTTCTCGGATAGTGGTATGTGTGACATCTCTGTGTAGGTGTCAGTAGAATTAATTTCATCATAGTGTAATTAGATCCTTTAATAGAGTCAAGAGACGCAACGGAATTATGTGAGAAATATTGGCAGGATATATAGCTATGCAACCTATTTAACTCGAAATTCCTGCTTTAATGAGTTTTGCTACTGTAACAATGACGTGTATGTAATTTGCCACGTATTTGTAACACGCTTATGTGGTCAAAGGTTCAATAAAATCAGTAATACGAATGTATTAAAATTTGCTTCAATACCAAGATTATTCTAAACAGCGCTACGCATGATCGATTTCTTTTACAGATAAAATACGAAATAATGGTATCTTCATCATGCTTTACGCCATTATTACTATTTTTGGCAAACAAATTCCATCCAAATATTATATAAAATTACAAGTAATTATATATGTATGTCACATACGCGAGATATAATTCATACCATTAATATTAAAATTCTCTATCAAAATTAGTCATAAAATTTCATTCGTTCCGTTATCAAAGTTTTCATTGCTTCGCAAGGATACGAAGCAGTATTGATAATTTGTCACGCAGGAATTTTAAACAACGGAGGCTATAAAAACTTATTATAAAAACTTCTCTTTTCTTCGCGATTTCGACCAACTACAAAGCTTTCAGGATTTCTTTTACACGTTGTCTAATGAACTGTAGCGGCACATGAGCTAGAACTTGACACTAAAACTACCGATAGTTAACACGAAGTTATTTCTACCAAAACCAGTCAAAATGACTAGTCTTCAAAATATATGTAATAATAGAATATTTTTATATTTATTGATTTATTACTTTCATACAGAAGCAATTCCATGTTATGTAGTAGATTTTTGGTGTTATTGATCCATTTGAGATCTCTAAATGAGGGTTGACACATTTATAAGATTGCAGAACTAATCGTTTTGACTGTGGTATTTCTAGCGTTAGCATTTAACAATCTAGCGATCGATCCAGAATTTTCCTGATAACTGATATCATCATATTAAATGATACGCAGTAAAACATTTTAAAAACGCGTGGGAAGTTGTACATAACGAGGAAACTGGTTAATTGGAGTTCGATAAACAGATTGCAGAATCTTTTTACACTCTGACAAGTACCAGTCATTTTGACTGATATTTGTATAAGTAGCCTTGATACAAAATTATTTCGAGTTTGAATACATAAAAAACAAAATAAGATTCATTATATTATTCTTTTAATTATCGTTGCGAAAGTCATTACATCATTGCGGAAAAAAATATAACATGAAGTAGAAATTTTAAAATAAAATTGTAAAACCAGTCAATGTGACTGATGTGGTAGTTCTAGTGTTAAGCAAGCGGAGTGAAAAAGTAAAAGATGCGCCCTTACGGTTAGGTGCGATTTCTCGTGTCTCTCCTGGCAGCGCGGCGCAATAAAGAGGAAATCGATATTCTGTCGGCGCGTATACCAGGGAATCCTATACACTTGTATGAGAGCGTATCTCTTCCGACCAGGCTGCCAGTCGTCGAGGCTTGAAAGTTTCGGCTACGCGTGGGAGGACACTCGAATTCGGCTTTCGCATCGAGAGTTTTCTATTAAATTTGCCGGAACAGCGTAATCCCCTGACAAAAAGCCCCCCAACCCCCCGTAAGGTCCTGCGAATAATTTCAAAGTCTGTTGTGCAGTTTATTACGAATATAATCGTTTTGTTCTCTGATTATTTCTATGTTCGTGTACTCTTATGGGACGATTGATTGGCCCATTAAATACACGTGTTTCTCACTGGCATTGGAATGCAATTTTTCTGAATGACGAATGATAAATGAGTTCAGAATTGTTTTAATCCCAACATTCTCGTAATTCTATAATTCTAACATTTAAAACTCTGCAAGCTGTAGAGAAATATTGGAATTTCTAAGATACGTACGCTATTGTTCAAAAATACATGGACACTTGGTTTTTTTATAACAAATGTAATTGAATTACGGGAACACAGGCAGAAAAACTCAAGTCGATTTTATATTTCATTAGAACTGGCATATTATGCCACGGTAAAATATCGAACATTAGTTAAATTAGCGATAGAAATAATTATTTTGGCAATAAATATTTAAAATACGTTGACACAAGTGGTGTATTTAATTTTATTATACCGTTGATAGGATTTAAAATAAACAATTAATATTTCATATGACATATATCTGTTGATTTGAAAAGAAGATGGCAAATATTGCTTCTAACCACAGTTTGCTATTGATTCACGTTTGCTAAATAATAATAAAAATATATTTTACTAATATCCATGCATCGTTGATGCATAAATATAAATCGAACAAAGTGTCCATATGATATAGTGTACATCTAACTTGCTTAGGTACATCAGTAGCTTCTTGCTAGACGCTAGAAGCCAGAAAGAGTTTTAGAAAAGATATATTTTTTGAAGAAACAATATTAAGATTTATAAGTTGTGTATTTTCCGAAACTTCAAAATAAAAAGAGTTTGTAATGTATAAAATGTAGCATTCAAGTCCGAAACATTTAATTTAATATCATATTTCTGTAATAAGTTTAATTGTATTTAATATACGAGTAACATTTGATACATCGCGCTGCGTTTCGTCAACTGTTTTCCAGTATTCGTTGTCGATGTCCGTTACTCTCCGAAGAGAGAATCAGCGACAGGACAATGCACGTCAAAATACAAAAAGAACGAAACGATCGACATGTCAAAAATATAACCAACGATGCAAACAGACAATGCCCTACAAACGTTAATTCCATTTTACAATTTCGTTGAAGGAGACGCGAAAACATCGGAATTTTGCGCTTCTTTAGAATAATCTGTAGGTTCAATTTATGCGACTAATTACTTACGATAAATCATAAATCTCAGTCTAAGTTGTTGAAACAGCATCGAACTTTTTAAGTCGTTGAAATAATTACGAATATACTGCGCATTTCCATTATGAGAAATTTAAAGATGCAAAGCTGCACGGGATGTGCGATATGCAAATAAAATATTCTCAATACTCTTCGTAGACTTTGTCTTCATAGACAAAAGAAATTTCCGCCTAGGTCCTATACTTTTAATCGAATTTGCATAAAAATCCGCGGTCTAATTATGAGTAATAATGTTATTCGATTTTTTGTTTAATAATTTCTAGAAAGAATACAGACAATGTTGATTGAAACATTCAGTTAAATAAAATAGTATTTCGTTATTATTTCGAAACAGAAAGAAATAATGAAATTTGACTTAAATCATCGACCAAAGAGAAATTCTAAACTTGATTAATAACAGAGAGCACAGAAGGATAACGACAAAAGAATACGATGAAGTTTAATGGACCTAAGTTTTATTCGTTGTATCGTCAGTTAAATGGCTAAATAAAACGTTTAATGTGGCGTAATATTGTTTGCTGCGCGTATGAAATAATACAGGAACAGTAAAATTGAAAAAAAATACGAGATGCGGGACTAAACGAGTAATCAACGAAGCGAGTAGCGTGCGACGGATCGTCAGGTGTGGAGGGTCGTAAAACTCCGTGTTCAACAACCAACGAATCTCGATTGGACGACGCGACGGCGCTCTTACAAAAGCGTGTAAAACTGCCGTATATTTTCTTTGCTTCTCCTCTAAAAAAGTCAACCAGCTTCGACGACCCAAACCGTTAAGATTTGCTGCCACAGATAAAATGTATGTCGACTTTCTTCGTAAAGCTTCGACCGACTTGAAGCTCAATAAAATTCAGTTGATCAAACGTTAGAAGGTTCTCTGTGAAAAATATCCGGCTAAATAAATTTACGTTAATGTAAAAGCTACATGTTTGTAAGTTTTATGAAGCAATTTGCGGTCTATTTCTTTATGATTTGAAAGAAATGCGTTATAGGCTGATGATATTTTTTATAAATTATATATCATATTTTATATACCAAATTATAGATCTTTCTATAAATTGTACATTAGCAAGTAATGGAAAATTCAATAATATTTTTTATAGACCGTCAGGCCGCGCATGTTTATGCAAATTTGGTGGAAATGAGTTATGGACCGATGATACTTTTTACAAATTATATATCCGAAGGAAGTAATGGAAAATTGATTGATATTTATTTTCTTACAGGAATTGTTAGACCGTGGACGTTTATGCAAGTTCCAATTTTCATGAACGCAACTAAAGAAATGGAACTGAAATTTTAACTTTTAATTATTATGACAAGTACATTATTTTTTGAATATCTTCGACACATTCAACTTCCACAAAAATGCATAACATCTGCAGTGTAATGATGCTAAATTCTTGTATCGTATAGCAGAATATCAAACTCCATACAAAGATATAAAAATTACACTTTTGCTATTTTATAACAAAAATTTTGATCTTTGCTGTTACTCCTAATTAACCATTGCCTTTTATATTTTTATTGCACTTTTATTTTATTGTTTCCTTTCGTATTTCGAATAGCACATTCCAATTGAATTTTTTTTTTTTTTTGTCAAAATAACTCATTGAAATATATGAAACATGCAAATGAATCATTATTACTACGCCATTAATATATCGCAAAATAATACAAATAAAATAATGTAACGTAGACTAAATAACGAATATAACACAAACTCGTTTTTGAGTAAAAATATTATTAATAATAATACGCGAAGAGAAATCAAATCATCCGTTATATTGCATAAACACCAATGACGATGATGTATTTATATAATATTTATAGTAGCATATTTGATACAACTGTTAAATGCGGCATTCTGACCATATGTTAATTGAGAATCAAGTAATTATTGCGATTTCCACGACGATGGCGTTAATATTCACTGCGATAAATTAACTTCGAACGATAATGTAACAGAAAGCGACATTCATTACGAAGGATAAATATTAGAAGGGCCATAAATGACGACCCATTTATGGATCGTTGAAAAGTTGTCGATTTTATACATGGGGAACAAATATTTACGATGTATATCAATGGAAGTTACAGACTGCGCGTATATTGGTTCTAAGTTATTTGAAATTTCGAGGAAATACGTATAATACATATAATAATATAGTAAATACATGTAGTATAAGGCGAACTGTAATTCGCTGTTCAGCCAAAGGATAAATACGATTTGAAATATACAGATCGAAATGAATATTTGGATGAAGCTGTGTTCTGAAAACAGGATAAAGATTTTTAAAGATTTTGCATACTTAATTCGATTCGCTCAATTTACACTTTCCATAACAGACTTTCCTAGTAATTATGGAAAACATTTATTTGGAATGACTCGTTCATGGTCAGCAGTTTCACGGGAATTTTCACGTTGAAAACCTCTTTTAAAAATCACTGTTTTCTTTCAGTAATTTCATTATCAATAGATATAAAAAAAATAAAAAAAGGAGCAAAAATTAAAGTGATTCTGAGCGATGAGGCGAATCTGCAGACTCGAAAACTATTGACTGGCATTCCGATTCATTGTATTTCATGAGGCAATCTCGTATTTCGTTATTAGAAACTCGCTAAGGTGTACTTGCTGAGAGGAAACGTGGCTTTCAGAAACTTACAATTCTGCAATTACAGCGGCGACACGAATTCGAAGAATTTTCTTTCAATAACAGAATTTTTGTGCTTATCCTTATTATTAATGCAAAGAAATACTAAAAGTCCCACTATTTTCATTCTTTTTTCATCGTACATTCTAAAATAAGTTCATTTCTAACAACGTCTGGCTATTTTGCAACACCAATTTTACTATAAATAATGGGAAAGTTGTATTTAATCACAAAGAACAAAAAATTGAAAACCAAAGATCGAAGTTGTGAGTGATGAAATTGTAAACGATAGATTTCTGTTCAATCCATAGACTCGAAAACTTTTGATTGATATCTTGTTTCATTGTATTTCATCAGGCAACTTCATATTTCATTCTCGAAAGTTCACTAAAGCACACTTATTGGCAGAGAACATGGCTTTACGCGGATCTCTGTTAGAGATGGTAATTCTGGTTTGCCAAGTCAATGGACATTGCACAATGTATGCTGTTTGTAAATTGATGTTTGGACTACATTTGGCTTGACGTTTGACTGTTTTAGTAATTTTCCTAAAGGTGATTTTCCTGAAGCCTAATTCATTGATCTTCGCTGTTCTACCTTCTTATTGTTTTATTCCAAACCTGATTAGTTCACAATGCTGTAAGTTCACGTTTTAAAGATTTACTTTTCTACGTGAAACACGACTGCTTCACTTTTTATCTTTCAAGATTTATTTCTCCTGCAAGAGAAAGAACGACTGTTTTTGAAAGAAATAAATGATCGCGTCTCTGAAATCATAGTAGAATTAACATTAGATTAATATTAACTTTACCCCAATTATTTAGTTTTTGTCATTCAGCTACTTCTTGACATATCTCAATTTCTTTCCAGAACGTAAATGTACCGCAAATTTACAGTTCATCAAGTCTAATTACTTTCATATGAAATCTATCTAATCAAAAAGAAACTTATTAATCCCATCGCTATAAAAATGTACAGTTGGGGACAAAAGAAAACTTGAAGAATAAACGGTGGCAAAAGACAGAAAAATTGTAGAAAATGGAACTGTATTTGACAAAGAACAATTAAATTACGAATAGATATTATTTATTTTCAGAATAGATGACCCATTTCAAAATGAATAATTTTTACATTGACGAAAATGAACGAGTTTCTGAATACAGTGAGAAACAAGGAAAAATTTAAAGAATAAGACCACATTTTTAAAAAAACAAGATTATATTTGACATGAACGATTGAATTATGAATAGATATTACTACTCATCTGCAAAATGGATCACTGTCATCAACATTTGATAAAAATGTTCACTACGAAGTTACACAGTATAATTTGTAAACTTTCTTTTACCACTGTATATCTTGCGTTGAAAGATTCCAAAATTTACGTGTATTTTTACATTCTTTCAATATTCTTCGAAATGCTACGTTAGAAACATCATTCTTAAATTTACCTTAGAATTTACTATAGCTTGTGTCATCCTGTTACGATAAATGAACTTGTGCAAGTAAGTCATTGCTTCTCGATAATTAAAAAAGTGGTAAAAGACGTACGAACTTATTAATCGCGCCAATAGTTCGCACACTGTTGCACGGGTATGTACATTTTATCATTCGCGAACACAGTGAACGCAAATGGCGATCAAATATGTACGATCTGTTTGAAATAATTGCTGGTAATTCGTGGATCTAAGGGCTAATGTATACTCGTTGGAAACCACAGCACCTATCGGCCGTATCAGCGTGCGCGCAAGGATACATGCAACCGGTAGAATCGAGTGCAAAGCGAACAAGGAAGCTTCGAAACAAGTGAGCAAGCAAAGACCGCTTGCTGCAGCAACATTTGCTCTACCCTCTAAACAGTGTAACGCGCTTATAGGATTTAACGCAAAGTGCATGACCGACGACGCGCCATAGCGATCCTATTAACGTAAGATCAGTAGTCGAGGGCACAGTTACACACTGTGGATGCTAACGCAGTTAAGTTGGCTGAAAGTTGAAAAGAATTAGTAGCACGTTGCCGCAATGTTCCCTTATAGACGATACGTTAGAGGTCTTTCACCTTTGCAACCTGAAAATGAGCAACGTTCTTGTAACATTTTTGTTAAAAATTTCTTTTTTAAAAGCAGGTGATTATTTGGGAATTATTTGGGATCTGGACCCTTTTGGGATGCAAATAGTCTTGAAGTAGAAATGTAATTTTTAATATCAGTTCTTCTCATTGTTTATCGTATATGGTACAAGTTTTGAGATCATCTTCGACAATGTAATCATCGTTGGCGTACAGTATAGTCAGAATACAAAAGTTAAGGAATTTTCTTAAAGTTGGATGGTCTACGCTGGGATTGAACCTGTTTTTGAAAGAAGGCCATGAGAAATTGGAAAGCTGCAGCGATTGAGAGAAAAATTTACTTTTTTCACGCAGATAAATCGAGTTTATGTCGTTTGGAAAAGTATTATAAATAAATAATCGAATAAAAAATTGCGGTTCAATTCCAGTAGAAATTTGAAACGAAGTGAACAAGCTTCGTCTGAAATTGATTAATCGACTAGTTTTTTTTTCAGATATCGTGCGCGCCAATTCTAAAAACTATTAAACGTGGCAGCTTACAAAGTTACAATAAAACAATAAGAACAATTGAAATAAGAAAAAAATAAATTTGTATTTCAAGACTAAATTTACATCTGAAAAATGTCTAATATCCTTATATAGAATTAACCCCATAAGAATAACCCCAAAAATCCCAAAATTCTTGTTGTTGTTACACGAAAATCCTTTTTAAGAATTTATGACATGGATCGATTAAAAAATTGTTAACGTTTATATTTTTTGAACATAAAGATGTCTCAACTAAAGGAGGACGCTTGACATGACCTTTGTTTTTAACGACACGAAGAATATTTATGGCACAATTTGAGTAATTTCAAAAGAGAAATACCGTGGAAGACGACAAATTTTTTTTAATTTTTTCAAGGTCATCGGTATTTTTCATCTAGAAAGCTTATTTTTCTTCTGTTAAATCTTGTAGGGGATGAAAAAATACATGCGAATATGCCTGAAATTAGAACGGTAACGTGAGATTACCGTTTATGACAGAAATGCTTAAAGTGCGGGACTCCGTGGCTTACTAGGGTCGATGAATCAATAGAAATACTCGCGGAAGTTGAAGTATTCGTAGAGTATTTCCACGAAACAAATGATTGAAAGCAGAACAGTATTCGTGAGTGTTCGTCGTTGATCCGCAGGAAACAGCACACAGTTATGTGCTTTCACTGAACGCAAACGAACGGCGAAATTTCTTTGAGAGAAGCTTCGATATTGCTCCGAACGCACGGATGTGTTCACGATCGGTCGCCACTGTGTGTCATTCGTTCGCGTTTCGTGTCTCTACCGGGGCAAATTTACGTTAGCGAATGTCAGTGACCCGGCCGTAAACGTTTCGCGCAAGCACGTAGATAGCCGACTTACAAGAGCAGCCAAAAAATCAATCCGTTTTACCACATCTTCCTAAAATGTTACAACTTTGTCGTTTTCACATCTGAATTCGCCGAGATGACGAGCATATATCTCTTTCAAAATACACAGACGTACATACACGTATGGAACAAATTTTTGAATGGAGCCACATTGAACAACTCCATGCATTGAAATGTTACTTTAGAAACGTCATCCTTGAATTTGCCTTAGAATTTACTACTGCTTGTGCCATCCTGCTATGATAAATGAACCTATGGGATCATTGTTTCTTGTAAACCAAGTCACTGTTTCTCGAGAACTGAACGTTAGTCCTATGCTTGTGTAATAAAGTCGAGAAACTGACAAAAAGTGGGATTAATCGTTTGTAGCTTCTGAGAGGATCGATCAATACGAAGGGTGAGTATTTAAAGATACAGTTAATAGAGTCTTGGATGTGTACAGCTACAAATTAGGTGTGAAGGAATCTACAAATGGAAATTCAGAATTATGTGTAAATCGAATATCTTATAAATCCATAGAAATATTTGAGAACATATATCAGGTTGTCCGGAATGTGTCTTTCTTTCGCAAACGTGTTTTTTACAACAGTGCACCTTCGTACAAACGTGAAACCAAGTCTGTGAAATGTCACGGTGTTTATCTGAACAAAAGAAAATGGATCGTACGTAATTCGACAAAATAATATAAAACAAAGACGCTGTGCGTCTATTATTTCCTTATAAAACGAAGGAAACTTTTCGGACAACCTAATATAAAAGATTATAAGTCTGATAACTTTCCATTCTAAAAGTTACTTTAAAATCGCGCCTATGAATGAAGATACACTCGTAGAACAGTCTTTCGCTGCTGTTCTTTGTCTCATCTTAAATATTAACAGACGAGACTCAACATTTTATATTTTCTAGACGTCGACGATATGAATCTTTTTGGTTTCATTTGATCTTCAAAAACTTGCGGCAACTGTAGTAAAATTTATTCTACGGTATACCGTCACCATTGTGCCGGAGGAGTAATGACACGATTAGCAAACGATAAACCCTGAAACCTTTGTGAGCAGCCATGTTGCAACCACCGCCCACTTTGAGGTTTATGGGAGTAATGTTCATCACAAGAAGGGTCGCGAAGCGTCAGGCCTTAGATACATGGTTAACGGGTTAATTGTCATCCCGACAAGGCCTCAGATTTATGATACGACTATAGCTAAGGAGGTTGGAGCCCTGCAAGCGCGAGTGCTTACCGAATCTGCAGTAACTCGTCTGTAGCAAGCTGCAATTACAAAGATAATGCCCCCTTCGTTGATATCTGTAGAAAGCGACGAGTTTTACCCGCCAATATCATAAAGCCGGGCTTTCAAATATCCTAGAAACACCAGAGGATTGAGTTAATCTGGGTTAATCTGACTGACCAGGCGCAGTGCGCCTGCCATAAACCACATTCGACATACCGATATCGCGCAACAGAATTTTCGTCGATATCAGAGAACCAATCAACGACTACAATAAATTTCGGATGTACCCATAACGTGTCTATATGTATGTCGAAGATTGTAGCAATCAGTGGTGTGCCGAATTTTGTAACCACCATCCAAGAGCAAAGTAAAAGATAATTAAGCTACAATTAAGTGAGCAACCGAGGCGACACACGTGATACGGTGATTAGAAAGCAATTATCAATCCATTTCAACGTCAATTGCTATTAATCCATTAAAGGTCAACATTGCGTTAACGCAGCATTTCATTTGCTATATTTTTTTTTTTTTTTTTTTTTAATCAACTTATACTATCGAGTCCGATTTTCTAAAGATTCGTTTGATATTTCTTTTCGTGGTTATTTCTTCCATGTAGGCTTTACGATTTTATGAAATATAAAGAAATTGACGTGTTTATGGCATTAGAATAAACCAATTAGGTTGGTGCTCAGGTTGGGTGAGTTAAAAGTGTTCGAAATTAAAGTGATGATTATTTTAAAAAATGAAAGCAGCGGATGATTTTGGAGGGAGTTTGAAGAATAAAATATTAAACGTTTAATAATTCTATTGAAGAAGAATGGTGGGGAAAGAACTTTTATCGTTTCTATATTTTAGTAATTATCACATCATTGTCAAACTATTTAAAACGTTTGATCTGTGCGAAATTTCAATTTAACGAACGCTGAAAACTATTTTGGAAGCTACCTAAGACGATTCATGCCGAAATTCGTGTCACGAAACTCTTTCTAAGTACTTTAAGTACTAGCAAAGATGCTTTAGGATATTCCAAGCTAATTTAAGCTTTTTAAGAGCAGTCGATTGTTACGTACCAAATGAAACTTTGATTTTCTTTCTTTATTAAACATTAACCGAAATGTAACTCGATAACGTCGAACTTCAAGAAAATGCTTTGCGCTGACTTTGCTTTTGAATAGTAGCCACTGAAAAGAAACATAATCAGGTTTTTTAGACGGCGCAAAGAAGACTTAATTGTCACGATCATATGGTTTTCTTCCAAAAGCGATTACACTTAAGCTGACTTACAAAAGTATTCGAATATTTCTAATGGAAAACTTTTATCGTAATTATTTTATTTAACAACCATCGCTCCTTCCAAGTTATGAAACGGTTTAAAGCCAAGTAAAACAACAGATTGATGTTGTTTGTTCACGATTGGATCGCTACTAGTTTGCTTTTATGGCCACAGAGTTACGAGATGCGCTATTGAGTAATCCCTGCTGCAATTTTCTCAGATAGAATTCATTGCCAGTTCTTAGGATATGGACTGTGGCGCAGCTGAAAGATCGATTCCTTGGATAAAATACGTACGTTTATACTTCACTATCCAAACTCCAATTTAGAAACCTTATAAACATTTAAAAGTTATGTCTTTATATTCTTCCAATTGTCCAAAGCTTCTTACTCGTCGTCGCACTCACAAACCCAAAGGTTTTCCATCAAATGAACGATTACTAAGAATTTGGGTAAACACAATATTTGGAGAAATCTGAGTAGATAAAAGGAAAGCATCAGATTGGAATTCCGTCACAAAACGGTCAATAAAATTTAACGTTGTAATAAAATCTTCGAATTCCAGTTCCAACTACATAAAATTGGTAGAATTGGAATATGAAGGATATTTCAGCAACGAGCTAGAAAGTTTGCAGAAACATAACGTTGGTTTTGGATCTAAATTATAATGACGAAAGTTCTCAGAATCACATGTACTGCATAATTATATCGCAACTAGTCATAGCGGCTTGTTGTATTCGATGCTGAATTTATTTATGTTGGACCCTTTTGCCAGTTTCTCGATTGTTACTTTTGATCCTAAGACAGAGAGAAATTGCATAAAATGTTACGTGCTCTTAACAGTTGAATTTCAATCTCATTTACTGAATAAAACAGTTCTCGATGGATTACTACTAATTACTCATACAAATGTTTCTTAATTAACCATAATTTAATTATGATTTTAAATGTACATATTTGTTAAAGATGTAGAGAGAAAATTGAATGGGGGAAAATTGCATAAAAAGTTATATCTTCTTAACAGCTTAATTTCATTTATCGAATAAAACAGTTCTCGTTGGATTATTATCAATTAACCGTACAATCGTTCATGAATTAACCGTGAATCAATTGTGATTTTTAACCTACATTTTCTGAATACGAACGAAGAAAAATTGCATAAAAGGTTACATCCTCTTAACAGTTAAATTCCATTTATTAAACGAAACAGTTCTCGTTGGATTACTATCAATCGGTCGTATAATTATTTATTGATTTATCGTAATTTAACGGTGATTATAAATGTACGCATTTGTTTAAAAAAACGGACAGAGAGAAGTTGCACGAAAATACTTCTTAATACCTTAATTCCGTTTATCGAACAAAACATTTTCCTTCGATCATTACCAATGTATCGTACAATTAATCGTGTTTATTAATCAGCCGAGTAAACGAAGCAAGCTTTTACTAATTATTGATTATTAATCAGATGCAACGAAATAATTCGGATGAGAAGAATTTCACAGCATGATAGGATTGATTGCTGTAGGTTTATTGCAGTTGCGTGTCGGAGACGTTGCAAATATCGGTTCGTTTTGTGACCCGGTCACGTTGACACGAGCCACTCAACAAGTCAGCGACTTGCCGTTGCCAAGTTAAAGCCGCGACTGAACTATATGTACTTTCCCCTAAGGGCCTTTTAAAGGGGATCTTCGCGTCGTGCCACTGAGAAGTTGTTCCGCAGACAGGCTTCTTTGAAGTAGCATGTGCCATGTTTATCGATTATCGACATGGAGTCCTATATTTTGTTGGAACGATCGAGCTCAGATCCAGGGCGAGATAGATCGCATTCGAACAACGAGACACTGGCCACTCCTGCGTCTGTTAAATATAAAAGTTATTTCAGAGAGAAATTGATAAAATACCAGTAGTAGCTTGTAAGTATAAAGCAAAACGAGAACAATTTGTTTGAAACACGTACTATTCAAAATTTTGTTAATTTGATAAGTTATTCGTATTTAGATGCTAAGAACAGAGTTCCAAATGCTCTTTCAACGGGGAATAGTTATTACTATAGCTACTGGGGCTGCTAATTTTCGTATTGTTTATATTTAATTTCGATAGTTTAAAATGATTAAAATCAAGCTACAATAATAATTAGTTAATATGAGATAACAACAAAATATAATAGAAAAATAGTTGTATTTTATGTTTACTTGTAAATATTTAGTTGAAAATTCGAAACAGTGGAATTTACGTGTACTCGATATTTATTAAAATCGATGGCAATTAATAATAAAATTGAAACTTGTGAAATTAATAAAGAGAAACTAATTTTCGCTAGCAATTACATCGTAATTACATCCTGACAAATGAAAAGCAAAACAGTGTCAGGAAATTGGACTGTCACAAAGTCTTATACATAGAACATGATTTTCAGGCGCGCGCAATGTGATGAGTTTACTTATCAGTTAATTATAATTAAATGATTATAATTAAACGATTAAGTGATTCATAGTTCAGCGATAAATTACAATTCAATGAATAATCATTAGTGCTAATACGGATCATCTATCGCCGATTTTGATGTTCCTTGCTTACTTTTATGTTTAAATAAAGCGGAACGAATTTCTTATATTACAACAAGAAGATTTTCAAGCATAATAACAGCTAGAATTGTTTATATAAGTAAAATGTATAAAAGAAGTACTAATAATATATTTATATTGTTACTTCTATATATAATATAATTTGTAGCTTTCAAATATTTTGTTTCAAAAAATTATATTTTACCGATATTGTTTATATTAAGGTTTCTTAACAAATAATCAATTCTGAAATCCAATTGTTTATGTAAAATTTGTACTCACTCTCCAAATAATATCTGGTGGCATTTATACTACGTACAAAGTAATTCGATGTATTGTGCAGGAGTTGCACCTTTTTACCTACTACTAAGTATTTCCCATGAAACCTTCACTTTTTATGCAGATGTAAACACATTTCATTTTCGTTTAACATGCAAATCTTCCATCTGCTCGTTTCGTCTTCCTAGGAACACATTATCATTACATTGAGCACGATAACGAACTAATATAGAGTATGCAAATTTTTTGAAGTTCTTTCAAATTACAGTACTTTCAAAAATACGAGAACGTACGATAATTGGACCCCAGTTCCTTTTGACGACTGTGTTATACGTTACATACACATATTCAGAACCACATGCATATAACATATAATGTCACACGAGAACGTTGCAAATTTAGATATTTATATATATACACACACATTTATGTACACATGTATATAACCGCAATGCGGTACGAAATGATACAAATGCAGCAGAAAATTGAAAAGTAGCATTAGTGGAATAATACTGTCCTTGTGATAATAAAATGTGTTATCAAAACAATATTTATTGCCATTTCACATGAGTAATATATACGTATATGTATATACAGTGTGACCAATTTAAACACGTGCAAGTATTACTTATCTAACTACTAACAACACGGAAAAATATTTTATAAGAACGTTGTTTGATCTCGTGAAGGAAATTTAATGGAATATCTACTGTTTTTTACAATACTTGTTTACAGAGATTTTAACATTGATGTACCTTTTTTTAAATCGAATTATACCTGTTTGTTATTGCTACTGTACTTCACTTTTCTGGACAAATTCAACAACGTGTATACCGAATATATTTGAACAGTAATTTGTCGAATATTTTTGTAAAAATAATGATTGGGAGATGTAAAGTTTGTTTACTGTTTTCTTCCTCATAAAGTGGGATAGGAAATAACTGAAATGAATCAGATCGATATGCTCGATGATACATACCTGATGCATAGGCGAGTAATCTTTTCCATTCGTGTTCTTCATCTTTGCACAACACTAAAGTTCCTAATATTTCATACACAAAAATATTATGATTGATATGATTCATGACCTTAAATACATGTATATGAAGATTCTTTTTATTTTAATATCACCTTATGGCTAAACTGGGATATTTTAATATAAAACAGCTAAGTAAAAGAACACTTGAATTGTGAGGGTAAAGAATATTTTAACATATTCAATATTTTAATATTATCGCCAACAATATTTTTCAAATCACGAAGAGGATGGAAAATACATGTTTAACTCAAGAACCAAATAAAAGGACAATTTAACACTAGCACTACCACACCACTGGTCCCACACATTCACTGGTTTTACAATTTTATTTTAAAATTTCTACTTCATATTATATTTTCTTTTCGCAATGATGTAATGACTTTCGCAACGATAACTAAAAGAATAATATAATGAGTTTTATTTTGTTTTTTATGTATTCAAACTTTATCGAACCCCAATTAACCAGTTTCCTCGTTCTGTACAACTTCCCACGCGTTTTCAAAATTTTTACTGCTTATCATTCGATATGATGATATCAGTTATCAGGAAAATTCCGGATCAATCGCTAGATCGCTAGATGCTAACGCTAGAAATACCACAGAAGTCAAAATGACTGGTTCTACAATTTTATAAATGTGTCAACCTTCATTTAGGAATCCCAGATGGATTAATAACACCAAAAATCTACTACATAACGTGGAATTGCTTCTGTAAGAAAATAATAAATCAATAAATATAAAAATATTCTATTACGTATTTTTTAAAGACCAGTCATCTTGGCTGGTTTTGCTAGAAATAGCTTCGTGTTAACTATCGGTAGTTCTAGTGTTAATATAATAGCAATACAAGATCATTAATTGATTATGTACCAAATTTTTGAAAATGGAAAATGTTCTATCATGTTCTTCCCCTTTTATTTTCACATATAAAATATTAGAAAAGAAAAGCTGTACTTATACGTGACATAATTATATGTGATATGTATATAACTCGTACATAAATTAAATAGAGCACATAAGATAAACGTAAACGATTCTGTTTCGCTTGAGCACGAAGAAAATTTATTCCTCACTAATGAAATCGATTTCGTATTGATTACGTTGTTATCACCGATACTCGTCAAATGTTCATTAATGTCAAAACGTAACAATAGCTATTGAAACTCTGCTCCATCAGCTTCTGAACATTTACTCGCTCTGACTTCAATAGACTGTAACTGTAACACCGAAGTAAACATCCGTACGCAGATTACATCAGAGATATTGACTTCGGTTTAACAATCTATTGAAGCGATGATTCGTGAATATTTGGAACTTGACAGGGGAATTTTGAGAAACAGCTTATAATAAGATCGTCCTATTCCTTTTCACATGTTCTACACGAGTGCTGTTCGCGTGCCAAACTTTTAATGTGATTTATTCCCCCTTCATGTCTTGTCACCATAAGGAAAGGAGTTCAGAATAAGATTAATAAATTTAATATAACTTTCCTCTATTTTAAACTCAATCTCAAAGGGATGATAGACAGGAGCGTAAGAGACCAGTTTCACTTGCGAGTAAAACTCGAGACCGTCTTGCACGACGTTAGAATACAAGATGTTGTAAAATAAGAAATGATGTTACATTAAAAAGAAGAAAAGAAAAATGGAAGGTTTTGAAATTTACTTCGTCTGAAAATATTTCATATATCATGAAACACGAAGCATAGAAAAGTTTCAGCAATTTTTTCAATATTTCATCCTGTTTAAAAAATGTTCGTTTGCAACGATTCACACGAATGAAGTACAAATTCAACGTTATTACATCGCAAATACTTGCTTACGTAAATATTACAACTATAAAACGTATGTGTGTGTCTGCGTGTGAAAACTCTTATTCGCAGTCGTTCACGTAATTCTTTAATGACGGTAGTCTCTGAACCGCGTGACAAATTTGGAAATATTATTTAAAATTGCAGCTTTTTACGAAAATATTAAATCTTAAATATAAATATCTAACAAAATATAATTCCAATGCTAATTATAATTTATTTCTTAAATCAAATGCACATAGGAAATTTGAACTAACAATTAACATTAATCGTATTCACACATTTGCAATATTTCACCTACAATATCTGTATTCATCTGTCATTGGTATGAAATATAGTTATGGCACTTAACTTTGAAAATGTAATATTGTACCGAGTGATTTAAAAATATTAAAAATATATTTACATGTATACCCTGTACCATTTGTTAGCTCCAAACGTGAGCTTAGAGCTTATTACCAATGTAATAACTTTGTGCACTTTAGATAAAATATTTAAATTCTATTTATTTTAAGTCACAATAAAAAATTAATTTTACGACCTTTCTTTATATGGAGGTGGTAGGACGTGTAGGGTGGCAAAGAAATACTCAGCGAATTGATTTAACAATTTATTGATTTATTACTTGATTTATTTTAACAGTTTATTAATCATACGAGAAACACCTGGCAGTCTTAGCGCGTGTTACCTGTTACCGTGTGCTCGTACTGTTCTTCTCGTGTTCCCCATCGACTCGACTTCACTCGTAACTCTCTGTCTTGTGCGTCTCGAGTTTTCCTCGTTTCCCTTTATATAGGGTGCCGAAAAGAAAGTTTCCTTCCGGGGTAGGGAAATAGTTTTTTCTTGTCGAAGGCCCTTGCGGTTTTCTTTAGGTCCCATTCTTTTACGATGTCCTGGTCTCGGACGTCGTTTCGCAGGTCATGTGGTCGACATATGCGTTTAAACTCTGGAACTTTCTTTATGGCCATGGGCAGCTACAATATTATTTAAACGGTTTGATAAACCAAGTCGATATATCAAATATATCAAATAATGTTTAAGAAAGTGGGAAACCTTGTACTATTATGGAAGTTATTTCAATGCTTACATCGTATGAAATTTATAACATTTATAAAACTATATTTCTCCTTTAGATCGTCTGTATTTATCAATTTTTTTGTTTTAATGTAGGTTAATATGATTCTATAAATTAAAATAATTCTATAAAATATAATAATGATTCGGAAGTGAAATTATGTTATCATTGTGATATATAAAATATACCAAGAAATGAACGATATACAAGAAATAGATAATTTCATAAACAAAAATAAATACACAATATTATCTAATTACAATTAATATTAATTAATATATTTAATTAATGTACGAGAGCGTAATTGATTAAGTGCAAATTCGTATCTTTTATCAACAAAATTATTTAATATTAACCTGTTCATATTTGACGTTGCGTATACACAACATTATCAGCACTTGCATAAATTATTAATCAATTAAACAGTAAATATAGATAGATTTTTTAAAACTTGTACTGAAATTTATTATATTGTGTATTCTTTAGAAAGTCATCCGAGAAAATATGATTTTATTATTAATAATTAATAAAAAAGACAATCTTTCTCAGGTCAAAAAGTATTCTGCCTTGGAAAGTTTAAAAGCAATTTTTGAATCAATTTAAATAATTATTATAATAGCGAAAAGAATTGTAAAAAATACAACATCAATTAAATAATTCGCCAGAGAATTGCGATTAGCTACGCTTCTTCTTCGCGGTATAACAAACAATATAGATACATCGTCAATGCGAAACATTCTCGAAGATATATCGGGTGTTACCAAGAAATAAATAGTTTCTGCATTCATATAAATATAAAATACTTAGTTAAAAAAATGTTCCAATCGCGGTTACCTCGTATATAAAATTAATTATACACAATATCGACATTTTAGAAATTTTGAAACATTTTGCGATATCTTTTCAGAATTTTAAGAGGATTTTCTAAAGCTATCGGCTAGAAAAGCGAAAATTAATTATATTATACAAAAATTTGAATTTGCGATATGGAAAACTTTGCGAGAGTTTAAATTCCTGTTAGGATACGTTTTCAACTTTAGTTCACAAAGGTTTGAGTTTATGCAAACACGAATTTTACTCCCTTCCACGCAGATCACGAAGAAAATGCATAAACCTGTACTATCTTTTTCAGATAAATATAAAGTATCTTGAATGTGAATGAAAATTTGTTACATTAAAGTTAAGTAGGCAAGAATTGTGTGAATCTCTGTTTACATGTTCTCTTTGCCACTGTATTCTAATTTATGGTATGTTTTTAAAAAATAATATAAATCTTTGCAGCTATGTTTCATTCCTGTCATATATAAACTATGAATGTCGGCTGAAGTTATTTATGAAATGTTGTTATATATTATTATGAAAATGATGAAAATACAACTTTTTTACTTACATAAAATATGAGGAGAAAGATTAGAAATATAAGAGTGTTTACTAAAATGCTCATAAAAGGATTGAAGATAATTATGGAATATTTTGGTGAATGTAACTAAAGAAATAAATGTTAAACAAAAATTTACTTAATCTGTTAAAAATATTCTAGAACATTTTTTGGATATTTTATATATTTTTACGTTTTATATGGATTTTGTATAATGTCATTATAATGAATTTATGTTGGAAAACTCATGTTTTCAAAATAATAAATTAGAAATATTTTCTTTTAATATTAACTATAGAGATATTTAACATTTAGTATTGGCGACTAGCATACGAAGATTAATATTAAAAACAATTTGCGAATCGATACTAAAATAGTTCGCATAATACATATCTACCTTGCAAAAACAATTTAGAAATAATTAGTATACACATGTTTAAAAATGAATAGTTTCAAATGATAGCTACATTACGTGTTTCATATATATTTTCCAATTTGTTATGTCAAATCGAAGTCCTGTTACTTTTTTATTCGAACAATCTATAAAACGAAAATTTCATATTATTCGAAATTTCAGGAAACTGTAAAATAATTAGAAAACACTTAATTGGAGTAATGGGACATAATCAGTGCTCTCTAGAGAGGCGGGTACACCTGTACGCCATAAAATCGAAAAGTGCATAGGAGTGAAAATAATCCACGTAGAAATAGTACCAATAAAACGATTAATAGTTCGATGACAGATACAGCAGTCGAGTTTTGCTATATTCGTCAAATAGAGCCATTTATGTCTCAAAATGTCACAAATATTAGTTCTAACATACGTCGACTGGGACATTTTTATTTATTTCGGTTTCCACAGCTTGTTATTCTTTGGTTTGATACTTTGTATAGAGACAAGCCAAAGAGAATTTTTTATAATTATATTTGACAAAATTTCTTTCTTTCGCATACATATATTGCACATACCTATATACAATATATTGTATAACTAATTGATTTTCCATAAGATTGTTTAAAATCTCATTTTCTATTTACATTTGATCCTGTAATTTCGATTTTATCTTTCCCTCTTCAACATAGCAATTTTTTAAATAATGTTGCATTCTTTGAATCATTTTCCATCGAATCGAATTTTTCTATCGTTAAAAAGCCTTTTAAATTTGACGAAAATATAAAAGATTCTTATCGATATGCATAATTTCTCGTCTCGATGTTATACCAAAATTTTGTTCGAAACATTAAAAATCTTTATGTCTGTTGGAGCAAGAGCCGGATTGAGACGAGAAAATTCGAAACCTGATTAACTACTGGGAAAAAAGGAATCAGAAAAACCGAGATCTGTATACTTGTATATCCATTAATTGAAATATTGTTTTTGGAAATGTCTGTATGAATGTTATGTTACAAAAGCACAACTGCAGACTGTAGTTTGATCTCCGATGATAACTTTATCATTCTACTTTTACTATTAGAAGAACAATACCTTGATTTTTGATAGAAACCTTAATTTGCAGGACATTCCTTTTGCTTTGATAACGATGTTTATTGAAAAAAATGTTCTCTTTCGTACATTCATTAATTATTTTATGACACAAAAAGAGCAAAATAAAATACATCTCGTGAGAGCATTTTATCTGAGAATATTTTAAGTCGTTCGAACTTTCACCTTTAAATTTCTTCGTAAATCTATGAAATTATATCTCACGAATATTCCTCAAAGGATAATGAAGCACGCAATACGTATCTTTGTGCACAAAGCAAAGCTCTTGATCGCATTTAATCTTTAAGATAGATTTATCATTTCGAAGGCAGACTCAAAGCGTAAATAACATTATCGCTGACATAACTCTTGGTTTATCGAGACACAGATCCATTCACTTGCATGACACTTGCACGTTCGTGAAGCTACACATATCGATGTTTATATTATCCACCGTATATGTTTCAAGCTATTTCGAATCGACGAGATCGTTATTTTGCAATTCTACGACACTTTATCGGTCTACGAGGCAATATACGCTGGCAGACGATTCATCGTATAGTACGATGCGAAAAAACAACCCCAGGACTAGCTATCGAGAAATATAACATAACAGGTTGCTGTCGCGCGATAAACTACCACCTTGACATTTTAATACGTTTGGACATCTTGCATTTCAAATATATCAGCTTAACCTTTTTTTATTATAATAAATTTACAATTTCTTTTGAAACATCACTCAGAAAAAACGACATATTCCTAAGCTCGTTTCAAAGCGTTGCGTTAAATAGAATTCCCCAAAGTTTGTCCATTCATGAATTATTAATTCATTAATTAATTCATTCATTAAATTATTAATTGATAAATTACATGATGCAATAGAAGATCTTGGTGCAAAAATAGGACAAATCTATCATTAGAAGACTTGTACTTTTATTGAAGTTTTATGTATTTATAGGCATCGTTCTCTTAAAATTGATCGGTGCAAGAATCAGACTGTTCCAATGATAACAATTTTTGAACTTATCCAATGTAATCTTTGGAAGGAACAATTGGCTGCATCCAGGACTTGCCCGGCTTTTGTTCTAAAATACAACGTTAAGGGTGCTGTTAACGTAGCGTTAGTCTGTCAGCCAACGAGTTTCCAATGTTTAGTAAACCTGTTTTATTAATCGCGTGTCTTATCTCTTGTCGATTGGAAATTTCTTCGGACGAACAAGAATTTTATCGGTCATCGAGAAGTAAATATGTGCCGACAAGAAATGGCCAGCCGAATGTCAGTGGTTTATATAGGAAACTATTTGTGGAGCGCCAAAGAAAGTGAAGCAAAGATAAAGATGCAGAAAGGTACAATATTCCATTTGAAATTGCCAGCATCTTCGTGCAGGCAAATGGAAATATGGAAAAAGATTTCCTAGGTACATTTTTCCTTTGTCACATCATTCGTCACGCCAATGTCTTTCTGAATCCAAAATATCAGTGGCATTGTTCAAACAAGTCGTATTCAATTCACTTTTATTCAATTTCTCAGAACTTAAAAAATCTGCGCTTGCTCGATCTTTGCACCGAAATCTTCGATTTATACTCGTCAAACATCAGAGATAGCATAACTTGTGTATGGTCTGTCGAGTATCGAGTTTGTTGAAAATGTACATCCGAAATCCCAAGTTCTCAACCTCTGTCTCCGTTACCCTGAACCGCTGTATCCGGATGCTGAATCACTTTCCTACGAAATATCGTCGATTCCTTGCGAGAAACCTTCGCATCTTCCTAACTCTGGTGGGAAGTTGTGACACAACAGTTCCAACGTTCGACAAATTTCGGATTGCAAACTCTCGCGACTGCTGAGACGTTGCGATATTGATTTTTCGCCAGCAATCGTATTTGCACTTCGCACGTGCAATTTGCACTTGCACTTTGCGCCAACGTTCCGTAGACATTACAGTCTACTTGTTCAGGGCAGACCTGGAACTGAGGATTTCACTCCAACTGTCTCCATTTATACCGCGCGATCCCTTGGTTGGCTGATCAAACTGATGGCTCAACTCGCAAGTTCTAACCGGATGCTCAACCCGGAAAGTCCAACTGGGAGTCGTTTAATTCGATTGGCCAATCGAATTAAAAAATCGGGACGCTGGTTCTCAGTATAAGCATGATATAAGTAGGTATAAATGGAGCTCAGATCGGCTCAGTATAAACGGGGACAGTGGGAAGCTTCGTGAAGCCTTCAGTCTTACGTCTGCCCTGAAGAACTGAAAAAGTAGACCGCAATGTCTACGAAACTTTGACGCAAAGTACAAGCGCAAAGTGCAAACGCGATTGCTCCCGAGAAACCAATCTCGTGGCATTTGGTAAACTGTCGTATCGTTTTGATTGATTAGCACGTGGATTCTGTCCCATTAAACAGTGTCCAGATTTGGGTCTGTTGCCGGCATTGCCGGTATTGAATTATCGTGTAATGGTCGGGTCATCCGGATGTGCTTTCCGCAATCTTCGAGGTAAATTTAATGCACACAGGTTGCTAGCTGGGCTATTTGGATGACTCTCTAGCCAAGCTTTATATTTATTTGCAAAGCGTTCTGTCACTGTTTTCAGTGGTCTTTTGCTGTTTTAATACCTAGCCTGAATTGTACGAAGTATTATCAACTGCATTGGTTCAATTTTTTTGATGTGGCTATCAGCTGTTGTTCAGTATAGCTCGATGACGTATGTTTGGATGGTTTCACGACAACTTTGTATATTAATAGTCTTTTTCAGGATTTAACTGCGAGTCAGCAGTCAAGTGGCTTCCTATAAACCAATATATATGTGTCCTCTTGCTGTTTTTATTTGCTTTATGTTTCTTTGTATGTGTCTTGTCTGGCTACGTTCCGAGATATGTTTAAAATGTAATACATGTATTTTATAGCGATATTGTTGATATTGATAATTTGAAAGCTATCTACATTTTAATAGTAGTCAAAAGATTTGTAATAATATATGCTAAAGATGATTAACATCCTTGTACAAGTTTCATCGCTAAAATATTATGCGATTCAGATGTGAATGGTGAATTGTCCGCTTAATATGTACATAACTACTGAACAATAATTCATGTAGAAGGTCGAAAGGAAGAAACATAATACGAGCTGGAAATGTACAAAGTTAATCCGGTCTGAAGCAAGTTACAAGAAAGCAATTTCATGAAAAATGAACTTAACAGTACTTCCCTTTGGAGTAAAATAGATAGTTGAATTTAGCTGCGAAGATAATACTACGAGAAAATCTATGAGACTGTAGAATGGAACCAAGAGATAAGGAACATGAATTATTCAATTAGTAAATTAACAATATGTTCCAAATGAGTCTTTTCGTTATTATCACAATTATTAAATTAATAATAGTAGTTACTATTAAAATGCAAATAATGTCTAAAAACTATTAATATTAACGATACTAATACAAAGGATAGCTACTAAATTTTAACCTATAGTGATTTAAAGTAATTAAACAAATTACAAAATATATTAAATAGAAAATTCCAGGTTGCACATTATAATTGTAATTTATGTTGCAAACGACTTTTGAATGTAATAAGATTTGTAAGTGGTCACTTTGAGAAACCAGTTAAAAAATTTCGACGTCTTATGTTAAATGAATTTCAGGAAGAAATTATAGCTATTGTTCATGTAGTTAAAGAGAATGACGTGTTATCTAATACGTATATAGCGAATGGTTTGGTCGTTCCTGAGAGGAAAGCTTTGATTTGAAAAATAAAGAAGATTGTGGACGTTTTCTCTGGAATAAAGAAAGAATTCGTGCTTGTTAGTTGAGGAAAATGTTCAATTTACTGCTTCTAGAAATGTTCAAAAAGTCAGACGTTGCACTTTCAAAAAAAGAAGACGTGCTATAAAGGAAAAGAAATTTTATTTGTGCAGTTCATTTGCTTTTCACCGTTCATCGTTACTTTCTGTTTATTAATTATCCTTCCCGAGTATCTCTACACTAATTAACAAATAAAGTATTTAGTGTCATTAACATCCTGCGTTTTGTTCACATAACATTATATTTTTATCAACAGAAAAATAAGAAGAATGATTAAATTCTTTGGTAGTGTTGCAATACTGAGCTTGATGTAAAATTGGAAACTATACTCACTTTTGCTATTCTTCTCACCAAACTACTATTCAAATCCAATGCTATATATGTAAAAAATAACTATGACTATTGTATGATCTAGCAACAATAGTATACTAATACAGCAGTAAAGTTTACTATTAAAGAAACATTTTTGGAATTACTATTAAAAGAAATTAATTCTTCGTACGACAATTAATGTAATAGATTATTATATATTATAATATTCTATTTATAATTATTAATATATTGTATCATCTAACGACAATAGTATACTAATACAGCAGTAAAGTTTATTATTAAAGAAACATTTTTGGGATTACTATTAAAAGAAACTAATTCTTCGTAAGACAATTAATGTAATAGACTATTACATGATATAGTAGAACATATAATATATAACAATATAAAATGATAATAATATAATAATACAATATGCTAAGAAATGTTTGCCTTCTGCAATCCATTTACTTTTCCTTTAAAATCGAATAATTTTCTTACCAAAGCCATAATAAAGTTTAACAAATTATGTATATAATATATAACTAACATTATATATTAAAACAATTTGCCCAGAAAAATATAAATAAAGTTTCAAAGAAGCAATTTATCAAACACGTAAAGAGTATATTTGCGTGCCTAATTCCTGATGGCATAAATTTTACTTATTTCCTGCGTTGAAAACTTGGCACAAGCGTTGCCAAGTTTAAAACGATAAGAAGTGGACGAAAATCACTCGAGCTTTTTTAAGAGAAGTCGTATTTTACCTTAGTTTTCCGGTTTCATGGGAATTCCTTTTAAATCAGTCTCATGATGTTTCCTCATCCTTTAAACCGGATCTTCGCTCAGTTTGGCTTGAAACTTAGTTAAGTGGACACGGTGTCAAGCTTTTGTTATTCTTCCATTACGATTCCTTTTTGTAGCTTTTTATGCTGCTGCGAGCTTCCTTTTGTAAACAATTTGGATGCTCTAAGTGTATAATTTTGTGAGAACTTTTCATTTCTTCTTAATCTACTGCAACTTCATTTCAGGGAAGAAACTTTTACCATGGTGATCTTTCCAATTCAGAATGCACAGAAATCCATAAAATTATGCAAGCTCCAGGTATATCGTTGTCTTCTTTACAATTGCGCAGTGTAAATTTTGTTTACGTTTTGTCTGTAAATAGTTATTCAACAATTAATTAAATGACTGTTTGTTAAATTCCCACACTGACAATTTTAATCTTCCCATTAATATTAATTTATCAATTAATAGGATTCACCGTTTGTCACATTTATTTCATATTAATTTTCTGATACCGTGTAATTATTAACGAATTTGATATACCTGCATTATCCATTTTTAAGTAACTTGCAAGACATAATTTAATTCTCTGAATAATCGTTAATATTATTATATTCTCCTATTAATATTGCAAAATATCTTATACACAAACCTTGCAAACATATTTCAAACTTTCTTCCTGTAAAGAAAGCTTCAAGTAAAACCTTGTTTCTGTACTTTTACTTAATATAACTTTCTTCTGCAACAACAATCGCTCGATACTTGATCATATTATTTACGAAACACCCAGCACATAAAAAATATCAGAATTATATTTCCCTGATGTCGAAAAAATACTACGATACATAAAAAAGTTTGTTCAAGGTCGATAAATAGTAAGGAACAGGAAGAGAGATTCGCAAGCCAAACGATTTGGAAGCTGAATATCCCAAACTTCGTGGTCCTTCCCCTTGAAACTTCCGTATTTTCCTTTCTTCCCTCTTTATTTCGTGCGTTACGCATCGGTGAACCTTCTTCCAGATCTCATTTCGATTCTGTGTCCCATCGTAAGTCGGGACTACTCGTTGACTGCTTAATATCGTTTTGGCTAAGCGACTGTTGATACTTAACGTAGGAAACACCGGAAAAGGAGACGTGTATTTTGTAAGTTGGTAAAGATTATTGCTGAAACAAGGGAAACACTTTAGCTTGTGAAGGTGATCGAAGCAGGCAAAACTCGAGCAACTTTACGTGAACTTGTTTCCAACCCTCTTGCTACGTTTAGGGTTAAGATATTACCAAGATATTGGCGGAGATCAATTTATATTATTCGCCATGTGTATTCTGAAATTGGTGGTTTTTATGAGTTTATTATGAGAAAGGTTCTCATTATCAATTTAACTCTTCCTTTGACAGAGAAAAATTAGAAGAGAAAAATGAAATTTTGTATTAAATAATTCTTCTATCCCTTTTAATTTATTAGTAATTAAATGTAGGTTTTATTAATGAAAGCATAAGTATCCCAAATTGGCTCTTATTTGTTTAAATCTTTAGGAAGATAGTCGTATGTAACAATGAATATTACATTGGACATTAATTAAAAAATTGGTCTCTTTACATTCGAAGAAACAAATAACAACACTTTCCAATCCATCCAATGCATGCTACCTTTAAGTCTCCGTTAAGTCTTCGTTATTTTTATAGAATTTGAAAATGGATCCGTGTTCAGTCATTGATCCATCGATTCCAATTATTTGAATAACCGCAAACGCGATTAAAATGTTTATGTTAAATAATTCATAAATCGTACATTATCCTGCAGACTAGTGGAATTTACACAGAGACAATGTTTTTAATCATTTTTGTCTTTGATACTTATTTCCATCCAGAAAATCTCCAGAAGAAAGCTGATTTTCTTGTAGAAAAAGTAACTTATGAGAGTGGAGATACAGACAAGTAAACGTTAGGTATTCGATAAAAGAAACGGAAATTGCAAAGAAATTGGTGCAATCGTTTACGGGCAAAATCGTCCAATTACGTTAAATAATTCGGTAATTTATGTTAAATAATTCGTAAGTCATACATTAAGTCGAGAGACTCGTGGAATTTATACAGAAACGGCTGTTTTTATCATTCCCGTCTTCGATACTTATTTTTCACCAGAACATCAGAAAACAGCCAATTTTCTTCTCCACCTAGAAGACTGCACAGAATGCATTCTAATGACCTCCGCCGCAATAACGAAACAACACTTTTGCTATGCTAATTCTAAATTTATTACGCGAACAACAAAGCATCTAAGTGTTCTATTTACAATTACCCATTAAAAGGATTTGCCAAACTCATACGACAAATCGTAAGGTTCGAATGCCAGTCAAAAGAGAAACAAAATTTTCTTCGAAGAAGCTAACTCACGAAAATAGTAATACAGTCAAGTCGAGAATGCTCGAAGGACACGCGAATCGCAAAGAAGCGAGTCCAACGAGACGATGATCCAACGTTCTGGAAATCACGCGGAATGGAAGCAGAAGGCAGTGACATCGGCTCGAAAGAGGCAGTGAAGACTATCAATCCAAATCAAACGAAAACCACTTGTCTTCCCTCAAAGGTAGCCTTCTCGAGGTCCGATTATGTATACAACGGTGAATGGCAGCGTTCAGAGAGAATAATGCGAGTTTATTCATTCAGTGGAAAGAAAAATGGTGAATATCGACCGGCAGGATTACCAAGGCAAATAGCGTAACACGGATTATACATACATACATAACGAGACTAAGGCTGCGAAGCTCACGGTCTGCGAGTTCGCTCGCCTTGCCCGCCTTTCCTACCTGAATTCCCTACAATCTCAGCCCACAGCACCATCCCGCCAGGTGCTTACGATCTAATCTGATTCGTGCACGCGGACCTGTACACCCGGGTCACCGACCTACCGGCACAATTAGGAGAGCTATAGTAACGCGGCGGACACCTTGACAATGTGTACTTCACTAGAAAATTCCAATCAATTCCAACCACTTTGTTATTATTATTTTACGTACATTTCACGCATGTCGATACGAAACGTCGTTAACACATTACGGATTTTTATGCAATTCTCTGCTTTTATGCAGCTACAGAAATGGATCGTACGTAGTAATTCGTTTATTTTTGCTACTATTTGCCAGAAGTGATTTGATAATTAAAGAAATACTCCACTTTGAATATTTTATATAATTTTGTATATTTTAACCGCTTTAAATTCAGCAACGTTTCGATTGTTAATGTATTTCTCAATGGAACTTAAAAAATTCAAATATAGTTCACGAAGAGAAATTTTGTGAATGCCAAGGATATGGCGGAATATTGTTTTTGTTTACGTAAGAGGAAAGCCTACTAAATATTGACGTAGTATTAAGCTTACTATCTTTACCATTTTCATGCAGATATAATAGGTGTGTTTCATTTTTGCGAGACTGTATTTTCTGTTACTTCTTACTTCTTTTCTTTCTTCATAAAATTTTGTAACATTGTATTGTATATTTCTCTTGCTTCATCTTCCTTAACGTGTCAACAAAATTCGTAGAGCTGACGTTTCTACTATTAGGTTGTCCGAAAAGTTTCTTTCGTTTTATGAGGAAATAATAGACGCACAGCGTTCTTTGTTTTATATTATTTTGTCGAATCAAATTTATTCTGTTGAGATCATCACCACGACATTTCACAGACTTGGTTTCACGTTTGTATGAATTGTTATAAATTGTTATAAAAAGCACGTTTGCGAAAGAAAGACACTTTAAGGGATATATATATTTATCTAAGCTTTTGTAACTGACTATCATTTTTAACAAATGACGCGATGTTTAATTCACCTACGTCTCAGCGACGTGGTTTAATTCATCTACGAAGAGTTTCCCATTTTAGAATCGAATAATGTGAGACATACGTTGTATCTTTCTTGTTTCTTAAACATTTCTTTTTGTTTTTTGTTTTTTAGTAAACATACAGTTCAGTTTTTGCGGTACATAGATAACGCTGTTTATATGTCTAACCATTTTGACGTTAATATCCAAAACTAGGAAAAACAAATATTTGGAGGCAACCGGATGAATGTTAACGTCGTTAATCAACAGCTTTCCCAGTTGACACACATTGTGCCCGTTTCACGCTGTGTAAAAACCAAGCCATAGACGTTTAGCATCTGTGAATCTTCCATAACAAGAGTAAAATGTAGGTCGCTCGATAATTCCGCTTGATCGGACGAAGCTATTTCAATGTGGAATTCATTAGCTCGATTTATCTCGATCTGCAGCTTCTGTCAACGCTATTTCCGGCAGGTTACTTCCTCTTCGCTCAGTGATGCACGTTCTGTTCTTCATACGCAAATAGAAAGTCGAGAGTTACTTAATGCTATAAAAATGAAATTTTACATATCAATGTAATTTGCAATAAATTTGATATACAGTCGATTTTATACCGAATAATCATCTTATTATAGACGATACGAAATATTATATTTAGATACTTCAAACATCTAAATGGTACGCTAATTTATAATGAGTCGTGTATACCATAAAATTGACAATCTTTCCATGAGCTGACTATTTTACATTTTTTTATATAGTTTCATTGTGAAAAACAATTGACAAGTAAATGTTACTTTTTCAAAAATTAGGTAAGTAGATAAAAAAAAATAGATTGGGGACGTCTAGATGCAATGATTTAAAATGAAATTATTTACAGCTTCTGATAATCTCGTAATAAATAATAATTTTGTAAATTACATTTAACAAAATATTTGGGATAACTTTTTCAATTAGATGTAAAATTACACTTCTTACATATTGTTTTAATTATTAAATATAATAATAAGAGATATAATAATAATAGGATATATAGCTAGTAATAATTGCTAAATATAGTAAATTAAAATGCTCAGGTAAACCTGCTCGATTTTTAAAACCACTTGGCTTGGAGTAAAAAGCGAGCAGAGACATAAATAATTCGATAAAAAAGGCTTACGTGTACTCGCATGATTCAAACCCTTGAACTCTTTTTATGTTTGCTTGTAAGGACGCTTAAAAACTTCTCGGAAAATCTCCAAAATGAAGGAAAAAAGAAAGTAAAATTTTCACTTATGGCAAAATGATTTCATGCGTTTTTAGTCATTTAAAGTAATTGTTGTAAATTCATTCTTTCGATAGCAATTCTAAAAGCGTCTGTTCCATCTTCACATATTTTCTTTTCTCACTCACACATGCCATTTGGAAATTTTTAAACATTCCATTCGTGCGATGCATGTATCGTAAAAATAACTAAACAAAAATTCATATTTATTATATTTTATTTTCAAGAGTAGTTTACATGTATAGCAACTAAAAACTTGTTCGTGCATAGATCGTACATAGTGCTACGACACAAATTGAAATAAAATTTGATTCAGAAAGAAATGCGCGGATGTCATTTAAATTTCTTTGCTGAACACGTAATTTCTTTGCTGAAAGCGTAATTATTTCAAGAATAGTCTAGAAATGTAATTGCATAAACGTAGATTCATTACGTTAGCAGTTTTTAATTAAACTCAAAATAATAATTATTAAAACGCATGTAATTTCATCAAAATATTTTTAATTCCTCGGGAAATATACCTCAAATTGTTAGTTCAAGTCTAATTATTTAAAAAAGAAAAGTATAAATACTTAGCTCTCGCGACACATAATTCGATATCCATTACCTGCGTCCCCTAAAAAATTCCAGTTCTTAATTGAACTTAAAATGTGACTTATTAAAGCGCGCGTAATTTCATAAAAATATTTCAAGTTTCCCAAGAAATGTACTTCAACTGAACTATTTCAACAGAAGCATACAAAATGCTTTTGCGAAACATAATTGGAAGTTCAATGTGTGCTTTTTCTAACAAGTTTCAATTCTTAATTAACTTTAACACAAGGATTATTGGAACATACTTAATTTCATAAAAATATATCGAGTATCTCAAGAAATGTGCTTCACCTAAACTATTTCAAGAGAAGCATACAAAATTTAGCTTTCACGAAACATAATTGGAAGTGCAATGTGTGCTTTTTCTAACAAGTTTTAATTCTTAATTAACTTTGACACAAGGATTATTGGAACATACTTAATTTCATAAAAATATATCGAGTTTCCCAAGAAATGTGCTTCACCTAAACTATTTCAAGAGAAGTATAAACAATTTATCTCTCGCGAAATATAATTGGAAGTCTAATGTATGTTTTTTTTTTTAAATTTCAGTTTTTAATTGATTTTAACACAAGGATTATTGGAACATACTTAATTTCATAAAAATATATCGGGTATCTCAAGAAATGTGCTTCACCTAAACTATTTCAAGAGAAGTATAAACAATTTATCTCTCGCGAAACATAAGTGGAAGTTCATTATGTGCCTTTTCTAAAATGCTGCGGTTCTTAATTGACTTTAAAGTAAGAATTATTCAAACGTACTTAGTCTCATAAAAATGTTTTAAAAGTTTCTGGAGAAATGTACTCCAATTGTCAGTTATTTATCGTCAGCTACAAAAATATGAAATCCCTGTCGAAGTAGGTCGTTGCTTTTGAAAAGCGGACAGCATTCTCTTTCTCTGTTGAAAGGATAGTCCGCTTGAAACTTTCGCTGTGCCGCACCTTACTAAGAATTTTTATTTTGTTTCTTCGACTTTTTGGCCTTCTTCCTCTTCCTACATGACTTTTCGTATTTCGTTTCATAATTCTTGTCATTTTTATCACCGAAACTTCTTCGCTCCTATCTATATTTTTTCTTTTACCACGTCGTCCTGTTTTATCCGAACGCACGACAAACAACACCATTCGAAATCATTCGGAAATTTCCCTTTCAGTGTGTCGAATTTTCGTAAAATTAATCGACGTAATTGAACTCTTCATCGGATTAGATATTTCATTTATTTTGAAAAATGCCTTTCGAAGGTATGTAATCGAACGAACACGTCAATTATTCTGAATATTAAGATCTTTGAAAGTAATTTAAAAATATTTTTCGATATATCATAGCATTAGTAGAATAAGAATTGTATCTTATATTAACTCGAAAAGTGTGTATTGTTTGCTGATAAATGGCATGAAAGGAGAAATCCTATATTGATACGTTTTAGCACATCTTTGCTTTTCACTTCTTATCTGTTTCTTGATGATATTCTAAGCACAGTATAATCTCGAATAATCGAACGATCGATTAAGGGAAAATCGATTAATGGTAATTTGAGGATGGCCCTTTGCAAGAAGATCGAAAAACGAGAATAAGAACTGAAAACAACGATTACCCCTTTGTTAAAAAATTTTTACTGCTGTTTAATATAAATAAAAACGCATAAAAGTACGAACATATAATTATTCGTTTTCTAGAGCACGTCATAATTACATCTTAGATAATTTATGATCGTTTATCAATAATAATTATTTCAATATATTAAAATTGTAATAATATTAAATATATAATATTAGGTCGTCCGAAAAGTTCCTTTCGTTTAAGAAAATAATGGATGCGCAACATTTTTCGTTTTATATTATTTTATCGAATTGTGTATGATCCAGTTTGTTCTATCAAGATAAAGATCACAGCGTTTGACAGAGTAGGTTTCATGTTTGTATAAAGATGCATCGTTGCAAAAGACGTGTCTGTGAAAGAAAGACACTTTTCGGACAACCTAATATATAATATTAAGGTATAATAATTAAAGTTCAACCTTAAATTCGTTTTAACGTAAAACATTAATTTTCTCAAATTTACATACCAATTTACGATCACTGACCTATATAAGAAAGCAATAAATGTTTCCCAAATAAAATCAAAAAATCCCGCAATATAATATGCTTATGATAAATTCGAATTTTACGACGTAAATATCGAACCTGAATTACACGGAAAAAAGGAAGAAGAAAACAATGACACATATATAAGTTAAAGACAGAATTCTTCTTTTTTTAAAGAAGGAAAACCTGAACGATAGCATCGGTGAGCTTCACGTGTGATGAGCAATTACTGGGATGTACACCACCACGCAACAGCGGTGATTATATTTTACGAGGCTTACGGATTAAAGGGAATTTTCATGCGACGCAAGGAATAGAGGGCAGCGAAAAGCTCACAACAGCATGAAATTCCTTCGCTTTATTTATTACCAACAGCCTGTACACGTTCATGTATATGTTCCTATTCGAGATGTTCAAATTCAAGTTAAATTGAAATTGAAATCCACGTTAAGCTTACTTTTGATCTCCATTTGAATCCAGCGAAATTGTTAAGCTAGGAAGATAGATTTCCTGCTGAAAATCGTATTACACGTAAGATAAAATAAAATATTAGTAAACGGAGATGTAACCGGGAGTCATCCAAAGCCGAAAGACATGGACCACAGATATATAATACGACTAACAGTCGGTCCCCTAAATAGTATAACGTTCCATCGACGCAACGATTCAATAAAACAGGCCTTAGCCTGCTAAAGACGCTCCTCTATATCGATGGTCTCTTAAAGGAGGCAGTAAAGCGAAGGAAACGTTCAATACGTTCTGCCAGACATCGTTTTAACCGTTTGATCGCGCTGCTTAGATTTTGTGTGGAAACGTCGCAGTATACTTGAACGCTACGGTCGAATGGCGGTATTTTGTATTTCATTATTATCTTCTCGGTAATTTTTATTGAACAAAACTTGAAATATTTATAAACTAATAGTGCGCCTATATACTGTAGATATATTTCAAAAAGTAACAAATATGACAAGAGCTATTGCGCCGCTTGTTTCTCTTCGCAATCGATTAACACTAGAACTACCACACAGTCACATTGTCTGGTTTTACAATTTTATTTTAAAATTCCTACTTCGTGTTATATTTTTTCCCGCAATGATGTAATGACTTTCGCAAAGATAACTAAAAGAATAATATAATGAATTTTATTTTGTTTTTTGTGTATTCAAAGTAAAAATAATTTTGTATCAAGATTACTTAATACCAGTCAAAATGATTGGTACTTGTCAAAGTGTAAAAGAATCCTGCAATCTGTTTATCGAACCACAATTAACCAGTTTCCTCGTTTCGTACAACTTCCCACACGTTTTCAAAATTTTTACCGCGTATCATTCGATATGATGATATCAGTTATCAGGAAAATTCCGGATCGATCGCTAGATCGCTAGATGCTAACGCTAGAAATACCATAGAAGTCAAAATGACTGGTTCTGCAATTTTATAAATGTGTCAACCCTCATTTAGGAAACCCAGATGGATTAATAACTCCAAAAATCTACTACATAACGTGGAATTGCTTCTGTAAGAAAATAATAAATCAATAAATATAAAAATATTCTATTACGTATTTTTTAAAGACCAGTCATTTTGACTGGTTTTGGTAGAAATAGCTTCGTGTTAACTATCGGTAGTTCTAGTGTTAAGACAAACGCTATCGCGCTGTTCCGGATTTCTCCACGCTGTTTTTTCAATGACCCCTGGGACTCAAATGGTTAATGAGTGGCTTGTGATCAGTTCGCTATCGATACAAAGAAATCCCAGGTCGTAATTGTTTCGAAATGAAAAATCATCCGTCTAAACGCCCAACTATGAAACGTAGTGGTATTAGACAGATTATCGTCGGGCGATTTGCGTTAATCTCGATCCGTGTAATCGTGATGTGAACAAAGTGGAGGCATTAGTCGGGATAGGGAAAGGCTCGGCTTATCTGTACCATATTACAACACACGGGTAGGTAAAAAGCAGTAGCTTGTACAGTTCAGCGTGTAGTGGTGAAGGGGATCGTAGAGGAAACATCAAGTTAAACGAAGGAACGTGTCCGCCTGTCGCTCGTCTCTGTGCGAAGCTCGGATTAACTTGACTATGAGTGTAATTTTATTGGCCAGCTATACTCTAAAGGATTTTACAAATTTCGTTTATTCCGCAGCTTCTTCTAAGGAGACGAAATTAGGAGGTGACACATATCCTACAGTGGCTGACTAAGCGTAGCTTCGCGTACAAGAGGGTTTTTCGATATTGAATACAAATCTTATCGAAACAAGCTCGATTAATGTATGATATACCAATTTAAATGAATGCTTCAATAAATTTGTACATCGGATAGAAGAAATATTGGCACACACTGTTATTATGTTTCAGCGAAACAATTTTACCACATTGTACATTTCGTTTTTGTAGTATCTTTGTAGTCATATGGGAGTACTACTAATTTATGGGAATTTACCATGTACCAATTTTTAGGAAATTTAATATATTAGTTGTCCGAAAAGTTTCATAAGGTGATAATAAATGAACAACAATTTCTGTTTTATATTATTTTATTGAATTAGGTATGATTCATTTCGTTATATTTCTATTATTATGTTCGTGCATAATTCAGTAAACTAATATAAAACAAAAAACGTTGTGCGTCTATTATTTCCTTATAAAACGAAAGAAACTTTTTGGACAGCTTAATACCTGCACCTAATTAATCGATACATAAATGCTATAATAAATGCAATAAAGGGACAGTACTTTCTGTGCACACTGTACGTTAAGAAATTTTATAATCTATATTAAAAGTAATGAAAAATATCTTTGTATGGCATATCTCTTTCAAAAGACACAAATAGAAACAGAAAATATTCTTTGTTGCTTTCCTTAATCAAATTAGGAATTTTAAAAATTTAATAAGAATTTAATTAAACAATTAATTCGTAATATAGCTCGTCGAATCGAAATTTTATTAACACCCAGATGAAATATTCTATTTTCACCAATTAAGATGAAGCTATTTAAGTTCCATTATTTTCGGGAGTTTTAAATTAAAATGGATGAATGTGAATAAAAAGATAAATGTTATCGTGACATCGCTATCTAAAAATCGCAGGAGAGTTAAGTATCATTTCGCGAGGATTAAATTTTAAATGCGTTTTTCAATTTATCGCGTAATAAATGTGAACGTGCCGTTTTCGTATTACCCTTACTTCTAGAATATACAATTTTCGGAACTCGATCGACTCATCAAATGCAATTTGTCGTCCGACGTTGAAACTAAGAGCAAAACTGATAGCGAAGGACTTGCGAGGAAAAACCGATAACGACTTTTTTTAGAATTCTCGTCATAAATGGATTTTACGCTTGCGGTCGCAGTTTGCAATTCTAAAGGTTGCTGTGCGAGAGCAAAAAAAAAAAAAAAGAAATGGATGGAACTTTTAAAAAATTCATCTTTCCTTAATGAATATCAATTGCAAAAGCTGCAATAATAACTCGACATAGTAACGTAATCGCAATGTACAGTGATTTTAAAATACATATACGAATAAATATAATTAAAGTTTCATAGTATATTTTGCTGTAATAACTTTATTCGTCCTTTTCAAATGGTCTTTTCACGTTATTCCAATTTCAAGCTTATTATAATCTTTTATTCTGAAACGAAAATTACACGCAACCTGTAGATTATAATGAAAATAAACGAAATGTTACTCGTATATAGGATGATTCACCTAAATTGACAACGGTTTAATATCTCGTAAACTACCTATTTAATTTTAATCGTTTTGGTTGTTTTATGGGATCAACAGACCAAATTAATTTTCGCTTACTTTCCATAGAAGACAAAACGAGGATTGGCTAACAAATTTTAAATTTACTTTACATCTGGGTAAAGTAAATTATTTCTGTAATCTGTATTAAAGAAAATGAATAAATTTTATCTTGTACAAAAGAAATAAAAAGAATGTTCCAAAAAGAGATTATATTGAAATACGATCTGGCAGCAGAAAATTTGTCATATGTAATTTTTTGTCATTTTTCAGTAGTTCAGTTGTCAGTTGTCATTTTTCAAGTGATATGCGTGGATCAATTTTGGCTTTCTCGATTCTTGAGATTATAAAGTTTGCTTTCTGCTTGATAGTCTTGCTTTCAGAGGGAGCTAAAGGTTAACGCGTTTATCTAAAAATTATTTAAATTATTTGTCGTAATTGGCAATCGTGCAAAAGCTGCAAATTTCCTTTCCTGGTTTCAGTAATTCCACATTTTCAGTTTCATTCGGCTAACGAAACTGTTTGACATTAAGTGCAGAGATTGAAGTATTGCTGTAAGATTATCAATTTGATAGATGCCAAATGATATTAATAGCTTTGCTTCTCAAATGCAAATGAACTGAATTCTACTTGTTGAATCACCAACATTATATGGCACAATTCTGATTACATCATTCTGAGACCACGTCGACTTCCTCCGCATCAATTGCAAATAATCTAAATGCTATAGTAGTTGATAATAAATCAATTAAAAAGAAATTTCCGCCTATATTTGCACTTAGGCAAATCTAGAAATCGGTGTATTATGCTATCATACGTGAAATTACTAATTTACGTAACAGAGTCCGAGTGGAAATTTCTCATTTTTAAATTAATTTAAATCCATTACTGTACAGATGATGAAAAATCATTTACATACATATACGTATCGCTGCAACTCAAAAGTTTCCAGCATCTTTCGCTTTCTCGACGATAGAAACTTTCTCATACAGAAATTTCCAGCCAAAATTAAAAGGATCATAATCAATTAAGTTTCGTTTTGAAATGAAATTAATTATAGTTCCAATACTACGAAAGAATGACATTACGAATAAAATATTTCTTTACTTAAAAAAGTCATTGCTTCTTTTGAATCTTAACGTGCAGGTTGCGCTAAAAACGAGCAGGTACACGAACTATATGCCAGAAAAATAGGTAATGTACCTGCACCGATATCGCATCCATCATTTTTTTTCTATAAATCATCACAGGCTACTTGGCGATCCAGTCTACTCATGACAAATGCCAAGAGTTCATAAACCATTTTTTTCACTGCGCGTTTATTCGCCAACGACAGAACCGTGGATAATAGCGATGCCAGAAAACGCCCATTTAATGCAAACGATGCAAATGCTTTAAATTTCCTGTGATTTCCGCCGAACAGTTGTGCGAGACTGAAAATGTTCCAATGAATTGAAGCTTCGATCAACGCGGGATAATTAAACAGCGAACATGAGCAACTGATTAAAGCTTTTGCAAGGTAACAGTTTTTAAGTGAAAAGGCTAGTAATAAAATTCAATATGAATAATCTACAGCGATTTAATACGTTATTTGAAAAATTGCATATTATAGAAAGAAATTGAAACTGGAATTCGTTTTTGTAAGTAAGACGCACCAATGATTTTTTCGTGTACTGGTAACGAAATGCTTTACATGAACGCGTTAAATAAATATATAACGCATGAATAAAGATGCAATGCGAAATAAAATACAAGAACGCGAATAATAATTATATTTGGGAAATATGGCAAAATGTTTAAAATATCGCAGTTTCAATTTCCATATTTAAATTTGTGTAATTCTAATTTCTCATTGTTGCTACAGTGCCTGCAAAAGATATTTGCACGTTACAAAATATGTGCAAATACTCTGTTTAATTATCATGTATAATATACAGTATGAAAAATAAAAACTTTTGTTCATATATGAATGATGTAATGTACAGTAATGAACAAAAGCTAAGTCTCTCAAATTATGTAGGTTTGAAATTTCTCCAATGTATATAATTCTAAAGAAAAGTTCTTAATTGCTTTAATCATATAAATATTTCCTTTACTCTAAATGCAGTAAGGATTGAAAAATAATTTCACTGCTTTAGAAAAATTTCCTGACTTGTAAATTGCCTAAAATAAGAAGGTAGAAAAAGCTTCGAACTGCGTTCATCTTATAATTTTGTAAAAGCATTCTCAGGTCTTTTATCGTTCAGTTAACATTCAAGATACAATGAACTATTCAAAGCAATACAAATTTTTGTATAACCGAATTGCACAAGATTTTTAGAAGGAAGTATAAAAATTATACGTTTCCTAAAACAATTCACTGCTGGAAGAAGCTTTTTGTTATTTCCTGAAAGATGGCAGGTTTATTGCTTATTTGTCGACATGTAACGCGAACAACGCGTAAACAATAATCACAAAAGTTGACTCTGTTGGTCGTTAGTGATGCAAGTGAATTTAAAATTCTAAAATGCATCCTTTATTTCCTCTTCTCGAGGCACACGGCCAACCGCTGCCTCTGTACGTGCCTCCATACGGAGTTTAATTGTTTGCCGTGGTCTTTCCTTCTTTCTCTCCGTCTGTCACTTTTTTCCCTTCGCCTTAAATCGATTCTACGTGAGTCGCATACATCAGCTAAAAAACGTGAAAATTTCTTTCTTCCGTGTATTTCAACGTGGAAGATTTTGAACTGCAATTTACTCGCATTATACGGTGTAGAAAAGACACCTTATTGAATTTTATTTATAATTTTTTCAACAACTCTCAAATGGAGAAAAGCGAGGAAAAGTACGATATTTTGTTTAAGATAGCGAAGTTGGCTGAAAGCTGTCGAAAAAATAGATAAAATAATTGGGAAGATGATTGTATAAATGAAAACATAATGCCATGAAACTTATGCGAGCTAAAAGTATTACAACCTAAAATTCTTTTACCAAATAATATAATTAAAATAATTAAAAAAGATATAAATATATATATTGACCTCGTTTTTTACTAGAAACACGAATACGTATATAGAAATAAATACATTATTATTTTCCCACCTTATATACTACACATCAAGTATTTCTAATCATTTTACGAAAATCACGAACATTATGCAATTTCGTTGATTTTATTAAAGCGATGATATGTTGCCAGTAGCAGAGAATATTTTTTTATAATTGTTGTACCTTTTTGGTTTAATCCCGCTAGCAGTTTTTGTTGAAAGTATAATTCCATTAAAAAAGCACAATATTATACGTATGGTCGAAAGAATTCGTTCCGATATTTTCAATATTATTACAGTTTAATCCGTTGATTGAATTGGAGATGCAACAGGGATATATTTTTCAACCATTCTGACAATATTGGTCATATATTACGAATGTTGGTACAAATTCCTTTCTCTAAATATGTATTACACATACATGCATATAATTTTCGATTTAATGAGAAATAATGAAATATCATGTGCCTAATGAAAAGCATACAAGTGATGAATGGCATCGTTGTTATAAATTAACATTAATATTATTAAATCCACTGCGAAATCCAATTATATATAAACCAGGTAATAAATTAGGAAGTATTATCTATAGCATAGAAATATTATAGAAATATTATAGAACTGTTATACATTTGAAAAATATGAATATCGAAAAGCAAAGTATGAAACATTCGACACAGATGAATTGCGTTAGGTGAAACGTACAACGAATGCTTCGTAAAAATACAAATAATACGTAACGCTGCAAACGTGCTCACGTACAATTAAATTGTGATAATTGCCCGAGCACGTTTCTTCTGTTGATTAATTTGTGACATGATTAATCGCGACATGATTAATTGCACAGTGGTTTAAATTCTACTTTGACGCTATTTTCTAGCGTATTAAACGTTCAGCCTTTATGACGGCCACCGACCACCGTTGAAGTTCATTAAGATTTTCAGTGCGATGAAAATAATCTCTCATGCGCCGGCCTTTTTAATTAATTTAATCCGTCTCGCTGCCTTTAGTTTACCGTATCGGAGTGAACGTCATGTTGAGTTGAAGCGCAAACACGTAGACAGATGCGATATACATTTATCATTTTAACTGTCAAATTGCTTTTATTAGTTGGCAACACAGTGATAAAATGTAGGCTCGTAGATTTAACTGTATTGATATAACGCTGTACAAATGATTCTATTATTTCACAATTTTCCTTCGTTACGTTTATCTACTATTTTCTCATCTTCGAGATTCCAATCTTGTCGTCATTACTGTGTTTGTGAGAGTAGATAGTGAGAGATTGTGAGAGTAGATAGTTGGGAGAGTAAAAATGCTATAAATAAACTTGAACTGCTATGTAAATCGAAGTAAGTAACAGTAGATGTGCTAAATATTTCAAAAATGTCAGAATTGATTTTATAATACATGTAATGGCTACTTAATTCTTGTTCAAAAATTGATACACGAAAGGTCCATTTCAACAATCCCATTAACTGATTACTTTTTTATCCAAAATTGTAAGTTTATCTGAAAACAAATAATAAAACGCATACTTAGGGTAATGAATAATTTCACAATGCATATCATCGATATGTTAACGATGCACATTTACAATAACTTTTATTAGGCACAAAAAGATTCAAAAATTATGTTTGTTTCTACCAAATAACGAAACATTAAAAGGAATATTGCACATATAATTAGTTCTACATTAATTCTTTCACCAAATATAGTACAGTCTCATTATTATTTATTCTGGTCTTTACAAAACTTATCAAAATTGCCATAGTTTTAGGGATAGAATATAGTAAAGTCTCATTATTATTTATTCTGGTCTTTACAAAACTTATCAAAATTGCCATAGTTTTAGGGATAGAATATATAATGAAGTGCAATAATACAGAATGGATAAGAGAGGAGATAGATACATAAGAAAAGAAAGATAGACAAGGAAAAGAGTTTAGATAGATATAAGGGAGGAGGCAATAAGGTGATAACGCCATAAGACTGATAGAATGTAAAAAGCGTGATAGGTAAACGAGAAAGCTCGTCCAAAGCAGAAAGGCACGGACTAAATAATAATAATAATAATAATACAAAACTTATCGTAAAAACATATTCGAAAAATAAAATACTGCAGACGCTCTATTTGAAAGAATTCAATATCGAAAAAGACGACAAATTTTCGAAGAAAGACGCGTGAAAATATCAAACGTTTAATTCGAATTAATATGTCTTTTTCTAACAAGCTTACAAAAAACAAATACGATAATTTCTAACTATTTTAAAAATAAAATGATAAAAATAATCCTAAATATAGTACACAGAAAAATAATCCTAAAAAAAAAAAACAATCAGGTAGAATGAAAAGCGTATATTAATTCTACGATTTCGTTATACACAGCGGCATCCACGAACTCGACCTACATGAATATACACGTAGTTATATATCCACAAAATTAATCAAGCAGAATGTGCAATATATTAATCTCATGATTTCATTGTACACACATGGCGCCATTCGCAAACTCGACGTACACAGATACGTAGTTACATATCCGCACAATTAATGCGTAATACGTAAGCGTTAAATATGAAACGTCGATCCGGTATATATTTACACGCGCAAGACGTCATTCCACCGATTTACCAAAAGCCTGTGATGTGGCTCATGAAGCGGTATACCTGTTGAGTGGTCTCCGGAGGCTTGTTAGGTACACGTTACCGGAACGTACGTTTGCGGTTGCTGGCAGAAAGGAACGCGATTAATTTCGGTTTGACTTGCGAAGCAAAATTTACAGCGCGATGAATCTTGCACCGGTCGCGAAACTCTGCCAACTTTTGTGGTTTCCAATAGCGGATTTTGGCACGAGAACATGGACAAATTCTTTTGTCCAGAAGCCGATTCGTTCTGCAGTTTGCCTCTGTTGTAGTAACGTGGAGCTTGGCTGAACAAAGGAAGAAACGACATCGCTAGCTATTCGAATCTTGCGTCATCAAAATATCAAAATATTCGAAGCTTTGTTGTGGCATTACTATACACAACGAACGAAATTGTTTGTGATATTTTTTTAATAATAAGCTTCGCGTATAACTGTTATACAGTAGAACAATGATTATCCAAATTGTCATGACTAAAGTCCGGATGGTTATGCACATGTAAGTTTTCACGGACGCAATTGAACAAATAGGATTACACCTCATGTTAGAAAGATAACTATACTTTAAGTCAGTTTAGATATTTTACGTATTTCTGCAAGTTGTACGTATTCTGTGCATTTCTGTGTCTTTTAATTTTTCATTTAAATTTCCCTTTCATGCGAGAAGCGATCATTTATTTTAAATCAATTTATAAATCGTAATATTAAACGGGAAGAAAAGCTTTTGAATAAAAATGTAACGATTCCCTTTAGCTTTTAGTTCCTTGTTTAGCCTTTTTCGCAAGGGACAATCTTTTCGTGTTTTACGGTAATCGAAATTCTACTTTATTTACTCACATTTTTATAGTTTCGTTATTATGTATGTCAACCATTTGTATGATTCAGAACGTTTAGTTTAGCTTTCAGATATCAGGCAATATCTGATTAAATATAATCAGATAATAATGTTACCATTAATGGGATATAACATTTCTAACGTGATCTTTTGCCACTTGCATTTATTACTTGATTACTATATACAAAATAATTGATTGATAAACTTATCTAAAGCGGTTTACTCACGCCATGCTTTTGCTTTTCACCCTCCCAAAACTTTTCAAGAAAGTTTATCTTAACTTCTTAATACTCGGATCGCCCTAGTTCTAATTCTCGTAATAGTAGAAAATTCTCTTAATTTTAATCTCGCCAATGTAAAGTTTTTACGCTTACGAGAAATTACGTCTGAAATATTTTAAGCTGCCACGTGGAAAACTTTATACATAAATACGAAACGAAGTTTGGCGATTCAGTGTAGCAGCAAATAACGCAATATTCAACTTTTTCAACGTTTCGTAAACAGAATTTGTAAATTTATTAAACGAAGAATGTTGCATTATATTGATGGAGACGTAAAGATCGGGAGAAGTATTTCATTTCTGACTATTTTCGCTTAACACACGTCGTTCATCAATAAAATCAGAATCGATACGCGAAACATGTTTTATATTGACGTATCCTATGTAAACACAGTTTTTATTTTGCGACTGCATAGCTTTTGCCGGTTCTATCAGATTATTTCGTAGCACAAACGTTAGAAACGAAAAATAACAAATTTGACGCATAAAAGCGTGTATAAAGAACGAGACAGATACTTCGCATTAAATAAACGTTTTGTAGACAAATCTGTTGTCACGTATCGTATCAAATCCACTTAATCGATGTAATTTCCCCTTTAAAAAGTTATATCGAGCAACATCGTTACGTTATGGGAAACTTATCTGCCAGCACGAACGAAGACCCATAACGCAATTTGCACGAGATAATTTAATTTGGAATTGCGAGATACAGGAGCCAACATTTAAAAAAAATCCTCAGTTCTCAGATATTTATTTTCATTTGAATTTAATAACTTGAACTTGTTACATGGACTGATGGATAATCAATGGAAAGTTGAACTTGAGTCTAATCAGTCACCTGTCAATAGAAAAACTAATTTCCAGCGGTGGCAAACCTTCCAATATTTAAACATTCGAGTATCGTGCGATATTGTTGAACAAACGCAAATGCCGCGTTTATCGTGTTTCGATCAGTCGGTTCATTATTGGCGCACGATTGAATGTAATTCGGAGACAATTTGACATCGAAACGAACAACATTTTGTCCGCCTGAAAAGAGGAACCGGCGATTAGACAACAAAAACAAGAGGAACAGAGAGGAAAAGGATAGACTCAAATTGGAAGTTTGATGTAATTCGTCTGAGAAAAGCGTGCAGTACCGTTCATACTTGCTCGGACACCCTGGTCTATTTGTAGTAACAGTATGTAAACTTGAGCAGACTGTACAAATCAATAACGAACTAATAACTACGAGCAATAGTTAATTGCTTTGTATGCAGTCACCTGGACATGTTTAAAAACATAGCAATAATTTACGTTAGTATTCATTATGCATATATTAACTTACATTTGCTTTTAATCATCACTATGGTTGTATTGGCATCGATAGTCTTCCTATCTGTTTGGAATAACTATCATTGCTAATGTTGAGAATTTTGAATCCCAATAGCCGAAATAATGGTACAGGAACACTAAATTTACACTTGGAATTTATATTAGAATAGTTATATATTTATTTGATAAACGATTTCAGAGATATAAATCGATACACACCTGCACGCGTCTCAACACTTACTTCCATACCAAACTGTTAACTCAACAGTTTTCATTCATTTGTTTTCGAGACGCCATGCACACACATACTTCCACACAAAATTGTAAAATTGTAAAATACTAGCACATAAAATTATACATATCTCAATAGTTAATCTGTCTTGTAACTGGAAAATTGAAGAATTTAGAAATTGAGAGCTTGACAGGTAACAAATAGTTCTGCAAAGTATGATTAATCTGATTATGGTATAGAGGAAAATAGCCAAATATGGAACAGTATATCTAATGTGGAATAGTACCATTTTTACGCATGAGTGTCTGTCAAACAACTATAAACTATCTCACTCGTTCACTTTCAGAGGGTTTAGTTTGCCAAGAAGTTTCTTCACAATATTTTCATAGAAAAATATGCATCTAACGTGCTGGTGCAGAGCTTCACTCTTGGATATGTGATCGTTGCAAACAACTACTTGCTTACTTAATTTTTTTAAATATAACTTTACAACCAAAATTATAACCAGAAACAACGAAAACAATCAAACTAATTTTTGCTTGCTTTCCATGAAAATAATCTGCCTTGTGTCAGTGTTCCATATTTGGCTACCTATTCCATATTGTGCACAATTTCTTCTCTTTTGATATTAGTTGCACATTGAAAATTGTTTATAATGTTAGAAATATAAAACTACTCTTAAATCGAGCGTAAATGTATATGAGAATACTCTTAAATAAAAATCTTTGCGATTGGTTTTGTAAGAATTAGGTTTGAAGACCAAAAGATTCTTCCAGATTCTTCTCTATTTTTTTTTTCTATTATTACACGTATTATTGTAAAGATTACGAAGAACCAGATCATTCGTTACGTAATTACGATATGCTTTCTCAAAAATAAGCAAATTTCCGAATACTTTTGAAGCGTAACGTGCTCGGACTGCTCGGACACAATGAAAGTGAGATATTCACCGGGTTGCTGGTATTTTCCATTTAACGGGCGATTGTGCAATGTCGAGCACAGCTTCGAGATTGCAGCTGGTAGCTGTTTCGGCGAGATCGCAATTCTCGCCGGTGGTAATGATCGTGACAAAGCGACGATAACGGATAATTTTCGCGAAACTAGTTACGCGACCGAAAAACCTCTGGCAATAAACGAAAATGATAATCCACCGTTTATTTGTCTTCGCGAGACGCAGATTTTCCACGGTTTCATCCGACCTGAATCGAACGTATGGATTTGTGAAACAAACAGACAGATGCAAATAACAAATATTTTGCTCTGCATTCATATTGACTGAATATTGGAATACTATAAAAATTATAACTTAGATATTTATGTATCATGTACTAGAAGAATGTACTAGAAGTAGATTCTATACCTACATTTTATGAATAGAATATATCGCTTTCATAAAAGTTAGTGTTCGAATTAAGACAAAATTCTTTTGATAAAATTTGTTCGCAATATTTCTTTTAATCTGCCTTTTCAAACTTATTAACCTCTTCTTTGTATCTAGCAAACTTGCGTTTATCGTTTCTAGGATTTATTCGAGATAATATATCTTACAATTGAACGTGTCTGTTACTACTTCGATAATATGATAAATTTCGCCAAAATGGAACAACGACGTATCCCTTTCTGTTTATTATTTCTATTGCTTTAAAAGGATGCAAGGAGTGAGAAGATATAAATAGAGTATTACAAAGTCAATTTTGTGACCAATGTAAAATCAGTATTATAAATGAACGCGTATAAAATTGTAAAACAATTTGTATTTATATCTTTAAACATTATCTACATAAAAATGTTTCGATATAGATACGACATTTTATTAAAACGTTGCTGACAATGTTAAGAATTATTCAAGATTTATACTTAAGAAAAAAGAATCCCATGTCACAACACTTTTCACATCTCTGTTATAACATTTTTATAAAGCTTCCAATAATCTACTTTTGTTAAAAAAAAAAAGCCTTTCAAAAATATAAAATATAAATATAATACATATAATGGCAAAATTTGTTAGGAGTAACATTATATATTTATACAATATATATTTTGTAACAATTCTCTGAAATTATCCGCGATAATACACATCCAAATAATTAATAATAATACACGAAATTTTTTTGATGTATTTCATCTACACATATATGTCATCTGACGTACACACACATTTGCATTCCAACGTATCACTGCAGTGCCTGATTCATCATCCTCAGAAATGAAACTCATAATGCTATTATTATGAGAGCTTTCAGAGCGTAAAAAATTTCGTTACTCATCGTGAGGTGAACGAGGTGCCGAAATTTCATGCGAAATGATTTATGTACCATATTCTCTCTGCCGATAGTTATAGTTGTCTGGCAACATCCATCATTCCTGCTTTTACCATGATTTTTACTTTTCAAAGACTAGACTTTTAACTAGATTGCTCACTCTAGCAATAGTCATCCTTATTTTCTGTAAATTCGTCTTCATTTACTTTGTAACTTATATCGTAACAAGTTTGGCCAAGGTAAGCTCGATAGAGTTGCGGGTACAAATTTTTGCCTCATCGCAGATAAAAGTATTCTTCCTTTCTAGGAGTATTTTTTTATCTGAATTATTATTAACAAGTATCATTGTTCAGTGAAAAGTTTTTGCGCATCGTAATCTGATATTTTATCGTAATATCATCGCATGTCTCTATATACATATACATATATATTATAATCTATGTATCAGGTTGTCAGAAAAGTGTCTTTCTTTTACAAACACGTCTTTTACAACGAAGCATCTTTATACAAACATGAAACCTAATCTGTCGAACATTGTGATTTTATTTTGATAGAACAAAATGGATCATACGTAATTCGATAAAATAATATACAGCGGAAAATGTGCATTCATTATTTCCTTATAAAACGAAAGAAACTTTTCGGACGACCTAGTATAATATATGTCTATAAATGATCAAAAAGTACACAAATTAGAAAAGATTGTCCCTTTTTAACATTAATGACAGACGATGTGTTGTCCCTTTTTAAACGTAAGAAATACTTTGAAAACGTAATTAACATTATAATAATACTTAATTCATTGAATTACAATAAATAATATTAACATTATACACATACACTAAACTTTCAATTGCTGTTAAATCGTACTTTAATATTAATTGTCTTTTTATAGAAGATAATTGAAAAATGTTAACGAAGCATTGGAACTGATAAAATTTATCAAACAATTTAATCTTTCCCAAAAATTATAAAATTCAATCTACCATTGCAACTGAGTTACCAATAATCTATCGCAATAATCGCGATTGTATGCAGTGAATAAAAGACAAAATTCATAAACTGTATTACATTAGTTTTAAAATCTGTGAAAATTATAACATACAATATGCGAAAACACGTATTTAAATACGTTTGAATGATGAATTATTTAAAATATTTCAGTAAACCAACTGAGATCGAAAGTATGTCTTTTGGATGGACGATGAAACGCAGGAGAAAGACGTGAAAATGACTGAGAAATATTGCAGAGTAGTGGGACGAAACAATCGATGAGATTTGCAGGCACCGAAAAAGACATTTGGCAAAGTTGCCGGGTTTCAAGTGCTTTCACCCGAGATGAGAGTGCTTTTCGAATCCGACCGTAAAATCTATGAAAAGAATATATTCTGAATATTTTTACCATTTCGTCTCTAGCATCGATTCGATGCAAGATTCTGAACTTTACTTCCGCGTTGCTGATGCGAATCTATTCTCCAGATGCATCGCAATTGCACAGAAATCTTAAAATATTTTTCTGCATCGCTAACCATCTTTTTACATATCATTTTTGCTATTGCAAAGAAAACTTCCTTGTTAATAATACATTAATGTTGTGCCACATTTTAATTACAGTGATTGTAGAAAAATATTTGAACGCTTAGCGTTGCATACTTTTATGTATGCACATTATCGCTCGTAACTATATGAACACTATGCTCGATTTATATAAACGATGCATGAATATTATCAAGATATGTGAATCAATAGCAAACCAGCGATCGAAAGAAGTATTTACATTCTTCTTTTGAAATTAACATTAATTTTGAAATTATATGATATATATATATCATATGAGCTATTAATTGTTGATTTTCAATTTTATCAGTGGTACATTAAAATTAAATACACCACTTGTGTCAACATATTTTAAATATTTATTGCCAAAATTGCTCAGGTTATTTCTATCGCTAATTTGAAGAAATCTTCTCCATTTTATCCGTACGTTGACAAGCAAATGAGCCAAAGCCAATGAACATTACAAATGATACTACTGCATCATAATGTTTGTCATTTTCAGACACCAATTCTTTTAACGCGTATTAATATTTCAAAGTAAATTTTATCGTGCCATCATATGCCTTTTCTAATAAAATATAAAATCGCCCTGAGTCTTTTTGCAACTAAATTACATTTGTTAAAAGGGGCAAGTGTTCATACACGTTTGAGTGTTATGTAAAATATTTTAAAATTTCAAACCTGAAAATATATGTAGAAATTAAAAGAAATTTGCTGTGAACATTTGGTGAAAAATTAGTATATCGTACAAGCAGTCATTTTAAACATATAATTAGTGTAAAAGTTGTAAGTACTATTAGTAGTGTTAAAGTACTATTTAAAAAATTTTTGTGATTTTTAAGTTAAATATCTCATAGCTTCCATATACACCTTCGGTATCGTTTTATACTTTTCCAATATCATCATGATGGTTTCGTTAAAGCACCAGCCAAATTTCAAAATACCAATACATTTTTTATACAACATTCAAATACTTGCATCGATTGTCGACCAGAAATATCGTAATAAATTAACAGTGCAAGTTGAAAGATAAATTTGTGGTCGGTAGAGGACGTGGAAACGTGACTTTACTGTCAGAACAGGTATTAAAGTCCTCAATCTAATGATGAAAGTTCAGTTTAATGGGATTAAAGATTGCTTAATGTCAGAATTTGGTTACTCTTGAGCGAGTTCATTCAAGTTGCATTACATTCTTTTCTTAGATAATTAAATGATTATTCACGAACAAACTTCCAGTTTTGCTTTAAAACGTCAGCTTCGTTACACGAAATATGTTGTACTTATCTTCATTTTTCGTAAGAAAGTTTAGTATAAATGGCCCAATGGGAATTCAACATGAGCTGAAAACATTTAATGCGATAAATGTGTTCGCAGACTTGATAATTCGAGAAAATTTAACGTAATAAGTTAAATTATTAATTCCATTTAGCTGTCGACAGACAATTAAATCATATTTCGGGATTTTGATACTTTTGCCACATTCATTTCGAATTTATTTCCATGAAATTTCGATAAAATTTGTCAAATTCCTGCGAAAGATAGGAATTACACTTACAATGATATAATGATAAAATTTCTTACGTAGAAGTGACTGCAAACAAATATATATATATATCTAGATACTGACTATCAAACGCGTATTGTAATCTCACGACAATCTTCAATAATTGCGTAAAACATTTTCCGATACTTTCTATTATACTTACACACACATCATCACACACCACCCGAACTTCCCTCCAGTTTCGAACTGAAGCACACCATCGCCGTTTATATTTAATTATTGAACGCAGATAGCCAAGCAACTGCATACAAATTATTAATATATATATATTGCGCTAGTTGTGCGACGTTCTTGTGTATTATCGTTGCTTAAGATTTCTCTGTCGATACTTTTGTATGTATGAAGTTATGCTTGTGTGCACCGTTTACGTGCATACAAATATGTTCTGAATGTGCAACGTTGAAGAAATTAAACAATTAGCGAACAACAATACCGTGCAAAACACCGAGAAATTATCCCATTTACGAAGGCTGATGGCAAAAATATTTCTTGAAGCTATAAACGCGAAAAGCCCGTCGCTTACCGACTGTTTTAAACTACTTATGTTATTATCAATTATCGATAGGTTGTAATTACATTGATTAGAATTATACGATTAAAATAAGAAAATATATCCAACTGTAATATAATTTTGTTAACGATAAATACATGTTGCATGGCGCCAGTCGTTTCCTTCTGCGAAAATTATGCGGATTCTTTCGTCTCCCTGCTGTTACGTTTTATCTTTTGTCCGGTTCGTTTCTTTTCACGCGTATCTCGTTATTTACGTTATTTCGTTCAACGTCGACAGAGACAGACGGCGATATTTTGCACGGTATTGTGCATCCAAGTTACCGCTTAAATTCGAAGCATTCGCTTGAAATCGCTTAGAGAGAAAAAAAAGCTCGCGCAGAAAGAGATCAAATCGAACGCTGAGAAATGATGGAAATTACACGTAACGTAGTCTCCGGTAATATTTGCCGCGTTACCCGGCCTCGTCGAGCATACGAATAACTCGAGAATCGGAAATGAATAAGTCAGGTGTAAATTGACGCGTACGCGTACGCTGCTGGCGAGACCATTCGTTTCTCCAACAAAATTAGGACACTGCTTAGCGATTAGTTTGATTTTTTCAGTGTCGACTTTGTTTGTTCGTCATGCTGCACAATAGTTGAAAGCGAAGGCATAGTTAAAAGAGGACGTTCTGCTGATAGTTGATTTCTAGATTCTTTCTGGGCCTTCACGATTGAGCGGTCCATTTTCATCCAGACTATTATTAGTGTTTTGCTCCCGTTGCGCTTTTGCGAACACTAAGTGCATCACGAGACATGCACTTTAACTTTCATTTCGGAATTTATTGTTCGTACTTAGCCCGTAACAACGGACTTGCAGCCACGAGAAAACACGTTTTTATGTCGAGAGCTTTAACGTACCGCCACTTTAACGCCACGAATTTCCCATAGATTTCGACAGCTAACTTTAACAGTTATGTAGCCGCTTTTATTCCTCTGTAAGGAATGTACATTTAGTCGTTGTTTGTGATTTTTATTCCTGTCGGTAAATCTGTTTGCCTCTCATTACGATTATTCGTCAGAGTATAAGGCAATTCGAAAAAATGTTCTCGGATCAATAACAAGTTTGATAGTCATTTCAATAAAAAACAAATTGAACAATTTATTCTTCGAATTTTTAACGCAGAATTGCTATTGTAAGAATTTCTCGCACATTTTTTAAATGCGAAGAGGAAATAAAATATCAATTGTACATGAAAGATGTAAATATGTAATTACGTTCGACAATGCTTTCACCTCAATTTGAGAATTCAATGAATCGTATTTATCTTTCTGAAGTGTTTCTTGCACTTTCATTTCATTGTCACAAGAATAATAAATCACAGCACGAAAACGAAATTCTTGGAAACAATATGCGATAACAGCTACAATTTTTATATACATCTACTACGTTATAAATAATAAATAGACTAATTTCTAATTTTTTAACAATCTTCAAACATGTCGTATAATTGTTTGACAGCGCTGTTAGACAGAAAAAACAAAAAAAGAAATAAATTACTAATGTGATGAATAAAACTAAAAGCAAGTGTTATCATCCAGGCTGCAGGTTCGTTTATCAAAAGTAAACTACGTGGGCATGAAAATTACTAATCTAATAAAAATATCGACGCGAAAGGTGCTAATGCAGAGGATTCTTTTGTTTCGAGTAGGTCGATCTAAGGCACATGGACGAGAAATCAGGAAGCAATGTAGTGGACGTGGGAGTCGATCTCTCCGAATTCTACATGTCGGTAGAATGGGATATTTTAGAAGTACCTGCAGTACGGTGAGCATGTTATATTCATAAATATTTCCCGCATACTTTTCTATCTGTTTCAGTATTCTCTGTATATGTTTTGAAAGCTGCATATTTGTGTGTACAATTATTTCACGATCATCTTTAATATCTTGTTAACAATCAGAATTTTATTAGAATCTTCTGGAAAGTATCTTAGTTAACGCATACAGTGGTGGACAAACGAAAGATTAACATTAATGCTACGTTAATTGTTTTATTCTTTTTGTTTAAATTGTAGCAGTTTTTCTGCCGCATAATCCTCGTGCTTTCTTTCGTCCCCTTGTGAATGTAATTATTTTTAAGAAAGTTTACATGATCGATGATTAACCAGATTTTTATTTACATTTTATTTGTAAAAACGTACAGGCAACGATAATTGAAAAATGGAACGTACGTACTAGTATACTCGACAAAAAGTGAAAACGGATTGCAAAATGCGTAATGTGAATATTTGACCAATATGAAAGAGCAATATTTTTGCAAAAACAGAACTTTATTGATTATTAGCAAATGTCGGTCAGATACCATTGGCACGAGCGAATTAAATATAACTAAATTCGAGAAAAATTCAGTGGCTGGTACTTTTGCGAGTTACTTTTTCCGAACGATGCGACGTGACATTCATTCGAATAGGTTTTTGTTAGATATTCAAACGACTTGTCACGTAAGTGGAATATCATTGCTATGTTCAGACAGCCAGAGGAATGGTCAGACGGCCCTAAATTGCCACCGGAATTTCGATCGATCCGTGGACGAGAGAATGGACATCTTGCATGTCGTTTGACAGAATTGCGCTTTCAAAATCGCCATCTGCTACCAAAGCGTTAATGAAAGACCGGATTTCAATATTAAATTCTTCTCCATTTTTTGGTTTCTTTCTCTGAGAAAACGACGGGAAAACAGTTTTTTGATCCTCGTGTTTCTTTTAAAATTAGATTCCCTTGCTCTTTCACTTTCAAGAAAAGTAATTAAAAAAGAGCAACGAGTATTTCTTTGTAATTAACGATGTAACAAGTTAATAATGTTAAAGCATTGTGAGAAAATTTTCTCTGATTAAAAATATAATAAATAATAAAGGTACAATGAAACTTTTATAAAGAGCTAAAGAGTAAAAGTAAAATATTCGAGACATAGTTCATTATTTGTAATGATAAAGACAAATTTTAATTACAAGACGTTTTAATTAATTCTGCTAAAACTTCCTCAATTTCTATATTTTCAGGCGCCTCATGAAATAACATTTAAAATATATTTATTTGCTCTTTCGTTGTTAACTCTTTTACTCATAGACTGTAATGTGCGTCAAAATTTGTGCCATTTAAATTCGTCAATCGGTAAAATACCAATTTACAATGCAAATATAAAAATATAATACAAATTTAACTTCGGGCAAGGATTAAACTTATTTCGTTGTTTATCTGATACGTAACGTAATACGATGGGAACATATTTCCTGCAGCAATTTGAATACGTTTTGACTGCATCCTTGAACTAAATTAACGTGTACCTTTGCATTTCTTTTTGTGCAGAAACGAGAAATTTTACACCTGCTGCGATGAGCCGTATCTGGATATCACGTTTAATATAACAATGCGAAGAAAAACACTTTTCTACACTGTGAACATAATCATTCCGTGTATGGGAATTTCCTTTCTTACGGTACTGACGTTCTACCTACCTAGCGACAGCGGCGAAAAGGTAAGTTAAATTTATGTTAGTAATTTGTCGTAGAGCATCTGATATGTAAAATTAAGTCAGCATAAACACGACAGTACGAAAGCTGGATTGCGGTGTTTTTAACGATTCTAATCTAATTTCTACTTTCACGATACTTGCCACGGGAATCAGAATTTTTCATTTCATTCCCTTCATATTATATTATATTATATTATAATGTTATATTAAAACTTTCGTAATTTTAGTGTTGTTCTAATTAATTAAACACATTCAACAAACCATTCGTAGACGACGAATATTTTCCTAAAGTATTATAGCTCAAATCAAATACAGTTCAAAGTATTCGTATTTTAATCCGAGTAAGAAATATTATTAATCGACTGAATTGCACTTCCGTTCAATTTTCTGTCCCGTTTGTGCTTCTTCTGAAATACTTTGGTATATATATGTAGGAATTCAGTAATAAACTTTCAGATACGTTTAGTATAATACGTTTATTTAATAGCGACAACCATGTTCATTAATATGTACCAATCATTGTACAAATGCCAAAATCCCTCAAGATTATGAGAAACGTTCCACTAAACGTTTTTGCTCGCATCTGTAAGAAAGTTTCGAAACGAGAAGCAAAGTTGTCAGCACGGAATTACTATAAAGAAACAAATAGAGTTTAATGTAAACTAAATATAAGATGTAGAGAAAAATTGTCGTTAACATGGCAGCATAAAATTCGTTAATCTAAAATTTTCTAATATTTGCCATAGAAAAGAGGGATTAAGAGAAGTTCAAAAATATAGAGTTGCCTATGTAAACCTGAGAGCAGTTATTCCACGGTCGTCGTTTGCGGAGATCTTCAAGCAAAAAACTGCGAATTTCTGCGAATAAAGCAAAGACAGTGACCAGGAGAATTTGCTTTCAAATATAATGCTCGGTATTACACGTTAATAATGATTCAATCGTTATGATTAAATTAAAAAAGAAATTCTCCTCCGTTCATAAAGAATCATGGTAATTGATCTATCAATTGATGGAACAAGAAACCTCCAGCTCGCAATTGATTTAATTAATTTAATATTATTAGCGAAATCTTGCAAGTTAAAAGTTACAAATCGGCGTAATCGTGCTGAATCTAGCAACGAGACAAATGCAATTCTACAATTAAATTTTAGAAATTACGAGTTACCTGATCTACCTGACCTACCCTCATCTCTTATCCCACGTAAGATGGTAAAATTATAAACCAGAAGTCTGTACAATCCATAATGTTATAAAATGCTGTATTAGTTGACAACTTATAAGAAAGTATTTCTTTCAAACAACTTCTGCAAACGTTTAAATCTAAATGTCTCACACCTCAGTAACACAGGACAGCGGAATACTTCTTTGAATTCTTTGTCTTTGTTGTATTGAAGACACAGTAGCGCTGCACATTCTTTATGAAATAGAGAATTACTATTTGACAAATTCAAAGGTTTCAGCTAACTAGGCAAAACCTTTCATCAAAAATGGTCGTTTGTCGTTCGCTTTCCGAATATTTCGATCTCGCGAACAATAAGAAAGCTTCCGTCAAAGAGTCGAGTTGTTAATTAAAACTCAGTGCCCGAAAATCCACTAGTCTGTCTTCCAACGAAATAATCCTACATCGGCATGATCCAATCGCGGTCTCTTAGACCACATCAGTCGTTAATTAAAATCGGTTGTGGTCGCGATACTCCGCAATGCAATTAATTCTTTTATCGGCGATGCAAGTGGTAAACGTCTGTGAATTCTTTTAAAACGGACAATCGTGGATTTTTCGGGAAAAAATATCGCGGGAACAGGTACAGTGGTCTAAATGTAATGGCCGGGGTATCTGAGGTAACAAAGCATTCCGACGACGAGCCGGCAGAGAGACAGTAATTGCTTGTTTCCTAAGTTTCCGTTTTACGTGTTCTTTACCGGTGAATAAACTAGCGCAACGAATATAAATCCGATGGAGAAACTTTGAATTTATGGCGGTCGTTAATCATTCGAAGCGAAAGTTTCACTAGAGAACTGTGATTCCGTGGAATGCAAGTTTTATTGAACCGAATTCTGTCATGCGGCGGATCCTCCTATGTTTCGAATAAATTCTGCAATGGTTGATTTTATAGTACTTTCATTTCCGCATCAAGTTAGCTTTGGTCACAAATTTATTCCATTTTGATATAACTTTATGCAGTACACGTAGGAAATAACATTTTGTTTGCTTCTTCTCTTCGCGTAATTGATTTACAAAGCACATGGAAATCTGTGATTTACATAGTCCTTTGAATAGTCTATTGGCCATTCGTGTTAAAAACAGGCGATAACGTTTAATATAATTGACTGAAAGATTAATATTCAGCAGCCAGATTCGCATAAACAAGAACACATTTTCGGAAATGACGATTCTTAACAATTTGTTGATTATAATTATCATCGTGTCAACGTTTCATGTCCATAGATACGCTTTACATGATTTAAAAAGAAATTATTTTCTAATACGACGTTGGATCAAAGGTACATTATCAATCAAAGATTTGAAATTATTTGGTGAACAGGAAACTTGAATTTTTCGATACAAAAGATACATCAAAAAGGTTGGACTACGCTTACTAAAACTTGTATAAACAAAATATACAATAATACCTTTCTCTTTTTTCAATTGATCGTTTCCTTTTTATAAGGTTTGATAGGACTTTATTTATTTGAAGAAAATGTTTCTAGTGGTTTGCAAAAATCAGTACAACCGTTCGTAATATATTACTATATGTATTTACAAACAATAAATATAATTATAATTATAATTAAATCTTGTCAAAAATATTCAAATGTCCGGACAATTTTGATGATTAAATAAATATTTTGTCATATTTACATCGGTTTTTAGATTGGTTCGAATATAATCGTGAGTATCGCGATAGTAGTTCATTTTGTTATTGACAAAATTCCAAAATATTTTGTTCATAACACACATGATATATACATGTATAGGGTGTTGCAGATATCAAGCGACAAACTTCGTCAATATATTGAGCTGAGGAGATCATTTTTAGGAAAAAATGTTACGTACAACGTGGATCAAAATTCGTCTTCGTTTTCGAGATATGAAACAGAAAGTAGTATAAACCACGATTAATCAGACGCATTCAAGCTGCTTAACTCTTAATGATAATCATTTATTCCAAACTACTTTTTACACAGATTACCGGTTCGGTGTAAAAATTCAGCAAGAAATGTTATGTACACCATGGCTCGTGTGTCTTCGTTTTTAAAATTCGAAAGAAAAAGTAGTATAAATCAGAAGTAATCAGACGCATTCAAGCTGGCTAACTTTTAATATCAGTCATTTATTCCGAGCTATTTTTTACAATAATTTTTCACTTCTACAATTCTGTACCGATTACTGGTTCAATGTAAAAGACAAGGTAAAAGACAGTTTGAAATAAATAATCATCATTAAAAGTTAACTAACTCGAACGAGTCTGATTATTTTTGATTTATATTACTTTCCCTACCGTACCTCGAAAACGAAGACGAATCAGCCCACGGCGTATAAAACATTTCTTGATCAAAATGGCCTGCTGCGAAACATGTTGTCAAAGTTTGACATCTGGAACACCCTATACACGTGAAAGTCCTATGCGATAAATGCTCGAATACCTGGATGATCCATTGCATGCGTATTTTAAATGCGAACTAGAAACTCTTATCTTTTGCGACCTGTATTCGACGTAAGACAGGGAAACAGGTACATTGATTTGCCCCGAAGCGAAACATCAACAGTTCAAAGCTAGCGTGTAAACATACACGAAAAATATCGAACGAATTGGCAGATGCCAGTCACGCACCGAGCAGACAGAAGGGTTGGACGCGACTGTACGCAGAGAGAAGTAGATCGGGGGCCGCGTGCCGCAGGGTAAAAAGTTCCGGTTGAAAAGGAAAAGACGGATGGGAACCGGGGCAATGCAATTAATTCCTTTATCCTGGGGAACGGGCGTGCTTACCTATACTTAGCGTCCGTAAAACGGACGTGTGTGAAATATGCGCCGAATTAGTTCTCTTCCACGCCGCTGTCGGCCTCGTTATTTTCCCTTATCTGTAGGTGGAAGCTAGTAGTTACTTTTGGCTCGACGACGTAGACTATTTTTCATTTGCACCGCGACCTCTTGCTCTCCGTCGGCTCTCTCGCCGCCTCTGCTTGCCACCTTACACCTCTGCCCGCCTCCTCGTTCCTCCTGGCACCGCCTCGTTTCATCCCTCGTCCAAGTTTTTGCCTCTGTGTCCGTTCTTCGCCCTTTTTCGCTTATGTGTCCGTTCTTCGCCTTTTCCCACCGTCTTCGAAAACCGCCTCCGGGCAATGATCGTCTTTGTGCGGGGCCTTCAATACGCGGCCGAGTAAATAGAGAAAAGGAACCCTCTGCAGTTGCGCAGTTCCCTGTCATTGATGCGCTTTTCCATCTTCAGCCTTCGACAGCTTCTTATCTCTGGATCTGGATTCTCCGAAGGAAAAACCGCGCCGGTTTATCGACGTGCTCAACGAGCGAACACTTTGCGACCGGTTCCCTCGACGCTTCTCTCCTCTCTGCTCCTCGCTGCTTCTCTGTCCTTTCAGCCTTTCGTGAAAGAACACGCGTCACCTGCGCCTTTCCAATGTTTTTTCTTCCATTTCCACGGTTCGTCGAATCAATCGTAGTCGCGAGCTTCGCGCTGGTTGTCACGTTCGTTGCTTTTTTCCCGCACCGCTCGCTGAAAGGATTGCGCCCTTATGCTGGCACAACCGTCATTCGCGGTATCGTCGACGTGAATTTAGACAGAGCAGCTTCAGTACGAGCAGAATTTCCCTGGTTTTCGATTCGTGCGCAGCGTCTGCATAAAACTGCGGATAGCTCGAAATAGATACAGGGCGGAAGTTCGTCTATACGAATTCTGTGTACATAAACGAAATTATACTAGTATCCTATTTTCTGAACTATCGTCCAGCGTCAATCCACTTAAGTACGAGATCGATCACAAGACACAAACAGTGGAGGTACGAGTTATGTGTCACGCTCTCGTGTTTCGCAGCCCGCGACATTGTTGTGTATTTAGGATCAAACGTTTCCTAGAATTCTCTTAGAAAAACACCTATTAACTAAACGAAAAGTCATATACGGTGCACTATATTTTATTGCGGTATTATACCAAGGATCTTTCACATAAACTTCTACTGTGTACATATATACAGGGTGTCTTGGAATCGGTGGTACAATTCAAAAGACGACGATTCTACGTCAACAAATAGATCTAAGGTCTAAAGAGAGCACATTTTTTTCCATCGGAAGCTTTCTCTTGGAGATGATCGAGGTGTAGCGGCACATGAGCCAGAGGACAAATCGAATCATGTTGTTGTTTTACCTCGGAGTATTAATATCATTAGGATACACATAATGTAATAATAAGTAAACTCCGGGCAAAACAATCGCTACGTGCTACCGTCAAACGTAGACGTCGAATTTCGTCGAATCGTAAACGTAGAAATCGAATTTTTCGGCTCTCCCCCGACCAGTATAAATAAACGGACGCGATCCTAAGGAGTTTAGTATCTACGAGTATCCACCGAGTGTCTATCAGTTATCAACGAGTTATTAGCGATCTTATTTCGCGAATTTATAGCATCTTTGCGAACATTATCTGTGCTTATTTATTTAATATTTTAAATATACTTGACGGTTTCAACAACGAGCAATCTCGTCTAGTAAATCTCATGATCAACCACCCTCTACAGAGGCAAGCAGAATCCTTGTAGGGAAGATTATATTTATAGAGAAGTCTATAATTTACAATGAGCATGTAACTTGTCAATTTATTAATACTAATCGATAGTAAATTATTGTGCAAGAGTCGATGGTTTGGAGGCCACGCAACTCTCGAATTTCAATGCACCCTGAGTGCACTTTTGCTGGAAAGTGGAAAATAATTGGTAGTTGATTCTCTGTGATTTATTCCCAACGCTGAACTGTTTAACAGCCTAATTGTTAATTAAGGCTGGTTATGGAAAGATAATTGAAATTTGAAATATAAAATTTCACGTTTATTTCGTTTTTTCTTCTTCTTTTATTGCTGAACATTCTAAAGGTGAGAAAATATTTTTCACTAGTATTTTGATGAAGATAGAAGCTTCCCTCGCAGAATGAAGCTCGCGGATTTTTCAGAATCTCGTGGCCAACAATAAGTATGATGCGATTGAATCGAAATTTGTAGTGTCTTCGAAAGGAAGACAGTTTATGATATCATTGTTCAGCGAGTAGTCGGTGGCCAACGACACGTGTAATACCTGACGTATCTATCGACTGACCACGAAGAATAACCTGAAATTTCTCCTCGTTTAGGAAGTATTGTATCATATTGTTCCATCAGAGGAACATTATTTAAAAAATATATTTGTAAGCTGTACATATAAAAATCAATATATTGATGTCAAATGTAATTAAACAGTAGCGTATACATTTTGAGAAAAGTTATAGAAATTATTTGAGGAATATAAAAATAAAAATAGAAGAATGGATTTACAGAGAAACGAGGTAAATGAATTAGTCTGTAATCTGATAGATTTCATTGCATTTATTTAACAAAATATGAACGAGGTTGTGATTCAAACATAAATTCATACTATAATTAGTCTCCAAGTAAATAAATAATTCATAAGTGATGATATAATTTATAGACTGAACTATGATTTTGTGGAGACACTAATCTATGTATGTACCAAACTTTGTACTTCTTGAAAAAGTTCTGTAAAATTCATTTAACAAAAACTAAAACATTTAGTTTTCATAATGTAATACTTTTAGTATATTCTTTAGAAAAATACTAAATTAAATGTATACTTTTACGTGCGTGAACTATTGCTGGTTTACTAGTACTGTATTACGCATTTGCATGAAAATATAGCATAATATTAGGTTGTCCGGAAAGTGTCTTTCTTTCGTAAACGTGTTTTTTACAACAATGCACTTTCATATAAACGTGAAACCAAGTCTGTGAAATGTCGCGGTGTTCATCTCAACAGAACAAAATGGATCGTACGTAATTCGACAAAATGATATAAAAGAAAAAACGTTGTGCGTCTATTATTTCCTCGTAAAACGAAAGAAACTTTTCGGACAACCTAATATTTTACGTTTCATAATGGTCATCGCAGAATCGGAATGCATTATCACTTTAAGAGGAAGTTTAATGTGCAGCGTTTGATATTAAAGTTTCACGAAAGTAACTTTTATTTGAATAGTTCTCGAAGTAAAAAGATTAATAAAGGTCAAAGTATATATCGATCTTCTGTAACAATCCAACGGTCAATGTGCTTATCCATTTTCTACTTGCTGAGAATTTTCTTAGAAACTTGCCACGTTGTCTGAATAAGTAAAGAAATTAAGCTTGCCCATCTCAGAAACAGAATAAACACGATTAAACATTTCCATAGAAGGAAATTGTTACTGTAATAAATGTAATTTGTTCATAACGAATATACATAGAATTGTTTTTAATTTTATACATGAAAATTAATTAAAAGAGGGGAATTAAAATTATAGAGAGGAATTGTAACGTTGTACAAAAAGAATTTGGATGCAATAATTGACATAGAAGTTTCGTTACATTTTTTAAATAGGTACGTAGGAACATTGTAAAACGAAATGTCTCTAGAAATATTTTAGACAAATTTTTTAATATTCGTTATTTGCGCTTTTCTTAAAATATAAAAGAAATGATGTTCACTTTCAGTAGAGATGATTGATACAAAAGGATGATATAACATCTCTCAAATATCATGGACATCTGAAATCGCGTCAAAAGGAAAGGAATGAACGTCATTCATTCCTTTTTCTCTTTTCGTCGTGTCTCGTTTAGCAAGTTTCCTCTCAGAGAGATTTCATGCAAATGCTTTTACTTCATTTATATAACACTTTTTCTACAAACTACTTTTAATTATCTTTCTTTTCTAATTACTTTTTCTATAATTTAAATCACGTCGTGTAAAGAAAATAAATTTCGTATCGCGATCGTTTCTAGCAAGATGTTACGCACATGACAATTTGTTATAACGTTATTGACATTAGAACTATCGATAGTTAACTCAAAGCTATTTCTGCCAGAACCAGTCAAAGTGACTGGTCTTTAAAAAATAGAATATTTTTATATTTATTGATTTATTACTTTCTTACAGAAGCAATTCCATGTTATGTAGTACATTTTTGGTATTATTAATCCATCTGGGATCCCTAAACGAAGGTTGACACATTTGTAAAATTGTAGAACCAGACATTTTGACTGCTGTGGCATTTCTAGTGTTAGCATCTAGCGATCTAGCGATCGATCCGGAATTTTCCCGATAACTGATATCATCATATCGAATGATACGCGGTAAAAATTTTCAAAACGTGTGGCAAGTTGTACAAAACGGGGAAACTGGTTAATTGGGGTTCGATAAACACATTGCAGGATTCTTTTACACTTTGACAAGTACCAATCATTTTGACTGGTATTGGTATAAGTAGCCTTGATACAAAATTATTTTCAGTTTGAATACATAAAAAACAAAATAAAATTCATTATATTACTCTTTTAGTTATCGTTGCGAAAGTCGTTACATCATTGCGGAAAAAATATAACACGAAGTAGGAATTTTATAATAAAATTGTAAAACCAAGTCAATTTGGCTGGTGTGGTAGTTCTAGTGTTAAAGTATATAATTTGTCTAATTCCTAACGAATCCTTTGAGACGTTAGGACGAAATAAATCAAACTCGTATAGAGTAGCTTGAATTTACGATAAAATTATAAAAATAGACGTAATGAAATAAATAAAGTAGGTTTCCGGTGGAAATAAGATGGAAGAAAATTGAGAAGGAGATTGGCAAAACTGTTGGACTTTTTCCGGAAAAGATGGAGGACCGAACGCGTAGCTATTTGGCCCTTCCAGGCATGTCAATCAATTCGAGAGAATCGATAAGCAATATCGCGGTCCGGTGATTGACCCATAGCCACCGCGGTCGTCGAAATTGCATGCGCTGTACTTACCAGCGTTTTTATGGCACGACTAGTGCAAAGAAGCGTACGGTATCATGGCCGGCATACTGACTATTGTTAATAACCGCTGACTCGCCCTGTCTACTCGTGATTCATCCCGTGACTCAGACGTCCAAAATTGGCTGATCGCAAATAGGAAATGGTATTCGTACGGGTACATCTGCTCGCAAAGGTATCTGAATGCCATTGAAAACCTTGTTGTTCCTGTTGTATGTGTCGCGTAAAATATTTTCAAACTTTTTCACGGCAATGTGAGAAGATTATTAATTTTCGAAGAATTAATTTCTTAAGAAGATTATTAAGTTTTGACTTCAAATTTCGACCGAAACATTCAGTTTAATTTTTTAGTGCGTTAAAGATGGGATATAAGTTGAAAGGAAGTGCCATGGAATTGAGTAGTTCAATCAACACTATTGTGTTGTAATCTATCGTGAGTAAATACAAACCTTTCGTTCGCGTTGAAAAAAAAAGCTGTCAAATATGTAGATTACTTAATTAATTACTTTAATTAACTATGGAAAATACGTGCGCTCATATTGTGTGTATTGTAATTAAACATTTATGCAAATTCATACTTTTATCGAGGCAAATAAGGAAATAGAACCTGGGCAGAAATTTGTTTTGTTTATTAAATGTTGTAATAGATGGAAGACTTTTTAATGCTTTCTATACATTTTTCCACTTTTCAATCTCCTATGCATAAAAATCTGCAGTCTAATGGTAATCAATTTTTGGAAGTTTTACTACTACTGAAATAGGTCAGGACGAGCTTAGGTTAAATTGGTAAAATTGCCATAAATTGGTAAAATTTGAAACCATTCTAAGAGTGTATATGTACATGGAAGTTGCAACACAATTATTGCAAACATACACCTAATGAAAAACCAGTATATGCCATGAATGATGGTCGTAAACGTACTGTTAAACGTACTCTCGCTACGCATTATGACTTATGTAGCGAATAATTGGCTATTCAGATACTTCGACGATATTCGCGAAGTGTACACTAGCGGTAAACGTTGGGTGGAACGGGAAGTTCCGCTTTTACTGCCAAATTTGAGCATGTGTTTCCTCCTTTAGGTATATTATTTTCAATCAATGTATGCTCCATTCCTTTCGATGATTGTCCGCCTTATTATTCCATCGCTGTAAAACTGCTCAGCCTTCTGAGAGAAAGGAACGCTCCAATTTGCTTTTGCAGTCTTCCAAAGAAGACAAGTTCTTATTGTCGAAGTAGTTTTGTAACGAGCGAGATAAGTGAGCGTGCAAGATGAGGAGAATGCCACAGATGGTGTGGAATATCTCACACAAGCCACGCCAATTTCTGTCCTGTGACGATTGACACGTGTGGTCTTGCGTTGTCTTAATAAACTACGTTTCAACTTGCCCCAGGTCAACGAAAAACAAGTATCTCGAAAAATGTTTGCTTTATATTCTGCAACTGTCTGTTAACTAATCAACGATACGACGATACAGCAATAGTTGACAGCCACTTTTAAACTCGGATCCATCTAACTAGGAAAAAAGGAAGAACTTTTTGTGCAATTCAATATCTTCCAACTCGTACATACATTTTCAGATCCCTTTCAAATTTGGCCGATATAATCGCGATAGTAGTGTCTCGTTACAGTGTTAGTGGAATTCCTAGATGTTTTCTGTATAATACGAGGGTCAAGTATTAACCGGTTCGTGTGTGACACATTTTCACTTATCCACGTGGAACTGCATGGGAGTTCAAACAGTTTAGTCAAATGTTTTAAAGACATTTAAAGACTCTATTTATCGTTCCTTCGATAGATAACGCAAGGAGCGAGGGAACAGTATGTCTTTGGTTGGTGATTATTAGTTTTATTTTATTTGAGGGCACAAAAGCCACTGGATTTTTGCGTAGATCGCGACTACAGTTTGGGGATGAAACATCAGCAAGAAACGTTCAAAACACATTTTATCTGCGACGCCTCGACAAGTGTAACGCCAGCAAACATCGAATCAGTTCGGAAGCGATCGAACACGGTCGCATAACGAATGAAATTCGCTGGAAAGCTAATATTAGTCGTAGGAGAATGGTTTTCATTATTCGGAAGCAGTTAAAGTTCCGCAAAATCATGGCCAATGAAGAAGGCGTCAGGAGGAGAACGTTTCAACAACAACGAAGACGTAGAGTAATTCGCGCGCGATTGGCTTCTCACCCATGCCTGCATTTTCTACGAGACTGGGATGAAAAAGTTGGCAATCCAGGGGCAAAAGCGTAAATAGAGAAACGGAAAAACATAGAAAAATAAGCCGATTGTTCTTTTTGAAACATTATACCGAGATATAAATGTGCAAAGTTCGGTTTACGTTTGACTGACTCTCGGACATAAAAAGTACACTCTCACACGCGTAGAAAGTTTCTAATACTTTCAGGAGCCACTGTAAATGTCCCAAGTTAGGCTGTATACCTAACTTATTCGCGGAATGAAGCACGTTTAAAATCCTGGGCAATCGGTGTTCCGGTTACATAAATTTTTCCGTGAAACGGATCGCGATCGATAGCCGCGCCCAGGGTGCAGGAAGTTTCAGGGCTCGTTCAAGCATCGAATCGTTTGACATTTCCGAACCGGCGAGTTAAATGTCCTGACATTTCACAGCCAACGCCCGCGAAGTGGCTCGAGCCGTATGTTCGACAGCGACACTTGCTAATTACTGTTCGATCGGTGATCGCTTCGACTAATCACCATATTCGCCAAGAAATGCGACACGGTAAGCGGAAGCTGAGTGCCTGGTCCATAGTTAGCCTCGATAACCACTCGGTTTACGAAAGCTCAAGTCGTCCGGATTCTATCGTGGTGTTGCGGTAGGAGCGACAGTCATTCCATCCCATTAACGTTACGATGCGAATCCGAAGCGGCCCGATTGCGTTTCGTTACTACGACACTACGTGGCCATTATATCGGCGATAACGTCGTGGCTGCGGTTAGCATTTGGTTTAATTCTGCATTCACGCAACGATTCGAGTTCACGTCATTCTGACCGACGAATAGAAATGCTCTCGGTGAATAATTGACTTCGTTCATTGCGCCTGATAGGCGCGTCGTTACGTGGATTAATCAGTTAACAGCGACCATTCGAACGACCAACTGATAAGTTTAATGACTTGCATGCGATCGCGTTAATGCACGCGCGTGTATTTATCAATTGGTCGGAGTTATGGTTCAATAAACACCCCTCAATGCAATTCGCAAGCTCGATGCATGGGTAGTTCGCGTCGTCGGTTAATAAATTTTAAGGAAGTAATTTACTCGGTTGAATATGCGATTTTGTAAACCAATACTGGATTGACTATGTCAGTTACGATGCTGTAAATTTTGTCTGTGAGAATGAGTCTTCTACACATTCGATTTAATAAAAGTAGCTTATATTAGGTTGTCCGGAAAGTGTTTTTCTTTCGCAAACCAAGTCTGTGAAAAGTCGCGGTGTTTATCTCAATAGAACAAAATTTAATTCGACAAAATAATATCAAACAAAAAACGTTGTGCGTCTATTATTTTTTTATAAAACGAAAGAGACTTTTCGGACAATCTGATACCTCGAGCTTCGTTAATTTTATTATAATTTTGCATTCCCATTTATCATCGAGAGTAATATTTGTTACTTTTTTCTACAGCTTTCAAGTTATCAAAGCATCTTCTATCTAAAACTTTGTTTAAAGATTGGAAATATAAAAATTTGTTTGTGTCAGATCTGACGAGTGTAGTGAATGGGAAATAAATTTCAATTTCCGTTTCAATATCCCAGTTCTATTTTCTCTTTCTTTTTCACATTCCTGTTATTACATCCGATTCCGCATTGTCGCAAAGATACAAAAGATTTTTTCAATACGAAAGAATAATCTCTTAATTTGCAATCCCTGCTACGTTGTATTTCATATTTTTGGTCCTGCAAGTCGTTATTGATAACTTTATTTTTACCGAATAATTTGTAATAAATTGTTCCACGTATGCTCGATGCACAGAGCATTATCTTTTATCGTTGAATCAGTTTAATACTTCAAAAATGTCGTCCGCCTCTCGGCCAAGCTTCCTTCGTTTCATTTTATAATTTTACCTGTTAACCAAGTAGCACAAAAAATCATTTTTTGACGCTCTTTAAAAAGCTCATTGTTATTTCTGATGATTTGGAATGGCTTTCGTCGTCGTTGGGAAGTTTAAGATTCCAAAAATCTACAAACCGCATATGACATACAAAAATAAGTATTTTTAACAGTATTTAAAGTAGAGCACCCAGTATAATATTTAGTGGACGGAACAAATTTCTACTCAGATTCCATTTCTTTGATTATGTTCATAAATGTATAAAGTTGCATAAATGTAGTTTAGTTGTCAAATTTAGTTGTCGAATCAAAGGAATAAACAAAAATCTGTTCTTGGTGATTTGAATAAGGAATTTAATAAATCGAAATGTTTCCTCTTTATTACGTACTAAAATCCTCATTGCGCTCGTAATTCGCGATAGTTAAACTTCAAAAAGTGTAGAATTTGTATGTGACATAAAATACAGACAGAGACGTGCCTCAGCGACTTATTCGGTTACATCTCGCACTTAATAATTCACGGGTTGCGCCTCGAACTTAATCTGTTTTCACGGAAATGCATATCTTACCTGCAACATTCGAGCTGCAGATTCAGAGTTTAAACGCAATGTTCCGGATAGGTGATTCTGAATTTTCTTCGGCGAATTCGGTCTGCGCTAGAAACTTTCGTTAAACGTTCCTCTTCAGACTAAAATTCTCAGCACGAAGCTGCGCAAATCATTGCGGCGAGTACGACGAGTAGAACACAGTCCGCCAAATGCAGAACGAACGTACATTGCTACATCTGTTGCACTGTGATCAACTTGAAACTCACGTAGCATAGAATGTCTCATATAAACTATACAACCATCCATTTCGAACTTCTAAGAATATTTCCGAATATCTAATTACCAGCAGCAGTATCTTACTCTGGTTGTTGTTAGAAATTGTAGAAGCTACATTACGAACAGTTTTATAAAAGCACTGATGAGCTATTTACGGGAACAACATAGCGGACAAAACTAACGCAGGTATACGGCAGTCAGGTTCCGGAAAAAATACCGTGTCTTACGAAACGAAGAATCAGTGCAAAAATAATGACTAGACTGGAATAATTAATAAAAGTACTGTTGAGATATATGTAATTTTGTGTGCTACACCGGATTAGCTGCGTATTAGTGATACGCATATATGAATATGAATGTGTGCGTGGGAGTACGCAGCGTCTCGTAGAACAGAAAAATGCAACTGTTCCGTACTGTTGGTGAAAAGATGCAGAGACACGTGCAATGGATATCTACGAATATCTTGTAAATCACATATTAAGTAAATATGAAACTATTTTATTATCATTTCTACGTGCAATGTAAGTGTTGCTATATGTTTATTTCGTCGACTAAGATCCACAATTCTCAACAAGTACATTATATTATTTCTTCGTAACCAAGAGAAAAAACATGTTCATTGAAACAACCAAACGTTGATTTGAAGCATTACAATCTTGGCTAGCATATAAATAAAATATCCGTGAAACGAATATTTAAAGAATATATCACTTGACGTAAAGTGTTACCAGCTCCATGGATTTCTTCCTCTTCGAACTTGTAAGATCCAAGTTCACAACAATGGTACGCGATTTTCACGCCAGTGGCTGCTTGTCGGATTAATCTTGACCAACTTGTTCTGAATGGCGAGCAAACAGATAGACAGTCGCGAATGATCGAGTGGTCGTACCGTGAGCGCCGAATGATGTGGGAAGACTCTAGCCAGATGATCCTCAGGAGCGTCGAACGATTCTCCTGAATACTATGGTGATCGCATGAATTCTCAATTAAGTTCAGATCTAAAAGTTAATAGCAAATGAAGTGAATTCTGTGAAGATGAGATTTATGAGGAACCAGCGATGGGTGCTGGCTGCCCCCTACCAGTGACCATTAGGTCACTCGCAGGACCTTCGAACATTGTACATGGGAAAAACCGATTTTCCCGTGTGTTGCCTTGTGTTGCCCATGTGTTGCTTGTACTAATTAAGAGCCTTGACTGTAAAAAATGCTAAATTTTATGAAAGTTCCTCAGGATTATTGGAGGTCCGAATAAGTATGTTTGTAGAGATGATTGCCATTTCGATCGAGGAGCGGATTATATAGTTTATGGTAGAGTCATGGGACGTAACAAAATTTCCGATGCCTATTGCTGTTGTCTATGAATGTTCGACGATTCTAGACATAGAATATTTCAGAGGATTTGATGAAGTATAAATTTTAATGAAATTATACTTCACACACATAGTTAACGTTATTGAATTAGCAGAGTAGATTTCGTATTGAACCATGACATATATCTAATAAGTTTTATTTTTTCTAGAAGAATAATTACTTATTTTTTAGAGTCTAATAAACACAAAGTATTTATAAACTATAACTCTGTGATTGTCTTTGATAATATATTGTTTCGTTAATTATTGACACACACTAATCGCATAACTGGAAATAGCTCAATATCTCAGAAATTATATTTTTCTTCTACTCTAAGTTTTATTTTACTCTACACTCGATAATCTGTGTTAACGTTGATCGAACAATTGTAAGTAGATCGCAAATTAAATAGGAATTTCGAATAGAAACCGAGAGAAGATAAATCTTTCCCATTTCGTTCTTGAAAAGCTACATTCTGTTTAGAAATAAAATTAGAGTCTGTTTCTTGGAAAGTTTCGTGTTCAGCAAACTAACTTGGTCGAATCGAGTTTAGCTGAAAAATGGGTATGACGTAAAGATACAAATAACGAGATTTATTATACGAGCAATATTATTTCTAACGCGAGACAATATATTTCTATAAACGTCACGCATCCTATTCTTCATTCCACGTCATCCTTCGCGACTGGTTCTCTAAAATATTAGTTTTTCTTCCATATAGTTTCGTAAAAGGAAATCAACCGATGAACGATTGGAAGATTGCTAGCTTGGAACGCACATCATTTTTCTTTTTTCCAAAACATTTGTACATAAAAATATGTATGAAAAGCAACGATATTCGTCAAGAATACAATATCGATAAGTCATGGTATATTTTAATCATCTAAAAATTATTTGGCTATCAAAATGTATTTTAGGTTTACGCGAACCTGCGTTTATTTATATTTCTATACTCCGAAGTGGGCATATTAAAATCCAATAATTGGATTAATATAAAATAGATTTTATGAAATGTCACGTATCTACCTGAGAATGATGTTGTCGATCGTCATAAGCTCTGATTAGCTGGCGATAACGCGAAACAGACAACGCCGTTATCGCGACAGGGCCCATCAGTCGTGTAGCAATATCGTGCCACACCCATGAGCAAAATGCACTGTTAGTTAACGGCCGTTACTCCTGATAATCACGTAGCATTTAATAGCGATTGCACGTCGCGGCACTATAATCTTTGGATATGAGAATATTGGTAATTTCGACGTCAATTTAGTTACAACGATTCCTCTTTAATGCGTCCCTTCCTTATAGCATCGTATTTCACGAAAGCGCTAAGGCGTGCGAAGCAAAAGCGAATATCTGCGCTGATAAAATTATATCGTACAGAAATATCGCATTTCGAAAAACAAAATTCACAATGATATTCCTTTATACCTTATCAGTTTCATAAGTAACATTTTCTTCTATGAAACAATTTATTCAGGCCCATTATAATCCTAAGAGTTATGAGTTTTAGCATTTCTTACGGCTGAGGCCGTATGCTCTATTATCCACATAATTTACACTTTCACAGAAGGATGTGCTTAAATTAGAAGTCGTAGGGAAACGTATTAGGGAAGGAGAAGAAATCCAGCATCTCGGTTTATCCGTTTCCTGCTGAATGCTTCAATTATTTCGTGACGTCAAATAAGGAGCGTAGCTTGCTGGAAAATCAAATTACAAGATCGTTTCACGAATGCGTCATACGTTCGAAGTTGAGCATGGTCGTGGTGATAGTGTTCTCTTTATTCTCGATATTAGACAAGCTCCAATTTACCGTGAGTTCGGAAGGTGTGTCAACTATCAATATAGAACAATATTGACCCAATTGTACCGTGGAAGGCAGTCTGTGTGCTAACGTACTATAAACCCGATAGATCCTGTTGTTCGTGGCCGGAAACGCAACTCGGAAACTCGGGATTAATAACGGCGGAACGTGTCGCAGCAAGATAACTATCTAAGACATTCTACTTTCCGTAACCAAAGCACACAGTGATCTAGATCGACGATTCGGAAACATTTTGCCAAAGATCAACTTTCTCGAATTGCCATTCTGAAATTGAATTTGTATTGTTACTATTTTCTTAATGTTTAATTAACGCTGTAATTACTAGGCTGGTTAGAACGAACAGTTTGTAATTTCTTGTAGAAATTTTGTAAATTGACGGCGGTACATTTTGGAATTATTATACATTTATTAATTATTTTGAATATCATTTGGTTTGAAATGTAGAGCTTGTCTTATACTTATTGCTTTCTTATTGTATTCTATATATTTTGATAGCATGTTTATAGGCTTTATTTATTCAGAAATATTAACAAATTAGGGTTTCCAATCGTTTCTATCCATAGATGGATTTATTTACAATGGAAACGATAGTTATTTAACGTGAACTAAATACAGTAATGTGCTATAACTAAGGCAACTAAATGGATAATTCACAACTCACAACCAATGGTTTACAACTCATAACAACTCGGCAACTCTCAACTTAACTCTCGACTCCACACAACTCGACTCTCAACGAACGGCTCCTCACAACTCGAATCTCAGTTAACGACTGTTGATTAATTCGTCTTTCTCCCTTAAGCATCCCTTATCTTTTCTCATCCCTTTGTGTTTATCCCTACCACGTACGTGGTTATGTATCATGTTCACGTAGATCTTCTTCCGTGTAACTATTCGACTAAAGGACCGACGACATATTGATGGGCCGCTTGGCCCATTGAAGTCACTTAGGCTTTCTCATAATACTGTTTATAGTTCACCCGATATTCCTTAGGCAATCTGTACACGATACTACATATTTCACATTTTATATCATTTTATACTTGATTATAATTCATATATTTGAAAACAATAAAATTGAGAAACCAACGAACCGAATAAGACGTTAATTATTTAAGATATTCTTCATGCGCGTGGAACATTCTATTTTACAAGTGCCTGACAAATACACAATTATCAATCGCTTCAACTTACGTGTAAAGTTGATTCTCTTAAACGTTGACGCAGGCGTGCATCACCGGTAGGTCGCACGAGTCTGTCCCGTGAGGCGGCGTGTACCACCGGTGGATCACACGAGTCTATTCCGTAAGGGGGCGTGCATCACATTAGGTCACACTTGTATTTCACAAAGTAGACAGTACAAAATAGGTTTATGTTCTTTTATCTCAACATTATAAGCTGACATTCAATAGTAAAAACATAACAATTCAATATTATAAACTCAACATAATTATTTCCCTTTTTTATACAATTTTTTAAAACATGTTAGACAGAATGCCGTCTGGCCCTTACAACAATCAGAATATGCTGTTACTTTTTTGGCTTTATTTTTTTGCGTATACTCTCTACCTTTTATTCTACAAATGCGTTTATAACATTCTTTGCACCGCCGTCTCGTTTTACTCGCGGGCCCTTGGTACATTTTTACTACAGAAAATGTGAATGTGTTTTTTTGCGGCAGTACTTCATTTTCATTTGGCATTTCTTCTCTGTGGGGATTCACTGTACTTTTAAAAGATGATCAATAATTTTTTCCTCTGAACACCAACACACCTGTGATTTTTGGAAGTAGCTAGCATACATACTGACCTTTTGTCAGTCCATTTTTGAAATTTAACGTAACCTGACACTATTTTCGTCGTGCATGTTCCTTACGCGCGCCATCGTTCTCCGACGAACATGACGTTTTAAATTACCTTGATTTACTTCGAAAGAAATTACGTAGTTTATCGAATGTTCATATTATACACGCGCATATGACTGTTAGTTTATTAAAATGTTTTGAGCTTTTCGAGTCGCGAGTCGCGTGTTCCAATTTTGTTTTCGCGTTACGGATCGTGCGGGGCGTGGGGCGTGACGCTAATACTCCCATTTCACATCATCTTACTTAAACGCGTGGCCTTCGATATTTCATCGATGGCAAAATTCATTTTTAATAGAATAAATTATCATTACAGGTCACGCTCTCCATTTCCATTCTCATCAGCCTTCACGTGTTTTTTCTGCTGGTCGTCGAGATCATTCCACCTACGTCGCTGGTCGTGCCGCTGCTTGGAAAGTACCTGATATTCGCCATGATACTCGTCTCGATAAGGTAAGTGCTCGAAACATATTCCGAATAATTCAAATAGTCGTCTCCTAGCACACACTTCTCCGGTATATCGCACTGTACAAAGGTTCCAATATGATCTTCGAGCGACGCAAGTTTCGCATTTGCCCGGAAACACGTTCACCGAGTTCGCCGCGTATTTGCGGTTGCGTCCAAGCAGAAACGTCAAGTGGTTTGCAGACAAGCTGCAAACTTTACCTTCGTACAAAAAATATTTATTCGTTCCCAGCGTATTTATCTCTGGGAATCGAAGTTTTTCTCGCTTCCGCGAACCTGTCGAATCAAATTTAGTTTATTGTAGCGATTCAATTTTTCCCATTGAATTTCACGCACGCGCAAATCTCGCCGCGTTTCGCTTTGCCTTTTCTGATATTATTCGCGAAAGTCAGGTAATGGGTGACAGACATAACGTAATTTCGTCTCATTTGTCAACGGCTCATAGCTCAATTATACGCGTACCTGTATGAATATTAAATAAACAGAGTTTAAAGAAGCACAAAGGCAACGTCAAACTGTCGTGTACACCACGACCTTACAGATTTAAATAAAGCGGTATCTGTAACAAAAATACGAGCCGGTCAGCATAGTAATTAGCACAATTAAAAATACGATACAATGGTTCCACAAAAAGAAACGCACCTCGAACGTATGTTCTTAACGTAAAAGATATTATTTCTCCTGGTGTTTTTGGAAGGTACGTGGAAAATGGTCCCTGTGATGGCAAACGATCAATATCGCCGCTTAAGATGTGTTTTTTAGAAAGCTAACGCCACGTATCTTCCTTCGGGTTGCAAATTTGCAAGCGGCAGCATATCAAGAGCACGAAGAACGGGCGCATAATTATGGTTGTCAATAGCCATAAACATGCCACGTTTGAACGCTGCAGAGCTCAGGGATTTGTGTTTAAACCGCTTGCATAAGAGAATCGTATTGCTTGTATAGTGGTTTCCATACTTCTAAAGCGTATTTCAGATGAGATCTATAGAAATTTAATAACTATACCGTGATCGTTTATGCCTTTTTTTGAAAATTGAAAAAGACAGCAGAACAAAGAATTGGAAGGAAACTGCAAAATTGCGCGGAGTTGTAATTAAATTAAAGTAGTCGCTATAATTAAATTGTGGATTTTGATATCCTTGTGAACGTAACTGAAGAAACGCAACTCTGAGAGGAACTTCGTTTATCTAAATATTATAACAAATACTGTACACTCTGAATATGTTACATATTCTTCTGTATTATGTGCGACGTGTGGTTTCTTGTCCCTTCAAATTTCCCATACGTTCACGAAATTCGAATACGAAAAAACCTAGTAAAATTATAATATTTAGCGAGTAACACGACTCTTTGCTGGGATTCTATTTCCTTGTGTCGTGATAATACAGAAATCCGATAAGCATTGAGAGGTAAACGACAGAATATAAATCTAACCCATAGATTCATAGAGACGAGCGACTGAATCGCGTGGCCTATTCCATGTAAATCTACAAATTTGATTTATTTTTCATCGCCCTTCTGTATAATCGCGGCCTTAGTCGTGTTGATAAAAACTTGAATTTGCATGAAAATTTGCAATCTACTCATAACAGTAACACAGCCAACGTAACAGATGCGTAGTCAACGATTAACAAGTATTCTTGTTACGTCGGCCGACTCTCTATCTAGACCAGGACATACGCCACGAGGCTTTCGACAGATCGCATTCCTACCGTCGCGCGCGGTACTACAATGTCGCGGACCGATCACTTTATAAGACCGGCGAAATCCCTACAATGTCGCGGCGAGCGCATATTTATCGTCGAGCTCTATAAGCTTCGATTTCGGTCCGGTATCTTACAACACAAAAAAGGAGGCATACATGATCATAGCGCGAACGGTGGCGTGATCCGAGCGTGGTGGGAGGTCGTCTTCCAGAAGACAAAAGAAAGGATCGAAGGGCGATCAGTCTCATCTGCAGATTCAAACATTATACATCGAGAGCTAACACAAAGTCGGGTTGCATTTCCGTCATACTTCAATCATATTCGTCACTAAATAATTGTAACGTTCATGTTAGTCTTTTTCGAGGAGGCGAATAGAAAGCTCGCGAATTTGTCAGCATATCTCTAATACATCGTTAAACTATCTGTTAGTACCTACTTCATTGTTACAAATATAGAATATATTAACCCTGTTAACGCAGTGTTAATTCATTTAACCACCCCTATTATCATAATCGAAATAGAAAACCGTTGACGTGCTTCCTCGCACGAGTGAACGACACAATTCTAAGCTCGTATTTTAAGCGTCCACTGATGAAACCTCTGACTTCTGAATCTGAATCGTCTTGTCCAAGATATTGTTTGACATGCTCTGCCTCTATTCTTCTTGTATCGTACGATTTGTCGTCATCGGTGAGTCTGGAGTTCTATTAGCAGAGTTTTCCGTAGAATTTTGAGAGCTGATTTTGAAAGCGAAACGCACCTGGAATAGGGAAATTATTGCGATTATAATTGCTGTGATTTTCTTAAGACACTTGACAACACTTCAACTTACCTAAGATGCGATATACTTGGGATCTTCTTGTGTTTAGTGGTACTCGGGTGGTTTTGATCCATTTTGGTCAGCCTGAAGACTCGCAGATACTTGTAGCGGTATAATGTTCAGTCCGTGAGACTGAGCAACACTGTGCAAAATTTCATTGTATCATCGAGTGTTGAAGGAAAAGATCGTTTGAGAACAGGTTTCTTAAAATTCTATCTACAATTTTCTCATTGTACTGTATTTTTATTTCATACAATGGCTCAGCTTTGGTGGATTATATATGAAACTAAGAAATGTTGAATGAACTTAAAAGCTTCACTTAAAATGCATTATTTAAAGTGGGACAACGTGCAGTGTTAATGTGTCATTTATGTTACTTCTGCATTTCCTAATCCTTTCTGATCGAGGATTACTCGAGTACAAATAAGTATCGATTAAGTTTTAAATATTTGGTATTTGTTTTAGAAGAAAATGACGTTATAATGACATGATAGAGTGAGACTATTATTCCAAGCTATAGATTTTCGCAGAAAATTTTGTTTTTTATGCTATACATCTCGGAGATGAAAGGACACCGGGCCTTCCCTTTGCAATTCTTCGGAAAATCCACAATACTTTAATCTTTGTAAGTTAACCCGATTATAATTGTCCGTGATTTGCGACAATGAGCTTGGGCACGAGGCGACAACTGATCGCCTAACGTAGCCACGGTCACGGGATGAACGTTTTACCTAATAATTGTATAGCTCTCCTTAAAAAGAAATAGTTGTAGCGACACTCGACAGTAAACATTCCAATGGTCTCTGCCCCGTGGCTCGCCACACACAAACCCTATTCTTCGGACAAGATGATTACCAAATGTCGATACATCTCCACAGGACATGTTCAGCTAGCCTGAGGACCCGCTATAAATCTTAGGATTTAGTTAACTAAGGTCCTTCAAACGGATAAACAGTTTTTGTCCTAACAGTCTCTAAATCTATCACCTACTACGGGAAGATGCGGGAAACCTGCTTTTCTCACGAACGACGCTTCCCGCTAGCAACTTTCTCTCAAGGGCGGTGTTACGCCACGAGATTTGTTGTGGGCCGTGTTTCTAACTCAGTGTCGCGGACGGATCGTCCTCTGGGACAGACATAGTGTACACAGTGGGTCGGTACGGACAGCTTTTCATCAAAATGTCGAGTCCTAGAAAGGTCGATCGCGATCCGCTATTTTGCTCATAAAAAGAAGGCGGCCTAGGTCATCATAGGCGCAAATAATAGCGTGACCTGAGAGTAGTGGGGATCGTCTCCCGGCGAAACAAAGGAATCGTGGACAGTCGATCAGTATCACACTCGAAATCGCAGATAACGGTCGAATTCTAAGAAGTCGCATCGAAACATTCATTTGTTCATTCTTTATTTTCACATCTAGTATCACATTCAAATTAACCCTATTAATACAGTGTTAATTCATTAAACCACCTCTGTTGTCCTAACCGAAACAGGGGAACGACTAATTCGCGGCGTCGATTATCTGAATCGTAGCGAGAATTTACGCCTCTCGCTGACACATCTCCTTGCGATCGCGTCTCTCCGCGAACAGGTCGTAACAGGCGGCTAGCATCTTTCTCTAACCACCAACATAGAAATTAACCAATTAACAGCAACGCCCATTTCTCTCACTTTCTGAACGAGGATTATCCTCGACGAATCCGATGATCTCGTGCCCTTAGACACACCCGAGCATAGTTTTCCTCTGCAGCATCACCGCGACGGAAAACATTCTCGTGCGATCTCGTCAGCAAGAAAAACAACGTCTTTACGATCAGTGAATATTGTCACGTTTTATTCGAACCAGGGTCAGACTTAGACTTTGGAGAAAAGTACATTTATTATCCCGTTGACCGCAGATTCGTTATCGAACCTAAGACCGTTGTTATTAGAGTCTAATCACCGCGGTTACTTGTCGATTCTGTAATACTCTCGCTTGTGCTAATCGACATTACCTCGATTGTATAACAACGATGGCTAATTCCAGAGAATATTCATTACACGCCCCTAACTTTAATCATAACGTTAACCCGATATACATATCTTTCCATCTTCAGGTGTATTAGCTTAGCTAATCGTAACATAGTTTCCATTGAATAAATCGTTTCTGTGCAACTAAGAAAAGAAGTATACTACTATATACTTTAATACGTTAATGAATGTCGAAATGAAAAGGAACATTCGAAAGGATGTTTTTCTGCGAGACATAATTATAAACCACGCCTCGACGTTTCAGGAAATTATCTTTAATTGACTTAACTATAAACACTCGCGCGAAACTTTCAGACAATATCTTGCCTGTAATCTAAATTAGACTTCAAGGTTGGATAACTTGTAAAAGTGACGTATACTGAGGAGAATTCTTAAGTTGAAAGTAATTAACTTTTAACTCTAATTTATTACGTATTTATACAAGGACAAGGAGGGGGAGAGCAATATAGTGACTTGATAATTTTTTGAATAAAAAATGACAGAATAATTTTAAATGTTGGCACGAAAGAATTCAAATCGATGATGCAAGCTTTATATCGTAGGATGTGAATTCAAAATTTAAATGATCTTGTGAAAAATATCTTGAGGATAAAATAACATTGCTCGTAGTTGCACGCGTATAAGTGTTACACGAGTTCCTTCGAGTTCCTAAAACCATAAATAAAAGATAAAAGATATTTAGGTGCTTCTATTGTAGTATCGTAACTACTATAATTAACTTATTAATGATAAGTAGATTAAACAAATGTTAATTGAACAGAAAACAATGGTTGTTAAACATGATCTAGTCGCAGCAAACGTATAATAATTAACACAACTAAGTAATTAATTAATGATTCTCGTCATCACAATCAAGTCTCTCTGACTTCTCAACTCGTACTGCTGTTAATTTGTTTATTGTCCCCTAACAACCCCTTGTCTCTCGTCTTAGCCTCACTACGTACATGTTTGTTTATAACCCGCACAACACCCCCTAGGCCCCTCGTCCATGATACTACACTATTTACATAGGTAACAACATATTGGCATATAGGCGATAAAAAAAATATTTATGTATTATGTATATAACACAATATGTAGAAATTAAAAGAACAACTAATCGAATAATACGGAATAGCTTGATTAAAAAATAACGACAAAATAATAATAACTAAATATTGCAAAAATAAGCAGTTGAGTGAAAGAATATTTTCTTAAAAAGTAAGAGGAAAATTAAATCAGGTAAAAATGATCTATTTACTACTAAAATTATCTAATATTTTTACTCAATTTGAAAAAGGATGTATGTAAATGTATGTTCTTTTGAAAATTAAGAGGAAAATTAAATCAGGTAAAAATGATGTATTTACTACTAGAATTACCTGATGTTCTTATTCAATTTGAAAAAGGATGTATGTAAATGTATATTCTTTTAAAAAGTAAGAGGAGAATTAAATCAGGTAAAAATGATCTATTTACTACTAAAATTGCCTAATGTTTGTACTCAATTTGAAAAAAGATATATGTAAATGTATGTTCTTTTGAAAATTAAGAGGAAAATTAAATCAGGTAAAAATGATCTATTTACTACTAAAATTGCCTAATGTTTGTACTCAATTTGAAAAAAGATATATGTAAATGTATGTTCTTTTGAAAATTAAGAGGAAAATTAAATCAGGTAAAAATGATCTATTTACTACTAAAATTACCTAATGTTCTTATTCAATTTGAAAAAGGATGTATGTAAATGTATGTTCTTTTGAAAATTAAGAGGAGAATTGAATCAGATAAAAATGATCTATCTACTACTAAAATTACCTGATGTTTTTACTCAATTTGAAAAAGGATGTATGTAAATGTATGTTCTTTTGAAAATTAAGAGGAGAATTAAATCAGGTAAAAATGATCTATTTACTACTAAAATTATCTAATGTTTTTACTCAATTTGAAAAAGGATGTATGTAAATGTATATTCTTTTAAAAAGTAAGAGGAGAATTAAATCAGGTAAAAATGATCTATTTACTACTAGAATTACCTGATGTTCTTATTCAATATGAAAAAGGATATATGTAAATGTATATTCTTTTAAAAAGTAAGAGGAGAATTAAATCAGATAAAAATGATCTATTTTCTACTAAAATTACCTGATGTTCTTATTCAATTTGAAAAAGGATATATGTAATGTCATTGCCGGTTTAAAGAGATTTTCCAATATTTGATATCGAATATCTTGGAGAATCTTGCAGCCTATGAAATGTCTCGCTGTCAACATATTTCACCCTTTTTCCCACTTTTCTGGTAACCGTCGTTCATCTTCGTGTATAGAAGCAAACATCTCTACATATTCCATGTATACACGAAACGTCTTGAATTACACGAGGGAGAAACAAGTAATGTATATTCTTGACTTGCTACTCGATTCCAAATTGAATTTGCCGGAAGCATACATACGAAGATTCGAGTGCATCACATCTACTAGCGTACTATGTTTACAGATTTTTACTTCTAAGTTGTTGCCAATTTCTCCCAAACATTGGATTTAAGATATTTGTCTCTCAACTGAGGAAATTCTTGGGATAGTAATTCAATGTTCTGACAAAATTTTAATCAGCTACTTAAAGTCAAAGGAAATGATTAATAATTTTGTAATCTACAAAGTTACGAAATTAATTTTTCTCAGTCTGTTTGAAAACAAATCGATTCTTCCATAATCTTCATTTGTTTTATCGTCGAATTTATTTGTGTTATTCTTTATCATTTCGATTTGAAGCTTTGAAAATATTATTTTCCAATACATTTTGCATGCTTTGTTACGAGCACAAATTACGAATTACAGATATGTTATTTCCTTAAATTCTTAGTTTTTAAATTACAGATTTTCAAAAATTAATAAATTTTTTTTAAACAATTTCATTATTATATAACTATAATATTTTATTATATATTAATACAATTTCATATCCAATTGCAAAACATTCTACATATAATAACTGAAAAAAGGAACCCAGTTTTTCCTGTTTAATCTAATTCTTGTTTCGTCCATATAAACTTCAATTAATCAATTACATTAAAAGGATAATGTTTATTATATTATATTTATATATGAAGAATTATATTATATTATATATAAGGATAGTATTTATAATGTTTAATATATATTATATATTATATTATAATATTATTATATTAATATAATAAAATTAATAAATTATTACTATATTATTAATATATATATATTAGCTACTATATATATTATATTATATATATTATATTATATTATATATATTATATTATATATTATATTATATCATATTATTATTATATTATATATTATATTATATTGTATATTAGCTATATATATATTAGCTAATATATATATATATTCACATCTACGTTTCAAATAACAAAATTCAAGAAAATATAACAAATCAAATAGTTTTTTTATACGATGCATTCAGACATTCAAATAAACTAAAGTACACACCATACGAAAATAATCTGGCAGGTTTATGATACAGATGAGTAAAATCCACAGTCTTTCGAAAGTGCTGGCAAAGGACACATAATCTTCGTAATTAGAGCCTCGAAAGCCATAAATTACCATACATTTGGCAGTGCTTCCAATACTGCAGTTTCTTTAGTTACAGAGGTATCACGAACGATATCATGAAGTGCTGGTTCGGGTAACATCCCTTGGGCGAAAGTCAAGATCGACGTATTTGAGATATTGCACGAGATATATGCCAAATTAGGAAGATTGGGTTTATCGTAGAATTGAGCATGGACAGCTGGCATCGTGGTTCCAATGATTGCTTGAATTCTATATGTAATCGAATATCGTAACGTTGCATTCAAGGTCGCCTCTTACATTCTTTTATTTTCCTGTAACTGTATTGGAAGTTGATGTTGGCAAAGTAACGGTATGACTAGCGAACCCTTCGCTTTGAAACTTTCACGTTTAGGTCTTACAACCCCTGACCACTATGAAGTACATGGGGATGACATCTGTCACAAAAGGGGCTACAGAAGAGGTTACAGAAGGGGTCACGAGAGGTCAAGAAGTCTTCACGTACCTACGTAGACCTATCTTAACGTTTACGACAAGCCCAAGCTCCGTGGGATTAGATCAAACTAAGAGCGAAAAAACAGGCTGGTCGACGTGGATTGGCATCAGCATCGTTGAACAAACATTCAGAAACATAGAAAAGGCATAGTACAAAAATATAGAAAACAATGAATATGTATAAACGATGATTCGTTATATGTTATACAGAGTGTTTCATTTTTACCCTGCCAAACAGTGTCGGCATATTTTATGATTAAGAGAGAGAAGAATAAGATGTTGTTACTAAACATAGGGTCGTAAATGCTTTGTTACAGAATTATGACAAAGATACCAAGATTATAGGAAATTGGTTTCTTGTTTGTGTTTACTATTAGTGTTTACTATTACACTAATTTATAATCTTGGTATTTTTGTTATAACTTCGTACTAAGGCGTTTATGACTCCGTGTTTATGTAATATCTTTCCCTTATTTTTAATTATTCGTAGAATATGCTGACACTATTTGGTGGGATCAAAATGAAACACCCTGTATTTATAACGTATAATGATATTCATCGCGAATACGTATATTACAAATTTCGTTGCGTATGAACATTTTTGTTCAGGTTGACTGACAGAGGAACGAGTGGATGGATTTGTAATAGAAAAATATATTGAAATAAGTATAGGTACAAGTATAAGCACAAATATAGTGTATGCTGAACCAGATCCTCTCTCTTTCAGTGTTACAATACAATAGGAAGAATCCAAGACAGTGTTCATATATTTATAGCAAAGAAGATTACCAAAAAGTTAACCTTGGTGTGTAGCTCTAGCTGAAGGCTACAAGAAATAGCAACAGAAATCTCTTTCACTCTCTCAGTGTTGCAATACAATAGGAAGAATCCATGACAGGGTTCATATATTTATAGCAAAGAAGATTAACAAAAAGTTAACCTTGGTGTGTAGCTCTAGCTGAAGGCTACAAGAAATAGCAACAGAAATCTCTTTCACTCTCTCAATGTTACAATACAATAGGAAGAATCCATGACAGGGTTCATATACTTATAGCAAAGAACATTACCAAAAAGTTAACCTTGGTGTGTAGCTCTAGCTGAAGGCTATAATAAACAGCAACAGAAATCTCTTTCACTCTCTCTGTGTTGCAATACAATAGGAAGAATCCATGACAGGGTTCATATATTTATAGCAAAGAACATTACCAAAAAGTTAACCTTGGTGTGTAGCTCTAGCTGAGGGCTATAATAAACAGTAACAGAAATCTCTTTCACTCTCTCAGTGTTGCAATACAATAGGAAGAATCCATGACAGTGTTCATATATTTATAGCAAAGAAGATTAACAAAAAGTTAACCTTGGTGTGTAGCTCTAGCTGAGGGCTACAAGAAACAGCAACAGAAATCTCTTTCACTCTTTCAATGTTACAACACAATAGGAAGAATCCATGACAGTGTTCATATATTTATAGCAAAGAACATTACCAAAAAGTTAACCTTGGTGTGTAGCTCTAGCTGAAGGCTACAAGAAACAGGAACAGAAATCTCTTTCACTATTTCAGTGTTACAATACAATAGGAAGAATCCATGACAGGGTTCATATATTTATAGCAAAGAAGATTAGCAAAAAGTTAACCTTGGTGTGTAGCTGTAATTGAGGGCTACAAGAAACAGCAACAGAAATCTCTTTCGCTCTTTCAATGTTACAACACAATAGGAAGAATCCATGACAGTGTTCATATATTTATAGCAAAGAAGATTACCAAAAAGTTAACCTTGGTGTGTAGCTCTAGCTGAAGGCTACAAGAAACAGGAACAGAAATCTCTTTCACTCTTTCAGTGTTGCAATACAATAGGAATATATTTTCATCGTTCATATATTTATAGCAAAGAAGATTAGCAAAAAGCTAACCTTGGTGTGTAGCTCTAGCTGAGGGCTACAAGAAACAGCAATAGAAATCTACTTATAGCTGTTTTGTTTCTAGACCTTGTAACTCAGAACGAAATTTATATTCAAGGGCACAATAATATGAATCTCTCCTTATTACGAACTTTTTGTTTCACTAAATTTTATTCTCTTTGTAACAACAGTCTCCAGATCACGGATATACAAAAGAAAAAGATGTAGAGTTTTTCTTGAAGTAATTACTTCAACAGCTTTTATATCCTGAATTTTCTGTTTTTTCGATTAACTAAATTACGATTGGGAAAATGACGTAAAAGATTATGTGTATTCGTTCGAGCCACGTTAAATCCGACATAATAAGCTCTTGAATTTGGCACTGAAGAAAACAACATACAGCATTGTTCGAATATTTTTACACGATTAATAAAAACAATATTGACGACGTCGTTTCTCCGTCGATTCACTGCCTCGACACGTTGTTCTAAAAACTATCTGATTTACTGCTTACTATCGATACATCTTACAGAATCTTGGAAGCACGTCACGTTCACTGAGTTTCTCCACAGAGGATGGAAATTAGGATTTTCGTATAAAACTCTTCTCACAGCCTGATCAGGCAATCCCACAGCGAGAACATGTTGAATACCTGAATGTTCTAGAGAATTGGTAATGGCTTTCCTCGTTGCTTCAATATCCCACTATCTTCCAACTCTGTAGACTCTAAGGTTTCATTTTTGAATCTGCGCTTCGTGGTTTTGAAATTTCGCAGTCCAAAATGTGCATATAACGATTGTCACAACGTGTTTCATTGTGCACCATGATAATCATTGAAATATACCGCTGTAGGTGTTTCACGCTTCTCCAACCAAACTTTTTGGTATATTTTATGGATATAAATAAAAAAAAGAATGTTACATAAATACACAGTGGCTCGCTATAGTCTGTGAACACTGATCACAGGAAACATTATATTCATTTTGTACGTGTTATACGTATAAAGCATTTTGAAATTTTGTTAGCTCCGTACTATGATGCTATTTTGCCTGAACTGATGTCTTCGGTGTTCACAAAATGCAAAGAAGATGTTTTTGAATTTACGAAAGTGAATATAATGGACTTATTTCTCTGATATTTAATCTATAGTGTACTTCAATGAAAGGAGAGATTATTTTAATAAGTGGCGAGATAAAAGGGAATTTGTTAGGAAGAAAATAAAAATGCTTTTATTTTACAACTTTCCAGTAACTTTTTAAATAAGAAGATTAAATCAGCGGGTATAAACTAAGGTTTAAAAACTTTTTACAATGCACCATCGTTCCTGCAACTACATCTCTCCGTTAAAAAACATTTTTAAATACTATCAGAAAATAAACAAAGATAAGCATCATGTATCTCTTCGTATCAAACACCAAAAACAATATTTCCTATAGACTTAAATTACAAGACTGCGAATTTTTATGGATCCTTCACAAAATTGCAAAACATGCACGTAATATGAAAAAATAAATAAAATACCCAAAACGTAGTGTTTTCTGTAATACCTGGCAGAACAATTTTCTACCTTTAGAAAGGCTTAAGTTTCTTAATTGTATCGCCAAAAATATGAATTTCCATAAAAGTCCAATCTATAAACTACGTTCTTCGATATATAGCGTGACATAAAATTACGTTGTAAATTTCCATTACAATGTACAAGAATGCAATGTAAACTGCGTAAATCGTAAGACTTACTTCTGTTACTGGGATTAGTATAGAGGGAACTATACACGTGCGTTTTATTGCCACGCCAGTGATTTGCCTCTACAGCGTGGGATTTATGGCCGAGTTGTCCCCCTTTCGATTTCCCGCTATTCGTCGTTTCGCCTTCTACGTCGTTTCCTCCGCACCGCCTCGTCTTTCTTATCATCAAAATTTTGTGTCACATGCCGGATATATGTAGGTATCTGTTCGCGATTCCAATTTAATGGCGCGATGTTCTCGCGTCGAGTGATCAAACCGAGGGACTTTACACAGTCTGATTTAACTCTGATCTTTCTACTTCTCATGCGGCCGCTGTTCCTGGCGATAGCACGAAACGACTTAACTCCGATTGTCCCGTATAATATTTTCCAAGATTCAACGTAACCACTGAAAAGTGCCGCGTTCTGCATACGATTTTATCAGTTTAAATATAAACATGCGCGATGCTGAGAAACATTTGGAAATTATAAATGCGTTTTTGGCAATATGAATAATGAAAAAGGGAAAAATATACAGAGAGCGTTGGGCGCAGCTTTAGATTATTTCGTGAGAATATTTGTGCCACGCAAACAGCGATTAACAGTTTAATTTGTCAGTTTATTAGGTGTTCTAACGAATAATCGAAATATTCCAGTGAAACTCAAAGTTTGTTTAAAACAAAATACAAGTGGTTCGAGTTAAATATTTGCCGCTGCTTTCTACGACTTTGAGCCATCCATCAGGCAAATGATGATGAGATTCCATCACGGAAAAATGCTGTGTCTGTAGACGAGATCGATTATTCAGTTGTACGCTGAATATATTAAATATGGGTTGAACAAGTCGTAATTCATCTGTACTTCTGCCCTTTATCGAATGCTGCTAGCAATAGGTAATAAATTTTGCATTGTTTTTACCAATATGAAAATTACAATAGAATGTAATTCAGAATTGTTTATAAACATTTTTTAAAGAATTATATGTCTCGTGTTCAGAGATTATCTTTTCAACGTGAAATGTCCTAAACGATACAAAGCTACTTCGTATTTTAAAAAAAAAATTTATTTATAATTCTCAATGAGAATTGATTGTAAAATTCATCCAAATAAGAAAAACATTTCTATACAATGCGAAATACAAAATATACAGAACTTTTCAAACTTACAATTGTTAGTATTTATCGGTATAATATAGCAACCTAGTATAGAAGAGAAGCTATTGAGTTCACATACTTAAACTGCAGTATATTTATACATTACTGTTGAGAATTTCGGATCTTAGTAGCCGAGATAATGGTATATGAACACTAAATTTACATTTGGAATTTATATTAGAATAGTTATATATTTATTTGATAAATGATGCCAAAGATATTCATCGATACATACTTGCACGCGTCTCAGCACTTTCTTCCATACCCGGTTGTTAACCGACTGAACAGTTTACATTCATTCGCTTTCGAGACATGTGTTGTCGACACACATGTTTCTACACACTGATATTCACATACAAGCAGTACTACTACGCATCGAACCTAACCTAGCACATAAAATTATACATATCTCAATATTTACAATACATTGTACGTTGTACAAATAAAAAACAACAACGATATATATCACAGATGAAATACAACTGTATTTGTACGTTCCAATCATTGCACGATATTTACAAAGAAAAAACATCAACGCCATATGTCACATATAAAATGCAACTGTATTTGTACTTTACAGTCATTGTATGGATATTTACAAATGAAAAATAGCAGCGATATATAAACCACAGATATATGTATTTCATAACAAAATTTATAACATGATTCATCGCGTTTTCAATTGATCGCCTGCTAATTTATAACGTAATATGTTTAAAGCAGCTTCTATCGAAAAATTATGCAAAGAATGCTCGAACTCACATGCGCAACCGTTTTAAATATTTTCCTCTTAAAATCCAAAGAATCGTAGAATGCAATATGTTGAGGTTATTAGATGTATGAACGAAGGAACGCGTGGATAAATTGTAAGGTAGAAAATATATTTTAATACAGAAGTGTAAATACAAATAGGAATATAATTTGAGCTGATCCACATCCGCACGCTAGCACTGTTACCCTAAGACTGAAGGCCCTGAAGTCATCGTCGCCTGTCAGCTGTTTATGGTCTGCCTTCGTCCCAGTCTTTTGTGGATGACTTCAGTGCTTGAGAAAACTAAAAAGACCAGATGTAGAGTTTTCTTAGAAGTGACCACTTCAACACAACAGATAATAATAATAATCATAATAATAATTATAGATAACGATACAATAACAATAATAGGAAATAATAATAATCATAATCGCGTGTACATTAGAAAAGAAAAGGATTTTAACACGCGGTTTCGTTTGCTTCTCGTACTTCCTTTTATTGCGTTTCAGCATAGAACTAAAATTGCTGATTAGAATGGCGAAAACTATACATATGTATATATGTTCGGATGTAGAAAAAATGACGAAAATAGTGGCCCGTTTTCATTCGTTGCGCCGGTTTCATTTTCCTCGCACCTTATCGGAATGCGAGTTGTCGAAAGTCTTCCTGATTATCAAAGTGCGTCATCGCGATATTCAACCGCCAAACAAAAGGTTTTTGTTTTCGGATCTAGGTTATCACACAAATGGACCGTGCGGCTCACCTTATTCTGAACAGGTAGACACGCTATTCGAACGAAACGTTTATAATGTACATCGGCGATATTAATTCGAAACGAGTGTGTCGACGATCACGTTGCCAAAGTTTTCAAAAAATACACGGCTTTCGCAGACAGCATTTTACACGACGGCTTTTAAAGGCTGCCTGTAAAATCAAACGAGATATGCACATTTCATATATTTTAATGAATTTCATTTTACAATTCGTTACGCGTTCATTTATTCGTACAAAGATATTTCCTTTATTATATATAGCTAGCGTACAATATTATTTCAAAATTTCGATTCTTTATATTATATTAATAAGTTTGTAATGTGCTTGCTATGTTTACAGGCCATATTTCTGTGGAACTATTAAACCTGCAAATAACCAAAGAATTGAAGACTAAATGTCGACCTTTAACTTTCAAACCTGAAACTACTACTGGGAGATTTAATTCGCTTTTATCGATGTCTTTTTTATTAATTTTGTATTAACGTTCTTATCAAACACATTGTGATCAAACTTACATCATAGGGAATTATATTACAGTGAATAGGAATAATTGGAATAATAATAGGAATTTTTCTACATAATTAAACCACTTGTTCTTTTTCATGGAAAAATAACTTGAAGAATTTTTTGAAACTGCTTCATGTTTCTTGCAATCTTTTTTAACGCGTTTATACTTTGAACTTGGAGTACAATAAATAAATTACCGTATAATAAACAAGCATATACAAACGGACTATATTATTTCATATAATTCTGCGTTCGATCCTAACTTTTGGAACTTTGCAAGCACAGACATCGACAAATATGTTCGACTCTTCCTTTACACTGGGTAAACACGTTTGATCTAGCTTGAAACAAGTTTCGGGATTAGTTTCATGCTCGTTCCGCCTAGAGGCGATTATAGTGTGTAATTTAGAGTGCAATTTGAGCATGAGCCACAATTGCGATACTCCGCGAAATTGAGGCCATTAAGTATTACGATACGCTAATTCACCGAATTCGCGAAATTTACTTTTCTTCCGAGGAATTGTTCTACGGATATTTACAACGAAATTTTTGTAGGAACTTGTGATGTAAGAGGATGTTTATAAGTAGACGAGACGTTTGATGTTGAGTCGTCGAATGTATTTAAAACTTTGATAATTTAATTGTACAGAAAATACACGCACAAACGTTCGCTTAGTCAATTTACTAAGACTCTATAAACCGAGAAGTAGAATTTCTGATAATTCGCTGATTCGCAGTCGGTTGACGATACTCGATAACTAAGTTGTCGTTTGATCGCGTTCGTCTATTTATACTGGTCGGGGGGGGGGGGGGGGGGGAGTATCATCGGTCAGTTCGAATTCGTCAGTTAGCCTGCAAGGTGACACTATCTTAATTGCCCGGACATATTCGAACGTTACTTTGCTTGCCGCGGCATTGTCCGGGTTCGAAGACAATAACAATAACAACCTGAGGCTTGCTTCGACCTATGACTTCTGTGCCGCTACATTTTTATTTAAATTACATCAAAATCTTCTGAATTATTTGCAATGTAAATTTATGCAGCTGTCGTTGCTCTTTGAAATGTAAAGTCATTCTGTCTTTGGTTTTCGAATGCCTCTGTTACTGATACTATGTTAATGATACTGATCAACTTACATTCGTTGGACCATTACACTCATGTTAACTGAATTTATGTTTAAAATAAATCATGTCGATTTTCAGGTAATTCACGACTCTGTATCTCGGAAAATAGATTTATTTTTAACACGATAGATTTTATTTATTGTCTTCAGTCGGCAGCTTTCAAATCGTGCAGGTTTTCATCATCAAAGTTGGAATGATCAGTTTTAAATGTAGCAAATCACTTACAGACAATTCTTTCATGGCGAGCATCTTCTCTAGAAATAGCACAAGCTTCATTCGCTATTTCTAGTGCGTTTTTCATTCTTCTAATATGAAAAAAAGCTTCAAATGCATTGTTACGACCATTCGCGGAGAGACGCATCAGCGAGAGGCGTAAATTCTCGCTACGATTCGGATAATCGACGCCGCGAATTAGTCGTTGCCCTGTTTCGGTTAGGACAACAGAGGTGGTTCGATGAATTAACACTGTATTAACAGGGTTAATATAACTGTATATTTTCAATAATTATGAAAATATACAATGAACAAATTAATGTTTCGACGAGCTTGATAACTCAGAGACCTTCAGATGCGATTTCTTAAAATGCGACTGTTAGCTGCGATTTCTTGTATGAGACTGTTAGTTGAGACTTTTCGCTTGTCGATTATTCCTTTGTTTTGCCGGGAGACGACCCCCACTATGCTCAGGTCACGCCATTGTTTGCGCCTTCTTTTTGTGGACAAAATAGCGAATCGCAATCGACCTTTCTAGGACTCGATGTTTAATGACAAATATGTCCTTACCGACACATTGTGTATATTACGTCTGTCCTAGAGGACGATCCGTCCGCGGCACTGAGTTCGGAATACGGCCTATAACGAGCCTCGTGGCGTAACATGCATCTTATTCTCTGGCACATTAAGTCGATTGCAAATGAATTTATTTAAAACATTTGCATGCTTAATTCGGCATCACACGGTATGAAATATTTTTGTACAGGAGCGAGAAAGTTATTGAAATGGTCTGTTTCAAAAGCGTAATTAAATCATACACATGCCTACCTATTCCTACATCACCATAGATCATCTAAAGATGTAGTTCAACGTTCTCTTAGTAATTAACAAAACGTAGTGTTTTACAGGTTTCTTGAAATTGAAATACCATTCCACTATGACGCATGTTAAAAGGTAAACTGCTCTTGCGCGAAGCGAAAATTACTCCTATTAATGAAACTTATTGCTTAACACTAGAACTACCGATAGTTAACACGAAGCTATTTCTATCAAAGCCAGTCAAAATGACTGGTCTTTAATAAATAGAATATTTTTATATTTAGTCATGTTATTTTGGTATTATTAATCCTCCTGGGAGCATGATCCCTAAACGAGAGTTGACACGTTTATATAATTGTAAAACCAGTCAATTTGACTGGTGTGGTAATTCCAGTGTTAAATTACCATTCAAGTATTCTCATTACGTAGTTCCAGTATCTCCTTAAAAATTAATGAATTCCGCGATTCAACAGTGGACACTAAGTAACCGAGAACACGTCGGGTCAACTTGATTAACATTGAAACGTTCGTAACGGTGAGATACACGGATAAAGCGAGGTATTGAGGCGAATTCTATCAATGGAATGCGCGCAGTTTTAAACGCGTCTGACAGCTGCGTATCCCAATTTTGTACAAATCTGCTGGTTGATAAACGACAGAACATCGACCTCTCGCTGGAAGCAGCGGCAGTGAAGAATTTTCACCGAGTTGGAACGAAACTGTCGAAGACACTCCCCTCCCTCTTTCCCTCCCAACTCCTGAAGAAGAAAAGAAAGGAAAGAAATAAAAGTGGCGAGTATGAAACATAAAAAGAAGTTACGCGTGTTGCATGTATCAGGCACGCTGAACGCGTTACAGGTTTGGCTTTACGTGCAGTAAAATATACATCCGACGCGGGAGACAAAGATACAGCGATAAAGAGGAGGATAAAGTCGGCGAGGGAAGAAAGGGCAGAGAGAAGGGAATAAAGGACCGAATGCAGCGAAAAGTCCTGAAAACGTTAATAACAAACGACCGAACGCGGAGACCGAAATCGTTGCGTCCCAGTTTGGCGACACTTTGTTGTCGACTTTAAAATCTTGGTTTTGTACGGCTCTAACAACCGGCAACGCGACCGACAATTTCTGTAGCTTTGGAGAAGGTCCAGATCCGTGGTCACGGTCTTCTTTCTTTCTTTCTCACTCTCTCTTTCCTGTTTTTTCTTCCAGTTCATAAAGCTAATGTCTTGCTTCATCGGTTTTACAATCGGAGGTCGTTTCTTCGACGTCGGCGTGTGTAGGTGAAAGGAACGAAATTTTCATCTGCCGACTGCTCGCCCTGTCTCTTCATCTCGCCGTCGCCTTAAAACCTTCGCCACCTAACTCGCTATGAACTGCAACAGAACGCCTTCCCTCTTCGTTTCTTCCTTCTCGTGTCTCTTCTTTTCTCTTTTTCTCTTCCTTCTATTGTTCTCACTACAATCTCCTGATTCGTTTCTTTATTATACCGTGTGTTTCGTGTCCAACCACGATACAACAGCCCGTTTACGCTTGTTTTATGTAGATTCGTCGTTATGGCGTTCTCGAGTGAGCTTGCACGTTGTTTATTATTTGTACGGTACCTCGTCCCACCGTTTTCGGCATTTTAATTCTCCTCGAATTCCTGAAAACAGTCTGAGTTAGTTTTCGATGTCTTTCAAGCATTGTCCAATGGCGACTTTAGCGGTGTGACAACGACCATACCCAAATCCATACTACCTGACAGTGAACCGTTAGGCTTTGATCTGACCTTTGCACATGGTCCAACATCACATTTTCCCCATTACGTAGAGCAATCAGGATCCTCTCCTTGCCCCTTAACACTTAAAAACGCAACATATAAAAACTGCAAGCATTCAATCATTGTAATATTATACTTAATCATTCTCGTGAATAAAAGCCTACAAAATTATAGAAGCACAGTCAAGTTAAGTTATTGCTCAGCTACTCCTTTTTTTATCATTAATTTTAAGCTATCATTAATTCTAAGCTCAATGGCCTTTTCCGTGTCATCTCTTCTTACACTTTTACTTTTTTTCTTTTTGTATTTTTCTTATCCCACCGCTTTGTGTTCCTCTGGTCCTGGTTAGCTGGCGTTCAACTGCTATACTGTTGCAGTAGGATTCCGGAAGTCCATAGTGTCTCAATCACAACTTCGTACTAGGTTTACGGTTCGATCGCGATGTTCCTCCAATGAGCCAGCAGAATTTCCAGAATTTATCTAGCGTATCGTTTGCTTTCTGCCTCGTTCTATGTACATCCTGTTTCCCACGCGAGTCCTTTGTCCAAACTTATTCGCAGATAGACTACCTCCTTCTTACAGAGTATTATTTCCGTCTGAAACTCTATTTTACATATGCTAATTTCGTGACTGAAACTCTATTGTACATATGCTAATCAACTGTCCTAGATGTAATATCAAAATGTACATCATCTAACTAATTGCCTGAACATACTACAAAAGAAAGGCTCCATGGAAGAGACTCTAGATCTTCTGATAGACATTGGTGTTTGCAACTTGCTGCAGATTCGTTCTGTCCCTGATCATCCTTAACGTGACACTAATAATCTTCAAAGATGCACATCTCCTTAAACACACAATAGAAAGAAATAATATAAAATAAACATTTTTTAAGAAGATAAAATAAGAAAATAAGAACTCTGATTGGTGTAACCCGAATTTCATACCTCGATACGTAAACATTGGCCTCGCAGCAAACACGTTTCTTCTAATTTCTCGGTCGACACCTGGTCAGTGGCAGACTGGATTAGTAAAAGGTCATCGGCGAAGGTATCTGATGAATGATGCAGATGAATAAAGGCGTCTGAAGGATCTGTGTTGTGTATATCGAAAAGAGCATGGATCCTACTACGCTGGTCTGAAATACCGCGGATCTTTCGTATTCGCCGATTTCAAAGGTTTCATCCGGCATTTCAACGAAGAAGGTTTTTTATTCGTCATTTTTCCAATTTCTGGAAATCGTTTTCTCCCTTTGAAAAGCCTGTTAATGCCGTCGTAATGAACGCCCTGCGCGATTGATACCGACACTAAAGCGAAACAATGGTGCCGCCGATCGATCGTGTGCATCCTGGTTACGCTCCTCAGCTACGCGCTCTGAGACAATGCAAATGAAACGGAAGCCATGTCTGCCGCGGCAGGAAAAAATTTATGAGCATTGTCCGTGCTTACCGCGCAAGCTGATTCGACGAATAAAACAGATGAACGCCAATGGAAACGTAGATCGATGCTGGGCACGAAGGTGGACCTGCTGTCGGGGATCAATTTAATTTGACGCTGTTCACCGATGATCCCGTGAATGGGGACGAACGAGTATTCTTTCAGGCCGATTGTTCCTTCCCTTCTCTTCTCTCATCGCGGTTCTTCATCGAGATTTTTTCGCCTTCTGCGGCGATCTTTCACATTGTTTACGCGTTGAAGAGAAATGTGCTTTCGCGTTAAAATTCACCATCTTCGAATCGCTGATCGACGTTTCAATCAGATGGTAGCGCGAAGAATGGCTGACTTAACGAAAGTCTGCAGTCATTCGGAACTCAGTGGCCAGAGAGTGGTAAATGTGCCAGTAGATAACGTTTAGTACTCGTGGATTGTGCTCTGTTAATTTAGTTGCAGCAAGATTTAATTTAGTTCAAAGATACGTTTACAGATTAGAATAATATTCGGTTGCGCTTCCTGCGCGATTTTTAACGCCGACACAATGCGATGAAAATTGATTATAGATACGACTTTTGAAAAGCCGAATAATAAAAAAGTAGAATGAAAGAATGAAACGAAAAAAAGAAAAAGTTAAAAATTGAAAGAGCAACCTGCTATCAAATAAACCAAGAAATTATTTTAAAAATGTTCTTTTTATATTTCCTATACTTATATACTTTGCAATTTATCAGCACACATTTATCACATTAAGCACAATTTTTGCAATGTGACAAAATAGCACAAGCGGTGTCTTCATTGAGACAATGTTCTTATCATTAACATCAGTCGATCTGGGTTATTTGCAGATGTTTGCTCGTTTATTAGGATTGCAGGGTGTGCTCTTTTCAGCCTACGAGGATCGCATATGTTTTATTTTATTTATTATTACTTAGTCCGTGCCTTTCGGCTTTGGACGAGCTTTCGGTTTTACATCTCGTTTGCCTATCACGCTTTTTACATTCTATCAGTCTTATGGCATTACTACCTCCTCCCTTATATCTATCTAAACTCTTTTCCTTGTCTATCTCTCTTTTCTTATATATCTACCTCTCCTCTTATCCACTCTGTAATATCCATTATATATTCTGTCTGTAAAACTATGGCAACTTTTGGGCTTTTGCCTCCTTGCTGTGCTTCCTTATTGTCGTTCCCCCTCGTCTTGTATCGCCCTTCTCTTCTCCCTTATTGTTTTCTATTAGTCCTTCTCCAGCCTCGTTTAGTATTTTTTCTGTGTTCTTTGGTCCTCCCGTTGCCTCGGGTCTTCTTCTTTCCTTTTACATAGCCTGCATCTTTCTTCTCCCTCTTTTTTCCAGTATTCCCTTCCTTTGGTCTCGTTTCAACATCTGAATCTTGCTACTATTTTTCTGTCCTTCCACTTCATCCTCCCTTCTAAGTATTTTGGTGATTTTTCTATGATGTTTGTTATATTTTGATTCCCTTATCCTTTTCGAGGATCGCATATGTTATGTTATATATTATTATTACTATTCCTTTCTGTAGCTGCTTAATTATGCCTCGATTGTTTCTTCCTTTGCTTTGATGACGGTTACTAAAAACAATCAGTCAGTGGTATTAATTACAGTAATTGTAACGTTATTTTTAAGATAGTCAACATATATCAAAATTGTTACAGCATACCTTTACTAATATTACTTTTAATAAAACTCTAAATGTAAGTTTCATCCTGAATATGATCGTTTCATTTTGCAACTAATATCTTTACACTGGCAAATTATTGCAAATATATATGCACAAAGTAGGCTGCAAAGGAAACTTTAAAATCTAATTTTGGCCTGTGATCTTACTTTAGGCAATTAGTATACATTAATAAAAACGATAATTAATATTAATTATTATAAATAAGACAGCAATGATCAAGGGTGTTGCACAGACACCTCAGTTAGGTCACAGACAATTGTTCGATGTCCTGTATTGGCAAATGCATATTTCTGGTCGCATCCTAAACACAGATATGCATAGATTTTATAAAACATCAAATTAAAAACAAAGATAAAATTTGAGTGACGCGGATGCATAAATTTCTTCCTTTAATTAAATGATTTCTAAGCATCGAACTTTGAAAATGTTAGAAAATATAGTTTCAAGCAACTTCTTATCCAAAAGCTTACGAATGGCAGTGCACAAGTGAGAAAAGAGAAGAAAGGATGAAATTCAATTTAAAATTGAGCACAGGGAAAATTTGAATCCGTTCTTTATTAAAATTGATCGTTCAGCTTCTAACAAGTTCGTTGTTGTTGTTGAAAGATTCGTTGTGGTGGACGAGATCTGGTATTTCTCACTTGATAATTAAAATTTTTGTCGTAAGCTGTGCGTGCTGGTTGCCTATTGCCAAGCTTTATTAACGCAAAACAACAGTAATAAATTTTGTATAGAACACCGCTCTACCATTATTAAGCAAACCACGCCGCTTTTGTTATAGCTCCTTTCAAAAGAATCGTCGTGGCGCGTGTTAAATTCGCTGAAAACTTATTGTTCAGAAACATGAATTCTGTGCGACTTGATTTTTATTTTAATTAGAACATCGAGTTATGAAGATCGAGTACAACAGCAGCACATCTCTATCGAGCTGTGTGTAAATGATCGTGCAAAAAGTGGGAAAAATTGAACAGAGGAAGACTATTTTACAACACGCGCTTAAGGTTCATGTCAAGTTTTTAATTAACAAACGTCGCTTTCCAACCGATGGCTCGTTTCAGTTATTTTTTAATTACAGAACGTACGATAGTTGTTTCCATTTCTGTATTGTTCTGTTGAAAATGCTTCAATTTATTAAATAATCGACATAATCGATATAACATTTTGCGTAATAACACGGAAATATTATTTACGGTAGCCGCGGTGAATAAACGATATGACACGACGTATGACATGAATGTGATCTGATCGAATCATTTAATAACGATAATGCAGGTAAACCAAAGTTTATAAATGTTTAGCGCAATCCACATATCAAATTTCTTGTATAACGCGATAGAAATTATTTATTTCTTTAACATCATTCGATATTTAATACAAGATTTAAGATTATTTATTCTTTCACCTCGTAACATTAATTCTAAACAGGAGTTAGCAATTGTTTAACAAAACTGTACAAATTCCCTTCAGTTCTAATTTCCTGTTGCAATTTTCCTGCCAAAGAAACGTCCCAGCATTTACAGAATATCGCTCAATGTTTCGATCGTAGATCTTTCTGCAAGTAAGTGTTCTGATAAACGAGCTTCTCATAAAATTCGGATCGTTCGTTTGTGCACCGTGGTAGCCGCTAAATAACGCTGAGAGGTAGGTGCGACCTTAAATAAATAAAATAAAATAAAAAGAAAAGAAAGGGAGAAAAAGAGGAGCGAGAAGAGAAAAAGAAGGCAAAGGCACGGTGACCGAATCGAGGCGTCTCGTTAGTTAAATGTCGTTCATACGGAGCCGCAAATGCTGCTATTAATATTAAGCGGGGCCCAGTGCCAGTTTCAAAGAGATTTCCTTGCTCGTACGAGGCTGGCAGCGCCCTTTGAAAAGAGCCCTTACGGGCCAATGAACCTATGCAGGGGTGTGAATAGAAACACTTGTGAAATTAATGTGCCGGAATGTCGACGACCGGCTGACCCGTATATCGAACGCGAATCTGTGTACTTACGAGGAATTTTTGCCTCGCGACGAGGCCAGAGGTTGAATCCGGGTGGCACGTAATCAAGGCAGAAGGTCGCGCGCCAATTTTTCACGTCGATGTTCGAAATTAAACGGAAGACAGGCTGGCGCACCTGCACCGATTTTGTAGCTGTGTGCACGGCGTCCAGAGGCAATTTTCTATTTCATTAATTCACATGATAACCAACTCTTCGACGGTCGCGAGAATAAGTCTCCTCTTTTTTTTAATTGCTGCTCGCTGGATCGTGGCGCGTCCATTACGACACGGCCTGCATATACCTGTGAACGTATAATTCATTTGCTACAAATTTAACAATTTGCGTTGTAACCTGAAACTTCGCATCCCAGTTCTCATCCGATTTCTCTGCGTTTATCAGCCACTCGTTTACCTCTAGTTTCACTGCTTCTTAAAAGTTGCTCTGTAAACATATTGGAAATTTATTAGAACAGTCAGGCCTACGGTATTACCCATTAAATTAGTAATAATAAATAAAAATAAATTTACCACGATGGCCAGATGCATCTGGCTACGAAAAACGGAAGCAGCTTTCTCTTTAACCCCATATCTTCTAACTTGTATACACATTTTCAGATCCGTTTCAAACTTGACCAATATGATCAGGATAGTCGTGTCTCGTTACGGTGTTCATGAAATTCCTAAACGTTCTGTGTAGTATGAGCGCCGGTCAAATATCAACTGGACCGCGTATGGCACATCTAAGCAGCGTCAATTATCCACATGGAACTGCGTGAGAGTTCAAATAGTTTAATCAAACGTTACACAATAAAGCCATATTAAAAAGCTGTTTGGACCTATGGGATCAGCAAGTAATTCCAACATAGAATTTCTTCAACGATTCCAATCAAAAGCTCTAAGATCCTTAATAGATGCACCTTGGTATGTTACCAACGAAACAGTACATGGCGACCATAAGATACCTACAGTTAAAGAAGAAATATCCAAATTCAGTAATAGATATAACAAAAGAGTTAACAACCATCAAAAACCATTAGTTACTCAATTACTTGACACGGCGGATCAGATCCGCAGGTTAAAAAGACATTACCCTCCGGATTGAAACATTAGATTCAGCTAGAATCAAACATACCATAATCACTTATTGTACACGTTATAGTGCCACGCCAGGATAATTTACTTATAATTCTCAATAAGAATTGATTGTAAAATTCTTCCAAATAAAAAGAAAAAAATGTCTCACAGACGTTCGACTGCTCTGTTTATCGTTTCTTCGGTAGATAACGCAATGAGCGAGGAAACTACACGTCTTCGGTTGCACAACGCATGATTATTAAGTTTACTTTATTTGAGGGCGCAAAAGCCACTGGATTTTTGCGTAGATGGCGACTACAGTTTGGAGATGAAACATTAGCAAGAAACGTTCAGAACAGATTTTATCTGCGAGACAAGTGTAACAGCAGCAAACGTCGAAGCTGTTGGCAAACCGATCGAGCATGATCGACGCGTGAGGATCGACGAAATTTGCTCGAAAGTTAAATATTGGCCGTGGGAGCGTGGTTTCCATTATTCGGAGAGTTGGAGATCCGCAAAATCACGAGCACCGAAAGAGGCAGCAGCAGGGCAATGTTTCAACCGCAACGAAGAAGTAGAGCAATTCGCGTGCGATTGCTTTCTGACCCAGCTCTCCACTTTCTGTGAAACTGCAATGAAAAACTTAGCAATCAGATGGCAAAAGTGTACAGAGAGAAACGGGGCATATACGGGGCATAAAAAAATAAGTCGGTTGTTCTTCTTGAAACATTTTACCGAATTATAAAGTTAGCAACAGAGTCCGGTTTGTATTTGACCGTCCCTCGTGGCGATATACTCGGTGATCTGGCAGATTATCTTCTTTTTCTCTGTTAAGAATTTTGGATCCTAATAGCCGAAATAATGCTATGGGAACACTATATTTACGCTTAGAATTTATATTAGAATAATTATATATTTACTTGATAAACGATTTCAAAGATATTCACCGATACACACTTGCACGCGTCGCAGCGCTTTCTTCCATACCCGACTGAACAGTTTACATGGCTTTGTTTTCGAGACGCTGCGCATACACATACTTCTACACACTGATATTCCCATACAAATATTACTACTACGCAGCTAACCTATTCTAGCGCATCAAATTATACATATATATCTCAATATTCTCAACGTGAGGAAACCATCGCAATTTTAGACAGTGAAGTCTAGTTATTGTATTGCAACGTACAGGGTGTTCAAAAGAAGGGTTCATGAATTATAGTACTCACCAAGAGGAGCAAAAAATGTCCAATCGACGTGGGTCCTGCGATCAATCCTTTCGACGTGAAATCGATTTTTATCGTTTACAAACATTCGATGTCACGAGCGAGTTTCTTCTTCGAACGTAAACAGAGAGAGAGAGAGTGATTGAGAAGTGCGTTAGCTGAACATTGTCAACACAAAATCATTACTAATATCAACAGAGATTACTTCATAGAGGCAAACAAAGTAAAAACCTTCTTTGTTACAGCAAATGTTCGATATGTTTTCCTTCCATTGCAATGCAAAGCTCACGTCCACGTATCATAGATCGCTTGTGTTGACAGCCTTGAGCCAACGTACTTCTGAATCAATCTCTTTGTTTACGCTCGACGAAGGAACTCGACAGCGACATTCAATGTTCTGAAATGATAAAAATGGATTTTACGTCGAACGAATTGATAGCAGCACCTGTCTTGATTGTACATTTTTTTGCTTCCCTCGATAACCACCATAAGCCCCGTAAAGCCTTTTTTTCAACAGCCTGTACAATGTCAGAGGCTCGTTAAGATGATTATGGTTTTTTCCCTGAAAAAAATCATCGTTAAATCCCAAAAATGTTTTAATGAGGTGAAATTTAAAGCCTATGCTTACAAATGGCTAAAGTATTTTTGTTATAACTTGGGCAAGAGCTAGAGCTATAACTTAGACTAGAGAGAAGTATTAGGTTGCCTGAAAAGTGTCTTTCAGTGTCTTTCAAATAATATAAAACAAAAAACGTGCGTCTATTATTTCTTTATAAAACGAAAGAAACTTTTCGAACAACCTAATAGTTTGCCTGGAATTTAATAATTTGCGAAAATAATAATGTTGTAATTATCTACTGCTTACGTGTTTAGTAAATTTGGATTTAGCTGATTCGTAATATCATTAACAAGACATTTATATACGTTACAATAAAATATAATACTTTTATTCACAGATAAGTATTCGATAGCTACAGGATATGTTGCGATGGAACTATTGAAAGATGGCTATTTCGTAACTCGCTAATAGCAAGCGGATAGGTAACATAGTAATAATTACTAGCTATCTATAAGATAGGAAGAACGACAAAACAAACCAAAAAGAACGAAATTCCTTGTAATCCGTAAAGAGAACAACGAAGATATTATCCATCTGCTTTTAATCGAAGTCTATTTTTAAAAACTACAGATATTCTACGTGAAGAGTAAATTATTTGATTATCGCAGAAACAATTTACTAATCTTAATAATATATATATATATATATATATATATATAAACATTAAATATAGCTTATACAATAATAATTCCGTAATATATGTACACAGAATTATTTGTAGTATTCTTTATTTATTTCTGCAAATAATCAATTCTCAAATCCAATTATTTATGTAAAATTTGTACTCACTCTCCAAATAATATCTGGTGACATTTACACTACGTACAAAGTAATTGGATGTACTGTGTAGGAGTTGCACTTTTTTACCTACTACTAAGTATTTCCCATGAAACTTTCACTTTTTATGCAGATGTAAACACACTTCATTTTCGTTTAACATGCAAATCTTCTTATTAAATAGGTTGTGGAGTTCGATATTTAATTGATTCACACAGATCTAGCTTTATATACTCTGTATTTCACCACCAAGTACAGCCATTTCAATACTCTCTGATAATTAACACATGGCGCACGGGGAAAAACAAAAGAGCGTCGTTAGTTGGTCGTACCAACTTTGCATGTAGGAACTAGTGATCATACCAACCTAACATTTTCCTCGACAAATCTTGCTCGTTTCGTCTTCCTAGGAACACATTATCATTACATTGAGCACGATAACGAACTAATATAGAGTATGAACATTTTTTGAAGTTCTTTAAAATTACAGTACTTTCAAAAATACGAGAACATACGATAATTGCACCCCAGTTTCTTTTGACGACTGTGGTACACGTTACATACACATATTCAGAACCACATGCATGAGAACGTTGCAAATTTAGATATTTACATATATACACACACATTTATGTATATAACCGCAATGCGATACGAAGCGATACAAATGCAGCAGAAAATTGAAAAAATAATATTGTCCTTGTGATAATAAAATGTGTTATCAAAAAATTATTTGTTGCCATTTCACATGAGTAACATGTACGTATATGTATATACTTATTTATTTCTTCAATTACAATATTATTTAACCGTAGAAACAAGGAACTTCGATTGCTATTGTATATCGATACTATCTCACTTTCCATAATGTGTTAGATAATATCATAAATTTGATTCCAAGAGATAGTTATAAAAGATTGGTATTATGTGAGTATGCGAGACTGAATTTCGCAGATGGTAGAAATGGCCAGGAGCTATCGATACGAAGATACTAGCGTTGCAAGAACGATGATATGGTAGGTATGGCGGTGTATTTTATGCTTCAGACCTGGAGAATCATAGTGAGTTCTCATGTATTCAGACGAAACATCTGCCATAAATGTTTTACACACATAAATATTTTACTATTGGGAAGTATATCCATAGAATATTGGCGACTATACTATAACGTACCTATAGTACGACCTGCCTATAGGTTACATTTAAATATTTTTAATTTCAAAATCTTTGTAAATTACAAACATCTTCAATCACGCTGCTATGTCCATAAAATTTCCATAAATCAGAGTAGAGAAAATTCGTAGGATAAGGATAAAATGAAATGTCAGGGAGCATACGAGTATTTAATATTTCTCTGCGAGACGAGATTACAATATTAAAATTTGAAGAGATATTAAATCTATCAGAATATAAATGGTATTGATAAATCTCGTATCTCGAATTTGACAAATTTGGACAGAATTTATTTCATTGAGATAGAAAAAAGGGTAGTAAAATATATTCAAGGAGGGTGAAACGAAACGAAGGATGCAAAGAAATGAAGCGAATTCTACAAATACTCGATACTACGTGAACAAACGCTTATATAAGAATTTTTAGCAACAACGCTCACGAGTTATTCATTTAACGCGTGTACGTCCATATTAGCGTTAAATACTCAGCTCACGTTTCTGCCAGATTACTCTGATTACTGTATTGTCCAACGGTCTCTGTGAGTAACGGGTACAGCAGCGAACACAACGTTTTAACGTTGAACATACGAAGCGGCAAATGCCTATCCTAAAATTCCCAGAATGTGAATGATAATTCGTTCCTCCTAACGAGTTTTCGTAATTTAATTTCTCAACGCGTTGCATTACACACACGAGCTGCGTAAACAAAGTGCAGCGATGTGTTTGATCGCGCGTTCGTGGTAACCATAATAGCGTATAATTCGCGTTAAAGGTTGCGAAATAATATCGATAAAATAAAATACAGGGGGAATACAATCGTTATAATTTTTAATAATGAAACGAACCCCTGCTCAGGTTCTGTGCCACTCTAGTCCTGTCCTGTAAATATTAATTTGCATAAAAATTCACAGTCTGTTTAATGTCAGAGAGTCTACCTGTATTAAATTACTAATTTTACTTATTGTAATTTTTACAGGTAAAACGAATCTCTGTGCAAGTTCTGTATCGGTCCATTCGTGCCTATAAAAATATTAATTTGCATAAAAATCCGCGGTCTGACGAATATCAGAGTTTTGGGTTCGATTGAATCAGATTATTCGATTAAGTTGCAAGTTACTGAAATTTTATTTATTACAATTTCCCGCAAATTCGCAGTTGAGTCGAACGATTCTTAAGCATTAACTCGATTTAATAATCACGAGAGATTGTGTCATTTTTATGCAACTATCAAAGAGAATTTTAATGGCTGCAAGGAGGAGAAATTTTCTCCTTTACCAAGGACTCTAAAGAAAGACTGACGTGAAATAACAAGGCTGAAAGTACTCCTGATGCGATATAGATCAAAGTATCTGATTTTCCTATTTTCATTGTAGCTTTAACTTTCAAACTTAATTAACCTCAACGTATTAACTAAATGTACGTTGTTTAAGACATTCCACAGATTTTACGTGATGTGATATAAAACCAATTATGAACTGTTACGTTGCGATGTATTTATACGAGAAAATAGAAGGTGGAATAAGTGTGCGATAAAAACGAGCGAATGAATGCGAATCGCGGAAATGTAATAAAGTAACACATTCCCGTTCGCTATTCACCGAGATTGTTGTTTACTAAAAAGAAGAAAGAACGGAAATATCTGTGTAGCCACCGGGGCTGGTTTCATAAGCGTAAAAAGAGAAGTCTTAATGAAAGAATTGTGGAATAGACTTTATTGCGAATTTAACGTTCCTGTGCCTTGCTTCTACTTCCAAAATATTTTACGTGCTGTAAGTAAAATGTCGAGAGCAAGTTTATCGAACTTCTATTAGATTGTCCGAAAAGTGTCTTTCTTTTACAGACACGTCTTTTACAACGATGCATCTTTATACAAACGTGAAACCTAATCAAACGTTGTGATCTTTATCTCGATAGAACAAAGTGGATCATACGTAATTCGATAAAATAATATAAAACGAAAAATATTGCGCATATATTATTTCCTTATAAAACGAAAGAAACTTTATGGACAACCTAATACTTACGTTTTATGCACTCTGCTGTGAACAATTTATAGACTCAGCCACATTTTCTGTATTATTTCTTCGATATTTCCAAGAAACCACTGATCATGCCTGGATATGTCAAGAGAAATTCTTTTTCCAAATTGATTGATCGAACGCTATGAAGTATCAAGCGATCAAGTATCATGGCGAATTATTAATATACTGTGCTATTATCATTGATTACGTAGAACGAATATTTCCCAATGAAACATCGAAATTTCTCAATTTCAGCGTTTACAGTGTTTTCCACGAGCACTGTTCAATTTTTCTTTGTTGTACCTTCAGATTTGTATTATATTACGACACGAAATTATATAAACGATTTCGTTAATTTTTGTTTTAGTATGACAAAAAATCTGACAACAGTCAGAGTTTATAGTTATTCATACTATTATATTATATATGTCGAGTTAGCATTGATTTTTTATATACATTATAGATGATAGTTAATTGTACAAATATGATTATTACAGAATAAAGTTCACTAGCAATGAACAGTTTCACTGCACAATAATAAATTTTCACTAAAGACTTATATTATAATAACAATGATTACTTAGTCACTATGAATATAATAATAATTCATAAGGTGATTACATGACTGTTAGAGAATTTGACGATTAACCGTGACGATTAGATACTCGAAATGCTAATGACAATGATCTTAGGTTCACTAACGAATCCACGGTCAACGGGATAACTCTTTGTTAAACGTAGAATATATTTTGAAGCACAAAATAACGTTCGATGCGACGCTCGGTATATACTGCTCGTAAAGACGATGAGAAACTCTCCAAGGAGATCGCACGAATAAAAGACTGATGAAAACTCTCCTCTTCATATGATCGCGTTCGTTTGTTGTATATTGGTCGCGGATACCAACAAAATTCCAATCGCCGTTGCTAAGCAGTCCCGCGTAGCGGCGACATTGTTTCTGCTCGGAGTTTGATTGTTAGTACAACGTATGTCCCATAATATTGGCACTTCTGAGGTAAAACCACACGCGGCTCGATTTATCCTCGAGCCCGTGTGCCGCTACAACTATATTTTTTTTAAGGAGAACTATACAACTATTCCATACCTCTGTTAGGTAAAAACGTTCATCCCGTGACCGTGGCTACGTTCAGCTACCAGTTGTGTCACCTCGAGCCTAAGTCCACTGTCATAGATCTCGGGCAAACATAATCGAATTAAATCATAAACAACTACTTCTAAGTTTTATTATTTGAGTACAGCTATAATAAAAAGTCTAGACTAAAGAATTGGGGATTTTCCAAAGTTTCCAAAGCAAAGGTCCCGATGTTCTTTCATCTCCGACATATATAATATAATAATATATGTCGGAGATGTAGAGACATCGAGCATTTCTTTTGGAATACTTGGGCTCGAGGTGACGCAACTGGTCGCTGAACGTAGCCACAGTCTCGGGATGAACGTTTAACTTAGCAGAAGAAGTTCCGATATTGAGGGACACGCTGTATTAACGGACAAGCCCCGGCCAGGAGCAATGTCGGCTCTATGCAGGACTGCCTAGCAACGGCGCCTGGAATGTTGTTGATATTTCTAATCAATATGTAATTGACAAATGAGATCCAGGCAGTCTTTTATTGACATCTCCTTGGCGAGTTTACGGATATCGGGGAGTTAGTCTAGAAGATACCAAGCGATAGAGCTAACGTATTCTGTGATAGAGAGAAAATACAGATTATTGTACAAAGAGTTTCCCGTTGACCGTGGATTCGTTTGAACCCAAGAATATTGTTAAAAGCGTTCGTTAAATTGTTTAATGTTAAATCTTGTAAAGTTATATCTATTCGTGTTAAATAATTTAAGTGTAATATAATTTAATTAAATTGAACAATGGTAAATCCAAATGAGGAATTAATACGCGCTCACAACTCAAAAGACGATTTAACACAAAACTCCAATAATAATTCGACATATATATATAATAGTGTGAATAATAAATATATAAATTCTATGGAATTCAAACTACACGCCAATCGACATTTTTACTTTTGTTTGGTTTTACCGGCCGCGATTTGCTGAATAGAATACATCACGAGAGAAGAACGGTAATTTAGGACTTAGAAAATCGATTCTCCATTTTCCAGGTAAAACTTGTGGTAGATTCGTTACTAACTGTTATTGTATTTAATTTAATTATTCCTCAAATAAACTCGATTTTCCAGAATCGGTCGTCTGATTTACCCTAAGGATTTACCTTATTACATATATATAATATCTCGTTAGCATGATCACGCGTTTCCCTCCAGACTCTCCGTATAAATTTTATTACGCGTAACTTGCGTTCTGTCCCTGTTTCGCGATCGAGCCAGAGACTGGCAAGCGAACAAAAGTATAACTTGACGCACTAATCTTCAAAAATATCTCGGTATCTACGAAATGAATTTATAATGAACGAAACCACAGCCGAGAAACAATTCGCCGAGATTCCCCATGAAGGCATCGGCTGTGTCGTTTCCGGTGAATATTGCAAGCATCGAGTTGACGTCGGCGAAAGCACGTTTTAACGCAGCATGCGCTCGTCCTGTGCGTTCTGAATTTAATACGAGGGTCGTTCTAAGTATGGCAGCTTCCTCTCTTCGAAGCAGACAGGATTGGAAATTCCAAGCGGCCGGAGGAAGACGAAGCAAGTGCCAGGAGACTTGCGTTTGCCAACCGCGAACCCGTTAGCTCGGCTACTCCTTCGAGAATAGAATCCAATTTAAACATGGCACGATTCCCAAGTCATGACACCGACTCGGCCTAACTGGCGCATACTCGCCAACTCTACTTCTGCGCCCGAAATGTAACAGCAAGATATACGCCACGAAATTCGGGCTTGTAAGTGTCAAGGGCTGGCACGTGAACGAAAAGCAAATATTACCGCCAGTGACCTCGTTTCATGCAAACGTCCTTCTCTTTTACTTTACAAATACGTGTTACAACTGTTACTCGTCCTCTACACGGATTTCACGAGGATAACAAAATTGGCGATCTTTCGTGTTGAACAAATATCGCCAATGATGCGCTTCCTATCAGAGACCTTTGAAAGGTGCGTCACGGAAATCCTAAGCTCGTGACGCGAATATTTCTGTCTGCAACGTAATGACACGATATTCTTATCTAATGCAAAAATTGTAAAAGTGTTCACGCCGCGAACTTGGAAGTTCCGCGACGTGCGTTTACAAGCATTCTGATGCAGAAGATCGCAGCATTGTTGGTATTCTAAAATGCCAGGTTCTAAAATGCTGGAAAGGAAGCAACGATTGGGATAATTCTTTTCATACAAATTCATTTTGATCGTGTTGCTTTGAATTGTTTTAGAACTCAGCTGCTTTTATTATACGTGTTAGTTTATTAAAGAGAAGAGTGATAAAATTGTAGTAGTCAGTGTATATTAAAATCACTTTAAATACAAGTACAAAGATATTGTTCAACTCTACGACTCGCTATAATGATTCGCTATACTTTGATTGTCCTACAGAGCACGTTCGTCTATTTGTATCAATCTTGTGGACTTGCAAAAAGTTCAAACGTAATTCTAGTTGACGATTACAAATAACAGCGATAATATTTTGTTCGGAGTTCGTTTACCTTTGAACCTAGCAAACTAAAATAATGCTGACACTCCAAGGCACAGCAATGAATCACTCTCAATTGGAATCTTCCATTGACCCATGTGCCGCTACAGGACAATAAATTTGCGAAGTGTCTGTAACGTATGAAATTTTTCATTACGATGATACATAGGAAAGTATAAAAATATAATTGAGAATCGATATTCTATTCGTCTGCCTCGTTTTCTGGCTGACTAACTAATTTGTCACGACAAAATTATATAAAGGGTAGAAGACCCGGACCATTGAAGAACTTGAAGAAAGTGACGTAAAAGAAAATGGTTTGCGTCTGGAAAAATGCCAACAATTTTTCGAGAAAGAAATTCGAAAATCAGCGAGTACATAGAACGTTCTTGGAAAATGAAGGATAATAAATTATTCGCTCTATTTCACTCTAAAATATACATTTAAATATTGTAAAACCTCAAAGTAGAAGTATATATTTCACGAAGATAAAAATGAAACATGTAATTAATCCTTGGAAGATAGAAACCACATGTGTAATTAATTCCTGAAAGATAAGAATGACGTATGTAATTAATTCTTGGAGGATAAAATTGCTTTTGAGATTTATCGATCGCCTGTATTTTTAGACTTTACTTCTCCATGAAATATTAAAATGCTAAATTGGCCATTTTCAGTATAATTGAATCTAATTTGGTAAATAGAAATACGTTTTATAATGTTTCATGGTATCGCTGTTACAAGTATGGTTTTAAGTGCTTCCATATTTTCTACCCGAACATTTATTTCCACTTATGAGCGGCTGCATAATAGCTACGTTTTTCACCCTGACATTAATATGTGTAATAAGCATACCATCCTGTAACAAAGAGATTTAAAACCATATTCGATACGTATCAGAAGAAATATTTATTTATGTAATTCACATATAATGTAATTTTAATTAGGAGCAATAAACACTTATTAATAAAACAAAATATAGTACCAAAAAAGAATTGCGATAAAACAGATCAAAACGATGAAGCAAATAAATGGAATTAAATGGTATAATTAAACTTAACGTCTTTGTTCCGTTTTGGTGAACTTAAAAAGTTGCATAGTACAAAATATGGTAATATGTATAATCATTAAACAACACAAGAGGATCATATGAGAAACATTATTTTTCATTTTACACCGACACGCGTATAACAAACAAATCATACCATATACACAGATAACAGGTAATCTTCATTTTCGATCATTTCGTATTAAAATTCGTAAAGTATCATGAAAATGAAAAAAATGAAAATTTACTTGTCGCAATTTTCTCCTCCGATCTCTGAGTACAGTCACAAGCTGACAACAGATGTACCGTCTCTTTGACTTAAAAAGGCAAGAACATAACATTTTAAGATTCTATAAAAATAAATTCAATTTAAAGCGTTCAATATTCAATAAAAAGCAATTCAAATAAAAGTCAATTCCTAATTGAGCGAAATCGTAAAATCCATATTTAAAAAATATATTTTATGAATATTTCACGACACAATGGAAGACAAATGTAACAAAGAAAAATTTCAACGAATGGTTTGCTCGAAAGAACGGGAAACTTTTTGCCATTTAATGGCCACAGACACGTAATATAACGATAAAACTTTATTTCGCGATCATCGAATTACACGAATTTTCCTTAAGGACAGGAAATTGCACGCCGAACGTTACCGAGAATTGTAGCGCAGTCAATGACGATGACTTTCTGATCGTTGAAAAGACACAAAGACGTACGCTCGTTGTGGTTGAAGAGGTGCACGGGCCAACGTACCGCTAAAAACGACACGGAGGGAAGTTCTATTCATCGAGAAATTGGAGAGCAGTCTAGTAGCGAAGGCTTAACGAATTCCAGCTTCCTATAAATATTTAGCATCGGATGTTGCTTTGGTTTTAGTTTGACCGTTTCACGATGCTCGCTCACTGCTACGATCTTTAGGACGAGAGGATTTATTCGAAACTCTTCGCGTTCAAGATGATTACTCTCCTCGTTATATGTAATTCGAAGAGAGACGATGCGTGAAATCAGAATGAAACAGAATTCTTAATTAATTCTGGTTCTTACGTTCGTGTTGAAAAATCTAACGAGAAGAATTACGTTAGAGGTGTAAATCGAGACGTAATTGAAATCGTGCAAATATACGATGCATCAAATACAATTTTTGCTTGTAATATAATTTTCACAAATATTTGACAAATAATATTTCTGCGTGAAATATTCTTCTATCGCTATTTTCAAATAGATTTTAATATATTGTGATAAATTACTATTTAATCTATTTATGATTTATTTAATTTATTTATGAAAAACTATTTATTCAAGTTCATATCTTTATGAGGAAGAAGGAAATGAAACCTAAGCAGAAGTTAAATTAAATATTCTGGATATTTTTACATTTTCAAGTTTGCTATTAATACTAACAACCATCGCTAATATCGCAACTAATATGCCACTTGATGAACGTAAATTGATGAATAATAATGAACACAATGTACGTAAATCTTTGAGCGCAATAGTTTTGTTACAAGTGGAGTCCAGAATCACAAGAAGTTTATCGATTTAATTAAGAAAATCGCGTGCCTGGCCTTTTAAATCGAACAGTCGAACGAAAAACTAATAAGAAAATGATACGTAGGAATTTGCATAAAGCTTGGCGGAAGCGACATCGTGGAATAATAATCGAATTTAATTTCCACGTAACGCAGAAACGCGAGGAAAATGATTGGAAGAAAGTGGAAGCTAGCCAGTGGAAAATAACATCGTTCCGCATAAAATCCGTGATTACTCCGATGCGCTTTCGCTCTATCGTAAAATTGAACGAGAGAATATCGCGCTTTCTTTCTTCCGTCAATTCAGTCGCGTCACAGCATCGTTTAATTGCATCTAGTTTCCCTTCATTTGGATGTTACTCTTCATACAGTAAAATAAAATGCGTTTCTTTTTTTTCAATTTACTTACTGACAGTTACTAATTATTAGCAACTAAGATTATATACAATTGTATTTCATCTCGTTGGCCTACGACATAGACAATATTATGTTGGACTAGCACGCTACATATTTACCTTTGCTATCATAAATATGTACAACGTTTACCAATGTGTGAGTTATTAAACGACTACAGTTGTATGCAATTGTATTTCACCTCGTTGGTCTACGACATAGACAATATTATGTTGGACTAGCACGCTACATATTTACCTTTGCTATCATAAATATGTACAACGTTTACCAATATGTGAGTTATTAAACGACTACAGTTGTATGCAATTGTATTTCATCTCGCTGGCTTACGATATAGACAATATCATATTGGACTAGTGTACTGTTTACTTTTGCTGTTTGCTCATACATATGTACGAAGTTTACGTTGTATTAGTAGACACGTTTGTATACCTATAACTAGACTGCGGGTGTTTATGTACATTCAAAGTTTTAATATAAATACGAATAAAAAAATGGAACTTAACACTTTGACTGCCACGTTGGCCATATATAACCGGCCATGGTTTCTCCTGTGGCGCCACGGTAGTCATTGGTGACCGCTTGAACTTCTTACAATTGTAGAAATTGGATGAAAATTGACAGTTAGGGCATTTTGAATGAACCGATAAATAGAAGATACTTTGAAATAAAAAGTGCCCCATTGGACAATTAAACATTTTTATTAGAACATCAATAAAAAAAAAATGAGAACAAATCTTGCATCTAACGATCTACGAATCGTAATCTAACGGTAATCTACGAATATTATTATAAACACACCTTAGAAAATAATCGTAAATGCTGCTTTATAATCATATAATTGAAGTTAGAAGTGTGCACATACCTTACTGTTATATATACAATGAGCGAATACTGTTCTCTAATATCTTCTACACGTTTCAACAATATATTTTGGATGCTTTGCTTGCGACGAAATAACGAATGCGAATGGTTTGTTGAGATAAACTACTGTTATTTCTGTATTCAGAGGTAGGATCATATTAGCTATTATTTTATTCTTTGGATAAATCTATCACACCGTTCTGATTGCACTTTCTTACATGGACTAGGGATAAAAACAAAAGAATCTAAAACCTATCGATTAAATCTATCGATTGTATCTAGAACTATCTTCTAGTTACTCTTTATTGTAACTAGCGCATGGGTGGCGTGCGCAAACTCACGTTGTCATTTTCAACATAAACGAAGCCTTGTTATAATATGTCGCTATCAACTGTTACGAAGGCATCACGGTGGTCATCCGTGACCACCAATAAGATAAACCGTCCATTAGGGAAGAATGCTATCTTACATCATCAATTTATTATTATTTTGCCATTATATGCTTTGAATAATAAAAATACTCCCGTGGCGTCCTGAGTGAAACATGTGATCTCGGCGTGACAGTCAAAGTGTTAAATTGAGATTTCGTTTATTTTCCAAATATTATAACAGATGCTTTACTTCGCGCGTTTCATATATTTTCGTGTATTATATGAATTGCGTGCATTTCTGCACCTTCAAATTTACCATAAATGAATAAATATCCGCAGTCTAGTTGTAACGCGTGTCGGTTGTAGTGAATGACGTTACTTCTCTGCGATTAGATTAGTTTAAAGCTAGAACTTTAGGGACGCGTCTGTTAGGAACTGAGAGAAACGTTGTATTCCTTTCTTCTTACGTAGGATCCTCTTCAGGTTGCTCCATCTTCAGTTGTCGTCTTTCGTTAAAATGTATTCTGTTCGAGATTATAACTTTGGAGCTGATATCCGCCATTATAAATATGAATCAAGTTAAGCAATGCACATAAATGTATGAAGATAAATACTACGTATTTTGCTTCTCTTGAAAAGTTCTACGTTTTGAGAGAAAAAAAAAACACGATTTTTTATATTTAATCTCGTATAAAATACAACTTTTGAAGGCAAAATATAACCTTCTTGCGATTCTGGAATTTTTATATTCCGATATTACCTTCATTTTGGGTAACGAGGAAAATTAATGTTTCAGAAGAACGTTTAACATGGAACTGAAATGAGAAATCACGCAGACTAGCAACAACTTTTTCGCATATTGCTCAAACTTGCGGTTTGAGGATTATTAACGTTAGAAAAATACAACTGGATGGAAAATGATGATTGGAAGAAAAAAATGCAGTTTATTAGGAGGATTAAATACATCGGTAGCAGAATTATAAACAACTATGGTTTCTATTTATTTTATTTTTTGATTATTATAATTACCATGTACTGGAACTTTAAATTCAGAAATTCTAATGTAGAAAAATGTTCCATAAAGAATCGCGATCGAATATATTTACACGCGATTTTACAAGAAAATTAGATTCGTGTCGATAATTGTGTTCATTAGCTGTATATGAATAATCGATAATAATATTACGTTAAATGTGTGCTGGGAAAGTTCATAATAATATCAGGCACGATAATTCTATTGACCTAATATAATTAGACCACGAGTCAACGACGCGGTGAATTCGCGGATTTTTGCTTCAGCTCGAAATTGCACGGCCCAAGGTAACTTACGATACACAATTGTATCGCAATTGGTTGGCCGCCAAATTAATTTTGGTCGCGCGTGTTATTGTATATTCTTCTCTCTCTCTCTCTCTCTCTCTCTCTCTCTCTCTCTCTCTCTCTCATTTTAATAATATTTAACGAGCAATCTTTTCTTTCTAATTTTAGATCATTTCCAAAGTTACTTATACTATAATTTTATTATTTCGTTTCTTTATTATAAAATCGTATATTATATGATATATACAATATAATATAATATCATTATAATATTAATGAAATAAAAAGAAAAAATTAAACATTGTTACAATATAATTATAATATTAACACTACAACTACCGACAGTTAAAACGAAGCTATTTCTATCAAAACCAGTCAAAATATTTTTAAACATACGTAATAGTAGAATATTTTTATATTTATTGATTTATTACTTTCTTACAAAAGGAATTCCATGTTATGCAGTACATTTTTGGTTATACCAATTGGATTATATTTGGTTTATACCAATCATTTTGACCGGTATTGGTATAAGTAGCCTTAATACGGAATTATTTTGAATTTGAATGCATAAAAAACAAAATAAGATTCGTTATATTATTCCTTTAGTTATCACTACGAAAGTCATTACATCATAAAATGTAAAAAATGTAACACGAAGTAGGAATTTTAAAATAACATTGTAAAACCAGTCATTTTCACTGGTGTGGTAGTTCCAGTGTTTATGTGATATTTCTTTAATAAACACAGATTAACGGCGAAATTATGAAGAAAATATAGCGGTCGATGTAAATATGAAGGAAAAAGTTGCTGATTCGAGAAACAGTTGGGTATGTCGTCCCTTGAAGATGCTTAGCACGGAATAAGATAAAATTAAAAGAGTAAAGCCGCTCTTGGACGACACTATAATACTTGCATTCGATCGATCGTTCAGATAATAGAAGGAATTTGTCTGTGCAATTTCAGTCGACTTTGACAATTTCTCGGTAATGATGAGGGCGTTCCAAGAGGAGAAAGAACTTCTTTCCTCTACACAGGAAAACGTATCTGAATCTTAAAATATTAGACTCACTGAAATTCTTGTAATCAGACATGGAATGATTTATTTTATGTGTCTTTTACTTTCTAGATATTTCGAGAAATAACGTGATATAAAGTTTCACATCTCTGCTAACTTTTTAAACAATCAAAATTTCTGACAATCAAAACACCGTACTCAGTTCGCGCGGAAACTGCGATATCTAAGAACTGCCACTGCGCCTACGTCTCGTTTACATTTCACCAGGTGCGCAAACTTATACCTGGTATCTCGACTCGTTAATCAGACCATTGCGAGAAAATACCACGGCCGAGTCCAGGGTAGTCGCCTTTACAGCAGATTCTGTGTCTTTTTTATTTATTTATTTATTTAATTTGTACTTTACAATTTCTCTAGCTGGACATTCGCTAAATTCTTCTAATTCACAGAGGTCCTGTGTATTCGGAAACGTCGAACTCGCGTAGTTTCGTTTCGACGATTGTACAAAGAATGCTCGAATCTATAGATATCGCGGTCACCAGACGTTGGAGTCTGCTAGACCACGACACCGCACAGGGGAATCCCTAATTTATGGCAAGAGTTTACGCTTTCTCTTGCCACAGCCGGGTGTGACGAAGGCCATGCGACTGTCCCAGGCGTTCGAATTTCACATTCTCTTACCCCATACAGACTAATGCCGTGCATGCAGCACCTACTCCTACATATCATATCATACAAGGAGGGATTCGCCTAATTGCGATAAAAGGAGAGGCACTGAAATCCTTACTGGCAGCAACAAATCTATCTGTACGCGATACAAATCCTTAAGTGCACTTGCGACTTGGCTTTGCTGCGGATTGCGGACGACTGATGTTTCTCGTCCCGCTGCTTTCCGCTACTCGTCCAACGGAAGAAGAATCTTCTCCGTGACAAGAAAAATATATAAGGGATGATGGTTTTCTTTTACAGTGAAAATATGATATCACCGTAAATCAAAATAGATGAGACGATCGAAATGACAAACGTTCCACATGGGGATCCGCTACTACGTAATTGCAGCTGTACTTATTCCCCGAGATTTATCGTATAGCCGATCTAAGCCGAATACTTTGAACGAAATTGTTATGTGGCACGCGGCAATAAACTTTTGTAGCCGATTGTTTTTCTTTGGATATGATTTAGCGATATACGTAATTCTTAGACGAAGGAAGTATCGATTTTAAGCCTTTGCTTGTACTTGCTTGATGAATCGTGTTTGACGAGTGTGATGGTGGATTCATAACACGATACCGGTTTTGTGAAACGCCGTGGAAATTTGTATGAAAAATGTGGCAGTCGCGTCTTTGAATATCAAGCGTCGTGTCGCTGTACTTCCTTATTTTGCAGGTGGAATTCGCGGAGGAAATCGAGGTCGCAATATCTTTAAACTATTGGCGACCAAGCGATGAAATAACTTGTGAAACGGAGATAAACGTAACGCTATTAAGAAACGTAAATGAAGCAAGTGCAAGTACAAAGAACGTATCGGAATAATAGATAATTATAAAATACCATTAGACAAATTGGAGATACGAAACCAATGTTTCCAATTTGAAGAAGATGTAGCTTCAATTACTTCAAAATTTGTTAAAATAGTAGGACCTGAGTGGGAAAAAAGCAAAACAAAAATAGAACAAGATATTCAAAAAATTCTTGCGTATATGTGAAATCTATTTGTAACGCAGATTCAATAGAATTGAATAAAGTGAATCGATCAGAACGAAGCTGCAATGAAATGTTGCGTTAACGCGACGTTGGACTTTATGGGTTAATGCACAATTAAATATTCGATAGTCAATACAATGATATACAATATACACACAGATATTTAATAAATTAAATTTATATTTTAGATAGTGCTATATATCGAATTATTTGTTTCGTATATTAAATCTTTCGTCTTAAATTTCACCTTGTAATGTAAAATTAAAATGGTTATAACATAAAATATGACCCAACATAAAATACATAAAACATGACGGATAAAGAGTAAATAAAAATAGGAAAGTTATATATGAAAATATGATAATTCATGTCTAAATTTAAAGCAAATCTACTTTTGCAGAGAACATTTTTTTTCTTTTTTTTTGTTGGTTGCGCAACATCGTATAATCCGTGATTTCCTTGTAGAAAGAGATAGAAATAAGATTTCTAATTTTCTTCGGATACCTGCAAGCTCGATAGCGTTGCTAGCAACATGTTTTTTCCGTGAAAAGAGCGTTTCATTCGACGATTCACAACGTGATGTAACTTCCCCCATAACTCTGGGATTAGATTTAAGCGGATTTTGTAGAAAAGCCACCAGTCGAGAAATCTTTTCAATGCCTTGGCAAAGCTTCGCAACGATACTCATCTCTAATGTGTAAATATTATCAAGCTTCGCGTCTTTATTATGATAAAACCGTTACGAACAGATCTTTCTCTAACTTGACAGAAAGTTACGTTTCTCATAACGTTCTTATCCCGTGACTTTTTCGCTACAATGTCCCTTCGCCAACATCGGATAATTCTTTAACTGCTTTTGTTTATTTATTTATTGCTTATTTATTCTACTTATTTGTCTGGCAGTAAAAAGGATCATTCGATAGGCAGAGAAGAGCTTAAGCGTTTAAAATTGGAAAATTTGATGGAGAAGAAGCTGCAACATTATTATTAATTGTTATTAATTAAACCAACGATATCTCAAGCGTGTAAAGAATATGGGACGTCGATCGTGAAAATATCGCAGATACGTGTAATGTAAAAGGATAAACTTTGACAACGATATACAGCAAATGTTACAACATTGCAAACTGGAATCTTTAATTTTGTTCGATCGATTTATGACAAAGACGTGTCTTCGATCTAAATCAGTTTTATTTTATGTTATTTGACTGTCTTTTTGAACGTTCTTATTTAGTTCATAAATATAGAGAAACCTAACAATGTATAATATTAATACTTCGTTAAAGACTGAGTATATCTAAATTTATAAATTTTATTCATGTTGGATCACATTTTTTCTTTCAACTATTTTAATTTTACGTTATTCATTAGTTAATGTAATGTTACATTAACAAGATAAATATTATTGTTATTATATATCATATATATATTTTATACATTATTATATATAAGGCTTACTATTATTGTATATACAGGGCATAATTACATTTATAAATAGGTGCTATAACATAATTGACAATGTCGTTGGAATCAAATACTTAAAATTATAGCGAGAACAAAGTACAACATGCAACTAAATCGCAATTATTCAACGTTCGACGGATGTGAATTCATAACGAGGACTAGATCCTTAGAAGACTAGAAGATCCTTAGAAGATACAAGGCTAGCTTGTATGTTAATACAAAGTTGCAGAACGTGTCTTTCTTCTTAAAACATAGCATAAGCAAGTTTTCAACGAATGACAAAAAGATGCTGGTAATTGACCATAAGCGGAAAATCTGCCACAATTAGCAAACTAGGCAGAGGTATTTCAAACCAACTGGCTTATCATGTTAAATGAACCACGCAAATATTAATGCCTTGGCACGTGACTTCACGCCGTGGATTCTCTTTCTTCGTCGCTCTGCCTTGCCCATTGTCTCTATTCAGGCCACACCATCTCTGTCATTTTCACTGACATTCCGGTTCAAGTGGGCAATAATGTCGTTAGCCGAGCTAAGTAAATTTTGTCACCTCGAAGAGTCGTTCCTCTTCGCTAGACACGGTTCAACTAACGCCTGCATAGACTACACATCCATTATGCTTTCAGTGTAAGTAGGAAGAAATACAGCGCAAAATCGTATTGGCGTTGATAAAGTGGCAAAGTTAGCATAAAATTTTCTCAGCGATTATTAATTAAACCCGTAATTTGCCAATTAAAATACCCAGTTTCCGAGGATTCGGAATATCAATTTTTCACAAAAATCCTGTACCTTACGTCTCTGCAGTCGGGAAGAAATTTTAGAACAGCGCTCTTCGTTCTAATAAAAGAAATCCTAGTGAAATTGTAAGCTCTTAACACGTCTAATCGAACCGATAGTCAGCAGCTACGAATAAAGTACGGAATGTTATCCTTTTGTTCATATTGGACGTAAGAGCAATTTCGACCTTTGTCCTGAAAACGTGAACAAGATGAAATTCAAACTTTGAAGTAACTCCGCCATGTACTTTTGTGAATAACGCTTTTTTTCAAATTATTTTTGAGAATCCAGTTTGTAAATTGGAAGAGCAAAGAGATAGACGTAATTTTTAGAAAGATAAAATTGAGAATTATAATTGGACGATTCGAGATCTAAATCATTTCGAATAGATCCATGTCAACATGCATACAGTGTGTATTTTATATTTACGTATTGTATAATGTATTTTATAAAGATATTATTAAAGATTCAGACTAATAAACTAACAGTTGAAGACTAATAGAATCAATGAATTAATTATTAATAGCCGAAGATGTTGTTGAGAACTGTGGATCTTAATCGCCGAAATAAATGTATAGGAACACTAAGGTTACACTTAGAATTGATATGAAAATAATTTCAGATTTATTTAATATGTGATTCACAAGATCTTCGTCGATATACATTTGCATGCGTCTCAGCACTCTCTTTGTCTCGCCATCTTCTATACCACACACTACTACCTGAACAGTTGCATTCGAAACGCTGTGCACGCACATACTTCCACACACTCATACTCATATATGCGTGTCACTACTACGCGGCTAATCTAGTCTAGCACACAAAATTACACATATCTCAATAGATGTGTTGTACTTTCGATTCTCTTTGCTCCAGCGAAAATTGATAATTTAAAGCAATGTAATAAAAGTCGAGGAACCATTGGAAAATCTTTCTATTATTTCATGCTTCTTGCAATTAGATATTTTTAAACACGTATTGCAAGTCACTGAACTTTTACTAAAGTTACGGCCATATGAATTATTTTCAAAATCTTTGAAGCACATTTGGAATATTTTCTTCAATGTTATGTCAATAATTATATCAATAATTCGTTAAAAATGTACCTGCTATGCTTGAACATGTCATACACTTACCGATTTACCGAAAAGTTCATAATATTGAGAAAATAATACTCGACAGTATTTTAATAAAGTTTGAATAGCCATCGTTTCGATCAATCCGATCTTTCAATGGAGACGTCCAATCGAGAAAACACCTTCAATCAAGAAAAACGCTTTGAGAAGGAATCCACGCATAATCTTTTTCGTAAAATATTCCTCCGGTGGATACCTCCCTGTTCAAATACTCTGATGACGAGCAAACCGAGCGATAGGTAGAAAAATAATTTCTTTTTCTCTGAATAAGAATCAATATTTAAGACTAGCACATCGCTTTTTAACTTGTTGAATACGCTTTTGAAAGAAGAATTTCTTACGCCTTCTTCCCCTAAGTAATTAAAGCCCCTTCAAAGAGAAATTATTTTAAAGTTCCTTTCGAGCCAGAGTTTCGTCACCCTTTATAGGTTAGGTTAGATTATTGTTAGATAAATAAAAAATAGTTTCAGCGGATAGGTATATTTCCACGTATTTTCCATAACATTCTACCATACGCTGCCACCTTTCGAGAATATCAACTTTACGGTTGACAGATAAAACCAGTTTCAAATATGAAATTCAATATTGCTCAGTGTTACGACCGTTCGCGGAGAGACGCGATCGCGAGGAAACGCGTCAGCGAGAGGCGTAAATTCTCGCTACGATTCGGATAATTAGTCGTTCCCCTGTTTCGGTTAGGACAACAGAGGTGGTTCAATGAATTAACACTGTGTTAACAGGGTTAATATAAATGTATATTTGCAACAACTATGACAACTATAACAATAACCAAATAATGGTTTAACAATGAATGCAGTTAATATCTCGATGAATTCGATAAACTGAGCGATTATCAAATGCGACTTTTCAGATGCGACTGTTCGGACGAGACTGACATGAACGTTACAATTGTTTGGCGACGAATACGATTGAAGTAAGTGACAGAAATGTAACCCGACTTTATGATAGCTCTCGATGTATGTAGTTTGAATCTGCAGATGAGACTGTTAATTAAGACTTTTCGGATGCGACACATAGACATTAAGACTGCCTAGTTAAGACCGCTTAGTTAAGACTGATCGCCTGTCGATCATTTCTTTGTCTTCTGGAAGACGATCCCCCACCACGCTCGAATCACGCCACCGATCGCGTTACGATCATGTATACCACCCTTTTTGTGTAGGTAAAATAACGGACCGAAGGCGAATCGATGTTTCTTAGAACTCGCTGCTTGACGACAACTATGCGCTTATCGATACATTGTGTATTCTCGTTAGGAATACGATCTATCGAAAGCCTCGTGGCGTATGGCCTGATCTAGATAGAGAGTCGGCCGACGTAACACTCAGGGTACCAAATATCACTATGTCTGTAAGTCTAATTAATAATATAATTAATGTTATAATAATATTAAATCGCGCAATAAGTTCGTGTTGCTTTTTCGAAACGAACGTTTGAGGACCGTTTGCATTACATCGAAATATAATTGTGTTGAAATAAAATTAATTTTCTACGAAAATATGTATTCGTATTTTTGCGTTTTTCGAATTATTTGATTTTATTATTTGCGACAAAGTCTTCCAAACAGCGAAATATATAACGTGTTCCAATAATAGCGCAGAAATTTCTCGATATTTTCAAATATCATAAACTCGAACAAAACTGTATTTAATAATGGACATTGAATGTTCTGGACTTTGTATAAAACTCCAGCGACAAGGAGCTACTGCATAGTATTCTCTAAATATAGAAATATTTGCAACAATAATGCTGCTATATTATACTATGCCTGGTATCCAAAATTTCACATACAGGGTGTCGCATGTAGAATAACCTCCTGCTGATTCTTTACTAGTACCTAGTCGACAATTAGCCAGTTTCAACAATACTTTCCAATTCTTCAAACTCGACCTTCTCAGAAAGAAAGCGTCGTACGAAAACATTTTCTATTAGGTCGTCCGAAAAGTGCCTTTCGTTTTATAAGAAAATAATGGATTTTTTTTTTTTATTTATTAGTTCATTGGTTTTTACAATTTGTCCAGTAGAACATTTGGTAAAGTGTTATATCTTGTTGAGTATAAAAAAAAATAAAAATAAATGCAGCATGTGTGTGGCTACCCCCAGCGGGGTGCCATCTTAGGTTATATCTTTATGAGGTCTATTGGGTGTAAAATAATGGATGCACAACATTTTTTTGTTTTATATTATTTTATCGAATTACGTATGATCCATTTTATTCTATCAAGATAAAAATCACAACGTTCGACGGATTAGGTTTCATGTTTGTATAAAGATGCGTCGTTGTAAAATACGTGTCTGTAAAAGAAAGACACTTTTCTGACAATCTAATACATTTCCACTTTGTTCTTTCACGTAGAATCTACTCTATCGTCGATTACACCATGATTGCCGGGACACCCTATATAATTTCGAATGATAAAATACCACGTAATATCCTCTAAATGCAAGAACATTTCGCAACAGTGGAGATTGAACCGAACGATAAGTTTCAATTTAAAGGAAAGTTCGTGGAAACACAATAAGCCGAAACTACGAAATGCTTAGGGAGCCGGAGTCTCTTCGCTCCTCGGCTTTGCTTTCCTCTTCCTTAGAAGCCGGTGTCTGTCTAGCTTCTACTCTTTCTCCAAACAGGCTGTTCGAGTGGACAGTGACGTCGTTACTCTCGCTAAGTAAATTTCATCGTGCCGAGCACCACTCTTCGTCGGTCCTCCACTTGTCACGGTTTAGAGACGGAGACGACGGTAGCGCGATAGCATCCTGATGTCAAAACGCGGCGACGGCCGACGAGGCACAAAAGTCGACACAAAGGCGCATTCGCTTCCGTTGGAAACGCGCTGTTCGCGAATCCCCGAAGGGGAAGAGGACAATGAGTGGCATTTACATTTAGAGAGATCGCGATTCCTGATGCAGCCGTGAATAAAGGAACGATAAAAGGACGATAGCGTAGGCCGAGTACGATTACGGTGCAATTAAAAAGTTGGCCAATGCCAGCTGTATAGAAACTTCGCTGTGCAAATGTGTGACTTTCGTTTGAAAATCTGCTAAACTTTGCTCGCGGATACGCGTTACGACTCGTCGAATCGTAGCTAAATACGCGCCTGTAACGAAGTTTACGGTTCGAGTCTTCGAATTCAAATGATAGTCGCATTTTATAAAGAAGAACGAGTTTCTTTTATCGCATGTGGACGTCGTATTTAAGTGTATGTGGATGTATCGTATTTAGCGTCGCAGCAACCGCCATGTTATTGGCAACTGTTACGCCACGAGATTTGTTATGGGCCGTGTTCCTAACTCAGTGTCGCGGACGGATCGCCCTCTGGGACAGACATAGTATACACAGTGTATCGGTACGGACAGTTTTTTCATCAAAACATCGAGTCCTAGAAAGGTCGATTGCGATCCGCTATTTTGCTCATAAAAAGAAGGCGGCCTAGGTCATCATAGGCGCAAATAATGGCGTGATCTGAGCGTGGTGGGGATCGTCTCCCGGCGAAACAAAGGAATAGTGGACAGTCGATCAGTAGCACACACGAAATCGCAGCTAACAGTCGAATTCTAAGAAGTCGCATCTGAAAGTCTCCGAGTCATTACTTTGTTCATTGTATATTTTCATAATTATTGAAAATATACATTTATATTAACCCTGTTATTACAGTGTTAATTCATTAAACCACCTCTGTTGTCCTAACCGAAATAGGGGAACGACTAATTCGCGGCGTCGATTATTTGAATCGTAGCGAGAATTTACGTAGCAACGAAGACGAATATTTTTAAAGTATCACGTCAATTATTTTGGTTTCCTCAATGACTTTTTAACGAATTATTGGACTCCGGATGCTGGTTATTTGACAACACTGAATTTCAAAAGTTGCAGGTTTTATTCATAACGGGTGACTGCACGCTAGAACCGACTATTTACAAAATTCTCTCCTGGTCTATCATGGAGAAGTGGTTCTTACAGTCTAGTGGCGAGGATGAGTAATGTGGTCAGAAAAACGGTTAGGGAGGAATGGCGAGAAAAAATGGGTCGAACTTTGGGAAGATTTGGGAAGGAGAAACAGAGATCAGGGTTGCAGGGTGAGTCTATGATGTTTGTTGCAGTACGAATAAGAAGTTGATCATCCAACAGAATTTCAGCAGGATCTGATCCATATTATTGTTGACGCTGGTTTTAATATACGGTTTCAGTAAAAAGATGATTGTTTATCTGAATGATAGAGAGATTAAGTTATTGGAATAATTTGTACGTTTAATATACCGAGAAATGTATACGTCTTAAGCGCGGTTTAATTTATTTGTTCGTTTAATTACTGCAAGGAAAATTCAAGGGCTCACTATGAATGCAGATTAGTGAAAGTGATGAATAAGAAGAAGAAGAAGATTAATAACGAATTACGAAACTCTATAGCTATTTGTTTTAATAGATTTTAGCATTTTTAGAGAGATTTACTAGACTTTAAAGCTACGAATAGTATAATTGTATATTTAAAAACTATAAATGCAAAGCTTATTTTTACTTCAATCTTTATGTATCAATTACTGTGATATTGAAGTAATTTACCACACAATCTCCCCCTATCATTCTCAATCTAACCTTCAGTACAAGAATTTAACAGTTTAATATTTAATACCTTACAATGATAAATAAATTAATCATGTAAATGCGACAATTATCCATTTTCAATGCAAATCACAAATCTTCCAGCTTGTGATATGTATTCAAGCACAATAATAATTTGCTAATTTACGTGCATAAGCCAGACTCCATATAATAGAGCCTTGATTAACGGAACGTTCGATTATTGGAACGCCGAATAATGGAAAATTTGGAGATAGTCCCTCGAAAGGAAAATTGGAAAACACGAATAGAAACTGAATAGAAACTGGAAAAAGTCTTCGTATTCCTATTCAAAAGTTCTTATTCTTTTTTTAATATCGATCGTTATAAAATAGTTCCGAGCCAACGATGTTTTCTCAGGCGAAAATTATTAAATTTCTTTTTTATTTTACGTGACAGGAGCGACGTGTACCTAACAGAGGTATAAAATAATTAAATAACTTTCCTTAAAAACAAAGATTGACCTGAGGGATACAGAGAGGAGTATATAACGGCAGTTCCACTTGGACTGTTCTTCAGTCAGACAAGTTCTACTTGTACTGTGGACAAGTACGTTGAGTGACACCCAAATCGTGGGTCAATAAGTTGAGTTCGACTTTACACTGTGGAAGAAATCGCATTCGTCATCCCGTTGACCGTGGATTCGTTATTGAACCTAAGATCATTGTCATTAGCGTCTCGAGTACCTGGTTACCATGGCTACTTGTCAAATTTTGCAATAATCATATTCGTACTAGCAAATGTCTTCTTCATTGCGTAATAACAATGTCTAAACCAAATGGAGGTTCGTTACACGCCCTTAATCGTAATGTGTTCTCCGACATATATGTATAATGGACAAAATAAAAATGGACATATAAAATGGACGAAAATTTGTTGGGTATTTCACACGTTTTGCATGCTGCGCGTATTCCGTGTTACCTCGCGTCTTCAAATTTCCCGTAAATCCGTAGTCTGCTAGATCAATACTGCCTCGATGAATTAATAACGATCGAAAGTACACGGCAGAGCTAAAAATCCTAGGTAGGCTAATCGAGCTCTGATCCGGTCACCGTCCCGGTTAAGATTCAATCGAAGGCTGGTGCAGAGTAATCAACGAACTCCGTACCCTGCCGCTAACACAGCCGAAACGGACAATTTGCAAGTTGAACACGATTTAACTTTCAAATGGTAACGAGCCCCGTTTACTCTTTCCCTCTTTCTCTCGCGTTCCAAGGCAACTAATCTTCCTTTGGCTCTAGTAGCTCGCTATAGGATATAGATACTGGATTCACCATTATTCAGAAAGATTCAGCGAATGAATGATTGTCGGACAACTAGCCGATACAGAGCCGGCCAGTGAAAGTATACTACACGATTTTTTGTTAGATCACGATTCAGAAAAATAAAGGACGAACAAGAGGATGTACTACTGATCGCCATCAATCTTCCTAAATGTCTGACGCAGTGACTCGTTAAGAAAAATGTAGCTCTACTGTTCATATCGATCCATGTTGCTCGATGGCAAATGGCTTCCGACTCGAATCACTTCGCGCAAGAATCTTTCCTTTGCACCAATAATTGCAAATGAGCGAAAGTTACGGCCTTTCAAACGGATGTACAAATACATATAGATATACAGCGAGTCATGAAAGTATTCTACGTTTTTAATTGCAGACTTGAAACGATTGACTCGAATGGGTTCGCGAGGAAAAGTTTCCTACGGATCAAGCGAGTGAAAGCTACGGTGTTTCAAACAAATATACAGCGAGTCGTAGAAATATCTTGTTTCTGATTGCAGATTCGAAACGATTCATATGTTTTTATAGCAAATATGATGCCAAAAGTCTTATCGATTATGTATGTCCGAATAACTGAGCTTAATTAATTGGTATCCTCACTGTTAAAAATTTGAAATCTTGCAAAAAGATCTGAATAATGCAAAGTTGGCGATTGGAGGAGACGTGTGGTCGTGGATTACGTGCAAACTGCACTGAAAATATGAATTCAGTAGTACGTTAGAAAATAAAATTATTTATATGTAGGATCTTATACCACAATTAATTTATTTACAATGAATGGATTAAACAGATGTTGATTAAACAGGAAACGATGGTTGTTTAACGCGAACTAATCACGATAACGTATTATAATTTAGACAACTAAATAGCTAATTTACAACTCTCGTCACTATGGATCCAACGCTCTCACGCGCACCACACTCTCTCTGACTTCTCGATTCGCACTCTCTGATTTCTCAACTAACACTGACTGTTAATTCGTCCTTCTCCCTTAGCATCCCTTTGTCTTTTGTCTTTGTCCCACCACATACGTGTTCCGTAACCGCTCGTGGCCAGAGTCACGTAGGCCTCTTCCTCGAAACTATTCGATTGGAGGACGACGACACATCGATGGGCCTGTTGGCACTTTGACTTTCTCGCGACATTGTTTATAATTCGCTCGATATCTCTTACGTCTCTCACCCACGATACTACATATATATACTAAATGTATATATAAACTTGGTCCCAGGTTTTCTTTTACATTTTACACGCGTAACTCTGATTTATTCGATATTTCATTAAGCAAACGTTTATCGTCTACTTCGGTATTTATAATTTTTTTGAGCTACATCGCAGTTGAAATGTCAAACGATATAGATATCACGACCGGCACACTTCAAAACCGATGGACTGACGACGGAGATAAAGATGAGGCGACAACTCGTCAACAATGTATATCGCCGAAGCGAAGTGCCTAATGAGCCATCAATATCCCGACGGTCCTTCCGCCGAATGTTCGAGAAAATGGCGTGCGTGGCAACGGTCACGGAAAGTCGAGTTGTAAGAGCTTCAGTCTTGGAAAGTCACGGCTGGAGTTCGGAACTATACTGTCATTAGTGTAATCGAGGTGTTAGCAAATAAATTCTCTCTCCTTTTATTTTCATCTTAGATTTCTTTTTTTATTTTACGTGACATAGACATGCCACGTAGAATATATCCAAAATAGTAAGATATGAAACTTTCAACTATCGAAATAGACGATTAAATAAAAAGAAGAGAATTATTTTCTGCGCCTAAAGTATTTTTACAACTGTCATCCATAGAGCTCTATATGTTCAACTTGAAATGCTTCCAAAAGTTGGAAAACAGCGTCATTATCCACTCCATCTTGTCGATTGTCATTCGCACTAACGCCGTCTGTACAGCGTGGCTCGCGTCATGTGAAACGAGTACTTACAAATACTTTGATGCGCATCTACACACCGACTCGAGTCACAACATTTACCAAATGATAGCCGGCAGTTGCGGCATGTGGAATATTTACGTACAAATGTCAAACATATGGAGCCTGCACATGAAAGAAATCGTAGTTTATTTCGTCAGGACGTTTCGCCTTGTTTAACGCTAACTAGCCCGCTGACTGTAAACAGAGAGTGTTTAACCTTGCTACGTGCTTTCTGTTTGTTTGCGAAAATGAGAGCAAGATCGAAGTATAAAAACTCGAGGATCGTAACTGAGTTAAGTTGAAAGACAGCCATGTTTCATAACCGTGCAATGATCAACTGCTGGTAACAAACTTCTATCGTATATGGCTTAACAAATTCGATATCAATCTGAACTCGCATGATATCAAAGTTTATTTATTATCGTTAAAATGCGGATTTTTGTTATTAATGGAACATGCATTTATGGAAAATTTGCGAAAATATAGGAAATGTACGTAATTTACAAAATACGATAAACCGACAAGAATATCAAAAATATTTAAAATGTACTTGTTATAAAGTTTAATGGATGAAATAAATCTGTGCGTAGGTTATCTTAGTTACGTTAATAAAATTATGCAACCGCAGAAAAATTCACGATCTAATTATCCTATCAAACAAATAAGTATTTGTAACTAGAATATCCTAGTTAGTTGTACTATGTGCTTACTTAATTTTAATTTTAATTATTATTATGTGTCACATTTTAAGGAATATTATGGAAACATTACTTATGCTGGCTACAGTATATAAACATGTGACAATTAGTATAAATAAATATTTGTAACTGCGTGATTTAATGGTAGCAATGGAGGAAAACATGAAAAATATTTGGTAAACAAATTCCTCGTTCCATGACGCGGCAGAAATTACTACAATCTCGAGTTCAGAATATTTGAGATTACTTGAATAGGTACTGTATTATCAATATCGGAGTAATAATTATTTTAACATTCAGGAAATTTTGTCCAGGAGTAATTATTGAATAATTTAAAGAACTTTGCAATGTTAGGCTACCTAAAAATTTAGTTAACCCACTTGCAAAATGGATAACATAAAATAACACATCCATCGTTGATTAAACAGACGTATAAATGCAACAATCTGACGCTTTTTTAAAGAAACGCAAACAAAACGCGTAATCACAGGGAGATTTTTTTCTAAGAAATTTCCTAAGAATTAAATTACAAATCTTTCACTAATCATGTAGTAAAAAAATAATTTAATGATACGTGGTAACAAAATTTAGAAGAGTTTACGAAGACTAAGTATAATAATTTTATTTTATTATCATAACTAACCACGTCATAAAAATCCTTTGCGGAAATGAAATTACAATTATCGGAAAACAATTACCGTTAAATATCAAGCGTCGATAGATATAATTTTACAAAAAAAAAAAAAAAAAAAAAGAAAAAATAAAGAAATAGCGCGAAATAGATTATCGGTGTAAAAGATTGAAGAGAAGGAAAGAAGAGGAAGTTATGGCAGCGAAGTATAGAGAACAAAGATCAAAAAAGGAGGGAGGGAGATGGAAAGAAAGTTTTCATGCAATTGATAGGACCGCATCCGAACTTTAAACAAGTTCGAAACTTGAACGTTAGCCACGGCAGCTGTTCAGACGTCATTCGTTGTATTAAATGGTAAGACGAAGGTGTTGGAAAGTTTTACAATTTTTTAACACGGACCTCCACGCTTCGGTTAAACCTTTCCTCTCTTGTTTCCACCCCGGTCCTCTGTTCCTTTTCCTCGATAAAACTACTTACTTCGCATGACATAACAACGGCCAATTCGCTCTTGCTTCGTTCCTTCTGATATAATCAAACATTTCACGGATGAGATAGGCCAAAGAGGTTTGATCGGCATAGCAAAATTGAAATTTTATACCTGAACGCCGTTATCTTAACCCTGTTGCGGTCCTCCAATTTTTCTGTCAATCTCGATTTAATTTCATCCGAGGAAAAGGAATCTTTAGCACCAAAATTACTAAATCGGTCGAGATGACTTTTGGCGGCAGACTTTTCCTTTCTGCATTTATTAGAATGATTAATAAATAGTTATTTATTCTCATCGTGTTGTGTAATTCTAATTAATTATATATAATATATCTAAAGCCACGTATTGGAAATCGTTAAATATTTTGGTGTTGATTTATCAAAAAAATCATTAGTACACGGGAGGTCATGTACAGGAGGTCAAATATTTTTTTTAGAGGAAAGTAATTTTAAAATTCGTATTTGTAAACGAGAAATCACACGCGTCAATATTTATTTCTTCGCATCTGTTCTCTTTAGGAAATTGTCTACCAATAGAAAGGTAGGATGAAGGAATTTTAAAATATGATAACTCATAACAACAAATTTTGTAATATCGAATAGCTTTCATCATAATATTTTCTGGTGTTGAGTTTTTTCATCTGAATTTGCCAGAATTCTTTTAATGAAAAAACGCAATTTGAAAATTCTATTTGCCTGGGATTGATAGCAAAACCCGATTCTGCCTGGAGGCTTTCAATTTTTTTGTGTAAAGTACAATATGTGCTATTTCGTTATTATTCCATACTTTTATTATATTAAAGCTATCCATTCGCCTTATTACAATTGTTTTACCGAAATCTATCGGTACGTAGGTCTTCGAAAAGCTCCATTTGCAAATTGGATTCTTAGGGGATACGACTTTTCCAATTGCTTCTCAATTGTTTTACCTTCTGCAGGCTACTAACCCTGCAGCTGCCTATTCGAAACGAATCCACTTTGAATTTCTCTACACTCTTCAAAAAATAATATTACAGAGTAAGAAAGACGTACATCGAAATATATTAATTTTGGACGAGAGAGTTTCAAAAATTTTGACTCAAAACGTTTGAAAAATTTTGTTTCTATTATTCTACTATTAATTTTTCTCTGGAAGATGGAAAATATTACAGACAGAAGAATTGAAAGAAAGAAATTTTTAAGACTGCGTTGTTTAAGTATACACTAGGAATTGTAACATTTTTGTTGATTCTTCTTGTAAAACATTTCTCGATTTTTATGTAAATTTGTACAATATACAGATCGCACACTGCACAATGACTGAAACTTAACAAATTTAATCTTTGAAGATTTAATTTTTATCTATAGGTAGATGTAATTTTTGAAATTTAATTATTTCCTAATTTTCCTTAATTTCTTCCCATTTTTCCTAAGTGAGTATTAAATTACAATGTTAGTTATACGTTCAACAATAAATGTATGTACTATAAATTTATTAACACGCACGCGTTCTGCAATAGGATTTGTTGTTCATTACTGTAATAGCGTATCGAACAATTACGTGTATTATTGTTGGAATATTTCATTGGAACTGAGAGCTGGAACTGTAACTGAAAATAGATCTTAAATTAAGCGAATAATTACATACGCAGCTTACGTTTGTTGAATCGAAAGAATAGTTCTTGCAAACGCTATAAAGCAAAGGATCAACGAATTGGTCATTGCTTTATAATTTAGCAACTAAAAAATTTGTAGATTAAAAGATTCTCAAACAATAGACATTTTTATAAAATTTAATAATCGTGAACATCAATTTTACATATTCGCGTATTAGCGTTTAAAAATCAACTTTACCAACAAATAACATTCTATTTTAAAAATCATAAACAATGATCATTGTAGATCCTTTTATTCGTAACTCTGTAATTAAACTTAAAGAAAGGTAACAAATATTTTAGACAAAATAGTGTTCTATTATATACTATATTATACTATACACATGATAGTCTTCTATCTCCCACATTTTATCTACCCATCAATTAATTCATTAATGGTCAACGTATTTTCAATCAGTTTACATAATTAGTAAATTGTGTTTCTTAATATTATGATCATGGAAAGAAATTCCGTCTATTTGTCATTATTTCCTCTTTCAGTTTAAGGAATTTGAGATATTTATAACACTGTGATAAATTATTTTCTTTCTCAAATTGTGGACAATTTTTTATCTTCTAATGTCTGTAATTTGTATAGCTCCAATAAAGTCTATAGTATTTTAATAATTAGTCAAAGAATTGAGAAGCATAATTTATACGAGAAATTTGTTACATTCTATACTTAGAATCCTTGTATTAATTTTTATATGCGTAAAGCATTGTTTAAAAAAGAAATCTTCACAGCATACGAGATGATTTCCTTTAAATCTAATTTATTACACTATTTACTATAATCACGATTTTACAGGCTCTTGTAGTCTCAAAAATATTAGAACGTTAAAGATAATTACTCAATAACTTTATACTTATTTTCCTCGTTTTCTGAGGTTGTTCTTTATACAAAAATTAATAAACAACCACTAAAATAGTTGTCCAGAATTTGTCAGTATATCAGCAGACACGGTAAGAGTTTATTAGAGATTAGAATTAGATCTTTTACATTGACTATAGAAATGTACAAAACTGTACCACTTCACCAACCAGCTATTAATTCGTTATTTACTAATTACCTGTACCAACTGAAATAACTTGTACGTAAATGCGATTTAAATATTTATTATTTATCCATAGGATACAGGCAATTGCGGTCATTAATACCTTGCCATGTGCTGCGACGTAAAATAATGAAAAATAAAAGAAGAGTTTATCCAGAAGAAGCAAACCAATTTCAAAGATACTCCGAGGTACGAGCATTTCAGCGCACTTGCGTTGACAAAATACGGAAAGAACGGTACTACTCACTTAATGGCAAGAACACCGCTGTAATCATTGCAATTATCCTACTTTCGAGGATAATTAATTCGCACTTAACACGTCATTTGCAACCCTGCATCTCGTATCGATCGCGTTAATTAAACTGTATTTTAAATGAGAGACAGGCTTTGTAGCAAGTATCGGGGAACAATCCGGATAAAAGCGACGAGGGGACTGTAATCGGTCTTCGCTCTCCATTTCCTTATCAAAGATGGAACGAGGAAGGTGAAAAAGGGGAATACAAAGGTTTAGAGTACTTATCCATGCAGCGTTAAAACTTTGTCGGCTGGAGTATCTCGTGAATTTCTCCCGTGTTAATTCACATAGGCATATCTGGTCAAAAGTTGTTTTCAAGGAAAACGCTTTTCCTTTTAGTCCCAAACACCGCGCCAAACACCACGGAGGGACGTTTTGCCACGATACGGCGATGTTTGTAACCCGTGAAAATCCTAATATCGCATCCTCTAGCTTCAACGTCAGCGAAATTTATTCCAAAGCAGGACTACCAAGTGGAAAATTGAAAGCAACGACGCTAAGCCAACTCGTTTAAGCTTCTGTTTAAGTAACAAGTAATGACCTGCTCTTTATTAATCAGTACGGTAATAAATAAATAAAAGTAATGTATCAGCGCGGTATTTAAATCTTCGCTTGGACAATAAACTCAATTGGAAGGAACGTGTAACAGTAAAAACGAAGCAAATAGATTTAAGGTACAAAAATGTATACTGGTTACTTGGCAGAAAGACAGAATGATCATAGGAGAATAAAATATCTATGTATAAAAGAATACCAAGGCCGATATGGACTTATGGCATCGAGTTATGGGATTGTGCCTGTAAATCCAATACATCGTACAAAGATCACAGACTAAATTGTTTCGCGCAATAGCAGATACAGCATGGTATGTATCAAACAAAACGCTTCACGATGATCTTTACATGCCATTCGTCAGAGGGACAATACCAGAAAGAAGCCACAGCCACCACATCAAAATAAATCTTCACACGAATTTTCTCGTTCAACTACTCCTGGAGGAACAGCGTGCTATAAAACTCAGAAGACAAATGAAGTATAGCAAGCCTTCTCGATGGAGGAGCCCTCGTCATGACATATGAGGGAGCTAAAGCTCTAAGCAACCAAATCAGCCCGTAGAATCCTCACTTCTACTCTGAGAAGATAGAAGTCAGCTGACCTCAAATGAGATATAGCAAGTCTGCTTGATGGAAGAGGTCTCATCGTGATACACAATAAGAAGCCTAAAGCCTTAAGCCAGCAAATCAGCCTACAGAATCCTCACCTTTTTGAGTTTGATTGCTGATGTAAAAGAAAGAAAAAGGAAAATTATTTAACAACCACGCATTGGTTCCATATACCTTCGAAGTATAAACTGTTGTATGACGTTACTGTGTAGCATGTAACAACGTTACTATATATTTTATATATGTATAGTAGTATACTACTATTGCGTTATTAACGTTAATAGTACTATATATATACTACTATACATAACAAGACATAACATGTATATATATATAACGTTGCTATATATTTTATATATGTATAGTAGTATACTACTATTGCGTTATTAACGTTAATAGTACTATATATATACTACTATACATATATAAAATATATAGCTACGTTATATATATATATATGTTATGTCTTTAGTTTTAATATAATTATGTAATATATATATACTACTATACATATATAAAATATATAGTAACGTTATATATATACATACTGTTATGTAATTGTGATATACTAAAATGTAAACTGTTGTCTTCAGTTTTAATATAATTATGTAATGTAATATATATATACTACTATACATATATGAAGTATATAGTAACATTATATATATACATAATGTTATGTAATTGTGATATATTAGAATGTAAACTGTTATGTGTTCAGTTTTAATATGTAATATGTAATGTAATAAAGTATATAGTAACATTATATATATACATAATGTTATGTAATTGTGATATATTAAAATGTAAACTGTTGTTTTCAGTTTTAATATGTAATGTAATATATATATATCCTATACATATATAAAGTATATAGTAACATTATATATATACATAATGTTATGTAATTGTGATATATTAAAATGTAAACTGTTATGTCTTTAGTTTTAATATAATTATGTAATGATATATATATATACTACTATATATATATAAAATATATAGTATCATTATATATATATACATACTGTTATGTAATTGTGATATACTGAAATGTAAACTGTTGTCTTCAGTTTTAATATAATTATTTAATGTAATATATATATACTACTATACATATATAAAGTATATAGTAACATTATATATATACACACTATTATGTAATTGTGGTACAGTAAAATGTAAACTGTTATGTCTTCGGTTTTAATGTAGAGACGAATTTTCTCATTTAACGTACATATAAATGAAATATTTTTATTCTACCTGACAGTTTTCACTTAAGGCGGCAGATTTGTAGGGCCGCGTTATCGCTCGGACAACGCCATAAGTTTTTCTTTCGGTTGCTCCGCGGAATGCGTTCTAGGAACGTGAGCTGGTTTTTCGAACGCGATTAGAATTCATGCGGCTGCAATAGCGTGCCGCTTTGAAAATGAACGGCCTTAGAATTCAAGTGGAACGGCTTTCGGCGAGAGACCCGAGATAAAGCCGCGAAAAAAAATGGAACGAACATTAAACGCTTGGCGAATAAAGGAGGACGTTTACGTTTGTTATATTTCTATTGTACGTATGAACACTCGGTTCCGTAATGCGATAATCAACCCGGCGCGGCGTAAAGGACGATCGTAAAGCTTTTACTTGTTTACATTGTTCATTGGTCGTTTTAATATCACTGTGGTTCCAATCGTCTTACATAGATTTTGCATTATGTCGCTTGCGTTATTAACGTTATTAATACTCATGCGTGAAGAAATATCTTCTAAGTACAGGCATATTTAATATTTGCCTGTAAGTTTGTAACAAAACGTTTATAAACAAACTTCATATAAAATTTTTCTCCTATCTTTATTCGTAGATCATGCTCCTACAATTTTGCCAGAAAAGTAGGAAACACTCTGTACAAGAAAATACGAAAATACGAAGTTGTGACGTTATACATATATCGAAAACTATATAATGACTATATAAGTGCTAAAACTTGACGTTCCCCTTTTTTCCGTCGAACCTTTAGACGTATGTGTCTGGCGTACGAACATCCTTTTTGTTGTTTAATTATTTCAGTATTAAGTTGTGGCTTAATTATCCAGTACATATTCATTTATTTCAAGTAATTGCATGAAACGAAAAGACTTTTTGTGTATTAAACGTATATATACGATCTGTTTAATTATGCGTGATCGGATAGATAATTGAGAAGAAATAACTCATATTACATACATAATACAGCGCGTCCAGTGATTAAACATCCAAATTTTGCTACTGTGTTCTACAAGCAAAAGCGAACTAAAATTTCATATAATAGAAAATGTATAAATGCTTCGTTAAAAGATTATAACAAAAATATGAAACGCGACGAATATGTACGCCAATACTCTCTCACAATTATTTCAATACGAGATAGCGCAAGATACGTTCGGGACAAGGCAAAATACGTAACGTTCGTGACACGTATCGGTATAAGGTACGGTATGTTTACCGTTTTTATGCATGATTCCACTGTACTTGTATCGCTTCAGTTTTGTTCAGGTTTGTAAATTTACGAGAATCAAAATTGCATGTAAAGGCGTGAGACGAAATCGCCATGAAATTCATCAATCTACGATAAATTCAATGGCACATCGGTATCAAGTTTGCATCGATAAAATCGCACGGTACTTTGAACTGTGTACAAACATACAGTAGCTCATGAAACGAACGCTTACATATGCAAACTTGAATGGACGAAATAATGTACATTAAAGTAATTTGCTTAGACAAGTAGATGTCGATAGGGAGATAGAAGTCTTAAGGTTATGTCAGTAAAATTTGAAAAGGATTCAACAACGTAGGTAGGAGTTATGATACATTTATTAGAAACACGCATTGTAATACTATATACGTATATTTACATAACTTTGCATTTCATATCTTTGTTATAATTTGTCAATAAATTTTTAGTCTTGCGATATTCCAGTCTTATTTCTACCTGTAGAACACACTGGAAAAGTTCGAACGTTGAATCTCTGAACACCCTGTATATGTTTACAATATATATATATATGTCGAGTTATCACTAGGTTTAGGGGGGTGTAACGAATTTTTATTTGGATTATCCATCGTTGTTGTACAATAGAGATCATATTTACTGATATAAATATGGTTTTTACAGAATTTGCCAAATAACCATGATTAGACACTCGAGATGTTAATGATAATGATCTTAGGTTCACTAACGAATCCACGGTCAACGGGATAACTCTTTGTTAAACGTAGAATATATTTTGAAGCACAAAATAACGTTCGATGTGACGCTCGGTATATACTGCTCGTAAAGACGATGAGAAACTCTCCAAGGAGATCGCACGAATAAAAGACCGATGAAAACTTTCCTCTCCATACGATCGCGTTCGTTTGTTGTATATTGGTCGAGGGATACCAACATAATTCCAACCGCCGTTGCTAGGCAGTCCCGCGTAGCGGCAACACTGTTTCTGCCCGGAGTTTGGTTGTTAATAGAACGTGTGTCCCATAATATTGGCACTTTTGAGGCAAAACCACACGTGGCTTGATTTGTCCTCGAGCCCGTGTGCCATTACAACTATATTTTTTTTAAGGAGAACTATACAACTATTCCATACCTCTGTTAGGTAAAAACGTCCATCCCGTGATTGTGGCTACGTTCAGAGACCAGTTGTGTCACCGCGAGCCCAAGCTCACTGTCACAAATCTCGGGCAAACATAATCGGATTGAATAATAAGCAACTACTTCCAAGTTTTATTATTTGAGTACAGCTATAATAAATAGTCTAGGTTGAGGTATTGGGGATGTTCCCAAAAATTCTAAAAGAAAGGCCCCGATGTCCTTTCATCTCCAACATATATATATTTGCAATAGATGTAGCATTTGTTGGAACTAATTATTACAAGCGATAATAATATATGAACTGTTATTAGTTTTAAACAAATGCTTCTAAACACCTAGAGGTTATTACTTTTCTGAAAAGAAACCGTGCGTGAAGTAATCATATATCATACCACCGACGCGTACATTCGAAACTTAATGGTCCGCTGTTTGAATAATACGTTGAAACGTTCCGCGATTGCACAACTCAGTCCACGTTCTACGATTTCTTGAAACAGAGAAAAGCTTTTTACATGTTGAGTACTCTTAAATTTGAAACACTCCTATAGAGACCAAATTGCTCTTACAGCTTGCGAAAGGTAATACGGAAATCCAATGTCCTTTCCACAATAAGTCGTTCAAAGTGCTCGATAATATGACAACAATATAGTTTTAGTATAAAAAGTACGAGTAAAAATTTCAAATTAATCGTATCATATGACACACATAGTATCGGATTCTTAAAAATAGCATCTCATGTAATAAGAAATCCGCATACTTCTGCAAAATCATTATGCAGATTATGGATTCATAACGATTCTACAAAAATATTTATTTTTTTTTTCACAGAGTTCTGTGTATGATATAATATTGCATTGTTTGTGAACAGCTTTTTTATATACATTTTTTTTATTTATTGTTTGTTTACATTTTACAATTTGTCCATTAGGACATTTGGTAAAATATTATAATTTAATATTTGATAAAATATAGCATGTGGATGGTTACCCCCAGCGGGACTCCATCTTCCAGGTTGTTTATTGTTCTATTATGAGGTCTGCAGGATGCTTCTTCTTCAGTCTTCTTTGTATTATTGTTTTATTCGTTTCAGCAACCAGCTGATTTGGGTGTGTTTCAAGTCTTTCTTTATACTTTTTTGCATATCTGGCGATTTCCTCTTTAACTGTTGGAATTTTTAAGTCTTTTCGTATGTCTTCATTTCTGACGTACCATGGAGCGTTAACTATTGTTCTTAAGATTTTTGCCTGTTCCGTTTCTATTTTATTTATGTGACTCATTGCTGCCATCCCCATAGTGGAACTCCGTATGTCCAGATTGGTTTGATTATTTTTTTTTTTTTTTTATATACATTTAGAAACTTTATATTTTTTCTTTTGCAATGTTAACAAGGAAAATTAATAAGGGAAATTTTTGAATAATATTTGAGTAATATGTCAAAATAAATAAGATCACTGTGGTAAATCGCTGTTAGCGATTTTGCACCTCTGCTTTCTACGTTCGTAGAGTAAAAGGTTAAAGTCTGCTTTATTCGGAGACATGTTCGAATAAACAATCGTTCGTTGACCAACAGTTCGTTCTATCCGCAGTTTCTATTCCAATCGCAATCTATTCGGAACGTTATACGAATAATGTCACATTTAAATGACACATTCGTTCGATACACCAACTAAACCGTATACGAAAAGGAAAAACATCGAAACCTGTTGAAACCAATGAAAATGTAAAAAAGAAGAATCAAAGTGACAGAGTTTATGCAACATACACATACATAAAAGAATTTCAAATCGGAAAAGATAAATTTCAGATTCAAGGAACATGGAAAGTCGATGTACAGCGGTGCAATTGAGGTATGGAAATGTTTTTTGAATTTATAGTAAAGGAATCGAACGCGACGCATAAACGGCAGAGAATCGAAGCTCGGTTATGCATAAATCGTTGAAGTGGGCGTAACCCGTGATAAAGCGATCGCCGGACGAAGCCCGGCGAAACTGGAACTTCAAAAGACTCTCGGCTCAGCGTTTTCGATCCTCCGTGCTTTTTGCTCCCCTTCCCTCGGGGAATTTCCTACGTCACGGGGAAGAACCGCTGTCCTACAAATTTCCAAGTCGCTTCATCATCGTTGCCCATCAGTCACCAAGAAAGAACGCTTCATGGCGGAAGCGCAGCCGCTGCAAAGCTTTGCAAAAACCATAAGAGGAGTAACGAGTACGAAGAGAGAGAAAGAAAGAGAGATAGGAGATAAGTAGGTGGTAGAGATTACGATGAAAGAAGAAGAGGAGGACGAACCTTGTAAGAAGTAGATAATTATAGCAATGAACAATTAAACGTTACTGCAGCGCGATGAATAGCATGATTTCTAATATAATTGATGAGCGATTAACAATCGCGCGACTCCATTCAATTAACGGTTGATGATTCGAATCCTGGTTAATTACAATTATATCGAGGAACGATTTAACAGAATTGTAATTAATCAAGTTAGAAAAAAAATCGTACACTGAGCTATTTAACTAGATATTATTTTAAGTAGATAGGAATTTCTAGAAGAAATTGAGCTTCTAACGCGCATTGTGTTTCAGATGTAATCGTATAATAGAAAACACTGCGAGTGCCAAGAAATAAATTTTTCAGGAGGAAAAGAAAGTTGACGTAGTTCGAATTCACGAAAAAGAAAAGTGTATCTATGGAAAATTAGTAGTAATACTGCGTTAACTCTTAATTGTAAAGAAAATTCAATATTCCATTCATTTAGATGCTCTATGCAAAAGCCAAGAAATAATTAACTGATGTTTATTGTATTTATTGTACTTATATTTCCTTTCTATAGAGACGACGTTGTGGTACCATTTTCTAGCATTGTTAATAACTATTTAGAATGGGAAATTGTACCTAAGTTCTACCCTACAGTATTCTCATTAGTATGCGGAATATTTTCCAATAGAAAAGCAAAACTTATATTTATTATAAAGAAATTATAAAGAAAACTCAATATTTCATTCATTTAGATGCTCTATGCAAAAGCCAAGAAATAATTAACTGATGTTTATTGTATTTATTGTACTTATATTTCCTTCCTATAGAGACGACGTCGTGGTACCATTTTCTAACATTGTTAATAACTATTTAGAATGGGAAATTGTACCTAAATTCTACCCTACAGTATTCTCATTAGTATGCGGAATATTTTCCAATAGAAAAGCAAAACTTATATTTATTATAAAGAAATTATAAAGAAAACTCAATATTTCATTCATTTAGATGCTCTATGCAAAAGCCAAGAAATAATTAACTGATGTTTATTGTATTTATTGTACTTATATTTCCTTCCTATAGAGACGACGTCGTGGTACCATTTTCTAGCATTGTTAATAACTATTTAGAATGGGAAATTGTACCTAAATTCTACCCTACAGTATTCTCATTAGTATGTGGAATATTTTCCAATAGAAAAGCAAAACTTATATTTATTATAAAGAAATTATAAAGAAAACTAAATATTCCATTCATTTAGATGCTCTATGCAAAAGCCAAGGAATAATTAACTGATGTTTATTGTATTTATTGTACTTATATTTCCTTTCTATTATATAGAGACGACGTTGTGGTACCATTTTCTGGCATTGTTAATAACTATTTAAAATGGGAAATTGTACCTAAGTTCTACCCTACAGTATTCTCATTAGTATGTGGAATATTTTCCAATAAAAAAGTGAAACTTTTTAATTTTGACACCTACAATATTTTTTACAAACACTTTACAATTTATTATTGTTTTTGTGTAAGGTTTCACATATGTGTATATAATTTGACCTAAGTCAAATCTAATATCTGAAATAACATTAATAAATATAACATCAAATAATATTAAAATTTATTTTAAGTAGTTTTAGAGTCGTATTGGATTCATGTTTGATCATAATTTCATCAAATATTTTTTCATGCACTAAAGTCTTTAGTGCAGTTATGAGCAAGCAATAATAGTAACAATATTCAGAATAAAAATAATATTGTAGCATTGTACAATAAAATATATTGACCAGAGACGAATATGTATATACCTACATACAATAAATACAGTGAAGGGTGTAAATGAATTAGAAAAGACTCAAATTAGTAATAATTCAATGAGTAATTAATATTTAGATTATATTTAAAGTCGACAAATATTATCTAAATTGATGGAATTGATGATTATGAGATCATAGAGAAAATTGGGAAATGAAACTTATTATAAAAACGATTAGTGTTTAAAGAATTGAGTTTTAAACACTTAGTCTTAGAAAAATCTAATTTTAAAAATAAATAAGATATTGAAAATTTAGAATGTAGGACAATCACGAATATTTTCAATCATAATTAATTTTTATTCATATTGTTCAAATTTTAAATCATATTTCATAATTAAATGTAAATAAGCTTGGCATTTAAAAATTCTTTTATACTCATTGAACTGGAAAAGAGAATTTAAGTAGTCGTCAAATATAGAGACAAATTTTATTGCCAAACAAGATACTCTTAACACGAGGGTGAAAGTAAATGAACTACGAGTAAACTGGTTTACGTTCAACGAACATTAAACTTAAATTACGTATGAACGTGTAATGACCCTATTTAAATGAAGTTTAAGCTTATAAAATTAATGGGATATTCTAGAGCCAATTATTCATTTAATTAATAATGAAGATTACAGTGCATCAAACTAATAAGACTCTAAGGTCCTAACAAATATTTTGTTGATAATTTATATGATGTACACTATTTATGAAACATAAGAATTAATGTAGAAATGAGAACAAAATATATTTCGTGTTTTCACGTCAGTGCAAATATAATGTTGAGGATTCTACCAAGAAGTATCCCAAAATAATATTTCAACATTGTAACATTATATTACTGTATTTAGTTATTCTACAAAATTGTGTTTTTCTACAAACAGTGAATAAGTAGATACAATTTATATAATGTTATCTATCGTTTATAAAGAAGTATTAATTCAAATCTTGGAAATAAAATAATAAACAATAATGCAAACGTTTGCTTAAGAATATAAGTTCAGCAGAACATAAGTTCAACAATTGTACAATTGGAGTAAAGTTAGAATAATTTGTATGTGTGTTTGAAATAGAAGCGTGCATGTACATGATAGGTGCTCTAAATAAAATATGAGAGTGAGTGTGAGTGAGAAGTACACAAGCCAAAGAAAGACTCAAAGCGATATTCTTGTATTCACGTTGCTTCATCTTCCATACTTAAACCTTTAACTTGACAAATTAAAGTTAAAGTACCTACCAAACCAGTGATCTTTTGGCACAAATAAATTAATGCTTTTTTATAGAGAATACTCAACTGAATCGACTAATGTCATAAAAAGTATACGGTGGTTATTAAAAAAACTCAGCCACCTTAATATTTGAAAAAAAAGGTATCAAAAAATGAGATTTACTCGTACGACCACGCTCCTTAAATACAATAATTTTCACTTGAAATATTTTTCGATAAAGTCAGTGGATAAGGAATTATTCCAGGCGGTAGCTTTTACTGACTCAACCTTCCAATTATTTGAAACAATTATTTTGAATCAAATAATGATACATACAAGATTTAAAAATTGCCTAAACAGCGAAAGGCATAGAGTGAAATCGTCATTTTGAATTATCCAAGTAATGACAAAAATTAGGAACAGTAGCAAGGAAGAAGGACTGATAAAGTGGACTTACGTATACGTCGTAGCGTCAACGATAAATATATACTGGCGATAGTATATTATCCCTTTCAATACATTGGAAGAATGGAAAGATGCGGTAGGTGTGACACATTAATCAGCAGCAGCATCGACCGGCACTTGCTTCCAGCCAAGGCGGAGGCCAACCAAGAAACCGACCCCTTTTCTCCGTTGAATTTCAAGGGGATGGCCGGTTCCTTCGTGCCTTAAACCACACCATTATTGCTTTTTCCAAGAAACGCAGAGGCATTGTGCGCCATTAAAGCTAAGATGGACCGCACTGTGTTCCCATCGAGTTCTTCTCTTAAGCGTTGAAATAACTGATCTATTCTTCTGAATTATTATCATCTCGTGGAGATTATGACTGTGACACCATGACGCGGAGATTAGATATTTCTAGACAAAAGGAAACGACGAATGAATTTTTAAGATCATGCAATTATTATATTTAAGTACATGTAATTATATATAATATAATTAATTATAAAGATGTGAATGATATAGAGCAGTTATACATATTTTTATTACACATATTATAAATATTATAATTATAATTATACATATATATACAATTATACATATACAAACATTGCATGACTAGAAGATTATTGGATATGTGTGTGGGTTTCAGAAGACGTTGTAAGATCAAGTCCATCTGCGAACTGTGAAGCCGAAATTAAATGATAAAAGAGGAACTAAGAGACTACGGGAAACAATTTTTTTAATATTGAAAGGTTATTTAAAATAACGCGTTTAAGATGTAGATGAAGAAGTATGCGAGGAGTAACTTGATTTACAAAGCTATTTCATTTGAAAGCACGTTTCTCGGCATAAATAGTTCTTCCAGGGAATTTTTAAGAACGACGTTACAATTTTTATTGAAATAATTTTCCTGTTTCTGTGTAATTGGAATGGTACGGAAGTAAAGAATTTCATAGGGAAGACGCAGAAACTGTATAAGAAATCTGCGTCTCTGAAATTATTTCGTAATACTCGTGCATTTGCTTTTTTCATTCATTCCATTTTTCGCAATTATAAAGTATATGACGTATTTTAATATAAAATGCCATTTATGACATAAACATCAGTCGATACAAAAATGTATTCTAAAAATTCAATTATATACGTGATCGTAAATTCACCGTGTGTAAATTAAATGTCTCAGTACGATACAATTGTATTATTTTCAAACAGACATATGATTGACGAAAATAATCAAAAACAGAAGTTTCATAATTTGAAACTTGCAGTTAATAGACGGGCATCTGATGGGTTTTCAAACACATTTCTTATACTTTATATAATAATCACTTACTATACTTAGTTTCAAACCTATTTTCCGCTTACTTTTACATGTAGAATCACCACTCGACTTTCTGTACCACAATTTCGGAAACACTCGTATAAAATACACAAAAATTTTACACAATTAATGATTTTCTAATCGTTTACTAATTTCCAAAATGCTAATGTAGCATTTTGTTAAGCGGTAAAGTCAAACCACACAAGACAAGAGAGACATTACCGGGATATATTCTTCTTTTCACACCTTTTTCTGTCCGCTGATTTATTTGTCTTTTTCTCGTTTTTGTTACTAACCTCAAAAGTCACTATTCCAATTTATCACAACTTGTTATAATGAACTAATTACATAACTTGCTTTACACGCAAATTCTAGAGAACATTGATAATAAAATGATTCGTAAATTCAACGTCACACAGATTGACACAATAATAAGAATATTAAGAAAGAAAGCCTTGGCTTAAATTAATAACAAAATCCTCGTTGTCGTACGACACAACCCGATGCACCATTGCGCTTCATGATCTCACAGCGATCGAATTTGCTGTACGCGAAACATAGATGGCTTAATTCACTTCCGGCCGACTAATACGATTTCCAAAAGGAAGACAAATGGCGAACACAAAAGGGGAGGAAAAAGGCGTAGGCACTCGAAGGTAAACGTGGAAAGGCGAGTTCCGAGCCGATAAATGGCTGCAAGTGGAGTCAAAGGAGGCTGGTCCAATTTAAATCGCAGTTTGTTCCTTAGTACCGGCTGCTAAGGCCAGCCATCGTTGAATGGATCTCCATTATGAATGGCCTCGTGAGATTTACATTCTGTCGTTCCACCGCACCCACTCTTGCTTATATGTTATGGCAATTTGCCTTATCCGTCTGTAAAGGTTTCCTCTCTTTTTCCTTCCCTTCCTTGGTAATAATCGATGATAGATATTGGCAACGATTGGTCGTGGATATCGACGAAAATATCACATAAGTTTTATTGTACACGTCTGTCAGTTACTTCACAATTTAACGGAATAAGCGAAGGGCGTTGGAATCGAACTACGGATTTTTGTGCGCTTGTGGGAAATTTGAGAGTGCAAAAGTGCACACAATGCATACAATGTACGGTATAATCAAATTACAAAACAAAATGTCTAAAATTATTAATTATAATGTAGGATCTTACTACAATTAGTTTGTTTAAAATGGATGAAACAGGTGCTGGTTAGACAGAAAACGATGGTTGTTTAACGTGAACTAATCACAATAACGTACTATAATTAAGACAACTAGATAGTTAATTCGCAACTCTCGTCACCACGGTTCCAACATTATCTCGACAACGCAATTCGCGCTCTCTGACTTCTCAACTAACACTGACTGTTAATTCGTCTTTGTCCTTTAGCAACCCCTTGTCTTTTCTCTTAACCCCACCACGCACATGTTTCGCAACCGTTCGTGGCCAGAGTCACGTAGACTTTTTGCAGCGCAACTATTCGATTGAAGGACCGACGATACATTGATGGGCCTGTCGGCACTTAGGCTTATTATAGCTTATATAGCTTATTATAGGCAATAATATCTGGTAGAAGAAACAAATTTATATTTTGATTCCGCTTCTTTAGTTACGTTCGCGAAGATAAAAAAGGGCATAGAAATGTGAAGTATGGCTGTTACACAGGCGCGTTACGAGTCGTTTGAACCGCTCACGGGCCAATGGCGTTGAAGTCGTTTTTGAACTTTTTGAAATTTTTATGCCAAAATACTTGTTGGTCGAAGGTTATATTATACATATAAAATTTCGTTAGTTTTCTCTGCTTCTTGTTTCGTGGAATTAACCGATTTGACAAATAAGCGTTTCTGGTTTCATATGTGTGTACATTTCAACGTAGTTAAGGTGTCCTTTTTAATTTATTTTTTAATTTAATTTAATTCATTTCAGCTATTTTCATGACCACACAATTAAGATAACGCTAAAGTTCTCTTTTGTAAATTTGTCCATAACAAGATAAGATCTATAGCCAGTGTAAATCCGTCTTCTCGCTGCATCAAATCCAGTTAAAAATTGCTTACATATTTACCTGTCTGCTATGTTTACCTCAGACATGTTGGAAGATACAATATCTTAGCAAATTTCTGGCTGCAAAAATAGATTTCGATTAACCTGGCTCTCACAGTCAATTCACATTCAACTACCCAACCATGTCAAGCTGAATATAAAATTGTATTATTTTTAAAAAGAACGAGTGAAAGTATAATATTTAATTTCTTTTTCACTGTTGTAGTTTGTATTACGTACAATATGCATCCAATAAACAAGTGAATCTTGTATTTTGGACAATCATCGAATTAATGTCAAGGCAATCAATGAAAATGAAAGAAGAAATGAAAATCTGTTATTATCATATATAATTAAATAAAAAAATTGTACAAACCATTGATTGAGATTTTCAATTATTAGATAATTATTAGTTTAATTAGAGATTATCAGATGCAAAATTACGAGTATCGATAAGATTAATTGAGGAAATCTGACAATGACTTGTGCCAGTAATACAACCGAAAAATATTGCATGGAAGAGAGTAAAAGAATAAGATCTGCAGAATCCATCGAATCGAAATATTAACATAATCTATAGTTTTAAACGATAAAACAAAATCACATGCGATAACAGTAATTTCGCCATGAAATAGTTATCATTAGCCCATACGTTAATAAATGAATATATTGTTACGTGAAAATACAATTTATTCCAGTTTTTATAGAGTATTCGAAGATTTTCGTAGAAACCTGCACCACTGTCGAATAAACGCGATAGCTTGTTCCATAATTTGGAAAAAAATTTCCAGAGGAATAGAAACTGTTTAAAATAAAATTGAGTCGCGAATAAAAATTTGTTTGATAAAATGACGCGCTCTCTTTAAAACGCATTCTATTCGTACAATATACATATTCATGAAACAATTTTTAATTGCCTTTTTAATCTATGAAAACGAAACTTCCACGTGATGCATTTCTTGTGATTTAAACGCAGCCGAGATTATAGGAGAAAATATACGAGAAAATGGATAAATCGTTTAATTAAAAGGAAGTTTGCTTAATGAAAATACCCGCGATGGAAATAAATGAGGACGTCATCGACGCGACGAACAATGCTGAACCGAAGGAAATTATTGACTTTATGCTTAACGAACGTGTTGCAAAACTTTCCAAAGAGTCTATCATCGTTATATGACGTACATGTACGTCATTAACAACTTGCAGATGCGTAAACACACGCGAAGCAGTGTCCACCGTGTCATCGTTCAAAAGCTGCAATTACTCGTTTCTCGACATCTATTAAAATTTTCGTGAGAATAAAAGCTTCATCAGAACATTTGAAACGAAAATAGGAACGATGGAACAGACAATATTTGCTTTAAAGATTTTAATTAATTCGTAACTCGTGTTTAAATGTAACGATGTGATACAAACCTAATTTTATTAATTTATAGTTGACAAAATTATTGTATCAAATTTATCGTTTCTTTGTTTATTTTACAGCATATGCGTGACAGTGGTTGTGCTTAATGTTCACTTTCGATCGCCGCAAACTCACAAAATGGCACCTTGGGTGAAGAGGGTTTTTATCCACATCCTTCCTCGCCTGCTGGTTATGCGGAGGCCCCAATATAAGTTCGAAACAAATAGGTAAACGTTTATTATTGCGCATTTCTATTTAAACCAAAAGAGTTATATTGTTAGAAATCGAATTGAACCAACTGCTCTCCCACTCGAAGACGTTTTGATATATTAAAGGCACCTTTAGCTTATCGAAGACAAGAGGCAAAAGAAAGTTAGTAAAAATGATTTTAGTTTAGGAATATTCGATAAAATCAATAGAATCTTCATAAAGTCATAAATTATGAATAAACCGTTTTCAAAAGCGTTTATTTTCAGAAATCTAATAATTTGCTACTCTATTCTAGTTAACACAAGAAAACAGATATTTATATTGAAACGATAATGCTCTTTCCTCGTATAAATTTTTCTTGATAGAAATACGTTGCTTCCTCTGTTACAATACATTTTTTTAATTTTCTGAAATTTTTTAAACCTACCAATTAAAAAGGGATGTTAATTAAAATGGTAACAAAAATCCTCGGCCTCCTCTATTTTAGTATTTATTTTAAAATCTGTTTTCTTGATCCTTCATTTTTTACCATTTATTGTCTGAAAAATTTTTATGTTCGTAGAAAGTTTAACGAATAAACTTTCCCGATACGTTCTCCGATAAAAATGGCTCTCATCTTTTCACGACCAATAACCACATATGCAACGTGGTTTCTACAGGAAAGAATATATGTATATTATATACTTTTTTTTTTAATGAAGAACATTGTATTTGATAGATGAGAGGAACGACAGTTTGTTGACAAATAAATTTTACTATATGCACAAATTTATATGTATTTACAGATATAGTTCTGGCAGAGTGCTAATGAAAACAGTCGGAGGGAAGGAAAAGCCCTTCTATTATCCTTATCACCCATCTACTCAGGAGGACAGCGAAGAACATCTAACACCCAAACGATTTCACAGCCGCATGCGTGCTGCATCCAAGGAAGACCTCTCACCTTCCAGGTATTTCCTTGTCAATGTAAATCATTCTTAGAAATTATCTCATTATTTATACTATCTTACCTTATTATTTGTTTTATTACCATATTTGCAAACTTGTATAATTACAATTCTAAAGTCAAACATTTAGTGATTTTTTATCAGAATTTTAGTGATTCCAAGAAGTGAAAAAGCATATTATACGAAAATATATATAGTTACAGGGAAAATAATGGAAATAAATGTATATTTCGTAGGAAGAATAAACACTTTGACAAAATGGGCGACGTAATAAGCGTTTTTACCATAATTATTAATTTGTCAGAAAATCTTCTTTTAAACCTAATTGTATGGTTGTGTGTGTAACATAGTCTCTAATATTTATGGTACACCTAAAGGTAATTTGATGTTTAGTACAGTGATTCGCGGATGATTTTTATCTCGTTAAACGATTCTTGTTTTTTCGCCGCTCATTTAAAATTCTATTTTGCCCGCGATTGTTCATCTGTTTTGTTTCTTTCCACTCACTGAACTTTTGACCAAATACTCGGAAATTTTGAAAAGCTTTCCATTCCATAGTTGATGAAACTACAATGTGGATTTTCCGCCTTTTGCGCGCCTTTTCCTAATTTCGAACTGCTCTCCTTTGTTTCGGTATTTATATTTCTATGCAAATTCGGAATTCCGTGGACCATCTGTTAATATCAATTTGTGGCTACTGATTCGATCATATTTTCGTATTATCCTTTTTTTGCGGAGAAAATGACATATTTGATTCGTAACGTAATAACATTTTTTCCGAAATTTTATTGTTCCGAATATTATAACAATTGTCTTCATTTTTTTATTTTCCAAACTTATTGCACAAAACGTTTAAGCAAATGTCACTGAACTATTTTCTTCGTATTCACAGAAGCTTTCTACGTTTACTTTCGCGGTTAAAGTTTCGAAAAGTAACTAAACCATATATCCAGCCAGAAGTGCTCGCATTCTCATAAAGCACAGCTTAACTTACTCTGGAAAGGTGTTGTAGCTGGCATTCGTTTAACGTAAATTTCTTCTCAAGCGTAATTAACCGTGAATAATTCACACGACCATATATCAAGAGTTGCTTAATAAGAGTTTCATAAATTAATGAAATAATTGACGCGATGATGCGTTACGCTTTTATTCTATTACGAGATTAAGTAACAAGATTGCACGACTTTACTCCAAAGTCCAGTTTAAACAGAGTTGGAGTGCCATAAAGAAACTTCTGTAACCCGTGTAAGGCATTAAATTGAGTTTCTAGCGAAGATAATTCCGCCCATACATTGATAATCTAATGAGACGTAGCACAGAACGAAAATGGCACCAGAATTAAACTACATTAGGAATGTTACGACCGTTCGCGAAGAGACGCGATCGCGAGGAAACGCGTCAGCGAGAGGCATAAATTCTCACTACGATTCTGATAGTCGATGCTGCGAATCAATCGTCCCCCTGTTTCGATTAGGATAACAGAGGTATTATATGTTGTATTAACAGAGTTAATATAAGCTTCCATTTTTAACAATATTTAAAATTATAATTAACACGTTACAAATGATTTAACGATGATACAACTAGTTTATTATTATAACTCGACTCGACTTTATAATATTTCTCGACGTATTCGTTTGACTAAGCGACGGTTGATTTTATTTCTCTGAACCTCTCGATGCATTCGGTTTCAATCCTCGTTTGCCACTGACTGCCCTTTGATTTTGTCCTTTGTCTTCTCTTGGAGACGACCCCCACCACGCTCGGGTCTCGCAACCGTTCGCGGCTATGGTCACGTATGCCACCGTTTTTGTGTAGGTAAAATAACGGACCAAAGGCGATTCGATGTTTTTTAAAACTCGCTGCTTGACGACAGCTATGCGCTTATCGCTACATTGTGTATACTCGTCGGTCATGTAAGACGATCTGTCTGCGACTCTGTAGTACCAAGAGAGACGGTTAAAAACACGGTCTATAGTGAGCCTCGGGGTATAACAAGGATCTTGAAGCATCAACAAAAGCATGGTTACAGAATTCAGAACTTTTTTTTCTTTTTCGTACGTGGAGAAATCCTCATGGACACTCGCTGTTGCACGCAACAGCAGAGTAGTGTCGGACTCTTACCGACTAAAACTCCACGGTGGTCGTCCCGACGATTGGTAGAAGCGACCTCGGGCTCTTTTTACAATTGCTACCAAGGGAGTCGCTCCTCGTCGTCTTCTCCCAGCTGTTTATAGGGGAGGCATCCCGGTCTATGTTGGGCCGCTAGGGGGAGACCACACCTCTAACGCCTCGTTCCTAGTTTGACGCTGCTAGGACAGAATTCAGAACTACGCGATCTACGTTAATTTCAATCATACTGAATTTATCTATGATCTCTAAACAAAATTAATAAAATTGTTCTTTCGATTAAAATGTAAATTACAGTTCGTATCTTCTTAATGGTAACGAAATATAATTATAAATCAGACTTTAATAAGAGTATAGAAGAACGCTTTCATAGCTTTATAAAAATTCAAAGTATAATTTCTAGTGGACAGACATATAAATAGAAAATGCTGACTGTTAGCTATAAAAGCTAATTCGGTGCAAATGTATTTAACATTTAAACACTTTCCATCTTTTCAATGTATCAAGATACTCAAGTCTCGATCGTAACGTTTCTAAAGCGTAGCGAAAATGACGCGATTTGAAAAAACAATAATATACGATGATCGTATTCCACATGTTGAATTAAATTAGAAATTTTGAAAATTAAATACTACGGTAAGTTCGATCGATCGCACTGCCAACAACTTTACTTTTACATCTTTGTCAGCAAGATATAGTTCAAAAAGACATTTACTTCACCTAACGATTACAACCCAAATTAAATTGAGGTTAACTAGGACTTTGTGTACATGCTCATAGCGAGACACAGGGCGATATATGAGAAACATAAATATCTATTTTGAGAACAATCAAGTAATGAATATAAATGATTTGTTAACGAGATACACATCCTGAAATTACAAAGCGATTTTAAATTGCGATAGGGTAGTAATTTATATACACCGGTTATTATGGTAGAAGGAAATGTTGTAATCAAGTTACATTGTCTTGTTCGCAATTTAGCCTTGCTGACGGTGCAAGGTTCGGTGGAAGTTGCTTAATCCACGGGCCACCGTTGCCGCCGCTTCCTCTTCATACAGAATGCGAGGATATCTCTGTTTCTGGCGAAGCAGGAATCGAAGAGGTGAAAAGTCCGGTACTACGAAGTCCGCCAGCCTTCTCGCATTCGCGTTGTCCTCCCGAAATTCACAAATCCTGCATCTGTGTGCGCTTTATCGCAGAGCACACCAAGATGCTCGAAGACTCGACTAAGGTAATTTTAGCTCTTAATGCGACCTTTCTGAAAGCTTCTTTTAATAAATTTCATACGCCGTTAAATATTTTGTTAAATATTTTGTTACATATTTTGTTAAATATTAAATTAATATTTAAGTTAAGTTAAGTTAACTTAATATTAATAGTTAAGTTAAATTTATAGTTAAAAATTTTGTGTCTCATGCTTTGATTTTATATGACGAGTATATAGTAACGTACGCGTATATTTTTGGAAAGATGAACGAAGTTTGTAATTCATTGAAACACGTCTTTACTTCGTTCTAATATCCGCGTATTAAGCTTCGACATAAAGGCTATAATCTCTTCAATTTGATTCGTTCGTGTACTTGACGTCACTACGATGACATTGATAACGTGAAAGTCTTTGCTCGGATAAAAATGGAAAAGGCAAGAAAGTTACTATATAAATCGAACATGCTATAAATGTCACGGTTCTCTTGATTTTAAAGAGAAGCAGAACTAATGTTCGCGCAGTAACCATTAGTACAATTTACTGTAGAATCTAATACGAATGATTTGTAAAAAGGTGAAAGAAGACTGGAAATACGTGGCGATGGTGTTGGACAGACTGTTTCTTTGGATCTTCACTTTGGCGGTGCTGGTTGGCACAGCTGGCATCATCCTGCAGGCTCCCACCCTCTACGACGACCGGGTACCAATTGATAAAAAATTCAGCGAATTCGCAACCACGACGGTAGTAAACTGTCCGCCGCAATAGTCCATGCCCGAGCCCTGCACCGTAGAGAAAGACTAAGGACCAACACCCGGATGTAATTTACTACCAACCCGGAATCCCACCCTAGTCTTAGGAACTTCCAGATTCCACCGCTGTTCAATAACGAAATTACGGTAAAAGGGCTCCATTCCCCAAAGCAATTGCAAAGTATACGACAAGCATCAAGTTTCACAAAGGGAGAACAAAGAAATGAAAGGACGAAAGTTCAAGGAAATACTATATGAGATTATCTTTCTATATTCCCCCTGCCACCTCCCGGTATCGTCGTGAAATCTGACGTTGTTCCTAAAATAATAATAATAATAACAATAATAATAATAACGCAAATTGCTACACGAACCGATACGTTGGAAACGATGCGTCGTCAAGGAGAGAATACTTTGGAATGTTAACGCTTTAGGTTGAGAAAATATATTCGCCAGAAGCATCGTGGAAAAGATCTCTATTCCCTGTGACTTTCCTTGTTTCGATCGTTACGAACCTAAACAAACGAACGACTGCGACGCGATTATCGACCGTCTAAGAACCTTCGTTTATTTCCTAGCTTCGTTCGAGTATTGCCATTGTGAATAGAAGAAACGATCGACTCGTCGATACGTTGCGAACAATTTTGGAAAGGAACTTATATCTACATAGTCTGCTCAAGTAAATCGTAATATGAAGCTGCCACTATTTAAAATCGGGTTATCTTAAAGCAACAAGCTAATTAACGGTACATTGTAATAATAATCTAGCTAAGCCCACGGCGGCTCTGATCGAACTACCGGGATGCTCGAGTGGATCGAACGAACAAACAGAATGTTGGAACGTTGTTCACGGTGAATACGATTGGTCCCGGACTAGGGGTTACGAATATTCACGAGTAAACTGTCGCGTGTTTTATATATCCCGTTTACCCGACATGTTAAGAGAAATTATTCTAGGTATCACGATCGTAGGTAGCTCGTTGTACGACACGAATTTAGCGTGTAACTTTACGTATAACCGATTAGTTGTAAACATTTAGGGACGTACCCGTTTGTACGAATGTATCTATAAGGGAAACGGAGGAGAGGAGAGCATTGATTTGAATGTATGTGCATCCAAATGTCGCTTGAGATTGTTACTCGATATTTTGTCCCTCGAACGTTTATCGAAAATCACGCAAACGTATTTTTCATTTATTCCTTAATTTCGCTATTTTAATGGCAGGAAACGATTTGAGGCGAGAAATTAAAAGACTATATTTCATTTGTTATGTAAAGATCTACCTTTAACGGTAATTCGTTTTGCATTTTTGTTACATTTTTGCAAACGCTTAGGAAGGAATTTTAAGTGAGAAATTAAAAGGGTATATCTCATCTATTATCTACGCGTTAAATTGAACGCGAGTTAAACTTTATCTGCAATGTTAATCACGTATCGTATATTAATCATGTTAATTATGTAATATACATTTCGCACCTAATAGGAATCCAATTACTTTTTTAATAAAAATTTGAAATAATTATCAATTTCCTGAAAGTCGTACAAAATTCGAACGACTCCATCTTTTATGTAAACGCGCTAATAAAAACAACTTTTTGTAAAATTACGGTAGTTTGTAAGACACGTATTACAAATAAGTTCTTACAAAATTTGTCTAACGCGTATGGAGTTACAAAAATGCGAAAGTATCTTTCTTTGAGATATTACTGGAACTAAATAATACACATCTAAACAAGATAAGTATTTACGAAACTAAACAATTCTTGAAACTTGCATAATTCCACGCAAAATGAAAAATAGGAAAACATCGCTGGCGTAAGATATTTCTGTTTTTTCTCTTTAGAATATTTAGCGTATCATAGAATGATGTATTCATTGTCGATATATCGGTAATTAGCACGAAATATAACAATTCCCATTCGTCGTTCGATGCATCCTATCTCGAGGGACATTTCGTTGCACACGTGTTATACTTCGCCTCTGTAAAAATATTGTATTTTGTAACAAGAGTCGAAACCCGCGAAACATTACGATAATAATAACCAATAGTTCTGTAAGAACAAGTAAAGCATACGAATTCTAAAGCTGATAGATGTAGCTCATTGAACAACCGTTGATGTCGTTGTTCAATGCTGTAGTACGTGGTTGATGTCACTGTGAGTTGTCTTCGTTCTTTTTTATTCCGTTTCGTGTTCATCCGTTTCTTTCACTTACGTTTTCATTAGATAATTACGCGCTATATGCAAATATGTACTGTCGCAGTTAAATGATCGTTAGTTGCGCCTCGTGCGAGCGGACTGATATTCGCGAGAATTGTAACATAACGTCGGAGAATCTGCGATTCCTTGGCAAAATTCACCAATTACCAACGCTCAACGATAATCGTTCATTTCTAGCTTCGTTAAACTCACGTTAAACTACTTTTTCGCGATAGAAGGAAGAAGCCTTATCCGGACATTTTGCGACTCGACTCGGCGAATCCCTAATTCTTCGACGTTTCTTAGATCATATTCGTAGCTGAGAGTAATAATTTTAACGCATCCAAGGTACGATGCCTTACGTCACATTGCATTGTAAATATTTGTAGGATGAGAAGTATTGGTTCCGTAAATACTGCCATTAGAAAGCGTTGTTAGTGTGAAAGACGTTTTTGAGTCGTCGTATTGATAAGCTCCGCGGTTCCTCCTCGATCGGTAGCTACTTGTACAACACGTGTGTACGAGACTAGGCTGATAATCAATCAATACTTGTCACTGTACCGTGAGAATGAAGACAGCTGTCCGAACGAAACAAGAAAGAAGTTAAAGAGCAATTTATCGGCTACGAACTAACGTGCCTATTTTTCCATATAATCGCAAGCTTTTTCATTCCGTTAGCGAAGCATTCTGCCGATCTGTTTTCGATAAAAGGACTCGCAGCTGCCTTGACTTGATCGTCGCGCTTCAAACGAACACACCATTCAATGTCCTGCTCGATGAAGAAATGGAAATCCGATGTACTTGCCTAGTCGTAACGTTTCCGCCGTTAAAAATTCGATTACTGCAGGCTGCTCGAATTTCGTTGACATTGCAATCGCGTTCAAGCTCGCCGTAAACATAGAGGAAGCTATGTAGCTACAAGCTGAACGTAGTCTTTCGTTCTGCAGTTACACGCGAGCATGTGTTATTTATCGACCTAGCCTCGTGCAAAATTAAATGAAAATTAACAAAAAGTGGGGCATCAAGTTCAACATTGACCAACGCGTAAAAATTTCAATGTCGGAGAACAAACGAATGTAAACGCTAAACGAATGGTTTCCGATTGATGGAGAACCGATCTCGGAACACGTAGTGTCGGAAGACAAGTAAACGTATTTGCTACCTGATTGAAAAATCGTCCAGTGAACGCCGAACGAATGTTAGAACGAACGGGAAGTCGCAACGTCGACGTTTCGGCCGCGATGTTCCAGAGGCCACGATTCTCCCTTAGAGGAACGAACGAGACTTGTAAGAGGTTTACTTTGCACTAAAACGATAGGAAAGAACGCACACATTTTCTATGATAGAGTCAGTTACTTATTTACATGTTAACATTGTAATTACGCATTAGTGCGTCGAAGCAGTTGTACCGGATCGCAAGCTCGGCCCCGTAAAGCTACGAGTCTTAAAGTCTCACTTTGACAATAGTAGATTATTCCTACGATGATCGGCTATTGTTACTCTGATATTTTAACAGTTGTTAACCTGTCGCTGTAGTTGTTTAGTTGTTGTTGACGATGAAGCAGAGCGGTCGAGGTAATTGTCCAAGAGCCACGAAGGGGAAAGCTAAAAATTCTTGAAAGCGAAAGCCAGTGCGCGGTATTTAGATAGTAATTAGCGGCATAGAACAGATATTATATATAAATATATAAATATATATATATATTAAGTCTAAGGTGTGTAAATAATATGTACATAGCTAAAGATAACGTAAGCCAGATATTATAAAGCGATTGAGGTTTTTTTACTATTGCAAAAAACTGGGATCACGCGTTGCACGAAAGGGTCCCACGACGCTGTTTAAAAATCGTTGTAACGCGACGATGGTCGGTAGTTGAGATTCATTAAACGTCATTTTATTTGATCAATGACAACGAACGAGTCGACGTAATTTCGTTTTTCTCCGTTGCTTCGTAAAGCTAAGTGTGAGTGTAAGTTCCGTGCTGTTTCTGTCTGTTCTTTCAACGACGTATGCTACACGATCGTGTTTTGTCGTAAGATTGTGTCATAATATTAATATTTCATAAGAATGTAAACGATTTCTGCGTTCGCGTGTGACATTTCAATCGATGTTCAACTAATCGTTACGGATGTAATATTTTCAAGTTTTTATACACAATCCCTCGATCTTAAGCGAAAGATAAAAGAGAATCCATTCTTCTCGTCGATGGAGATTCTAGACCACAGCAGTTTGTTCAAGCGTGTAATTGTATCCCTCGCGATAACTTCTCTACTTTAGTTCATTCGATAACGATAATTCACGTTTATAATATTTTCATTCACGCAACAAATACATATATATATATCAACGTTAACGGGTCTCGTCTAACTATATTAACCTTAGGATAAAATCGCAATGCCGCAGACGATAACTTGCTAAGTGGAGTCATTGGTCATCGTGGCCTTCGCCTGGAACTGTACTCAACGTTTTTTCCAGCGGTAAAGAGTGGCGTCTCGCCGACGAAACAAGCAAAAACAACGCGGATTCAAATCGTTCCTCGATGCACAATTTATAGAGAATTAAATGGAAGAAGAGAAGAAACAGGAGCGCGCTTGTTTGGCCGTATCTTGATCGATATTTAAATAAAATTGCATATATTCTGAGAGCGATCGCTATGCGGGTGTTAACTGAGACACGAATGGATTTTGGTGTCGAATCTTCGTGAATTTCGTGTATACTTGTTCACTGAAATTCGCAAGATACTCGTGCGACCGTTGTTCGTCAAGAATCTCTGAGAAAAGATACAAAACAAAATTCGATGTCAACAAATTACCCTCGCTGGTATTTTTTAACGTCTTTCTCTATGTGTTATAAAATTGGAACTGGCAAAAAGTAAAGATTCGGCGATGATGGGAAAGGGTTGATTTGCAGAAGGTTTCGAAGAACGTTTTTCTTGAAGGCTTGGAAGCTTCTAAGTAAAAAAAAGCATTGCGCAAAATGCCGAGGAATTAATTAAAATCAATCGAAGCTCGTTACATGTACCGTAACCATCGTTAAGTAAACGGAATATGTAATAAATTTAAGAAAATACGGAGAAATCGAATTTAAGGCATATTGTACACGTACCTTCAGCGTTACGATATATTACAGTTGGATCGCGGATCTTTGTGCATTTAGCAGAAATATGAAATTACGAAAATGTACAAAATGCATGTACCACGCGAAAAGGAAAAAGATATTTGAAGCGAGAAATTACTTGTTGCGATACTTAACAGGTGAAATAATATCTTTATGTAAGTAGGTTACACTTTTTCATGTTAATAAAAATAGAAAATTGCATAAAGGTCCACAGTTTAAATGTAGTACATCGTTCGACTTAAAAACGATACAATTTTTCGTAATACCATAAAACAGATACATCGATTCTCGATAAATTCAACCTACATTCTTCATTTGTATCTCCTACTTCGTATGTTACAGTGCCAAGTAAACGCGCGACAAGCCTAAATCGTATAATGACAATAAACGTTGAAAAACAACCAATCAGTCATCGTGAAATCTGCTCTTTTCAATTATCTCATCGACTCGCGAAAACTCGACACGACGTACCAAAATGTCCAGTCATTTATGATATTCTGGGAGCGACAAAGAAGAAAAATTCATTTCGAGCCAAGCGATAGGCCAACGTGGAACGATTGAAAGGAAGAAAAATAACTTGTCACTTCCAGAACTGCCAGAATTTCTCTTCTTATCACTTCATTATGAGTTGATTGTCCGAGACTCATTTATATCGACACCCGCGTCCCGATCTTTGACCACTTGACACGTTTTAATGCGTAACTTAATAAAAGGTAGCTTAATAATTCCATACTTGAGAAATATTAGTGACGTAGGCTAAGGATGAGTAAGGATATGGTTACATTATAACGACAATTATAGTAAACGAATGTACTGTATAGCGATAGTGCTATTTAAAATGAGAAAAATAACGAGCAGAACAAAAAAATAAAGGAGAAAATTATCCGAGTATTGACTACTATCGTTAGATACAACTACTATGTATATCGTTTGTTAAATATGTACCTATAAATTATTGACGACCGTTGTTCTAAGACTACACGATGTAAGGACGAGATTCTTGTTGCTTGGTTTTGTAATCATGCTTGATAAAAGCATTCGAAGAATAAAACTTGTTGTCGTAGAAATCTTTTTTCTCGTCTTTCTCCTAGAAACACGTTTCCTATCAAATTTGTTAAAATATAAAATATATCTAGAAAGTAGGAGATAAATTTTAAAAATCTAAAACGAAACGAATAAATTTGATAAATCAGACAAATTTAAACTGTTTCGTTCGATCGAATACATAAACAAAACAAAAGCACGCCGTTGCCTTTCTTTATCCCTCTCATACGATATGTTTTACGACATTACAGTTAAAATATCTTTTAAACTGGTCATTTGTCGTGCCTAACCTAAATATCCTAATACCCTTTTGTGGAGAACTACAGAAAAATGCATTAAATAATGTCAAAAAATATAACGTACCAGCTTAAAAAATAGTAATTTCCATGAATTTCCAACGAAACAAAACTTTCCTTGAAATTTTTAATATTGCAATTTGTAATCGATTGAAAAGTCGATTAAATTCTCGTGCGCAGGTTCTTACGCTTTAAATACATATATTTTGTTCGTTGCAATTTATCGAAATATCTCGAAATATTAGCTGACGCGTGTTACTTTCTACAAACGTATCCTTGTTCACTCTAATATCGTTTTTTTGTTTGGGACATAATAAAGTCGCTACTGAAACATGTGTTTTTCAAGAATTTGTCAAGTCGTAATCGTACACGTTTGACCGGCGAGTATCCCTATGCCTCCACTCCTCGTCACCATAAACCGCGGCGATGTATAAATCGAGGTATCAGTTTAGTCTTGGAAATCGAAGCGGTTAGACGTTAGGTTACGACGCTTAATAGACACATTTGCCGGTAAACTCGTTTCGTGAGTATCTAATATTAATTATTGTTTCGTTTTCATACAATTTGTTCTTCCTATACGCTTATTTCAACATTTTGTGTCTTCTTCACTATAAATTATTGCTTGATTACGAGGAAATTCAAATGATACGTTGATTAATTACGTGCAATGAGATTGTAACATTGATTATTGTTTCATTCTTATATAATTTGTCCGTTGTACCCATTTATTTTAACATTTTGTATTTTCTTTTTCGCACATTATTGGTTGATCACATGTATTCAAATACATATTACGATGATCGATCACGGATCTGGAAACTATTCATAGAGATATGGTAAGATTCGGTTTGTTTTGATTTCGATAGCTATTTCCTATTTACGAAAAGACGTTACAGATAGGTTTGAACACATTCTGCGCATCGTTATTTTTCTTATTGCGCAGCTCCGTTTAACGTATAGAGAAAATACGCCATGCTTTATTGTTACAAAGTCACGTACACGGTTTAATGTATACTAATGTATACTATATATAATAAATAAAAAAATATATATGTATATGTTACACTTAATTACACCGTAGTCATGCACGATATATTTGAAACTATAACGACGAATATTCAATCTGGCCCTCAATTTTTCGATACAGTTATATCTTAACACTAGAACTACTGATAGTTAACACGAAGCTATTTTTACCAAAACCAGTCAAAATGACTGGTCTTTAAAAAATACGTAATAATAGAATATTTTTATATTTATCGTTTTATTATTTTCTTACAGAAGCAATTCCATGTTATGTAGTACATTTTTGGTATTATTAATCCATCTGGGATCATAATCCCTAAACGAGGGTTGACGCATTTATAAAATTGTAGAACCAGCCATTTTGACTGCTGTGGTATTTCTAGTGTTAGTATCTAGCGATACAGCGATCGATCCGGAATTTTCCCGATAACTGATATCATCATATTGAATGATACGCAGTGAAAATTTAAAAAACGTGCGGCAAGTTGTACAAAACGAGGAAACTGGTTACTTAGGGTTCGATAAAAAGATTGCATCACCCTTTTACACTTTGAAAAGTACCAGTCATTTTTACTGCTATTGGTATAAGTAGCCTTGATACAAAATTATTTTGAGTTTGAATACATAAAAAGCAAAATAAAATTCATTATATTATTCTTTTAGTTATCGTTGCGAAAGTCATTACATCATTGCGGAAAAAAGATATAACATGAAGTAGGAATTTTAAAATAAAATTGTAAAACCAGTCAATTTGACGGGTCTGGTAGTTGTAGTGTTAAATATAATAACTATAAATTTTTTTTATTCGTGTGTACAATGTGATGTTTCTTTATCCCATACGTAAATATGTAGAATAATAATTAGTTTGCAGTTTTGGAAAAACATTATTTTCATGAACAGTGACTCGAAGAAAGAGGAAGAAAAATATTAAAAATTTCATTTTAACAAAATTTAATAATATTTAGTATTAATTTCAATATTATTTAGTGTGCTTGGAACATAAAAACAATTTAATTAAATTAATAATACATGAAATTAGAATCGGTATGTGGATTTTTATTTTTATCTTTCTTTTTTAACATTCGATTTCGGTAGTTGAATCGTAGTTTCTCCTGTATCTTAAGAATGTATTTTTATATATTATATTTTTATTTATTTTATTATTCGTATTCTCTTTGAACCATATTTGAAGAACAAGGATTTGTTTGTACACAGACTTTTTTCTCGTTCTATGTACTTTCACAGTACACACGAACGTGCCGTGTATTTACTTATATAATATTAAACGTAACTTTGTAACAAACTAGAATTAGCAGGCAATTGAAAGGCGTTTGAATAAAAAAAAAGAAAACATGAGATATCGTTGCTTAAAGGCGATCAGGCAAACAATATCCATATTATTGACGATGTGAAGTCAATCGAATATCGATCATCACAATATCACATAAAAGTATAATATACGTGTAAATAATATAAATATATACATATTAGTACATACATGTCTATGTGTATTGTGCATTAGTACATACATGCTATGTGTATTGTGCATTAGTACATACATGTCTATGTGTATTGTGTTGTATTGGAAAGAAGACTGGCAGCACTGGTGTACTGTTTTGTTTGTGTGTGTGAGACTACCAGCCAATACGCATGCTTATTTGTATGATTATATTGAGTCTATACGAAATAACCAATTAGATCTGCATTCCTTACGCTAGTGTTCTTTTCAGTAACGTACAGTACGTATTTTCTCTTACATGTAAGTAATTTTCTTAATAACATTTTCTTTTCTCTAACTTATTTTATTGTAGAAATACAGTAATAACACATGTATGTACATATACAAATATGCACATACGTTGTTAAGTTTTCTGAGAGGCAAAAATTATAAACGGATCTTCGACTACGCGAAATGTCTGCGCTCCTAACCCCCATGTTGTTCGATGGTCAACAATATTTTTAGTTTCTATTAAAATAGAATCTTCTAGTTTTAATATTGAAATATACAATAAAAATGTTGAACTTGTTTAAGAATCATTAGATTCTCAATTTCTAAATTCTAAATTTGTATGTTAGAGTTCTAATCTTTATACTAAATATACTCAGATTTCCTTTGACAATATCAATTCTTCTTTTTGTTCAAATTACAAGTTTGAAAATGAACTTCTCATTGTATTCAACATTTTCAACAATTAACAATGTGTTTTTGAGAACAAATTAGAATATTTCATATGTTTCATTACGCTAAATAGTATCCACCACCATATTGAAGATATATGGAGACAGTGGATCTCCCTACCTCACCTCATACGTTGGGTTGATGGCATGAAACTGCCAGTCATCAGGCGCAATGGTCGTGAGAGCATCGGAATACACAGACTCCATATACTACACATGGATGGCGGACAGTCTCTCAGCCCTAAGGTCTGCAAAATCGCCCTCTTTGATACGGTGCCGAAGACCCTCGCAACATCAATGGATGCGATGTATCTGTCAGTCGTTCGAAATGCCTTCTGCTTATCGTTCAGACTGATCAATCGACTGATTCGTTTAGCTACGATCTTGTGGACACCAACGTCGAAGCCGCGGTAATGGGCCGGAAACTAGCTGGGGACGCAGAATCTTTCCCCTTCGTAAGCAAGACCGTCCTGACGGATCTTAGGTGTAGAGGCAAACAACGCCACCATGGCAGAAGGTTGTAAATCCTTCCTAAAATCTCGAGCAGGGTTTTGTCAAGGATCCTTGCCGTCAGATTGGCAGGACTTGGTGCGGTATTACGTTCCGGCAAGGCATCTCGAACTTCGGACGGAGACACAAGAGACCAAAGCGATGACAGGCTCTGGCTGGGTCTCTGGCGAACAGCAATCCCGTGCGCTAGTCATAAGAGACTCCCAATAGGGAACCATCACCTCCTTAAAGGAGGTGTCCATCTCGACGAAAAGGTATAAAAAAAAAGAAATATTTCACTATCTTTAATTTTGTTAAGCAATCATCATTGTTTTTTTTAGAACAAATTTTAACAATTCATATTTTATTAAAGGTTTCTCACTCCTTTACTCCTCCACTTGCTGATGCCTGGAAAGGACCTAGTAGAGCTTCCAAAGACAAGAATGTAAGTAATTTTGTATTCTGTGCTTTATTTAATTTTATTACTCGTATTTTATGTAAATTATTATTAAATAAGAGAATCTTTTTGAAAATTTAACAAGCTTCATTTAATTCATATTTTACTAAAGGTTTCTCACTCCTTTACTCCTCCACTTGCTAATGGCTGGAAAGGACCTAGTAGAGCTTCCAAAGACAAGAATGTAAGTAATTTTGTATTCTGTGCTTTATTTAATTTTATTACTTGTGTTTTATGTAAATTATTATTAAATAAGAGAATCTTTTTGAAAATTCAACAAGCTTTAAACTTTTAAATTTCTGAATGGATATTGCATTAAAATCTTATATTCAAAACAGATCACTCTTTCAATATTTCAAACTGTATAAGTAACTAACACTGTGTTTAAAAATCAATCACATATAAAATTCTATGATTTCTTACAGATTTCTTCCAGTTTTCGCTTTTTCCACGGGACTCGAGGATTCCTATTTGGGAGCGGAAGTCATTCATAATGACTTCCCTTGCTTCGTAACAATATCCATGACAACGTCGCATCTAATAGTGAGTCGAATGCATTTTTCCTCTGTTCATTCAACTTGACACAAAACTTTCGACGAGCATGGTGTTCGCGGGTATTTATTTCTCCCGTAAGTATTAACACTTTCTTGTCTGTGCTTTATTTATTATCAGTTTATGGTAAGTTTTCTTGCACGTCGCCTTTCTAAAAGGCATTAATATATGAATATAATATTTACATATTATAATATAAAGAATTTGTGTCAGTAACATAATAATAATTATGTGAAATAAGATTGATAATTAGTATATGTATATATGATTGAAAATTACATATTCGTCATAATTATAAAATCAAATTATATCCAATATGACTGCAAAGATTAAGTATCCGTACAAGCATATTTATTGATTTTGAAATATATAACAAAATGACTTCGTTTAAGTATTTTGTATCTGAGTATTAAGTATTTTGATACTCTTAGACTTTGTTACTATGGTAATTTCAATTACTATTCCAACTATCATGGTGCTAATGAAAATTCAAACTCTAATTTTGCCTGTCCGTTAATATTAAATTTCACATGGAAGAAAACACTAAGTGGCAGACAGATTCTAGATCAAAACAATTTTTAAATGACTCATTGTGTTTGAGACATGTGTTTTGAAGAAAAAATCGCTTGAGAATATTTCTTGATATACACGTTATTTGCAAATCAATACGGTAATGCAAAGATCTATAAAAATAGAGATATTAAAATTTGAATGAAATGAGACTACTACTCTATTATATCCAAAATATAATAGATATAAATATGATTGCTAATCATATTTTTAGCCTAAGATTTTTAGGTTTAATCCCTTCCGTGCTCATTATCAGATCCTCATTCACGTGTTCAGATGATACCTAGGAAGGGGAGAGGCAATGGGCATAGTTTTTAAGCTTAATAATTTCTCAGCGACTAACGTTGCGTTAATGTATCCTGCACGTTCTATTTTCCACTTTGTGTGTGAGTGATTAAGGTGTAAAATGACGTTGTTCTTGCTTTTCACTATAATATTGATTTATTGAATTAACATTGAAATTCGCATGTACTTAACTAAAAGCGAAATGTATATAATATTGTTACGCAATAGACGCTAGCCAGCATCAATTGATCTCAGGAAAATGGTATGTAAATTAGAGTGTGAAATTTTAGAAGTTTGGATGTTTGATTTCTCTACTCTAGGTTCTTGCACTTGTGTCTCTTTTCTTAGAATGACTAAAAATTATTTTTACGTATAATCGTTTATATAGACGTGTTAACTTTGTACCTACTGCCTTAAACTTACGCCATAGAGCTTGTTGTTCCATTTTTCTTTAAATGTGGAAAGCAATGTTCTTATCCTTCTTACGTTTGGTCTCTAGCTGCTCACATATTGCACACAATGAAAAGTGCACAGATTTGGCCATGTGGAGTTGTTGACTAAAATTCGTCTCAACAGAATTACATTCCACTTTTCTTGCAGTTCAATCACTTTTACCACCATGCTTAACAAATTAACGATTCTATTCAGATATTTACCTGTACATGTGTGCATTTAACAATATTACATTATTTTTTCTTAATGGAAGCGCAGATTTTGTAAAGTGTTGAATGTTTCGTGAATTTTTTGTATATTTTGGAATAAAGTGATCGAAAAGTATCGCTTTACGAGATGATTTAAATAAATGACTGTATTATAGGATATTTTAATTGGTTCCAGAAACGATTCAGGCTCTGGTAATCTCGCGGTTAATAGCACGGGCTTTCATATTGTACAATATAGTGAACAATTAGCGATGCAATATTTAAGTGTTCTTTACACACAGACATGTACACGCATAGTCAGTTCCATTAAACGAACCAATTATTTGTTGCATTCGAGTCAAGTTTTTCAAAAATACGTACTACGTCTATAATAGAAGTTCAATCTCCAGTTTGCAACTACCACAAGCTTATGACGAAGATAAATTGTATTGTTGGCTACTCACCGCATTTTGATCAGCACACTCGACTGAGTCTACGAAAGTCTTAATTTCTTTGGCCATAAGAAGTTTCGTTTTTGGATCTTCAAGATGCTTCAAGATTCATTGAACCATTCAGGAATAAAAAGGCAGACAATTTTAGATGGCTTCAATTCATATTACATTTACGAAACATCGTAGACGACTTGGTACAATATTAACAGTGTTGCAGACGACATTTTAATCTGTTTTACTTCTGCATACCAATTTTCATCGAAGTATAAAATCGATGAATTAAAGTTTCAAGTTGAAAGCTTTAAATTGAAACCTTAACTTGGGATAATATTCCTTTTGAATATACAACTGGAAGACTCGATTAATAATAAGTGTAATGTATATTTTCAAACGATTACATCATCGAATATCACGATAATGATCATCGAAGCATTCCCATTACGATGACATTTTTAATTATGGAATAATTTTCGTAACTTGATTTTCTCACTTATGAGATTTGTACCACAGTCATTTATAATCGAGCGGCATAGTAATTTACGCTTATGGCAGCTGCGTCACAGTCACTAGAAGTTATTAATCAGTGGAATAATTCGTAATATTATTGTAAAATAATGTATGTCATATTGCAATATATAACGTATGTAATATTACCCCAATTCCAAAATAGAATAACGTAATACAGTAAACAAAAATTACAAGATATTAGTTGCTGATACATCCTTCAATGAAAAAGATGTCATTAGTACGATTTAAGCAACTTATTGAAGCTCATCTTATTCTTGGCAAATGGTAAAGCAACACATAAGTAACGTTACACACATGGCTCTTACATCCATCTATAACAAGTAACGTAAAATATCTTCGCCTCGAACAACGTTATGAAACAATCTTTTAAGATCATTAAATGGTATGCTATATGAATTCAAATGGAGAATTTTCTTCCATTAAACTCAATACAAACAAATATCGAAAAATGTTATTGTTTCAAGAACCGAACAAGGAGACTTAAGAATAATGTACAATATGTATACGGAAGAATGTATAAAAACACTTTATCAGAATTCTATTTTGTAGGAAGAAGTTCATTAAGAATATCATCATCCATTGCAATAAAACGTAGAACGAGGAAATAGATAATATTGTCATCCGCTGCAATACTTTCTTTACCTTCTCTGAAACCATCGCCAAATTGGATGCATGATATTGTTTCTCGACAATACAATATCTATTTACTACAACATGTACCACGGCTATAGAATTTAGATCTTTATTAATTTTATTGTTCATAGTCGTGTGATAATTGAATTATAATATAATTGTGCAGGGGAGAAGAAAATTCACACAGTCTACGACATAGTCTCACAAATGTCACGTTTTACCACATAATCTGTGATGATCTACATGTGAACTGCACTACATGAATATTTGCAAAGAAAGGAAATATAAGTATCGTTAAAAAAATCCTGTAAGGCTCGAAAAAGCATAATCTACTCCGACACATGCAAGAAATATTGTGAGAAGGCCAAGATTAAAGACTTATAAAAATCATAGTGAAGACATGTAAAAGTAGAACTTCCAAATTTAAAAAAGAAGCGATGACACATACCTACATTCATTAGACGCATTAGATACAGAGTAAGGAATTCTCATAACATATATACACTCAAAACGTATATTGTTACTGTTGTCAAATGTTTGCAATCGTTATGTGTCTTATAGCAGTCATAGAATGGAAAGAGAAAATTAGAAACTGGTAAAAAATTTAGTGAAAAGTAGGAACGCTATTTGTTACGCCACGAGGCTTTCTATATGTCGCGGACAGATCATCTTATAGGACCGGCGAGGTCCAAACAATGTAGGGGCAAGCGCATGTTTGTCGTCAAGTGTCGAGCTCTAAAAACTTCGATTTCGGTTCGTTATTTTATACATACAAGAAAAGTGGCATGCATGATCATGGCCCGAAGGGCAATTAGTCTCTTTCGAGGAGTCAAACAGCAAACATTGCGAATTCATCGAGATATCTATAATACATCCATCGTATTCATCGCTAAACCATTTGTAACATTCTTGTTATTATTTTCATAATTGTTAAAAATACATATTATATTAACCCTGTTAATACAGTGTTAAATTCAACCTAATCACCTCTGTTGCTTAACCGAAACAGGGGAACGACCAATTCGCGGCGTCGATAAACCGTATCGTAGCGAGAATTTACGCCTCTCGCTGACACGTTTTCCTCGCGATCGCGTCTCTCCGCGAACGGTCGTAACACTATTGTTATTTATAATATTACTTTAGAATTAATAATAAAATTAGCAAATGATTCCAAAATGTGAATATAATAGATACAAATTAACTACTTAATTACTCGTTCACGTATATATGTATTTTGATATAAATAAGAAATTACTCATAAAATTGCATATTTATTATTTTCTGTGTCATTAGATGACTTGTGCAATATAAAAGACCTAATTTTTAAAGAAAAATCCAAACAATCCAATTGATGTATACTATATCTTCAAGCGTTCAACAAAGTCGAACCATTTGGACAAACTAATTTATTTAAAACATCTCCTGATATTCCAATTTCCCTCTTAGCTACTTTATATCAACGTCTTTTTGCACAGACAAAGGTACAATCTGTGCAAACAAAAGGAAAGAAAAAGTAATACTTATGAAGCATTGCTTTTGAAAGTAAAATGAAAAAACCCCTTCTATTGGAAAAATAATGCAATATTGAACATATTAATTGTTTATCGGATAAATGCCATACTCCATAGTCTGATGGTTATCAAAAGTGACTGAACCTGTTGGGGGAAGGGCTAACGAGCATTGAGGGAAGAGGCGTGACTTGTTTCAATTCAGTACCAGCCTGCAATAAAATCAAGTCGACAATGAAAGTCTGCGTCTCAATGGCGTTCCAACAGAGTTGGGCATTTCAATAAAGATGAAAGGAAGGAGGCCATAACGCATGAAGTCGTCGCTAAAAGCAGGCCATAAATGCTCTATCATCCTAAGTTTCCAATGTATTGCATATATGTAATATTTAAGTCTTAATATATATATGCAAAATATATTTATATTACAAATATGTACTATAAGTACACGCTATAAATATATATAATGTAAACATATGTTGCAGACATTAGGTTACTCCAAAGGTTCATTCCCATTTAAATTTCGGTTCAAAATATACATTTGGAATTATATAGGTGCCAGTTATATAAATATATATGTCGGATAAGCGCTGGGATTAGGATTGTGGGCGTCAAATGAATCTTCACGAGAATTGGCCATTGATGCGGTACAACACAGGTGTAGTTTATTGCTGCAATGGAGGTGTTACAATCTTGACGATTAACCGCGGCGGTTGAGCACTCGCGAAATTAACGACGATGGCCCCGAGATCGGTAACGAATACACGGTCAACGGGATGACGAATGCGATTTCTTTCTCAATCTAAAGTCACTCAACGTACTTGTTCACGATACAAGTAGAACTTCTCTAAAACTGATCCCTCAGTCCTGGAGTATCCTTCAGGTCAATCCTTGTTTTTAAGGCAAGATATTTAATTATTTTATACCTCTGTTAGGTACACGTCCTTCCCGTGACCGTGGCTACGTTCAGTGACCCATTATGTCACCTCGAGCCCAAGCCCACCGTCATAAATCCCGGGTAGTCATAATTGACTTAACTCATAAACAGCCACCTCTCAGTTTTATTGTTTAATTACGGTTATGGTAGAATCTAGACTACAATATTACGGGATTTTCCCAAAGTTCCGAAGGAAAGCTCCGGTTTTCTTTCATCTCCGACATATATTTATATTACAAATATTACGTATATTAATATTATTTAATATTAATATTATATTATATTAATATTATATATTATATTATATTAATATTATATATTATATTAATATTATATATTATATTAATATTATATATTATATTATAATAATATTAATATTATTTAATATTTATATTATATTATTTAATAATATTAATATTATAGTAATATTACAAATATTAAGTATACTATTAGTATACACTACAAATATATATAATGTAAATATATATTGCATATATTAGGTCAATTGAAAAGTTCATTCTCATTTACATTTCGATGTTCTTTCAGTTAGTCGGATTTTTGAAACATCCAAACGAATCTTCCGAGCTTCCTAATATACATATTATTTAAATACTCTATTACTCCATAATATATATGTCGGAGAGAGAGACATTGTCAGTCGGGGCGTATAAAGAATCTTCTTGCGAGTTGGCCATCGTGGTGGTATATCAGACGATATTTATTAAAGCGAATATATTACAAAGGTTGATGCAATGATTAGGATGTCGATGACGATGAACTTAGGTTCGATAACGAATCCACGGTCAACGGGATGACGAGTGCCATTTCTTCCACAATCTAAAGTCGAACTCAACTTACTGATCCACGATTTCGGTTGTCACTAAACGTACTTGTTCGCAGTACAAATAGAATTTTTCTGACTCAATCCTCAGTCCAAGTGGAACTGCCTTATATCCCTCAGGTCAATCCTTGTTTTTAAGGAAAGATATTTAATTATTTTATACCTCTGTTAGGTACACGTCCCTCCCGTGACCGTGGCTACGTTCAGTGACCCATTATGTCACTTCGAGCCCAAGCCCACTGTCATAAATCCCGGGCAATCACAAATGACTTAACTCATAAACAGCTATTTCTCAGTTTTATTGTTTAAGTACGGCTATAATAAAAAGTCCGGATTAAAGTATCGAGTACTTTCCCAAACATTCCAAAAGAAAGGCCCGGATGTCCTCTCATCTCCGACATATATAATGTGCATTTAATTTTTCACACTCGGTTCAATCGTTCAGGTATAACATTCTGGATCATTTCTCGCCCCCGTGTCCCTTTTTCTGGAACGACCGAGAATTATTTCTATAACTCTTTATATAAGCGTGCTGGATTTGTACTTTCTATAGTTACTGCTTCGAATTAGATTACTTAAGCGCAGTCAAGTATGTTGTATGTATTCCTGTCAATTATTGAATCTTATGGCTTTTACTAATGTGAAAGCCTCGCGCAAGATTCTATATGCAAGTGTCCCGTGCCGAATTGCTGTCGCAATTTAATGTCTTTACTTCTCGTTCTTTTCTTTTTCCCAGCCGACAATGTCATAGAAATGTTTATGTCAGGAGGAAAGTTAGGATTAAAAAGAGGCTTCGTCGCGAAATCTTTACCCGAGCTGAATCGACTCGTCAGTAGAGTTGTCAGCGTCTAGACATAGTCTGTCAGACTTTAGACGTTTGGGCTAAGAATTACGCATACGTAGCTCGTAAGGTCATCGTGGCCGAAGTAAAAATTGTGTTAACAAATGAAACGCAGTACAATGCAATATTACTAAAATATCGTAAACCATTGTTTTATAATATATAGATATCCAATAATTCTACGGTGCATAAAATTGAGAAACATTATGAATGTCAGAACCTTGATTACAATATCGGAAATCAAATTCCATAATTTATCTTTTTTTTTTTTTTTTTTTCAAAAACACCGAAATTTTTATTTTTATTAGTTCATTGGTTTTTACAATTTGTCCAGTAGGACATTTGGTAAAGTGTTATATCCTGAACATAATTTATCTGTACTTCATTTTTATGTGTTTATATTTCGCATGAAGATAAATTAATATTCTGTAACAAAAATTGGTAAAGATATGTTTTTAAATATATACATGATTTTTTATAGATTGTTTAACAGAATGTGTTGCTGTTCAAAGCTAAATAATTTCTATATTGAAATCAGTGTTCTAAATGTAATACTCGTTTCTAAGATATTTCAGAAATATTCCTGACTATTTAATATAATTCCTATATTATTTAATATAGTTTATAAGCGCCACAAGTTCGTAATATTTTCTTACTAGTTTTGGTTTATTATTACATATTTATTATATATTTATGTCTATGTATGAGCGTAATAATTAATTAGAAAGATAACTTTGATAGAGACATTTATCTTAAGAAGTTTCGAGTTTTGAATTTAATAATTGAAAAGAAATAGTTATTTCTACCCGCTACAATATTCTAAAAAGTTACAATACTATTTATTTGAAATGATTTATGTGTTACATTAATAAATTATAAATATGTCAAGTGAAAAAATTAATTTAAAATTTGTCACAATTTCAATTTCAAAATTCAAGTTTGCATTTTCAGGAGAATAAAAAATGAAGCGAAATAAAAAAGCTTAGAACTCGAATATTTTAAGTAAATCGCCAGGACTCGTAAAAAGTACGTGTGACCCTTCGAAAAGCTATTTGTCCAGCTTCACAAAGTACAGCTCTTGAGAATGTTTATCCCCTCGCTTTTATCAGCTATTTTCACGGACTTGCAAATCTCTGTGTTTCTTCTTTTAACATAGATTCAATTTGAGGCAAAGAATGCTTCAACCATGTTGTTACGAAATTTCCATTTGCTTCGACAAGCGCTGCCGCATATCTTGTTCCTTTCATGCTATCGTAATTGTTTTCCCTGAACATTTGAAGCTGCAAAAATTTAATTCATATAGAAGATAAAAGATATTTAAGATATGCAAACATGATACTAGTAGTTTCTTACGTCTTGTAAATCCTGTTCAGTCGTTAAGCCATTCATCATGGACAGCACGAAAGATTTCAATACCTTATAAGATCCTAGAAACCTAAATCGGGAAAGTCATTTTGCCATTACGCTTCCTCTTTTGTACATTGAACTTTTTGCAACAAAAATCGGAAATACCTTTGCGCAATTTCTTGCCAATTTGCTCGAACGAACCGAAATGCGACTTGAGCCGAGGCTGGGTTTTGTGAAAATGCATTCAAAATTACCGACATTTCGTCCTCCTTGAATCGTTCCTCGCGAAGTATATCATTGAGAATACTGTTATCAAAGGAAAACGTGACTAGTATTACATGCATAAGGATACAAACTAAAAAATTAGAAAATGTTCAAATTTATACAGCTTTAAATATTTGTAATACTTCAAATACTTCTGAGTGCCACGATATCATATATACTTTTTGTTTTTTTTTTAAATTTATAAATAATAGGGTACAAACTCAAGGATACATAAGAAACATAAGGATGCAAACTAAAAAACTAGGAAATGTTCAAATATATACACTTTTAAGTACTTCTAATACAGCACACATAAATGTTTTGACTCATTTTCACCTATATACAATTTCCTAAAAATACTCGAGTGCCATGATATCATATATACTTTTTGTTTTTTAAATTTATAAATAATAGGGTACAAACTCAAGGATACATAAGAAACATAAGGATACAAATTAAAAAATTAGAAAATGTTCAAATATATACAGCTTTAAGTACTTCTAATACAATGCACATAAATGTTTTGACTCATTTTCACCTATATACAATTTCCTAAAAATATTCGAGTGTCATGATATCATATATATTTTCTGTTTTTTAAATTTATAAATAATAGGGTACAAACTAAAGGATACATAAGAAACATAAGGATGCAAACTAAAAAATTAGGAAATGTTCAAATATATACACCTTTAAGTACTTCTAATACAGTACACATAAATGTTTTGACTCATTTTCACCTATATACAATTTCCTAAAAATACTCGAGTGCCATGATATCATATATACTTTTTGTTTTTTAAATTTATAAATAATAGGGTACAAACTAAAGGATACATAAGAAACATAAGGATGCTTACTAAAAAGATAGGAAATGTTCAAATATATACACCTTTAAGTACTTCTAATACAGTACACATAAATGTTTTGACTCATTTTCACCTATACACAATTTCCTAAAAATACTCGCGTGCCATGATTTGTTTGTTAAATTTGTAAAAGTCATAAGTCTCAATTACGTTCCAATTGATGTTACAAAGATGATAGATGTTATGTTATTTCCTGTACCAATATTCTAATTTATGCACATATTTAGATACATGTTTTCGACGTGAAAATTTCAAAATACTATTATTATAGTTATCAATTATTAAGGATGATAATCAAAGATAAAGTTACGATTGTATGAATAGTCACTTACAATTGTAAAATCCAAGGAGTTTGGAAGCAAGCAAATGACGATAACAAACGCTTCTTTTCCTCCTCATCTTCGGTCGATTTTATCTGTTCCATAAAGTAGTTCCATTCCCTTCGTGTACCATAACGCGCGATAGTGCAGTAAAATGTGTCACGAATGTAGGAAGGAACGCTGTAACAATTTCATTCTGCTAAATCCTTGAAAAATTGATATACAAAGAAATTAGAATTAGAATTAAAAGAAAAATGAAGCAAAATTTCATGAATTATATTGCAAAAGTGACTCATTTCTTCATTTCATTTGTACAGTACAATTAAAGCATTCAAAATATGAAAACAAGAACGTTCAAATTATATTCATAACAGAAGATGGTTCGTTAAAACTTACGTTTCTTGTATATTACTATCAACATCCTCGGAAACATTTTTCGACCAGTCTAGACACTGCGAATGCTCGAAGGCGCATGCAAGTTTTACAGCGGTCATTGTCAATGTTGATCCTTCTTCCAACTTTGACCCTACTTCGCTGTACAACGGAGATACGAACCTTGCTATAGATTCCTAAAATTTAACACAATAATATCATAGAAATTGGCTCATCTTATCGTTCTTCAACTTTATCGTTTTCTAAAGAGTGTCTAATTATAAACATTATGCTACTAGAGCGTTGACGAATCGTTCAGCTCAAAACATAATTCAAAGCCCAGCTTTGAATTACTCTTGAATTACACATAATAGATATTTTGCTTAAAATTGTAATTTTTGTAACGTGTCAATATTGTTATTCACCTGGAAATCAGTAAAGACCGGAGTCTCGTACAGAAGCCTGTTTAATTTGAACATGTGTCGCATAAATGCACCCCAAGGAAGATAATGTCTTTCCTTCATTTGCATATATTTAATGAATTCAAAGGCGGTGTCATATTTCATCAAGCCTATTTCAGCCAAACTAAAAACGTCGTCTACGAGCGATGCTCTCGTTTCTGGCGGAAACAGCTCATGATTCTCCGCAAGTGCCAATTTTAACAGCATCCAATTTGTTTCGTCGTAGTGCACGTGATAGAAACCTTGAAAAATGTAATAATACAATTATTTTCATTAATTTACGAAGCAAAGTGTCTGGCAAATTCACAGCGTAACGAGAAACAGAAGATTGTTCTACGCGTAAAAATACAAGGGACATTCGACAATTACACAGAAGGTAGAAACGATTCTATTTCTGGAAGCTAAGATCTTAGACCTGCCGAAGGTTCGGTAATTATTCAAAGCTCGCGATAAGCTCAGACCTAAGCTAAGCTTGAGTTTCAAAGATCACATTTTCTTATTTTGCATTTTTTATAAATGAATCTTGTACCATTTATGTGATCAAAATGGCACGAAACGCGGTGTAGCTCGGCGCCTATTTGTTTACTTAATAAATAACAGTTAAGTACATATACTCATAAGCAAATATAACTCAAATTATACCACGTTTGGTCTCGTTTTCAGCAGAGGCATTTAGAAAGAGTGAAAAATACAAAATATTTATATCTGACGTTGGATCATATGTTTCTGTCAATTATCGCATACTTACTGTAGATTGACAGTATGATATTCGTAAAAATGGAAAGAACAAATAGAACAGACAAAAATTGCAGAATATATACCTGAAGGTATAAAAATTATAATGAAAACAAGTTGCTACAAATCTTTTCTTATTATTTCATACTTGAATATTAATAATCTCATCAGAGTATTCAATAAAATATAACAAATATATATCGTAATTAAATTTGCCACATACCAGTCTTATTTACGTTGAAAAGAACCCAAGATTCATTGGAACCAATGCCATCCAACGTAATTTTAGGTTCAGGTGGAAACCAGATTGTGGCAGGAGACGACCAATTAGCATTATTGTTGGTGTAACTCAGTGGGATATGCCAGAATTTGGAGATACTTTCGAATGGACGATCGAGCGCAAATTGTTCCTAGAAGAATTATTTAATTCCTAATACTTTCTCACACCTAATCAGAGCTAGTTCGTTAAAATAGTAAATCTAATAGATTTAGAATATTAGCAACAAAATCTCTGTCTTCATACGATGTATAATACCGTGTTCAACGTTACAATTTTATGGCGTATTGCATTATTGGATTAATGGAATAATTCCATTTAATTTAATTTAATTTGATGTGATAGTTAATTCATTTAATCGAATAGCAGTTGATTTTTTATTAATAGCCTGATACAAGGTTTCGCGTTTTCTGACATGAGAACTACATGGCAATCTCGTTCACGGATCTCGTTTACTTTATGGTATTCAGTAGCTTGTCCTTCATTCTACTCTTACATCTAAATTTGAGTAAATTTTCTTTAAATTATCTCCTTATTTACAGCATAATTCAAACTGTTCAAAGTTGTATAATCATAGAATTTAATACAAAAATTGCAATGTTATTTGCTACGGTGTACCTGATAAATAGTGGCGGATTCCTCTTCGTAATTTCTTACGACGGTTATAAATGGATATCCACCTTGAGAAATCCAAGAATTCATCGCGTCTTCCAACGAAACTCCGGACGGAAGTTCCATTGCTTCTTCCGCCAGAATATTCATGAAATCGGTTACATCCGTGTTGTTATGCTTCCTGATCAAATAACAAAACCTCGTTTATTAGGTTGAAGATTCTATTAGTCGACCTGCTACAGAGGAAGGACGAGTTAACTCGTCGCGAAAGATTATCAGTATCCTGCGTATCATATCCGTATCTGGCATAATAAATTATTATCTGATAATCTACTGTCTTAGCCAACCTTCACTTTTCAACGCATCGTTCCATTTAAATCAAAAGCGCGTTATATTTCATTTACATTCGCTAGAGAGAAAATCGATTCGATTAAAATTAACATCTTTTCCAGCGATTTTTAATTCTGTAGAAACGATCTCGCCTGTCCTTTGCTTTTCAATGTACCGATGTTTGCGCACCACGAGAACCAGTTGTGCTTTGTTTACAACTGCTGGAGTAAAAATCATTGCAATTGAACAATATGTAACTTCTTAGAAATTTGCAATTTTGTAAAAACCGACCCAGTTTAGAACATCAGAGAACGAACAGTAAAATTATCATCGCTTACATCGCTTCCGCTGAAATCTCATAGAACTACTCGATAGTATCTTGATTATTCATATTTACTAGCAATAAAGACGTAATTATTAAATTATGCAGGAATTTGAGCGAAGAAAAACACGAATGAAAAAGAGGAAATACATATGTAAATGAAAAACCGGATAATCACGAGGAAGATGATTAATCGGAGTTAGCTTCAATTCGATACAGCTGTCAATCCTTAACAAGTCGCTATTAATCAAAACGATCCATCCATCGATCAATTGCAGGCATAAAACATTTCCTCGCCAATAATATACCCACCACCTGGTTATCAGTTTCTTGTAGCCGTTCCTAAAGTCGGTATCGCCTATCGCGCCATGCAACATGCGTATCAGACATGCACCTACAAGAAGCAACGAAAAATGCAGAGGCATTAGATCTACCCGCTCGCGATATCTTGCAACCTAAAGCTGCGTCCTCACTGAAGCAACAACCACCGATCTTCACTTGATGTTTCTACGTTTATGTTTTCCTTTTACAATTTTCCCAACGAGCTATCTACTCCTATTTTGCTCAACTCGGAACACTTTCTTTCGCGTTTCCCTTTCTTTTTATTTTCTCTTTCAATTCTCGTCTAACTTCTCCGTCGCTGTGTTTCTCGCGTTTGTGCCAACAGCACACGTTAATACCACAAAATGGCAGGTAGTTTCTGCATAGCTAAGGCTGTCAGCGAGTAAAGTCAAGTATCACCAAGCGTAACAGTGATTGCTGAGAAAAGCGACAGACTCAGGACCTCCGAGTGCCAGTTAGACTTCTCTGTCGATGTTCCGCGTTTCTTGAACTTGTTGGTTGTCCAATGTTCCTCCACGTTTCTGTTACTGGTAACAAAACTTGCTGCTCGTTGCTCGTCTCCATTTGGAGCGACAAAGACGAACGAAAGATAAGAAACACGTGCGCAACGCGTGCTGATGGAGCAAATGTCTCTTGAAAGTGTATAGTTTTCGCTACTTGCTGCTACTTGTTGTTACTTGGAACTTGTAGCAACAACAGGCACCAGAAAGTTCCTCGTTGTTGCCTCAGTGAAGACGCAGCTTAAGACTAACAGCGAGCCGGTTTACCTTTCGCGTGCTCGTAGTTAAGAGATTGCCATAGATGATAGTTGGCATTTTCATGGAAAGGCCTTGAAATGCTATAGCCATCGATCTCCATCACGTGCAGCTGGACATCGGCGATGAAAGAGTCGCTTAAGTCCAATGACGAGTCTATCTGAAAATGGAATTCTATTACAACGGTTTACCGAGGTGTTTGTCGAGCATGCGAAATTAGTCGCTTGCCTGTTGAACGATCATGTGTTGGATGTAAAGTAGCAGACTCTCGGAGATCCACGCGTCCGTTCGATTCACATTCATAAATTCATCGAGCCACTGCTGTCCCACTAGGCTGATCAGGACCTTCAGAGCGCCGGCTTTCGTCACATGTGGCGATTTCTTGCTGGTGTAGAACAACGACTGCCTTGAACATTTAAGCGCCCTTCGATTAGGCTGCTGGTGAAAAATGCACTATAAAAATATGGCTAATTATTAAATAACGGCGAAATATAGGATTCTATGCGGTGTATTATCGCGGACACAAAGAGAAATAACTGACAAGACGGACTTAGACTATCTAATAAATAGAGATAATTAAGAAATCTAATAAGACTTTTAACGAGACTTCTTAATTTCTGATGGAAGAATAAAAAGGAGGATGATGCGATCGAAAGAGGAACAAGTTGATAAAAATTTTTAAAAAAATCTAAAACTGTTTTGTAGCTAAGAAACGAAGTTAGAAGAAAACAGAGGATTAAAGCATTTAAAACAACTTTCAATGTGAGAATATAAATAGATAAATAACTTTTATTTATTGCATCACGTAGGTACGATCTCCAAAAATTTGGCCAAAGGTTGCCCAAAGGATTTATCTACTGTTTGAACTATCAAATTGTATCAAATTGTAAATTAGCAGGTGGTTGTTTAAACAAAAAATTATTGTATCGCGCACTTGCTTCAAAATTGACGTAATCGAAAGTATGCAAAGGACTATATCTTTGATAATATCACTTCGTTGATTGAACTGAGTTAATGGAATTGATTAAACTATATTTACGAGTACTTTCTCGTCATTTGCAAGTTATTGCTTTGAAAAATCTTAAAAATCTTCCTCACAAGAAAATAAAAGAATAAAATACGATCTTTCGGGTGACTTTTGCGATACTATTCCTGAAATTTTGCTATTACCAATCATGTTTAATATAAATGTACAAATTGCCCACAATATTTCCATAATTACTATTATTATTAAACGAAGTTAAATAAGTAACTTTACAAAAGCACGCTATTATTATAAAATTCACATTGATAGTCTTTTAAGTAAAAAACAATGGTTCTAATTGTTATATGAGTAATAGAGTTAATACGATGGTATTACGTATATGAGCTAGCTGATTATAATTATAAATCGCAAGAGATGTAAGGAACGTTTGTCTTCTAGAAGAACAATAATAGCTCTTACTTCAGCGCAATTAATCCAGGATTTCCCATGTTCTCGTCGATCCCTGGAGGCAAGCTTACTACATCCAACTTAGGATAGGGGTAGGACGTCAAAAACACGTCGATCAAGTTAACGACAACTGAGTTGAGTTTGTCGAACAGGTAAATCTCCTCTGAGCTTCTATTTGATTCACACCAGAACGTTGCAACTACTTCGGTGTCGCCTACGAACGTCGTGTTCATGGCTTCGATGTGGCCCATTACGAAAGCCAAATTGTGCGGAGAAATAGGCAGAGAATCGTCGAAAGTATCGACCACCATTGAATTATCCGAGCTTAAAACAGAAACAATAATTTATCTTATTTCTCTTTTTAAAGAAGGCTTTGAGGAACGAGATCGATTGACTCTCTGATGAATATCTTAATTTCTGATAAACCAGAAACTGTAGGATTGTTATGATTTATTATTTTATTATTTGAAGGCCGGTAAATGCATGGAATACACGTAATACGCAAAAGTATATCAAATATCCGAAGTATAGCGTTTGCTATATTTAATAGGTAAATTTCTGTCCAGGTTCCACTTTTTAGAAAATCTTAGAAAAGTAGCTTTTAGAAAGATAGCGCAGTGTTCACGAGCATTTGTCTATGTAAAACGAAAAAAAAGGTTCCACTCTTTAAAATATATCCATGAAGTTATGACTTTGCATAAATACCAATTGCAATTGTACAAGAAAAATTCCAATATTGATTCTATTTTAAGCTACGTATCTCATCTAAAGTGTACTTTCTGGCACGTTTCCGTGTCAATTATCACATGTTTTAGTATAAACTGAAAGTGTATAAACTAAAAATGAAAAGAGCGAGAAAGACAGACAAAAATTGCACAATATATATCTGACAGCATAGAAGTTCTAATTAAAACAAATTGCTACAAATCTTCTCCTATTATTTCATACTTGAATATTAATAATCTTATCAGAGTATTCAATAAAATATAATAAATAAAGTAGTGTTCATTTTCTGAAATCGATCGATAACATTTCTACCGTGCAACTATAATATAATTATAAATGAAAATATATCACACAAAGAAAGCTTCTTTATCGAACTTTTTTACATATGAAATCGGATTTCCATTTTTAATTTAACTGTGTCATCAGGCAAGATCGATTTCATTTACGAGTACGTCTTGCGAAAAGACATGATGTGAATTACTTACGTATCCCTTAAAGTCCTGAGGGGCATGTTTGAGAGCACTGTCATTTCTTTGGGACGTGCCACGGATACGGAAATAACTGACTTATTCACCGTATCGTCGAAAACCGGGAACAGACATCGAGCACCGGATTCCTTCAATTTCGTTCCCATTAGCCATCTAATATGAAAATAGACAATATTGCAAAACTTTTACAAAAATTTAACTCGTAAATCTGTTAAAATCCTGCAAATGTTAAATCGTGGAAAAAGCAGGCGAACGTGATTAACAGATATCTAAAGTGAGGTGATGGATCGTGATAGTGAGAGGAAGAAACACTTGAGTATATTTAACAATAAAATTTTATTCAATATATTCAAGGTGTACACTCAGCGTAGGACCCGCGATTATTAAATTAGCGGCTCGCGCTTATTATTAGTAGCGGTTCGCGACTCGCAATTGCAAGTTCGACTGCGGGTCTACGCGTTTTGATGCGTGATATAAGTTCGGATGATTGCCGAAGATGCCGAGGAACTCTGATCAACTATTACAAATTGCCAGCTATTGCTTCGGACCGATATGTAACGATTGACTTTCCGTCACGATGATGCCGCGAAGAAAAACTGTGATGGGGTGTGTCTAAGGATACGGGATCTTAGTCTAAGTCTAAGTCTAAGTCTTAGTCTAAGAATCATCGGATTCGTTAAGGAAAGCCTTGGTTCGGAAAGTGAGGAAAATGGACGTCGTTGTTAATTGGCTAATTTGTGTCGGTGATTAGAAAAGGATGCTAACAGCCCTTGAAAGAAAGTCGCTAGCGGGAAGCATTGTACGTGAAAAAAGCAGATTTCTCGTATTTTTCCGTAAGAGGTGATAGGTTTAGTGACTGCTAAGAGAAAGACTGTTTGTCCCTTTGGAGGACCTCAGCTAAATAAATCCTAAAATTTATAGCAGGCCCTTAGGCTAGGTGAAAATATTCCCTGAGGATATATCGATCATCTTAGCGACCATCTTATGTGAAGAATAGGGTCTTTGTGTAGCGAGCTACGGGACAGAAAGCGTTAGAAAGTTTACTGTCGAGTGCCGCTATAAAGGAATTACATTTCGTTAACTATATTTTTAGTTATTTTTCAAGTACCAATTGAAAATAAATGACGTACATGACACTTACTTTCCTTCGCCAGATGAATTGTAACTTCCAATGAAAAATATATGTTCATCGATTAACAGGTCATATTCGATTTCCAACAGATAAATTCCTTGCTGTATTCGACTTCCTAAATGAATTGTGTGAACTTCTTTATCCACGTCTATATCGTACTGTGTGATCTGTATTTGCGAAGATGCGTTTTCGGCAGATACATCAGGTGGCACAGATCCGAACTGTATTATAGCGTCTACGTTTGAGTCGTCAATTTTGTCAGTGTCAGAAACCAAAGCGTAATTTGACAATGAAACGTTGGCTTCTTCGACGGAGGACCTGTTCTCCGATGAGTTTGTAGCATCTTCGTCGTATACCACTGTTTCGTTTTCCCTCAGGCTTATCACAACATCATTTTCTATAGAATACATAGTATGTGAAACTGCAAGTAGATGATACATACGGTTGGACATCATTTACTCATTTATAAAATAATGTTATTGAATTAATTGTTTTTAACATGTTAAAACGCTTATCGTAGTTAGGATAGTTTAAACAAAATAATTAGCACTACAATGCCACCAGATATTGCAAAATAAATTCCATATTTCAAAAGCTTCGAACTATTTCTAAATTTAGAAAGAAACAACATGTTACTTGGTAATTTCAAAACATTGCTGTCGAATTTGAAAATTCTTCTTCCACGTTCTTCTGGTAAAAAGAAAAATGTAAATAATTCAAGTGCAGCAAATGCTCGTGAAACGTAAAAGCAAAATACCTGTAATTAACTGTAATGATAATGTAAAAATTGCGAAACAAATTATTCCATTATTCAATTCGGATACAATGACCAGTTTGTAAACGTGGAAAATTCATTCGCAATATTTCTATAAACGTAAAAATTGTTAAAGTTAGTAACATTACCAGAAGTTGTATCGTTCCCTTGATTAGTGTTATTGATTACGTCAGTGATTGCCTTTCTTCGTCTTTTCCTTAACGGCTTCTTGTTTTCCTCCAGATCCAGCAACGACAGCTTATAACTAGTCACCGTAATGTTCTTCACATTTAGCGAAAGTTTGTTTAAACTTATCGTATCGTTTACTTGAAAATCGATGTACACGTGGCCTATGAATCTCGATGGACCGTTCATGTCGATAATCGGCGTTAATTCGAGGCGATACTTCAAGGGACGAATGAAAGGTGAAATACTTTCGTCAACATCGTCAGTATCCTCGATGCCATCGTTCTGCAAGTCTAGAACCTCGTAAGGCTAAGAGAAACAAATTTTGTAACATTAAAGATTAAATTGAATGTTTCGATTAACTGCTGATATGGAGATTTTGATTAATAGATATTTAATTATCGTTGCAGATTAAGACTAGGTCATACTAAATTTAGTATGTAACACTAAATCGTAATAGTTATTGAAAGGTCATATTAAATATATATATAAATTTGAGATTAGTCGTTATAAAATATTATTAATCTTGTCAATTAATATTGTTAATCTTTAATTTTACAACTCGATTATTCCAGCTGTCGTTCCCAACTTGATTAATTATAAGAAAATCGATGTTTCTAAAGAATTCATGTTACAAAATTATACTAATCATAGAATATTTATTATAGTATTCCGAATACAGTATTTTCAAAATACTAAATAAGTAAGTTAAATCTTAAATATGATGTATTGTATACATACATATATATATAAACAAAAACGTGATCTGAGGATCATTAAAGACACGTAAATTCCTCAGTTGTTGGTGACAGCAGAAAAATATTAACTGTACCGATTTAATGAAATGGTTTCATTGCGATAAAAACGAGAATAATAACGATTTTATACAAATGGAAACGACGAAAACACTAACAAAAAGATGCTTTCTCGTGCCAAAATATTCGTAAGATTCGTAACATTCGGAAAAGCTTCGACGGTTCGAAGTAGAAAAAGAATGTTACGTTAGAAGAATTGTGACTTACCAATCAAAAAGATATGGACTCCATAAATATTTAAAGAAATTAGCAATTGATCTTAACCCCTTCCCGTGCCATTTAGCTCGACGAAACTCAAACACAAGCGATAGGCGTCTCGTAACGTGCTGATAGGAACTAACATTCAATTACGATCGTTATATTACGATCACTAGATTCAATTACCATTACCACGCCAGAAAAATTGACTTATATTCTCAATGAGAATTTGATCGTAAAATACATCCAAATAAAAAAGAAAATATTACGATGTTTATGTTTGGCCCCTGACTTTTATTCGCGAGCCTGGCTCATGATATTCATGTTTGGGCCAAAATCTTCATCACGAGGCAGACTCGTTAAAGCACGGGAAGGGGTTAATCTGTATTCAAGCGAATGGAATTTCATATCGGAAAAGTAACTGTTTTATTATCTGAAAATTTCATTATCGGAACAGTTTTATTTTCCTATCTGTTTGGATAAGAGAGGCTGCACCCTACATATTGTTAGTTGGTAACTTATCGCCGACAGATCCCGGTTCAAAAATCTACTTTGCTCAGAAACGAAATAATGGATTAACTCTATGATTTACATATTTTATGTGTCTAACTGTTACTTACCTTTTTCTTTGGTAAGGAATTGATGTACCATCCGAGAAATCCTGCGGCTACGACACCGATAATAAAGACCACGACGATTCCTGCTATCTTTGTATACGATAAGAACCAACCATCGCCTCTTTTATATTCCATGTCATCGTAAGTCATAAATTGCACCGGACCGCCGCTGAACTGTGGCATGCACTGAGCTACAAGAATCGTTTGAAAAATGTGAACCCTTCGAAAGTGCCAAGGCATGTCAATGAAATAATATTATGATGCAGATATACGTAGATGCGAATATATAACAATTTCATGTGCGATAAATCACTCAGTTAAAATAGTAAAATAACTGAATAGACAGAATTTATTGGCATCATTGAAATGTTTGAAGTTGAAAAAATCAGGTACAATTTGTAGTGTCAGATTGGACCGTGTGCACGGCCCATGAATGCTGAACAATTCAATTATGTGTTTCTATTATATCGTTGTTACAATCTGAGATTTCCGGGCGTAAGTTATGTCAAGTAGGAATTATATCTCTGCGTTTAGCCAGCATCGCAGCTAGGCATATTGTCATAAATTGAAACACACGTGGTATCTACACGTCCCCCTCAATTTTTTGATCGTTCGGACTAAATAGTTGGTGATCAATGATTCGTGACGTCAGTCAGATCATCCACCTGTCCAACTGTTCGCTACCAAATTTTAAATGGTTTTCAAATAACAGCTAAAAGACAATCTTGTATCAAATTAGTCTGAAACAAAAGAGACGCTATTTGTCTTTCATGTACATAAAACTCCACTATGGGGAACAGCAGCAAAGAGCCATATAACAAAAATAGAAACACTACAATCAAAAATACTCAGAACAATAGTAAACGCCCCATGGTACGTCAGAAACGAGGACATCAGGAAAGACCTGGGAATACCAACGGTCAAGGAAGAGATAATCAAAATGGCAAAAAAACACAAAGAAAGAATGGAAACACACCCGAACCAGTTAGCAGCGGAAACAAACAACACAGCAAACACTACAAGAAGACTGAAAAGGAAGCACCCAATAGACCTCATAAAGATATAACCTAAGATGGCACCCCGCTGGGGGTAGCCACACACATGCTGCATTTATTTTTATTTTTTTTTTTATACTCAACAGGATATAACACTTTACCAAATGTCCTACTGGACAAATTGTAAAAACCAATGAACTAATAAAAAAAATAATGTACATAAAATTCATACCTTTGTTCCACATGTACTTAGCTCCAACGCAATGTTTGACTAATCCTTTGACGATTTCTACCAATTTTTCTTTTAATATTTCAAATTATTGTTACTAATATAGAAACAATATCCGTATCATTCGATTCATTGGAAAAACTATAGCTGTGTATAGTTGGAATAGTAAAAAGACATCCATAAAGAATAATTCCTTTTAGACACGACTTACACTCGGAAGCCACAAAATTGTATAACAATGATAGTAATAATTTAGTAAATTGTATACACTAATATAGCAACGTGATAAACAAACAAATATTACATTTCTCGATTCCAATTTATGTAAAAAATACCGAAATTTGTAATCTAATTATTTCACTATTTTAAATTCCAATTTGTTTGGTCGCAAAATTATCGCATACCACAGGAGGACGCGGAAAATTAAAGATACGTTACTTTTTTACATCTACCATACAGATTGAATGATATAAACTAAATAAAATCACAGTGATACGTCACTGGGTATACTCGCATTCGTGTCAATTTAATCACAATTAATCATCACAGTGTGTGCTGATTATCATTGTATGACAGATTATACATACGCAAATTACGATAAAAAGAAATTATCTTATTTCTTTTGCGCTAGCTATACTTTATAAATAGCTTCTCTGAATGAAATATAGTAATTTGCCAGAAATACTTCGTAACTATACCAACATCCTCCAAAAGCGAAACATAGATACAAGATTATAAAGAATAATTGTAGAACTCTCTGCGAAATGATTTAAATATTATAAAACGTGATAAACATTTCATGCTATATATATATATATATATATATATATATATATATATATATACATGTATATAAGCAAATATAACATATATATATTGCATGAGATGTTTATCATATACATAATATATATAGAAATATTATACTTGAAATTTGCATCCGTTGACCTGATGTCACGCGATCGATCAATATTCAGAAATAGCAGCGACAATTCGAGACGACGTAGACGTTGTCATAATCGTGACGAATTCACGTTATCATAACATTCGGAGCGAACGTGACGTGACGTCGCTGAAATTGATTTCTCGCGGTGCACACACGTTCCAGGTAGACCGCTGTATACTCTCGTAAATAGGCTCGAGAAACGATTCCTCAAGGTCCACCGTATACGTACTACATGTTACTGGTGAGCTATTAACTTTACCATTCGTATAATCTTTTTCAAGACCGGCAATACTCGCTTCCTTCTAGTTTTCCATACGACACCGACGATGCAAGAAACTTCGCTCGAAGTTACGAATCAGTACTTTTCAGTCGGAACTTTTTAACGACTATTAAAAAATTTTCTTTATTCGTGAGAACTGCAGCACATGTGACGAATGACGTAATTGAGATCTCATTTACATTTCAAATGCGGATATTAAAGGATAGCGAGATAACATTCAACGACTCTAAATTACATTTTGAACAAACTTTGCTTTATGTTTGGAAATCCTTTCGTTTTAATACTTTTCATCATCAGTATTATACGTTTTAATTTCTGTAATTGTACGGGTAAAGTATCCAAGGGATAAATATCATTATCGAAAAATCCGATAGTATATTATAGTATAATATAGAAAACGGATCTTATACTTGTGAATCTACAGAGTTAGCGACAGTTGTTTATATCTTAGAATCTGTTCACCTTTGTATCAATTATGATTCACATAGTCGAGTTTAATATCCTGCAGTAATTATCTGACAACTCTGTACATGCATAGTACATGTATGGTATACATAGTAAAACGAAGTAATTAATACTCGTTGCGCTCAGTGTGAACATTAATATTTATATGCAATATTTGCAAGTAATGTTTATGCTATACTTGTGTTCATATTTTGATGACAACCAAGATATAATAATTAATACACGCTGTTCTAATATTTGTTTTAGAAGAAATTTAGGAAATTTCGGTATTTTTAAAAAACCTATCATACTTGAATTGCTTCGATATTATCGGCAATGTTATCATCGACGTGAATTCACCGACACCGAGTATATTTATTTGCCGACCCGTTGAAACCATCGGCAATCGTCCCACCGATATTTGCCGACAATTATTGCACCGGCATGTGCTATCGTTGATTATGCATCTTTATTTATACTATACATTCATTTCCGTGTAAAGGAAAATAAAGAGGGAAATAGAAGAGAAATGATAAAAGTCATTACGACGTACTGTTACTGTGTTAATTAACATAAGATAAAAATGCTTATCTACAAAAAAGATCCCACTTCCGACCTCTAATATAATTTTTAATATGTCGTCAAGGACATCGTATTGAGTAATGCGTGGTATCAACAACTTCTTGCGAATATCTTGAAAACCAAGACCAACAGTACATATATAAGAAATTTCTAAATCATCGTGTTATTTCTTGTTTCTTCCTAAACCATTTCTTTTAACCGTAAGAGAAATATTATTATAAACGTGCAAAAAATTAAAGAGTGATTGGTGTCAGCGCCTGTGAGCAAAAAGGAATTGAGAATCCTTAAAGCACGCGCACTAATGGGATAACGTTATAGAATTGTTCGTTTCGTTGAAAAATGCAGGAAACTGCTCCGTATAAGATAACAAGGACGCATTTCACGATCATACTTTACATTCAAGATGCGTTTCAGTTTTCTTTTGCGTGAATATATCATTGCAGAGACTTCTAAGAACTTTTGAAGACATTTTTGTTAATGGGCAAATCCTGGCAACAACTTTGAAATCAATTGCATCTACATCCATCTGCAATGAAACGTTTATGTCTTGGAAATATTATTTTCTTTCTTTGCATTTGTTAATTTTAGTGAACTTTGAAATTTTAATGAACCTGTCGATGACGCACTCGTGAATCTTGACAAAACGTTTTTAAATTATCTTGTTACGACGCGTATGTAAATGTGAAAGGCCGCGCAACAACGAGGATGCAAGTGGTCCGCGTGCGGATGAATATCAGTCGGAGACAGCGCGGGTCACTCTGGTCAAACGGGAGTGTCCTGAAGAATTGCAGTGCAGAAGAAAGACGATTTACGGAGCTGCGGGAGCTGCAGACGCCCCGGATTGTCATAACACGCAGCCACAAAGGTTGACTCCGTCGGGAGTGGTCTCTGATACTGCCCAAATTATAATAGATCGTTAATATTACACATCAATGTTCCCCGAGCTTCCCCATCGCAGCTGAGAAAGGCCACCGTAAGGGTTTTAGTGAGGAAAAATTCCACACTATCCCGAATCCTCTCTATAGAGACTCCTCCATAGAGAGAAGATGTCTTTCGATGATTTTAAAAAGAAAAAGAAAGAACAATGCTTACCGTTAAACCCTAACAGGGGACGGATTTAACGACTCAACCGGAACCTAGTTCCTCTGTTTCATTTACAATACGGCCCATATTTGGTAATTCGAAAATTTCTACAAAGACAAATACGGCATCAGAATTCCATAATAAACATTTAAAACAACTCGACTTCTACAGGTATGAAGGATAACACCGATGATATACGTCAATGTCCCCGAGCTTCCCCATCGCAGCTGAGAAAGGCCACCGTAAGGGTTTTAATGAGGAAAAATTCCACACTATGCCGAATCCTCTCTATAGAGACTCCTCCATAGAGAAAGGATGTTCTTCGATGATTTCAAAAAGAAAGAGAAAGAACAATGCTTGCCATTAAACCCTAACAGGGGACGGATTTAACGACTCAACCGGAACCTAGTTCCTCTGTTTCATTTACAATACGGCCCATATTTGGTAATTCGAAAATTTCTACAAAGACAAATACAGCATCAGAATTCCATAATAAACATTTAAAACAACTCGACTTCTACAGGTATGAAGGATAACACCGATGATATACGTCAATGTTCCCCGAGCTTCCCCATCGCAGCTGAGAAAGGCCACCGTAACGGTTTTAATGAGGAAAAATTCCACACTATCCCGAATCATCTCTATAGAGACTCCTCCATAGAGAAAGGATGTTCTTCGATGATTTTAAAAAGAAAAAGAAAGAACAATGCTTGCCGTTAAACCCTAACAGGGGACGGATTTAATGACTCAACCGGAACCTAGTTCCTCTGTTTCATTTACAATACGGCCCATATTTGGTAATTCGAAAATTTCTACAAAGACAAATACAGCATCAGAATTCCATAATAAACATTTAAAACAACTCGACTTCTACAGGTATGAAGGATAACACCGATGATATACGTCAATGTTCGCCGAGCTTCCCCATCGCAGCTGAGAAAGGCCACCGTAAGGGTTTTAATGAGGAAGAATTCCACACTATCCCGAATCCTCTCTATAGAGACTCCTCCATAGAGAAAGGATGTTCTTCGATGATTTCAAAAAGAAAGAGAAAGAACAATGCTTGCCATTAAACCCTAACAGGGGACGAATTTAACGACTCAACCGGAACCTAGTTCCTCTGTTTCATTTACAATACGGCCCAGATTCAGCAACTCGAAAACCTCGTCAAAAACCACCTACTGCGTCAGTTCGTATTCTTCTTCAACTCGGATACCAAAACGTCTGGTTGAACTCGAATTATTGTCACATGTCTAGATTCGACAAATGCACTGGCTAACAAGCCGAAAATCCAAACTAAGCTCGGAAAACAAACTAAAAATATACAAGACAATCATGAAACCATTATGAACATACGGAATTCCACTATGGGGAACAGCAGCAAAGTCGAAGTTTTATCGACGCTGCGTGTCAGGATATGAGAGACCAATCGTCCTATATCGCCATCTTTCTTCTAGCGGTTAGGATTGTGTCGAGTAACATAAGACGACAGAAAACGGATTCCTACTTCTTCGATCAGGTGCATGTCCATGAAAGCTCCTCATTTCGTCAATCGGGCGCATAGTTGCCATCGCCTTCAACTTTCGCATTTATGTACATCGAATAAAATGCGGTCTAAGATAATGTTTAAAATACCAACATTTTTTGAAAGAGTGACTGTAATTTGTACAAAGGTTCTCTGTGTCGAATTTTCGTTTGTTAAATTTCTTTTACTCGGAGATTTTGACAAAACGAATTCTCTCGAATAACTCGATTGTTGTAGAGTTCTTTAATTACTTTATACCTCTGTATACGTCCCTCCCATGACCGTGGCTACGTTCAGCGACCCATTATGTCACTTCGAGCCTAAGCCCACGATCATAAATCTTGGACAAACATAATTGGCTTAACTCTTAAGCAGCTATTTCTCGGTTTTAATGTTTAAGTACGGCCATAATAAAAGTCTGGACAAAAGTATTGGGGACCTTCCCAAACATTCCAAAAGAAAGGCCTCGGTACTGAGAGGCCATGAGAACTGAGTGAAACTTCGTGTACTATAATTCGATTAAAATTCGTCAATGTATCGAGTTAGGTTTTTTTTTTTATTCCGACTGCATTATGGCAGCCTGTAACACTTGCCCAAAAAGGTATCAATTAAGCGAGCCCTTACGGAAAGATATATTGAAATTATAGAATACAATTTTTTTTTTTCATATAATGCTTTGTTTTCTAGAAAATTAAGTTGGAACATCTTTCAAGCGAAGGAATGACATTTTCTAATACGAATTTGGGCTTGCGACCAGTTAGCCAGTACATTTTGCGCGTCTTTCGAATTTTATATTTTCTATCGTTAATTTCTATCGTTGCTTCTATGTAAGTTTTCGACCTACTTGTAGTCCTTGATATTTAATACAATCAGAACGTGCAACATCTATGTTGTTTAACTTTATACGCGAACTCGGTATTGGTGAAACCGCGTCGATGAAAATGTAACCTCGATATAAAAGTAACCCTTTATATTTAACCCTTGCTCTTCAAATATGTGCACAGTTACTGCAAACCGTAATCGGAGATCGTCTATATGCGACACAATTTTCAATGAATTTTCAATGAGTCTTTGAAAAAAATGTAAAGAACTTCACTTAGAGCATCTCCAAACTTTCCAAATTGTAAATGGAGATCCTTAATGTTGCCTACCCTTAAACCTTGTGAGCGAGGCTGGATGGAAAGTATTACCTGCTTTTTTGCGAGAAAGCCATAAAATTTTCAAAATTACCTGGGCACTTGCACGTCATTCATACGTTATTGTATCTATTGAGATATGTATAATTTTAAGTGCTAGAGTAAGTTAGCTGATACTTGTATGCGGTACTTCGGGCGCCGATGCCCCTGAACTCGGCGCTGACGTGCTACGCCGACGACACGTTGGCGCTGGTGTGGGGGTCGACGTGGGGCAGGACCGTCCGCCTGGCGGAGCTGGCGGTGGCCTGCGCGGTCGCCGCCATCAAAGGGTTGGGGCTGGCGGTACTCCCGAAGAAGTCCGTGGCAATGTGGTTCAGCCGGAAGGCCGATCACGGGACGCCTCCGGCGGGTCACCGCCTGAGGTTGGGGGGAAGTATGTATGTGCGCGGCGTTTCGAAAACAAAGCCATATAAACTGTTTAGTCGGTTCAGTCGGGTATGGAAGAAAATGCTGAGACGCATGTAAGTGTGTATCGATGAATATCTTTGAAATCGTCAATCAAATAAATATATAACTACTCTAATATAAATTCTAAGTGTAAATTTAGTATTACTATACCATTATTTCGGCTACTAGACTCAAAATTCTCAACAGCGTCGTTGATCAGTAATTCGCACTTTGCACTTGACACGAAAAGAAGGTCAAAACGCACGATACGTATAATTCGACAGAGTCTGGTTACACAGAGCGTCCACAGCCGCTTTAGCTTTCGCTTTAGGAACCGTAATAATTTCAAGAATTCCATTATTTCTATCTTCCGTCTTTTCTCTCTTTACCTGCGCCATCCATTAGCATTACAGTCCTGTTCCTGTCTGACCCTTCTTCATTCACTGTAAATTTCTTCCTATTTCTTGCCTTTTCGAATACAGTATCTTCGCCGATAGAAGTTGCGTCTTCAGAATTATCGTCGCGTTGGCAAACCTCCGCGTATATAGTTTCGCCTCTCTCGGGTCTTTTTATATCTACTCGTCCGCTTTCCAAAGGCGAGATCTCCTTTATTTTCGATATCTAACTTGCTTGAGTTATTCCCTTATCGGTCTGAGTGCCCACGTTCGATACTTGTCCCCTTTTATCTCTCTTTTGTTCCCCTCTAAACGACTGGGAAATTTGAGTAGCAGCATTCGTAGAGTGTTTGGGCTTCTCAGCTCCTTTGTACAAGCTCTCCCTTTTCACAAATTTCTCTAGCCATTCCTTCGTGCTTTAGAGGTGTTTGATACTTTCCATGTTGAATTTTACGAGAGTTCTTACGGAGGAGTCTTTCAGTTTATCCTTAATCATGTTTGCGTTTAGCATTAACACTTCCAGTATCTTTATTGATCCTTTTATATCGCTGGGCCGGAGTGTGAATGATTTTCCCCGTTATCCGAAGACGAGGAAGATCCCTTCATCCTTCTCCCCAATATCCAGCGATCTTCATCCTCTGATTTTTCAAACATTTTGCTCCTTACGACCAGCCAGCACGTTTATGTGTCCTTACGTTCGTTTTGAGAGTCCACATTCATTTCGCTATCTTCTTGATGTTCTTGAGTTTTAGTCGGACTTTGCGTCGGTTTAAATGAGCCCCTCTCTATTCTTAAGCTTTTCTTAGGAATTGAAAATATTGAGACGTCTTCCAAGCTTCCTTTTGAGTAAAGGACAATCTTCGAGTCATCCCTTGTCTTCTTTTTCCTTCCTTCGACGGTCTACCCCGTCGGCTGTATTCTCCAGTGTCACTCCCGACGTCCGATTGCATCGAGGGACGCATCTCCTTGAACAGGACTCGATTCCATTGCACGTCCAAGAAAGCATCCAGTCACCCCACGATATAGATAGTTTTAAGCATCTTTTATCCCCACTTTTCGCCTTTTATTGTCCACTAGACTAAACTCCATTAGTTGATAAAACTATCCAACAATAAAACTATCAAACAATCGCTTTCAAAAAATTTTTAAATCGCAAACTGAGTATCGGGAGGGGAGCCAAACAAATATCTCACTCCGTTTTAAAAATGCAGATTACCTTGAAATATGTGGAAAAAATGACCAGGAAAAGACAATCTTAACCGCTACATGCAGCCCTTGAAATGCTTTAATTTTGTCTTAAGGACTTTTCCCATAAAACCTCAAATAACGCAGATATTTAGGTGTTCCCATTTAAATGGCCCAGCCTGCATATTGCATATTGCATTATAATATTATATTAAAGTATATAATATATAATATATAAATACATACAAAAGCAAGTTTTTCGACGAGAAACCTGCAAGTACATAGTCCATAACAAAACCCTATAGCAAATGTGTTACGTCGAGCACTTTAGTACGAGATATTAGTCACACGAGATTAATTTGACATGTGGCACTGTAGATTAATATAACCTACGCTACAATACGTCTAAAGTGTTTGATACCCTACGTTTATCGTTTGCATCAAGTTCACTTGTTCACTAAAGTATTGAGCAATTTTAGTTTTCTAAACTGCTGAATGTTCCATATGACCTAGTCCTAATCGTTACGACCAGGCATAAACGCGAGCATAAATCGAACGTTGTAAATTCTACAGTTGCGATTAGCAGTGCTCCTCCCTCTCCATTCGTTAGTTTCCATAGTAAATCTCGTTAGCGTTGCTAATTGTACGTATCACATGCTCGTAAACTTCGATTCGCGGTTCTATGAAATTCTTCGAATCGTTTAACTTGAAGAGTTCTACGCTTGCTAGAACTTTGCGTTGCTTTGTTCGCCACTAATTTGCATCTCCGCTATGATTGACCTAATTCGTGTGCTCGCTCAACACGTTGAATCGTTTCAACTAAAGGAAAATAAAAATATACCTATCAACGACGATAGCGCACGCGAAGTGGCCGAAGGTTACTAACAGTAGGATTACGTATGCGAATTGGACGTGTAGTTTTTCACGGCGATATAATACGCTGCAAGATTGTGTGACACGTTATGTCACATGGTGCGTGATCAACGTATAAACAAAACGAAACTCAAAATCTACCTAATCCACGTTCACCTAGTCGTATATTAAACTGTCGTATATCAGTTGTATATTAAGCAGTTCAATAAACAGCAAAAGTTTGTAAATGGGAAAATTAATCGAAAGAAAAATTCGCCGAAGTTCGTAATATATGCGTAATAGTCTTTATAATGAAACATAGTATGGGAAAGAATTGCATCTCTTTATTTAAATCTCTTAGTTTGTTGGCAGGAATTCGTGATATTTGTATCATTAAGCGCTAGTTGGAATTATCGTCTGAAGCCAAAATTTCGAAAATATTCTTGAACGATTTTTAAGTGCGAAGATACATTCGATAGATGTGAAGGTGAAATATTAGAAAAATGTAATTGAAATGTAACAGTTCATTTGTATGTTCATACGTTTGTCCATATGTATCGCTTAGATTCTATCGTTAATTTCAAAGCAATTCGTGCAAATGCTTACAGTTAATCAAACGTGTATGATACATAATCTCCGAGCAAAACGTCCATAAGAATATTGCGATTTGCTTGTCTTTGCTAATTACTACAATTATTATACCAATGACTATATTACAGTTTTCTTCAAATTACTATGCTAGACTTTATGCTTTGATAAGAAATACTTTGATGAAGAGATTGAAATCCTAGAGGTGATCGTATCGTGCATTAAAATGCTCGATGCAAACTTAAAATCGCGATCACACTTGCGTGCACGTGTAACGTAAATCATCGCAACTGTCACATAATCACCGCAATCGCACGTTTCCTCTTAGAATTATACGCGACTCGTGTTACGCGTAATCCGATTGCTTCCATCGATTCACCGACTTCTCCACACACGGACAAACCATTGGGATTTTCATAGAAGAAGAAATGGAAATGTACGCGATCAGCTCCGTGGAAGAAGCGAATTTTTAATGCCAACTACCACGCACTCACATCGGTTACGCTTCAGAGACACGAACGTCTCTGACAATCAAGCAATTACAATCGTGGAAAATAGCAATGCGAATTCTTACTAATGTTCACGACAACGGGAACGCGTTTAAGCGATCATATCTGAGGAACCTGTGCAATTTTACCTGGTATTCGTGAGCACCCGTTAGAAAGCTCACAGCAAAGAAACAAAATAATTCTGATATAAGCTACCATTTAAATACTCGTTATACGAATTATCTTTGACTATCTGAAGTAGAGAAAGCATAGGATTATTGTAATAGACAAAGAAAAGTTTAGGCTTGCTGCTAATTAATAGTTTAGAAATACGCTATGAGTTTTACTTTGTGCTAATTACTTTTTACTATACTGGAAACAGTCATTTATTTTGTGGTATATACTGCATCAGTACGGTATACAAAATATTCTGACAAAATAAATTTGGTGTCTTTATATACTGTATATTTTATATGTAGCAGTAGTTTGAAGAAAAATGTGATGTACGTGTTAGTACGATAATTTCAATGTACGTTTAACGTGGCATTACGAGAATAGAAATTTATGAGGAAATTGATTTACGTTGATAGGATTTGAGCGTTTGTATTATATCTTTCAAGAAAATACAACTTTATTCTTTTGAATGTCGTATTGTTTCAACCGAGAAGCTGCACAAGCGTAAAACAATGCAAACAAGCGTAAAATTTATTTGAACTTAATATATTACTTTTAAAGCAACTCTGTAAATAACGAGTTTAGCATTCCAACTAAATGGAACTGCACAATAAAATTGTATAAAATGTGGCGCTTTTCTTTCAACAAAAAGTACGAGATATATTTTTCAATCTAAAAGTCCAGGATAGTTATCGCAAAATTTTATAGGCTGTTTGTTATTATTAACGAATTTGTAAAAAGCAATCAGGAACCAATAAATAGGAAACTAAATTGACTCTATTTTCACGTGTGCTCGAGGGAATATACTTGATACAACTACAGTAATTTCAATTAGTTTCGTTGCAAACCGGTGAAATGTTATCTTTCTTTCGAAGTTACTTTCCAAACATATTGATTTTTATTCGACTAGAAGATTGTCACGCGTTCTTATCGGCTCGTTAACATACACGTTTATCTTCCCCCACCTTCTTACTACTTTTCCATTCTTTAATTAATTTCAAAGTTTTCCCCTACGTATTACGCGACATCGCACAAATATTATTCAACGTTCACGCGCACTTATCGTTGCTTCTCTCTGGATTCTTAAGTATTTGGTAACAGAATGTAATGACTACTATCGGGAAACGAATAAATACCAATGAAAAAGTTCCAACGATACCTGATTAATGAGCACAAACAAGCACGTGAACACGAATTCATAAGAACAAACTACGATTTGAGATATATACCGTTTCATGTTCAAAATTACCAATAATTGTTGGAAGAAATTGTTGGCAGTATATTTTACACGCGTTTTATCTTTCCTTATAACTAGACTACGGATGTTTATGTAATTTCATATTCCCACGAACGTAATTAAAGAAATGGAATCTAAAGAGAAATTTATCTCGTCTACTAAATACCATAGTAAGCGGCATAATTTAAATATCGTATGTATCTTTGCATATTATATGCACTCTGTAAACTTCTGGAATATAAAATTTCGCAAAAATAGGTGAATATCCGCAATCCACGTTGTAACTTTCCATCTAGAAATCTCCTACGTGTCATATATTTATTTCGTGATTTTATACTTTAGAACGCGAAATAATTCATCCGATATCGCAGACACGATGATGAATGACGAATATCTCTCGGTTGTGCTAAATCGTTAAAGAATTGAACAAAAAACATACGCGTATATTATGGATGGAAAGTAACGACGTGGGAATTGAATCAAACGACGAAAGGCAATCTTCAATCACTTACAACTTCTGCGTCCATAGTCCTGCCAACTGGAAATAGATCCTCGGCTCATGTGAACAGCTTCTGGTTTCTCTGATTGAAAAACTACCGATCGCGTGCGATAGGCAACGGGTAACGAAAAGGAAATTAGCCACGTGGGCGAGACAGAGCGGAAGAAAGATCTGTGGCGAAATTTCAATTGTTCGCAATGTTAAATTTGCTTGCGCGCCTCGTTCGTACAGGTGCAACGCAATTAGTCGTTCTACGTACGATGCAATACGTGAATGCTGGCCAACACTCCGAATGCACGTTGGTGCCCCCACTTTTTTCAATCGTTGCTTCGGAATCGCTCCATTCTTTCAGCCGTATGTAATCCTTTGCTCTCCTTATCTCTCATTCCTTTGCGCTACGTCCCACGATTCTTCGATTTTTCTTAGCTTTTATTTCCTTATGCTGCGTCTTGTCTGGCTTTTTGATCTTGTCGATAAGAATTTTTAATAAGAGATCAGATTAACGAAGATAAATCGATCCTGAAGTTAGAAATCGAGATGCATCTCATTTTCCCTATCCATGCACTGCGTGTGTTTCTCGATATATATAAATATTATTTCCAACTTGCGAACCATTACAGCCAGTACGATTAAAGAGCTGTCGTAAAAAATGCCGCAAGTACCTAGAAATATGTTCTCAACATAGTATTCGCGACCTAATGTGGAAATTGTTAGAATTTACCGTGTAAAAAAATGTCGTGTAAATTCAGAAACCAGTGCAGATAACGCAGTTAAAAGCCAAGAAACAAGTAACTAGTGTTTACTCGCATTTGCACTTTTTTTTATGGATACAATGTTGTAATACCATTTTTTAATATTGTGAATAACTATTTAGAACGGAATATTGTAGTTCAATTGTATACCTTATATATTCTCACTTGGATATAAAGCATTTTCCAGTGAAAAAACAAGATTCTTCATTTTCTCTTTTATATTTCTGATACTTTTTCTACGAATTTCCTACGAGCACTCTTCGATTAATGCAAATTAATCCAGTCCTCTACAAGCTCCCTTTTCTTTTCCACATTTGCGTCTACCTTAGTTACCAGCCTTGTCTTAAGATGTATGTGTTTTACTTACTGTAATGAGATTTACAGCCTGGTACAATCTTCGTTTACGTAGGTGCGCGTTTAATAGAATTTCCTTTGCCCTTTACAACCCTATACAAGTTTCTTCCTCTCCTGTATCATCTACTTGACTACTAGCATTAGTTCCCCTGTCTTAAGATGCACGCGTGCTTATTATTATTTGTTGTAACGAGATTTGTTTAGTAGTATTTCATTTGTTTTTCTATCTCTTACTTGTGTTACAATGTTTCCAATATAATTTCTTTTCTTTTTTCTTTCTTGCTTGTGTAAGATTTGTCTATATTAGAAGCAGGGCCAGCGCAAGGCAGGTTCAGCGCGTTCGCCAGAACCTGGCCCCACGTTTTGAGAGGCCCGCGGTCTACGAAAATCGCCCAATTAAGAAACACCGATTTTGATTATTTTCTACTAAATATGCGAGACATTTTTTAGTAGCGATGATTCGGTTTAAACGAGTGACTAAAATGATCAAAGCTCAATGTAGCTCCATAAAGTCCTCACATCCTGGAAACTACTTTAGATAAAAAAATCCAGGCCTTCGGAGAAATGTACTTTTTAGAGAAATTAATTTGTAGTTTTTTGCAAAAGTCATGCATGATTACAGATTTTCTACTTTCAATTAATTTTTTCCCCCTTGAAAACGAATTATGGATGCGAAAAAATGTAAGTGTAAGATTTGAATGTGTACTGAGGCCCCACAACAGATCAAGTCGGCCCTGATTAGCAGTATATTATGATATATTTCTACTTTGATTGGCGTCACGAATTATTATTATAATTAGCGTCACTATATTACCAGACTAACGTATAATATATTTCTATGTCACAGCATACTTCATGGAAAATTATACCTAGTTACGTAATATATCTCAGTTAGGATATACTACATCCTATAGTATATATAATAGCGTTTCAATTTATTATACTATCGTATTTGGATTGGTTTGTGGGTTCCTTGGAATTTTTGATATTTGCTCCTGGATCTGCTCTTCCAGCCACAGTGTCTTCCGGTTCATACTCCCCTTTATGTCTTTCGGTGTTTGTTTTGCTGTTCCTCGCCATTTTCTGCCATTTAATATGAACGACAAAACAAACTCAATATACTAATTTCCTCGTACATGGACATAGTTCCTGTTTTCTATTGCTCCTGCGTTACATATTCGACGTGGCAGGTTTTCTTCTATTCTGCGTCTCATCCCCGCTTCTCGTGTTGTTCGTCTTAGTTTTCCGATGTGCCATTATCCATTTACCAAATGAACGAACATTCACCTTCGAGTAATCGAGCTTTTCGAATATGTCCATGTTTTCAATATTTTCGGATAAAGTTGAGGATTTCATATACAGTGGACCGCGAAAGTATTTAATGGGTATATTATTTATGGTACTCGAAACATTTTGAAATTTCATTAGCGCTACAATGAAACTCGACTGTTACGATTGTGCGTCAGTAAAATTTGAAACAAATCTGAAAATGTAAAAGACCGAATAAATATTTTGCTGGTGTTCTAAAAACATTTACTTTCATTGCATGAGCATTACGTCGATGAACTGCTACATGTATTCGGTAAGATCATCTTTAACAATTGTCATACGCTTAAGATGGCTATTTATGCTATAGTTTTACTATATATAATATATATGTCGAATTATTATTGGAGTTTTGTGTTAAATCATCTTTTGAGTTGTGAGCGAGTATTAATTCCTCATTTGGATTTACCATTGTTCAATTTAATTAAATTATATTACACTTAAATTATTTAACAAGAATAGATATAACTTTACAAGATTTAACATTAAACAATTTAACGAACGCCTTTAACAATATTCTTGGGTTCAAACGAATCCACGGTCAACGGGAAACTCTTTGCCCAATAATCTGTATTTTCTCTTATCGCAGAATACGTTAGCTCTATCGCTTGATATCTTCTAGACTCACTGCCCGATATCCGTAAACTCGCCAAGGAGATCTCAATAAAAGACTGCCTGGATCTCATTTGTCAATTACATATTGATTAGAAATATCAACATTCCAGGCACCGTTGCTAGGCAGTCCTGCATAAAGCCGACATTGCTCCTGGCCGGGGCTTGTCCGTTAATACAGCGTGTCCCTCAATATCGGAACTTCTTCTGACAAGTTAAACGTTCATCCCGAGACCGTGGCTACGTTCAGCGACCAGTTGCGTCACCTCGAGCCCAAGTATTCCAAAGAAATGCTCGATGTCTCTACATCTCCGACATATATATATATATATATATATATATATATATATATATATATATATATATATTGCAAGATAAGCTAAGCTCATCGAATACATCTTCCTTCTATATTTAAAAAAATAACATTTCATATAATAAGAATAAAATCCCAATAAAGTGTAAACCAAAGAGAAATATAACTGAGTCTCTGGAGAAGAGAGAACTACAAGAAGTGAACATAAACACAGTAATATTACGAGTACAGTGTTACATTTATCCAACAAAAAGATAAAATGGAAATATCAAAGGACTAATAATAATAACGCTAATAAGGTACTTCATAAAACAATCCTGTCATCTTTGAAAGGCTACTCCATGCTGTTTAAAGGAGAATTGAATGTTTTTCTAACAGAAGCAATTTTATCTCGCAATCGTAAGAATTAGGAATACTTTGCAAAATGGTAAATACCTACCATATTATCGATACAATTTATTTGTGACGTCAACACGAGCAACATTTGCACAATGTGTACGCGAGCTAGTTAAAGTCGATTGCAATAATAATGAAGACGGTTGTTCCAGATCATGGGATGTGCCGAATGAAAAGAGGCCGACACCGAGGTCTCTCTGGCAAGTGCCTCCTCCGAGGCAGCTTGAAAGTTAGAGGAAACACGTCGGCAAGTGGCACGAGTGGCCTTAGCTGGCCTATAAACGCGCGAAGAAAACATACACAAAACCTGCTATCAATCCCAATTGACACCGAATCGGAAAGGAACGCCAAGCCGAGACCTGAATTGCCTGCCGGCTTTTCATGCATTAAACGAATATACAATGGTTTCTGGTTGCAGAATCAGCGGCAGGACATTCGTAGATATTCACAGAGCGGCTTCGTGGCATCTCAATTTCCATTGATGCTTTCGGGATTGGCCATTGACGCTGCGCATCTCATCCGTCACCGACGGGTACCGTCGCGATTAGGCCCTTTTGTGACGTCTGTTCGATGGAATTGGATAATGGACGATCACCGATTACGCGGCTAAGTGGATCTAAGCGCTTTGAATCCGTGCTTCGGACACCAATCCGCCACGGCGTACCCCTATCACGTGGTCGTTCACGTTTTCTTTGCTCGCGTTTATCATTTTTTTCTTTTCTTTTCTTTTTGTACGCTTTTCTTCGTTTCTTTCAGGCGATCCGACAGGAGCTGGTGCAGTCGGAAAGAGCAGAAAGCTGGAGGACAGTTGGCGAACGACTGCGTTGGCACGCGGTGCTTTCGCATTTCAATACGAATATTGGCTGCCGGTATCAAGGTCAAGCGACGACGATAGTTTCGATCGAAGCTATTGAAGTGGTCGTAAGCGACGACACTTCGAAATACACGAATTACATCGGTTAGATCGTCCCCTACAGCATGCAAGTACGGACGTGTTGGATAAGGATCGCGAAGTAAGTCGCTGTGGAGCATCGGTGATCGCAAACCGCTCAAGATAATACTGTGTAGTTTGATTATACGTTGACGATCGATACAAGTGTCTCGTCGAATCCCGTGCTACCAAACATGAAAAGATAATACAGTGGAGCGAATCTTCTTTGGAAAAATCTTAGACTCTGAAACGTCAATAAAATTTTTCTCCGGCATTCTTAACACTCGTAGTTGCACGTAATCAACGATCAAACGATAGTATAGTCGTATTGTTGGAACGGTTAATATTTCGTTGAATAATTTCTATGTGAACTAGCAGTTTTATTCAGTTACGTTGTTTAGCCTGATATTCGGCCGAATAATCAGTTTCGACTTACTCCGCAGGAGAACCATGAGGTTCATAGCAGCCATCGCCGGGTATTTCCTGATCTTCGTTTTGCCAGATATCGAAGCACACGTAAGCACTCCTTATTTTATTTTATCCGTATAATATATGTAAGTACGACTCTTCTAGATGATTTTATATACGCACGTATGGAAAGCTGTTTTAAATATCGTAAAGCGTTTCGATGAGATAGTTTCGCTTTTTAATAAGCCGAAGAGTTAAAAGTCAGTGAATAGTTAGCGAGTATACGCTTATGTTGGTTGGCTTTGTTTTAAAGCTATAGTTGCTTTCCGTGTTTCTCAAATAGACGTTTCAGAGTAATTGAGAGCCAGTTGAGATATTTACAAATAATTTCTTCAAATGTCTCAAATTATTTATTAATATTGTCTTAGCGCGTTATAGGAGCTTCTGATGATTATTATCAAAATGAAATCTTCCCAAAGATTCGTAAATTCGACTTTTATCTGGAGGATAATGATATTAATAAGAAACTAGATGAGACTAAAATATACAATATTTACAAGTTGTATGAAACAATCGTTTTATGTAGAACGTTCTACATTTCAGAAATGTTTTAAATATGTAAGAAGTTTCTCAAGATGTTTAAACGTAATATGCAATTCCTTATACCTTATCTTTAATAGACACAAAGATACAAAAGATTTAATAAGCTAAGTTAACTTCAATATAAAGAATAGTTGTTATCTATGCAGAAGGAAGTAGTAGCTAATGAAAATTTAAAAAGAAACGACAGATAGGATATAAAATGAGAATGTCTTTAAAGAATAATATTACTGTCATCTATCATCAGCGTCGTTTTTTATCTCAAAGATCAACTGTTACGATAAACGAAACAAAAATGCACATGTCAAACTGAGATACCTTCCTTCTGTTCCGGACGGTATAAAGATAAAGATATATATGTTTCATAATGTATTTCAGGCGGTAAAAATACCACGATAAATGTTACACTTGAAAATCATTTACAGCTGGAGATCAAACGGAGTATAGACCTGAACGACGTTTACGTGCCCAAAGTAAGCCAACGCAGATTACCAACAGAAGTAGTGCCGACCAGCTATCACCTGGAACTTCAACCTTTTATCGGGAATGACAAATTCAAAGGTCGAGTTAAGATCAATGTCACTTGGATAGATACCAGTGACATAATTGTTTTAAATGCTCATCCACATCTTGCAATCACGAAATACGATGTTAGGATCACGGAAGCATCGTTGGAAGAAAGGTAAGCTAATAAAATCGCATAATACTCTTCGCTATAATTGTAAATAACGGTGTTTAAAAATGGACTCTATTTCGTTGAGAAATTCTTCTGGTTGGAAGAGCTAAACTTAAGAAACTAAATTTTCTACCTGATCCCAAGACTGTCAATCCCTAACTCTCCGTGGGAAGAATAGAAAATTTTACAATAAGATCCACTATGTTTTAGTTTATGTACTATATTTCATACAAAGTTCGTTGAAGTCACTCCTTTTCTTCTCTTTCTTTCTTTTCGCTGTTCCTGGGACTTTCTAGAGAAAGGAGAAAAATGGGTATGCCATATTACTACCATGTTATGAGTTCTGTACCATTTATGTGAACCAACTTTTAGCCTCATATCTATGTTACCGTGGAAACAATTATACATATAATAGGATATTGCTTGCAGGAAATATACGGAATATGAAATTGTATAAATGAAATTTGAAAGAAAATTTATTTGGAAATGAGTAATATATATACATATATTATTTATTTATTTTTATTATTATTATTATATATATATTATATATATACATTATATACATATAATGTATATAGACAGTTATAAATAACTATAATGTGAAATAAAATGAAATGAAAACGAAAATATACATAATGTGGTAATATATAAAAATACAGTAGAACTTCGATTATTATCCGAATGGCGTGCTTAATTCGAATAATCGAATAATCCTATTTTCCATCCGCAGATCATTTATTTTGAACTATTTCGTAGATGTTAACGCGTAACAAAGGAGCAAAAACTTCTTAACAAAGATGTATCGACCTTTTAGTTTCTCTCTATTCTCGTTTCCTAATCTTCCTCGCACCAAGGCATCCCTCTTTCCATCGATGTTCCCATAATAAACGATAATCCCTCTTTTGTTCTGATAATCGAGGTTCCATTCTATATTAAAATCTGAATATTAATGAAATGCCCTCACAAATATTACTAACTACTAAATTTAATTACTAATTATATAGGAATTAATTGCATACAATGAAATAAACTTGTACATAATTGAATGAAAATTTGTTGACCCTCTCGTATTTTGTTGCTCTTTAAAATTGAAATTTCCTCCTTAAGACTAATATCTGATTATTAAAAAATTAAAGGGAAAAAGGCCTGCCACTGATGGCTGTAAACGTTGCGAGAGTCAGTCGTCGTTCTTCGTGGCCATCCAGCTACGCAATTCACTTGGAACAGATGCTAAAGAAAGGCACCAGCTGCGAAGTGGATCTCACGTTCACTGGAAATCTCACCACCAACGATACCAGCGGTTTCTTCAAACACGAATACACCGACGCCAATCGACAAAAACAGTAATTATAATTACAACGCGATAGACGTAAGATTAAAGAAAAAGAATTTACTGTCCGTCTTCTTCTCTAGTCCCTTCCTGGCTACCAACTTTAGATTGGACAACGCGCAAACTGTCTTTCCTTGTATGGATGAGCCTCCTTACAAAGCGACCTTCAAACTCAGCGTTCAGCGTCCGAAGAACATGACTGCTCGTTCAAACACTCCCCTGGAAAGTAGCATAGAAACGTAAGTAGTATGAAATATTCGTTGATTTTATTTGCGTGTATCATGTCGCTGCTTGGCGTTGACAGTGGCACGATTTCAAGAATGTAAATTTTAAGGGAGAGACCTCTTAAAATTGAAATTTCTGAAAAGGTCAAAATACAGGCCTTACTATAATATAATAGCCCTGTGACGCAAAACTGATAAAATATGCGTTTTACATGATAAAAATAGAAATGTAATGTAGACCTTGCATTTGATAAATGCAAATTTTACACTTTTTAAATTATGTCCTTATCAGCACTAAGCAGCTATGCATAGTCTGCGAATTTTTATGCTTCTGTGGGAAATTTTAAGATTCAAAAGCGCACAGTATGCGAATAATAGGCGAAAATATGCAAAATATCTGAAGTGTACTTTCTCTAATATTTTTTTCCTAGGTTTCACCTTTTAATTATATTCGTTCCATAGATATCTACTGTCTAATCGCATCTGTTAAAATGCATTCTCTTAATTATGGTAAGATTTTATTCCAACAACAGATAACGAGTAAAAATAAAGAATGAAATTTTATTCGCCATTAATGAATAAATATCTAATGGAACAATTATTTCTTTAAATAAGAAGTTATTCAAGGGAGAAATTATTCGTGTGAGAATATATCTGGATAATGATTTAATCGAATTTGGATAAAATTATATATTTTTTGTAAATATTTATGTGTTACATGGAGGATGGACATGGTACCAGACGTGAGATATCTTTTCAAGCTACATTGTCCATTTGTTGTAACATTGGCTTTTATAGCAAATTTTTTCCTGGATAAAATACTGGCTTAGAAAGTTTATCGTTGCTTAGTAAATCATTTATTTGTTAAATTAGTAGTAAGAATCTTAGCGGTATCTGTATATACTTGTACAAAATTAAGTGGAAACAAACCTTTATTCGTATTATTATTCGAATAATTCTGCAATCGTTACTCAAATAAATATAGAAAGTAATTTGTTATGGATAACAAATAATTACTCACAGATAAAATATTCTTCTGATATGAATCTATTCCGATCTTAAATAGATATCTACTCGAAACAATTCGAAGAATGCACAACTCTGACTATCTAAAATAAAACAATACATATAGAGCGAAATATATTTGTCGTGTTACAAATGTCGTGTTAGATATTTTGACATTAAAAATACATTCAGAATTTTTATTGCCAGGATATTAATAAAATATATTGAATCACAGCACGATTAACCCCTTGTCCTACAGAAACAAGTGAAACTCGTGATAAGAAATTTGAGCCAAAAACAATAAGCGCGAGCCTGACTCGTGGTACTTAGAACCAAACGTAAACAATACGAGCTTGGCTTGGGACAAACGTAAACAACACAAGTGAGACTCGTGGTTCAGTTCTTTTCGATATTTTCTTACTTTAGTTACGTGTAATTCTTCGTTACGTTCACACGTTTAGGTTATAATTCCCTAAAAGAATTAAACAATACTAATCTAATATTGATGACAATAGCGAGAAGTGTGTTATTATTGCGGATAGTGATTCGGTAGATCCTTGTGATAACGATAGTGATGGTAGCGATATTGTGTTTTCTATTGTGTTTCATTGTTTCGAAAAATATCACGCAGTTGAAGATTACCAATTTTCTACGGGTTATCTCAAAACATTATTAATTTAAGCTAAGTATTAATTTACAAATTATTACTGATACATTATCCACTTTCAAATAATAAATCATTTTTCTTCACTGATAAATCGATCATAATTACTTGCCAGACATATTAAAAAAATATTAGTTGTACCCAAACGTGTTTATTATTTCACAATTCCTTTCGTTGCGCCGAAATATACATGTCATAACACGCATACATCTTGCGCAAGTTCGAACACACGGCTAAGCAGCTAAATGGCTCGACGCGTGACCAACCTTCTTGTTTCTTGTGACCCGAGCAATCCGGTGTTAACGGGTAGGACAAGGGGTTAACCGGTTATTTGATTATTTCTTGCAATCTAAGTATTCTTATTTATACGCCATAAGTATGTAAAAGCGTAATTCTATTACTAAAAGATATTCTCTTTGCCTAGGACCGATGAGCCGGATTTAGTCTGGGATCACTTTACCAAGACACCGCAAATGTCAACGTACCAATTAGCTTTGATAATATCGGACTTTGAGAGCATCTCGCCTACTCAGGAAATCAATGAAATGGATGGGAGAAAGCTCGAGATTAAAGTGTGGGGTCGAAAGGAATTCTTGGACTCCCTAAAAAGTATACCCGACAAGGTTGTCTGGATCATGAACTATTTACAGGATTACTTCAACAGCTCGATTGTTTTACCAAAACTCGACTTGGTAGCCGTCCCTTCGTACGGTGCTACCAAAGCATCTGACAGTTGGGGCTTGATGTTCTTCAAGTATATATTATTTATTATACTTTTGTTAAGCATGCAAGATTTTGTAGCAATAACAAGGGAAAAATTACTGTTCAAAAAGAATCCAAATTACTATTTGATCAATTAGTATTTTATTACTAATTACTAATTAATTACTTAATCATTAGATTGTGAATGTTTATGCATATGGATAAAGATTTAGGTAGTACTTTGTTTCATGACTGGAACATGTTAATCACGTTTATTTGTTTTACATATTTTGCATATTGGTTTAAGAACATGTACACGAAGCAGTGATTGGACAAAGTGTTACAAAATGTAACAAGGCAAAGTGCCACGAACTTTGACAGTGCATAGTATTCGTGACACTAAGTAAGGAATTTATATTCTTTGCCAAAATACCATCATAAGTTATAAACCTTCTTGTCGTATATAGATAGTAAAATAGAAATATGTATTATCGACTCGTGAATCGCTATCTTTACTTGGATTTACATAGATATCCAGCTTTCATTTTTCCGGCACTTGTATCCTCTACCCACACTGTCTATACATGCTATTTTAAAAACACGTGGCTGACCTTGAATATGTCGGTAGGCGTGTCTACATGTTTCAAGGTACTCTTAGCGTATAGATCAAAGCAGTTTTTGTTAATAGAATGTATATATCTATGTGCATAAACATTAAAATATTTTATATGAATGATCATAAGTACTTTGAAATTGGTCCTTATATCTTCAAATGTTTTTACTTCATATTGAGTTCTCAAGATTTATAATTCTTTTTTATCGACAACCTGTATATGTTTAACATTTCTCACATAATATTAATGGTATGTTTACTACGTTATTGGTATACATATTTTGCAGAATATTAAAAAAAAAAGTGTGAAAGAAAATTTCAGGAAAAGTTTTTTGAGGAATTATTAAAGAAGTCTGTAAAACAATAATCAATAAACGTTATATGGAAAGGCAGATTGCTCGCGCGGTTCCAATTCGCAGAACTTGATATCACCGACTGCCGAATCGTAGGATGCAGCATGGACCCTCTAGAATTTAAATAAGATGTAAATTTTGATAAGAATTAGATTCGCGGAATATCATGTCAAAAATTATCTGTAAGACTTGAGACTCTTTTTGTTCGTTTATCAGTTTTATTCATAATTTGCTCTTAATATAACATGTATCGATAACTGTATCCTAGATTAATTACCAACACCTGGACCCGGCTAGTCTTTAATTAAATGAACAAATCTCAGTAGTTACGTATACAATGTTATTATGAAAAAAAGATATACGAAGCTAGATATGACAAATTTGTCTACTTTGCATCTTGCAATTTAGCACCAAACATTGTCATGTGAACGATAGAAATAACAAATCTCCATATGATATTGATAGCTTGACTTTGATTACAGGGAAAGTGAACTGAGTAGCCCGTCCATTTGGGACACAGCTTATGAATTAATTTACCAATGGATCGGTCAATATATCACACCATTCCGTTGGAGTGATGCACCTGTTAACAAAGCACTTAATTCATTCCTAGCTTCAATGACGACGGTGAACGTACGTATCATATTGCGTGCATACGAAGATTAAGCACGAAACTAGTTCAAAATGTAATGTGTTTGTTGCAGCTGAATCCGGACGAAATGGAAGGGAAATGGCCACTGACAATGCTATATTCCCTTTATTATGAATTTGCAAAGATTGAACCTTTCGGAAGGGTCGGTGGTATTAGAAACGAAGCTACATCATCGAAAAGTATGTTTTAACTAAATTATCTTGTTCTCTTAGTGTTATACAAACAGCGCTACATAATAATTTTTAAGTATAATGTAATTGTACTTCATGCTCGAAGTTAATATAACAGTTATGGTCATTTTTGTCATAATAGCTTCTCTGATAATTATATATTTATGGGAATACCTGCTTTATCGTTAGGCAAATATCCGCTTACTCCATAATTTGTAAGAGCGTGCAATAAACCTAAGGTCTGTTTTAAGGACCATTCATAAACCGAAAGTACCTACATGAATAGAGGTTTATTTCTTTCATTTTTCATTTCATGGTTCATTTCTGGTAAATTATACATACAAAAAATGTAATATAATAATATATTAATAGAGTAGGAAAAACTTAAATGACTTAATAAATTTCGATTTTTAATATTGATATCAACGTAACTATAAAAAATATTAAGTGTGTAACATTTATCAAACAGTCTGAAACGTCCACTAATTTTATACGGTATTGAAAGCAAATTATCGTGTAATTAACTCGGCGAGTTCCTTCTAATTACATAAGACTAATTATGTCATTTTTTTCTCCTTCTAGTGGAGCTGGTATTCCGGATGTTCAATTACACTCTCGGCAAAGATCTATTCCAGAAAGGCGTTAGAAATTTTATACAACAAAATTCGGAAGAGTAGTAATTGTTTTTATCAATTAGCCGGGAAGCAATTCTTAAATGCAAATTTTATAACTGGATTTTACTAATTTATATTATTATATTGGAATAATGACTATCGAAAAAATTATAATATTTTTTGATGCATTTATGTATCTTATGAAAAAGGCTAAAATGGAAAATATTCTTATTACATTAAATAATTTTATATGATTTTGTACTTTCTATTACTTCTAAAACATATTCAGGTTACGATTTTATAAATATTTCAAATTAGCCTGGAAGTCGTTTTCTTTCTTACTTCGTGTTAATCTATATCTAACATTATCTAATCTTTTATTTAATTTAGGTAAAATTTTTAATTTCGCAAAATTGCAAAAAGTTTTCTAAAAATGTTTATTTTAAGACTTTCGTGTACAAAATGTACCCATATAAAAATTTTTTAAATTTTCAAAATGAGAGAGAGGAAACACGTAAACTATAAAATTTGTATTTTATTCTCTCTTTTATTTCCAAATATCTGGTTTCTGAACATACCAGAATAACGATAGCATTGATAATTTTCTCGTAAATTTTGTATTAGATATTCCAAACATTTAAAGAAAACATTTTATCAAAGTATGAATCATTTTCAGAAACTTTGCTTCCCGGCTATTCTTCTAAGCTTCATTCTTTATTCAATTTTGTTCAACTGCTAAATATCATTTTTCCAGGAATCTACGAACCTTCTTTGCAGATGACATTTACAGCCGATTAAACGATGTCGCGGCTGAAACGGAGATTTTACCAAAAGGCTTGACAGTCAACTCAATCGCGGGGCCGTGGACCAATCGAGATAGAGTACCATTGGTCACTGTCATTCGCAATTATGAAACTCAAACAATTACACTTAGCCAAGTATGTATGCACGTTACGTTCTTAATCTTATCCAACAAAAACGCTGTTCACCTCAGGGACGCGGAAAACGTAACGATGACATGATTTTCGCACGGATAAAGCATCAATGAAGAAGAAACGCGGTGCTGATTTTATTTGTGAGCACTTTGAGTAAAGTCGATTCTCTTCTTGCATAAGTAGCGACAATCTGTGAAAAGGTTGATTGAAACCAGAGACAGAATGTATATGTGATGATTATTGCAAATATAATGTCAAAATGTAAATATTAACAAAAAAAAAAAAGCTGAGGACCAAGTCGAGCACAAAAGAAACTTTTTCATCCTATATCGATTTTATTTAGTTTCTAGAAAATAATAGGAGTTATCACGAACAGTCGATATTAGTTTTCATCTTTGCCAAAATTTAATCTGTTATAACTTTTAGCCTATTTATATTACATAAATGTAAATTAATATTGTACAAAAAATTTAATATATAAATATACGCATTTAATATAGTTCTTCGATTTATGTTAGATGAAAATATTGGCACCATTAATATTTCAAAATTTGATGAAAAATATTTATTATATAATACAGCAATCAGGTTTTAAATTTTTATGAAATATTTATATTTTGAAATCACTCAATTCATCACTTGTTCACTCAAATTCTTTTTGTATTAAAAAGATTGTTTCTCATATAAATGTGGATATAATCTAAGTCGGACGGATGTGCAATTTATAGTATAAACGTAGCAATACAATGACGAAACTTTGGCCTTGAAGACAGAAAAAATATTACCCTGTCTTTAGAGAAACTATCTTAACGATCTCAATGATGTATGATATAATTGAAATAAAAACTTTAGAGCTGATAACCTTTTCTTTGAAGTGCATTTGTATACTTTTGTAGGTCGTTGTTGATTACGTTAGTATACATCTACATACTTAGTCCCTGAGGTTACATCGTTCAATTATCGCTAAAGAAACAGCAAAGCGAATAATTACAGTCCATGTATATATGTACATATGGCATACTTGGCGTAATAATCATAATATGAGAATAATGCCAAAACTAAACTACTCACTTTCCATATTTTTTCTATAATAAATATAATATGTATATGAACATTACTTCATACTTTACTAGTAATCTTATACTTGTTAATAAATATAACTCAATACCATAAATTAAGATATTAAATCTAATTTTTTAAATTTATTCCTATTACTCTTCTTATTTCTTTAGATACAATTACATTCTTAAGAGAAAAATAACTTTTCTTTGTTTCAAATAATATTGTAATAATTATTATTGTTAATATTGTTCAATAGATAAATTTTTTCTTATAATTGCTATTCCTTAGCTTTATAGAGGTTCAGAAAGAAAATGGAATAATATAATGCATTTAAGTTATAATACATTAAAGTTATTAAATATACATAATTAATATTTGTGTTACTATATTTATAGAAAGTCTACCTCAGGGAAGCTCCACGAGCCTCCACTCCTAAAGTTTCTTATGAATGGGATATACCAGTAGTGATGATTTCCCAAGAAAAATTGGATATTCAAGAGTCTTGTCTCCTATGGCTGACGAAAGGGAATAAAATGAAGAATGTGACAGATATCGCTAACGAAAACCAATTTATCATTGTCAATCCAGAGGAAATAGGTATGAGAATAATAACACAAGCCAAAACAAAACATAATGCTCACAAAATTGCTTAATCTTGAACTCAAGATGTCCATATTCTTCTCATTATCTACAAACATGTAGTTTCACAGATTTCTTGGTATTTTATTAAATCACTATATTATAAAAATTGATCTTATATCTCAAGCTTTTCTATATCAAGCTTTATTTTTATTATCAAGCTTTTTTTTACAATTGTATATAAATTAAATGAAATAAAAATTCAGGTTTGCCTTCAAGAACGAGTGATAGTTAGTCTTTATAATTAAGATTAACTGTAGTTAAAAGTGAAAAGCCAGTAAAAGGGAAAGATGTGCAGAACCTTTATTTTTAAAGCTTTCTTGTTAAAAAAACAAAACGGAATGGAGTTACTTAGCTTTCTCAGCAACTGATTTACAATTCTATAGTATATAATATTAAATAGAGTGGTTGATTATAGGTATGTTTCCGGTAAACTATGACTCCTGTAACTGGAAAATGTTGTCACAGTATTTGCAAAGTCCAGACCGAGAAAAGATTCCTGTTTTAACCAGAGCAAAACTCCTTCACGATTCTTGGAATTTAGCATATTCTGGAGAACTATGCTTCAAAATTGCTTTAAATATGACTCTCTTTTTGAAAGAAGAAAGGAGTCACGTCGTATGGGAACCAGTCTTTATGATGATCGATCACGTTGGTAGACGTATCGAGGGATCTCATGTACACTCCAAATTCGAGGTAAATGTTTTTCGTTTACGTTCATTCTTTAAAATATATACTTCAGAGGTGCTTTTGTTATTTAACTGAGATATAGATAATTTGTTTTTGTGTTCTTTTAAGTATATTTAATCGTATGTATTTCTATATTAATTTTATATAATTTGTTAAAAGTGAAAAATGAAAAATATTCATTAATTTATCCTACATAACGTTACTAAGGCACAACTACTATACCCAGTATACTAAAATGACTGGTTTCAAACTTTTTGGTTTTACCATTGCTTAAAATATGCAGGAGTACCTTTGGAAAATTACTTCAAAATATCTTCAATATTACTTTATTTTTTACTTTTTGATCAAAGAATGCGCAAATATTATTTGTTAAAATTTATTCTTCCTTATTGCATCTTTGTTTCCTACACAAAACAAAATTTAAACATAAAATATTCATAAAGCTTACGAGCTGGTAAAATTATTATTATTTCAGGCATATATACGTACCTTGTTAAAGCCTCTATATGAAGAACTCAGTAGAACTGTAGAACCAAATGAACCATCTTGGAAAACTCATATGCGAGGAATGGCGAAAAATTTCCTTTGTCGTGCTGGATACGAGCCATGCGTTAACGAAGCAAGGGATCAGTACAAAAAGTGGCTGACTGATAAGGAACCGGATAAAGGAAATCCGTCCGTAACTTTGTCACTCTTACCTTTATATTTATAAAACTTATAATTATTTTCATTATAATTATACAGTAATATTGTACTGTTACTAATAGCATCAAAGCAGAAACTTATAAATCTCTGCAAGTTACTTACATCAAAATTTTAATTTAATTAGGAAATTTAATGCATGTGTGAGAATCAAACTTTCAATATATAAAAATAATACTAATACTAATATAATATCAATTACAGTATATAAATATTACTCTCTCTTACATATCATTTAGTACTTACAATTTTGCTAACTGGTTATATTACATTTTGTAGAGATTAAATTGTATTAATTATTGTTACTGTTTCTTACTTCAGAGTTGCCAATGAATTTATTTGCCCAGTATTTAAGTGGGGTTCTGAAGAAGAATGGGAATTTGGACTTCAACGTGTTATAAATTTCCCTCAGAATAGTCCAGAAAGAAAACAAAATGAACGTACATATCTTTTGAAATCCTTAGCTGGTTGTCCAAAAGATACATATAAAATTGAAAGGTATCATCCATAATTTTATTCAATTAATTTATCAGAATGTATCAAGAATTAAATAGCTTTCAGTTTAAAAAGAAATTATTATATAATCTTCATTAAAATGTAAAATTCAATATTTGTTTTAGGCTTTCTATAAATGCTATTAATTGTTTTTGAATGAATCCAAATTAATCTGTTAAACAAAATTGCATTGTAACTACAGTAACATAACTATATATAACTGTACATTAATATAATTAATATAATATCTTGTTTCTAGTAAAAATTCAATAACAGCATCATGCCTTATATTTTCATTTATGTTGCAGATTATTAAATGTAACATTTCTTGATCAGAATGGAAATTTTACTGACTCAGACATCCAACTAATTTTTGTTACATTAAGTGGTGGAGCAGCTGGTTACACAACTCTGTTCAACTTTTTAACTGAAAACTGGGATACGGTGAAACAGAGATTTGAAGATAAAAAACATCTTTTGTACCGCATAGTAGAATCTGCAACTTCCTCGTTTAGCAATCAAAAGGGTTTGGATATAGTTCGTAAATTGTATGAAAGTCATTCAGAAGAATTTCTACCAGATCTTATAAACCAAAAACCTTACAAGATGGAAATAAGAGAATGGAGCAAAAAGAATCTTCCAGTAATTGATACTTGGCTTATGGAAAATTTGCCAAGAGAAGAATTGGAAGCCATTAAAGCTTATCCGGTTACCACTACTATGGCTCCTACCATGGAATAATTAGAAAAAGTAAACTCATAATTGGAAATTGAACAAAAGTATTAACAATTTAGAAATGTAAAAAAGTTTTTTAATTTCTGGAGTATTTACAAGCTATATCATGAACCAGTAACACACTGCTTGGTTTAAAAATATAAATAACTTGTTGACTTCAGTAATAACATGCCTTCTAACAGGATGGCTTCTAGCAATAAGATTAAAAATTATTCTAATAATTATAAATACAACTATAATGTAAAATTGTTAAAAAAAATCGGATTTAATGATTTGTTAATGATTGTTAATAATTTGGATTTATTAATGTATCATTGTAATTTATATTTTCTTTATTTATTATAGGTACAAAGCTTTTATTAATGTATAATTGCTACTACATATGTATTTAAGTTTGAGTAAATAGTGCAATTACATAAATTGTGAACAATCGAGGCTTGATAAATTTTACAAATAATTTTTGTCTGAAAGAATAACATCATTTGCATCACCTTGATTATTGCTTAATTAAATAAAACTTTAACAACAACATGATTAGCATCTTAATTTTAATTTCTAGTGACAAAAAAATCAAAATTCCTGTTTATATTCTACTTATATCCTGCTTATAAAATCAATGTCATATTACTTACAATAAATAAACTTATGAAAATAAGTTGCTCCTTAAAAAATTCCACATTCACATAATGATCCGATATAAAATGAAAGGTATAGTTAATCAATTATTTATTATGGTTTGTATAATAATATTTAATAATAATTTAATAATATTTATTAATAATAATATAATAAATTTAATAATATTTAATAATAATTAATTATTATTAATTATTATATTTATTTTGGTTTGAAAGATTTACATAATGAAATTATACATATCATGTTCAATATTAGAGAAGTTTTCAGTTAATTTTGTATTCATATAAATTAAAGATAATTTTACCATTATACGATTCTTGGGTAAATATAATTCTGTGTTCATGTTTGAAACAAAGTAATAGCATAATTAATTTAAAAAATGAAATAAAATAATATTTGTTAAATGTTTACTTGTCACATACATAGGAATGTACATTCACCTGTAATATAAAGATTCAAAGCTACTATAATATTTTATAACATTGACTAAGTACAAATACAGGACAGATCTGACTTCATATGGAATTTCATGTCTCATGTTCTAAAATACCGACCTGGAACAAACTCAGCCTCTGCTTTTCTTCTACGTTAAATATAGAAATTATATTTGTTGAAAATACTAAATATTTATGAATATTATCATTAATGAGTACTTTAAATTGATGAAATCATTAACAATTCATATTTCATAACATGGATTTTGCAACTTACATTTTTTTATAAAACAATAAGTACCAAAAGCTGTAAGATGGCAGCATATCAAGTTTATTTGAGATTGTTCGAGATTATCCCATCATTATTCTATGTAGAGAAATATATTCGTAGGTTAAAGTAGAGTCTATATCTCAATGTAAGATGGCTAATTTTTGAGTTTAGTTTATGTCCTAATTTTGTGTATTTCGACGCGTTAGTGAGCAAATGTTGTGTAAACTGATCGTTTTTATAAACCGACACTCCCGGTGGTGCTTCATGAGAGTCGCCAGAAAATATATGAACGCGCTATGTCATTATCCATCATTAATCGAGATTGATTGCATACATTTAATCAATGGTTTCAGTGCTTTTTTTCAAACTGCTCTTGATAGAGGAAAACTAACGTTTTAATTATATTTCAGTATGTACTTTTACGAAAGAAAATGTTATTAATTTGTTAATTAAAATATGTGGTACCATTTTCATGATTTTATTCACTCTTTGATACATTATAACCTTATTATTTTTCCTGTTTCTCTTCTGTTCCTGCAGACACAATGGTTGAGAGTACTAAATGCTGTGTCCTGCAATGGGCTGATCATGCAAGGTACATTACAGAAAAATTTAGTGAGCTGTTGGCACGTCAGGCACTTGTTGATGTAACACTCGTATGTGAAGAACAAAAGCTACGTGTTCACAAACTGGTCCTAGCATCAAATAGTACATACTTTGAGGTATGTTTAAAAAATATATTTAGTTTCCTATAAGAGAAATTAATTATAAATTATCTTTCATTTGCATGTTAAAAATATATACATATCTTGGTTATGTCTATAGCTTTTTAAAAAGTATTAATAACGTAAAGTATGTTTTTCATTATAGTTTCATAATTATTTATTTCAAGATTACTAAACGTGTATAAATTGATGCTTACAAAAAATTGTTTTATTACTTTGTTAAAAAATATAACAAATGTATAAATATAACTAATATATAAAAAAAAGAAAAGTTATACAATGTAAATTATATTTAATAATATTAGCAATATTATATTTAGCTTTTTATATATTAAAAGTACTTGTAACTATAAATATCTATATCCTGTTATTTTTTTTAAATTGTAAAGTTTAATATACTTCAAAAATAACTGAGCAGCATATAAGAGGTAATTGTCTTATGTAATCATAAATTACAAAAATACCTAATCATAAATTTAAATTTATATTAACAGGTTATACAAAAGATAAATTACAAGCAATTTTATATTTAAAGTGAATTTATATTATTTACCAATAAACATTTATAATTCTATAAAACAATGAAATTAATTCAAATATATAAATATTATTTAAGTTTGCGTAAGTGTGTTAAAATCTCATAATTTGAAACAATCATATTTTATGTATAGGTAGGTAGCTTCTTCTCTAAAATTAATTTTATGGATCTAGAATTTATTATATTATTATTATTATGAATTAATATTACATTAAATAAGTTTATGAAGAACACATACAATAGTGAAAACATTTCTCATACCAAATTATGGTTATATATATGTGTGCAATTTTATAATATTGTAACATATAATATATTATATCGTAATATATAACAACATATTTTGATTAAATCAAAATTTCGAATTGTATTTAGTTATTGCTTTGTGTATATGCATCTATAAAATTATATACAAAAAATATATGGAATACTTATGAAAGGACAATTTTACAGGGATTATGTAATGTTCATATAAACTAAAGAAAGCCTTATATATTGGAATTTCCTTATTTATTTGCAAGCATTTGAAGAAACCATGTTTGATGGACATACTTTTTACAACTTGTGAAGAACATCTATTGAATATAAAGGTATCAAAGAGATAATTTGTATGAATTCAAAATAATGACATAAATATATGCTAATGTAAATAGCTTTTAAGGGATACTTTTTATACCTTTCTTATGTATCAAATAGATATACATAAATAAACGTAGATATATTTCAAAATGTGCATGTATACAATTATAAAGGTTTACATTTACATAACATTAGATTTTTAATTTTAGATACCAAAATTTTCTACTTGAAGATGATATTATGATTTAATACAAATGTTCCTCAATTCTTTAAAAAATATTTAACACTATTAAAAGTGTTCTTTGCACATAGCATCAAATTTTGTAACATACTATAAATATATTATAAATTTTAAAAATTAAATACACTTAGTTAAAGGTAGTGGTAGGTTAGCAAAAATCATTGTTCATTGTTATCAAAATTTATGAATACAGCACTCTTTTATCTATTAATATATTTTGTTTGCTTTACTGTCTGATGTAACAGGAGATCCTACAACGAGATTTGGGTCAGGAACCAGTTATATTTTTTAAAGATCTAAACTTTGAAATCTTAAAGGCCATGGTTGAATTTATGTATTGCGGAGAAACTACAATTCCTTATCAATTGTTATCACCTTTATTAACTGCCACAAAAACTTTTAAGGTTGGTATTACAAATATTAACAAAAATTATTATAAACATAAGTTGCTCCCAAAAGATATTCCAAATAAAATTACAAAAGAATTCTAAATAATTATGTTTATAATGTTTTCAAAAATCTTTTATTATTTTTGTTATCTCAGATGATAAAATATTTTGTGATCTATCATAGAACTTATATTAATTATGTTTGATATCTTCTTTTCTCTTTTTTGATCTTGTGTTATTTGTATTTTATAATGTACATTTTTTTTATTGATCCTCTAAAAATTTGTCATAAATTCACTATTAAATGCTTGAAATTTGAATATTTCACATACAAAGTGAAATTGTAGCTACAAATATTTTCAAATTTTATTTTAGTATATATAGTATAGCATTGCATGTAATTTCATAATTACTTGTGAGTGTAAACTCACTAAGTAGATTAAACATAAGAAGTTTTATGATACAAATATCAATTGTTTAAAAAAGATGTACATTGGAATGAATTGTTTTATATTGTATTATTATTGAACTATTGTGTATGTATTTCTCATCATTTTTTGAAAAATGTATGGAATCAATCATAAAATTATCCTGTAAGATATGAAAATCATCATAAATTATCTTAAACAAGAAAAAATTAGAAAAAATACATACATAAATATACTAATAACTTTTATATATGTATAGGTTAAAGAGTTGACAACTGTGGTTGATGCCATGATGAGTTCCAATGTAGGAAATTTTGAAATTAATACAAATATGGACAAAAAAGTTACTGAATCAGAGATTATAAACAGTACATGCAATAATACAGATCATATAGATGTACAGTGTGATGAACTTGTTAACGATGAGTGCTTTGTACTTTGTAATGAGAGCAACAGTGATGTGAATTCAAGTGAAAACCAATCTTTAGAAGGTAATACAACCAGCAATCCTCCTGAACAAGAATTAGAACATATGTTATATGAGGATTCACAAGATTTTGAAACTAATGCAAAACAAACTAATACATTATTTTCGGTAGGAAATTCTACAAAATTAGTAGGAACTGAGAATTCAATCATATTAACAAATGATAAAACGAAAGAAGTATCAAATAGATACTCGGAAAATAGAATGATAAATAGTGATACATTGTGTACAAATAATGAATTAAAACCTTTATTATATGAACAATGCTGTGATTTTTCAGATATTGATGAGTGTGAAGAAAGTTCTATGTCATTGTCACAATCTTGCCTTCAACAAATTGAAGAAGACTTTGCACAATATAAGTTTGAAGGTACTGATGTTCCTAGTAAAGTAGGAAAATGTGTCAAAGTTTACACTCATAAGAGACGAAAATCTATAGATGACATAAAAAACAAGCTAACAGATGTGAACAATATAATTCAAAATCCGCCATCTACTGATTGTATAGATTTATTGGATGAGCCGTCCACTAACGATATACCAGTTACACTTTTAACCTCATTAGACATGGAAAGTGCTGAGTATATTATAAGTTTGAGTACTGAAAATATTCAATCTATAGTAGGAACTACCTTAACTGAGCAGCATACATTAAATACATGTAAGAAAATAGAACAAATTATTGAATATAATACCCAACAAGATAGTTTAAATAAAATAGAATTAAATACAGAAAACACTGAAGCTTCTAATTATACAAAACCAATACTAAGGAGAAGCTTGCGGTTAAACCAACAAGAAATAGAAGAAACTATAAATAATAATGAAGCTGTTAAAGATCTTCAAGAGAAGGAAAAACACTTTAAAAAATCAAATTTCTCGAACAGAGCAGAATTATGTATTAAAAGAAGACGAAAAGTAAAAGTCACAGATCGTAAAATTCCAGAACAAGCTATTAACAATGTAATGCAGCCCATTAGGAAGACATTTAACAATTCTCGTAGGAATGCTGAGAAATTAATTGTCAGAAAGAATAATAAAAGTACATTGTCTAACAAAGAAAAGGATGAGCAAACAGTTAAAATAACAAATAAATTAAAATGTGACATATCAGAAGCAACAGAAATTGATTCCATTTTTACACTACCCAAATTAAATACAATAGAGCATATAAATCGTGCACTGTGGGGAGATATGTCAGATTTTCCAGAAGACTATGAAAATAAGGTGAATTTGATGGAATATACTGCTAATACAGAAATTCCGTTTGCTGTTGGTTTATTACCTTTACGTACTGCTCTGGAAAAAATGCAAGCAACACCAGATTATCAACCTCGCAAAACTCGTTCATCGGTAGCACCAATAAGGCAAGATATTGATAATCTCAAGAGGAAGAACTGTACTCATTTAGGTAAAGTTACAGATTCTAAAAGACAAAATACCTGCATTAATCATCCAAAAGAAAATGCAAAAGCAGTTTGTCATATTCGGATTAGAACAGCACCGTCGCAGTACGTACGAAATCGTAAAAAGTATCTTTCAACGGATGTAAATACACTGGAACCTCCGACTATTATCAATAAACATTAACAGCTATTAATGTTTATCAAAAAATACATGAGGATAGTAATAACATTATATCCTCAAATATGAATATCAAAGAAAATAAGAGAACGCGTAATTCTATGCATGTAATTTTGTATTTTGAGAACATATTTTTAATATAAAACTCCTTGTATATATATAAAACATAAATACCGAAAAAGAATATGCGACGAACTATGTAAAGTATGTAAACTATATAGTTCCTTGATTTCAACAAGAATTCAAGATATATTTTTTTTATTGTTTGGCCATATATTTTTTAATTTATATTAAAAGCTACTGTACGTATCAAATAATACTGTGAGGGTAAATTCAAGTTTTTTTTCTTAATTGAGGGGAGAGATATTAATATAAAATAGTTATAAAATAATATTTTTGTTTATTACATTTTTATAAAACTTCCCTGTATATTTTTTAAATAATATTCAAGATAAGATTATTAATTAATGTGTGTTCTATTTAATCAACGATATGAAATAAACCTTTTTATTTGTAAATGTATGAAATGGAACTGTGTGTTATACATTTGGTACACGTATGGGGCTACACATACATATAAAATATATTATGTATATACACGCAATGATATATTTTGTTTTTCAGATCATGCCCATCTTGTTTCATAATATATTTGAATATTTAAATGTCTTAGTTTGTTATTTTTAAGTAAAACTATAATTTACACAATTTCTTTTTTTCTTTGAGTGTGTGAAAAATACATACATATCATTTATATTAACGTGTATATCTTATTATAAATAAGATCTGTTATGGACATTTTTAAGAAATCTTATATATTTTATATGATTTATTGCTAATCTTATTCATTACTACCATATTTTGTAATCCTCTATAACTAGAATTTTGTTTCCTCTTGAAAACAAAAAAAGGAGAATTGTGTTTTATTATCGTTTTATATTTTGTAAATTTTGAATAAATCATTTAGCACCTTTATGACGACATACTAACAAAATACAAATCCACAACAGTAAACAAGTAAAATAAGATTTAATAAAAAAAAAAAATATAGATACATGAGTATATAATTTTCATATCATATGTTATAGAGGGTTAATATCTTTGTTTAATGATATATGATACTTTAGTTCTATATAATAAGTAAATAAAATCATAATAACCCAGTATAATAATTTGTGCTGTAAAAGTAGTAACTATAAAGCTTCAAAATTATAAAGTGTATAATAATCATATTATGTATGTACTTTATCATTGTTTATATTTTTTAAATAGCAATTGTATCTAAACAAAATAATTTGTATTTATACAACATTTACAGTATTTTGAGATGTTAGCAGTTGCTGCACAATGTAACATAAATGGATTGTTTATTGCAATAATATACAGATATTTTTTACATAAATTTATGTATACATATACAATGATACAAAAATATATATATATATATTTTTTTCGTAATAAACATTTTTGATGTACACTTGCGGTATCTTTGGAATTTTTACTAATGTTTCAATTACATTTCTTTACACAAAACTTATATCTCTACGGATAAGACAATTTTACGAAACTCTAACGGAATATTATATGGAATTGCGTACTTAGTTATGTCCTTGTGTTCCATATCCTTGTTATTAAACATTTTTATTACTTCATAGATTACATTCAATATCATATATTGCCAGAATAATCATAATAAGGGACTGTGTAATCCGTACGGAAACATATAATATACATATGTATTCAATATGCTCTTGACACTGCGCAGAGGACGAAAACGGACTAAAGAAAGAGAGCCATGTTTATTTATAACTAGTAATTTGATTGGCCGTGCAATGTACACTATGATACATGTACAATCGATATAAGTAAAGCATAATTGTCGTTATCTTAGTTCTCTAATTTCCGATGTACCAAAAGAAGTCAATAAAGTAAGAGCAGAGATAAAAAGCAATATAATGCACTATCAAAATATATCGATAAAATACGAGTAATCAAAAAAATTAAAATGCTTAAATATTTAACACCCACGAAGACTATCTTTTATAGAAACAATTTTGTTAGTAATAATATTTTACTTCCAATAAATACAATCAGGCTAATGCAAATAATAATTTATATGTAACTAATATACAATCTGTATTCTACACAATGAATGAAGAATTAGAAATATTTTCTGTATTATAGAGTCACCATATATAGGATATGTTTTCATATGTTTTCGAATAAAAGCAGATAAACAATGGGAATATTTTATAAAACTTTATAAAATAATATAATACTTTATAATTATATTATGATAATTAATTAATCTATGAATTAGTTGGAACACATATCATTTAAATCTATAATCATGCATATACATACATAAATATAAACGTATAATATACGAAACCTATCCACACATGTGATAAAACACACGAGAACACTGACTTTACACTATTATTTTAATATTAAACTTTAATATAATTCTTTCATACGTAGATATAAGATAAATGATAATTCAAAAAAATAGTATCAATTGAAATAAATAACTACTTGAACTATTTTAAAAAAATTTTCAACAAAACTTTTCTCTCCTTTGATAAATATTAGCATCACTAAAGTTGTAAGATGCATTAAACTTACATGAATTTTGTTTGTACATAACGTATGGTGGTCGATGAAACAGGTAGTTTCGAAATTATTATCGAACTCGCCTGCTTATCACGAAATTTTATAACGAGAGAGGCTGTATCGACGGGAAAGACATTACGTGGCATCGTATAACGCGTTTATTCTAGTCTTGTAATTCAGTTGTGCACACGGTGAAAGGTGCACGTTGGGATCTAACCAAGCAAGTAGGTAGGTACATGCTCAATGTTTGGTGCTACAAAGAAGACAAATTCTACGAGGACGACGCAGCGCAGCTACAGTGCAATCAATGAGCGCATATTGATCTCAACCCTTCACGGATTCTACACCTGCAGGGGCGGATCACTTGAGCATCAAACATAGATATCACGACTTGATTAAAAATATTATATCGAGATATACTATATCATAAACAAACTCCTTGTTCTGTCATGAGATTATATGTTTATTATTTTTAATCAGTATTTAATTGTCCGTATTGCATTTTAAAATAACTATGTTGTACGATTAATTTAATAATGAAAATTATACTGTTAAAAATATCTAACGACTCTTAATAGTAATAAATTTTAAAAAGTCATATTTATATAATGTCTACATATTTAAATGATATAGTATTAATGATATCGATATTACAAAAAATTATAAAGAAAATATAATAAACATAAAAATATAAAAATTGTATGCAATATATGAAATTCTAAATTTATATTCCATAGACAATACAAATTTCATATATAAATTGTATGTATATTAAATCAAACCTTTTAATAATATTATATACTGTAATCACGATTGTTATTATTAATTTGCCATGTGTGTATATTCTACAAAAAAATTAATATGTAATGAAAATAGCAAATAGCAATAAATTGAATATTAAATAAGAGAAAGTATGAAACATATTTCAAATTGTTTCGTCTTATCGATATATGAATTTCGATATCAAGTTCGATATCTCGCATATGCAATTGTTTAATATCAGTTAATATTAATGGATACTAGAACAAAGAGCGTCGGTTCATTCCAACGTCAAATTGTCAGTTGCTCATAAAATTACGTCGGATTTTCTTAGGTGACGTTACGTAAAATAAAGTAAGCATAAGGAATCTCATAGTCTAACACGAGCGCCGGAAGCTTCAAAATGATTGCGGTAACGGGTGCAAACTACCAAATTCTTCCATCATTAATAAAAAAGAGACAATTTGTGTATTAGCCCTGAAATTGAGTATCTGGATTGATTAATAAAGGAACGAACGTTTAAATAGAAAGGCTTTGGAGAGTTGTACGAATGAAAACTCTCTCGGTCTAATTAGATACATAAAGGAAATGAATTTAGGCGCGCTATAGTGAAGTTGCGTAAAAGGCCACGAGATGTCAGGTCGATCGGTGCCGCGAGCGAACAAAAGAACGGGATTGGTCGCTTCGAAAGTAGTGCCAGACATGTGTTTCGTTTCCCGCCTCGTGGGTTGTTATTGTGTGGGGGCCCCGCCAGTCCGGTGAGTCGAGTGTAGCGAGCATAGGGCCTAGACCAGAATCGAACTGCCGTTGGGTTGGCTCCTCGGTACGGTGGTGGCTCTGTCCGACTAGTGACCGACCGTGGTCCGTCCGTCACATATTCCCGGTTTGAAAGCAAGGTTGCGAAGAGTTGTTGCGACGCAGGAAGGTGTAGTGATCTGTGTACGGAGTTAGAAACGGGTTTGCCGGCCATGGAGAAGCGAATAGAGCTCGAAAAACGAGGAAGGAACCCCGGTGAAGTAAGCCGAACCCCACTTTATTTTATTGTACTGCTTTGCTCAACACGAGACCGATACCGCGGGTTGTTGCGTGCTTGGTGTTCTATCGTGCACAGGTCTGAGAGCGGGTGCAGAGAGAGAATTGTGTTCCCTCGCGCGACACCGACACCACGCACTCGCTCTGCGGCACGCCACTGGCTTCTCGAAGACGCACGAGAACTCGGATTTCTTGACGGTGACCGCGTGGCTCCGACGATTTATCGAGCAAGAAGACGTGTTCTCGATGCCGACACGAGATGCTACGATTACCACAAGAGTAACAGGCATGGCGTGGTTCGCTTAAACGGCCTGTCTCCTTCATTTTTCATTACTTCGTCTCTCGACATGACGCGTTTTCTCCTATTGCTTCCCTCTCTTCGTCCCAATATTTTATTTCGAGTTCGTACTCTGTTATCGCATGTGTCTTTTTACCAAATTCCCGGAAAATTTGAAGTAACTGATACAGTTAGGAAAGATTCCGAGTTGCCAGTTGTTGTATCGTATAAGCTGGAAAATTGAGAAACTCGAAAGCTGATTGGTTCTCTGAATTCAACGAATAGTTGATCAACCAATCGTTTATCAAATTTTCTCAAGTTTTTCTAGCGTACGGAGTTTTCTATTGAATTACGAAGTGTCCCTTATCGCGCCGCAGATGTTATTACGTTCATAGAGAAAGCACTATACAACCCGCAGCTAAATACATTTGAACTTGAATTATTTTATTTACTATAAAACCTATAGTATTATATATACTACATCTTGCTGATTTGTGATGTAATACATCGTAGAATTAGCGTCGTTGGCATAGAAAGTAAAACATGTTTAATCAATGGAGATGTTGCTCTTTGCAATGGCTGATTTTTTGTGCTTATTTCGATCAATTTAAGGAAGTCGAACAAAAAATATGTACGCAGATATTAAGTATCTAAACGGGTAGTAACTCCATTGTTATTTTCATAACATAGTTTGCCTCGGTTACAATACTAATAATTAATTAATTTTTAAAAACGTATTCGATAATTTCGTAATTAATCAGTTCTATATTGTTTCTAAAAATTTTCTTCTAGAAAACAAGTATTCGAATTAAAAAATTTCTAGCATACCTTTCTATTATTAATTTCAAAGAGAAATTAATTTTTTGTATTTAGGTTCTAATGTTGTATAAACACGCGTTTCCCAATTAGAACGTTAAAATATATTCGATAAGATATTTTCTAGACGATTTTTCGTGTAATAATTTTTTAATAACAGATTTATCTTAAAAATATTTTGGAAAATGTGTGAAAATAACGTTGTTTTTTTAGAAAGTTCCTCTATCAATATAGTACTGTATTATTTGTACGTTTCCATAATCGATAAATTTCTTTGAGAGAATCAAGTAATTTCAAACATAATCGTTTCTTATTTAAAATGCCATGTTATACGCAAGTCGAGTGATCAAATTATAGCGTGGCGTGGCTGTCTCTAGGAGCCTCTCTTTTTAAACTACCGTGCATCGTACGTGTGTTCCTATTAACAGAGGCAACCACGTCGTAGCAGATCGTTTATACGGCATTTTAGAAAATTATTTGTTTCAAATATATTAAAATATCATTAGCAATGTGCTTCTTCGTTGATCTTATGTACAACGCAATAGTGAAGTACAAAAAGGCTTTGACAAGATGGTGCCCCTTTCGAACGAATTTCGAAACATATGCAACCTCATATGCATCTGCTGACAAGTTACGGGTGCTTACACATAAAGTATTATGTCAGAACTTAACAGTCCTTCGACCGCGATTTTCGGTATTCCAAGAACGTTAAATCCACCAAGGTCAAATGGAAACTTGAACTTGAAAGAATTTACCAGACAATAAGAACCGAAGATTGTATTTTGCATCGTAATTCATTTCTTCGTTACAGATACGTATATCAGTTGATTTGTTTCTTTCATGACAAAATTGTAATTGTAGTTAATATATGAGCCGAAAACCGAATATAATTAATGTAAAATGTGATACTATTTATAAACTACCGTGTAAAACTCGAAAGGTATATCTATTACATGCAATCTGGCTTGAAAAAGCAATAAATCGTGAATCGTATTTTACGCTACAATTCTCTTAACAATAAATATTCTTTTACATCAGCTTTAATATAGGTTTAGATATACATAAAAACGTAATTGGAATTGTTAAATTAATATTGTGACATTTTTTTTTTAATCCGTGCCGTATTTTACACGGTCTATATATTTTTTCACAAGTGGTAAAAGTATATTATGTAAATCAATTATCAGCGGGAAGAGTTGTGCGTGCCATGAGGTGCTGCCATGAGATGCGCGTGCGAGTGAACGTCGCCATTGTCTTCCGGTGCGCGCGAGTGTATTCTTATTGACAATTAGATTTGTCTACATTTTGTAAGATAGCATATGTTCTAAGGTTATTTCCAGCCATTAAAATGTATACGAACGATGCTGAACCAATCATAAGGTTTCTTATGTATCTAATCTCCGATAATGTCTTATGGCGTATTACTGATCACTGTGCAGCCATCTTGGACGAGTCCACTCTGTCACCAACTGACACGCGTACGTTCTCGAGCAGTAAAAAAATATCAAAGTAACTATTTTTCACATCTTTACCTTGCATTACGAATTTCATTACAACAATTGAGCAACACTCGACACCATTATCTAGATTTTTCGATACATTAGAGTATAATACATATGCGTGGGCGTTTGCATCACGTTAACCACCGGCGTTGCGATGCAGTTTATTCAACAGTGCCGTAGCTACTATTTTATGAGCTGTTCCATAAAAAGCAACACGATTTCATATATCATGTTTCATTAATATCAAGTGAAATTTCTTAATTAATATTGTTCTTAATCTTTTTCAAAAACAGCTTTTCCGTTCAATTCAAATACTGATATTAACAATAGTAAATATATTTCTTATTAATAATCGACTTAAATATGTTAGGAAAAATAAATTGCAAATTATTATCAACGATACGAAAATATAAGATTTTATTTCAATTTTTAAAAGTTTCATTGTACAGAAATTTCTTTTCTTTATACTATTTTAAGAATTTTGCATTTCAAATTATCATTTTAATGTACATATCAAACAATCTGTTAACTATTTTCTATGAAATAAGAACATATGTTTTTTTAAATCAATTTAATCTCAGAATTTCATCAAATATTTCCTATCCATCTCTTAGTTAACTTGTAGCTGTCATTGATCCGCTCCTATAAGCCACGACAACTTCTCGTAAACGCTTCCACTACGATCAGTGCAACGCACGGCGCAGCCAATCAGCCGGCCGGTCGGAATGTCGGGCAGTGAATCTAAGATAAGGACATGCGACGAGGCTTCGCGTGAAAGCGGTTTGTCGTCACTAAAATTTGCTACGCAGCGATATATTCGGCTTTATTCAGAATTTTATTCGAATTTTATGAAGTAGCGATTAACAAATTTTTTTTTTATCTTTTACTATGTAAAATTGTTTCAGACAATTATATTATAGTAAATAGAATATAGAGTAATTATATTTTTAATATGTAATCTCAAATTTTAGATAAAACGAATTGTATCGAAATTCATTTCAATTTGCGATAAGAAATGAATTTCGATAACATTAGAACTTGAAACTACTCGGATTCGCTTGTCGCGTGCCGCAGTCAGTACTTATCGCTTGCCGGCTTTTCTGATGCCGCTAAACAAGACGCGTCGTGCACTCTACTACCATCACCCCTGTATCCCGGGCGCCCCCTCACACTTCCCCTCCCTGTTTCTCCTGTCTCCTTTCTATCTCCCCTCTCTCTTCACCTTTCTCTTTCTCCGATCAATAAAATAGCCCATCTCCCGCGAAAGCTTATCGTTCGTTTGAATTTTAGCGACTATTACCTTTTTCATATACCACCAACTTTTCGTATTCACGCCTTCACTATATACTTAGCTTACAAACGTAATTAAGAATGCAATAGTCTCGTCGTTTATACGGACAGTTTCTGTAACCAAAGCTGTTCCTTAATCTTTGATATTCATAATTTCACTAATCTTTGTACAATTTATTAAATTTTAAGTGGTTAATGCAGAAACTATATACATAGAAATTTATTATTTCTAATTAGGAAATTTTTATTTATTTTTGGCTTTTATCATTTGTTCATAAAGTTACGTTTATTGTAAAATATCGTTATACACATTTATTTTCAATAAACGGAGGCATATGGTATCTGTGGTACAATTATGAATAGAATATAATGTACTATTTTTGTAATATTTATAATATTTGTAATTTACCTACTCTTGTACTTTAGTACGATACTTATAAAAAAGTTACTATTTTTTCAGATCAAAGAACTTGTTCTTGACAATTGTCGGAGCACGCATATTGTAGGTTTAACAGATGAATTTGTTGCGTTAGAATCACTAAGTCTCATCAATGTGGGTCTTACCAGTCTAAAAGGCTTCCCAAAGTTATCCAGTCTCAAAAAGGTAAGCAAAAAGCATATCTATTATTGTTATCTTAAATGTAATCTACAAAGTAGTTATTTCTTGCAAACTTTTAAGAATAACATATAGTTGCACATTTTATATCTTAAATAAAGTGCAATATTGAATATAAAAGATGAATTGAAATAAATACAAATTACTATTATTTTTTATAGCTGGAACTTAGTGACAACAGAATTTCTGGAGGTTTAAATCTTCTTCAGTCAAGTCCTAAGTTAACTCATCTTAATCTTAGTGGAAACAAGATCAAAGATCTTGATACACTTCAACCTTTAGTAAGTTTTATTATTTCAATCCTATATATGCACATATATATATATATATATATATATATATATATATATATATGCATTTTGTAGGTATTAATAGATATATTAAAAATTGTTTTTCTTTGCAGAAGGAGTTTAAAAATTTAAAAAATTTGGATCTGTTTAACAATGAAGTGACAAATTTGGACAATTATAGAGAGAAAGTTTTTAGCCTTATTCCCAGCCTTCGATGTCTTGATGGGTATGTAATGCTAAAGTATTGTTTCATTTGTCCGGTTTGTTTTTTGCTAATACATTAAAAGGTAAATATAAAAATATTATGTTATATAGATTTGATACAGACGATTGTGAAGTAGATGACAGTGAAGGGGAGGATGATGAAGTAAATGGTAATGAGGACGGAGATGGAGATGCTAATGAGGAAGATAGCGAGGAAGGTTAGTTAAAAGATGAAAATTAAGTTAAAGATTTATTAAAATAACAAAATAAAACAAAGCAAAGAAAGAGATTTATGTTTTAATTACAAATGTATAACTTTCTAGTTTCGGACGAAGAAGAGTTTGTCTTTGAAGAGGGTGATGTAGGATTAGAAACTGTATACAAGGACGGTCTTGAAGTAAGTTATTCATGTTTCAAACTTTAGCTTTTTTATTGTATACAAAATGTAACAATTTCGTTATAAATTACATTTTGCTTGTAATGAATTATTAATCTTGTGGCTTTTCATAATTTTTAATTAATGGATGCAATTATTTGATCGTTATAATATAGGATGAAAGTGATGAAGACGACTTCCTCTGTGACGAAGAAGAAGAGGAGGAAGAAGATGACAATGAAGAAGACGAACAGGACGAAGAAGAAGGTAAATAAGTTTTTTGATTAAGATAGATCCATCGGTTTTATTGTCGTTACTGAAATATTAATCTACTATCTTAAAAAATACTTTATTATAACTTCCATCTATCTATAACTTATAACTGTCATATAAAATACCTTAAAATGAACTATATCATTCTATCTCAAGTAGTCTTTCTTGTTATTTAAAAAGAAAATAATTTTCGTAGAGTATAATGTCATCAATTTTATTACTTTTTTATCGCGTTATATAGAGTCGTCTCCTGCTCGAGGTAAGAAGAGAAAACATGAAGATGGTGGAGACTCAGGAAACTAGAATTATAAAGAGCAGGCTTCTGATTCTGTTGAATGAGTGTAAAATTTATATAAATAATAACAATAATTGAGACGCCGAGTGAACATCTGGGAATCAAATTAATTGACCGACCAATGACAGACTACAGTTAGTGGTGTGAATTTATCAGTAAATCATTGACTGACGAATTGTCTGTGGAACAACAAACGATTACCATTATGGAGAAGAGGAATGTGAATGAAAATGAAAGAGGATAATGATGGCATAAAATAGGACTGCATTCCAGCTGGGCACAGCGCGTTTTAGTTATACTAACGATATTTTATATAGAGTATATAGTTAGAGTATTAGTGGTGTTGCATAGTGGGTGAAAGATCACATATTGAAGGACTTGAAAAAGGCAACAATGGAGTTTTACACTTGAAGGAGCGTATTTGTCTGTTAGCTCCAGTCGGCCAAAGGCTGGTCACGCTGGAATGCAGTCATCGTTAATCAGTACTAAGGTTACATAAGTTACATTTTAAATACATTATTATTGTACCATGAATAAGTATAGAGTAAATGAGGAACAACTTTTGTACAGGTTTACACCATACATTGAGGTGCATTATGCCTCTGTGATTTTTGGGACAGAAAATAAAGAGATAAATATATGTTGCTCATACATTGAGCTTATATCTATGAAAGACGTAAGGTAGGAAAGAAAAAAAAATGTATATTTCGTTTATTAGAATATTAATAGTGTTTGAAATGTATAATTGGTATGAACAAAAACAAATCAGTTTAGCACATAAATGATATTTTAGTATTTTCGTTTCTGTGTTTTGATATAAGTTAAATAGTTTTGATATTTTTCAAGATAACTTGAAAGGACTGCGAAATAATATAAGAACACAATTGATATTGTGTTATTCTTGTAATTTTTAGTAAATTTTAAGTTCCAGGTGTTTATATATAATGGCATTATGCCGCACATAACATGGCTGTTAAGATTATTGTTATTTACTTTTGGGCATTCCATGTGCTACGTGTTATGCTCTAATATGATAAATTCATTTGATTAATGACATCATTGTAATATCTTCCCGTTTACAGTTGCAATCATTCAGTTGCAATGATTAAATGTTTTTTTACATCAGAAAATCCGTAGAATTTTTATGATCACGATTGAATTACTTAATAGATGTGTATTGTTTATATGTAACAAAAAGTCACTAAATATTGGAATATGATATTAAACATAAAGAAAAGAATCAAAATTACTGTAAATCCATAATAACCTTTAATTTCTGTCTCTGAAGTTACCATAGCGCTGACACATCTCGCGATGATTAAAGTGCGAAGTTAATGGGTAATGATTATTAATATTATTATTAATATTAAATTACAATTATGATTTTTAAAAAGTAACAGATATTTACACTTGCGCTTTCGCACTTTTGAATTGTATTTAAAAAAAGTCAGAAACGCAAAATTTAGATTAGAGTGGAACGAAAATATCGAGAAACAGGCGTAAAAGTAAAAGATGGATCAGACGATGTAGTTAATGGTGAGACTGTAGCAAGTGGATTACTGGACGGACTACCAATTAACTACGTGATCGTGAGTATGGATGGGAGTGAAATAGCGAGTGAGAGTGCAAGAGAAGATCGGTTTTATAAGAAAAAAATTATGGTAGAGTCGAGGATCTGGCGCCTCTTTGTCGCCAGTTTGGTTATGGCCTTATCCAATTTTTCCAAGGACTAAAGCAAATTTATATTAGGTACAATGAGTATATGACATGTACAGGTCCAAATCTGTAAATTTCCAATCTGCAATTTGTAATTGCGGCTCGCGCGGATGTATTAAAAGTTAAATTATAAATAATTAAAAAGTTAAATTATAAATAATTAAACATCCCGCGCGTCCCGCGACACATACACTTTTGTCAATTGCAATTTTGGATAGACCATTTACGTAAGGGAATCTATCACCTTCTATTATCAGATCTATTACATCTCTGTATTGTCTGTCTGTTCCGTTGTTAAAGTGGATCTTTATGATAACGTTTGTTTATTTCGAGCAATCCTCATCACAAAATAAGAAAAAATAATTTATTAATAAAATCATTTACAAATCAAGGATGATGTGTGATAAATATTATTAATATGTTTTCCACTCTCTACGTAATCCATATATATATATATAAAATATTAAAAATTTTATTTTTTCTTTTATTTTTCTCTGTAATTCATGTAATATGTATATGGCATCTATATATATACATATAACGAAGATGTAAGCAGTAAGGGATATTTTGATTTTGAATATAAAAATTATAATAATTAAAATCTTAAATATTATATATAGTTATGACTTTTATATTCAAAATAAAAACAATTTTGTTTTAACGTTTTCGTTCTTTCTGTGTCTGAAATCATTTATATAACTAATAGTTGAAATATTTAAAGTATCACTCAATTAATTTTATATTTTAGGTTTAATTTTGTTTTTAGTCTAAAAAAGGGTATTTTTATGTGCATTAATTTATAAAAATGTATTATAAACATGTTTATACTACTCATATAACGTTTAATATACATATATATATATAAGTATATTTGCTTTGACATTATTGTAACCTTATACACATAATTAAATACTTATATCGTTACAGTATACGTATATAAAATTTATAATTCTTAAGAATCCATTTGGATGGTAGATTAATAAATTAATATTTGAGAAGTTCGTACTAAAGTTTTCAATCGTATAATTAATGTATATTTAAAGTAATTTTTCGACTCGGTATCCTAAAATTAGTTTCAAGTGAATTTTAATCCTATTGGATTTTTTTCATTCATCTATCTTTACCTTTGTTCTACTGTATCAACAGGTAAAATACGCGAGAGCATGTACGGTGCTGCCAATAGGCGACGCCCTGTGAAAGTGCGGTAATTCACGCTCGGCGCGCAGTTTCGTGTCGAGTCTTCAGTGTTTCTCCGCGCTTCCGTTCGTGCGTTTAGGTTGTGGTTCGTTGTGGAAGCGAGTAACGTCGGTTTCGAAGTTGAAATTAGTGTTTTGCGGAGAGAAGTAACAAAGTCATCGCTTTTTAAGTAACGTGAAGAAAATGGCTGAAAGTAAGGGTGCGTTGATTGCGAAAACAGTGCAAAAACATGCAGGCAGAGCGAAGGAGAAGGTAAGTGCTACGAAAAGACATACATACATTTGTACGTTCGTAACAGGTTTCTTCGGAGAGCATGTCAGTCCTTTGTACGCCGCGAACAAAATTGCGCTTTTACAAATCGTTTCAACCCTCGGTGCTACATATTCTATGTTTCAACGTGTTTGAAAGAATGGATATTGCTATTTAAATGTTCCAGTATGTAGCCACATAACCCCCCAGATAATCTACTTCGTTCGTATAAGGTTGTAAAATTTGACATCTCACTGACAACATGTACTTGTGTATTGTAAGAGAGGCTGTATTCGAATCTGCGAAGAAGCCGGTAACAATTCGTTGGATTTTCTTGTCGCTCGTACAGAGGTGACTTATATAAGCGGTAAACATGTACGAGTTATGTAGCAGAGTTTCATTTAAAATGACAATTATGCAACTCTTGGGCCTAGTTCAGCGTAGTAATGCATATGTTACAGGTGCATCTTCAGTGTTAGTCCGCACACTATTCAACGAAATACGTTATTGTAAGCCATAGATTATCACGTGACACGAATATTTTACTCTCTGTCGAACGCTTACATTTTCAAACTTGCGAATTTCTTAAAATAGAATGAGCTACAATCCCGCCAGTAAATATAATCTTAGTCTTTGAAACCTTTTTTCCGTTATGTATTTTTTCAAAATTATTTTTCACATCGTATTATTATAATGCACGTGTCAACATATATTTCAGTTCTCTCACAAATTACAAAAAATCGAGTTAATGTAACAACACGCTATACACTTCGTCAGTGTATTTTACCGAATTCTTCTTATAATATTATACGTTAAACAATTCAATTAAATACATTAAATCTATTCGCACGTATTCTCTGCAATTAGAAGTAGAGTTCTGGTTTCTACAACGTTTTATATTATATAACCGATTCCTGACAAGAGTTGTTTCATTCGTACGTTTTATTTTTTTTTAGGAGAAAACGGGTGACATATCGTTAGTTTCGTCCAATTTGTACCTAACAGCATTGTACTACATGATACACGTTAGTACGTTAGTACGTACATTAAAAACGCGTATTGAACGCTGTTGGCCAAAATTTTTATTATTCAGGTCTTGCTGTTATCGTATATTCTTGCTGCATCGTTAAAAATTATTAATAAATTGAAACACTTAAAATTTTACAATTTAGACCTAGAGGCAACATTTTTAAAAGATTTTTCATTAATAGACTTGCCATTATCTTTGAATATAACGCAACCTCCTCGTGTAATGGATTCATCGTATTTAAACTTTGGAAAAATATTTATTAACGATGTGTAAAAATTATGAATAAATTGAAACATTTAAAATTTTACAATTTAGACCTAGAGGCAACATTTTTAAAAGATTTTTCATTAATAGACTTGCCATTATCTTTGAATATAACGTAACCTCCTCGTGTAATGGATTCATCGTATTTAAACTTTGGAAAAATATTTATTAACGATGTGTAAAAATTATGAATAAATTGAAACACTTAAAATTTTACAATTTAGACCTAGAGGCAACACTTTTAAAAGATTTTTCATTAGTAGACTTGCCATTATTTTTGAATATAACGTAACCTCCTCGTGTAATGGATTCATCGTATTTAAACTTTGGAAAAATATTTATTAACGATGTGTAAAAATTATGAATAAATTGAAACATTTAAAATTTTACAATTTAGACCTAGAGGCAACATTTTTAAAAGATTTTTCATTAATAGACTTGCCATTATCTTTGAATATAACGCAACCTCCTCGTGTAATGGATTCATCGTATTTAAACTTTGGAAAAATATTTATTAACGATGTGTAAAAATTATGAATAAATTGAAACATTTAAAATTTTACAATTTAGACCTAGAGGCAACATTTTTAAAAGAATTTTCATTAGTAGACTTGCCATTATTTTTGAATATAACGTAACCTCCTCGTGTAATGGATTCATCGTATTTAAACTTTGGAAAAATATTTATTAACGGTGTGTAAAAATTATGAATAAATTGAAATACTTAAAATTTTACAATTTAGACCTAGAGGCAACATTTTTAAAAGATTTTTCATTAATAGACTTGCCATTATCTTTGAATATAACGTAACCTCCTCGTGTAATGGATTCATCGTATTTAAACTTTGGAAAAATATTTATTAACGATGTGTAAAAATTATGAATAAATTGAAACATTTAAAATTTTACAATTTAGACCTAGAGGCAACACTTTTAAAAGATTTTTCATTAATAGACTTGCCATTATCTTTGAATATAACGTAACCTCCTCGTGTAATGGATTCATCGTATTTAAACTTTGGAAAAATATTTATTAACGATGTGTAAGTTTCATGTATGCGATGTGATTTTATCAATTATTTCGAATTTAAGTTTCATTAATATATTTGTATGCTTAGGTAACGTAAAATATACATAAATATTATATTGCCTGTTCCAGCGAAATGATTCAATAAGATAAATTTATCACATTTATTTGTGATTTATTTATCAGTTATCACATTTTTCAACAACTTGTTTTCTTTTAATATTTGCCTGTTTTATCGAAATTTCTTGATTAAATTATAAGGAGTTATTGACCCAATGTAAAATGACCTGGAAATTAGTTGACGATAGGGAAAGATCGTAACACATCACCGTTAGTCTGAACAGTATTTACCTTTCCTACATTATCACACATTTAGAGACTTTATCAATATACCTTTCACGGTTTCCTTATAACGTTTACATGTACAATTGATGGTGGAATTGTATCATTGTATAAAGTAAATAACGGATACATCAACTTAATCTAGGATTTCATTGAAGATTATAGTTTCTTGTAACGTTTTTTATGCACAATATACACTACGGTTACAATAATTTAAATAAAAATGTCCTACACATAATAAAAGTTACCGAACAGATTTGTTATATTTACCAGGAAAACGTATAAACGCTATTGTACAAAAATATCTATTGACCCTAATTTAATTTGTTAATAAATAAAACTAAAGAAATTAAATCGTTGTTTTGTTCTTCCAATGAAAGTAAGGTTTTTAAACCAATTTCTCTTTCTATTCAATTTCAATTTCTCCGAATTTCATGTAATTGTAGCATCTAGATAAAAAAAAGAAAAAAACAGTAGAAAAATTATTCAGAAGATTCTTGGAACTCCCATTAGTCGTTAAACTGTGACAGTTTAATAACGTAAATTAATTAAAAGGAAATAACAAATGAAGCGTCTCGTTGACGTGATTTGCTTTCAGAATATGTTAAGAACATCTTTATAAGGAAACAGCGTTCTTTAAAGGTTGAGATGAAGTGGGTCATTATATAGGGTACGCAAGTGCATAACTTGCAAGGATCATTGATTCCTTGGAAGCGCGCTCGTTTTGCGTTTAGATTTTCAACGAAGGAAAACACGCCATTGGTATTTACCTGCAATATACCGTAAGACCGTGTAATTCGTAGGTGTCTTAACTTGCTTTCATGATGGTGGTTATACAGACTTATCTGGTAGAACCGGTCTATGGTATTGCCATGCTAGGGCTACCACTCTCGTCCGAATCGGTGAGTAGTTTTCAATTGAAAAAAAAAAAAGAGGAGAAAATCGAGCTTCCACTCGAAAACTTGTACTTAAAAATCTGTGTCAGTCGACGAGATTTAGCGAATGAGAATCGTCAATTGTTTTTTAATTTATAGTCGGTAAAATTAATGACCAACTATTTAAACTATACGACGTCGCGATTTTAGAGTATGAAAAATGTTTTACGGTATGAAAACGAATTTAAAGACGAGCGAGAAATATCTTTTGTTAAAAGAATTAATTACAAGTTATAATATTTGCAATGAGAGTTTATTTAATTTCCGATCTTTTAAGTTTCTATAGATCTCGTTGGAGAGTTTTGATGATTTTAGATAAAATCATATTGAGAAGGTTGACGAATGCCTCTTCTGAAAATATGGTTATCTTCCTCTTTTAGATAACGAGCAGTCAAAACGTTCTAAAGCTAAGTAGCTCTTCAAGGTATTCTGCGTGAAACCTTTCTAAGACTTTTCGTATACTTCGAGGAAGCTCCGTGAAAGGATTTCTTCTCGCTGTATCTGCTTCTTCATGCACAGATGTGTCATTAATTAATAATATTTTATTCGTACGAATATTATTATTTAATACGAGGCACACTATATTTGTTACGAAAACACCTTGTCGTATTGTCAAATTGTTGGCGAAATATTCGAATAAAGTTGCAGAGTAATTCTATTCAAATTCACTAAAGTTACAAAATTATTTTATTCGAATTCGGTGATATTCAGCGATAAACATCTACGTAATAATCTTCCAAGTAAATGAGCAAAGATACGAACATTTCTTCACAATGAAATTTCCATTTGAATTTACCGTATCACAATAAAATGCCAAAACGTAATAAACTTTCCAAACTCCTATTTAAAAATCCCGAGGTCACTTTGCTCTCGATGTGAATTGCTTATGTCATTTTCAAAATTTTCATTACGGCTATTGATAAACTTTGCTCCAAAACCTTTCTCAAAAGAATTAGCTATACACGAAATCACAATACGTTCACATTTAATACTGTACTAACAGTAATAAACTAAAGTAACCAAACTATACCTACTGAAAGCAAGAATATCATCGTCTAAAATCCTAAAGCCTTTAAACAGGACTTTGTCGTGTCAGTTTACGTTTACGAGCAATTGTCAAAGATACGTGCCATTAAGATTTATGAAAAATGTGGCGTCGATAAAATGCGTCCGGGCGAACATTGAGAAATTAGCGGTCCCGATGACCACAGACAGACTTAGGTGCTTTTTCATACGGCAAAGTTGTACAGATAAGCCGTTTCAAAGAAAGAAGGGACGATAGATTCGATCGCGAGAGCATTGGCACTCGCACGTAAAAAGTTCAACGAGTCACTCGAGGCGAGGAAAGCCAGTGCTCCTATGTACTAGAAACCAAAGACCATTAACACAGCAAACGATGTTGCGCCTTTTCTCGCGCTGTAGAAATGCAGCGTATCGTGCACTGTATCGGAATTTAGCTTAGCATTTGCACGAGTGCCGGTGAAACTGAGAGGACGATTGGTCGTCTGTAACGAAGACGGGAAAACGAGAGTCGAATGTGATCCTGCGGAGGACGACAGAGAAACTTGGAATAATCGGTAGAAATTCGTAAGTTCGATCGCGTTTTGCAATGGCATAATATTGACTTGGCAATTAAGTGATTGCGGATTTTGTCATTAGGTGGTATTGACAAAATCCGCAGTCACTTAGTTGCCAAGCCAATATCTTCGATCGTACGACGAAAGAAGCTTCGATTAGGATTGGAAATACGTAACTGTGCATTGGTATAATTCGAGCGCGGAATTTTATGCAGATTTATATCTTCATAGACACGAGCAAGGAAATGGAATTTAGATAGAGGTTGGATATTAGTTATTAAAAATTATAACGAGTACCTTTCCTAAGGATGCGTTGTATATTTTCGTATACCATGCGCATTCCGTACATTCTTGCATCGTAAAATTTCAAAAAAATGCATAAATATTCGCAGTCTAGTTGTAATTGGTATTTTAATTGATACGAAGCTATTTAAACACTTGTAGAAACTTTTCTGGATATGTCGGATTTATTTATTTATGTTGTACGAGAGATTTTGCAATTTCATTAGCACTGTAGTGAAACGTGATTATCACGATTACATTGGCGAAGTGAATTTGCAAATGGATGAAGTTACAAGATATTTATTACGAACAAATCGAGGTATTTGAGCAGTCGATTATTCATTACATTAACAAATTGCAGTACTATGATATCACCTTTGCAATTAATTATATATATGTCTGAAACCATTACTCACACTGTATACTAATTTTTTAGCAAGTTTCATATTTTTCAAATCTTCTAATCGCTTTCGAATATTTTCAACGTAATCGCGATAAGCGTAGCTTGTTACGGCGCCAATCAAGCGTGATATATTTATAAGTATTCACATAATTTCGAGGGTCACTGCATATTTTGTTATATTTCTGTTATATATTTGTAATATTTTTGTTATAGGCGAATTTTTTCCGTCAACGAATCATCGTTTAAATATTTGCAGTTGAACGTCAATCCATTCTTCCTGTTCAATACTTTGTGTGCTATTAGCGAAATAAAAAGTATCTCGGACATAATTTTATTATCCGCGGAACATCGATCTACTTCGTTGATTTGTGTCTTATTTATGCGATGAAAGGTTCCGGTTCCTTCGCTTGTTGATCGGTTTTAGAAAATAAGCCGCTCGTGTCGGACGAAGTATCAATAGATAGCATCGAAATCTTTCTTCACGTTTATTCTCTCGCTGTGCTCGTAGCAATGCACTTTATTTTCTAACCGTACCTTGAAAATATGAAAATAATGAGCTGCTGAGAGTGTTTGCACAACAGTATACCCACGTAGATTAAAGATAAACACGCAAAGAGATCCTTACTTAAAGAGAAATTCCACGCGTCAGGTACATATTAGATAAAATTTTTAACCAAATGCGAATTGCATTTGGTATAGTAGTTTATAATGTCGTGGACATTATATTATCGCAAGTAGTCGATGCAAGTGTTACAAGTAGGAAAATATAAATTCTAAGATTTGAATTTTAATCTTGATTTGATCTTCGTTACATGTTGGAAAACTAGTTCCATCGTGTAAAAGTATCATTTTTCTAATATGTTTTTAATAGATGAATTTAAATTCAACGAATTTATTCGAACAATTATTCAATAAGAATTTGTTCAAATAGTTATTTGCTGTTTTATATATAATAATTATACGAATTTACTATTTGAATTATTTTAATCAATTATTTAAATTCAAATAATTTATTCAAGCAATTATTCATTCATATTATTTAATAAGTATTTATTCAAATAGTTGTTTGTTGTATTTGTATGTCTAATAATATACGAATAATTATTTGAATTATTTTAATCAATTATTTAAATTCAAATAATTTATTCAAATAATTATTTTTTCGTATTGTTCAACAAGTATTTATTCAAATAGTTATTTGTCATATTTGTACGTCTAATAATATGCAAATAATTATTTGAATTATTTTAATCAATTATTTAAATTCAAATAATTTATTCAATTATTCATTCATATTATTTAATAAGTATTTATTCAAATAGTTATTTGTTATATTTGTACATCTAATAATGTGCGAATAATTATTTGAATTATTTTAATCAATTATTTAAATTCAAATAATCTATTCAAATAATTATTTCGTATTATTTAACAAGTATTTATTGAAATACTTTGTTATATTTGTACGTCTAATAATATGCAAATAATTATTTGAATTATTTTAATCAATTATTTAAATTCAAATAATTTATTCAATTATTCATTCATATTATTTAATAAGTATTTATTCAAATAGTTATTTGTTATATTTGTACATCTAATAATGTGCGAATAATTATTTGAATTATTTTAATCAATTATTTAAATTCAAATAATCTATTCAAATAATTATTTCGTATTATTTAACAAGTATTTATTCAAATACTTTGTTGTATTTGTACGTCTAATAATATACGAATAGTTATTGTAATTTATTATTCGAATTATTTAAATGAAATTATCTGAATTCAAACAATTTATTCAAACAACTATTTGAATAAATACTTACTAAATATTTTAAACGCTACAATATGTAAATAATTACTTGCGTTTGTAGCATCTACTGACAAATCTATCGTATTAAACAATAACAATAATATTGTATTAAACAATTTACTCAAATAGTCCGACAATCGAAACAAATCAAATTTGTAGCTGTGTGAAAAAATTGTATCGAATTCCCTGATAAATTCAAAGAAACATTCGCAACCACAAGTTGGTCGTCTAAGTACTTCCGCGAGGTGTTCACTGGAAGCAATCCAGTTCGTAAAGTTAAGGGGAATCGGTGGATGGTAGACGATAAAAGTGATTTCGAGTCGTGAAAGTAAATAATGGCTGCATTAAACTTTCTCGGTGTCTCGGTTCTTTTATTCAGCAGTTGACTGTTTTTCCTTGGACGGACGTATCCGTACGATGATTCTGCGCGTTTCAGCAACAAAGAGGGAATCGCATGAAAGTGTAGAGAGACGGAAGTCTCCATGCTCAAAGTCTCTCCCTAGGCTACGATTTCTATCGTGTCAACTTCGCCTACCAGTTACTATTCTCGTCGCCGTGTCCCGGACGCTTTTGCTTCGTGACTGCCGGCAAATATATCTACGAGCTTGCAGCTTTCGAAGACACCGCCTCACCCTTTGCAGTTCCGTTATATTCCAATTTTCTTGAAACCCAAGCCGCGATGCCTACGAAACTTAGCGATTAAATTTCACCATTCAGTCTGCATTTTGTTTTCATAATCGAAAAGCGGTTGCAGGAAACACTGCAAGTGCGAACATTGAGAAATGTTGATTTTTTTTATTGGAAAATGCCCTACATAGCGATAAGAATACCGTAGTACAGAATTTAAGTGGAGTTTCTCTTTCCAAATATTTGTTAACAATGTTAGAATAAGGTGGCACAGCATCGTATCTATACAGAAAGATACAAATGCAAATAAATGTTAGTTACTCGTTCTTTCTTGGCTTCTGTCTGTGATATTTAGACGAATCAATGGGATATTAAGTTTTCTTTGCAACTAAGAGCTGGCACATACAGTCTTTTCTACAGATACACTTCACTTCTTAATGAATTTGTTATCTACGTTGATTCATGAGTTTTCCTCTCCTCCTGAAGACTCGTTTCTTCACGCTTGTAATGTTTTATACAAGCGCTCCCAATTTTCTGTACAACGTCCTGGACCATTTTCGTGTCTTCCTGTGCAAAATTCTGTACAAAGACTGCGACAGGAAAATAATACACAATTGGTATGAAATAAATAATAACAGGATTATGTCTCACTGAAATTAAATATTCCTCCTCAAGAGTCTTGAGACAAATTGAATTACAACTCGCAAATGATTAAATATACAATATCGATCGTCGGAACGCTCTTTCAGCAAAATAAAACATTTTTATGGATTTCTCTCGCTTGGATTTGATTTTACTTTCTCTACACATTCTCTGTACACTGCGTGCCGGTTTCACTGCGAAACCACTTCGACATTTTCGATCATTTCGACATTTGATCGCTCTTTTGTATTATTATATTTTCGTCGTATTATATATTATATTTTATTATCGCTATTTTGTAGCAGAGAAGTTAAATATGCCCAATATTTATTTAAATATATATTTCAATAAAAATATGTATCTGGAAATTTGTGTTTAACGTGATCGATTTAACTACGTGGTGATTTAATTTGACACAGTTTAATTACTTTTAATAGCTCTGACGTGCATTCAAAATTAGCAGATCTTTATGGAATCGGGCAAAGTTTCTCAATCACCTGTTACCGATGAATCTTGTTGGCAAGAAATTATCGTATCAGCTATCGTAACTTTCCCTCAGGTTTATTCTTGCTGTTCCTTAATTTCCTTCAATATGTTTGGACGTAGTCCAATTCCAGTCGCCAGACACACGATGGAAAGCACAGATTCGAATTAATTGACGCAACTGTCGTAATTTAACGGCAAGCAACGGTTCGTTGGGCGAAAAATTATGCCGTTGGCTTTTTTCTCTGTTGCAATATATCACGGAAAATATAGAAATATCGTTTAGGAGGAAATTCTCTTTTCAAAAACATCTCAGGTCGAATTGTTTCTTATATTAAAATCTCGAGAAAGTATTAATTACACGAGCGTATCGTTGTGTTGAGAAATTAATAGCATCTTCTCTGCGATAGACCTATAATGATTTTTGAAATGACAGACGTTGACTTTCTAGAATTATTACCTATCCTCATTTCCTTAAGTCAATTACAGAAATTACTGTTCAATATCAGTCGATTTATTGTTCGAAGCAGAAAGAGAAATCAGAAATGAAGAAGGGAAGAATGTTTATTTCCAAATTCATCAGTCTTTGCGTAAATTAAATCTGATTTCCTACTTACTCAAGCTAAGCAAGCAGTTCTCGATAACGCACGTTTGGTTAAATAGGACTAACAAAAGTAAATCTATCGATCTATTAGGTTGTCCGAAAAGTTTCTTTCGTTTTATCAGGAAATAATAGACGCAATAGTTTTTTGTTTTATATTATTTTATCGAATTACGTACGATCCTTTGTGTTCTCTTGAGATAAACACCGCGATATTTTGACTTAGTTTCACGTTTGTACGAAGATGCACTATTATAAAAAATACGTTTGCGAGAGAAAGACACTTTCCGGACAACCTAATAGAATTCCTATTCGAATGAATTATACTACTCGATGATTTGATATACCTGTGACAAAACTAATTTACTAGTTACAAGTGTTTTAATGCATTTAGAAAACAATTAATTTGATAACGCTACCAGAAGCAGATACAATGGATGCAAAAACGTATCCTCATTTCCCAATGAGGCGACTTTTCATCAGGTTTCTCCTTCATCTTTCGTGTTATCCAAATTTTTATTTTTCGTTATTAAATTTAAAAAAAAATTGTAAAAATACTGCCAAGCAAATCTCTAATATACTTGCATGTAATTAAGTAACGTTCAAATACTTTTCTTGTCCATTGTTTGCGGAGCAATAGTCTCTCGAATAATAAAGTCACCGTGTATAATAATCATCGATAAAATAATCAAGAACCAAAAGCATTGAAACTCATTGAATTTGTACTAAACATCAGTAGCTGTCCTAATACAGCGGCGGATAAAAAAACGATACCCTACGAATTTTAGTATTTTTCATACCAAACAGCTTCTATCATATTGGTAGCAGTCACCTATTCTACAGTATACAGTGTGAACAATATTTACCCGACTGATTTCCATTGTCAATAACTTGAAACAAAATAAAAAGCAACAGTTCTTTTACTCCTTTTTGAAAATCGTTTGTAGAATATATCTAATACCAGAAAGATATTGCAGATATACTGTAGATACAAAGGTACGTTCTCTTCTCAAATCGCATCTTTTAGTTGCTTAATTGTGTTTGGTTTATTGTCGTACACTTTACAGCGCAACTTCGCTTATCCGCACCTCGTTCATACAAACAAATTGAGATCCAACCTCGGATATACGAACTCCTAAGGGAGCCTCTTACTATTCGAGCTGAGGTGGAGCTCATATACGAACGTGTAAGGATCTGCGAAATATTTTTTCTGTAAGGATTCTGTAAGGATCAGGGATATATTTTGTCTAATACATACATCTATACATGGTATAATATTCATTTACAAAGTAGGAAATATTTCATTCTTATCAAGAATAAAAAATCGTAATGAAAGCAAAGATCGTGTAATCGTGGAAACGAATTAAACAGACTCGGTTACGACAGCCTCTCGTATTCGAACTTGTAATATAACGGGTGGCGATAGCTGGTGAGCCTCTATTATGCGAACTATTCGATTATGCAGATTCCCTTGTTGCCCGAACTATTCCAATAAACCAGGTTCCAATTTACTTTTAAGAAAATCCCATAGGAAGTTAACTGCGGTTAAAGCAGGTAGTAGGTTGCGTAAGGTGGTCGTCGAATTACCTTGACAAAATATTTTAACGATTTCTGCTCGCTGTTGAGCTATGTGACGCTGCATGATCATTATTTCTCTATGTAGACATAAAACGATTGCTAAAGCGCAACGAAACATCTTTTCTCGTCTCTTCTTCCACATTGGCTGCAGTTTGAAATTGGCCACTTCGTACTGTCCACCCTTTACACTCTGTTTATTCACTTTTCTTACTAAATGCAAATGTATCTGACAAAATTGTGTTTTGTATTTTATACTTCTTTCGACTTTTCGTCGAGCATTTGAAATTGCTGAGTGTATCATCCTCCTTTATATTCTATTTATTCATTTCTCTTGCTGTAAACTCATCCCATCAAATTCTCCTGCCTTTTTATGTTCTATCAAACTTGTAAACTTTGTAAACTTTCTTTCGCCCGTCACTGTTCTCATTTCGGACAGCGTATGATCATTCGCTTGGCGACTAGCATCCCCAATAGAAGCTTGTTATCTTCGAAGGGTTGTGTGTCGGCCGTGCAATCTAGCGCAAAGGGAGGAAAACGTAAAATGGAGAAGCGATGATGCTGGCCCGGGTCCAGCCGAGTTGGTTAACTCGGTATAAATACGGAACGGCTGACGATAAATGCAGAGGCCGCCTCTTCTTTCTCGCGCATCTTCCATCGCGCGTCTTTTCTTCTTTTCCCCCTTTTTTGCCGCGCCAACCTCCACTCTCTCCTTCTTTTCTTCGTTCCAAATCTTTTCCCTCGTCCTTTTCTTCTTCTTCTCGCCACGTTTAGAGCCCAACGTACTCCGATGATACGTAAGCGGCGACGTTTTCTTCTTACATCATTCACCGGTTGGGCTATATGCGTTGCGTGCAAACGTCACGCGAGCGCGGTGATACGCGATGACGTTGAACCTTACAGATATTAATAACCGCCGCCCGATTCCATCGTCCTTTCCGGTCGAGTAAAAAGGCGGAAAGGCGGTCGCTGAGAGCCGATGCCGCGCCGCTGAAGCGCTAGCAAATGGAGAACACACGTTACGTAATGCTTTAGCTGCCTTCCCACCGACTGGCTTTCCACGTAAATGCCTCGTATTTCCGACAAGCGTATGGCCACGCATTAGAGTCCGCGACACTTGGTTTTTCGATGGCCTAACGGTACGCCGTTCTCCACCCAGACAGCTTCGTCCGCCGCGTTTGTCTGCCTCGTGTCAGTTAGACATCTGTTAATTTTTTCTAGGAATTTTATTGTTTATAGCGCTATCAGTACGCGGTGAATTAATTTTCTTACAATACGCTCGATTATGTATAGTAGCTTTGCTTTAATCATTGTGTTACGTATGCGATCATTTTTTTTTTTATTTAATTTGTACTTTACGATTTGTCCAGCTGGTCATTTCGTAAATTTTGTTAGCTTGATTGCTAAGTAACATGTGGTTGGCTACCCCCAGCGGGATGCCATGTTCCAGCTTTAAACTTGAAGCGGGTAGTGGGCAATGGTATTGGAGAAAGCAAATTTTTTCTTATTATTATTTAATTTGCACTTTGTAATTTGTCCAGCTGGACATTTGGTAAATTTTGTTAGCTTGATTGCTACATAACATGTGGATGGCTACTCCCAGCGGGATACCATGTTCGAGTTTCACTATTTTATTTCTTCAGTCAGGTCAGTGGGGTGTTTTCTCGAACAAAAATTTTTTTTTTCTATTTAATTTGCACTTTACAATTTGTCCAGCTGGACATTTGGTAAATTTTGATAACTTAATTGCTAAATAACATGTGGATGGCTACCCCCAGCGGGATACCATGTTCGAGTTTGACTATTTTATTTCTTCAGTCAGGTCAGTGGGGTGTTTTCTCGAGTAAAATTTTTTTTCTATTTAATTTGTACTTTACAATTTGTCCAGCTGGACATTTCGTAAATTTTGTTAACTCAATTGCTAAATAACATGTGGATGGCTACTCCCAACGGGATACCATCTTTGAGTTTGACTATTTTATTTCTTCAGTCAGGTCAGTGGGGTGTTTTCTCGAGTAAAATTTTTTTCTATTTAATTTGTACTTTACAATTTGTCCAGCTGGACATTTGGTAAATTTTGTTAGCTTGATTGCTAAATAACATGTGGATGGCTACTCCCAGCGGGATACCATCTTTGAGTTTGACTATTTTATTTCTTCAGTCAGGTCAGTGGGGTGTTTTCTCGAGTAAAATTTTTTTCTATTTAATTTGTACTTTACAATTTGTCCAGCTGGACATTTGGTAAATTTTGTTAGCTTGATTGCTAAATAACATGTGGATGGCTACTCCCAGCGGGATACCATTTTTGAGTTTGACTATTTTATTTCTTCAGTCAGGTCAGTGGGGTGTTTTCTCGAGCAAACTTTTTTTTCTATTTAATTTGTACTTTACAATTTGTCCAGCTGGACATTTGGTAAATTTTGTTAACTTAATTGTTAAATAACATGTGGATGGCTACCCCCAGCGGAGTACCATGTTCGAGTTTGACTATTTTATTTCTTTAGCGATGTCAGTGGGGTGTTTTCTTTTTAGTCTTCTTTGTATCAGAGTTTTGCTCGCTTCAGCAGCCAGCTGGTTTGCGTGTGTTGTAGTTCTTTCCTTGTATTTTTCTGCGTACCTGCCGATTTCTTCTTTGACCATTTGGTATTTTTAGTTTTTTGTGTATATCCTCGTTTCTGACGTACCATGGGGCGTTGACTATTGTTCTCAGTATCTTCGATTGTAGTGACTCTATTTTATTTTTGTGGCTCATTGCTGCTGTCCCCCATCGTGGTATTCCGTACGTCTAAATTGGTTTTATTATCGTTTTGTAGATTTTTAGTTTATTTTCTATGCTGAGTTCAGAGTTTCTACTAGTTAGCCAGTACATCTGTCTTCTTTTTATCCGTATTTTGTCTATAATTGATTTAGTATGTTGTTTCCATGTAAGACGATAATTTGTTTCATCGTTTGGACACTCGTACGTTTCCATAGGTCGCTCCTCCTAAAGTTAACAAAGAAACAGAAGCAAAGTAAAGCGAAAGAGGCAAAAGAAGAAGACTGAGTACGTGTTTCACGGAATTTTCTTTCCTCTTCGATAAGGATCTTTACAATTTTCAAGGTTTTCGGGCGTCGAAGCCTTCCAAATTCTTCGATAGATTTTGGGTGCTCTATACGCAGGCCAACGAAACACAAATTCAAATTTTTCTAGAAGCTAGTAGTCTACAGTTAAAGGTTACACACGATACATTAATTATTCATCGTTCATTGTGTATCGTTGATTTGAAAAACACTATATCGTTTTGAATCTAAAACGCACCGCGCGAATAATCACATTTTTCCACAATTCATGTAGCTATAGCAGCGATCCATTTGTCTGAACTTGTCGGAGGTCAAACAGTTTACGTAATTGCAGTTCGTAGAATAGATCGAAAATTGAGTTGGACTAAAATTGCTAGTAGGATCTCAGCAATTATCCCCGCTACTTATTCTTCTTCGTTCATATAACGAGAGGTCAGGTGTAGGTGAACGAGTTCAAGCAGCGAATCAGTTCGGTTAATCGAAATGCTCGGAAATGGGTCGGCAAATGATCTGTTTATAAGCTGATTTAGCTTTAATGCTGTGAAACTTGTCGTTTCTCGAGATACGAGGGAAACGTAAGAACAGAAAAATACTGTTCTATCTTCCCCTGTCTTCCATACGATCAGTTTTACGACGTTAGAGCTGAAATATCTCTTAAACTAATTAAGTTTAAATTAATAATTTCCAAACTTTAAGATCCTAGTAGCTCGTTGTTTCCATTAAAAAAGACATAGCTGTGACCTTAACTTCTCATCGCAGTAGAATCTGTTTCAAGTTCTTGACAACGCAATTCGTAGTCGATGGAAAGCTTGAAATCGACCAACTTTCGTTGCAGACACTTTTCTGTCAGACTCTTTGTGTGATTGTTCGAGGTGTCTGAAAAATCCTGCGGTCTAATTTCTGCAAGCAAATTATTTTTTATTTTATTCAACGTTCATTAATTCGTTAATTCAACATCTCCGCGTTCTCGCTTCGTTCTTCGCTACCAACTGCGTTACAGCATCAGAGAAAGTATGTGGTAGTAAATATTTAAAATTCTGACCCTGCGTCCCTCCACGAGATATATGCAGGTTCCTTCTGTCCCTGTTGTGAAATGATCTTGACGTTTCGACATAGGTATAAAAAAGATAGAAGGAACGTTGAAATCGTGCCAAGAATCGAACGCTGCAGATACCTACACCATGTCGTCTGTGAATCGAGGAACAGGTGCAACGACTAATATATACGCACTCTGGTCGATTTGTTTTGCGTATTCTTTCTTTCATTTTGCCACAGCAATAAATCTGCAACGTACCGCGTATTTCTCCTCTTATTTAACGAGTCTCCCTAAGAAAAATAAACCGCGCTATTGTGCAATTGAATGTGTGCGTCACATGAAAGAGAGTCACATCAGCTTCTTCTTACGTACAATTTGTTGCGTCGAGATAGCTGTTGCCTTTAGACATAGTAAAAAAAAAATCTGTAACAGACGATTAAAATCTATTTTTCGCGTTCAAAGTAATTATGATGCAAACATAGCGACATATGTCGGCGTAATATTATCTTCTTCTGAGTTTTTTAATATCTTTTGGTTATATCGTTATAGCGTTTAATCATGCATTTTTTTAAAGTTATTCTTCTTTCAAAATGTAGCAAATTATTATGATCTGTGTATTCGGTTAAACACGTTCAAATACCTTGTTCATAGAAAGTTTTCCAATTTCCAGAATTTTCGAAGAAATGAAATTTGCGTAATACCAAAGTTACACTGATATCCAATTACGCATAAACTTTCTTTCGCCCGTCAACGTTTTAAACATTCTTATGCAATGTACAATTTGAACAATGATAGAAATGCCTGAAATATTCCGTGTTCTTCCAATCCGCGCTTTCGTTAACACGTTCAAGCTTCTTCGTATGCTGCTTCACCAACAACGCGTTTGGTTTTTATCCCAGTCTTCGTTAAATCGTATTTTCACAAATTGAAATTGGAAACATAAATGGCCCACGCCGTCAGATAGAAATGCAGACCGTGGGCCACCGGTGGCTCACGCCGGTTTCAACCTGTTAAATGACAGTTAATCGATGGCGCACTTCGTTCTTCGTCACTAGGCTTCTTAACTTTCCCATACAACTCGAGTCAGAAAGAAAGCTCAAGTCGAAATTGAAACGTAACAGTCGTTTTAACTTTGATGATCCTCGAATTTGTATGTTCTAATAGTCGGAACGATTCCTACTCCTGTTTTAGCAATCTATAACTTTTTAACGTTTCAATAGAGTGCAAAATCGTATCAATATATCTACGACGATCCTTTCTTCAGCAAGCAGAAGATTTTATCGTTTCAAAAACACTTCGCTGTACGTTTAGAGTGGAAGCCATTTGTACAAACAACGATTCGTTTATACTTTTTCTAAACTACAAAAATTTAACAACCAGAAAGAAAGATTGAGTCTAACATGAATCAAAGAATTGTAGCAAGGTCACGTTATTTTCGAATATCGTAAATGCACCTAATATCGCTTGCCAAATTTGAGATCATTCTCAAGTAAAGAGTAAGAGAGAGTTTTGTATCAAATTAGTGTCAAACGAAAGACGTTATTCGTGTTGTCTCATACTGCATAAAACACGTTCCTTTATATATGTTTATACAACAGTATTAATCCATGGCCGATTTCTGTTACCATTTTTTTCGAAATATTACGGACCAAGCGATGTTAGAAGCGTTTACCCTATGTTATTACCTATTATTTTATTTGTAAATAATTATTTTGCAACAAAAGATTCGACAACATAAATAACATAAAAGAAACTCGTTTCTCCTAAAAAAGTAGACCAAAAATTAACAGTCTGAATGTGAAAAATGTATGTGAAAAATGTATTTGTAAAATGAAAAAGATTTGGAGACAGAGAAATTCGTAGAGTGGCGAAGCGATTAAAACGAAGCTTGTACGATGAAGCCACAGGATTTTGAATGTGGAATAAAAATTGCCAATTGCCAACACAGTCTGCATGTGAGAAATGTATTTGCAAAATGAAAAAGACTTGGAGACAGAGAAATTCGTAGAGTGGCGAAGCGATTAAAACGAAGCTTGTACAATGAAGCCACTGGATTTTGAATGTGGAATAAAAATTGCCAATTCCCAGCGCACAATTTGAATGTGAGAAATGCATTCGTAAAATGAAAAAGATTTGGAGACAGAGAAATTCGTAGAGTGGCGAAGCGATTAAAACGAAGCTTGTACGATGAAGCCACGGGATTTTGAATGTGGAATAAAAATTGCCAATTGCCAACACAGTCTGCATGTGAGAAATGTATTTGCAAAATGAAAAAGATTTGGAAACAGAGAAATTCGTAGAGTGGCGAAGCGATTAAAACGAAGCTTGTACGATGAAGCCACGGGATTTTGAATGTGGAATAAAATTGCCAATTGCCAACACAGTCTGAATGTGAGAAATGCATTCGTAAAATGAAAAAGATTTGGAGACAGAGAAATTCGTAGAGTGGCGAAGCGATTAAAACGAAGCTTGTACAATGAAGCCACGGGATTTTGGATGAGGAATAAAAATTGTCAGTTAAATTAAGAAATAACAATCATACAAAAAGTAAAAGTATACAAATATATGTCTCCATAGAAGTAAAAAATTCGGCGATATGGAAGGCGCTGCGGTTGCAAGCCACGAGTCAAATAAAACAACTATAATCACGGTATGCTGGATAGCAAATAAAAACGACCACTGGCCAATGGCACAGAAAACACACAGGGAATTGTAAACGGAGCTCGTACAGCCGAAGACCCCAGCAAAGCGACGCGGCGCAGCGTGAAACAATCTCGTAACCTGGTTGCGCGAGCAGGAAATGCAGTTTGGTCCCAGCTAGCCGAAGAACAGGATCTTCTGGTACCGGTCTGATATCCTTGTACCTGCGGCGCGCGCTTTGTAACGGGAGCTTTCCCGAGTCACGAAGGCAAAGAAGGATCAGCAGTGCCGTTGTCAGCCGGTGCAACAGCCGTTGCATACGAAACGCAACCAACCGGCCGGCCGATTCGCAGCAAACAGCAGAACAAACGTAGGATGAAGAAAGACAGGAGATATAAACGGCAGAACGGAGACAGGGGACAGAGAAAGATGCGAACACGAAGGAGAGAGGGAACAGAGAGACGACGTTTCGTTGATTCGCTACGAAACGGAAATGGAACGAATCATCGTCGCCCCATTGTGATCCTCGCTCGCCTCGTTTCGTTCAATTAGGTTGGAAATTCAGGTCGAGATCACCTGCTGCTGCTGCACTTCCAGTTTAGACCGCGTCTAGAAAAACAGCGATTTATTCGTTGAAACGCGGAGAGTAGACGCTGCGGAATTTTCCTCTCCTCTTCTTTTGCTTGCTCGTCACGATTCAGCGGCCAGATACTCGTTTAAAAATCGGTTCTTATTACGTACATTCTGCGGCTTCGCGCAAGGAGTACCACTGCCAGTATTTATGAAGTTGAGATGACGCGTTTAAACGATATCGCACGTAAAAAGATTAACGTTCGTATAATTTCTGACGTGGAACTCGCATTCATATTTCGCGTCTCTTCTCTAACGCAAAAAGGGCAAATTAAAAGTTGCGCTCTGTTTTTCGTATTATATTGACATCGGTATGTTTCGCAGAAAGTTTATTTTATGAAAGCTTTTCACGTTCCAATGTACAATGTTATTATGGTCGTTTCTAGGTAGAATTTGAAATTGTTTTTTTACGTAGTCTGTACGATTGTTTACAGTGTCAATATTGGGTCTGAGTCATTTTTGCGAAGGTATGACACTGACCACTTCTTGCATCAACACACAGATGTATTTGCACCTGATACCAGAAATGCAGGAGATCTCGGGGATGGAAAGATAATTATTTTCTAAATCGTTCGTTCTGAATTCTTTGTTATATTCATTTATTATTATATTATTATTGTTATTATTATTGACGCTATGCTCTTTATTAGATCAATCGAAGTCGCTTGAATCTAATAAATTGAGAAACGGATTATTTTGAGAGAACATCGCTTCTTAATCGAATTTCCTTTCTAATCTGAAGTCAATTTCTGAGCAAATTAGGTGGTGAAAACTTTTGTAATATTCATGCGTAGTCTATCCTTCACGTTTACGTATATATGTATATTATTGGGCTTATTCAACATATTCGAGAAACTAGATGCAAATTAACGAGAGATTATCCATCATATTTTCCATTTTTTCAATAACAAATAACTTTTGATTAAAGATTAAAAAAGTACTATGTGTCTACTCTTATACGTGATATATATAGTATTCGTACACTTATAAAATAATATAAAAATAGAATGCAGCGTATTATTAACCACTTATAAATTATACTTGTATATGATGTAATGTAGAAATTGTTAGGTGTGTCTGGTACATGGTGCAACAGTTCCAAGTAATATTAGTCATTTGGTTCTGAAGTATCAAAGCTACTGCTCTTCTTGGATCTATATAAACCGAATATTTCAATAGATATTATTAAAATATACATAGCTTTTGAATACTTGGTTTTGCTATTCGATGTACTTTTTGTATCTTTCGTACATTCCACACTTTATCTAAATAATTGTTTAAATAATCGATAAACGACCAACCCTGACGCGCTTCTTTGCGTTCTTCTTCTTTTCAACTGTTTCATTTATTGGGTTGCCCGAAAGGTGTCTTTCTTTTACAGACACGTCTTTTAATCTGTCGTCTAATCTGTTTTGATAGAACAAAATGAATCATACGTAATTCGATGAAATAATATAAAACTGAAAATGTGCATCCATTTCCTTATAAAACAAAAGAAACTTTTCAGATGACCTAATACAAAAAGTGTGGAATTCACGAGACAAATATCTTCACTTTGTCGATAAATATTCTTAAAAAGTTTGTAATTGCTAACGAAAACCGTATAGGTTGTTGCAATGAATTTTGAAATCTTGGTTGATCCAAGGAATTTTGTTAGGAAGTTGAAGCACGAATATTTTCAGATGTATTAGGTCGTCCGAAAAGTTCCTTTCGTTTTATAAGGAAATAATGGATGCATAATATTTTCACTTTTATATTATTTTATTGAATTACGTGTGATCCATTTTGTTCTATTAAAATAAAGCTCACAACGCTCGACAGATTAGGTTTCATGTTTGTATAAAGATGAGTTTGTATAAAGTGGTTATTCTTATTTGTATAAAGATCGTTGTAAGAGACGTGTCTGTAAAAGAAAGACACTTTTCGGACAAACTAATATTTCAAACTCGCTAGCCGAACTATCAGAATACGATCACAACAGTCGCGTCTCATTTACCAATACGTTTTGTGTGATACGCGTATTTGTAACAAACTGCCACAAATGTCCCGCGATTCTTCCGCGTAAAGTAAACAATTTCAATAATTAATATCACGCGAGACAGAAAATTTCCAAAGTTATAATTCGCAGTGGTACGATCGTTGTCGCTGTTGAACTTCAAGTTTCAAGCGGAACTTTCCACAGCGATCACCGAACGATTGCTAAATTTAAATCCGGTAGAAGAAATTGTGAACGAGATGGAACAACGTGCGATCGATAATACGCGTTTTCACGACCCGCTGCTGCTAGTCGTTGGAAGAAATGCATGTAATTTCTCATCGAACAGGCTGACGCTAATTTATGAAGCGAGCTCGGTGGTTCGATGATTAACAGTGTGCTGCAGTGTATGGAAAATGATAGCGTGTAATAGGCGGGAAAGGCTGATCTTCCGGAGAGGGAAAACAAATGACAGTTATTTAGAAGAAAACAAACGGTACGTGTGTTTAGCGATAGAAACTGGGTGCTCGTACTATGATTCTTTCAACTGGGTTACGACCTAGTTCTGCTATTCTCAGCGAAACTACCAGACACTTGGTTCGTCGCGTCGCGTCGCCAAGAAAAAAAGGTTAATGTCGACGTATTTGTAATCCACGTGCTCGATCGCAGTACCTCGTTCCTGTAAACGAATGTTCACTGTTGTTTCGTTTCACCCTGATACCTTTTTTCAATTAATTTACTTTATTCAAGGTCGCATGTGTTGATATCTTTTGTCATCATTATCGACCATGATTTAGAAAATGCCTGAGGAGAGTATATAGAAAAAGAAGCTAGGTGTAACATACGATAAGGCGAATTACAAAGTTAAACAATAATATTTATACCATTTTGTGTATGTATCATATAACGATATATATTATACAGTTACAGTCTAATACAGTACGATCAACTTAAATCTTAATTTATATGACACAGTATATGCTAGAACTAAGTTGGCAGCTTACAGCCTCGTAGTTGATCATACGGATTAATACCTTTGAGAAAATAAAGAAGATTTCCGCAATGTTTTTTTATGATTTAGGTACGTTTGAATCTTATTCGAAAGAGCAAATTTAATTTTCTACTGGGAAACGTTACTACAATTCTGAAGTTGATCTACAGACAAAATGATAGTTACATAGTATACATAAATAGTTACAAAGATTGCGCTTGGCTGGTTCATTTTTAGCTGTAATATTTAGTGTGTCCAACTCTAAGTCTGGTGAGAATATCTTGCTCTTTCCCATTAAGAAGAAGAGCTGGGCTTTTATCCAATATATTTTGGCTCATTTTTAGTTACAGGATCAGAGTGTGCAAATTTAGCGTGTTCAATAGTAAATCTAGCGAGGATAATCTGCTATTTCCTATAACAAAAAAGTGTTGTTCTTTTATGAAACATGTTTGGCTCGCTTTTAGTTATAAGGTGAAAGTCTGCAATTCTAAGTTTAATGAGAATAATTTGCTCTTATCTAAAAATGTTGCTCTTTTATAGAAAATGATTGGCTAGTTCTTAGTTATAAGATGGAAACATGCAAGTCTAGTGTGTGTAATTCTAAGTCTGATGAGAATAACTTGCCCTTTTCTATTAAGAACAAGTGTTGTTCTTTTATCCAATAAGTTTGGCTCATTTTTACATACAAGATGAGAGTGTGCAAATTTAGCGTGTCCATTAGCAAATCTAGTGAGAATAATCTGTTCTTTCCTATAACAAAGAAGTACTGTTCTCTTATCAAACATGTTTGGCTCACTTTTAGTTATAAGATGACAACATGCAAGTTTAGCGTGTGTAATTCTAGGTCTGATGAGAATATCTTGCTTTTTCCCCACTAAGAAGAAGAGCTGGGCTTTTATCCAATATATTTAGCTCATTTTTAATTACAGGATGAGAGTGTGCAATTTTATGTCTAGTCAGAATAACCTGCTCCTTTCTATTACAAAGAAGTACTGTTCTCTTATCAAACATGTTTGGCTCACTTTTAGTTATAAGATGACAGTGTGCAAGTTTAGCGTGTGTAATTATAAGTCTGATGAGAATAACTTGCCCTTTTCTATTAAGAACAAGTGTTGTTCTTTTATCCAATAAGTTTGGCTCATTTTTACATACAAGATGAGAGTGTGCAAATTTAGCGTGTCCAATAGCAAATCTAATGAGAATAATCTGCTCTTTCCTATAACAAAGAAGTGCTGCTCTCTTATCAAACATGTTTGGCTCACTTTTAGTTATAAGATGACAGTGTGCAAGTTTAGCGTGTGTTATTCTAAGTCTGATGAGAATAACTTACCCTCTTCTATTATGAACAAATGTTGTTCTTTTATCCAATAAGTTTGGCTCATTTTTACATACAAGATGAGAGTGTGAAAATTTAGCGTGTCCAGTGGTAAATCTAGTGAGAATAATCTGCTTTTTCCTATTACAAAGAAGTGGTGCTCTCTTATCAGACATGTTTGGCTCACTTTTAGTTATAAGATGACAGTGTGCAAGTTTAGCGTGTGTTATTCTAAGTCTGATGAGAATAACTTGTCCTTTTCTATTATGAACAAATGTTGTTCTTTTATCCAATATATTTAGCTCACTTTTAATTACAGGATGAGAGTGTGCAATTTTATGTCTAGTCAGAATAAACTGCTTTTTCCTCTTACAAAGAAATGTTGTTCTCTTATTAAACATGTTTGGCTCACTTTTAGTTATAATATGACAACGTGCAAGTTTAGCATATGCAATTGTAAGTCTGATGAGAATAACACTTTCTTTTCTATTAAGAAGAAATGTTGTTCTTTTATCGGATACGTTTGGCTCATTTTTAGTTACAAGATGCGAGCGTTCATTTTAAAGTCTAACGTTTACATTAGTTCGGATTTTTGCCAATACTTTAGAAGAAAGTATCTACGTCATACACAAGACGAAGAAACCATCATCTCATTCACGATTTTTCCCATAGCTCGATAAATTTCACGTTTAATGGCCTAAATTATGTAACGCGTTAAATCCTTTCTGATTGCTTTTCTTGCGTTCGTAAGTTTCGGTAATTAAGCCCTGGTTTGTGCTCTGAAACACGGTCATTACGAGTCTCGTATTTATTTAAAGGAACTTTTCAAACAGCTCTTTCAGCTGTCTGAAGTATTATTTTACGCTGTAAATTATTCGTGCAATAGTTAGTAAAAGCCAGGCAGAAGAAAAGAAAATATACAGTCTTTAAAATCGTTTTCTTTCGAACCCAAACCCTCGACTGTTCATACTCAGTGTTTTTTTAATAGTTGCCGCTTGGCGTGCTCCTATCCAATGAACTTTACGTTCCTTTTTCATGGATACGCTTCTTTCGCAATATTTAAAATTGTAGCGCGTGCACAAAGTGGAGGAAGACTTTTGAACCGGTGGAAATTAAAGCGTTCGCTGGAGTTTGTTTTTCGATATAAAAAATCTGCAAAAAATGTGATCGATTTGTACCTTTTTTACACAAATTCTCAGATCGAAATTGTATTTACTCAATGTTTTTATAATCGACAGAAAATAACAACAAAATATTTTTAAAAAATCTAGACACGTCGAAGTTATTGCTTTCAAGAAAACATGTCGAAAACCGACGAATACATTTGTTCATAAATATCTCGATTATGACCAAAGTTGTATAACGTTGAATAATAAATATTCTCGATCGTAAATATTAGATCGACTATCAAACAAAAACGTGGTATGTAGTTCTTCAACGTATCGATTTATTCGAAGCTCTCTATAAAAAGGATTAATTTAACAGAGAGACATTGCGTGTACATTTACGTGAAACTGTATACGCGAACCAGACAGTAGTAAGACTGATCACTGATCAACTTCATCAAGATAAATTGTTTAGTTTGTGAATATCTACTTAAACACTACTCGCATACTCTGGCAGTAAGAGTAGAAAATTGATAGATGGTTTGTGTACATATTAGAATTTGCATTTATGCATTTCTCCACGTAACTTTGTACATATTATAAATCATTCGAGGATAAGATTAAAGTACTTAAGAAGAAAATGAATTCGATAATTTATTGAATTTTCCTCGTACATCTTGATTTAACAAGCCAAACTAAACTATAGCGTTCATCTACCGCATGTGGCATCTTTTTAATTAACTATGGAAATAGGTATAATATACGATTTTACGAATTCCTTTTATGTTAATTATAGAAATAGACATGTTATACTATTTTATGCGAGATTTTCTCAACTAGTTGTGGAGATAATTATGTTTTATGGTTTAGAGTTTAGTTAGATAGATATAAGGAAGGAGGCAATAGAGTGATAACGCCATAAGAAGGAGAAAATGTAAAAAGCGTGATTAGGCAAAGAAAGATGTAAAACCGAAAACTCGTCCAAAGCTGAAAGGCACGGACTTAGCAATAATAAATAAAATAAAATAATAACTATGTTATACGGTTTTGTGATGGATGTTTTATATTAATTGTAGAAATGCAAGATTTTTCTATTAATTGCAGAAATTGGTATGTTATATGGTTTTTTGCCAGATTTTTTAAAATCAATTGTAGAAATTGATTAAATTTATATGATATACGGTTTATGCAAGATTTTTGCTACCAATTATAGAGATAGGCATGTTATACGGTTTTGTGTCGGACCTTTTATATTAATTGTAGAAATGGACAATTGTGGAAATGTGTTATACAGCTTTACGCAGGATTTTTTGAATTAATTATAGAAATGGATATGGCATACGTTTTCTATGCAAGATTTTCTATTAATTACAGAAATTGGTATGTTATGCGGTATTGTGCCAGATTTTTTTTAATCAATTGTAGAAACAGATATGATTTACAGTTTCATGCAAAATTTTTCTATTAATTGCAGAAATTGGTACGTTATATTGTTTTATGCCAGATTTTGCTTAATCAATTGTAGAAATGGACAATTGTGGAAACGTGTTACACAGCTTTATGCGCGACTTTTTGAATTAATTATAGAAATGGATATGGCATACGTTTTCTATGCAAGATTTTTCTATTAATTACAAAAATTGCTATGTTATACTGTTTTATATCAGATTTTTTTAAACCAGTTGTAGAAATTGATTAAATTTATACGATATACGGTTTTATGCAAGACTTTTCTATTAATTGTAGAAATTGGTATTGTTATACGGTTTTATGCAAGATTTTTTTACTAACTAAAGAGATTGATATGTTATAGAGTTTTACGCGAAATTATTTCAACTAGTTGTAGAAATAACTATGTTATACGGTTTTGTGCCGGACCTTTTATATTAATTGTAGAAATGGACAATTGTGGAAATATGTTACACAGCTTTATGCGCGACTTTTTGAATTAATTATAAAAATGGATATGGCATACGTTTTCTATGCAAGATTTTTCTATTAATTACAAAAATTGCTATGTTATACGGTTTTATACAAAATTTTTTTTAATCAATTGTAGAAACAGATATGATATACAGTTTTATGCAAGATTTTTCTCTTAATTGGTACGTTATACTGTTTTATACCAGTTTTTTTTAATCAATTATAAAAACCAATATGATACACACGTTTATGCAAGATTTTTTTAACCAATTACAGAGATTATCACGTTATTGTTTTGTTGATTGTTGTCGCAGAAATTGGTACGTTCTACTGTTTTATACCAGATTTTTCTTAATCAATTGTAGAAATGGACAATTGTGGAAACGTGTTACACAGCTTTACGCAGGATTTTTTGAATTAAATATAGAAATGGATATGGCATACGTTTTCTATGCAAGATTTTTCTATTAATTACAAAAATTTGTGTGATATACAGTTTTATGCAAGATTTTTCTCTTAATTGGTACGTTATACTGTTTTATACCAGTTTTTTTTTAATCAATTATAAAAGCCAATATGATACACACGTTTATGCAAGATATTTTTAACCAATTACAGAGATTATCATGTTGTACAATTTTATGTACAATTTCTTTGTATCAATCATAGAAGCAGCTATATTATACAGTTTCACGCGAGACTTTTCGAATTGGTCGTAAAAGCAGATATGACGTCTTTCTTACGTATTGCGAAGCTTTCGTAGACTTTGAACAGGGTCGATGGCTGGGTACAAATTTAGAAAGAGTTTTCCTAGCCAAACCATTATTCCTCGGTTGCCGACTGCTTCGAAAGCCAAGTTACAATCACCGCGTGGCGCTTAGTCTATTGTCGACCAGTCATTCTCACGTTGTTACACCGCAAAGGATTTAATTAAATTTCTCGCTATAATCTGGTACGAGGATCTGGACGGCCGTTTAAGTCGTTTACGTGTGGCATCTTTATTTTCCCGGCGCCACTTTACCGTGTAAGGAAAACTCTTTGCGAGTGAAAAACGTTTCCATCATATACGTTCGCATTGAACGATTTGCAGCCAGAGCGTGAAAAATAACGACGAATCGCTAATTACAAATGTCATTTACTGTCTCTTTTTGCGCGATCGTTCCACTATAAATCTGGATCACCTACATACTAAAACACAGTCGTAATATATTTTGCTAATTTATCATTTACTGCACATACTACACTTGTACTTGTAACGAGCAAGCAAAAAGCTTCGAATCTCGGCTAGGATGTTCGATTCTGTTAGATCATTCATTAAATATAACAGTCTCTTTACCGTAGTTCTTACAAAGCTGATGCATAAAACATACACAGGAAATGAAATACCCCAACCTGTGAAGACTATTCTTAGGAATTCATTACCGCAAGGGTGGATTCGAAAAAATTACTCGTAACGTTGTAGATTGTGAAAAGTCATCGAGAAAAATGATGCATATATCGTTCAGTAAAACGCGCATACATCGTTTGATAAAATGCTAGTTCCACGAAAATTGTTTCCGCTATGGATTTTTCTCAACGTTATACCTAGCTACGACGATCGCAAGAAAAATGTAACGTCTATCGCTTACTCGTAATTTTCTAACTGTAAGACGCAACGGTTCGTTTCCTGAAAAATAAGCAAATAGATCGGACGATAATATGCACCTGAACAATTTTCCACTTCGAATCGCTTGTGGCGTAAGACGAATCTCGCGCAACAGAAAAATCGACGGACTCTAAGCGGATGTAGATGATCGTAAGGAAGGAGGATCGTTTCAACGTGGACAGGTTGCAGCTCGTGCAGAAATCGGTCGCGTCGTTCGGAACGTGTTTCGTTAAAGGCGTGTTTCTTTGGAGCGTTGGTCGCGTTTCTCCGCGTTTGGCCACGTTACATCGCGCTGCCCGTGATTGCGTGGCTCCGTCGATTTATCTCTGTCCTGGTTCGGTCTCAGGGTGAGCCAGGTGTGATCAGATATCTCGGGCTCCGGCGAATGTTTCAAAATTGAGAGCAACGCGCCGTCTGCTTTTACCGTTTTACTTATGATACTTAATTAACAGTTCCGTGAAAATTGCTATCGTCGCCGGTCGATCGCAGAATGTCGGCTTTATGGCCTTTTAATCGCTGTGTAATCGATCGTTAATCTTTCCCTTCAAGCCCATCGTCCGCTATGTTTGAATTCTTTTCATTACATTAATTTCTCACATCTTCTTGTGTACACATTTGCGCGTGCGGTTAAACGCAAAGATCGTGCGATTTTACCTCTGCTTTCGTTTCTGTATATTCGACAATTGCCGTATCTTGGAGATTGTTGCTAATTTGGCAGAAATTTGGTTATTCGAACTAACGACGATACATGGCCGAGTAATATGCAAATTCCTCGTACAGAAACAAGGCGAATATGTATTAGGTAAAAGTGTCTTTCCTTTACAGATCCGTCTTTTACAAACGCGAAACCTAATCTGTCGAATACTGTGATCTTTATTTTGATAGAACAAAATGAATCATACGTAATTCGATAGAATAATATAAAACGAAAAATGTGCACCCATTTCCTTATAAAACGAAAGAAACTTTTCGGACGACCTAATGGAACAGGGTTTCTTCATTCTCGGCTTAGCCTTCGAGAAAATCCAGTTTGAACATTTTTGGCTGATTTTGGGTCGGTGTAACGGTGTGTGGGCCTTGGCGGCTAGTCCATGAGGAACGTCGCACGGACCATTTCACGCGACGTAACAGCTTTTATGTACCATTACACGTCGGTGATTGTTACAGTGTTTATCACACGAAAAAGAAATATTGAAAGTTGAATAATAAATAAAATTTACTAAAGTTTATTTATATTGTTTTACTTCCACATCGAATTACGAAATAATAGCCGGTGACATGAGATAAATTGTCAGTAAAATTGCCAGCCAACAACGTGTTGATAACAAATCTGCTACAAATTTTACCTGAAAAATGGAGAATCGATTCTCTAAATTACCGCTTTTCTCTCGTGATCTATTTTATTCAGCAAATGACTGGCGGTAAAACAAAAGAAAAGTAGAAAATATCGCTTGGCGGGTAGTTTGAATTCTATAGAATTCACATAAATATAAATAATTTTCTCCTGGCTGAAGTAGTGAAGCAATTAAAGCGCAGGTAAATTATGTACATAAATATAAATAATTTGCGCGACTGAAGCAGCGAAGCAATTAAATGGGATCCTAAATTTTGAATTCATATTTTAATAGCGGGCGAACTCAACGACTCGCCACATCGTATCGTTCCTTCTACTAAAGCCACAAATTATCGTGATCGGAGTCACGAGAACGCGTACACAAGCCTGGCGATAAATAATATCAACAGAATATATACTAATCTATCGTTGAAACATTGTAACAGCTTAAAACAATCGGAATCGCCAGAAAAAGAACTTGTATATTATCGTACGTCTTGTACTAAGAGTATCATAATACAATGGTTTATTTCCTCTCATAAAAATCTCATTCATCGCATCTGCCAGCAACGTTTAGATCCTTCACTTTCTCTGCCTACATCAATCTGCAATTTCCTGCTGGGCTAAAAAGCTAATTGTAAATAGCAAGCTCGGTGGCTGGAAGAAGGAAGAAGGACGCGCTCTAGAAATCGTCTGACAACTGCAGGAAAAAGCGCTGAGACCTGGCGAACGAGAACAGGCGAGCCGAACTAAAACCCTTCGTGAAATCTGAGATCTTGATGCGTCGTCGAGACGCGAATTTAATTTACGCCAGTCGACGGTATTCGCGACTTTGAACATGCGCTATCCGGCTACGCGTTCGCCCGGACGTATTAATCATTTTCACGCTGGAAGTCACGCGACCGAAGGAAGATTTATAATTCCATTATGATCTCGTTAAGCGATAAACAGAATCGTAATCGTCGTTCGCAATGGCAGGCGAATTTCCTACAATTTTCTTATTTCAAACCGCAGCGTGGCTCGCTGCTGTTATGAAAACTGAAATTTCTCGAAATCCGCACACTCATCGTATTAGCTAACCGCTCGGATGTTAGCTAAACGCATTCGAGCGCGTCTGACGTGCTTCAATTTTTTACTCTTAACGTTCTTCCATCACCTTGGACAGAAATAAATTAGACTTCAACTATACTCTTTTTAGCGTTTTCCAGCTCTGATTTTCCGTGAATTACGTTGCGTTTCATTTGGCCGCGAGCTTGGCTCGAATTCGCAGCTGCGTGTGAGAATTGCTGTAAAAAAGAAGAAAAGTTGGCGCATTTGTCCCTGTTCATCGAAACCAAAATCATCCTTAAATTTATAGTTGATAAAATGTTACCGAGTGAACATTTTTTTAAATTTTACATCGCCACCCCGCGAACTTTCCCATTCGGTTTTAAGTGGAATATGAACGTCTGTTCACTCAGGGTTTTTGTTTGTCCTCCTTTCAGAAACAGTTTGCAGCTTTTTTTTAGTTTTCATTCGGCGATAATCTTCTCTTGGACGGTGGACGAATGGAAATTTTGAATAAATGTAAAGAAGGTTGGTTTTCTGTAAAAATTCGCATTTTCTAGTGGCAGCTTCAGCAAGCTTTCACTGTGCCAGATTTGGACGAACCACGTACAGATTTTAATTACACAGTTGTGGAGGTTTTCGAGAGCTGAAGATACGCGATAAATAAAAAGTTAACCCACAGTTCGTTGCTTGCTTTAACGGCTGCCTTATCTTACAGTCATCGTGTTAATAAGAACATTAACTGTTGTTGAATTTCATGCAGATCAGTATGATGAGAATATAAATAATTACGTGGAACGTTTTCAAATCTTTTGAGATTTTTCACTACCATTTTTATAATTTTCATAATTTCGCTCTCTGTCGTTAAAACATTTCATTTAGGAGAAACTAATATTTTATTGTATAAATATAGAAGAAGAAGATGAATGACAGTAGGAATCGAAACGAGGTAAAAATACGCAAGAAACGAGCAACTAATTTTTGTCAAAGTCAGGAGAAAACGATATATTTTAAAAATCAACTAATCGATGAGCAAAAAATTAATATATCAGATATGAAGAAGATTGTATTTAATTGCTAAAAATTTGGAGTAATTAGGTGTTTAAAAATTATTCTATTTAATGTTGCTCGATAATTTAGTGTCATTATGTAATGCTACTAAAAATATGTGGCTGTGTTCAATTTGAAGTAACATTTTCATATTTATAATCCTAAGGATAGATATCGTATGCTTTTAACGTATTATCTTTCGATTAATTAGTATTAATAAGTCCTTTCATTATCTTTAAAATACAGTAGGACGTTGATTATTCGAGCCATGTAATTATGATAAATCCTACGTACAAATAATCCAATTAATTGCTTATCATACGAGAGATCATTTATTCCGAGTTATTCTACGAACATTGATACCGAACGAAAGTAAAAGCGTTTGAGAAAAGATATGAAAAATTTGTCAGTTTCCATTTTTTTTTACGGAGGACCTCTTTTACACTTTTTATTATCTAATGTACCTATTGTTTGTTGTGTTTTAATCAAATTAATGAATTAATTGAATCAGTTCAACAATTCACTGATTTTATCCAATTAATTCTCTTAATTTTATTTTGTAATAATTTTTTATCAATCGTCAATTGAGAAAAAATATGAAAAATTTGTCAGTTTTCATTTTTTCTTACGAATTACCTCTTTTATTATCTAATGTACCTATTGTTTGTTGTGTTTTAATCAAACTAATGAATTAATTGAATCAATTCCACAATTCGTTGATTTGAAAATTAATTCCCTTAATTTTATTTTGTAATAATTTTTTATCAATCGTCAATTGAGAAAAAATATGAAAAATTTGTCAGTTTTCATTTTTTCTTACGAATTACCTCTTTTGTTATCTAATGTACCTATTGTTCGTTGTATTTTAATCAAACTAATGAATTAATTGAATCAGTTCAACAATTCACTGATTTCATCCAATTAATTCTCTTAATTTTATTTTGTAATAATTTTTTATCAATTGTCAATTAATTAAATTAATCGATTAATTTCCATACGATAGAAAATCATTTATTCCGAGTTATTCCACGAACATTGATACCAAACGAAAGTAAAAACGTTTGAGAAAAGATACGAAAAATTTGTCAGTTTCTATCGTTGCTCGCAAGAGACCATTTATACGTTTTTTACTATCCGCTGTTCCGATAATTGATCGTTAAATTTTAATCGGTATTCCAACGATCGAAATTTCAGCGTATTAAATCGTTGATGAGTTGGTGCGATACTCGCACAAAGTCGGAAAATATTACGCCACCAAATATTCCGATTTGCCAAGTGTCGAAACTCGGAAGTGCCTTTCACTGCGGCAAACGTTTAAGGAAATACAACTTCCCTAATTTATCAGTTCGGACCGACGAACAAAGCCAATTCCGAATGCCCAGCAGACGAAGAATTTAATTACATCTAATTAAGGACATGGGGTCGCTTTTGTTTCGTTCATCGTTCAATACTCAAACTGTTGTAATTAAATCGCGGCGCGGCATTGTGGAAAACCGAAAGGTGAATTGTGACAGGAACCACAATCGTATCGAGAAAGGAACGAAAGAAGCGGACTAGTGAAAAGTTGGCAGGAAGAAGAAATGAAAGCGCACGAAATGTAAGGAGAAATTCATTCACAGTCACGAATTAGCGTGATTATAAATTATGCATACGATATACATTCATAATGCTTATCTGAAAGGATATCTGACGTTCTGTTACGGCAAAAATCTGTTCTCCTCGTTATTATACTTTCACTTGTACGTTTCGTGCGAAAATATGCGATACGTTTCAATTGATAACGAAACAGATTGACTTACGCTTATTGATTTTTATTTTTTTTTTTTTTTTTTTAAATAAGCCAAAGTGTTCACTGACAATAGATTGTGACTTTAATCGTACGATCGTAGAGAAATTCGTATTACGTTGACTTGTAGCTTAATTCCTCTCATTTTTGCACACACGTTGTGTATATTGTTACGCGTTATTGTTGCGTATTTTATTTAAAATCGCCTACCATGGTGGTTGGCGACTATTTTTCCATTCTCTGGCTAATTAAACTCTGCTCGATAACGTATATCGTACAGGCCGAATTGTGTCGTCGGACCCGATATTTTTTTTATCGAAAGCGAGGCGAATGACACTCAAACAGACTCTGCGACGCACGTAAAACGAGAACATGGAATTTTTGTAATATCAGAGCAAAAAGGATTGCACGGACGATTGTAATCAGACTTGCGGATGTTTATGGAAAATTTAAGCGCGGAGAAATGAACAGAATATGCAAAAATGTACGAAATATACAAATCGATGCGTTAATAACTTTTAAGCTTCATCTCTTTCGTTTTGTTCGTGAAAATATGGAATTTCATACATATCCAATTCTAATATGTTTGTCTATACTTTGTTATTTTCATGGGTTCGTTAAGTACGAGATAAAAAGTTCATAAGATTTTCCATTTGATATCAGTCAGTTTATGCAATGTGAAATATACGATCATCGTAAATTAATAGCGAGCAACTGCATGGTGTTCTGCCAAACTACACCTATCGAGGTACTGAGTTTCGTTTCGTAAAATATTTTTTAAATATCGAATATTACGAGTATCGCGAAGGTAAAAGGATTAACCGATAGAATACGGAAATGCACACGAATCGGAAAATATTTTTATGAACAATGAACCGGACGAGCAGTTCGATTGAAATGAAACCGAAATAAACTGAATTAAATCGGACTGAGATTTAAATTTACAATTTCACTTGAAATCGAAATAAAACCATGTATTTTTTGAAACAAAAGAAATGTTTCAAAAATTCAATTAGCTGTAAATAAATGACTTTGTAACTAATATCGTAGCCTAACGAAACTTTCACTTTTACAAGAAACGAGCATCTTCTGATTTGATAAATGTTTCGAGAGCCGAGATTGCTATTTTTTGAACAGCGTTTTTATTCCTCAGAAACAGTTTTAACTTGCGGAAGTCGGGTCAGAAAATGATAGCCTGTTTGAGAAAAGTTTGACGAGTAATTATGTGAGAAAATCTCCTACTTTGCTACAATTAATTTCACTACAATGATTTGTTATGCACGGTCTGGCATTATCATACAAAAGCACCTATACGTTTACGTCTATCAATCAGTAACGATCGTTTGCGAGTAAATTTTCGCTGGATAATTTCCAATTTTTTTATAACAACCATGCAATTTTGCTATCGGTCTTTCGCTTAAATTTCAAAAAGAATGGCTGGCTACGCTCTTGATAGGCTGGCAGAATCTCTTGAAACTGAAAACTTCATTAACCTTTTGCACTTCGAATTTTATTTCAATTTCGTTATCACCAGCTCCCAACGTTTTTAAGTGTTTTATTTGAAATTTACTTTAACTAAAAGATAGGAGAATTTAAATAAATAAGGGAAGAAACAAATTCACTTAAATATCAGTTTTATTCGCACTATTGTTGTATTTTGTAATTTTCAAGCGTATGATATATCTTGAAACAATTTCCAGGATGCAATTCTGCTTTTCTTCCGCACGTTTTACACTCGACAAAAAGCTACGTTAATATTTCCACGTGCCGTCTATCTTAAATTTATTTCAATTCATATGGCGAAAATAATTGAAACTCCTCTCTTTCCGGAAGATTATATACCAACTCTACTGTTGCAACAGATATAATATAGTTATAAATATAGTTAACGAAATTAACTCGTCTGGTTATTAATTTAATCAGCAACTCGTCACATCGTCTACCGCAGATGCAAGATTTTTATTAGAACATCAATGAAAAGAAAAATGAGAACAAATCTTGCATCCTACGGTGCACTGTGTTAAAACACTGCGCCGTCCTAAGCGAAACACGTGATTTCGTCGTGGCAGTCAAAGTGTTAAAGTACTTCAATGCGTACGTATCAGCAAACAAAAAGAACTCGTCATGTTTCAAAGAAGATTCTTCTTAAACGAAGATGTTCAGTAATATTGAAACGCGAAATTAGATTAAATTAATTAAACGAGACTTCTTTTACGTTTCGTTCAAGCTGAAAATATTCTTCAACGCGTAAGAAGAACAAAATTCAATGGGAAACGACGAAGAGGAAGTACGTAGCGTAATGAATTACGCTGCGCCAGTACAATCCAATGTGTGCGGAGCAAACATTCGCGTTCTTCGTTCAAGTACACTGTACAAAATGAGGATACACAGTGTATCGTGTTTCGTCAGCAGTACTTTAAAGTAGATATATTTGCGGAGAGATAGGTGCGGATAATTTGTGCTGCGAATAAGCAGATAATTGGATCGACCTTGGTTGCAGTTGCCACCCGATTACGCCGGGCACGCCGTCACGCCAATTTTCCTTGATCAGTATGCACTATCGTTGTCATAGGGTGTGTTGTTAAACCTTAACACGTTGACTGCCACGACACCCGTATTCGGGTGTCAGCAAAGTTTCTGGTCAGGTCGCGTAACCCATATTCGGGTGTCGCTTATTTGACTACTTGCGAAAGATCGTCGTAGGTATTTGAAAAGATATTCCATAATAATAAAACTGTTGAATTGTTATAAAAGTAATATGAAAATGGTTTATTAAAAAAATTATTTAGAATGTAAAACTTTAAAGCATTGTATACATAGTTGAGGTTGGTCGGGACATTTTGGACAATAAGTTGTTGTTTTCTTCAAATTCTTTTGTGTCTTTGTTCGCTCCATTCGACGTCTTTTATTCGCATAACATAGTTTGCATGCGCGTCTAATGCTTCTTCCGGAATCATTTTTCCGAACGGTGATATTGTGCTGACTCCGTCGAAGACAAGGATTTTCTGTATTTTCAGACAATCCTAATAATTTTGCAGCTAATAACTTTTTAAATATTCTAATATTTATATCCTTCCTTGTTACAATTTTGTAAACCGCCAAAGCGTTTTCAACAGAAATTCCCAGAAGGAGTTGGACGCCAAGTTTCCTGTACCATTTGATTCCTTTCTAATTTTGGTGGCATAAGAAACCATTTGGTCGGAATAATCTATACCACACTTTCCTTCATTATATTCAACAACAGCTAGTGATTTTAATATTGCGAACAAACAAAACGAGAGATCATTCTTGAGACCACCACTTGAGCGACTCGCATTACTAAAATATCGATGGGAGCACCTAGAAGAGAACGCTTGGTACTGCTGCACGCGTGGCCTGACGAAGATTTCTTTGAAAACACGCGTGGCAGTCAACGTGTTAAATCAGGACACAGTGGATCTGTAGATTCAGCTACACCTTCGCAAACGCTCGTCGTATCCACGTAGAAATATAAAACTGTGAAGTTTGCAATGTCGTGTGTACGCACGTACAGGGTGTCTCCCTTTGATCGATCAACGCGAAAGTAAAATATCTCCTATACGTTGATGCAGCAAGCGTTTCTTCGTTTGTTTCGAGGAGGACATCTCGCGATGATCGCAAATCTCATCTAGGCGGATGCACCTTCGACATTTCGCGGCGAACTTTGCCCTTTTAAACGCAACAACAATGGAAACGTACTTGTTCTACTCTTAAACTGGTACACGCTGTGTGTTTCTTTCGAGATACATTTTCTAAGATACCTTTTCATAGCGTTTTCTTTAATTTGATTTTCATCATTTGGGAGACATCGTGAAAGGAAATGAAATGTGCGCGACGCATACTCGCACGAGAAATTGCAGCTTGTTTGAGCGAATTTCGTTAGGAAAAATTCAATCGTTTGCAATGGATGCGTCACGTGTTACGTCGTTCTCGACGAAAGCGGAGGCGTTTCGAAGACTTCAAGGCCGTCTTTATCTTTTTTTAAATGAAACTATACATATTCTTGTACATAATTCCATGCATCTTTTATTTTTCTGTATTCGATTCTGTAGAATTTAATTTAAATGTAGTTTAATTTCTCTACAGAATTTTGTTCAGTTCTGTATAAAAATTTATTAAGGTAGCTTGATCGGGAAATGATTAGCTTCAAAGATATCTTAATTTCAATGCTGCAAAAGTTATCAAGTGAAAAACGAGGAAAGTCAACTTGCTTTTATTCTTTTCTTTCCCATGTTCATCAGACGCTCAATTTCATGAAATTAACATCGAAGTATCTTTTAAACTAAAGAAATTTTAGATGCATATCTTCATCGTACTTTTTCGTAGAGAATTCGAAACTACATTGAATGGTGTACAGAAAATGTACTAGTTGCATTTAAAAGAAACGAAGATCTCCTTGAGATCACGAAAACGCCTCCACCTAGAAAAATTCTGCTAGTCGTCAGAGACGTCCTTCCTGAAACACAGCGAGTTCCTTTTTTAAACATTTTTTCGGATATATCTTTTTTTTTTTGTATATTTCCTTTTGATGTACAGTTTGGAAGATATTTTCGCGGATCGACTATGATCGAATTCGACAGTCCGTATATCGATGTACACGAGAAATATTCGATTATTTCGTGACATTCTATTTGGAGAATATCATCGTGCATTCCGATGGTCGTCTTCAAAGTAGATTCTCTCGGCGACAGTCAGCTACAAAAGTTGTCGCACATTTTATGTAGCGAGGCTGTCTATCTTGGAATAGTTTTTTTATTAAATTCTACTCCATTTCGAAAGCACGTCGCAGTCGCAACGTTTTGGAAGCTTCTTCTTTCTGCAATCGATCAGCATTGTTTCCTCGTTCGTTTTAAAAAACAACGTGCTTTTAACAGGATTTGTAGTTTCAGAAAGAAGAAAGAAACAACGAGAAAAGAAGTGAAAGGAAAGGGATGGCATGTTTTCGCGAGAGATCGTCGGTTTAAAAATAGTCGAACAAAATATGCTATCGTTCTTACAGTTTGAAGAAATGATTTTACTGTGCAAACCTAATGACACTGAAAAATAAACCATGCGACGAAACTCGTTTCTTCTTCAACTTATTCCATGCGCACACATTTTTCGTTGAAAAACTCAGAGAATTTGGTTGTTAGCAGCGAAGAATACATCGATCGTGCTGATCACAACGAACATGTATTGTTACGTGGTAAAAGCTCGAGTTACGTAATATTAAAAAAAAAATGGTCCCGTTGAAAGTTATCTCTTCACCGTGTTTTTTCAATTACGTAAATATCAATTGCAAATATCATAAATGACCTTTGTAGCTACGTGTGCAAGTATTAATTTTTTGGTATCCCACTGGGAGTAGCCATCCACATGTTATTTAGCAATTTAGTTCGAAAAATTTACCAAATGTTCAGGTAGACAAATTGTAAAGCAAAAATTAAATAATAAAAAAAAGTATTAATTTTTTGGTATTCCCCTGGGAGTAAACATCCACATGTTATTTAGCAATTTAGTTCGAAAAATTTTACCAAATGTTCAGGTAGACAAATTGTAAAGCAAAAATTAAATAATAACAAAAAAGTATTAATATTTTTGGTATTCCCCTGGGAGTAGCCATTCACATGTTATTTAGCAATTTAGTTAGAAAAATTTACCAAATGTCCAACTAACAAATTGTAAAGCAAAAATTAAATAATAAAAAAAAGTATTAATTTTTTGGTATTCCCCTGGGGCTAAACATCCATAAGTTATTTAGCAATTTGGTTAGAAAAATTTACCAAATGTTCAGGTAGACAAATTGTAAAGCAAAAATTAAATAATGACAAAAAAGTATTAATATTTTTGGTATTCCCCTGGGAGTAGCCATCCACATGTTATTTAGCAATTTAGTTCGAAAAATTTACCAAATGTTCAGGTAGACAAATTGTAAAGCAAAAATTAAATAATAACAAAAAAGTATTAATATTTTTGGTATTCTTCTGGGAGTAAACATCCACAAGTTATTTAGCAATTTGGTTAGAAAAATTTACCAAATGTCCGACTAAACAAATTGTAAAGCAAAAATTAAATAATAAAAAAAGTATTAATTTTTTGGTATTCCCCTGGGAGTAAACATCCACATGTTATTTAGCAATTTAGTTCGAAAAATTTACCAAATGTCCAGCTGGGCAAATTGTAAAGCAAAAATTAAATAATAACAAAAAAGTATTAATATTTTTGGTATTCTTCTGGGAGTAAACATCCACAAGTTATTTAGCAATTTGGTTAGAAAAATTTACCAAATGTTCAGCTGGGCAAATTGTAAAGTACAAATTAAATAATAAAAAAAATATTAATTTTTTGTTAAAGGCCTCTCCGATGCTTTTCCTAGCATTTCAAGCGTTATGACTCAGAATGAAAACATTTCCGTACTGCGTTTACGTAATCTTTCCTTCATAATACCTGCAACCTACGTTCTCAGAAGTCGATCAAGTCTTTTACACCCTTTGCACTAGAAGAACCACTGAAAACAATTCTGAACGTAAATTAGAGAGAATAAAATACGAATGTGGAACTTGATCGCAAATAGATTCTTCGAAACGGAAGTTTCTAAAAGCTGTTGTATGAACAATACAATAAAATAATTTGTGATAACGTGAGAAACAAAAATAACGTAATAATATAATAAACAGATAATTAATGTAATAAATGGATAATTATATTTATAATTGGCAAACGTATGTCTTTAAGAATATTACTTACAATGTGAATAACCTTGTGCAATTAATTGAAATTTTAATTTGCTAATAAATTGGCTAATATTATTATAAATTCATCTAGAATTTTCAAAGACTAAAATTCTATATTTTAGAATTCATGAAAAGAGTCTGTAGATAAATCTGCAACGTAAAATCCGAAATCTGAAGCCTGAAATCCAAAGAAATGTAAAACCTAAAAAGATCCGAAAGATCCAATATCTTTAAAAATGTTTGAAGAGTCGGTAAAAATGTTAAGACTGTAACCACTTAATCCTTGTTCTCGTGCCTTTGCTTGCAACGAAACTTTCAACTACTCTCGACTTCGACCCAATCCTACCTTATCTCTGACAATTGAAAATTTGTAGCTGGCGTAATTCAAGTACGACACAGTGAAGAGTTTAAAAATGGGTGAAACTCAAGTTTGGTGAAGAAATTTATCGTCGGCAGGCGTAACAGGTAGAGAGAAATAAATCTTTAGTCGACACACGAACGCTGAAAGTTTCGCTTCTCGCGAGCCTTTACGTAACCGGTGGCTCACCGATATAATCGAGCCTTGCTATTTTGGTATTTCAGTTTTCGTTGTATTGTTCTCGCCTATTGTTCCTTCTCTTCGATCAACATTGCTGCGAGAACGAAAAGAGCAGAGAAACGCGATCAAAAGTGGCAAATACTTTTCTTTAGCGTTCCACGTGCAAACGTAATTGTAGTCTAATTGTAGGTTGAATTAGTTGGTGGGCATCGTAAGTAGTTTGTTTGTTAATTAGAATTGCCACTTGGCGCAGTAGTCTGCCAAATTCTGCGCCGGGCGTGTGTGTACTTCCTTTTCGAAATTGAGACATCATTTCCAATTGGAAAGTATGTACTATATTTACGTGCTTTTTTAGTATTCTATTATTTATTATAAAAAATGAAATTAAAGTACGAGGTAAAATTTTTTTGAAAAAAGAAAGGATAGGAAATTGGCAAAGAGGATATTTTGCATGGCTAATTGAAAATATATTTTTTTGGTTTCACTTTTCTGTATTAGTTTAACGACACTTGAATGCCCTTTGCTTTTATTTATTTTTTACACGTGTGCATTCATTAAGATTCCAGTCAACGTTGCAATTCCAACGAATTTTGCACAAGCACTGGCATGTAGCTTTATTCGCGAACGAATATATGCTTCCTGAAATAGTTTATAATTTTTGTTAAAAAGTGTTATGTACAAGCATAAAAAAAAATATTATACACACGAATAGAAATTATCATGAGATTAAATAAATATAAATATTTTGTTGCATTATGGTACATATCGTTAAATTATTATTTTCATATAATCGTTATTCAATGTAAAAAGAAACTTTAAAAAAGAAGCAAATACTTTACATTTTTGAAATATTTAATTCAAATACAAATACATACAATGGATACCAAAATGGATGTTAGAAAATGTTTTTAAACGTTCTTCTCTATGAAATATTATGTCTAGTAACCTCGAGCATATTATGTTTGCTACAACAAAGGCAAGAGAAGGATGAAACAATTCCTGGCAAAAGCGCAACACGTTTTTACATAAATCGAGAAGAGACTCGCGTGAAATAAGCCCGGCTATGACGTTCGCAAGAACAGAGCAGACCCAAATAACCAGACTCAGCATACGTCGCTTGAACGTTGCATGTTCTCGCCTTATCAAAAAGCGGAACGCGATATTCTGTGAATACCGCAACAGCATCGAACATCTACTTTGTTGCTGCACCAAATTCGAAGACGCAACAGATACTTAACGATATATTCTATCGCTTTTACCTGACAGAACACAATGTAAAAAGATCTCCAAGCTTCCTGAAAGAAACAGATCTTTGGCATCGTCTATAGATAGGTGCAAACGGTACCAACTTGCTAGCAGATTAATTACTATTAAATTACGTAGCATTTACTACACGAAAATATAACATAAATATCGTTATTAATTACTTGCTAAATAACAACCTAACTGAGACAGCTGTGCCAAACTAAGCACGTGAATATTATTGCTACCATAGTATGTATTTGTATTTGAATTAAGTATCTTAAAAATGTAGAGTTTTTACTTCTTTTTGAAAGTTTCTTTTTACATTGAATAACGATTACATGAAAATAATAATTTAACGATATCTACCATAATATAACTTGTATTATTATCGTAGGATATAACGTGTAACGTTATGTAGATATAGGATATAACGTAGAACGTTATGTAGGTATAGGATATAACGTAGAATGTTATATGGATATAGGATATAACGTAGAACGTTATGTAGATATAGGATATAACGTAGAATGTTATGTAGGTATAGGATATAACGTATAACGTTATGTAGATATAGGATATAACGTAGAACGTTATGTAGATATAGGATATAGCGTATAACGTTATGTAGATATAGGATATAACGTAGAACGTTATGTAGGTATAGGATATAACGTAGAATGTTATGTGGATATAGGATATAACGTAGAACGTTATGTAGGTATAGGATATAACGTAGAATGTTATGTGGATATAGGATATAGCGTAGAACGTTATGTAGGTATAGGATATAACGTAGAATGTTATATGGATATAGGATATAACGTAGAACGTTATGTAGATATAGGATATAGCGTATAACGTTATGTAGATATAGGATATAACGTAGAACGTTATGTAGGTATAGGATATAACGTAGAACGTTATGTGGATATAGGATATAACGTAGAACGTTATGTGGATATAGGATATAACGTAGAACGTTATGTAGATATAGGATATAGCGTATAACGTTATGTAGATATAGGATATAACGTAGAACGTTATGTAGGTATAGGATATAACGTAGAATGTTATGTGGATATAGGATATAACGTAGAACGTTATGTAGATATAGGATATAACGTAGAATGTTATGTAGGTATAGGATATAACGTATAACGTTATGTAGATATAGGATATAACGTAGAACGTTATGTAGATATAGGATATAACGTAGAATGTTATGTAGGTATAGGATACTTAATACTTGTATTATTAGTATAAAATATTTATATTTATATAATCTCATGATAATTTCTATTCATGTGTATCACTTAGTTGTCAACCCAATATTTGATATTTATGTATCTACAAAATACATGTAACTGCAGCCATTAATGCCATAATTACCATAGGATGTGACGATAGAGGACAAATGAAAAGGAAAAGATAAGCAAGCAAACACATATATTTATAAAATAAAAATAAAGTGGTAATGCAGCAAATGTTCACGTGTTGCTAGCGTCATTACGATTCATGTAACAAATTTTAATCACGCATCGAGTGAAACAGCAACAACAAAGTAATACGATAATGACGGAGGATCACTGACGTGTCGTCGTGATTTTTTGCATGTCTTGGGAATGTAAACTGCCTCAGTGACTCGTGGGAAGTCCTGACTGTTGTTTCATTATTATCGTACTAAGCTATGGCAAAATAGTCGTAAAAAAAAGAAGTCGTAATCATAGGATGCTCGTTCTTATAACAATAAAGAGTACAATAAAAGCGAATAGCCTTATGCCTTGTGTTTGATAATACACATATTTTTTATGCTTTTTCTTTCATTGATAGAATCTAACTCTGTAGATCGATACTTCGTAAATACTACAAACTTTCCTCGGTTACTCGTTACTTATTTTTATTATTTGTTCTATCGAGGCTTGAAATTCAGTGGAGCCACGTCTAACACGTATCATGTGGTTTTTTTCTTTTTTATTCCGTAGACTATTTACAATCAATTCTCATAGAGAATTATAAATAAATTATTTCGGCGTGGTACTGTAACTTAGATTATGGGTTTATAGTATGTTTGATTCTAATGAATCTAATGCTTCAATCTAAAGGGTATCGTGTGATTGACATGGTTTTTCATTTTATGTACGGTAGAACCTGGATTATGCGAAGTAATCGAAGGATAGCCGAAAATTCGGATAATACGAGAAGGTTTGTTATTATTTATAAGTCGTACAATAAAATCGTGGAAAAATTTTGATAATGTAATATTGCACATATATTTAAATTTTATTAATTATTCAAATTTGAATAATTTAAATTAAGTTTGCAAATTTGTATTTAGCGCAAGCTCGATATTATTTTTCAAATTTTTATATTCAAATCTCGCTTCTTTTTCAAAAAAGAAGGTCTTCGTTCCTGACCATTTGCTCTTTTGTACTCCTCGTGTTAAAATTTCGAAAAAAATAACAGAAGTTATGCTAATGAAGTTCGAAGCATCTCGCATAATACGGAACTTCGCTTAAACGCGATAAAATGCAATAACCGACACTCCACTGTGCCCACTTTATATCAAATGTTTGTAGCAAAATTATAGCAATAAACATCTTGTCATTCCTACATTTGCAGATTGCTTGCAAATTTCACGAATATAATCATGACAGACGCGTCTCACTACGGTGCTAATGAAATTTCAAAGTGTTTTTACACGACACATTCGATATGGAAATATTAGGTTGTCCCAAAAGTTCCTTTCCTTTTATAAGCAAGTAGTAGATGCACAACATTTTTTGTTTTATGTTATTTTATTGAATTATGTTTGATCTATTTTATTCTATTGCTACAAAATGGATCATACATAAATCTATAAAATAGTATAAAATAAAAAATGTTGTGCATTTATTATTTCACTTATGAAACGAAAGAAACTTTTGGGACAACCTAATACAAATTTTCTACGATATCAGGTCGAACATTTTTGTGAGAAAATTTTCCTTTGATTCATTAAAACAGCTGCAGCATAGATAGTGTCACCGAGCTATAAATTAGCGATAGAGAAATCAATGGGGTCTAATGAACATCCCGCAGGCCATCGAAACGGCAACGTAGATAGTGTTTCAGTGTCAGAAAACAGTAACAGCATGACCATCTCTGACCCTCAGGTCTCACCCCAGTGTCACCCCCGTCGACACCTCCTCCATAGGAGTCAAACCCCTAGTATATAAACCTTCCTAAAATCAGTTCTCGACATTCTCTGTTCTACCACTCTGAACCGTCACTCTGTTGGATTCTTGCAATAAATTTTACCACTAAATATATCTAAAGTTCAATTCTTTACCTTATTTGTGAAACGTTCGAACTGCGACGCGAGGAGACTGTCACGTAAAATAAAAAAGAAATTTAAGAAAAAAAAGAAACTTTATTTTTTTCTTGTTTGCAATACACTTCTGAGCTCTAAGCATGACTGTTCAAGACTGACTTGGATGATTTTAGAGGGAGCACTTAAATTCCTTTACTCGTGGGAGTGGGAAAAGCCCTCGATCATATACCTTCGAGAACGGATAGAGTATCCGGATGCCATCCCGATGCTCACTCATGCCAAGGCACTTGAAATCTCGCCATCTTGTCGCCTTGTTCAGTCGGACTTCGTCTGTGACATTTCGTCCGTCACAAGATCACCGGTGATCTGTCAGTTTCATGATTTCTTGTGTCTCCTATGTGGCAATAGCATCGCTTTCGCTAAAGGATTAGTTAGCTGTCGGCATATGTAACACTGGGATCCAAGAGATGGGATAACGTAGACGGAGCAGTGCTACGTGATCATTAGGAGCTGCGAGATATGTTTTCGGGAATGGACAAGTTTATCTGGCAACCACTAGAAGCCACTTACAGGAAGCGTGGATGATACTAGATAAACTAGCGCCTAAAGTGAGGGTTGTGAATGTCGAGAAGCATTTACGGGGAACATGATTGATCGCTAGGGAGCGATCGAGGCACAGGGCTGCGGAGCTCGTAATTTTCTATCTTGTATCAATTTGAGATACTTATTAACACGTTAACACTAATCTTACCAGGTCGAACGATCGGTTTCAAAATTTAATTAAAAGTCGTACCTTCATTGTTATTTCTTTCGTTCATCTAAATTTATGTAAATTCCTATACTATCTGATTAATGGGTTTCTCAATTTTTGTTAATATAAGAATTTATATAGAGATTGGTAGACCGTTAAGCGGCTTACACACCAAACTGAAACACGTGAGAATGCATGTGCAGATTCTTACGGAACCATACACGTAGCTAGTAATTTTGTAATAACGTTGAAACTGTTTTTAAAAATGTCTGGTCATCTTGCAACGATCTTCTTCAATCGTCTTCAATATCGTTATTCACAATGGCGTTCGTAATAATTGTAAATGTTGAAGTGAGAATCACTTCTAGGGAAACTCTACATCTGCTTTAGTGTTTAGTTTCCTTAGTCCTCGAAGTCATTGAGTATTGTTTAGTATTAAATCAATTTGAAGAGCCTCTCAGGCTTATAATCTTTTCTAGGAACAAGCCTTGCACAGACGGTGCAGCGGGTATAGACAGACCAGTTTTTGTAATTATATAAATGCATCAAGGTAGGGGTACCGCAAGGAAGCGTCTTGGGACGAATATTATACACACTATACACGGCTAACATACTGACAACTACCAACAGCAGAATACTGACATTCGCGAACGACACGGCTGTGCTAGTCAGACACACTATCAGCACACTATCAGTCACATTATCACAAGAGCATAACACAAAAATAGAAAAATGGCAACAGGATAAACAAATAAAAGCAAACCCCAGTAAATGCAACCATATTACATTTACACTATGAAAATGGAAACCATCAATTAACATATAACACAAACAAGACAAGTTAAATAACTAAGACGCCACTTAGGCACACAACTTACATGGAAGCAACATACTAAATCAATTATAGACAAAATACAGATAAAAAGAAGACAGATGTGCTGGCTAACTAGTAGAAACTCTAAACTCAGTATGGCAAATAAATACAAATTTACAAAACGACAATAAAACCAATTTGGACGTACGGAATACCACTATGGGGGACAGCAGCAATGAGTCGCTACAATCGAAGATACTGAGAACAATAGTTAATGCCCCATGGTCAGAAACGAGGATATACGCAAAGACCTAAAAATACCAAATGGTCAAAGAAGAAATCGGCAGATACGTAAAAATACAAGAAAAGAACGGCAACACATCCAAACCAGCTGGCTGCTGAATCGAGCAAAACTCTCATAAAAAGAAGACTAAAGAGAAACCACCCTACTGACCTCACTAAAGAAATAAAATAGATGGTATCCTACTGGAAGTAGCAATCCACATGTTATTTAGCAAGAAAAAAAAGCTAGAAAAATTTATCAAATGTCCAGCTGGACAAATTGTAAAGTACAAATTAAATAATAAAAAAACAAAAAATATATAAATACCCATAGGTCCATGGCTTCGGAGCTCTGTTGTAACGTAACGCTGTCAGTGTGTGGATCTGGATTGACATACTTCTACTTACTTAAATTAAATATATTTCTATTACACATTCATCCACGCGTTCCTCTCTATTCCATCAGATAACCTCAACAGTAAAAAATGAAGGACGAAAGCTTCTAGTAATTATCAAACTATAGCGATCCACTTTGCAATCCAATCTGAAGACTCGCTAGTATTTAGACCTGATAATTGGGACGGCAGATAATTCACACCACGGATGTTTCTACAATTGTTCGAATCTAATCAAAGAAACGTAAACACAAGCTTGTCTTCTCCTCTAAATATTACAAGTAGCTTTCGATGTGCTTAAATCTTGTATAAATACACGAACATTTAGCGTCCACCGATGGTAGACGATAGCTAAGTCTGACAAGTCTTTAAGACTGGAATATTCAGTATCGATACGAATAGCGTGTCGATGCAAGGCGATACCGACCCGTCGACATCAGTCTACACAACCTGCAATTGCAACCTATCGTATCACGAAATCTCACAAAGCTTCGTTGCAACGTGTTTGATGGAGCGCGTGTAGGCGGCTTTAAAGTCGAGACAACCATAGTTGATATCCGAATGTATCACCTCTATCCGATGATGTTCCTCGATGGAAATTGGCCCACGCCTTCTTCTGAAATGAAAACGCATAGGTAGCTGCAGCTTGTGTCGCACGACGATCCAGATGCGACAGCAATTTTTGTCGTTGATTATTTCTTTGATATTGATTGAGATTTCTTATTGATATTTTGTTATTGAAGCGTCGTACGTGCAAATTGATTTGTTATCTCGCAACGAACAAAGCGAACAGAATATATTCCAGGGTATTTTAGTTATCCAGGATAACGAACAGGATCGTGGCTAGGCGACCAACAGCCAACTCTTGTGGCTCGCCTATTCATTCTGACGTATTCTGAGGTATTCTCGCTCTTGTTAAATTGTCTGATAACTTCGATGTGTTGTTGAGAGAATTTCAACTTAGCAAGTTTATCCTACACAAGAGAATTAAACTTAACAAGTCTATTCCATTGGCAATGGATGTACGTGCGGACGAAAGTCGTAAGATGGTCAATGATGGATTAGAATGTTGAACTGGCCAGAGTAATTCTGTTTTCATGTACGTGTTCGTATGGTAGTTGGAAAATTGCTAAGGAAATGATTGGAAAGGAATTGTCTGTGGTTTCGGTATAGGGTGTCTGAATAGTTCAAGTACGATAAGAGAGTGTGGAAGAAGGGTCTTTTTCTTTCTTGGCACTTGATACCTGTGTGGAAAATATACTAAACATTGCAGTAGTAGACGAGGATAGACTGAAACACTGTACACGTGAAATGGTGCATTACGTGGCACAAATCAAGCGTTTCAGTGGATGTTCTTGTTTGAATATTTCGTCAACTTTTTGTACATAACAATACTTCGACCGAAGAATTGTTTTTAATGTAGGATATATAATATTTTTGAACTATTGAATAAATCATAGCAAAACGATTGCTTTAAATTGCTTTGAATGTTGCTTAGAAATTGTAATATAAATTTCATAATGAAAGTCACTAAAATTTATATGCCAATGTACGTCAACAAATTATTATTTCCTTTTAAAGACTTAAACGTTTAGGATTCTATTGAAGGGATTATTTAAATTTATTTTTATTTACATGGAATGTTCGCAACGTTCAATTGACCGTGGTACATTTTTACGCAGCACAACCTTGTTATCATATGAGAATATAGTATTTCGCATCATATGGCCATAATCTCCATTTCACTTTGCCATGACACAACTCGTTGTTTGCTATACCCAACATTCTAATTAAGCCAGCCTTCGTAAAATAAGATAGTTCAAATTTCATTTGTTTCAAAAATAAATTTCACGTCGTGTCTAATTATGTAATTACTCGTTGAATTTGTCAGAAGTCTAAAAAAAAAAAAAAACATATGTAAAACAATGCTTTTAATTAAAATTTACTTAAAATTTATTCTATGCAAAATGATACTTTGTTTCGTTATACGATTAAATATATTACACAATGGGAAAATTTATTTTAATCTACTGCGAGAAGATTCTTCGTATTTTCCTTATTCAGTTTCTCTTGTATCAAATTTGTTATCCAGTTTCGTTTCGATTATTTCAGACTCATTTTCACGGAACGCTCAATGTTTATATTATATTCGTTAAAGATACGCAGACACCTTTTCAGATCTTGAAATTTGTTAATAGCTTCTGACGCACACGTATCACGCTACTTGTAGAACGATGAATACGATATTTTCGAATGATAGTTTACAATAGTAGTTAGAATTATTCAATAGTTATTTTTCAATAGTTAATTATTCAATAGTTAGTTAGTATGAGTCAATATTTTTTAAAACGTCTAAAATGAAAAATGTATCTGACCGAAGACTTTTACAACCCGTTTACCGCACACAGAAACTTAAATTAAATTCTTTTTATCGTGCCACACAATTGATATCCGAATGCATATCCAAACAAAATCGTGCAACAAATTGTTCTGATTCTGTGTTCGACAGAAACGTTAAATCGACCTTTGTTTATTATCGCAGACAACGTTATTTACTGTCAAGGACCAATGTCCACGTTGTGATAGAATAGTCGGTATTGTTCCACTGGTATCGTCGCTGCTATTCACGTTCTGTCAATGTTGACGACTGCTATGTTCATAACAGCCACTTGCTAGTTATTCCGACGAACAACGTTCGGAATATGAGAATACGAAAACGCGTATGACATAATCGATGCAGTGTGCAATGATGTACGCGAGATTGTGACTCATAGCGCAGTTTTCTTTATTAGCAGACGTGATATTGCATAATTTTCCATCGTACCGTTCACTCGAAGTGCTGCTCACCTTTTTCACGCATTAGCTCAATTGCATATTTTACTCGAGTTGTACTTACGTTCCATTAATCTTCGATTCGTATGTACCATGAAAAGATAATTTCTTCTACTATGATAATTTGTACCGCGTGAATTTATAAAGTTATAACATTATCTCAATCGTTGTGTTAAAAACTCAGATCTGTTTACTTCTGATAGCACGCATTCGGTGTTTTGCAAAATACGAATTCAAGACGCGATTAATGTGTTCTTTTCTTCGGCGAGAAGAAGAAACGACGACTCGCACAGTTTTAACGCTGCTGCGTTATTTCGCTGACTTATCCAATTCTGCTTTTCTATAGGCAAAATTCATTAGAACTATCACGCCAGTCAAATTGACTGGTTTTACAATTTTGTTTTAAAATTCCTACTTCGTGTTATATTTTTTCTCCGCGATGATGTAATGACTTTCGCAAGGATAACTAAAGGAATAATATAATGAATTTTAGTTTGTCTTTTATGTATTCAAACTCGAAATAATTTTGTATAAAGGCTACTTATACCAATAGCAGTCAAAATGACTGGTACTTGTCAAAGTGTAAAAGGGTCCCGCAATCTGTTTATCGAATCTTAATTAACCAGTTTCCTCGTTTTGTACAACTTCCCACGTGTTTTCAAAATTTTTACTGCGTATCATTCGATATGATGATATCAGATATCAGGAAAATTCCGGATCGATCGCTGGATCGCTAGATGCTAACACTAGAGATACCATAGCAGTCAAAACGACTGGTTCTACAATTTTATAAATGTGTCGACCCTCGTTTAGGGATCCCATGGATTAATAATACCAAAAATGTACTACATAAAATTGGATTGCTTCTGTGAGAAAATAATAAATCAATAAATATAAAAATATTCTATTATTACGTATTTTTTAAAGACCAGTCATTTTCACTGATTTTTGGTAGAAACAGCTTCGTGTTAACTATCGGTAGTTCTAGTATAAGGAGATAAAAGATGTAAAATTGTTATTGGTACGCAGTTTCTCATTTCCATTTTGTGTCAAACGTTTCCTTCTTTAGATAAAATTGAATTAATTTTAATAAAAAATTCAGGGATCGCAGCGAGATGAGAAAAATTTGCCATTCTACACCCCTGCAGGGTATTTCAAACTCTTGTATTTTGTTTCCTCATACGAATGACGGTTTAAATCGAGAAATTTACAATAATAAATTCTAGGAAAAACGTGCATTTGTAGTTTCAATATTTTCTGTATTTAATGTTTAACATTTGAACGCTTAAATAATTAATAACCTTTAATGTCGATACTTGGTATGATGAAAATGAGCGAAGGTTTCAGCATATTCTTCCACAATTTGAATTCCAAATAAGTACGTCTTCCACGGCAGTGTCGTAAGGTCTCGATGATTCCGTCGAACCTAATATGGAGCCCATCTAGTACCTTATCAATTAGCATACACGTTGGCGGATACACGCGGTTTTAATTGTATGCGTCTAAATTCTTTTTCATTGGCGACCATAACAATCCAATTTTTATCAGCCATCGCAATTACCGCTGGTATTATACTACACATTGTTTTACAGTTTATCCAATGATTTTTATCTAACACGATCGAACGAGACAGTTTGCGTACAACATTTATTTTCTTTGCTTATCGCATCGCTAACAATTGCGTGATAATAGCACGAGCAAGCGAAACTGGCCAACCTTGCAGAAGAATTTCCACGGAAATAGACGTAGTCGTCAGGAGAAATGCAAATTCACTGACTCTATTATGTGCAATGAAATTCCTGCATCGTCTCAGCAATATATGGAACGAAATCATAGTATTGAAACATAAAACGTATTCTCTTGAGAGCTGATGGTCGTTATAAAGCTAAAACAACGAGATTAATTAATCGGTAAAAATCGAAAAAAACAGAGGAAGAATGTTTGACTTCTGAAACCAACGATTCCTGTAAATCTAAAACAACGAAGCTAATCAAAGTTCAGAATAAATCCACAGAATCGCGAGGAAATTAGTTGGCGACGTTTTAAAGGCGTTGCTTTACATTTTGTTTTTAATTATTTAATTAGTACTTTACAATTTTTCCAACTGGACATTTGGTAAATTTTTCTAACTTTATTGCTGAATAACACGTGGATGGCTATCCACAGCAAGATACCATGTTCGAGCTTTAAATTTGAAGCGGATAGTGGGCAGTGGTATTGGAGAAAACAAATTTTTTTTTTATTATTATTTAATTTGCACTTTACAATTTGACCAGCTGGACATTTGGTAAATTTTTCTAACTTAATTGCTAAATAACATGTGGATGACTACCCCCAACGAGATATCATCTTCGAATTTGACTATTTTATTTCTTCATTCAGGTCAGTGGGGTGTTTTCTCGAACAAAATTTATTTTTTCTATTTAATTTGTACTTTACAATTTTTCCAACTGGACATTTGGTAAATATTTCTAACTTAATTGCTAAATAACACATGGTTGGCTACCCCCAACGAGATATCATCTTCGAATTTGACTATTTTATTTCTTCAGTCAGGTCAGTGGGGTGTTTTCTCGAACAAAAAATTTTTTTTCTATTTAATTTGTACTTTACAATTTGTCCAGCTGGACATTTGGTAAATTTTTCTAACTTTATTGCTAAATAACACGTGGATGGCTATCCCCAGCAAGATACCACGTTCGAGCTTTAAATTTGAAGCGGATAATGGGCAGTGGTATTGGAGAAAGCAAATTTTTTTTTTTATTATTTAATTTGCACTTTAAAATTTGTCCAGTTGGACATTCGGTACATTTTTCCAACTTAACTGCTAAATAACACATGGCTGGCTACTCCCAAGAGGATACCATCTTCGAGTTTGACTATTTTATTTCTTTACCGAGGTGAGTGAGGTGTTTTCTCTTTAGTCTTCTTTCTATGAGAGTTTTGCTCGCTTCAACAGCCAGCTGGTTTGGATGTGTTGCCGTTCTTTCCTCGTATTTTTCTGCGAGAGAAAGCAAATGCAGCTTCATATGCAAGCTACACGATACACAGAACGTTGTCGATACGCGTTCACGAATATGCCAGCCACACCTTTCTTCCTCGACGGTGTCCACTGTCCGATCGTTGTTCAACTATAGAACAAGTTCATATATTCCAAACACGCAGCTACGTCACTCCGATTTCCATTTAATTTCTTGCCATACGCCCGCCGTACACGGTCTTGTTCTCGTAACTGCAAGCCGCCGACGTTCTCTCGCGAACTTCAGCTTTCAGTCCTCTTGTCCGCTTAATAATTTACATGGTAATTGTCTCGACGAAATAAAGGAAACGCGCGGAACGAGAAAACGTAAAAGTTGCGGATAACGTAGTCGTCCTATGAATTACGTATCCGCTCTTTTAAAATGCACGTTTTACACGTCGAAAGTGTGGAAATGAAATTTTATCGTTGCATCGGAGAATCGAACGATACTTCGTTGTATCGGTGTTACTTCGAACGCGCAGGATCTAACGAGACTATTTTACTTTATCGTTGCTGGTGTGCAAAGAATTATTATCATCCTACTTTATATCTTTTTAGTATTATATTCTGAATTTTTTACTATTTTTTATTATAATATTTAATCCTGAAGCTTACATTTTAATTCTACCTGCAGTTGCACTAGTTTCTCAAATTTTTTATGCATGAAAGAGAAGAAGGAGAAGCTTTTGGAAACTTAAGAACAATTTATGCTATACCTGATGCTGAATTTTTACGTCATCGACGAGTTAACACTAGAACTACCACACCAGTCTAATTGACTGGTTTTACAATTTTATTTTAAAATTCCTACTTCACGTTATATTTTTTCCGCAATGATGTAATGACTTTCGCAAGGATAACTAAAAGAATAATATAATGAATTTTATTTTGTCTTTTATGTATTCAAATTTAAAATAATTTTGTATCAAGGCTACTTATACCAATAGCAGTCAAAATGACTGGTACTTGTCAAAGTGTAAAAGGATCCTGCAATCTGTTTATCGAACCCCAATTAACCAGTTCCCTCGTTCTGTACAACTTGCCACACGTTTTGAAAATTTTTACCGTGTATCATTCGACATGATGATATCAGTTATCAGGAAAATTCCGGATCGATCGCTGGATCGCTAGATGCTAACACTAGAAATACCAAAGCAGTCAAAATGACTGGTTCTACAATTTTATAAATGTGTCAACCCTCGTTTAGGGATCCCATATGGATTAATAATACCAAAAATGTACAACATAACATGGAATTGCTTCTATAAGAAAGTAATGAATCAATAAATATAAAAATATTCTATTATTACGTATTTTTTAAAGACCAGTCATCTTCACTGATTTTGGTGGAAATAGCTTCGTGTTCTATCGGTAGTTCTAGTGTTAAGACATTTAAGTGGCATTTTGTTATGTAACTACTTTCGGTTTTAGCGTATCGCGATCCAAGAAGATTATTTTATTTTATCATTGCTATCGTATATTGTACATATATAATTGTGCTTATAGAATATTGTCACTAAATTTTCTCACAAGAGCAACAAATCAGTCAATGAGTTAGTAAATAAAATGTTATCTAATCAAACCTGACAAACTGTTGCCGTGTTAAACGCAATACAAACAACGCGATACGTAACAAGACGCACTCGTTTTGTTCAGCTGACAATTGTAAATTCCTTGTTTATACAAACAGCATAAAATATTACAGGTTTCCTTGCATACGCTGTAATATATTATGTAATAGTTACAGATATCAGATCAGTAGTAGCGTAGGTTCCACTTGTAGATTCCATTATCACATACTTTTCAGAATTACGATATCGATCGACGTACCTTTGGTCGGAAAATCAGATCGTGCTGTTTTCAAATTAATCCTAAAATCCTAAAGATTTAGTCTTGCGTTTGTTTCGGCATAAAAATGCCCTGGAATGTCAAGTAATCTTATCTGAAGAATCATCTAAATAGCAGGTAATTGCGATATAACGTCTCGGCTCTCGATGCTCCACATTTTTTAACGCAATACCGAGCATTCGTATGAAAAGTAATTTATATCTGTGTTTTTCCTGGTATCAAACGGCGTTATAAATTCGTGCGGGCGCGTTATCAACGATGCGATTTTGAAAATATCGAGCAGATTTCGTTGGCGAGAAACACACCTGACGATGATGTATTTTACGCGGCTATTATTCGCGCAATTTCCCGAGTCGAAATGTTCGTTTTAGCAGCGTAGGAAGGAAATCGTGAGATCCTATAGACAGAGGAAAAAGGAAGTAGCTTGTCTTCTGTTCAACTCACGGCTCGAGTTTACGTTGCTTACGGCTGCTGTTTAACGTTCGAGCACAGATGTTTCGATAGCATCGATTAAACGAGCTTGGAATATATAATTATTCAACGACGTACGAGATCCAATCTTTTCCAATACCCTCTGTTCGATCTGGCCTTAAAGTATAATTCAACACGACCGAGTGTTATTTACAAGGATAGCGAGCGAGAAACAGCGTCATGATTTTCATTGTTGAAATCGCATTCCTAGAAGTCGGTCGAGCTATTCATTCAGAAGAACGAAGAATATGATGTAACGTAGGAATAAACGTAGGAAGGAAATACTCGTTCCATGTTCGTGATACGTACGTCGAAATTTGACCAATCTTTGCACGAAATTGAGAATGTGATTAATTCGAGTATTCTTTCTCCGAAGGAATCGCTTGTGATAAAACACGCTGCAAATAATTTTCAGTATCTTGATATGTATTTACTTTCGATATATTTAATAAATTACATCAGGTATATTACATATACCAAGCAACTCGTTTAATATTGTTAAAAGAATGTTTAATAATTTAATCGAAGTAGGTTTTATCGTTGAGAATTAATTGTTTCCGGAGTCGTTGTGGATGGATCTCAAAAAAGTAACGCTTTGTTTTATTTATTAGATTAAGTAACGATTATTTATTATTTATTTTATTATTATTTATATTACTTTTATTTTTATTATTATTATTTATATTATTTATTATTATTTATTTTATTATTATTTATTTTATTTATTTTTTTTATTTATCGATGCGGATTGACTTTCGGGAATACAAACTTAATGCTGCGACAATCGCTTGGAGAAGGAGTTTCAAGGTTTCGAGAAAGTTAGAGGTGCGATGATAAATCGCGTTGGGCTTTGGTTTTAAGAAATGCGTTTATTGCACAGGGAATTGAAAAACTCTATAATTTAGAATTTACCACAACGCAATACGCAGATGCGATACAACGAAATAAACGCGACACAAAAAACACAGTGCGAAAGAACGCGTTTTTTTAAAACAACTGTAAAATACGTCTTCTTCTGGCGATATTAGAGTTGCGACTGACTATCAGGCGGTTTTTTCGACGCGATACAGTCCTGGCAGTCTCCTACACTGTTAACTGAAACACTGAGACATTGGCAATTTTCTGGAAAGCCTTCTACACACGTACAAACACATGGAAGACACGTGAATTCTGTTTGTTCTATCATATCAATGTTCTCTATCAATGCTGGTAAAGTTGGTTTAGAAAATTGTTAACATATTTGGAGGATACGATCCTTTAAATAATTAAATAATACAGAGTAGTTAAGTAACGCAGAATAATTTGTTCATGAGAAATGTTTTTTAAATATCCTCGCGAAATGCTGGGAAATTTAATGCCGTCGAACAAAATGCTAATTGTAAGCCAGACGACGACACGGCTGTCTCGCCCAACTCGGCAACTCAGATTGCAAGATGATAATAAGCAGAAATATGATCACGTTGAAAGCACGTTTATTGCTTAATTGTTGAGTTACCGTCTTTCAGATGCAATTTACAGATGTAACTTTCAGATGCAAATTATATTTATTTTAAAACTCGTATTTCTTAAAAAAAAAAAAAAAAAAAGAGAGAGAGACACACAGACTATAAGGAAACCACGCGTTGAAGTATCTGATTTGTGAAAATGTCTCCAAAACTAGCGATATTTCCATGGAAACAATTTAATTCTTTCTTTTTTTCTTAGAAAACGTGTATGATAAGTAGGCTTGGAATTTTTGTTATCTTTTTAAATTAAGAGACGTCTTCCATAATTTCTACGGTCGGTCGCAAAAGTATTCGTACATCTTGTTAAAACAGGATAACTTTGATGAAATTGGACCAAATGACTTTAGGTTTCTTGAGAGGTTGGAAGGATTGGTTCACTGGATGACGGGTGAAAGAAATTTGGAGAAAATTGAGATCGGTAGGAATGGCGATGAAAGTAATGGAGGTCACCGTGTGTAACTTTTTTATCCGAGCACGTAGCGCAAATGTAAAAAGTTCGTTTTTTAGATTTATGCCGGTTATGTACATCGAAAGATGTAGGGATCTTTAAATTTGTTACAGTTGTATAAGCTGAAATTTGCGAAAAACTGCGATTTTTACCATTTTTAACCGTTCGCAGCTCGTAGCAACGTTAACCGATTTTTCTGAAATTTTCAGAATATATACAACCGATATAAATATGCAAAATGTGCTGTTTAAATTTTCATGACAAGCCCAGAGAAAAAAATCCTATCAATTTCAATTTTCTCCAAAAAAGTTCAAGTCGTTCGGTTCAATTCTAACAAAATTATTCTTCATTAAAAGCTGTATGAACACTTTTGTGACTGATTGTGTACATATTTTTAGATCGGTTTCGATCACCGATACAATCACGATGATTCTAAATGTTTTATATAACATATGCATAAGAGTTTTATACGGTTTCGTGAGTCGATGCACACGAATGTATCAATGGATTAAGAAATATACGGTTTTATTTAAAAGACTTCCACGTTGAAGCCATTCAGATTTTCCTCCAAGTATTTCCATATCGTCGACGATCTACCAGACGTTCGATTTAAATGAAGAACCTTGTGGAAAATTTGACGCATTTAAAAGGTAGAATAATTGAACATTAGGTTCGCGTGTTACTTAAGGCAAGATCCTCGTCTAACGATTTTTTCTACTCCATTTCTATGAATTGTTTAGATTAATTACTAGTTATGCGTAATTAATCGTTAAAAAATAACAATATAATCTACCAGTACGAACGTGACTTTTTATTTCAATTCCTCTTAGCGTTTATCATTATTATAATATATTATTATATAGAATTTTATTATTATTATAAAGCATTTATTATTATATATGTATTTACCTTTAAATGTTAAATATGCGATAAAAGAATTGGCGTTCGTAAATGTCAAACGCTACGATACAATTTTGTCACTTAAGGGAGGATTCTCGTCTAACGACAATAAAAGCAAACGATTTTTATGAATTTTTTCTAGACTAACTACTAATTATATGAGTCTGGTCCTTCTTGGGGCGTAAATATAATCTCGAAGTACAAATGTAATTTTTTTTTTATTTCAATTTCTCTTATCGTTTATTAATATCGTCTGTTGACCTTTAAAAGATAAGTATGCGACGACAGAATTGGTGTCCGTAAATGTCAAACATTATGACGTAGTTTTGTCATTTAAGGGAGGATTCTCGTGTAACGACAATAAAAGCAAACTATTTTTACGGACAATTTTTAACCCATTAGTTGTATGGGACTAGGCCTTTTGCAGATGTAAATGGATAATATTGAAGTACAAATTTAATTCTTTTATTTCACTTCCTCTTATCGCACATTAACTTCCTAAACTGCCACGTTTAGTAAATTGTTAAACTGGACGTTAACTGCACGATAACTGGCAAACTAATCGGTTGATCAATTTAGGACAAAGTTCCCTTACAACAATACAAATTTCTCCAGGAATTGAACCTGAAATTTTTATTCGACTATTTACTTGTAATATCTTTTTAAGCGATACAAGCTCAGTTTATCCGGCGAAAGAAGCAAATTTGTCCTCCAAACGCTAGAACTTCCCAGTTGTTCGTGGTTTCTGTTTGAAAAATCAACCCCAGCGTAAACTATCCAATTTCAAGAAAATCCCTCAATTTTTGCATTCTGATGACTGCGACAGCTGCAATGCCGCACGCCAACGATGATTACCTCGTCGAAGATGATCCCAAGACTCGCATGATACATAATAAACAATAAGAAGAACAGAAATAAAAGAATTACATTTTTACTTGAAAATTATCTATTTGCATGCGATGAAGGTCTAGTCCCAGGTAGTTGATAGTCCAGAAAAATTGCATAAAAATCACTTGCTTTCGTTGTTGGTCGATCGTTCATTAACACGCGAGCGCACGTCGAAGCAGTTCACGCATCTCTCGAATTCTGCGGCCAGGACTGAGGCTAAAGAGAATGCGGAAGTCTGGCTGGATCTACCCGAATATTTATCATACCCGCGTTCAATGGTACTTGGCGCAGAGTAAATAAGAGAAGTTACAGGTTTTGCAGTATATAAACGCCTTTACCGTACGCCGCTGACCCATTAATCGCCGAAGTTTGCGATGAGTTACACATAACGTGCGTGTATTTTCTTTCAGAGTCCATTCAGTCTCTCGTCAAATACCATCGCAATTTTTGAGAAATTTTTCAAGGACGTTTTATAGTAATATAATTTATATTTGAAAGCCATATTTTATTAACGTTTTACAATTTTAAATGTCGGAGAAACTGCGCTGGCAGATGTTGGGATATTCGAGCGAGAGGAGCTTACGAAACTTGCAAATTTATAAATTTTGCGTGTTAGTTCTCTGTTAAATATTCGCTGTCGGATTAAAGATCAGATGTATTGCATTTATGTAGCTTTGTTTTTTTTTTTTTTTATGAAAATGGTTCGACTCTGTAAGATGTTTCAATAAGCAACGTGCAAAATCTTGTTAAATCCTACAGTTTCTTCTTATTTTTTATATATATTTTTATTATTATTATTACATATATATGTTATTATGATTATTATGATTCGTTTATTAATGATAAATAGATTAAACAGAAAACAATGGTTATTTAACAGAAACTAATTGCAACAACGTATAATAATTAAAACAGCTAGATAATTATTTAACAAAACTCTCTCTCAACAACTCTAGCAACACTATCTTGACAACGCAATCCGCACTTTCTGACTTCTCAACTCATACTACTGTTAATTTGTTTATTGTCCCCTAACAACCCCTTGTCTTTTGTCTTAGCCTCATATCTCTTATCTTAGCCCCACTATGCACATGCTCAGCATCCGGTTGTTTATAATTCGCACCTCAGCAACCGCTTGTTTATAATTCACATCTCAGCAACCGCTTGTTGCTCGACACCCCCCAGGCCCCTCGTTCACTATACTACATATAAATATGTGCATTTTTTTATGTCGTCAAGGAGATGGTAATAATTGCCTCGAATAGGAAAACAGAAATTATATTCCATTTGTATTCTACTTAAAAAACGATGATTACAGGTATATTTATCAAACTGCAGGGAAAATTAGTCTGCCATTATAGATCGGCTTAAACGATTACGAGTGGCTTGTAATTTCTCCAGTTGAGTGTTAAGGCCGCCTTATCACTTTTGCTCAAGTACATATTACTGTGTATACGTGTATTCTCTTTTACATGCATATATGTTACACAGTCAGTGACTACTTAACACTAGAACTACCGATAGTTAACACGAAGCTATTTCTACCAACACCAGTCGAAGTGACTGATCTTTAAAAAATACGTAATAGAATGTTTTTATATTTATTGATTTATTACTTTCTTACAGAAGCAATTCCATGTTATGTAGTACATTTTTGGTATTATTAATCCATCTGGGATCCCTAAACGAGGGTTGACACATTTATGAAATTGTAGAACCAGTCATTTTGACTGGTATGGTAGTTCTAGTATTAAAAATACAAGAAATATTGTTTGTTAATAACATCGATAATAAAGTATCTCTTCCTTACAGTTAACGATGGTTTTTATTTTTCTATTCGAACGTCGGTCGTTCGTGACGCATGTTTTTTTATTATTCAATTTGTACCTTACAATTTGCCCAGCTGCACATTTGGTAAATTTTTTTAACTTAATTGCTAAATAACACGCTCTGCGGGATACCATCTTCGAACTGATATCGTCATATCGAACGATACGCAGTAAAAATTGTAAAAACGGTGGGAAGTTGTACAAAACGAGGAAACTGGTTAATTGGGGTTTGATAAACAGATTGCAGGACCCTTTTACACTGACAAGTGCCAGTCATTTTGACTGCTATTGGTATAAGTAGCCTTTATACAAAATTATTTCGAGTTTGAATACATAAAAGACAAACTAAAATTCATTATATTATTCCTTTAGTTATCCTTGCGAAAGTCATTACATCATCGCGGAGAAAAAATATAACACGAAGTAGGAATTTTAAAACAAAATTGTAAAACCAGTCAATTTGACTGGTGTGGTAGTTCCAGTGTTAAGTCTACACACAGCTCTTGAATGCAAAATGTTATAGTAAAACAAACTGGACGAATTTTTCTGAGGTGCCAAGACACGTGTCTCTAAATTGTAACGCAGTTTATTCATCCTCGCCGTTGTCAAGAAAATGAGAAGTAAAAGTTACATACAGCTGTTTCATTTGCATAAAATAACACGAAGAATGCAATGAAATGAAATAGAATACGAAAGAATATGAGAATGTAAGAATACAGAATGTGAAAATGAAATTACTCGAAGTAATATAACAAATAATAAAAATGGCAAACTCAATGTGTATCAAATAAAAACCTGCAGGTTCCACGTAAGCATCGATAACGTCCTTGCTATCTTCTTGGCATTGGAAAAATTCTAGTCTTCTAGTTCCTGCTTTCTAAATTTCATTTCTAATTGTATCCCAAGATTTTTACCAGTCAAATGCTCCCATTCTTCTGAGTCCTTGTAAAAATACATTGATAATAATTGCAACGACAAATACGTCCAAATAATTGTACGATAAAGAGCGTTTCTAGTTTCCTTAACAAGACAAACGCACAACATTTGAGCTACTGTTTCGAAGTACGTGGACACTTGCTTACTATCGACACTGTTTCAACGCTGTTTCAGAAATACGAATAGGAGGACTCGGTATTTTTTATTTTTATCCTTGTGACAAGACAAACTTCACTTCAACAAAAGTTGATATAGTTACTATATATAGTTTATACAGAATGAAGAAATTAGCATCTAAAGCGTCGAACGTTATAAAACGGTTCATCATCTTCTGCTCGTTTCAGTGTCAAACTGTACAACTACGACAGAGAAGACTCTTCCAATTTAACAGACAGATTACCACGATTCTGACAATAATATTTCCACTTAGGTAGCGCTTGGACGAATTGTATACTAACTTAACTTTAACGTACCATGGCAAGATTTCGAATAAACAATTTATACCTCGCATAAAACATATGCGTTGGTTCCACAAGAAGATGGTATCGAAAGTATCAGCTCTGGTCCTTAGTATCTTGACGACATCCACCTGTTGTCAATGCGAATGTTTATGCATTCATGAAGCCTTATGTATACGTCGGGTTATCATTGGAGTTTGGGGCGTACAACGAATCTTCATGCGAATTGGCCATCGTTGTTGTATACTATAGATGATATTTATTGATGCAAATGTGAGTATTGCAGAGTTTAACAAGTAATAGCGGCGATTGGATAATCGAGATGTCGATGACAATGAATTTAGGTTCGATAATGAATACACTGTCAACGGGATGGCGATTGCGATTTGGGACTCGACGTACTTGTCCACTGTATGCGTAGAACTTATCGGACTGAATTTCAGTCCAAGTGGAACTGCCCTATACTCCTCTCCGAACCTCTCTGTACCCCTCGCGTCAATCTTTGTTTTTAAGGAGAGCTATTTAATTAATCCACACCTCTGTTAGGTACACGTCCCTCCAGTGACCGTGGCAACGTTCAGCAACCCGTTATGTCACTTCGAGACCAAGTTCACTGTCATAAATCTCGAGCAAACATGATTGAATTAAATCATAAACAACTATTTCTGAGCTTTATTATTTAAGTACAGCTATAATAAAAAGTCTGGACTAAAGTATTGGGGAGCTTCCCAAACGTTCCAAAAGAAAGGCTCCGATGTCCTTTCATCTCCGACATATATAATATCAAATTCTATCAAAAGAATTCAATGTGCAGAGACGCAGCGCGAAAGTGTACAATATATTCAAAGTAAAATATTCGTTGTTGCTATTTAGAGAGCGAAACGAATGTTCATTGGGGTTGCGCTCCTTCGGTCGGGTTTATAAAAATATTAATTTGCATGGACACCCGCGGTCTACTTATTGCAAATCGACCAAACTGTCCACGTATATTCACGAGCGCCAGTGTATAGTCTTCTGTACGCATACTTACACGCTATAGAAAGGCCGGTCACCGGTTGTCGGTCAGCTGTTTCGGTATATTATGTAGCTGCAGCCTAACTCTCTAGAGGCGGCCGGTTGGTCGAAAGAAAAGATGGACAAAACGTCTCGGGATGGTTCCGTTAGCTCGACCAGCCGAGTCGAGATGCCTGCGCAAGGTGAGAAAGGAAGCAGACCGAGCGGATATCGCTCATTCCTTGCGTTTGCCAAATATTTTTCCCACCTTTTGTCATTCGCTGCGGTCGTCTCGTTTAACGCAATCCGACGTTGTTCGATTTTATTCGATATCTTCTTCGGGGAAAACGCACCGCGCAACTGCAGCCAGCGGCTCTCCACTGTCTCTTCGCCAAAGATTCTTTTCCTTCTATGCGTTCGTTCAAACATCGATCGTCGACGAAACACGTTAACCAACGCGTGGTTCTTGACAATACGTTTCATCAGAGAAAGTTTTTATTCGAACGCCGATCTGCACATCTTATGCTTTTTACGTAGAATCAGTTTTAAAGTCGAGTATATTGTCAATTAATTCTATGTTTGCCAGGATTTATTGAAGAAAGCTTTTAGGCGAACGTCGATCGTGCGTGAAATATGCGGAAATATGGAAGAAGAATATATCGAGTCATATTTTATGGCTTTCCTGTACGATCAATCATTTCAAAGTCGAGTACATTGTCGATCAATTCTATGCTCACCACAATTATTCTCCTGTTTGGTTTTGAAACAAATACATGTCCTTATAGCTTTCTTCCTAATTTGAAAAGTATTGACGGTATATTAACACTAGAACTATCGATAGTTAACACGAAGCTATTTCTACCAAAGCCAGTGAAAATGACTGGTCTTTAAAAAATACGTAATAATAGAATATTATTGTATTTATTGATTTATTACTTTCTTACAGAAGGAATTCCATGTTATGTAGCACATTTTTGGTATTATTAATCCATCTGGGATCCCTAAACGAGGGTCGACACATTTATAAAATTGTAGAACCAGTCGTTTTGATTGCTGTGGTATTTCTAGCGTTAGCATCTAGCGATCCAGCGATCGATCCGGAATTTTCAAAACGTTGTTTCAAAAAGTTGTACAAAACGAGGAAACTGGTTAATTGGGGTTCGATAAATAGATTGCAGGATCCTTTTACACTTTGACAAATGCCAGTCATTTTGGCTGCTATTGGTATAAGTAGCCTTTATACAAAATTATTTCGAGTTTAAATACATAAAAAAAAAAAATAAAATTCATTATATTATTCCTTTAGTTATCCTTACGAAAGTCATTACATCATTGTGAAAAAAAAATATAACATGAAGTAGGAATTGTAAAATAAAATTGTAAAACCAGTCAATTTGACTGGTTTTGAGTGTTAAGGCCGCCTTATCACTTTTGCTCAAGTACATATTACTGTGTATACGTGTATTCCCTTTTACATGCATATATGTTACACAGTCAGTGACTACTTAACACTAGAACTACCGATAGTTAACACGAAGCTATTTCTACCAACACCAGTCGAAGTGACTGATCTTTAAAAAATACGTAATAGAATGCTTTTATATTTATTGATTTATTACTTTCTTACAGAAGCAATTCCATGTTATGTAGTACATTTTTGGTATTATTAATCCATCTGGGATCCCTAAACGAGGGTTGACACATTTATGAAATTGTAGAACCAGTCATTTTGACTGGTATGGTAGTTCTAGTATTAAAAATACAAGAAATATTGTTTGTTAATAACATCGATAATAAAGTATCTCTTCCTTACAGTTAACGATGGTTTTTATTTTTCTATTCGAACGTCGGTCGTTCGTGACGCATGTTTTTTTATTATTCAATTTGTACCTTACAATTTGCCCAGCTGCACATTTGGTAAATTTTTTTAACTTAATTGCTAAATAACACGTGGATGGCTACGCTCTGCGGGATACCATCTTCGAGTTTGAGTATTTTATTTCTTTAGTGAGGTCAGTGGGGTGTTCTCTTTTTAGTCTTCTTTGTATGAGAGTGTGATGCATGTGAAAAATATAGGAGAAGAATACTTGGGACAGAATATTAAGAGTCATATTATATGCTTCTTAGTAGAATGTCTACGTAATAGTCGTATTATATTCTTCTTAGTAGAATGTCTACGTAGTAGTATATATATGTGTGTAATCTGTACATTCTCAATCAATTCTATCTATGTTTATCACAATTGTTTTCCTCTTTTCTTTAGGCTAAAGGTTTTCAGGCTAAACATAGGTCTTTTTAATTTTCTCCTCAATTTTAAGAACATTGCCATAATATTAAAATATCAAATATAAATAGGAATTATTGCCTCTTAATGATATCGATAATAAAACATTTCTCCTCAATGTTTCGTCTTTGGTTTTTCACAAAACTTGGCCAACTTAGCTATTTTTAAATCTATTTCTAAAAACAATTTTTAAAAACAAAGTAATCAAAAAACATCTCGCCAAGACACAGTGTTTCCATACTCACGAGAAATCGCCGATTTATATTTGATAACAGTTTTTCTTCCAACAAATTCTCGTGTTAATCGGATCGTGTTAATCGCTACCTTGCAGCACAAGTATATAATTAATAATGGTTTTTATGTTCTCTTCGGTCGAACGTCGGTCGTTCGCGGAGTATGTTAATCAATATTCCAAGAAATGAATAATAATGTTTAATCATGGTTAATATCTCGGTGAATCGATATATTTAATGACGGCCTGGTCTTAAGGTTTTATAACGGCGGAGAGGTGCTGTTGTACGTGAATTTGTAGACTTTGGCTTATCGATTTGCTCACCGACGATACACACAGTTAACGGGAAACTAAACCGACGTGACTTTACTTTAGAAGCAAGAGCGAGATGTTTGATTTTTTAATTGATACGTTTTACACGAGAGATGTTCGTTCCGCGATAAGACAAGCCGATGCTGTTGCACGTTTTCGCCATCTTATCTCGAGCCAAATGAATGTCATCTATTTAACAAGGCGATCCCCGTATTTTCTTGTTCTTATCAGGCTCCTGTCCATTTCTATGAAAGTAGGCGTGCCTGTTCGTTTACGCATAAATTTACCGCACCGATAATTTCATAGTAAACGACTGTTTTCTTTTGTTCCCTGCAATTTAATTAATATAATAAAAAATATACCACGGCGTGATACTTCGTGGAATGAAAGTTATTACACAGTCAAAGAAGAAATATCCAAGTTCAGAAACTGATATAATATAAGAGTTAACAACCACCAAAACCCATTAGTTAGCCAATTACTTGACACGACGGGTCAGATCCGCAGACTAAAAAGAAAAAGGCTATACTCCTTAGACTGAAGCATTAGATTCAACTAGAATTAAACATACCAAAATAATTTATTTAAAATTCTGTATGAGAATTAATTGTAAATAGTCTACTAAAAAAAAGCTATTGTAGCATTTACAGCTACAATGAGATTATAACATAATTAGAAAAAAGTATACAGTTTAATAAACTGTTTAATAAACTAGAATTAAACATACCAAAATAATTTATTTAAAATTCTGTATGAGAATTGATTGTAAATAGTCGACCAAAAAAAAGCTATTGTAGCATTTACAACTACAGTGAGATTATAACATAATTAGAAAAAAGTATACAGTTTAATAAACTGTTTAATAAACTAGAATTAAACATACCAAAATAATTTATTTAAAATTCTGCATGAGAATTGATTGTAAATAGTCTACCAAAAAAAAGCTATTGTAGCATTTACAGCTACAATGTGATTATAATATAATTAGAAAAAAGTATACAGTTAATTTTCGTACGCCTCGTAAGAAGGTCATTTTTATTTAAACAAATCATATACGTACAATATATCTTTATGATTTTTAATGATAATGTATCTTTGTAACAGGTACTGCGTTAGATGAAAAAAATACACTAACAAAATACGACGTAAATTTAAAAAAACAAATATTTGATTTTATAGTAAATGCACGTATCAATACCACACATTGAACATTGAACGTTCCAAACTAAGCACAATCGTGTCATTTACAACCCACAATCATTGCACGTCGATCGTTCTCCTTTCGACATCATTCTCTTCTCAACCCACCTATTACGTCTCTTGTTTTTCTCAATTTCATTCGCATCGATGATGTTCTTCTTCAAAATTATCAGCGACAGATTCGATATCACTAAACGCAATCTAAAAAAAGTGATATTTGGGTTGTCCGAAATGTTTCTTTCGTTTTATAAGGAAATAATAGACGCACAATGTTTGTTGTTTTATATTAGTTTATTGAATTATGCACGAACATAATAATAGAAATATAATGGATCATACGTAATTCAATAAAATAATATAAAACAGAAATTATTGTTCATCTGTTATCATCTTATAAAACGAAAGAAACTTTTCGGACAACCTAATACTTGCAAAATTCCACGTGATATTCAATGTTATTATCAGACTGTGGATACTTGCGCGTTTATGCAAAGCAGGTGAAAATTGCGTAGAGTATCCAATGTGCAAAAATATATGAAATGTCGTGTATGTGTTTCTGTTTGTGAGAAACTTTATGTCTGTTTTTCTGGTTTATGTGTCCTCGTGCATGTGTAAGTTCCACGGTTATGGTATCTATATATTTTGTGTATTTATATGGTATATATTTTGCAGAGTAAATAAGCAGGCAGAAATAAAGAATTTATTTGTATATAAAATATCCAAAAAGCAGAGCTGGTCGAAAAGAAAAAAGGAGTTATCAATAAATAAATAAATAGACAGCTTTGGAGAAGAGTCTTTTATTCAATTAAAAAAACACCGATTTTGATTAACTTTTAACAGAATGACGATACCATTAACAGATGCAAGACATTTTTTTAGTAGCGATGATTCAGTTTAAAGGAGTGAGAAAAATCATGAAAGTTCAGCGTAACTCCGTAAAGTCCTCATATCGTGGAAACTACTTTAGATAAAAAAATCCAGGCGCTTTCAGAGAAATGTACTTTTTAGAGAAATTAAACTACATCAATATTTTTTGCAAAAGTCATACGTGATTACAAATTTTCTACTTTCATTGAATTATGCATGCGAAAAAATATTACTTGGATTTGTGTAAGAAAACTGCTTATGAAAAATATGTAATATGTAACAGCATTTGTAAATAAATAATTCCTCGTTGTAAAATTGAAGTGTAGGATTTCAATGTGTATTCAGATCCTGCAAAAGGTTACGCCGGCTCTGGTCTTATTAAATAGAGAGACGAAATAGTTGGGATAATGAAATCTTGAGATAGGAAATCTCATTTATTCAAATACAGATTAAGATTAATCGACAGCTTCTTTAAATATTTATGGATGCCATATAAGTTTGACTGCTAAGTCACGTAATTCTCTCAATGTAAGCAACAATTGCATGGAGCTACATTCTTCGATGATCTTTCTCGAATGTTACGAATGCTTCGATATGAAAATTATTATTTTTTCGTTTGTTTGATCGTTGACGAAACCATTTCATCGCGACAGTATATTTAAGGTTTTTCTATTTTGTTGCCAGCTTCTGACGAATCTACGTGCTCTGGATGATTCTCAGTATCGTGTCTTCTAATGTCTGTGATCACAGCTTTTGCAACGCCCTGTATATTTGCTGATTCTGTTGCAGTTACACCGCTTTCGAGCTTTTAATCGTGTCATATTTTTAATTCTTTTAATAATTAACAACAATTGTAATAATTATAGCAGTAATAATTGTGTTTAATTCTTATCACCAGGAAGAAACAGAGGAAGGAATACGTTGTACACAAACGCTGATAAAATATGCGCATATTTGAAACGGAAAAAGGTATTCGTTGCTGGGAAATATTATGTTTGAATAAGTTAGAGTATTCAGAAGCGGCTAAAAGAAGGCAAAAGAAATTGTAGGCCGTGTGAAAAGAGGGAGGAAACTGTGATACATTGCTATAAAGAATGTAGGGGAGTAAATAGACCGCGAGACAGACTGAAGAAAGTGAAGGATGAAAGATACTGTGAAGAAATTGGCTGAGAAATTTAAAAAACACAGACAAGTCCAACGATAGTGTTAAGTAGTAATAAGGTAAAAATAGAGTAGAATAGGTTGAATAAATGGGCAATTAGACAACTAAGGAGCGATAGCAAGATAGATATGATAAGTAAGAAAGGATAAATGAAAGGAATTGTAAGTGAAATACATTTTTAGACTGCTAAAGTCGAAATTAAATAAACAGTAATAAATAACAATAATATTAGGATATTCTGATAAGAAGGGCTCTACTCTAATGAAATACTCAAAGTATAGTACCTTTACCATATCCAATAGCTAAACGAAATGCAAGCTCTATGTTCTATTTATTTACTTTCATAAGAATACAAAAAACTACGAGCACTAAATGAACATTCTAATGAAATACTCAAAATATAGTACTTGTTACGAAACCCAAGTTCTATGTTCTATTTATTTACTTTCATAAGAATACAAAAAACTACGAGCACTAAATGAACATTCTAATGAAATACTCAAAGTATAGTACTTGTTACGAAACCCAAGTTCTATGTTTTATTTATTTACCTTCACAAGAATACAAAAAACTGCAAACACTCTAATGAAATACTCAAAGTATAGTACTTGTTACGAAACTCAAGTTATATGTTCTATTTATTTACTTTCATAAGAATACAAAAAACTACGAGCACTAAATGAACATTCTAATGAAATACTCAAAGTATAGTACTTTTTACGAAACCCAAGTTCTATGTTCTATTTATTTACTTTCATAAGAATACAAAAAACAACAAGCACTCAATGAACATTCTAATGAAATACTCAAAGTATAGTACTTGTTACGAAACCCAAGTTCTATGTTCTATTTATTTACCTTCATAAGAATACAAAAAACTACGAGCACTAAATGAACATTCTAATGAAATACTCAAAGTATAGTACTTGTTACGAAACCCAAGTTCTATGTTTTATTTATTTACCTTCACAAGAATGCAAAAAACTGCAAACACTCTAATGAAATACACAAAGTATACTTGTTACGATATCTAGTAGCTAAACGAAATCCAAATTCCATTTCCTATCCAATTCCCTTCATAACAATACAGAAAAACAACAGGTACTATAACAAAATAGCCAAAGTACTTGTTACAATATCTAGTAGCTAAACAAAATCCAAATTCCATTTTCTATTCATTTATCTTCATAAGAATACAAAAAACTACGAGCACTCTACAAACATTCTAATGAAACATTCTAATATACTCAAAGTATAGTACTTGTCACAATATCCAGTAGCTAAACGAAATCCAAATTCCATTTTCTATCTATTTACTTTCATAACAATACAAAAAAACAACAGACACTATAACAAAATAGCCAAAGTACTTGTTACTACATCTAGTAACTGAACAAAATCCAAATTCCATTTCCTATCGATTTCCCTTCACAACAATACAGGAAAACAACGGATATTACAACAAAATAGCCAAAGTACTTGTTACTATATCTAGCAGCTAAAAAAAATCCAAATTCCATTTTCTATTTATTTATCTTGCCTAAGAAGAAGAGTTTGAATAAAAACTCGCAGTCTGATTATTACGAATTAAGGCCCATAAATGGCCAATAGTTCGGTCGTGTAAAACTATTGGATGTCTGACCAAGGTTGATGTCCGAACCTCGCGCCAACATTCCGGCTCGCTGCTTCCTGGTGGTTTCTTCAGCCCGCCTCGTGGTGCCGGTTCTAGAAAAACGCTTAGGTTGAAGGCCTGACACGTGGAAGGGCCTCACTTTCGTTAAGAGCTGTTGCTGTTGCCGCTGCTCTCAACAGACGAGTCACGATTGCTCTTCTCGTGATTTTTTTTGTGCCAAGTGAGAAATGGGTCATTTTTTATCCGGCCATTCGAGTTTACTTGTTCCTCACGTTGCATAAATTCCGTCTCGTTTTAATTTAGGAAGCTTCTAATCGTGGTTGCTCTTATATAATTCGATAATGTAAATATGATATTAGAATATCCACTAACAAAACGCGAATGGCTTCTTTGATTTTTATTGCTTCTTTTCTATACAAAATTTTTCTCTACCTTTTTTCTCCTTTTTTTAATTGCAATTTTTTCTGGAGACATTCAACAATTTTATGTGACTTACCGTTCATACCGTTTTTATCGTCAGATTGTTAATTCGTTTGGGCGTCTTTTAATTAGTCTCCACAAGACAGATTGGCTGTGTAGATTATGTGCTTAGAGTCTTTAGGTAATTAGATTGCCTCTGTTTTTTCTTATTGTCAGATTTAATTGCAAACCTCTTACTTTTTCCTTTCCTGTGCTTCTGAAATCTTAGTGAAGATTTATTTCGTACGTAAATACATAAAAATGCATTACACGTTCTCTTATTTTTATATTCATCATTTCCTTACTTTTGTGTCTCGTGTTTCGTAACTTGCTTTCAGAAGCTCTAGTTTCAAATTTCTTTTAAACAAGAAAACACGTGTACAGAACCATCTCGTTACGTTTCATTTTCTTTCTCTGTTATCATTTCTATGTTGAAGAATAACTAAAATTTACTCTTTGAGAGTCTTTTTACTAATGTTAATCTTTACAAATTGTATTGATTTAGGTTATTTTTAAATTATATGCCTGTTTGCGTCTGTGTGCACTAGCTTACATGTAAACGATTGTTTAACATGCTATCTTTAAAATAAGTGTATGTTTACGAATTTAATAAATAAACTATATGATTCATAACATATATAATCTTCTAGTTTCAATTTTCGCGTGTTGTACGCTTGCAGAAACTAGATCACGAAGTATACAACATCGATTCGTCATTTTCTAGATATATTTTCGGATCCACTACAAACTTGACCAACTTAACCACGATATTCGAGTCTCGTAACGGCGCTAATGGAGTTTCAAAATGCCTCGTGTGACACGTACAATATATATTCGTAAGAGGATCTAGTCCACAATCGACGAATATTTTCGCCAAGTTCTTTTTATTGTCCAGATTTACTGCTCGGCTATTCATTTAGCGTAAAAATAGTTGCACAATTTCTAGCAGAGAAACTTGAGTGTAATTATAATTATTCTAAATTTCAGAGCTATCTTAAGACAATCCGCTGCGAAAACAATCCTGCCCACTGGTAACCATAAATAATATTCCAATTCTAAACAAAGATAGTCATATATCTGAGCATAATTCTGGAGAGAAGAATGACATGGAAACAGCATATCGTAGATAAATCCAAGCAACTGAAATGAAAACTAAAAAAATTCTACTGGCTCATTGGCAGACGTTGCAACTTAAACGTGCGGGGTAAAATAATTCTATACAAAGCCATATTAAAACCTGTTTGGACCTATGGGATCCAACTAGGGGGAACAGCTAATAATTCCAACATTCCAATCAAAAACTCTAAAATCCTTAATAGATGCACCTTGGTATGTCACCAACGAAACAATACATGGCGACCTTAAGGCACCCACAGTTAAAGAAGAAATATCCAAATTCAGTAACAGATATAACATAAGAGTTAACAACCACCGAAACCCATTAGTTAGCCAATTACTTGATACGACGTATCAGATCCGCAGACTAAAAAGACATTACCCTTTAGAATTAAGCATTAGATTCGACTAGAATCAAACATACTATAAACACTTATAATCCAAGTTACAGTACCACGCCAAAATAATTTACTTATAATTCTCAATGAGAATTGATTGTAAAAATTCTACCAAATAAAAAAGAAAAGAATCTTAAGACGATCGTCAGATCGGATCAGTTCGTGTTCCTGTGTATAACTATAGAGAACCAGAATTGAAAATCCATGCGCGAAAACTGTGTGCAGTAAAATTTCGTCGCGTTAGTCAGAGACCGCCGCTTTACATTTTGCATCTGAAACAACGATTCTGTCCGAGTGCATAAGCACGTACGAAATGGCGAAATGGGGGCATCATGGCACAATAATAGCGGTGCAACGAGAGATTCGCGTCGTCTTGCTCGTCTATTAATAAATTTAGGAGAGGACCATCTATTTTGGAAACGATAAGTCCGCTCGAACAGACATGCCACTATTCGATGAACATTGTTGCGCTGGCTGAGTCCCGTCACAGTTGAAAAGCTGCATCGTAAAAGTCAGCGTCTTGCAAAAAGTTGCAAAAAATCACCTTGAACTCGTGCCAAAGCGGAAGCAGAAAAAGCTTCGACCGTCTTCGGTATTTTCGCTTTCGTTCGTTTACAGCGAAAGCATTTCTATTTATAGAGGAAACAGCAGACCGTTTAGTCGAAATTTCCATTCGCAAAGGGAACTCGAGAAACACGCGAATTACAGATTTTTCTATTTTATTTATTATTTTCCGCGTACTATTACCTTGTTCCCTATATTTTCTGTCTGTTACTTGTTATGCGTGTTTCGTTACTGGTTACGTGATTTTTCAAATTTACTTGCAACTACGTATATCGTCGTAGCACGTTGCGTGCCGTGTGAAATTAACGTCATGTCGTCAGAAAAAGATTGATTCTGTTAATACAGTTACAGCATAAAGAAACAATAATTACACGCTTATGTATATTTTCCTTCAGATGCATCTCGTTCGAGCAATTAAACCGATTGCAAGGTGCATTGGAAGCTTCGTTTTTGTCGATTTGTCTTTTCGTAAGATCGTAATAAACATAATGATTACAGCTGGTTTTTTTTAAATCACTTTGTTATACTCAAGGCTAAAACGTTGCTGGTAGTAAATAATTATGTGAAATGTCGTTGAGTGTTTCCTTCTTATTTCCTTTTCTAATTGAACTGCAATAATTGTACCGAAAGCGCGATCAAAGTACGACAAAAACGATTATATACTTCGAAAGTACAAGTATTTTCAAGTTGCACGTTAAATACTTACACTCCAGCTGGCTGTTAAAGCGAGAAAAATTCTCATAGAAAGAAGACTAAAAAAAAAAAAAACACTCCACTGACCTGACTAAAGAAATAAAATAGTCAAACTAGAAGATGATATCCCACTGGGGGTAGCCATCCACGTGTTATTTAGCAATTAAGCTAGAAAAATGTACTAAATGTCCAGATGGACAAATTGTAAAGTACAAATTAAATAATAAAATAAAAAAACACACTGTTCTTACAAAAAAGAGAGATTCTGAAAAAAAGATTCTGAAAAATCTCGGATTCTGAACACAACGATATTTCTATTATTAATAGACACAGAGATTATGAAATAAAAATAATTGTCAATGGCATTACATTGCTGTGATACGATAAAATATGCAAACATTTTTAATATACAAAATATCATCAATATAATCTTCCAATTTGACTGTATCTTTAAACCATAAGATTGTCGATATACGATAATAATTTTTTACTATATATTATTATTACAATTATTTTTAAATTGCACGTTAAATGCTTACACTGTTCCTACAAAAAAGAGAAGATTCTGAACACAACGATATTTCTATTATTAATAGACATAGAAATTATGAAATAAAAATAATTGTCAATGGCATTACATTGCTGTGATACGATATAATATGCAAATATTTTTAATATACAAAATATCATCAGTATAACCTTCCAATTTGACTGTATCTTTAAACTATAAGATTGTCGATATACGATAATAATTTTTTACTATATATTATTATTACAATTATTTTTAAATTGCACGTTAAATGCTTACACTGTTCCTACAAAAAAAGAGAAGATTCTAAACACAACGATATTTCTATTATTAATAGACATAGAGATTATGAAATAAAAATAATTGTCAATTGTATCACATTGCTGTGATACGATATAATATGCAAACATTTTTAATATACAAAATATCATCAGTATAATCTTCCGATTTGACTGTATCTTTAAACTCTAAGATTGTCAATATGCGATAATAATTTTTTACTATATATTATTATTACAATTATTTTTAAATTGCACGTTAAATGCTTACACTGATCCTACAAAAAAAGAGAAGATTCTAAACACAACGATATTTCTATTATTAAAAGACACAGAGATTATGAAATAAAAATAATTGTCAATGGCATTACATTGCTGTGATACGATATAATATGCAAATATTTTTAATATACAAAATATCATCAGTATAACCTTCCAATTTGACTGTATCTTTAAACCATAAGATTGTCGATATACGATAATAATTTTTTACTATATATTATTATTACAATTATTTTTAAATTGCACGTTAAATGCTTACATTGTTCCTACAAAAAAAGAGAAGATTCTGAACACAACGATATTTCTATTATTAAAAGACATAGAGATTATGAAATAAAAATAATTGTCAATTGAATTACATTGCTGTGATACGATATAATATGCAAATATTTTTAATATACACAATATCATCAATATAATCTTCCAATTTGACTGTATCTTTAAACCATAAGATTGTCGATATACGATAATAATTTTTTACTATATATTATTATTACAATTATTTTTAAATTGCACGTTAAATGCTTACACTGTTCCTACAAAAAAGAGAAGATTCTGAAAAATCTCGAATTCTGGACACAACGATATTTCTATTTATTAATAGACATAGAGACTATAAAATAAAAATAATTGTCAATTACGTCACGTTGCTATTTATAATACGATACAATACACATAACATTACAATATAATGTATAAAGTAGTATGAGCGTAATTTTTCGATTTAATCTTATCTTTAAAATACAAGATCGTACATATACGATAACGTCAATTGTATAATAATTCGAATAATCGTGGACGCATAGAACGTAGCGTGCAATTGAATAAAAACCTGTTTCAATGTTGTCCATGTGAAGGCAAATTAACGTGGAAGAGTGAAGAGAGTCATTGCATATGCGGGTCAGCTTTTAACGTAAACGGGTTTATATTTCGTCTCTGCCTGGTGTAACACATGCTAACTGGCTAACGGGACACGCGTCGACCAAGCTGGACAAAAATTGTGTCTCTCTAAAATAGGTATATAGGTAGGACAAACTTACAAATATCACGATACAATACAAACCGAAAGCGAACTTTATAGAACAATTTCTTCTGCTTTCTGAAATTTGTATGCTGCTCCATTTCAAATCGTTGGTATTTCGTGCGCTTATATAGTGGAAGATTATTGAATTTGTAAACAGAACTGTTCGACCAATATGATGAAATGGCAATCGGAAGGTTACTTGTTCACATAATTCTATCATTTAGTGACTCACTTGTTAACATAATTCTATCATCCAGTGACGCAAACAAAATCTAATTTATTATGTACGTAAGTTCAACTTCTGTTGGAGATATCGCTACACAAATTGTTGTTAGATAATGGGCTAAATCGCGTTAGTCAGCTGCTTCGTCTTATTTGTCAATCTGTGTTGATGGAAATTGTCAGAAGCTAATATTCCTCGGTTAATAGCAATTAGCTTGCTCGGTAGTCTTTTACAAACTGCCAGATTCTTCGTTACACAACCAAGTCTGGCTCAGTCATTTGGTTCAAATTTCACGCCGCTCGTTCCTCTTAGTCTCCTTGGACAGAGTCTAAACTAAATAAATAAATAAATGAATAAATTGATATGCTTGTTATCCAGGACTATCAAGAAGATTGTCTTCTGATCTTCCAGCCGTTTGCCCATCGCCTCCGAATTTGACAATTGCATTGCTCGCATTTCTGCCTTCTCACAATTTTCGCTTTTCTTTCTAGATATTCTACCTAGTGTACAATTTTATATTTAAGTGTTTTTTCCGCAAACACTTGAGGAAGATTATTTTTATCTTCGAGTCACGTGATAGCATCACCTACAAGTAGCTTCTTCCGCCTAATAACCAAATTTGGCTTTTGTAATTCCCCGCCAACGTTCACGTATGACTCATTATAGATGGCATATTTCGATAAGAGTGTTCGTTGGATTAAAACTTTTATCTCGTTGTCTTCTTATCCTCTAACGTAACATATAAAGGCTTATTATGGATGCACTTGTCGATAACGTAGCTTGCTATCTCAGCTTATGTTCTGCATCTTCCACGTAATGCAGTGGTAACAGAGAGACTCGTACGTACACATTGTCTTCCAACGAAGCATCTTTTCTTTTTTTTTACTAGATTCTACGTTTTATTTCCATGATGTTAATTTTTGTAATCGCGTGAAAGTACTGCCGAGTGATACGGAATTTATTACAGTCGAATCCAACTAATAATTTGGGTTCTAAATAATTAATTCTAAATAAGAAATCGATTATAGGACAATATTGTATGCAAATGCAATAATAAATGCAGTAGTGTGCAGATATTATATTTGCAGTCATTGTATACATATTTAACTATCTGCTGACCTTTCCCACAACCATGTAGATTTTATAAATGTTCGTTTTGAGGCTCGTTATATCGATTACATCGATTCCTGATAATACTGAGCTAAATACATACATACATACGTAATACATACATAACAGGTCCTTTCATTTTATCGGAGGCTTTGCTCGGAGAAATCGTTTGCAGCGACCGATTTCCCAGATACTTAACAAAGTATACTTTATACTTTTTAAACGTAATTTCTCCTATCGCTTTATATCCATAGCCTCTAATCTTTTTTTAAATGAATTTAAAATAGAACGTATTATTTGACTTGCAAATGTAGATATATAAGAAATGCAAGAAATAACGAAATTTGTACTTTTTTCCAGTCAGAGGTAATATAATTTAATTCGTAATTTTCAATTAATTGGATTGGAGTTTCTCCATTATTTAATACGATTATAGCGTAGTATACTCAAGCATGATCATAGAAACAAGCATAGTAAAAATATAGTAGGACACTGTTTATAACAAAAAAATTATCTCGCGTTGTATTTAATAAAATGTAACGCATTTTAAATACGACAATATATAATAAAAATATATTTACAAAAATACATAATAAAATGTAAATGTATTGAACTTTGTTATGTCTCATTCATTGTACATATACTTTGTTTTTAAATATGTTATATTTTATTTTACACTCATTTTCACAGTAGCAGAAATTATTTTCTACGTTCAAGATTTATTATGCAACATGTTGCTCACTTATCATATCGATTTCTCAAATACCGTGTTAAATACGTCTACTTCTTACATAGCACATTGTCCAAGTTAAAATTTTACTTTTCCCACGCGGAAAGAAAAGAATGGAAAAAATATTCGCCAAATATCAACCAGTCATTGCGACAAACAATTCCTTTTTGTGCAAAGTAGAGGTCACCAGCTTATCTTTTATTTCGGAACAGATATGGATGATGATTCATAGGGAATCGCGATAAATTTAATAACACAAATTTAGCAGTCCATCTGTTTGCTCAAAGACAGTTATTATCGTGCATTCGGTTCGTTTATAAATACAATAGTTCGATCACTACATATTTCTCGAAAACGATCGTCCTCCATAAATTAATAGATTTAAAGGCGTAAAATATATTGTTTCTACGTTTTATTGTATTAATTGCTAACGATATTTATAATTATAGAATTATGGAATATCGTAAAATATATTCAATTCAATCGCGTAAAATATATTGTTCCTACGTTTTATTTTATTAATCGGTAACGATATTTATAATTATAGAATTATGGAATATCGTAAAATATATTCAATTCAATCGCGTAAAATATATTGTTCCTACGTTTTATTTTATTAATTGGTAACGATATTTATAATTATAGAATTGTGGAATATCGTAAAATATATTCAATTCAATCGCGTAAAATATATTGTTCCTACGTTTTATTTTAATTATTATTAATTGGTAACGACATTTATAGTTATAGAATTATGGAATATCGTAAAATATATTCAATTCAATCGCGTAAAATATATTGTTCCTACGTTTTATTTTAATTATTATTAATTGGTAACGACATTTATAATTATAGAATTATGGAATATCGTAAAATATATTCAATTCAATCGCGTAAAATATATTGTTCTTACGTTTTATTCTATTAATCGAAAACGATATTTATAATTATAGAATTATGGAATATCATAAAATATATTCAATTATCAGATTATATAAAGATAATTACATTATGTTACGTAGACATATAATTAGATTATATTTAATTATAATAATGGTTATAGAATATTATTCATATTATAACATTGCTATATCGAATTAATGGTACCGTATTATTATTTAATTTAACTATACCGATGATACGTGATTTTCCTTTAATACCCATCACTTTCATTCTTTCCTCTTTCTTTTTAATTTGTTTTATTCGTCGATTTTTTAATATTGACGCATCTATTCGAAATTATCGTGTAATAATTAGCATACGATAAATAGCATGTAAAGCGGGTACAAAAAGTCTGGCAGTTTGAGATGAGATTATAAATGCCGTAAATATTTTTGCATATACTTCATTTCGCAATATAACACGCAATATCTAACAAATATAATAATATTAATTTAGAGATTTCATGCGAGTTACAAGAACAAGAATCTACTGCCAATAATAGAATTTATTATTCAACAATGAGTCGTTTGATCTTCAATTACCCGAAATATAATTTATTAAACAGCAAAATCCACGGTTCGTTCATGTTTATTAAAGAAACGAAATTGCCCGAGAAATTAGTGAAACGTTAACGTTCCGCGCGTAGTATATTCTCCTATGGCGCCATTAACTAACCTTGCAGTTAATGCGATTTTAAACGTACTAATTAAACTAGAAAATACATTTTTACTTATACTATTTTATATTCACCACGGTGTATACGTTACATTATCGCGATAATCTCTAAAATAAAAATTCTTCATATTTCATAAATTTTCGTAAATTTGTCAATATTCGTACAATTCAATAAACAGCCAATTTTTGTCAAAATATCGAAATATATATTCTCTCCTGTGAGAAAAGTAATGGTACATTTACGAAAGCCAATAAAATGTACGGTTTGATTAATAGGTGACTTTGTAGAACACGAAGGAATCACGAGAATTCCTGCAGAGAGCTCACGTTTCCTTGGCCATTGCTCAATATGCTGGATAACGGTTACACACGTTAAGTAGTTTTAGCCAAGCCTAACCCAGGGTTAGCCACGTTAGAGCTACGATTCAGAGGATTAATCTAAACTTGTTTTCTATCGTTACAGTGAATCCTGCACGACTTCTTCTTCAGTCTTTTCTAAATCACTTTGAAATTTAAATATGAAATTTTAATAAATATTTCTTATCTATTGAATACAACATAAACAGTGTAAAATATACAGAGAGTGAAATATTAGTAAAATAAGCAGCTGATTGCAACTATCGTTTAGTCCCTCATTCATACATTTTACATTTAAATGTTTTTCAACGTAGTACATAGTGTACGAGTCTAACAATACTACATAATGATAATAAATAGATAATAAATAAAATAATAAATACTCCTAATAATACAACAATCCATGTAATATATAAATAAAAACAGAATGAGATTTTAGTATAATGTGAGATATTTTTAAGTGGAGGAAAAGATAAGAATAATGGTAAATAATCTTATTTACGGAAGTATCATATATTATTGTAGTTCAGATTATAATACTCCAATAGTTCACATACATAATGTGAAAAGAAAAAACACAATGAAATTTTAGTATAACGCGGAATATTTTTAATACGAATAATTTAAGAATAAGAATAATTTATTATGGCAAATAATCTTATTTACGGAAGTATCATATATTATTGTAGTTCAGATTATAATACTCCAATAGTTCACATATGTAATATGCAAAGAAAAAACACAATGAAATTTTAGTATAATACCGGATATTTTTAATAGGAATAATTTAAGAATAAAAATAATTTATTATGGCAAATAATCATATTTACGAAAGTATTTTATATTAGTTCAGATTATAATACTCCAATAGTTCACATACATAATGTGCAAAGAAAAAACACAATGAAATTTTAGTAGAATACCGGATATTTTTAATAGGAATAATTTGAGAATAAGAATAATTTATTATGGCAAATAATCTTATTTACGAAAGTATTTTATATTAGTTCAGACTATAATACTCCAATAGTTCACATATGTAATATGCAAAGAAAAAGCACAATGAAATTTTAGTATAATACCGGATATTTTTAATAGGAATAATTTAAGAATAAGAATAATTTATTATGGCAAATAATCTTATTTACGGAAGTATTTTATATTAGTTCAAATTATAATACTTCAACAGTTCACATATATAATGTGAAAAGAAAAAACACAATGAAATTTTAGTATAATACCGGATATTTTTAATACGAATAATTTAAGAATAAAAATAATTTATTATGGCAAATAATCATATTTACGAAAGTATTTTATATTAGTTCAGATTATAATACTCCAATAGTTCACATACATAATGTGCAAAGAAAAAACACAATGAAATTTTAGTATAATACCGGATATTTTTAATACGAATAATTTAAGAATAAGAATAATTTATTATGGCAAATAATCATATTTACGAAAGTATTTTATATTAGTTCAGATTATAATACTCCAATAGTTCACATACATAATGTGCAAAGAAAAAACACAATGAAATTTTAGTATAATACCGGATATTTTTAATAGGAATAATTTGAGAATAAGAATAATTTATTATGGCAAATAATTTTATTTGCATAAGCGCGTTATTACTATAAGATACGTACATTTTTGTAAGTCATTTATCGTTGACAAATTATATATCTCATCGATAATATATAACAATTAGAGCCACGACAAAATAATTTCCTAGTAAATTTCGGATATTTAAAGTGTATAATCATTTGCAAATAATTGAAAAAACCTCTGGATAAATGTTCCAGTTTCACTCGTCCACACAATAGAATATGTTGTGGAAGTGAATCGAGAATAGGCCATGTCTCGCACATAGCTCGAGATAATACCGTAAGTTAATCGCATGTGATATCCAATTTTAATTTAATCAAGTTTAGCGTCATCCAATTGAATTGAATCGCCCTTGAAGATGACTTGGAACTAGATCGGGAAATGAAATCCCTTCTCCTTTTCATCATACTCGTATACTGATATCGGAATTTGTTTTAAAAATTGTTTAAATTCAATATCAATCGTAAGAAGGAATTATGAATAAAATTATTTGCAGACTTTTGTTGTACAGGCAGTTTTTTACAATTTTACGTCAAGCGAGACAATTAGTTGAATTGGTACAATTTGCTTGCATATCATTAACGTAAATTTGTAATTTCTGATTTGCAGAATTTCACGCTTGTGCACCGACGTTTAAATTTAAAAAATATGAAAAATTCTTATCGAGTAGCGAAAAAATTGTTGCTTTGACGCAATAAGCTCCCCTTGACAAACCTAATTTAAATCGATTAACACTGTCCGATGAACCGATGCTTTTGATCAGAACGTTTGCTGTAAAATATCGCGATGTGATACGTAGACAGAGAAAGTTGCAACAATTGTAATTATCTTTCACTTTCGAAAAAGATTCGCTTCGAGATAATACGTGGTCGTATATCTTCACAGCGAAAGATGGCGAAGAGCACAAACTCTGTCGATGTTACACGCATCACGAACGGCAAACCATACGCAACCATACAACCTCTCTCGAGACGATCTTTCATTGAATTCAATTGAACGTACTTGGTTGCCAAGCTAGCTCGTTCAAACGAACACTATTCGATTCTGTCGCATAAACGAGTTAAAAACGAAACATCCATTCGGTGTGGTTCGTCGCAACGACCTGCTCTTCGTATTTTTCCGATCGATCACGAGGATTTTCCTTTCGTTAGCAAACGAAAACGAGAAATCTCATTGTCAGATTGGATCATCGTCGTCTCGATGTTATAGCCAAGCCATTTCTCTGCACATCTGATCCAGAACACTGTTTTTTATTCTGTTTCTTATCTGTAAATTCCATAGCAATTTCCCTAAAACATAAATAAATTTCCGTAAAATTATTACACCGACGACTGTTATTTTTCCAGTGAGATAAACGCGTTCGTGCTACTATCACAACATCGTTAAACCACTTTATCGAATGTCTGGGCAAATTGCGAGGACTGAAGGATAATAATAAATGTAATAAAATATAAAATATAGTATAAAATGTATAAAGGAAGAAAAGATAATTTTATATATAAGTATAGTATTTGTCGCCTTCAAATGTTACTGACTTTGCCACAGTTTGGTTTCTGAATTTGGTAGAATAATTGAAGAGTGCTTGTAAAAAACACTATAAGTGCGAAGATAGAAAAATGTTGATTCTTCGTTAGAAAATGCTGAAGCGCGATTTCCCTTTCTGAATAATTGTTGATAGCGATAGAATGTGGTGTCACAACGTTGCCTCTGTGGAAGAAGATGTAAGCAGCAATAAACATTAGCTAATCGTTTCTTGACTTCTGTATGAGGCATTTAAACGAACGCAACATTGAATTTTCTTTACAGCTAATCGCAAGAAATGGCACGTATAGAATTCTCTATTTATTATTTCCTATTTACTATTTTCTAGACACACTTTTCTTTTCTATGGACTTTGGATTACGTTCATGCACGAGGTTTCTTTTTCTCCTGAAAAACTTGTTTCACTTGTTCGCCACTTACAGAGTTTTCTACGACCACTCTTTGATCGAACACGTAAAAGTCGTAAAATTGAACGAATAAATTCACTGGAAGTTGGTAATAAAAAGAATCATTCTGAAACTTGTTTACTTTTTAGATGACGAGACACGATACACATAATAATCAGAGGCGAAACTCGGATTATGGTCTAATGCCTCGGATCATTTCTATCTCCAAAACTCCATAACTACGACTGAATTTCTTTTGCAACAGAATATTAATGTAATCGAACGATCGAGTCAATCTCCTGACTTGAATTCGCTTGAACATCTGTGGTATTACCTCAGACGTCAACTGGGAAGTCAATCTTTTAAAAATATGTAAAAAAAATAAATTCCAAAAATATAATGTGAAATATCGACTGCGTCTTGTGTTCGATTAATTGAATATTCAGCAGCCACGCAGATACTATGATGCAGTCATGAAAGCCAAGAATTACCAACATCGATTATTCTCTACTTTTTTAGCTTTTGTTACAAGTTTCCGCACTAAAACCGTCGTGTTACATAACTCGAGCAAAGAACGTTTCCTAACTCTCGTCTCAGTTTGATTCAACGTTAATCGTAATCTCGCTCGACTATAATCAAAAGAAATATATTGCAATTTCATGTATGGACTGTCATCTCTTCTTACCATTTCTGATTTCGTGTTCCAAAATGTGCCAAAAGATAAAAAATCTACCATAATTTGCAAGCGATCATTCAAAGTTTTTTAACGTTTCTTCGTCAGCAGTTGAGTGTATTTATCGCGCGTAAGTGAAATCGCCAAAGCGGCAGAGTAAGCCGCAGCGAAGTTTTAGCGGTCGTCAACGCGTTAATCCCAACGACGAAGAGGCGAGTGGTCATCGTTCGAAAATCGAACGGTACCTCGGCCCTGGCCGTCTCTGTTCGATCCCCGACAAACAGCTTAGCTTCTCTAGCGACTGACTAGTGGGACATTGTCTGCGGAGAAGGTCGGCGTACCTCTCACCTTCGAACAGACGACCGTTCCGCAAATAGAGTCGGTAAGGAGCTTACGTAATCGGCGAGTACGCGCGGATCGCGCTGCCTTCGTTTTCTCATCTGGCGGTCCTCCGTCCTGGATAGACGTTTCCTCGAAGCGGAGTCGCCAGATTCGACACGAGTCGATCGGGAACGTTCGACAGGTGAACGCAGAGGGTCGACGAATTTCGATGGCTTCCCTCGCATTTTGGCGCCGTTCCAATAGTTTTTCCTCTTCGCGCACCGCCACTGGCTGAAAAACAAACGCGTCGTCACGCACCGCGAACGAATATGATCGTTCGAACCGAACGACATTAACATTCGCGTCACGCCGCTCGATCAACGTTTAATTGGCCCAATTATCCGCTGCCGCGTTTTCAGTCGCCGTGTAAGCTTCCAGCGGGCTGCCTCGAAACCTTCCTTATACGGACGAATCAGGAAGAAGCTAGGCGTTGGCGAAGAAATTGGAGATTTAATGACACAGTATAGAAACTCTCGAGGTATCGACTGATTCACCTAATTCGATCATTTCTGAATTTGATAAATTCTACTGTGTGAATATTTGTACACTGTCGATTGTACGATTTTTCGAACACTTTATTTATAATTGAGCAGTGCTCGCTGAAAACACTGTAGGTGCCAAAATTGAGAAACTTTGATCTTTTATTGGGAAATGTTCCACGTAGCAATGAGAATATTGTAGCGTAGAATTCAAGTGCAATTTCCCCTTTTGAATATCGTAGTTATTAATAATATTAGAAGATGGTATGACGATGTTGTCTGTATAGAAAAAAGTATAAGTACCAATAAACATTAGTCAATTGCTTCTGTCTATGTCGTCTATCCAAACGAATGGGTCATCGAGTTTTGTCTGCAACTAAGAACTGACATGCACAGGCTTTTCTACAGACGCACTTTTCTTTCCTTTCAATTTGGGCTACGTTCCCTTTTCCCTGCAAACTTTTTCTTCCCATTTACAGTGTTTCTTTACAAACACTCGTCAATTACCGTAGTTACGTTCGATAGGATATTACGAGGAAATAAGGAAACCAGGAATTGACGAAGAAATTGAGGATTTGATGGCGGGTACAGAAACTCGAGGTACAAGGCGATTCACCTAATTCGCTCGCTTTGATCCAGCAAATCCTGCTGCGCGAATATTCAGAAACTGTCGTTCCAGGCGATGTCGAGACACTTGATAATTTTGATAGGATGTGTTTTAAGGAGATGTTACGTAAATCTCGAAGTGCAACGACTTTGTTCTTCAGAATTATCGTAGTTACGTAGGAGAGGATATGATGAAGCAATAAGGAAGCTAGGAACCGATGAAGAAATTGGGCTTTGATGGTGTCACAGAGCCATAAATTAGTTATAGAAAAACCAATGGGGTCTAACGAACATCTCGCAGGCCATCGAAACGACAACGTAGAGTGTTCCAGTGCCAGAAAACAGCAACAGCATGGCCATCTCTGACCTGAGCCCTGGTGACACCCCCGTCGACACCTTCTCCATAGGAGCCAAACCCATAGCATGTAAACCTTCCTAAAATCAGTTCTCGACATTCTCTGTTCTACCACTCTGAACTGTCACTCTGTTGGATTCTTACAATAAATTTTACCACTAAATATATCAAAAGTTCAATTCTTTACCTCATTTGTGAAACGTTGGAACTGCGACGTGAGTAGATCACCGGTGATCTGTCAGTTTCGTGATTTCTTGTGTCTCCTATGTGACAATGGCAGATGTACAGGACAATTCACCTAATTCACCTAATTCACTTGGTCCAGCAAATTCCGCTGGGCGAATATTCAAAAACTGTCGTTCCAGACGATATTTAGACGCTTGATAATTTTAATAGGATGTGTTTTAACTATATGAAATGCAGAGACTTTTTTTCGTAATTATCGCAGTTACGTGTGACAAGATATCATGACGCAATTAAATGGATGTTTCAAGGCTGATATGCAATAAAACCGGCACTTGTAATTGCAAATCATAGTTCAAGCTCGCTTGTAAGTTTAAGGTTAGTAATTCTATTATCAAAGCTGCATATAATGCTAATGTAGAGTTTGAAAGAGGCATTGGCGATGGATATGCTAATCGTCCTTGGTTCTCTTAATCTTTATCTAGCGACACTAGCTTCAAATTGAAGAACGAGGACAGGAATATTCTATAAGAACCCGGGACTAAGATATTTTTCCAAAATAACATTATAGAAACAATAGGAACAGGATTTCTATGACGAAGGCAGAGGAATTTTAAAGGTACAGCGAATTACTTGGATCGAGAAGTTTCAAAAGTTACCGTGGCTTAGGGCAAAATTATATTTAGCTTAACCGGAGAAAACGAACATTTTATACGTTGCTAATAGCTAACAGTTACACGTTGCTGTCTGAATCACTGTAAAAAAAATTGAAAGACTCGCGACGACCTTCGTATCCGAATCAAAAGGCGAAATAGTAAAAACTAATTACCGTGTAGCGCGACTTTTGGTGCAAACAGTTTACAAGCGATTTAATGCGACCGATGTAAGTGAATCACTCTGTAGATACTTACATACGTGTGTTTAGAAAGAAAACAAAGAATTCGATGCTTATCAGATAAGTAAATCAAATAATTACTTTTATATATCAGTTTAGTTACTGTCATATATCGTATGGTAGGTGAGATTCTTCCAATTCTACAAAGTGGTAAAAATCTCACTTGCATTAGAGAGATATGGACGTTTTAAAACACCAGATTTTTGCAATGGAATTTTATTTTCTCCGAGATTACGACTATCGTAGTATACATTTTTCGAAGCACGAAAAACTCTGGCATCTGAATCAGTGGAGAGATTGTCGGGTTGATTGAATTTTCAGATAACAGAACAGGCATTCCTCTTAAATTTTATTTCATTTCCTGGTTGTTTAATATACCGTAATTTGCTGTAAATTTAATATAAAATATTTATTTGGTCAAAGGAAAAAGATTGGAAGATTATTAACTTGTTTCAATATTTAATTCATATTTCTTTAGCTGCTGAATTACATACATTTTTCAATACGAATACATCTGTAGTATTACATTCTTCTTGTTACTTTCATTTGTAGTTTCGACGTTTGTAAAATATTCTTCTAAAGGAATAATCTATAACAAGGTTCGATTTAATTTTCTATGTGTCTTCTATCAGTGCTGTTTTATTTTACGGTAAAACCTATCCTCTACTTCTAATATTTGTTTTGAAAATGTGAGAAAAATTAATTTTCCGAACTAGTCACGACGTTTGTAAATATACTGAGAATAGCTCAGTTATTTAGACGTATATTTTAAATATTAATATCAAAAAGGAATATAAAATTCTGTATAAAAATATAACAATTTCTTGCTATGGAGTGTCTGTTCTTGTCGTCCAATCTTCTTCACAATCGCCGATTCTTCCACTAGCCGACGTTCCAATAATAATCGATCGTTGCGTCAATCAATATTCTCGATAATCGAGGCTGTACTGTAACGCTTAAACGCGAAAATGCATTTGTTACCATAATATATAGCGGACGTACTGTTTGTCTGTGTTAGAGAATATTCTAAAATTTAAATATAAGAAACTTTGCTCTACTACTTCAATAAATAAATTACATCGTTCGAGCTCTGCAAACACCATATACATATTCATATTGGATTTCTTCGAAGATACTAATAGTCATCGCAATATATAATATCATAGTCGATGCAAATTCATGTGTCTACGGAAACACAACTGCAGCTGTTGAGGTTTTATCTTGGAATAGAGAGAGCAAACACGTGGATGAATGTATTATAGAAATTCTTCATTCAGAAATGTTAGAAATTAGGATTTCCAGTGATAAATTCTGATAATTGAATTTAGGATTTCCTGTATGATAATGTATTGATAGATGGATTTATTACAGTGGATTAGACAGAAAACGATGATCACTTAACTTGAACTTAATGCAATAGCGTGATCTCAGAACTCGCGATTAACAACTCTTCACTTTGGACTCTCTGGTGGCTAACTAAACGATCAACGACTGCGATGCCGAAATATATTGATAGCCGTTAGGCTTATTGAAGTTTTCCGACCTTTTCAGCTTGTCGGCATTTGCACTTTATCGTTCACATTGTTTGTATGTCGGCGATCTTTTCGCGGTACTCTAATAGAGACGAAAGAAGCCGCTGTAAAGAGAATCGTTGTGCCAAAAACTAAACACTAGAGAAGATGTAGAGTTCTCTTAGAAGTTTTTTTTTTATTGTTTAATTTGTACTTTACAATTTGTCCAGCTGAACATTTGGCAAATTTTTCTAACTTAATTGCTAAATAACACATGGTTGGCTACCCCCAACGAGATATCATCTTCAGGTTTGACTATTTTATTTCTTCAGTCAGGTCAGTGGGGTGTTTTCTCGAACAAAATTTTTTTTTTCTATTTAATTTGTACTTTACAATTTGTCCAGCTGGACATTTGGTAAATTTTTCTAACTTAATTGCTAAATAACACATGGTTGGCTATCCCCAACGAGATATCATCTTCGAATTTGACTATTTTATTTCTTCAGTCAGGTCAGTGGGTTGTTTTCTCGAACAAAATTTTATTTTCTATTTAATTTGTACTTTACAATTTGTCCAGCTGGACATTTACTAAATTTTTCTAACTTAATTGCTAAATAACATATGGATGACTACCCCCAACGAGATATCATCTTCGAATTTGACTATTTTATTTCTTCATTCAGGTCAGTGGGGTGTTTTCTCGAACAAAATTTTTTTTTTTCTATTTAATTTGTACTTTACAATTTTTCCAACTGGACATTCGGTAAATTTTTCTAACTTTATTGCTAAATAACATGTGGATGACTACCCCCAACGAGATATCATCTTCGAATTTGACTATTTTATTTCTTCAGTCAGGTCAGTGGGGTGTTTTCTCGAACAAAATTATATTTTCTATTTAATTTGTACTTTACAATTTGTCCAACTGGACATTTGGTAAATTTTTCTAACTTAATTGCTAAATAACACATGGTTGGCTATCCCCAACGATATACCATTTTCAAGTTTGACTATTTTATTTCTTCAGTCAGGTCAGTGGGGTGTTTTCTCGAACAAAATTTTTTTTCTATTTAATTTGTACTTTACAATTTGTCCAGCTGGACATTTGGTAAATTTTTCTAACTTTATTGCTAAATAACATGTGGATGGCTACTCCCAGCGGGACACCATCTTCGAATTTGACTATTTTATTTCTTCAGCCAGGTCAGTGGGGTGTTTTCTTTTTAGTCTTCTTTCTATGAGAGGTATAGCTTGGATCTAGTTATCACAGAAATGTCAGCCTCGCAGAGGATTTTGTTGCTTCGCGTGCGACTTAAAACGAGGCTTCTCCAGCGTCGATATATCCAACAGGTGTCGGAAGGAAAGGTGTTGCAGTCGAACAGGTAACATTCACAGTGAAATTTCTCCGCGGTCGATGGCTATTGTTTCGTCACTAGACGTCCTTTCGTAATGTCTCGCCTTATTGCACAGGACGATGGTATCCACGTACGATGACGACTAGCATTCGTAGAAACGCTTGTAAAAGCAATGGAAGAATTCGTGTCAAGTACCAGTGGAAAAGAAATTGAAATTCGAGAAGATTAGTAGAAAGAAATCTTTCGAACGAACATTTCAAACTGATTCGAAAGTTACAGAGATCCGTGAAATGAAATTCAAGACGAATTTACAGCGTTTGAAAGCTTTGAAGCAGCACGCTGAATAGACGTCGCTTTCATTTTTCTTTCATACGCGCATCAATAAGCAAATACTTTTAAAACTATTTATCCGCGTATGAGACAAGAATGAAAGTGGCGTTCATTCGCCGTGTTTCTCCAAAGTGTAACTGTGTAAATTCGGTTTAAGCAATTTTAGAAATCGAACGATACGATAAAAGCTGGATTATTCGAGATAGCGTGCACCGGACCAATCTCGGATAACAGAAAAACTAGGATAATACGGGAAGGTCTATTAATGTTTGTAAATCGTGTAATAGAATGGTAGGAAACATTTTGGTAATGTAATATCGTACATGTGTTTAGGTTTAATTATTTAATTGGTTGAAAGTTTGCTCAACTAGGTCTATTAGTGTTCATAAATGGTATAATTAAAAGGGAAAAAATGTTTGATAATGAAGTATTGTACATGTACTTGGGTTTGATTAATTATTTAATTAGTTGAAAGTTTAATTGACCAGGTCTATTAGTGTTTATAAATCGTATAATAACAGCGTAGAGAAATTTTGATAATGTAGTATTGTACATGTATTTAGGTTTGATTAATTGTTTAATCGGTTGAAAGTTTGTTTAACTCGGTCTACTAGTGTTTGTAAAACGTATAATAAAAACGTAGAAGAATTTTGGTAATGTAATATTATATATGCATTTTGGTTTAATTAATTATTTAATCGGTTGAATTAACTAGATTTGATTAACTAGGTATATTAATGTTCATAAATTGTACAATTCAATTGTAGGAAACATTTTGGTAATATAATATTGTATAGGTATTTTTGTTTAATTTATTATTTAGTCTGTTGAAAAGTTGATTAACCAGTTCATTAGTGTTCATAAATCGTATAATAAAAGTGTAAAAAAATTTTGATAACGTAGTATTGTACATTTGGGTTTGATTAATTATTTAATCGGTTGAAAAGTTGATTAACTAATTCTACTAATGTTCAATCGTATAATTAAAGCGTAGGAAAATCTTGGTAATATAATGTTGCATATGTATTTTGGTTTAACTAATTATTTAGTCGGTTGAAAAGTTGATTAACTAGATCTATTAATGTTCATAAATCGTATCATAAAAGCGCAAAAATTTTTAATAAAGTATTGTAGTATTGTACATGTATTTGGGTTTGATTAATTATTTAGTCGGTTAAAAATTTGATGAATTAGGTCTACTAATGTTCAATTGTATACTGAATATTGTAGTGATGTTAAATCTTATAATGAGAGCTTAGAAAAATTTTGGTAATATAATGTTGCATAGGTATTTTGGTTTAATTAATTATTTAGTCGGTTGAAAATTTGATTAACTAGATCTATTAAAGTTCAATCGTATAATAAAAGCGTAGGAAACATTTTGGTAATATAATATTGTATTTGGGTTTAATTAATTATTTAGTTGGTTGAAAAGTTGATTAACTAGATCTATTAATGTTCATAAATCGTATCATAAAAGCGTAGGAAACATTTTGATAATATAATATTGTATTTTGGTTTAATTAATTATTTAGTTGGTTGAAAAGTTGATTAACTAGATCTATTAATGTTCATAAATCGTATCATAAAAGCGTAGGAAACATTTTGATAATATAATATTGTATTTTGGTTTAATTAATTATTTAGTCGGTTGAAAAATTGACTAACTAGGTCTATTAATATTCAATCGTATAATGAAAGCGTAGAAAAATCTTGGTAATATAATGTTGCATATGTATTTTGGTTTAATTAATTATTTAGTCGGTTGAAAAAGTTGATTAACTAGATCTATTAATATTCAATCATATAATGAACATTGTAATAATATTAAATCGTATAATGCAGGAAAAATTTTGTTAATATAATCTTACATATGCATTTTGGTTTAATTAATTATTTAATCGGTTGAAAGTTTGTTTAACTGTTTTCGCAATACCTTACTATTGACACCTTCTCATTCTTCGCGTTAAAATTTCGAAAGAAATGAAATTACGATAAAATACGAAATACTTGAGATGATACGGAACTTCGGTTGAATGAACAACCAAGACTGCACTTTGAAATTCAACGTTTCAATTATATTTCGTAATCTTTTACACGAAAGACTCGAAATATTCATTAAACTAAAGCCTGTTATTATTCTTAGACTTCTCATATTCGAATCTCGCTTTCGTTTCAACGAACGAAAAGTCCTCGGCTCTTGGCAGGCTCTTTGGCTTCTTTAGCATTCGGATTTTTCTGTTATCTTCCCACAAACAAACTTCGCCCTCTTCGCTATAACATTCCATATATGTTCACCCTGGACCACGTTAAGCCGGAATTTACACTGTTTTACTTCGAAAAAACACGGCGGGTGAACGCTGCTTTCATCATCGTTCCAACCGCGTATGAAACTAGAATGAAAGCAGCGTTCATCCGCCGTGTTCCTACACAGCGAAACAATGTAAATTTCACTTTAGTTCATCGCTGGAATAAAATCGACACGACCAATCCGACTAAGAGTCTACCTCGACGTTTAATAGATCATTTATTTCGCACATCAATAAACATCCTTTTGCATTATCCTCAAATCCTTTGACGATAGAAAATGTGATTAGAATATGGAGAATATTACTCGGAGAACGTAATGAAATTAAATCAAAGAGCTTCGAAAGTGCAGATTCTAAAAATTCTGGGAAATTGAATAAAGCTGAATTAATTACGACTTGTTTAACGCAATTAATATTTTGGCTTTAGGAAGCTATTAGCGTGACAAATAACGTGAGAAACGATGCTTCTTACATTTCTGAAAAAGGTACCTAGCAAATCTTTTCCAATATTTGCACTTGCATGGTTCTTACATCAGAACACTGGGAACTTCAAGTGGAGTATTTTGTTCCTTCACTTCTTTATTTTTCCATTTTCCTCAAACAGTTTCCTAGATAAATCCCTGACATCCGACTGGTCTTCTCTTGTTGGACACGTGTTTACTTTCCGACGATACGATTTCTGTTTGCCCGAAGACATTTTGAGTCTTCAAGAAGAAAGACACGCAATTAAAGGAACAGGTTTACCAAACGTTCAGAACACGTTGGCTGACAGATTAACACTACGTTAACGCTACTGTTAACGTTATATCTTAGAACAAAAGTCCTGCGCGTAATTCTTCTTCTCAAAGATCACATTGAGTAAAAATTTGTTGGTGTAAAAATTGTTATGAACGCATTGAGCTCATCTGATTCTCGCATCGATTAATCCGCAACGTACAGAAATATATAAAACTCGAATAAGTACAATTTCTGTAAAAGGTGAACTTGCTCAATTTTTGTACCAAGATCTTCAATTCATCGTGTTGCTGACTCTTGTTTAACTTAGGTATAATGCTAAAAACATATTGGCACGTCCATACATAAGCAAGTAGCTCGGAACGTGTACATTGTTGCTTTAATTAGCATCTGTCTATCTATTCTGTGTTAAACCAACGTCGGTTTCATTCCTAAACGAGGGCATAAATTACCGTGTTGCAGTTACTCGCGCTTTAATTTCATTATATTCGATTCTATTGTAGTCGATGGAAGTTCTGTTGATCGAATAAATTACCATTTTACTGAAGCAACGAGATCTAAAAGATTTAGTATAATATAGCTACTTAATGTTTTTTTCTGAACAGATTAATCAGAATCGATGTTTTATTCCTTTCTAACGTGATTTTTACAAATCAAATAATAATACAGGTATTTTAAGAAGATTCAAATAGATTTCCAATTAAAAGATTATGCTATCTTACGTTGAAAATGTGAAAAAATTGAAGAAAATAGCGTAATCTAGTGGCAGGGTGTAGATTAAAATTACATTGAACCTTGCGCTGGTCCCTTTTGCACGGTAATTTGTTAACTAACATAATTTTAGTAGATTGGAATGAGTGAAAAGTTGTAGTTTATAGGATCGTCTGTTGTAATTTTGCAGTTTTATGTGCGAACAGAGCGATGAAATAATTTTTAATTTTTCTGCTATTGTTAAATTTCTACCGATTATGCAACATTAAAAATATTCACGAAATACGGCGATTATGAGCTGAACACCATTTTTAGATTTTTCATTGCATTAAAAAAAGATTGACAAGATATTTTGCATAATTTTACATTACAAAGTAATGCGAAGCTGAAGATACAACAAACCGAAGATTTCTTCTTTCGAAGACAGCGAACAATGAAATTTTCTCCTAAAATTGTGTTTTCGCCTGTGAAAATATAAACTGAACGTTGATTTTGTCACGTTTTTGTTCAATATTTAGTGGATTTTTCTTTATCTTTGATTACTTTTATTGATCCAATTATCAGGTACACTATTCACTAACTTATTTAAATTTACGTTTCGAATATCCGCCCAAGCAGATTTTATTCTTTTTTTATGTTCAACGATATTTTCCAAAGGTGGCTTCTCCCGATCGTAAAGTTTTCCCGCTGGAATTCCTCATAGATTCTCGATCGTGTTCAGATCAGAGCTCAATGCTCGCCATAGCAATAATTCTATTGCGAAATTTTGAAACCACTTTTCCGTAATGACGGCTGTAAAGTAATAGAAGTATTGTCTCGTTGAAAAGTTGTCTTTTTGTCTTCTGTTTCGATTACGAAACACAATAGTTCGTAATGTAACATCTCCTGACATCCCGTAACGTTCATCTACCCTTTTATAAACACAATTTCACTTAACGTATCCAGACACGATCAGTGGTTGCTCGGAGATATCGAAGAAATAAAAAGAAACCGCGTTTAAGTGTACAATTATCCACAATGCTGTAGCCGCCAGTTTTATTAAACTTTAGAAAATTCCTTAAGGAAAAACTTCTTCTCCTCGAGATCGCTAATAATCTTAGGTGATGCGATCTTAAAAACCTTAATTTAAAAAAAAGGGGAAAGACGATTAGACGTGGAATATAATATAATATAATGTAATACAATGCAATACAATATAATACAATATAATACAATGTAATATAATATAATACAATGCAATACAATATAATATAAGACAATGCAATATAATACAATATAATTTAATATAATATAATATAACATAATATAACATAATATAATATAATATAACATAATATAATATAATACAATATAATATAATATAATACAATGCAATACAATATAATACAATGTAATATAATATAATACAATATAATATAATATAACATAATATAATATAATATAATACAATATAATATACTATAACATAATATAATACAATATAATATAATATAACATAATATAATATAATACAATATAATACAATATAATATAATATAATACAATATAATGTATTATAAATGGAAAGGAATATTAGACGAGCTTTGAACTAACAAGTTGCATACCTATTCGTCTCAGTCCCATTCACTCGCTCAAACGCGTTCAAACACACCCAAGTGGTTTTCTTATTTTCTTTGTTCATCCTGTAATAAGATGCTTGGAAATGGCATAAGAAGACAATGCGGACGATAAAACGGGAACACAGAACCGTATTGCCGACACTTTTCTCTATTTCTGTGCGATGCAAAATGCATATAAATTGATTCCTCTTATACTAGCAGCTGTATATGTTCCACGTTCGTGACGTAACTGCAATTATTTTCGCAGGTATAACGAGGCTGCTGACAATCGTCGAGTCTTAAGTCGAGCATTGCTCGATCGCGAATCAAGGAAACTTGTTGTTACGTCTCTTTTTATCGGTATAAACTACTCGATGACGAATCAAGGTTCAAAGGCTTCGTCTGTCGCGTATCATCGTAGACAGCGTTGTTTTATTTCGACCTATCGATCGACCAGGAGCAAGAATTTTCCATATTCGTTTCCTACTTAAAAATGTGTCCAGGTATCATGCGCAGGTGTCTACTCTGATATTTTTACCACGCGGATTCGATTTAACGCGGTTCGAGAATTGGGCAGACGCGCATAAAACGCGGTAGGTATTTCTATAACTCGAGTAACCAGGTTCGAGAATTAGAGAAATTGGAGAAATCCTTACACGAAGGAACGTAAGGAGAATTTTTAAGCTCAAGCACCGGCATTCGATGTTTCAAGCGTAATGTGTTGCCTTAGATCTGCGTATGAAATTTGTTAGTCCATTTTTGGTTCGCGGAGTATTGACCCTTTGCAGTGGAAAATTTCTTTGCTATAGGAATAGCGTAAATGGTAATATATACTACTATATCAGTATATTATATGTATTATACCAGTATTATATCAGTATATTATATTATATGTATTATATCAGTATATTATATATATCATATTATATTATTACTATAATATCTTATCTCGTATCTCATCTTATGTATATCTATATTGCAGTATTAGGTCGTCCGAAAAGTTCCTTTCGTTTTATAAGAAAATAATGGATGCACAACATTTTCCGTTTTATATTATTTTATCGAATTACGTATGGTCCATTTTGTTCTATTAAAATGAAGATCACAACATTCGACAAATTAGGTTTCGTGTTTGTATAAAGATGCGTCGTTGTAAAAGACGTGTCTGTAAAAGAAAGACACTTTTCGGACAAACTAATATATACCACAAGTATTATAAGTAGTACAAGTAGCAACTCCAAGCGTTTCGGATAAAAAGTCAATGACATTTTTCCCTATGAACGTAAATAATATTAATATGCGATACTTTAAATTAATTATTAATCGTTTTAATAAACACGTTTCTCTTTTTTTTTTTTTTTACGAAGTACATGTACTTCTTTTGACCATTGGAACCTAAATACCACATTTGCATTAATTCGTCGTTTCGTATGACATTGTTTCGCATGACAGGAGATTTCTTTCGGAACCCAACTGCCGTATTATACGAGGGATACCTCGGTTTCGTTCTAACGTTTATTATATAATATCTCTTAGCGTTTTACGTAAGACATTAATATTCCTTAGTGACGCGTAACACGTGAAATCTAACGATCGTTCTGTCATGTTTTATAAACTGTTCTATATTTTTCTGTTTCTAAATTACACCTAGCAAAGGAACATTGAGACAGTACCGGACACACTTGCGCAGTAATTTACCAAATAATAATGTCAGTATATCGACAAGTTACAAGTTGCGTAGCTTACAGATTTTTCTTTTATTTTTACTATACTTTTACAACTTTCGATCTATATTTTATTTATTTTTATTATATCGAACTATACTTTCGATCGTATCACATGTATTGTATGCAAAGCTACATATGCGTGTGTAGTGTCTGAACAAGGAACGTACCTGAAGAAAGAAACAGTAGAGTAGAACTTAGAATTCTTTATTTTCGTTTGCCTTCCAACTTTGCGTCTTCCATTTACGCTATAACGTGGAACGATAAGCATAGAACTTACACGTAAACAAAAATACATACACACGGAAGCAGAACGAAGGACATAAATTTAATCGTAATGAAAAACACGTACGTAATAAACAAATTATAACAATAATCATAACTTAACTTAAGCCAGAACGAAGGACATAAACTTAATCGTAATGAAAAACACGTACGTAATAAACAAATTGTAGCAATAATCATACCTTAACTTAAACCAGAACGAAGGACATAAACTTAATCGTAATGAAAAACACGTACGTAATGAACAAATTATAACAATAATCATAACTTAACTTAAGCCAGAACGAAGGACATAAACTTAATCGCGTACGTAATAAACAAATCATAACAATAATCATAACTTAACTTAAGCCGGAACAAAGGACATAAACTTAATCGTAATAAAAAACACGTACATAATGAACAAATTATAACAATAATCATACCTTAACTTAAGCCAGAACGAAGGACATAAACTTAATCGCGTACGTAATAAACAAATCATAACAATAATCATACCTTAACTTAAGCCAGAACGAAGGACATAAACTTAATCGTAATGAAAAACACGTACGTAATAAACAAATTGTAGCAATAATCTACCTTAACTTAAGCCAGAACGAAGGACATAAACTTAATCGTAATGAAAAACACGTACGTAATAAACAAATTGTAGCAATAATCATACCTTAACTTAAGCCAGAACGAAGGACATAAACTTAATCGCGTATGTAATAAACAAATCATTACAATAATCATACCTTAACTTAAGCCAGAACGAAGGACATAAACTTAATCGCGTACGTAATAAACAAATCATAACAATAATCATAACTTAACTTAAATCCTGTTAGCTGTGCAAACAACTACCTACATCTGTCCTTATACTCTGAGTTAGTATATTTACTTATGTACACCTGTATCTTAAGTTACTCGTGTTGACTTTTCTTCTTTGGCATCTCTTCTCCTCTTCTAAGAACATGTTGTTATATTTCTCTGAATGTCTCCAAAAGTATATTTTTCTTTTTTTATTAGAACACTTGAAACCTCGATTCTGCTTACAAGTAGCATGTACAATATATTTTTTCTTTGTTTATTTATTTATCCTCCAGCCATGTATGGTAGGTGTTTGGAGATGTACAGACTTGGCCTTAGTTTTACCGACTAAACGTTATCCATGTGTATATTTTATGAGCCTAAAGAGGGCAAAAACGTTACATAAACATAGGTCGCTTAAAGCTTCGTTAAAAATTCACGACAAAAATATGAAATACAAAGGGAGCAGCAGGCTCGCGTTTGCACTGTAATGTAAGAAGTTGATGATGATGGTGTTGATGTAAGCAGAAGCCAGCCATACTTACGTTCACTCTGTCTATGCAAAAGTAACTAATTCTTCGTCGCAAAATATCTGCGTCTGAAAATGATGCATTTGCGGAAACAAGACGAAATGAGAATGAAATTCACAGGACGATAAATTCCATTATCGATTCTGTATCGTCGAAACAATGGACATCTCGAGAAGAAGAATTAATTGCCTTTGTACAGACAAAAGTAAATCGTATCGCAGTAACCGCGAGTCTGCTACTCTTCCTTCATATTTTTTCAAATTTATATTTTTCGTTGAAGTGGTCACCACTTCTAAGAAAACTCTACATCTGATCTTTTTAGTTTTCTCAAGCACTGAAAACATCGACAGCGTATAGACAAAAGTCTTGGACGAAGGCAGACCATAAACAGTAGACAGCTGTAGACGTCTGGACCAGCTCAAATTATCTTCCTATTTTTATTTACACCTGTATTAAAACATATTTTCTACGCGTTCCTTTGTTCACACATGTAATAACCTCAACATTTTTGAACTTCATATTTTTCTCGTAACTTTTTCCTACAGCTTTGAGCCATCTACTCTTATATAATAATTTTTTCTTACTTAGACACAAAATACTGACATCGTTTGGGCTTTCCAATCTCCGACACCCCGTATATAAATCTTCTTTCTAAAATAACCGTTTACATGTACGATGTATAATATTTTTTTATTAATTTGTGCAATTAATGTACAGCCATAGAATTTAGATTACAACGTCTGTTAAAGAAAGAGAAGGCGCGAAGACGCGCTGCAACGTTTGGCTCTGCGACAATTTGGTTCGTGCCGAGCTATAATTTTATTTCGAGCAGTTGCCTGATCTTCAAACGAATTACTTTCTATCGTACCCTTCCAATACCTTCGTCAATGGGTAGAATAATTGTTACAAAATAGCTGGAAATCATAGAAGAGCAATAAAAGGATTTGTCAGATGAACATTCTAAAACATACCACTTTGTCTATGTTAGAGAAAGAAACGTATGTAGGAAAAATACATAGCACAAGGGTCAATCGGTTGATCGAATTCAACGATCTAGAAATCGTTCTATGGACGCAAAATCTTTCCACCTTCGTTGCCAATGTAACTTGTTAACGCGTTATTTCTTCGCCATCAACGTTGATTGGCATATATAATGCAATCAACAGACGTATAAGATCCTCTACGTTTCTAATGTCCGCCGCTATTCATAGCCTACTGCACAAATGGTTGTCTTATTATACCCAAACAATGACTTCTAGCGTTAAAAGAGCCATTGAGAGCGAAAACTTATTTTCAGATTGAAAGACGTATAGCAATTTATCAGTCACGTTACTGTCGGCTCTATCAATCCATCTTGCTGTTTGTTGGATATAAATATTGCAGTTATGGTAAATAGGACAAGGTTCTTCGTAACCTGTGCTGTTCGGTTTGTTAGTTTATCTTGTAGCAACCTTGTAAACAGATTGACCAGGTCTGTTCGATCTATATTGGCGTAATCGCAGTATTAAAATTTAGTTACGTTACATTTAAAGTTACAGCAAATTTCGTATCAATCGTAAACTAGCTTTTTCTGCTCGATCTTCTCTGCTCAATCTTTTGAGAAATTTCTTCCAAAGAAATGTAGTTTTTTTTTTTTATAATACAATATTTTTCATCCACGATGCTGTGAATACACTCAAACACATTTTCTTCTTTGTTTGTTGAATATTTTCAAGAGAACAGTGATTGTACCTGAATATGGCAATTGAAATTGTTTTTGTAAAAAATAGATTGGACGCTATGGGATGTCAGAAGATGTTACATGGCGAGCTAAAATTGAGGAAATAGAAGACAAAAGAGAATTTTTGTTATAGGAATGTGGCTCGAAAATTTCACGATAGAATTATCACGATGGACAGCACTGAGTGTTGACCTGAACACGATCGAGAACCTGTGGGAAATTGTAGCGAGGAAACTTTACGATCGGGAGAAGCCACTTGCAGAAAATATCGTTGGGCATAAAAAAGAAATAAAATCCGCGTGGGCGAATATTGGAAACGTAACTTTAAATAAGTTAGTGGGTAGTGTAACGTATTAGTAAAAATTCACTAAACGTAGAATGAAAATGTAACAAAATTTGCACTAAGTTTATAATTTTTTGCAGTGAAAATTACAATTTTAGGAGAAAATTTAATTAGTAAAAATTCACTAAACGTAGAATGAAAATGTAACAAAACTTGCACTGAGTTTATATTTTTTCGCAGTGAAGAATACAATTTTAGGAGAAAATTTAATTAGTAAAATATTTAATTAGTAAAAATTCACTAAACGTAGAATGAAAATGTAACAAAACTTGCACTAAGTTTATATTTTTTCGCAGGGAAGAATATAATTTTAAGAGAAAATTTAATTAGTAAAATATTTAATTAGTAAAAATTCACTAAACGTAGAATGAAAATGTAACAAAACTTGCACTGAGTTTATATTTTTTTGCAGGGAAGAATATAATTTTAAGAGAAAATTTAATTAGTAAAATATTTAATTAGTAAAAATTGACTAAACGTAGAATGAAAATGTAACAAAATTTGCACTAAGTTTATATTTTTTCGCAGGGAAGAATACAATTTTAGGAGAAAAATTAATTCCTTGCAGATTTCGAAAGAAGAAAACTTTTCTTTGTCGCATCTTCGGTTTTGTGTTACACCATAACATGAAATTATGTAAAGGATTTTTGTCAGTTTTTATTTTAATATTATGACAAATCTAAAAATAGCATTGACTTTATAATTATTCACGGCATTTATTAATTTATTGTATGTTGAACATTAAATTTCACTTTGCTCTTTTCACTTTACGCAATACAATGAGAGAAAAGCACATGAACTTCATATACGATTTATAAAATACGATAAAATGTTGTTAATATGTTGAAAGAAAATTAATTAATAGCCTACTTTTATATCATTCGAAGTTGAAAAAGTACCGCTCATATGAATCGCACATTACTCATCTAACTTTATTTAATTTTAAACAAAAGCTCTGAAGATTTTATTTTGCAAATTATTAAAAAATAGTCTCGCGAGATATAACGACTTTTCTTGATGCCATACTATTTAGAAAACTCATCTTTGCACTTTCAAATATTGATTAATATTAATTTAATAAGTAGAAAATTATAATTTGCCAAAGATATAAAATGAAACATTGCTTCCACGCTTCGTTATGTAAATATATCTGGTTTAAAAGTTCGTTTTAGATATACTTTGCATTTAAATATTCTATTTCATAAATATATTCCAATGGAAGAAGCTTGATAAGCAGCAAATTATAATCTGTCAAGAATCTATGTATATTCTATCAATGTTTCTATTTTATTAACTTAACAAAAATATTTCTCTTATCAGACTGCGTCTAACTTGATTGCAAATTATTCGTAACTCGTGCGACGTAAAACACGTTCCGACTGATTTACGGTATAAAACGAAATACACAGTGCATCCATGCCTCGTTACAGAAATATCTGGCTTAGACATATACTTTACATTTAGATCTTCAATTTCATAAATACATTCCGACACGTGGAGTTCGATAAACAGCAAATTATAATTTGTCAAATACCTATCTACTTACCTATATGACAAAAATATTTCTTTAATCCTTATACTTTACATTTGAATATTCAATTCCGTAATGTATTCCAACACGTGGAATTCCATAAACAGCAAATTATAATTTGTCAAAAACCTATGTATCTACCTACAGAATAAAAATATTTCTTTAATCCTTATACTTTACATTTATATCTTCACTTTCGTAAATATAATTCAATACGTGGAGTTCGATAAACAGCAAATTGTAATTTATGAAAAATCTACCTATCTATACGACAAAAATATTTCTTTAATCCTTATACTTTACATTTAAATCTTCACTTTCGTAAATATAATTCAATACGTGGAGTTCGATAAACAGCAAATTATAATTTATGAAAAACCTATCTATCTACCTACATAATAAAAATATTTCTTTAATCCTTATACTTTACATTTAAATCTTCACTTTCGTAAATATATTCTAACAAGTGGAATTTCATAAACAGTGAATTGTAATTTATGAAAAACCTATCTATCTACCTACATAATAAAAATATTTCTTTAGTCCTTATACTTTACATTTAGATCTTCAATTTCATAAATACATTCCGACACGTGGAGTTCGATAAACAGCAAATTGTATTTTATGAAAAACCTATTTATCTACCTACATAATAAAAATATTTCTTTAATCTTTATATCTTATATTTAAATATTCACTTTCGAAAATATATTCCAACACGTAGAATTCCATAAACAGCAAATTATAATTTGTGAAAAACCTATCTATCTACCTACATAATAAAAATATTTCTTTAATTATACTTTACATTTAAATCTTCACTTTCGTAAATATATTCCGACACGTAGAATTCCATAAACATCAAATTATAATTTGTCAAATACCTATCTACCTACCTATATGACAAAAATATTTCTTTAATCCTTATACTTTACATTTGAATATTCAATTCCGTAATGTATATTCCAACACGTAGAATTCCATAAACATCAAATTATAATTTGTCAAATACCTATCTACCTACCTATATGACAAAAATATTTCTTTAATCCTTATACTTTACATTTGAATATTCAATTCCGTAATGTATTCTAACACGTGGAATTCCATAAACAGCAAATTATAATTCATGAAAAAATTATCTATCTACCCATTTAATAAAAAATATTTCTCTAATCAATCGAAGTGTATCGTCGTCGCTAATAACCCATAGCCGAAGCGACGTAAAACACGTATTAAAAAAAGCGATGTTCCGATTGATCGGCGATATAAAACGAGGTAGAATAGCATCGTTACAGAAATATCTGACGTTCGTTTTGAAATATGTATGTAGCCTCGGTTCGTAAGCCCAGCCAAATAACACGACCAGTGTGCCCATGTTGGAACGTTGCTGGCGAATTTCTTTTTATTTTATTTCCACTTCGCCTGAAATTCGCCAGTGCTCTATTCTGCTGGTTAAATTCACGGGGAATAATCGTGTAGCATAATCGTACGCTATTTGATGTGCTTGAATTTATAAATAGCGTCGGAGGGGTTCGTTGGATACTAACGTTGTGAGTATAGCACCTATACGTAGATACGTATCGTCAGTCATCGGTTATCAAAATTGTGACGTCGTAAACGCGAATGCATCTCATTATGCAGTAATTGTTATGGATAAGATTAAATTTAATGGACCCGTTTTACGGTTACTTTCATTAAGTGATACGGATGATAATCGGTAGCCTGTTTTATGTGCGTATGTACTTTCCAAGCAATTAGCGCAATTTCAGAGCAATTTGTACATTCCTACAAAACTCATGATTATTATAGTGACTGAAGCTGAAAATTGTCAAATTTAGATATGTATTAGATTGTCGCAAAAGTGTCTTTCTTTCACACACATGCTTTTTGCAAAGATGCATTTTTATACAAAAATGAAATCTATATAATTATATTATTGTATATTAATACATTATATATATTATATTATATTAATATAAATATAGAATTATTCTAAATATAAATGAATAATTTATCTTATATATAATACATATAATTATATTAATATTATATTATATTATATTATATTATATTATATTATATTATATTATATTATATTATATTATATTATATTATATTATATTATATTATATTATATTATATTATATTATATTATATTATATTATATTATATTATATTATATTATATTATATTATATTATATTATATTAAAATAAATAAATAATTTATCTTTAATGGCATAATTATAGTTTAATTATTATATAATTATATAATTATGGTCTTTAACTTAACAGAACAAAATGGACCATACGTAATTCAATAAAATAACGTGGAATAAAAAATGTTCTGCATCTATTATTTCCTTATGAAACGAAAGAAAGTCTTGTGACAACCTAATTGTATTGTACCGAGGCAAAGGTATTGTACAAAGTGACTCGAGAAAGTGGAAAAAGTCACATCTTGTTGTTGATTAAAGTTAAAAGACGTGTTAGAGAGAAGGTTTGAATGATATATAATTCTCTTCCTTTTGTCTTTTTCTTTTTTTCTGACAGTTTCGCTTGTTTCCTAAGCGTAACGACGCGACTTTAGAATAGAAAAGAGTATCTTTTCACGTACACTGATTATTCCAAATATTCTGTGTATGAAAGTATCAGAATGTTTGTATCTGAGAATAATTTTTTTTCTCATAAATGACGATATAGAAACGTCATTAGATAAGGTACAATTCTGTGTAGTTCTGTGTAGATAATATACCCATCGGTATATTTTGGAGAAATTGGAAAAAGTTATCTATTGTTTTTGGTTACATTTGAAAGAAATATTAGAGAAAAAGTTTAAACGATATATGATAGCATATCTTTCTTACAGCTTCACATTTTTCATCGGTACAACGATACTAAGTAACTAAATACTACAGATATGTTTTTTAAGATAGAAATGCGTATGTTTCTACGTATCTTTATCTGTTTTAAAGACGTTTATATTTTTTCTGTTATAAAAAAAATAACGATAAAGAACATTACACAAGGCACAAGTTTGTGTGATTTGTTGATAATTTACCATTGCTGCACATTGGAAAAAATTGGTAGAAATTATATTTTTATTTTGGTTAAGATTAAAAGAAACGTTAAAGAGAAGATTTGAATGGTGTAGGTTAACATATTTTTCTTTTATAACTTTATAATATAACTCGTTTAGTTAATATAACTCCCATTCTCTTTTATAACTTTACATTCTTTATCAGTGCAACGATATTAAAAAATGCAGAAAAATACAGATATATTTCTTAAAATACAAATTCATATCTTTTCATGCACACCGATTATTCGAAATATTCTGTGTGCAAAAGTATTGTAAAAGTAATAATTTTGTTTATCTCTTATTAACAAAATAACACAGTAATATAATAAATAAAACAGCAGAATAGCATAATAAACGAGTTTCATTGCTTCATTGGATAATTGTATAAAATTTGTATAAATTGTAATAAACTTTGTATAATTTGTAACTAACGTAATCAATGGTATACGCATATTCTGTAATTTAATTTATAGTACGTTTTGCAAGAAATTATTTAGAATTTATTTCTCATTTCTGGGGCAATGTGTTCGAAACGCTCGAGTTCTCGCGGATCTGACGTTTCTTTGACGTTTGTTGTTTGCCAAATATATTGAGATGCTGCAGTAGTCTCGCGCGAATAGTTTTTTGAGTATTTCGTGGCTTGCTACTTGACCAAGGTGTAAATATTACGATGTGAATACTGGTTTTAAGCGTAAAATTAGCGCTAAAAATGATGCCACTGACATACTACGTACCGTGGTTGGTTAATACGACGAATGATCGCCTAATCAAATAATTTTATAGTCTGTACGATGTGTGTCCTAATAAATATTTCGTAGCTTCTATGTTGCATGTGAAATTCGCTTCAAATCTTATCGACAGAATTGCGTTTCGTTTATTCTCATCACTTTTAGTGAAATTTCAAAATGCGTCGCGCTATCACACGAGAAGTTTCTACAAGTGCTCGAACGCTTCCTTCAGTCGCTGTATATATAAATTTAAAAAACAGACAGAGCCTGTGTCGAGCACAAAAATACAGAAAACAGAGAATTTTCAAAATTACAGTAGAATGGAAAATCCTTATCTTTCGCAAATCAAGAACATCGGAAACGATGTTAACTTTATAATAGAAACAAATTGTAATAACAAACGGAATATTCTCGAGCATAAAAATACAGAAAACAGAATTTAGAGAATTACAATAAAATAGAAAAATCTTATCTTTCGTAAATCGAGAACATTGGAAACAATGTTAACTTTATAACAGAAACAAATTGTAATAACAAACGGAATATTCTCGAGCATAAAAATACAGAAAACAGAGTTTAGAAAATTACAATAAAATAGAAAAATCTTATCTTTCGCAAATCGAGAACATCGAAAACGATGTTAACTTTATAATAGAAACAAATTGTAATAACAAACGGAATATTCTCGAGCATAAAAATACAGAAAACAGAATTTAGAGAATTACAATAAAATAGAAAAATCTTATCTTTCGTAAATCGAGAACATTGGAAACGATGTTAACTTTATAACAGAAACAAATTGTAATAGCAGGCGGAATATTCTCGAGCATAAAAATACAGAAAACAGAATTTAGAGAATTACAATAAAATAGAAAAATCTTATCTTTCGTAAATCGAGAACATTGAAAACAATGTTAACTTTATAACAGAAACAAATTGTAATAACAAACGGAATATTCTCGAGCATAAAAATACAGGAAACAGAAAATTTAGAAAATTACAGTAGAATGGAAAATTCTTATCTTTTGCAAATCGAGAACATCGGAAACGATGTTAACTTTACAATAGAAACAAGTACACGTTGACCCATCACGATATATCTGTTATACTATTTTATACAATTTATACAATTTAATTATATTTACTATAGTAAGAAAAAATTGCACCTGCCGTTTACGATTTAAAAATCTCTGTGTAACTGGCAATTTACAAAATATATGCGTTAAAGAATTTTCTTGCGAAAAAATTTCTTTCTACACTGTACGAGTCATCGAATTAGAAACAAATTTTTCTATGAACTGTTAAACGTTACAGATATTAGGCTACATAGCAACTACACCAGATACTAAACTATACGCGCATAACGCGTAAGACAATTTAACGACAAACGCTTGTTAAAAGAAAGAAATACATTTTTTATTGATCGTTCGGTATTTTTCCTTCGCGCTGTATATTATTCATACTCGACAGATAGCACAGTATAACAGTTGATGCATAATTAATACGCGTTCTGGAGGATTGGCGCGGTCACGAAACGTTTGTTTGCCCGATACCACCGTCGTGTTTTACTCTTCGTATTCGCTTCCACCAAATCATCCTGCAGCTCTAACGTCTAACGTGACTTTCAATTCGTTTGAAAATACGACCTGCCATTCATCTTTGTTCAGCATTAAGCGTAATAGACGCTAAATTGCAGCAGCCTCGCAATTACCTTGTCACTCGTACCCTACACACTGCGCGATCTATTGGCGTTCATGAAGATTCGTATTGAAGCGAGCCGTGATAAGGGGATCTTTATGAAGATGCAACGAATTACTCGTGAACCGTTTCAAATTCGCCATCAAAGTCGGCCTCGATTCAAATTTCCTCCGCGAGGCGAGCCATCGCCAATGTTTCTTCGACACTGCACGACGCATTGGCGTTCCGCTGCTTTATGAATTTCACGACGTACGATCGTCTGCTTGGCAGACCTGTGACAGACGTCGAGTCTGGGCAGAATATTTGTACGCAAATGACACGCTTACGAGGAAGATGCAAGTTCGTTCATCGTTTGAGTCCCAGGGGTCTTTGAAAAAATAGGGTTGAAAAATGCCGAACAGCGCGATAGCTTTTGTCTTAACACTAGAACTACCGATAGTTAACACGAAGCTATTTCTACCAAAGCCAGTGAAAATGACTGGTCTTTAAAAAATACGTAATAATAGCATATTTATCGATTCGTTACTTTCTTACAGAACCTGCCGTTGTTTAATTCACCTAGTAGAAAAATATATAATAATTTAATCCTTTTTTGGTTTTTTGTTTCCGTCAAGAATTACGAGGTGGATCTTTCCCGCCGATTGAAGACTGCAGCGACAAGACGCCCATGAAATAGGCTTAGAAATCTGTTATAATTTTCTTTTTACTTTAAACAAAATTTTTTTGTGTTCGTTAAATATATGTAAAACCATACCTCAAAATTCAATAACTTCGTTTCTTTCTTTCCCTTCTAAAAAAATTACAAAAAGCGCTGTTTTAGAACATTCTAATTCAGGACACCCTCTTAAAATGGAACTAATTATCCTATGTGCCATGGTTTATTACATATAGCAATTTAAAACGATTATTGGCATTGTATTGAGATGTCTTCAATTATACTTTGTATACATTTTTCGCGATTATGGAAAGTCAGCGTGCGACGACTAAAACGATGCGTGAAGAGTTTAGCGTTTGTTGTACAAACTGTTCTTTCTCGTTGCAGTTTCTTCAGAATTTGGGCAAAGTGGATAGGACCGCGGATGACATATTCGACGAACATCTGCAGAATTTCATGAGACAGCAAAATGCCGCGAACAGATTGCAAAAAGAGTTCAACAATTACATCAGGTGTGTTCGAGGTAAGTCGATCGAAGATAAATCAAATTAAGACATCTGTTATATGATTTATATGAACATACGACATTATAAGTTAAACAAACGACAATATTTCAAACATGTAAACATCAGTTTGTATGGAAGAGGATTTTTGTTAAATTTGAGCGAGTAAAAATTGCGACAAACAATTAACGATATATGCATCGTGTGTTCGATGATGAAAAAGATCGAAGCAATTGCGTTCTTTCTTTGAAAAATTTCAGTCAATTTAAAAAATTATTTGTGCACGCGTGAAATATTGCCGATACTGTAGTTACGCATCTTCTGTGAACTGCAGCAGGCAGTAAAGCCGATAAACCAAACATTTGCAGCAAATGCGTACACAAATTATCAGATCTGCGCGAGAAACGAGCCGTGACCTTGGTTTTCTCTGACCCAGTCCGTCTCGTTCAAACCTACCGTCTTAATGATAATACGTCGAACAGGTACATTTTTAACTTCGTAAATCTGCAGAGAATTGAAACACTGCTATTTCTGCAACTGCAAAATGTGAATTTTCGTTACATCGATCTCGTATACGTATAACTGGAATTTCTTTGCTCGAGTGACAAGAGAAACTCCAGGTGGTCATCATTTTTTATTATAGTCTATAAATTGGTGATTAGTAAACGATATAAAATTGCTTTCATTTTAATACAATGATATAGTAATGTGATATTATGATGCAACGATAGGTAAATGAAACTAGAGTTAGGGAATATAAATATATAATATATATATCGCATGGTTAATGGAGATATTAATTATTATACATTGTTACTATGATATTATATATACTTATGATTACAATATTATAATATATAATGATTATGTGATTAATACATAGATGGTTGTAATAACAATGAGTCAAATTTTCCACTATATTTAATTACGTATTATTTATTAACGTATATGAAAAATGATCGCTGCTATAGTTTTATAGCACAATTCTCTAAAATAAGTAAATAAACGATGATATTAAATATACTTACGATTACATGTGATTAATACATAGATTACAGTTTACTACCAATGAGTCAGATTTTTCACTATATTTAATTACGTATTATTTATTATCGTATATGAACAATGATCGCTGCTATAATTTTATAATACAATTTTCTAAAATAAGTAAATAAACTATGATATTAAATATACTTACGATTACATGTGATTAATACATAGATTACGGTTTACTACCAATGAGTCAGATTTTCCACTATATTTAATTACGTATTATTTATTAACGTATATGAAAAATGATCGCTGCTATAATTTTATAGTACAATTTTCTAAAATAAGTAAATAAACTATGATATTAAATATACTTACGATTACAATATTATAATGATTATATATAATGATTATGTGATTAATACATAGATTACGGTTGTAATATTAATGAGTCAGATTATAATGATGAATATTATAATGATTATATATAATATATAATATTATAATGATATATAATGATTATGTGATTAACACATAGATTACGGTTGTAATACCAATGAGTCAGATTTTCCACTATATTTAATTACGTATTATTTATTAACGTATATAGAAAATCATCGCTGTTATAGTTTTATAATATAATTCTCTAAAATAAATAAATAAACTATGATATTATATATACTTATGATAACAATATTATAATATATGATGATTATGTAATTAATACATAGATGGTTGTAATGCCAATGAGTCCAATTTTCCACTATATTTAATTACGTATTATTTATTATCGTATATGAAAAATGATCGCTGCTATAGTTTTATAGTACAATTTTCTAAAATAAATTGATTTATTCCGTTGATTTTTCATTTTACGAAACGTAGTAACTCAATAGAGGTCCATTTATCTAAACGAAATTTTATTTAACGCCTGATTGACCCAAATTTTCCCTGTTGATTCGTTCGAGTCTGAACCTGAGCTGCTATTATACAAAGGAAAACTAGTAGCGGGGATAATTGGCGAGTTCCTATTATATGAACTGTAATTATGTAAACTGTTTGTCCGCTGACAAGTTCAGATAAAGTTGCAGTTCTACCGCAAGGACAGAACGCAGTCACTTGGTTCAAAAAATACCGACAAACTAAAAGTTGAGTTGAGATTGTTCAAAAAATGTCAAAGTACTTTTGCAGAATAAATTCTGCATAATTTTCTCCTGAAAAATAAATCGTCGAAGGATTCTCTTTTGAATCATGCTTATCAAAGTAATCGTTCACGGCCTTGATTCGCGTCGAAGCTTGCATTACAAGTTACCCGAAATAGCATAACCGGTGAACTAGATTCCGCAGCAATACGAGAACCGCTTTTCCTATAGCGAATATAAATCAGTTTCGATTAACTCAAAAACTGGTATTACGAAAGTCTTTGACGTGTTTCTAAATGTTGACTCATAATCGTAAAACGCTGTCGCTAGATGTTATCGTGCAAGTCTGACGCGCATACTACGTGCTTACGTTTATTATTTTATTTTTCATTTACAACGAACAGATGTTAAGTGCTTGGAAACGTATCCATGTGCTACTCTTGCTAAGAGTCTCAGTAAATATTTGATTTCAGTTGTAATGCAGTTGTAACTTCACCTTTTTCAACGATTTTTTTTTTTCTTAACTAATAATGTAAAAGTATGGATTGTTCTATAATAAAGTTTGAAAAACTATAGGTATTTTCCATGGAACAATGAATTTCATTTGTAAGAGAATCACCATGTTGCAAGTTGTACACAGTGTTCCAGTGTTTTTAGAAAGATTGTAGCAATCCAGCAGTCTTCCTAAAAATTATTTTGAAATTTGAAAGATAATATGTGCGATAAATAATGTCGTATCCCTGGCTCATAAAGATTAACGTAATCCCTGTTAAAGTTGATAATTATATACATACTTTTAAACATGATTGATGGCGATGGTAGACTGAAATTCAACAAAAAGGTTCAAAAGAGACATAAAAAAATATCTCTATATTCTATTCATTTTAAAGCAACTAAACAGAAAATCCTACAATATATACTTTTCTTATATATATGACTGATAGTGATGGTAGACTGAAATTGAGCAAACTAATACAAAAGGGACATTAAAAAATATGCCTATATTCTATTCATTTTAAAGAAACTAAACAGAAAATCCTATAATAATATACTTTTCTTATATATATGATTGATAGTGATGGTAGACTAAAATTGAGCAAAATGGCTCAAAAGGGACATTAAAAGATATCTCTATATTCTATTCATTTTAAAGAAACTAAAGAGAAAAGCATGTAATGTATGCTTTTCTTATATATATGATTGATAGTGATGGTAGACTGAAATTGAGTAAAATGATTCAAAAGGGACATTAAAAGATATGTCTATATTCTATTCATTTTAAAGTAACTAAACAGAAAATCCTATAATATATACTTTTCTTATATATATGATTAATAGTGATGGTAGGCTGAAATTGAGCAGAATAATTCAAAAGGGACATTAAAAGATTTCTCTATATTCTATTCATTTTAAAGAAACTAAAGGGAACAGCATGTAATATATACTTTTATTATATAATGATACTAAGGAGCATTATATATGAATTTTATTATATATACTTTAATTATAAATATTACACTTATATTATATTTATTATATTTTAATTATATACTAAATATGTATAATAACATATCATCAGCCAGAGTATAGTTCCAAGACGCTGAAAGTTAGAAAGCTAACAAAGATGCAGACTCTTGAATTTGAAAGGTGTTTGGACGTAGCTGCGTGTAGGAACTTTTGGATCGTCACCAGTATTTGTTAATATCGTGTAAGGCAATTTTTCATTGTGATTGCATCCTACGTTTTTGACAACCAGGCATTGATACATTATTTAAATCACGTATGCGTGTGTAGCGAGCACGTTTTTCTGAAGAACCATAATCGCTTGACCTAATATGGAAATCAAGGACGCTTGTCTATGTGTATAAGCCTTGCACTTCAACGAATTTCACGATACTATCGGCGAATTTTTCTGCAATTCATATTCCATACTCTGCTAGCCTAAGCGAAGATCTGTGCTACCAATAGATCCTACACTTGGATATTTCATATTGTATATTTTTGCATATCGTAACGAGTTCTGGTTCAAGGAAGAGGAGAGGAGATGTGCGTTGTATGGAAAATGCTGGGAAGCGTTGTATAGAGGACTTGTTAAGGCACTGGAAGGAGGAATGTTAAACGACAGACAGAACGAATTTGAGGGTCGAGGAAATTCTGGAAGAAAATGCAAATATGTAAGCAATAAGGTGGTTGCGGGGAATAGAGAGGAAATAGGAGAACAGGAAGAAAGACGTGAATAAAGAGGAGTAGAAGCAGATGACGAATGTGGAGAAACATACAATTATTGCAAATATAAATGCAAATATATAATAAATAAAGTACAAGTAAAAAGAAACAGATAGGCAATGAATGAATGGATGAAGTGTAACCGGGAGAAAGTTTACATAATGATAAAGCATTTCGAAATAAAGACGATGGATAATCAAAGGATTGATGTAGTTTTATGCTACTATAGCTCTCTATATGTTTAGTGTTAGTTTTGTTTCATATTGTCTGAAAATTATACGAAACCAAATCCAATATCTACGCCAACAGGCTGAAATAAATAAATAACTAAATACTGTGTGCATTCTGCATTTTATTCTTAATTTTACTATAACTTAGGTTAAAATATAAATACTTATACTTTTAAATTTACTATAAATTAAATTAAAATATAAATACCTGTAGCTTTAAATTTGCTACAAATTAAGTTAAAATATAAATACCTGTAGCTTTAAATTTACTATAAATTAAATTAAAATATAAATACCTGTACTTTTAAATTTACTACAAATTAAATTAAAATATAAATACCTGTACTTTTAAATTTACTATAAATTAAATTAAAATATAAATACCTGTACCTTTAAATTTACTACAATTTAAATTAAAATATAAATACCTGTACCTTTAAATTTGCTACAAATTAAATTAAAATATAAATACCTGTACTTTTAAATTTACTATAAATTAAATTAAAATATAAATACTTGTACCTTTAAATTTACTACAAATTAAATTAAAATATAAATACTTGTACCTTTAAATTTACTACAATTTAAATTAAAATATAAATACCTGTACCTTTAAATTTGCTACAAATTAAATTAAAATATAAATACCTGTACCTTTAAATTTGCTACAAATTAAATTAAAATATAAATACCTGTACCTTTAAATTTGCTACAATTTAAATTAAGATATAAATACCTGTACCTTTAAATTTGCTACAATTTAAATTAAAATATAAATACTTGTACCTTTAAATTTACTACAATTTAAATTAAAATATAAATACCTTTACCTTTAAATTTGCTACAAATTAAATTAAAATATAAATACCTGTAGCTTTAAATTTACTACAATTTAAATCAAAATATAAATACCTGTACCTTTAAATTTGCTACAAATTAAATTAAAATATAAATACCTGTACCTTTAAATTTGCTACAATTTAAATTAAGATATAAATACCTGTACCTTTAAATTTGCTACAATTTAAATTAAAATATAAATACCTGTACCTTTAAATTTACTACAATTTAAATTAAAATATAAATACTGAAAGAAATGTATAGAACACATGTGAAATGTGCAAGAATATATAAAATATCCAAAGTAAAGTGCTAAATTATTTATAATAGTAATAAAATTAATGAAAGAAATAGATGAAAAGGGTGTTCATTTAGTTTCTGCATCTTAAACGAGGTACACAAATATTTAAATTTGCATAAATATCCGCGGTCGATTCGCAACAAACAGTCTAATTACAAATGTTTGCATCCTCGTTTATGCAGCGATCTTTTTCATTCCTCTTGGTCGCTTAAACGACACGAGAAACGATTTTCGCATTATCGATAGCCATATAACGCGATTCCATCGGAATACAACGACCTCCGACCTTTCACCCGAGTTTGCTCTGGTCGAATCAATTTCTCTCGTAGGGTTATTCACCTGGCGAGGTAAATTGCCTCGTAAAATCAAACGTTTCGAGCTGTGTGGTCCAGATTGTCTGCTACATCTCTCTGATAGTCGTAGCCTGCAAAAAGTCAATTTCTGTACAACTGTGCGTACGCACTGTGCCGCTTGAAAAAGCCGTATCGAGTACTCCGTTTCGTGGGGTTGCGTACGTTTCACAGGTGAATGAGGGCTGGATGAATAACGCAGACATTGAATAACGACCGTACTTTCTGCGCAGGCCCTACGCAATACTCGTAGCAACGTCAATCGTTGAGAGAAACGGCCCTGATTTTAACTGCGTGTCTCGCATCTCTGGACGAGATATCTCACGACGCTACGACCAGACATCTCGCATCTGCTTTTCAATATTTCTGGCTGAATATGGTTTCTTACAATTCGGTTAATTTTTATGCATTTATGGTAAATTTCAAAAATGCAAGAGTATAGAAAATGCACATGATATGCAGAAATTTATAAGATACCTACAGCGCAGTGTATGTGATACTTGGTATGATATCTAGCAGGGAAAATAAATTTCTGTTTAGGTATTTTAAATTCTATTCGCAAAAATATGCATTTGCTTAGATATCCGCGCTCTACTTACGAGAGAAAAATGAGAGGAAATTTGCTTTTGAAAGGGTAACATTTCTTCTGTTCGGTGTCACTAGAACTACTAAATCCATCAAAATATATATCTTGATTATATATATGTCGGAGATGAAAGGACACCGGGCCTTCCCCTTGGAATTCCTTTGGAAAGTTCCCAATAGTTAAATCTTCATAAATTAACTCGATTATAATTGTCCGAGATTTGCGATAATGAGCTTGGGCTCAAGGCGACAACTAGTCGCCGAACGTAACCGTGGTCACGGGATGAACGTTTCTACCTAACAGAGATATAGAGTAATTGTATAGCTCTCCTTAAAAAGAAATAATTGTAGCGGCACTCGACAGTAAACATTCCAATGGTTTCTACCCCGTGGCTCGCCACACACAGACCCTATTCTTCGGGCAAGATGATTGCCATGTCGACGCATCTCCACAGGACATGTTCAGCTAGGCTGAGGACCCGCTATAAATCTTAGAATTTAGTTAACTAAGGTCCTTCAAACGGACAAACAGTCTTTACCCCAACAGTCTTTAAATCTATCACCTACTACGGGAAGATACGGGAAATCTGCTTTTCTCACGAGCGACACTTCCCGCTAGCAACTTTGTCTCAAGGGCGGCTAGCATCCTTCTCTAGCCACCAACATAGAAATCAACCAATTAACAGCAACGTCCATTTCCCTCACTTTCTGAACGAGGGTTGTTCTCGACGAATCCGATGATCTCGTGCCCTGAGACACACCCCATTATAGTTTTCCTCTGCAGCATCACCGTGACGGAGAGGAACATTCTCGTGCGATCTCGTCAGCGAGTAAAACAACGTCTTTACGATCAGTGGATACTTCACGTTTTAACAACGAGTCCGACTTAGACTTTGGAAGGAAGTATATTCGTTATCCCGTTGGCCGTGGATTCGTTATTGAGCCTAAGATCATCGTCATTAGCATCTCGAGTATCTAGTTACCACGGTTACTTGTCAAATTCTGTAATAATCATATTTGTACTAGTAAATATCTTCTCTATTGCGTACTAACAACGTCTAATCCAAATGAAGATTCGTTACACGCCCTTAATCATAATGTGAACCCGACATATACATTTATGTAAGAGAAGGGCAATACAAGACGGGGAGGAACGACCATAAGGAAGCACAGCAAGGAGGCAAAAGGTGCAATAGTCTTAGAAATAGACTACACAGCGGAATGCAATATAATAGAGTGGATAAGAGGGGAGATAGATACGTAAGAAAAGAGTTTAGAGTTTAGTTAGATAGATATAAGAGAGGAGGCAATAAGATGATAACGCCATAAGAAGGAGAAAATGTGAAAAGCGTGATTAGGCAAAAACGATGTAAAACTCGTCCAAAGCCGAAAGGCACGGACTAAGTAATAATACATTTATGTATTATCATTAATAGTTATACAGTGTCTAAATGATCATACGTTTTTTAATTTTGTGGTTATTCAAACAGCAAGTGTTTTGCCGAATATTAAAGTTAGCTTTTATTAAGATACAGTAGAATTTTATTTCTGTATGAATCTAGCAGGAAATAGACAGATTCGCGTAATAAAAGTCAACTTAATCAACTTGCAATTAGTCAACGTAAGTTCGCAATAGTTCAATTAATATTAATAGGAGTCATCCATATGAGTAGATTGCACCAAACATTTGATCATAAATACGTGATATTGTTTCAAAGTGGAGAATTTTGAAGTATAATTACTAATTAATTAGACTCGATTCTTTAAGGAAGGATTCACATGTGACAATTTTTGTAAATATTTCCTAAACTGCATACTAACTATATAAGACCAGAGCTTTTTACTAAATGTAATTTTAGTTATGTAAATGTAAAGTTAATAAAATAAACGTAATATAATCAGTAAATAGCTTAAAAAAATTCATAAAAACTACTTGATGTTGTTGTTACATAAGAATTCTCTTAAATATATATTTTGTAACTATATATAGTATAGAACAATGAATTTGAACAATTGACACAACGTTCATATTAACATGAAATTAATTGAATGTTTTATAGAGAATAGCACGGTTAAAGTAAAGTATAAAAAGTACATATTATCGTTTAAATAACTATGAGCGATGATCATTTCTTTCACAATACAACTTTAACTATGATCATCAATGTACTTATACAATAGTAGACGTATTTGATATTTTGTTTATATTTGTTTTGAACATTTTCTGTACATTTTTCTAAATTATTAAATATTACTATTTATTTTATTATCCACTCCAATCGTAGCTAAAATATCTCGAGTGCTAATTTCTGTTTTTACTGCAATCCGCATATGTGCAATCTATCGTACAATAATAATCAGCGCAGGCTGTGATGATTGGGATTACTCAGTGGCGTATTGCTATGATATTATTTAGCTAAATCTTGTCGCTAAATCTGTGTGATAGTCGTAGGAAGTAATTTTTATCCCAAACTTGTGAACAAAGTATCTCGTATTATTGCAACAAAAAAACCGTAGAAAATGTTTCGTTTGTAGCAGAAACGACATCTCTTGCGTAGATGCGAAAAGTTTAATCATGCTGTTTCGAAATACTCGTCGATTGGAAATATACATGTTGTCATCTGGCTGATCGTCGCTAAGATGATTCACTGTTTGTTCCTCGTCGCTCTTTAGTCGTCTTTTTAAACTGATGATAGCAAAGCGAAGAACTCTGTATTGCAACGAAATGCAAATTGTGACATGTAAATAGAATAGTATACACGTGCAATGAAATTTAAAGAAATACTGAAATATTTTAAGTTACGTTCGAAAGTGTTGAAGTGGGCACCACTTCTAAGAAAACTCTACATCTGGTCTTTTTAGACAGGCGACGATGGCTTCGGGGCTTTCAGTCATAGGGTAACACTGCTAGCGTGCGGATCTGGACCAGCTCAAATTATATTCCTACTTGTATTTAATTGTATTTAATTTTACCCTACGGGTATGACACCCGTATTCGGGTGTCAGCAAAGTTTCTGGTCAGGTCGCGTAACCCATATTCGGGTGTCGCTTATTTGACTACTTGCGAAGGATCGTCGTAGGTATTTGAAAAGATATTCCATAATAATAAAACTGTTGAATTGTAATAAAAGTAATACGAAAATGGTTTATTAAAAAAATTATTTAGAATGTAAAACTTTAAAGCATTGTATACATAGCTGAGGTTGGTCGGGACAATTTGGACAATAAGTTGTTGTTTTCTTCAAATTCTTTTGTGTCTTTGTTCGCTCCATTCGACGTCTTTTATTTGCATAACATAGATTGCATGCGCGTCTAATGCTTCTTCCGGAATCATTTTTCCGAACGGCGATATTGTGCTGATTCCGTTGAAGACAAGGATTTTTTGTATTTTCAGACAACCCTAATAATTTTGCAGCTAATAACTTTCTAAATATTCTAATATTTATATCCTTCCTTGTTGCAATTTTGTAAACCGTCAAAGCGTTTTCAACAGAAATTCCCAGAAGGAGTTGGACGCCAAGTTTTCTGTACCATTTGATTCCTTTCTAATTTTGGTGGCATAAGAAACCATTTGATCGGAATAATCTATACCACACTTTCCTTCATTATATTCAACAACAGCTAGTGATTTTAATATTGTGAATAAACGAAACGAGAGATCATTCTTGAGACCACCGCTTGAGCGACTCGCATTACTAAAATATCGATGGGAGTATTTAGCAGAGAACGCTTGGTACTGCGACACGCGTGGCCTGATGGAGATTTTCTTGAAAACACGCGTGACAGTCAACGTGTTAAAATATATTTTCTACCTTACAATTTATCCACGCGTTCCTTTGTTCATACATCTAATAACCTCGTCAGAAAGCATTCGCAAAAGTATGTGAAATGAAAACTGTTGGGATATCAAAGGAGAATAATACGCTGACATCCGTTTAACTTTGCGTGGCCGCAAATTTAATACGTTCGAGTATTCTCGAAGAGCGCTGGGAAGCTGAGGATTAAGTCTTCAAACGAAGATCTACGGCTTTTTATCGCACATTCTTGCAGCTAACGTCGCAGAATGTCTTCCATTTCCCATTACCTAAACATAGATGCGCGCGTTTTTCACACAAGCTGTTCCAACTTATGAATTTTCAACGATGATATCATAGAGCATTGATAAAAATTCTATTTGCATTGATAAAGATTACGAATATATATGTACGTCCAACGCGTCTGGAAAGTCGGGGCTCGTGGTACACAGGAGGTCAGTGAATTGTAACGTAAACGTTAGATCTAATCTTTAACCCTTTGCACTCCTACGTCGAGTTTCACTCGACATTTTTTCAGTTCCACCTTTTTTGTGCAACGTGCGAAAGAAAAGCATCCTGGAAATTGTTTCAACATATATCATACACTTAAAAACTACAAAATACAAAAATAATAGGAATAAAACTGGTATTTAAGTGAATTTGTTTCTTCCTTTATTTATTTAAATTGTCTTGTTTTTTAGTCGAAGTAAATTTCAAGTAAAACACTTAAGAGCTTTGGCAGCTGCTGGGAACGAAACGAACGATTGTCTTGTTTTTTAATCGAAGTGAATTTCAAATAAAACACTTAAAAGCGTTGGGAGCTGCTGCTAACGAAATTGGAATAAAATTCAGAGTGCAAAGGATTATGAAACGTTTGAATTTGAAAGGATTCTTGAAATATTGCTTTTTTCCAAGGAATTGTCTTGTTTTTTAGTCGAAGTAAATTTCAAGTAAAACACTTAAGAGCTTTGGCAGCTGCTGGGAACGAAACGAACGATTGTCTTGTTTTTTAATCGAAGTGAATTTCAAATAAAACACTTAAAAGCGTTGGGAGCTGCTGCTAGCGAAATTGGAATAAAATTCAGAGTGCAAAGGATTATGAAACGTTTGTATTTGAAAGGATTCTTGAAATATTGCTTTTTTCCAAGGAATTGTCTTGTTTTTTAGTCGAAGTAAATTTCAAGTAAAACACTTAAGAGCTTTGGCAGCTGCTGGGAACGAAACGAACGATTGTCTTGTTTTTTAATCGAAGCGAATTTCAAATAAAACACTTAAAAGCGTTGGGAGCTGCTGCTAGCGAAATTGGAATAAAATTCAGAGTGCAAAGGATTATGAAACGTTTGTATTTGAAAGGATTCTTGAAATATTGCTTTTTTCCAAGGAATTGTCTTGTTTTTTAGTCGAAGTAAATTTCAAGTAAAACACTTAAGAGCTTTGGCAGCTGCTGGGAACGAAACGAACGATTGTCTTGTTTTTTAATCGAAGCGAATTTCAAATAAAACACTTAAAAGCGTTGGGAGCTGCTGGTAACGAAATTGGAATAAAATTCAGAGTGCAAAGGATTATGAAACGTTTGAATTTGAAAGGATTCTTGAAATATTGCTTTTTTCCAAGGAATTGTCTTATTTTTTAATCGAAGTGAATTTCAAATAAAACACTTAAAAGCGTTGGGAGCTGCCGCTAACGAAATTGGAATAAAATTCAGAGTGCAAAGGATTATGAAACGTTTGGATTTGAAAGGATTCTTGAAATATTGCTTTTTTCCAAGGAATCAGGTAAAATGTTGGGACGTAGTTTATAGTGAGAGAGAAATCTACGCGTGTACTCTACGTATCAGAGATATATCTTTATCGCATCGGATAAATTAACTCGCAGTAACAATGTAATTAAGAAGTAAATCTCTTAATAAATCTCGCTCAATTTCTCTACCAAAGATGAAGAGCTGTAGCAAAAAGATGATAAATTTAGATATAAACCTATCAACTGTACGACGTTGCTAATGGCCTTGGATATTGAGGCAACGATTAAAACGAACAGAAAAAACGAACAAAGTAATGAGAATGAAGCGCTGTTATAATTATGAGAAAGTGGAAATTTTAAAAGAAGATCGGATATTTGCAATTGTTTGCTAAATGTAAACGCTAAGAAGCAACTGCAACTTTGTCAAGTCTTGTTTAAGTTTATCTACGTAAGTAGAAGCTGTATTATAAAAAGTCGCAATTTTGATGCAAATAATTTACTAACATTTCTTAACTGTATTTCATATAATTCTATAATCGTACGCAAGGAGCAATTCATATTTGTTACATGCTCACATATTTAGAAATGTTTCTGACGATGTAACTGTAATTGTACTTTGTCCATAGATGGAAGATATGTTTTTACCTGAAACGTTACGTATCATTCGAACAATAATCACAATTTATTATGTATGTCGGAGATGTAGAGACATCGAGCATTTCTTTTGGAATACTTGGGCTCGAGGTGACGCAACTGGTCGCTGAACGTAGCCACAGTCTCGGGATGAACGTTTAACTTGGCAGAAGAAGTTCCGATATTGAGGGACACGCTGTATTAACGGACAAGCCCCGGCCAGGAGCAATGTCGGCTCTATGCAGGACTGCCTAGCAACGGTGTCTGGAATATTGTTGATATTTCTAATCAATATGTAATTGACAAATGAGATCCAGGCAGTCTTTTATTGAGATCTCCTTGGCGAGTTTACGGATATCGGGCAGTCAGTCTAGAAGATACCAAGCGATACAGCTAACGTATTCTGCGATAAGAGAAAATACAGATTATTGTACAAAGAGTTTCCCGTTGACCGTGGATTCGTTTGAACCCAAGAATATTGTTAAAATCTTAAGTTGAACAATGGTAAATCCAAATGAGGAATTAATACGCGCTCACAACTCAAAAGACGATTTAACACAAAACTCTAATAATAATTCGACATATATGTATATATATATGTTATACGATGGTATTAATTTAAGAAGGTATTACATATATTTTCTATATATCTTTGCCATATCTTTGGTATCAAATTCTATCGTGTCTGCAGTGGATGCAACGATGTTCAATCATATTTCATTCGCATGATCGCAATCTTCGACGACTATCATTTCAGACTGCACAAATGCTACCTATGATGGAGTAATTTACATGCAGATAAATTCAAGTAAATCACAGCGGAGACAAGTTGCATATCAAGAACGAACGACGTCTACAGCATCGAGCACTTTGAACCTCTTGTTTTTCTACGTCAGTGGCGTAGTCTTTCTGTTGGTACTCGAACGAAACTTTTCTTATTCCTATGATTTTACGTAATGTTTTATACAAAATAAATATATCGTTTGATATTTTCTTCCGCAAGGATGACGCTATGTACTTAGCATGGTATTTATATCGCGCGATTGCGATTATATCAATACTTTCTCCGCTAAAATTAAATCTGTAGTCAAACGTGTCACTATATCATTAAATCTACCTATCATTAAATTGATCTATAAACAGTTGGCATAGTATTATTTTTGAAGTCTACAGTTTGAAAATTATACGCTTGGTGCTAATTTGACAGGTAAATTAAGCCTATCGGCATAATCGAGTTTGTCTACTGTTAGATCAACCGTCTATTATTAGATCTATTATTATAGCGTAATTAACGTATTGACGTATTGCCGTGTTTAGGGCAGCTGCGTTTTCCCACTTACATTTAGCAGAATGATGCGGGCTGTCCAATTATCTCGTGTTATTTTTCCAGTAACAAAATTGAACTCTCAGGAGTTTCTTGTGTTACTTTATCGATACTACGGTAAATTTTTAAATACAGTGCTCCTTGCGTGTCTTGTAATCTTTATATTATACAATGAATAATTCTAAACTCAACGCTATTTTGCGATTCGTCATAACATTAAAACAGAAACTGACAAAACACTTTATGTAACTTTACATTACAATATAATGAGAAATTGAAGATACAACAAACCGAAGCTTTCTTCTTTCGAAGCTTGCAAGGAATGAAATTTTCTTCTAAAATTGTGTTTTCGCCTGTGAAAATATAAACTCAACAACGTTGATTTTGTTACGTTCTCATTCGATATTTAGTGGATTTTTCTTTGTCTTTAATTATTTTATCAATCCAATTATTAGGTACACTATCCACCAATTTATTTAAACTTTCGTTTCGAATATCCAGCCACGCGGATTTTATTCCTTTTTTAAGTTCAACCGTATTTTCTACAGATGGCTTCTCCTGATCGTAAAGCTTTCTCGCTAGAATTTCCCACAGGTTCTCGATCGAGGTCAGCACTCAGTGCTGGCCATCGTGATAATTCTATCGTGAAATTTTGGAACCACTTTCCTATTACAAAAATTCTCTTTTTTCTTCTATTTCGGTTACGAAAGGCAATAGCTCGCCATGTAACATCCTCTGACATCCCACAGCAATCAATCTACCTTTACCAAAACAATTTCACTTGCCATATCCAGACACTATTGGAAATAAGAACAAAGGTTTGAACAAATAAAGAAGAAAAGAAAAAGAGAAAGAATTTCGGCTACGAAAGGCAATAGCTCGCCATGTAACATCACCTGACATCCCACAACGATCAATCTACCTTTACAAAAACAATTTCACTTGTCATATCCAGACAATATCACTGGTTTCTTGGAAATAAGAACAAAGGTTTGAACAAATAAAGAAGAAAATGTGTCTGAATGTACAAGCATTCACAGCACTGTGAATCTAAAATTTTGTAAAATAAATATTGCATTATAAAAAAATCTGTTCCAAACGTATTAATATATTTCCTACAAGATTGATCAGTGGTTTCTCGCAGATATCAAAGAAATAACACCGAAAGTGTATTCGAGTCTCTAATTGTTCGCAGCACTGTACAATATCATAAACGATACCGTTAAATGTATGCAAGCTTGTCACTTCGCTGCACCAGAAGCGTCAGAAATAAAGTTTCTGCACGAAGCTGTTCCGCAGCATTCCTTGCCTGTCCTTCGATTCATTTAATGGATGTCTGTGAAGCGAATTGTACGAAACGGTGGGCAACGTGTTCGAAACATGGTGAAACAGAAAGAAGCTTCACGGGATGGGAGATTTTGTCACATTGGCAGACTGTAATAAGGAAACGGCGATGGTTTCTCAGTTAGTAGATAAAGCATGCCGCATTCACAATTTTTCGCGGAAATCCGTTTCTACGCCGATGGCTTTTACCTTTCCTTTTATCAGCCGAGAGACGGCACGTAACAGTATTCGCATATAAATACCCGCATGCGCTGTGCCAGTGGTCGGTCCGTGTGAAACCTGTCGATAGATACTCGCGTCCACGAGCTTTCCGCTTTCATGATGAATCGCGTGGTTTTCGCGGAACACGCGTTCGCCGGTGAACGAACCTTCCCGTATCGACGAATTTCCCCGAATTTCCCTGGAACTGCGCACCGGTGTAACGGTTCTCGTGGATTCTGTTGTCGAATCACACGTACACAGAACCGTACACTGTCGTCTACAAGTTAATGGACGCTCGCTTACTTCGAACGAAACGATTCTTACAGTGTCGCGCACAAGTCGCAGAAAAGCGGCGTATTTGCAGTACTGTTGGGAAGTTTACGAGAAACTACACAACAATGTTGTCTAATTTGTAACAGCGCAAACGATAGGGGCGAATCACCAGTCGACCGCTGGCGTTTGTGAACGAAGCCTAATTTCGACTCGATCCGCAGAGTAAAAGAGCGTGAATTTGCAACAGTTGCTCTACTCGTTCGCATATTAATCTTATGCTTTCGAGTTGATTTTGCGAACGTTCGGCGAGTACAGAATGCCATATGGAATTTTCGCTTTTAAATGACACGTTACTGACTCGCAATTCCGAAGCAAAACCTACCAAGCTGGATGCTGCGCGCCTCTTCCGCAGTGCAAACTACGGCGAAGGCAAAAAACGAGACGAGTGGGTGCAGCGTCTCACGTGTGAAACGTGGGTACATCGTGAATGCGTTGGTTATTTTCGCGGATGTTACACCTGTGACTAACGCAAGTAAATTTTAAGACGCAGAATCGAAATTTTTCTGAGATGATCGTTTCTGTGCTATGATTTTTGTACGAGATTAGATCGTAGGAGAAAATAATTTTACTCTCCGCTTGTTTTTTAGCTTCTGCAGCGAAGGTAGATTGAGATACCGCTATTCCAAATTACTTGCACCGTAACAAAATCGTTGCTTTGCGTCATCCTTCGATCGAGCCAAAGTTCCAGATATTCTTCGTTTTTCGCCATTGCCGGCAGTTTGACGTACAGAAGTTCATTAATTTCCTTGTAGTATTATACAATTTTATTTGTTCTCATGCATATGCCAAATATGCTGCACTTGCTCCATGTATTTGGGCACTTGATGCAATCCAGTCAGAACATTCATATTTTTATCATACTTTCAGCATCGTAATAGAAGACCGTGTTGCTCTACTGTTAATTCTGCACTTTCTGCCATAACTCGGATTCAACGTTCCACCAAATTCAAAGTGAAACTGCATCGATCAAGTTCCATGTTCGTCTCCGATAAATCACGCTTCGTTAAAGGTAGAGAAACTTTTAGAACGCGATTGGGAACACATATTCCAATCGTTTTCTAAGATCTAAACGTCGAACAGACTTAGAAAGTTGAACTTGGATATTTGTAGAAACAATTTTCATCTATCTTCGATTATTAACTTTCTATTTATACTAATTAATATCAACTATCCTTTTTACCAATGTTTATCAATTCTACGCGATTGCCCGAGATAAGATCGCAGACGAAAATTAAATTAGCGAATTTGATCGATGTATATTTCGTATATTTGCGGTAATTTGCAAATGTCTTATATAATACTTATACCCGGTGGCGTACATACCTTTAACGTTATGCAATTTCAGCGTTCCACGTAAACGCTAATTTCGCTTCACGATATCTACAGATTATTTCATAGCACGATAAATAAATCGCGCACGCTTTAAATAGACTGTAAGTAGCTTAAAGATAAACAACGAAGTCGGTCGAGAAATCGTATATTTACATTGTAAAAATCATTCTGCGCAAAACGAGCAAGTGTTCGGTGACTCGTGGACGGCAGTGTATGAAACGTTGCGGGATTACACGAGTCTAACGTAACTCGCCTAACTGACTCGAGAGAATCGTAGAAAGATCGTACGAAGCAGAATTTTATGCTCGCTATGCGTATGCAAATTGGCAGATACACGAGTTCTTCCTCTTTTTGCTGTTTGTCGAGACGCAGCATCGTGAAAGATGCTCTTAAGTGCCTCTTCAATTAAATTTTACTTGCAGCAATTTCACTCGAGCAAGCTGAGCACCTTCAATTCGAATAATTCGCGACTGCGAATTCGTGTCCACGTACAGTTGCTCGCGAAAATATTTGACCATTTACAGAAACTTTTTGCGTGCACAGGATGTGACGTAACATGTGGGCCCCACTTGGAGAGCTGATTATGCGTCTAAAAACAACGAAGAAACTTTGTAAAAACATATGCTCTATCTTCTTCGCTCGAGATACAACGAATTTTGTAAGCAGAGCAAAGCTATTGAAAATATTGAAACGATAAGATTCAGAGTGGGAGAAGCTTCTCAACAATTTCGGGGAAACGGCCGGGGGCCATATCTTACGCTTTATAAATTGTTTTGATATTAATATCATTTTTTTTTTTAATATTAAATTCCTACAATCTGTCTTAAATATTATGTCTTTGTTTATTTCTATATATTATACTATCTCTGCGGATTTGTACGATTTTGCGGATGGAAATTGTAACTGGTTTCAAAATTGAATCTAAAGTCGTACTTTCGTTGCTATTTCTTTTGTTCGTCTAGCTTTATGCAAATTCTTGTATTAACAAAAATTGAGAAATTGATTAATCAGATAAACGTAGGAATTTAGAGAATGTTAGAGGAACGAAAGAAATAACAACGAATACACGACTTGAAATTCAATTTTGATAACGGTCATTCGACCTGCTAAGGTTTAGCGTTTTAAAACACAAGAAGCTGCTGCACCAAGAACGTAATTAATTAATTTCTCGGAAACGAAGGGCCGTGCGCCCAAATCCTTTTCTCGTTTGCCAGGTCCAAAGTTTCGTTTTATTTGTTTCGATGTTTGGATGTTTTCGGCCGGGAGCATCCAAAGCACGTACAGCCAACTCGTTCGAGATTTCGCAGTTCTTGTCATCCCCTTGCTAGACGACATATCAATAAAAATATCAATATTAATAATACAAATGATGTAAATCAATATTGACGATATAAATGTCAATGATATATATTCGTGGTATTTATTTTGTCATAAATAAATTGTAAATCTTCTCAAGAAAAGAAAGAAAAGTAAATGACTTACGTGTTATAGACAGATGAGATGTTAGCACACTACCAGCAAACTGAAACGACACAGAAGAAAGGGGAATCAGCCGACTAATTGTTATCCAATAATGACACTGTATCTGAATAGAGGCATCGTTGTTTTGTTAGTCGGATCGCTAGCGGATGATTCCTTGTGCCGTTTCAGCTCGCACAGTGCCAACGTCTCATCCGTCTACTTGCATAACTTTTTTCATAACGTGACATTGTAACGTAACGAAATGTTGTAAATTTCTAACTTTTAAACGCATGAATGTAAAAATACATTCGTCCATCGCGAATGTCCAATAAACGTTTTAAGTTCCCGAAGAAAAATTCTAAAGAGGCGATACTTATACTACGATCATTTTTCTCCACTTTTTGATTTATATCGGTTGATATCATACGCGCATTATGGAAATCTCGTGAACGTTCAAAGCAAATTAGAAGATAAGACAGTGTTAATATGGGCACCTGTAATATCGGCAAGCCTGCTTGCTTATAGATTTGAATTCATCGCTGTAGGATTGTCGCGCGAGCGAGTGAACGCAAGTTGCGACTGGAAGTAGGTTAATAAAGTAATTACCTCTAATCGCGCATTTCTTGGCAAAAAGTTGTTTCCTGGGAAAGTAAGAAATCCGTATAAATTAGTATAAAGAAACATTGGGCCGCGTGTTTTGGTATGCGACTTACTCACGCCTAGGCGTTTATTTACACGTTTCCGACGTTGCATATTTGTTAGGAATCGTTCGATACGGATTTGCTCATTCGCCGTGAAATCTGGCGGCATTCACTGCCCTCGAGAGCAACCGAAAGATCTCACGAAGAATAATTCGATTTAACGATGAAACTGCGAGCGTCTTTTTATGTGGTTTGAAGGCTGCGCTATAAAATTCGTGAAAATAATTACATAGTTGGACAGAAGTATTTTTGATTGTATATAATAATTATATATAGATGTGAGTTGTTTGAAGATGGAAGGAAGCAGTTCTAAATTAACGTTGTGCGATACCGGGCCTGAGGTCCTCGTGTTTCCAGAAATCTCTCAGATTACAGATCTCCCCTTCCAGGGGGGAAATATGCTGCTCAATTTTACAGGCGCGATTCTCTTAGGATATTTTGTTTCAGAAGATAGACTTCTTATTTTCACAGGGATCTTATTCTGCAAGAGATGAGAGAATTTATAATTTTATATTATTATGTATTTTCTTTTGATATTCTCATGATATTTCATAATATTGAATAAATAAATAAATGTTAATATTTGAAACATATTTACACTGGAGAAATTGACAAATAGAGAATAATGCTACTTTAGGAATATTTTTAACACATGAAGGATCAAGTAACAAAGCAATATCTAAAATTTGTGTGAAATGTCTTTCACACGATAAGTTTCACAGAATTGAGGTTAAAATATCTTTCGAGCTAATCATTTTGCAACCCAAGTACCTGTTTTTGCAGAGAATTGAAAAATGCATCGAACGTTGTATAGAAAAATGTATAGTTCCATTTAAAAAGATAAAAACGACCTTGAAATCTTTTAAACGACTTCGCTTTCGGATAAGACACACGCCAGACATGATGCATCCATTGGAAACCATCTTCCCTAACGAAATTTGTATAAATTTTCATATAATTTCATAGTTTCAAGTAATAATCATACAGACCTAATCTTCTCGCAAAATAGTAAATCACGAAAATAAAATTTAAAAAAATGTGTCAAGAATGATCAGTATGCGTTAGTTTACTAACGAAACAAACACAGAAATATCACTGTGCGCTACAAGCGTGACGCGTCATTACTTAAATAGTGTTCGTAAAACTATTCTGTTTGTGTGTTTACAGCGGTTCAAGCAGCGTCGAAAACACTCATGGATTCTCTAAACGAGATCTACGAAAGCCAATGGACAGGACATGATCTTTTGTACGTGCAGGCTCAAAATTTAGACATGCTGTGGCAGGACTTCACCCATAAGCTTGCTGATCAGGTTCTTGTGCCTCTCAACACATATCAGAGCCAATTCCCAGAGATGAGGGTACGTATGTCTCATGTAACAGTGAATGAACATATTGTCGTACGAAAATAAATTGATGTAATCGATATAACTTCGTCTGACTACGGTCTTAAAACAAGGTTAGAATTTTATAATGGAATATCAATTGATGTGAAATGTTCTACGCGCTATAGGAAATAATAATATGATTGTAGGATGCGAATTATCGTGATATATATTTGTTGCAGAAAAAAATTGACAAGCGTGGACGGAAGCTAGTAGATTATGACAGTCAAAGACACAATTTCCAATCGCTACAGTGTAATCCAAGGAAACGGGACGAGCTGAAAGTTTCTCGAGGAAAAGAGTTACTGGAGGAGGCTAAGCGTACATACGAACAACTAAATTCCGAACTTCATGACGAGCTACCAGCTTTGTACGATTCGCGTGTTCTCTTCCTCGTTACTAATTTACAAACGCTATTCGCCGCTGAACAAGTGTTCCATACTGAAAGTGCTAAGGTATATTTAACGACTACATTTCTTTTGCATATATTTCTATGCACAAATTGTATTTTATTTTCATTAATTTCATCAGTTTCGTTATATTAATAGCAATACACATACACATTTATTTATTTATTTATTGATTTATTGTTACATTAATTTAGTTGGAAAAGAGATCATTTTTGTTTGCCGATTAAATATCCCTATTTGTTAATTAAAAAACGTATTCTCTTGAAATTATAGAAACAATAGAAAGATTCTTTTATTGATAACTTTTATCTGGTGATGTACAAACATCTTCTTGATGATATCGTTAAAATTTACGATATTTATTCTTCTTATTGTACGATAGGTATAGACGTGAAAAGCCACTGATACAGTATTTAACATATAATATATAATATACGATATCTATTATATATAAATTTGGAATATTTGATACTCGTATATCTGATAATTATATGATATTTTTATGAAGTACACAATTTATATATCATACACTTGTGTCCTAGGTGTATTCTGAGCTAGAGGCAATCGTCGATAAATTAGCCAACGAAAGCCAGAGAGGATCATACACGCTGAAGAAGAGTACAGAACCACAATCTCCAAAATCGCCTAACGCCAATTCTGCGTAAGTAAACGATCAAAGATAGCAAGATATTTATTTCCACGTATACCATAAGCAATGGATTAAGCAAATTTTACTTGTTTCAGTTTAATAATCAATACACAACCAGCTCAGAACAACATTTCACCAGGTAAATACGCATACAGCATCTCTATACGCGTCCTTTGTGCGTTTGAATCGTTTGTGTACTAATATTGTGTGCATGAATGTAACGTAGTTATGCCACATAAGACGTTCCCGCAGACATAATTATGTGGCTCAATGTTTAGTTTTGAGTGAGCTTTGTTGCATGTTACAGCCGTGGATGAGTCTGCTCCAGAAGCAAGAAACACATCGCCGACTACTCAATTAAATGGCAATGCTAACAGCAATGCTAACAGCAATGCTAACAGCAATGCTAACAGCAATGATAATTCTCTCAATAATCAGGATGCATCTCCGCAAAACACAGTTGTGGCCTCTAAGCGAGTAGAAGAGCTGTACGATATTCCAGTTGGTAAGTATGTAACGTGGGAGTAAATGTCATCGGTTACGTGCTTCTTCGCGTCTCTAAAGATGAACGTTCATACACCGATGATTGAGGCTTTTCGTCGAAATGGTTTGCGAGATAAAAGTGTCTGTATACGAGTAATCAAGGAATATTTTTGGAATATGCTACTAAACTAATCTTGACTAAGTCCGCATTGTCTGCGGTACAATTTGGAGAATATTTTATACATGTTCGGTTAAAAGCTATATTATTGCCTAAATATAATGATACATTGTATAATGTATGTATAAATATTCTTTAGCGTGTATTTTATAGTTTTCCGATACGTACTTGTACAAGCACGTATTTATGAGATGCATATACTTTATAAGTAAGAGTTGAGATTCGTTCGAGTCCAAAGATAACGCAATTTTCCAAATTATATGTTATAAAGTAATATGTAACAAGTGTACATGTAAAATTGTCCTACTGTGTCGATAGAAGTATGCTGCCTGCCCATTGTGCATGGATGTTGTTGAAACGATGAAACGAAATTTATCTATTAATTCTGGCCTTGTTATGTATCAAAATTTCTCGATGGAAGATTTTAGTAATTGAATTTGGTTTTGCACATAATCAATGAAAGTTACAGTTTAAATAGAACTATATCACAGGTCCATGACTAATGAGGCGGATTCAATTATTTTAGACGTGGAATATGAAAATGGTACCAATTTCTCTCTAGGGGCAACGACTGACAACTTGCCACCTGGTGTTTTGTACAGAGTCAAGGCTACTTACAAATATAGACGTGAAGACGTGGATGAATTGTCATTTGATGTCGGTGATATTATTCGTGTGGTAGAGTATGATGATCCAGAAGAACAGGTTTGTATTCTCTTAGTAATTCATTTGATATCTTTATATATACAAATGTGATACAACATAATTCTCATTATCACGTTAATGATAGTAACGATACTAACAGTAACACTGAAAATAATAAAAAGTAACGAAACTTTTTATTACCCTTAGGAACAAGGTTGGTTAATGGGCATCAAAGAAGATACTAATGAAAAGGGTATGTTCCCAGCAAATTTCACAAAACCACTGTGAAAGCTTTACTAAATTCGTCTATTACACTCCAATGCTCACTGAAACGGCGTACTCTATTTTGAGAATAGTTATAATATTCAAAGTGAGAATCACACAGTCATCTGAGGTATTATACGTATGAAAGAAATAAATAACAAATACACAATGAGGGGCAATGGGAAGGGGAAAGGGGTGTGATGAGATAGTTATGCTGGAGGGTACTGTGGAAAATTAAGCACCCCAAAGTGCCTTAACCCAGCCACTGTCTGTGCCAACATTCATTGTTTGTAATATGGGATTTTTCTCCCATATCCCATGTACGAATACACATCATTAATAATCAAATGAAATATTTAAGTAATTAAATAATATATTGTAATACATCACGCAGTACTATAATATAAAACTTATATATTAAATTAATATTATTTTATGAAAGTGTACATAGAATTATACATTTTAAGAATATTTTATGGAATAACTTTGTGGCCACTGAAATTATCAGTAAGAACTAATTGTAATGTTTAAGACATCTCTATAATGCCCTCTTTTGGCAGCCAGTTATCAAACTTTAAAAATCCAATTATCTGTCTGTATTCTTGTATTAAGATTTTATTTACTTTGTGACGAAAAATTAGGACTCGACCCGGATAACGGTATTAACATAGATAACATGCCAAACTTTCAACGCAATTCAATAGCATATAACGAAATAATACAACTAATACATCCTTACTTCAATACATTGCTACGTAAAAGCAAAATATTATAATATTGAAATTAATGAGAGCATTAGAATAATAAAATTTTCTACATAATTCTATTGAGAGGAGTATTATAAGTTCTACTAATGACACGTATTTGAAGATTCGTTCTTAAAAATTTATTTATATTTTTTATTATATTATATATATTTGTTCTATAACTAAGTATCTTTCTCTGGTATACATACATAGAACATCGAATGGCGATGATCAATTAAATTACTATTACTGCCCTTACATCCACTGTAGCAAGAATAGAACTAGTGGTCCAAGGAAAACAATTTGTAGTGCTAATTAATACTCGTTAAATAGATTTATTAAGAAAATTTTACATCAAACTTTATGTAACAAATAGCGTTATAATAATAGATGATTACGAAGTAGTGCGAGGAGATTACTGATTTCAGCTTCCATTAAGTTGTGTGTCTTTTTATTTTACTGTATTGATCTGAGACATACAGAACACAGGAAAGTTGGATTGTTTATAAATGAAAAGTTTTATGGTTGACCGATTGATCCATTGTCACACTAATTATTAATCCCATGTACAAATTCAAACTGTGGACGAGTATGTTAATGCGTCATATATTACAGGTGCATATTAAGAAAATATGTTGACCATATGTTACAATTACATAGTTATGATAATCATAATGATAGGGAACGGACGTATATTTATATTCTACGAAGAGGACCAACAGAAAAAGTAATTGAAAAGCAAAAAAATATTTAAATAATAATAATAATAACAAAAACAATAGCACCAGTATACTCTGTTTTTAAGTATGTATAACTAGAATCTAGTAATTTATACGGAAATTCCATATGAATTTCCAATTCATATCAAGAATACAATAAATTTAATATACAAAAAAATTGATAATTATACATTGTAATACGACACATCATGCTTCACTTTAATATTACTCTTGCAATTATGATATAATTTGAATAAGTACACAAGTACATTCCACTGAACTACATACAAGTAAATATTTAGTAAACAAAATTTTTCTTTCAAGAAAAAGCAATATAAAATTTTAATATGCAATCTGTTATCACTGAAATTGTTATATCATATCACATTTAATATACGATTTAAAAGTGAAGTGTGAAAAGTGTTTGTTCTAAATTTAAATTTAATCTATTTTGTTCATTTCTAAATATACTTTGCAATAATTAAAAAAGAGATATCCACAATATGTATTGCGAACGTGCCAAAATGTTATATATGCGACTGTTAGATTAAAATTGAACTCAAGTTTTGATATTACCTAGAACAGTTACGGACATTGAAAACGCGAATATTTATAAAATGTATTGAAAGTTATATGCGTTTCAGCAATAATACGAATAATACTAATTGTTCGGCAGTAGGTCTATTAATATTACTAATATGATAAATTATTTATTTCATTGGAAAATTAAACAAATGCATTTAATTAACTTAAAGAAGATAAGTGATATATTGTTCTTTTTTACTTTTCGGCAAAAACGATGTACATTACAAATTTTCCAACAATATTATACATAATGTAAATGATGTATTAATTAATTACAACGTGATATCATGAAATAATTGCACTTAATATTTCATTTTAATATACTTCTGTAGAATAAGGTCATTATTACGAATAATTTCAAAGATAGATTATACAACGAAATGTGCTTGAAAGTAATAATTATGTCTACTTGTCTTCTTTATGTTGTATTTATTTTTTTAATGTAACATAGGAGCATCAATTGTTAATATTAATTAGAATTTTGAATGCACCCAAGTAATAATATTGAGGTTTAAAATTTAGTGTAGCAGTGGAGCAATCAATTGTTATATCATTTGTCATTTTTATGTCTTGTTGTTTATTTTACTGAATCAATTAGTCATATCTTTATAACCTTAATATAAACTATAATGCGTATATATATGTATATATATAATATATATATATATACATTTATCGCTTTAATTGTCCTTTTCAATTGAAGACGATTATAATAAATGATTACTGGTTTGTAACATAAGTGTTTATGATTCAAATATGTGTTCTGTTTAATACCCAACCTTAAAATATACCTTTTCCTTATATTAATCTATTAAAATTATCTCCTGTGAAATATTAAAAATTTATATTTTTCTTTAATAAATAATTTCATGATGTAAGTAAACCATTGGATTTAAATGACAAAAATTAAAATTAAAAATGTAACTAGAACAGGAATTTATTTGAAGATAAAAGATGTCACGATTTCATGAGCAAAGATATAAACGATGGAGTGATTCTAATTTACATAAACCTTGTTTCTACTACACACCAACATCAGAAGAAGAAGTACCTCTGTATGCATCGCAGTTGTTGTCGCCTCTACTTTCAATAACACATCAATGTAAACCTTTCGAAAGAACTTCATCACATTATGGTTTACGTGATAAGCAGAATAATGGAAGAACGATGCCTTTAAGTTTTTACGAATCACAAAATCTTAAGGCAATATTTCAGTATCTTTATTTGTAAGATAAAAAAGCTTATGATATGTTGATATATATATATTACTTATAGAAATCGAATTGTTTGAAATGCCAAGAATTTGAAAAAGTACGAGGAAATTTAGAATTACATTTAGCAGAAACTCAAATAGAAGAGGCTTTAGCCGAAGATAGACAAACAGCTTTAATGCGGCATTTAAATCTAAGTATTACTGCTCTTGAAGCTCTTGCTCAGTATGGACAATCTTTGCAAGTATCTCAATTAACTGCATGTAGGGTGCTTGATATTAGTCATCTACTTGCACTTCCTCAACCTTACTCTGTGAATTCTGAACCTAGTACTGTAAATTTAACAATGCATCTCCAACAGGTATAACAATTACTTCAATTATCATATATGTATAAAGTAGAAGATTAAAAATTGTGACCTTTATCTGTATATGATCATCCAAATGAGAGGATTCAAAGAATAATTTTTATTTTTTTTATAGTTAATATTAACTGTGTCTTAACAAAAAATATATATATGTACTTAGTACTATACATCATTGGGTATTTCTTAATTAATCATTCATATATAATTCCATACATGTAGTTTAATTATTTTAAAAATTATAAATATATGGTACATACTAGTTGAAAGCGCAGAAAGAAAATAAATTGATGATTCTACAAGATTTGATGGAACAGTGTTCAAAACACATAGCACTTCCAAAGCATTTTAATGATCTGATGAATAATAACTGTATAAGGAAAAAGGACTTTTACAAAGCAACAAAAAACTTCAAAAACTTTCTTAGTAATTCTATATTATCCATATCACAAATAGAGAAACTACATCAACAATACGATACTATTCTCAGCAATTATCAACGGAGTAGATGTATGTTAGACTTGGAATTACCAAAACTGATAAACATGTATGGCATAAACAAGAGTAAATAATTTATTAACAAAAATGTTTAAAAAAGATTTCATAAGTAGTAAACAATATTGCAGGCGTTTAATGGCACTTTGCGAAGGCTTTGAAAAAATTACAAAGGTTTTTGACAACAAGGATGATGATAACGAAATTGTAGTGTTATTTAAATTAATTGGAGAAAAACTTTATACAAAGGATTCAAATACAGGTAATAAAAATATGATAAGAACATGATATAGTATTTGTGTTTGTCATAATTTTATTTTTATATTTAATAGTAGCAATATCCCATGTCCAGGATTCATCCAAACCCAAATTGTGCCAAAAATGTAAAATAAACTATGTAGATGATAAATAAATAAAAAAATAGATGGCTTATTCTATCTATTGCTTTTGGTCCTCTGACTAAGAAATATATATATGTATACATTACATGTATATAATGATATAGGGAAATTGTACATTTCATGAAACCTTATATTATGACACTAATCCTATTATTATATGTATAACTGATAACTATAAATTTAAGTTGTAGGATTTTAATGTTTATTGTTTTAAGTACTGCATTTTTTTGTATTATATATTGCATTTATATATAATTTGCATTTATTTTTGTACCTCTCATTTATTTAAATTTTGAGATTATCCACATTTAGTGAAAAAAACTTTATGCAGTAATTAACTTATTCATTATTATTTTATTTAAATGATTATTAGTTAAACAGAAAACATTTATTTTTAACTCATAATTTTCCAGATAGAAATAAAATTAAAATATATAAAACTTACCATTTCTAAATTGTACAGTATAGACTGTGTAGATGAATTATACCAGTTGTTAATATTTACATGGGAACATACTGCTTTTTCTAAATAGGAACATTTCTTATAACAATAAAAAAATTCGAAAGTTTTTTCATTCATTGTAAATTGAGAAAGAACAATGCAATAATTAAATAAATAAGAAGTAACAGACTATAAGATGTTAGCTTGTTGCTTATAGATAATGATAATAATATATTAAATTTGTATTTTGAACGAAACAGTATCTTACGCGCCATCTAACGTTAGAGATTTCACTTTAAGGTTATTTAAATAAAAATCTAAATTATCGGAAAGATAGAATCGCATTTCGTACAATATTACTAAAAATTCATTTATTTTATATCCCATTTGTATACAAATAAGGAACACAGCTATAAATATATATAATTGTTGACATTTTGTAAGTATCTCTAAGTATCTTTTTAGCGAATAAAAATAATTAGAAAATTTGTTATATTACGAATATATACAGTTAAATACAGATAAAATATTCATACGTTTAGAATACGTTTGTGGAGTATATATACTTTATTATTCGTAGAAACTACTATATACGTTACAAAAGTCAATATCTATGAGATTCGGCTCGTATCTTATGTGTATTATAAAATTATCGATGGAAGTTTCTAAATTCCGAGAATGAAATTATGCTCGATAAAAACGACGCGATTATCGGGTTAATCCACGATCGATTGCACAATAATTTCAGCGGTACGTTTTCAGTCAACAATCGAGACGTATTGTTTGGTGTACAAAGTGCATTCACACGAGATACTCTTTCACGAAAGTAAGTACATATAGCGACATCGTATACTTTTCGATGACGGGGATGAATCAATGGAAAATCGCGAGATTCGTTTCGAACGCACCGGTGACACGAGAGGGGCCGGCGTGAAAAAACGAAAGGGCAAGAACAGTGGTGAAATATACGGGAGGAAGAAAGAAGTAAGGATTCGGGGCTGACCCGGTAGTAGAAAAGGAGAAGAGGCGGCGTGATAAAGAGGGAAGAAGATAGAGAGAGGGAGTGCGCGCGTGATCTCTCGGTGGCCGTGTCGCTGCGAATCGTCAGAATCGGTCGGTTGTACAGAGACGAGTATAACCTATATCCTGAACGCCGCGGCGCTGTTCCATTCTCCGTGCCTCCTCCCTGGCGGATGGCGGCCGCACCTCCTCCTTCTCGTCGATTTTAATCTCGTTAGCGAACACGTGCGCGCCCCGCGCCTACAGACCGCTATACGACGACCTACCGTATCGGGGCTTCGCCAATCTGGTTTTGTCTAACAGGATTCTCGAGCGACCGAGGGTTGATAAAAGGCTGCGTACCGAGCGGGCGCGGCGCGAATCGCAGGAGGAGTTGCTCCGCTCGAGGTGTGGGCGCTCGTGCAGCACAGGCAATAACAGCAGACGACCTCGTCATCGTCTTCTATTCTGTCGTCCTCGGTTCGTTGTTTCCGTCTACGTTACCTCTCGTAATCGCGTTCGCTCGTTTGGCATACGTTCGCGTATAGGTTGCGTGTGTGCGCGCACACGGTGCATATTCAGTGAGAATCTAGCTCGTCGCGTGTGCGGTACAGAAAGAGTACCCTAAAGAGAGAGAAAGAAAGAGAGAGAGAGAGTGAGAGAGAGAAAGGAAGAAAAAGAAAGAGAGAGAGGGAGTGAGAGAGTGTGTGAATCGAAGAAAGAGAGAGCGATAGGGTAGGAGAACGAAACGAAATAGAGAGGGGGTGAGAGAGAGAAAGAGTGTGAGAAGGAGATAGAGCGCCGGTGGGTTACCACACCCAACCGCGCCGGGGACCGAGTGAACGAGTGAACGAGCCGTACGAGAGCTCTCTCGCGAGTAGTACGCGGGTACAGCGGGGGACCCAGGGACCGACGGTCGAGATTCGACGGAGTACAGTCGGGACTCTCTAGATCTCGATCCAACGGACCTCGCTCTCGCGAAAATCCTCTCTCGCTCTCGTCTCACCAGAATTGTCGAAATCGCGCCGCGAGCAAAGTGCGCGCGTGTGTCTCCCCCGCTTCCTCGACGTCTCGCGGATGCGTTTCACGTTTCGTCGCAGCAGAACGTGCGTGCGTGAACAAAGAATAAGGAGAGAAAAGACCGAGAAGGAGGGGCACATCAAGCAAAGGAAAAGAGAATAGGAAGAGGTAGATGGGTCTCGGTTCTAGAGAGAATCGAGGAAGAGAAGGTTGAAAAAAGGAAAAGAGGCAGATAGAGAGAAGCTACCGGCCGAGGTTCGTGCGTGTGCGTACATGTGTTGATGTGTCGCTGGCGTCGTCGAGCCCTAGCAGGAGTGCTCCGTCGCCGCGTGTGCCGACGTCGTTGAGAATACGGGGATTCCGGAGACGCGTTCGTCGGATCTACGTTTACGTCTAGTCGCTGCCTATCTCCGTGCACGTTGTCGTCGTTGTCACCGACGTCGTCGCCGTCGTCGTCGTCGCCGTGGACAAGTGGTGGTGAATCGTGCTAGTGGCGATAGTAGTGGTGGTGCGGACGATCGGGAAAGGTTTGAGCGGCTTGGCCAGGACGAGAGGGAAGGAAGAAGAGAAGGAAACCACGAGGACGGCGACGAGACGTCGTCGCTCGTTCGCGGTGGCAAGGTAATATCGGCCCGACGACGATACCGTGCCGTCGAGCCCGCTGCTGTCTACGACGAACCTCGCCGCCGCTCGGCAATCGCTCGCCACCACCGCAAATCGCTCGTTCCCTCTCTCCCTTCCTCCCTCCCTCTCCTCCCTCCTCCTCCTTTTCCTCCTCCTCCTCGTCCTCTTCCTCCTCATTTTTCTCCTCTCTTCCTCCTCCATCCGTCGAGGATCCTGCCGTCCTGAGCTATGGCGTGCTGCCTGTCGGAAGAGGCGAGGGAGCAGAAACGAATTAATCAGGAGATCGAGCGGCAACTCCGAAAGGATAAACGAGATGCCAGGCGGGAACTTAAGCTTCTACTTTTGGGTGAGTTTAATTTTTCCTCTACGATACTTTATAATCTCTATCATTTTTGTCTTTGCGTTTGATCGGTAACCGTAAACCGTAAACCGTAGCTCGTAAACCGTTCTTATCCTGCATATTTCGGTAATTCGTCTAGCGTTTCGTATTCGATACGTCCTCTTTTGTACGATAACTACGCCGCGTCGTGCTGCGCCGCGACGTGCCGTGTCGTGCCGTGCCGTGCAGTGCCGTTCCGTTCCATTCCGGTCTGTTCTCTCTGTCGTGTTTCGACCCGTGGCTGCCGTACCGTCGATCGAATTATCGGGTGTGCCGTCTTTTTCTTTTCACCATCGATATGTTCGCGTTCACCTTGTTTCCTCGCTTCATTCACCGCTTCTCTGGCAAATGTCATGCGGTTCTCTTGGCCGGATCACCGTTCTGTCTTGCCCAAGATCGACCACCGATCGGAGAGCACGAGAGTAGTTGACCCAGTCTAGCCGGCGTGCGCTTGACAGCTCTCGACCATAGTCGCTACACGATACTCTGGGGCTTTTCTGCCGGTCCACTATTATTTTCGGCTTTTCCGAAATTCTCACAAATTTGATTTCCTTCGAATTCGCTTTATTTAACGAGTTAAGGCGTTGATTGTCACATATATGTATTTTGCCCAGGGAGTGGCGATACATTGAAATTTACCGTAACATTTCATTTTTGCAAAATATCGTATCGTACCTGCGCAGTTTTTTCTGACAATGTTATCTACGTTACTCACATTGTCGACAATTTTTTAGTTCATGAAATATGTCATTTATTTTAGTCATTTTAAAAAGTTTAGTGAAACGTCGGTGACCAATGATCACCGACCGTGGCAGTCAACGTGTTACCGATTAAAACAGGGGAAACCGTTCCTGCTCGCTGTCGATGTCGAACTTTCGTCGCGAGCCCTCTAGGTTATCTCGCGTTGCTTAACGTTGCTGCCATTGTATATACACGTACTTGCTTACGATCACGCACAGATTTCTCGAGCTCGGCGGCATGTAAAGAGACGCGAACGTTTTTAGAAAATTACCAAGATATTAAAAGCCGTTTTATTATTATCGCTGCTTTGTGGGCTGCCGATTGAGCAAATCGATTTTCCCATACGAGAGATTATCGTGGATATGATTTTTATAACGTTCTCGTTGCACGCTGCGCCGCGCTGCTTTAATGAAATTATCAGATTAGCAGGAACGAAGTGGAAGTAGCAACATTTTTTTTTTTTTTTTTTTTTTTTTTACCACGATGGAAATTAATTCGATGCGGTGTTCCACCGGTTATCCCCGCTATCAGTAAACGAATTCTTCCGATAGACAGGAGGCGAACCGATTCTAAAATTAGTACAGTTATCGAGAGGTTCGTGCTGATCTTACGTGTACTCCTATATCTTATTCATCTACGCGCTTGTATAGATTTTTCACTCCATGGTAATTTCAATCTTGTTTAATCTAATGTGAAGCTTGTAATGTAATTTGTATCTTATAAATCTATCTTCTATTTCTAAGTTACATACAGTGCCGTGAGAAAGATCTCCGATGATATCAATTTTTCGTTTTATATTCCGCAAACGATGTTTGAACAAATTTTAGCTAATACTGGATATAAGATCGTGACATATATTTTTGATACAGCGATACGATATTAGTTAAAATACGTTAAAACGTCGCTTTTTGGATATAATACGAAAATTTATTTCGTAAACTGTATACGAAATTTGCATCGTAAGTAATAATTCCATTGTTCTTGTTTATCTCGATGCCCATGCAATCTGAGCATACTGAAATAGTACACTTTCAGGAATCTTACACATCATTATACTATTTGTGAAAACAAGAAATGGAATTCGTAAAATGTTATCTAAATTAGATATGAGCATAGTTGAATATAGCTACTATTGAATCGTCTATATTCCAAGCTCTTCGCTAGTAAGTCACGAGCAATACTTATAATTAGTTTCTATTGTATCAGACATATTTTCCAATGTGAATTATATGTAATACAGTGGCGAGCACATAAATAGGGAAAGTTCTTATATCAAATGCAGTCCACTTACGATTAGCTTGTAATTTGAGACTCGACATAAAAATTTGGAGGCTGTTCTTTATTTCCAGTGCTTCAAAATACATGTATTTTTAAATTCTATATTACAGGAAGAAATAGAAATAAAGCTTTTTGTAATATGAGTAGTTGGATTTACAATGTAAATTAATTTATATGCTCGCCACTGTATATGATGTGTTTATACGTATTTAACAGAACAAGACGAGAATGGATCAAAGAATACTCAATTCTTTTTTACATATCGATATTGTTCAACGATCTAATGATTAACATTCCAATACTTTTTTGTACATTAGTTTGAAATGCATATGTTCTATGTGCATGGGTCCCATAGTACGGGTAGGATGCTTATGTCCTATTTCGTTTCTTCTTCTTATTTTCTAAATCAATACAAAAATGTTTGAATATGTATATATTCCATACAAAACAAAATTTAAACAAATTCTACGTCCATTGGGTGTATTTTTGAATACATACAACAAAACATTTTTTTTTAATTTCAAGAATAATTTAATAGTAAAAAATAGGTAAAGCGTAATACTTAACAGGTGCAGTATTTTGTTTATTTAATATATTTGATATATCTTCGAGTGACGAAGAATCGCAAATTGAGATGTACAAGATATTTCACATATTTAACACGGTAATACAATCTTAATTCGATTAGTGCTGATAAATACTGATTTATCATTGAAATATTTTGTTCTTTATGAGGATTCTTGTGAATTTAAATGTATATATTTAACTTTTGAATTTCTAAGTACATACTCTGATGCGCTACAGAGTTTTGCGAGATGAGTAGTTTTATATTTCTTGCTATTAATATATATTAGCGTATACATTTTTCGTGAATTAAGTCATTCGTTTATTTTACCTCAATTTTTAATCATTTTACTTAGGTTGGAAGTGGTAGATATTTGTTTTTACGGTGTGCACGTGCAATCGTTTTTATAATAATTCAATGTTATATATAAAAATATAAGCACAAGGTTTCCGTATTTAGATTAGTTTGTCCAATATAAATTCTAGTACGTAATCAACTATTTTATTATATTTCTAATTATTTACTACACTGATACTGTAATACTATACTATACTAATAATTTCTAATTATTTACTACTTTGGAAATTGTAAAGTAGAATGAAGATAAGCATAAAAGAATATATTCCGATAAAAATAACTACATAATATGGCTTAAGGTTAATGTTTCTGAAAACATGTTATTTCCTTAAATATAGGGTAAACGCGAAAAATGAACATTTTTAAATAAGAGAATACTTTTGATATTACTGTCTTTGTAAAAAAAAAAACGCTATATAAATAATGCACCGAGACTTTTATATAGTATGTTGTTTATATCTAATAAGAAATTTTTTGAAGCATCAAATATTTTACGAATGCATAAAGTAATTAAACTACGCGATTAATCAAAAGCGTCGCAATTATCTTGATGATTTGATAGTTCATCATATTTTACTCGTTGTATACTTCTACAAATAGAATCGATAATTAACTTTCCTCGCATAATTATTCGGACGACAATGTAGAAGCCGAACATCGAGGAATGTGCTATTTCTGTTACAAGACTTCGGATATCTCAGTGTGTTTCACAATCTTTTAAATATAAATGAAAACTAAGGGGGAAAAATTAGGAACGTCCACTGATAGCTCGTACTTTACGGTATACGTATACCGGGTTTTATCGATAACGGCTGGAAATATACAATTTAATTACACAGCAGTACATAATAGGTCGATTAGTAATAATTACAAAGCAGAAATGCCCACCAAAGGTAATGTTAAAAATTTAGCGTGGTGTATTAAAAATAAGAACTTATCTAAATTAGAAAAGGACAGAATATCGTTGCTTCTTTCATTTTGTAATATTTCTTACTATTGTAAATTTAAATTACGTGAGATATACTAAGGCTATATGTACAGCAGGTGAATGGGAAACGAAATACCTGAATATTAATAACGTGGGTGGATGTTTCTTATTATAATAATGAAAATCGATATTCTCTTGTCTCAGTGCTCTGCTTATAGTCAGTTTGAAAAAAATTAAAATAATGTAAACCGGTTATATGTTTGCTCACAATTTGTTTTATTACCTAATTTATCATAACCATGTGTTATAATAAATTATGATTTGATGAGTGAATAATACCGTTCACTCACCAAAGGCAAGACAGAGGAATAATAACAGTAAAGATGAAACATTAGCAAAAGAGATGGACAAAGAAATTTCAGAAATCAATAAAAGCAAAATTACAAAAATTACAAGTTTTGTATTATCAAGATACAAAAGAATAATGTAGGATAATAAACACTTTATGGAAGTCTAGTACGCAAATTAAAAAGTCATAAAAAATTCCATGAATTTAAAAACGGGTAGTATTTATTATAGGGCTATGAATACTTCAATTTTTTCAAACGTCATAAAATTGTAGGATTTATATGGAAGCGAGGAAAAAGTATCAAGGAAACCTCTGAAATTCCTTTTTATAATCAGCGCTAAAAAAAAAAAAAAAAGAAAAAAAAACAGAATTTAATATCAATTATATTCAATAATTATAAAGTAAAATTCAATAATATTCAATAACATAATTCTTCAAAAGGAAATTTTACAACGATTAAGTAACGTTGTCTCTTAATTGATTAAATTCACAGATCCTCGTTTTTTTGCCAATGAACTAAAGTAATCCTTGAAAATCGAAATGTTCCACTGCATGTATATTAATCAGATTTATGCCAACAGAAATGGGAAGATATTGCTACAAGGACGCGTACAATTTACTAATCATAGCTATAGTTTACAATAATATTATGCATCATATTATATTACACGATTATACCATCGTTCACTGATAAGAAATATCAACGGTTATATAAGTTTTTAAACTCACTTAATCATTATTCATTTGCAGCACAGTTTCATCGTATCGATATCTACTTATCGCTTCGGTGCAGTTTTCGCATGTGAAATTTACAAAGCGTGTATGTGTATATACAGTAGATCAGGAAAATACAATTCGAACCTTCTTAAAAACTTTTAACGTATATACCATACATATCATATAGATCATTTTGAAACGTCATAAGTATTACAACGAGACACGACTATCAGAAGTTATATTTATTGGAAACGTAGATACGCTTCGCAAAGTTCACCAAAATATTCCAACAGTCTATTATTATTAATTATAACAATAAGCCACAATATATATTGAGATCATTTGTAGCATTATATGCTTAAGTCTATTCGCGTATATTAATTCTTCTCTAAGCTAGAAGAGTATATCTGCAATAAATAATTTTGTAACTTCTACGTATTTTCAGATGGCTTTCAAATTTCCCTATTATAATCATAATAGTCGCGTCTGATTTTAATACAAATTCATATTTTTGACAATATAATTGAAGAAGTCGAGTCTCGGTAGAAAATTGGGATTAGGTTGGGGTTTAGAAATTGTTTTGCCTAATATTATAGAAAGCGCTATACTTTGGACATCTTACATATCTTTTTGTATTATGTGCATTCTGTGCACTTTTCAAACTTCCTATAAATGTCCAAAAATGTCGCAACGTCGAGAACTTTCGTATAACGCACACGATACGTTTATGCAAATTTTCTGCGACGAATGTTCGAGTAATTTCCCGAAACACTGTATTTCTTTTATTCTTCGAACGATCTTCGGCGTTTGGTTAGTGGTTCGATTAATTCGAAAAAGAGTGGAATCATTCGAAGACTCAGATGGTTCCGTTACCGAGCCATGGCATCAAATCATCCGGCGAATATTATCGATCGCGTAAAATTAGCCGACGCGCTCGAACTTTCTTCCCTTCGGCTGTTTAACATGACGCGTAATAGAATCGGTAATGCGATCCACGCCGGTCGGTTTCAAATCCCTTTGTCGCTCTATAACTTATCTCCGTGAAACTCACCTTGCTTACGATCTGAAAAGTGGCCGGTCGTCACCGCGCATTGTCTCACCGAGACTTTCATGCCTTTGTGACTTCGTGATTCACGCCAGGCCAGCGTGCATATTTACCTAGCTATTCCGCAAAATGAAACCCGAGCTGAACGTGCTCGAAGCGATTTTTTATCGAGTGTCAGCGCGTACGGGCGCCCCGCTGCTCTTTCAAGCGAGTCTTGTTCCGAAATCCAGTACCTACGGTCGCGTGTAGTCGCTGGCAAAGATATATCCGTGCTGCTCTTGCACAATTAAACTACTATTACCGGTGGAATTCTGCACGTTGCAAGTTGCAAGTTACCGGTGCTAATAAATTCTCCTTTGTAACAGTGATAAATTTGGATAAAGTAAATCGAAATAAATGAATTTTACAAGTCGTCGTTTCTTTATTTTATATAGCGTAACGTAACGTAGTTTGTTACTTGTCGATTCGTTGATGTTACTAGTTGGTAAAATTATTCAGAGAGTAGGACGCTATTTCGCAACGAATTTTATTCATTTTTTTTCACCTACTTTACCTTAATTTTCATTATCAACGCAATAATCGAGGCGTGACGAAAACAATCTTTGTCGGAAACTATAGTGGAACCGATGTCGTAAGAAACGATTTATGTATTGATTTACCGACCAATGAAAATCGTTCAGTTTTATAAATTTGCCCATGGAGAGTTAACTGTTGTCTTTTGTTGAAACGAGTCTCGTCAAGTCGGCGATAACTTTCCTGTTAAAGAGATTGTTACTTTATCAAGATATCGTAATCGTTACTTTCTTAGTGACTCATATATCGAAGTGATTCAGTCTGATAATAGCACGAGTAAAGAATATTTTAAGCATTTTATTGTTCCCCTCGTCTTATTTAATAACGAATATTCGATTTCTTCGTTTTCGCATCCACCTAGTTTGGAAATATTTTTCTCCAGAAACAACCTGATAGTCACGGCGTACGTAATTTTACGATTTTGGCTGCAATGTTCTTCTGCAACGAAATTGCAAATAATTTATTAAATGGTATTAAACATTTCGCATAGAAATAAATTTTATAATACAGCAAGGACTTCGATAAATATCTCAGGACTTTCTCACGTGTTTCGAGAATATAATAAAAAGTTTAACAATGGATACATATAATACGTAATATATTGTCTATGGAGGATTGAAGGCCATTCCGCTTCCTTGGAAAATGATAAACATTGGCAAAAGTCAAGTCAAGTTTCTTTTTTTCACGAACTCCTCGGTTGTGATCGAGCCAGAAGCAACGTAGTCTTAAAACTGTGGACTGTGACTAAGATTTGTAGTCTAAGGTTAAAAGGGCGTATAATCCTAAACATACGACGATAAAGCTGTGAAACTTGAGATTATATCATTGTTATTATTGTTAGCGACTATCGTGATATAGTTACATAATTTTGTAGAATTCTCGAATTGCAGTCGAAGCTCCTTGGTAAAGATATATTCGCTATTTTGCGGACGTAAGTTCGAGTGGATTATGCGTCTGTATCAAGGCAAATGCCATTCTAAGAAATGCCGGCTGTTATCGCTTCTTGGTTAATTCGTTTCTCAAATATAGAAAATTGAAGAGTGGCAAGAAATAAGTTTTTCAGCAGCAGAAGAAACCTTGTGCATTGACGTAGTGGAAATTCATGGGAAAGGAAAGCGTATCTGTAGAAAAGCTCGATGTGCCAGCTCCTAGTTGTAAAGAAAGCTCAATGTTCCATTCATTTAGACTGATATTTGTAATTTATATTATACAATAATGTATTGTACTATATATTCATTATATTATATCAGTATATTTATAACTGTATATTTATAATATTTATTGATATTTATATTTTTGTATATAGAGGCGACGTTGTGTCACCATCTTCTAAATTTCACTTAAATTCCACGCTACGGTATTTTCTGTTAGTAGAATATTTTCCACCAGAATCGAAATTTTTCAGTTTTAACACCCGCATAGTATTTCCTATCAATTATAATTCTTTTCAGTATTTTCTTATTTTCAAGAAACCTTGAAACCCAGCGAGACAGAAAGATTACAACGTGTAATTGTGTAAAATGTGTGTAATTATATACGTTGTAATCTTTCTATCTCGCCGGGTTTCAAGGTTTCTTGAAAATAAGAAAATACTGAAAAAGACTATAACCGACAGAAAATATTACGAGTGGTAAAACTGAAAAATGTTGATTCCGATGGAAAATATTCTACGTACTAATTACGAGTAACAAATGTACGTAATTATGTGCTATATCGTTTCCATTAAAAAGATCTCAATAATTTAATTAGAAAAATTTGATTAAAAGTTCCATTTTTCTTATTTTGATGACTCACTGCTAGCTGACATAACGTCGATCACTGGTCAGACATGGCGCGAATGCTCGCTTCGTGGATGCGGTTCTAGGAATTGGTGGGGATGACTCCGCGTGATTCTGCGCCTACTAAGCGGGCTAAAAATGCATCTATTAAACGAGAAATACCGTATCTTGTTTGTATTAGTTCTAATAATTTCGACTGAAATAGATACGTAGAGTTGCAGATTTTATAAGAAAAAGTATGGCGAAACTGATGAGTCAGGAAATACATTTTTACATTACGAAGGAACACGATTCATAGGGAATAAATGATTTCATTACCAATAACGCATAGTGATCGTTCTCGTCGAGACAAAGATTTGTACAATTTTTGAATAGGATATTTTTGCTGCAATTTTTATTTCTTCGAAATAGAATTTTTTTGATTCTTCCATATTGTTAGATAATTTCTTTAACACTTTAACACCTCAAAGAAAATCTTTGACACGTTTCGCAACATACACACTGCACATTTGCTTAATCATTGTCATGACACACATGTAAAATTGTTTCAAGCCGTTTGATAGGCGCGCTTGCCTCATTGTTTTTACTATTCGCTCGACTATCGATAAACTCAGTATCTTTTTTGTCGGTATATCATACGACTTCCCTGTATTATTAATTTTTATTTCATCAAACTTAGAGTTGCAGCTTTTCCAAGATAACCGATTTTTTAAGCGCTCATTTAAATGCTCTGTTTCTCTTCTAATTTGTCAAACGTTCTGCATTTTCTACACCCGTATTACATTCAAACATCGTTGCAATTTTGCGTTGGAAAGATATTTCACTAGAAAAATTAGAACTGTGTCATTTTCGAAACAGCACGTTCTTCTCCAACACGACCTTTCGGTCATTTTCTACTAAAATAGTAGAATATTAGAATAGTAGGAAAATAGGAATAATCCGCAATCTTTGAGAGGCCAACGACTTATTCTGCAAGAAATGATTCGAACGTAATGCTGATCAGACTCGTAGTTGAACATTCTCTCGAATCAAGAATTCTCAATTACCTCAGATTATCTCAGTTGTTTGGGTGTCTACCGGTAGCCAGGTAATTTTCGTCTACCTGGATATTCCAGCGGATACTCGAGTACCCGTGTGCCTCGTAAATCAACAGTTGTAGTCCGAGTAACGTAGTTCGTTTATACTCAGAATTTCTTTTACGTTTTTCAATTTTAGGTCAACTGCGCGCTTATTTCAGCTCTCGGTCTATTTGCCTTGCCTTTTATTCTTTGTCGTAGCGAGTAATTCATACGTCATAATAGAGCGTGGATGTTTAGGCAAACATAATTTTATAAACGTAATTAAGAAAAATGAAACTTAAATAAAGATTTATTTCGTCTGGCAACACTAAATATTACGAAAAGTGTTTCGCTTTGAATATTTTATATACTGTTGCATATTATTGCGCCTTTAAATTTCTTGTAAATGCATAAACGTTCGCTGTCTGGTCATAAACTATAGTCGTGACAGTAGCATGGTCGTTTGTTAAAAAAGAAAGCAAATGAAACGAAACATTTTTATTTGCCGTGACAATTTTTAGAACGTTTGACCCACCAGCAAATTATATCGTACACTGCCTAGTCGTGTTTTCAGCTATTTAATAAATAAATAATGACAAATAATCTGCCCAGATATCGAGAGTGTTGTATAAACCCCGAGGAAATAATTATACAAAAATGCATAAAAAAATGTAGGATATTATCTTCTCACTCGGAAGTTAGTCTTTGAGAAAATTAATTTTCAGATGTACTTAAAGATATACAGTTGGTAAAATGAAATATTATCGTAGTAATTCTTTTCTCGCGTTTTCTTGAATCAAATAGACATTGTATACAAAAACAGCTTGACGAATTGTATGCTAGGTATGTGCATATGTTTGCGATGTAGCAATTATTCAAAGTTGAATTCTTCCAAGTCTTTGCTCTGCACGATTTTATTTCGCATTTTCACCTATTTTTCCATAAGAAATTACTTCGTACCTATATATGCAACATTGGAAGTACAAACAAAATAAATTTCATCAACGGTGAGTTATTATGGTTAATCGTTCGACTATCGGATTTCTTTCAAATTTCTTTATTTTTTCCATTTTTCTCAATTCCTTTATTACCAAGTACCAAGAATACGCGCAATTTTTCACATGCTTTTATAAAAAGAAACTAATGCAGTAAATTATGAGATCAACGAAAAGAAATGTATCTAACTGACTATGAATTTTATCTTAGCTAGATTACAGGTTGTTCGTACATTTCGGGGAAGTTTAAGACTGCAAAAATGTGCAGGATACGCAAATATATAAAATATCCAAAGCTTGCTACCCGTTATAATATTTAGCGAGTAAAACAAGTCTCTGCTTGGCTTCTCCCTTTTCCGTTGCGTTCATAAAAATTTCAATTCGTACGAACGTCCGCAGTCCAGGCACTGATAAATTATTAAAGCGCAATCGGGCATCAGCAGCCCTTTTTTTAAGGGACCAACAACTTTTCCACTACGCGAGGATTCGACTTTATTTTCTCTTCCTCTGGCTCGTATTATTCCCTCGATTTGTCGCTCGCGTTTTCTCTGCAAAATCGCATTTGCTGTCGCGTTCTCGAGGCTCGTTTTTAATAAAACAAAATAAAAGGCCAAAGCTTCGTTTATCTCACCGGTATCAGGTTCGCCAAGGTGCACGCGTTCGTCGCGATATTATTACTCATTCGTAAGAGATATCCTGCGAACTGTGTACCGATTGCCTCACCGCGAGAACAGCCGACTCTGGCTTATTCCGTTGCCGCTTGTGTCACTACGGTTTTATCTAGTTGCCTGTGGAAATTCTGAAACGTGAAATTCCGCGATAGTGACCTGGAAAATGGCTATCACGGTTCCATGATAAAGTTACGGGGTGTTCAGGACCCAGTATCGACAGGGGATTCCCTTGCAACTTGGCTTCGAATTTGAAGAGCACGCAGTACTCGTTAAAATACGCAAAGTGTCGCGATGATGAACGCGAGATGAAACGTAATTAGCAGGTGCGCGTGTTCCTGCAGTTTTATATTTTTATGATATACAAACATTTTGTTCCTGTTTCGCGCTTAATACGATGCGCGCTTGAGAATTTAACATTTTACACATATTTACTGTCGCTCTTATATTCGCTATTTTATATATATTTACTGTTACTTTTATATGTACTATTTTATATATGTTTGTATATCGTTTGCGCTCTATATATCTGTATATGTACTTTGAAATTTGTCACGAACGCATGGACATCGGCAGTCTAGCAATTAGTTGCGAATAATAAATGGGCTTCCGTGAACGAAGTATCAATCGAGTTACTTAAGAACGTTATACGATGAGAAAAGAAGAATTGAGTGGCTCACGACAAAAACGACTAGACAATAAGAAGCTGGATTCATAATGTAGACGATTTATATCTTGACTTAGGTATTGTCTGATGGAAATTAACCGGTTGTATAATAACTTTTATCACGAGGTCCACAACTTCATCGTTTGATCATTGTTCTCCTGCCAACATATCATGGATATAAAATTTTAATATTGCATTTATTTGATCAATTTCTATTTTAATATTTACAACTGGAGGATTAATAGGAGTTGTATTATCTAATTCATTAATTGATATTATTTTACATGATACATATTATGTAGTTGGACATAAATATGTAGGATCTAAAATCAATTTTAATATTGCATTTATTTGATCAATTTCTATTTTAATATTTACAATTGGAGGATTAACAGGAGTTATATTATCTAATTCATTAATTGATATTACTTTACATGATACATATTATGTAGTTGGACATAAATATGTAGGATCTAAAATCAATTTTAATATTGCATTTATTTGATCAATTTTTATTTTAATATTTACAACTGGAGGATTAATAGGAGTTGTATTATCTAATTCATTAATTGATATTATTTTACATGATACATATTATGTAGTTGGACATAAATATGTAGGATCTAAAATCAATTTTAATATTGTATTTATTTGATCAATTTCTATTTTAATATTTACAATTGGAGGATTCACAGAAGTTATATTATCTAATTCATTAATTGATATTACTTTACATGTAGGATCTTAAATCAATTTTAATATTACATTTATTTGATCAATTTCTATTTTAATATTTACAATTGGAGGATTAACAGGAGTTATATTATCTAATTCATTAATTGATATTACTTTACATGTAGGATCTAAAATCAATTTTAATATTACATTTATTTGATCAATTGGTTCTATTTTAGTATTTACAATTGGAGGATTAACAGGAGTTATATTATCTAATTCATTAATTGATATTACTTTACATGATACATATTATGCAGCAGGACATAAATATGTAGGATCTGAAATCAATTTTAATATTGCATTTATTTGATCAATTTCTATTTTAATATTTACAATTGGAGGATTAACAGGAGTTATATTATCTAATTCATTAATTGATATTACTTTACATGATACATATTATGTAGTAGGACATTTTCACTATGTTTTATCAATAGGAGCAGTATTTGCAATCATTACAAGATTAATTCATTGGTATCCTTTAATCACTAATTAATTGTTTAATTAATTGTAATTGTACACATCGTTTCAAGAATTGTATAATATATTGAATATTTTGCTTAAAAACGTTGAAATGCAAAGGTATCAGAGTAGGAAGCAGTCTTTTGCTCTGCTGGGCAAAGACAAACATGGACAATTCATCGGTGAAGTATTTTTTACTTGGGAATGTTATACGATAATTCAACAAGAATTGAAAGCAAATCGCGATAAATTCTTTAAACGCATTTTTAAAATGCCATTTTTCGACGGATTTTGCCAGGATTCTCGTCGTCTCTTTTCAAAATTATTTCTTGCGTATTGAAAATACTAACCGATTTCGATCTTTGAAGATTCGATACACGTTGCAATTTTTCTTAGTCGCCGATGCATGGCACTCAACACATTACCGGTTATCTGCGATTCGCAGAAGCCTCTTTGTGCAGTGAAATAGTTGGAGACGCCTCATAATTCCGAAGCTAATGATTAGGTTGCGGATATTTATGCAAATTTATATTTCTGTAAGAATAATGTAGAGAACAGGACTTAGATAGCGACTTGTTTCACCTGTTAAATACCCTAACAAATACTCTGTACTTTGGTATTTTATATATTTTTACGTATTACGTGCATTCCAAACGCTTTTGCCTTCACAAAAGCATAAAGATCCACAGTTTACTGATGACATTTTCCATATTTTTTTACATTCTCGTCCCTATTGGATATTTTATTCACGCGTTTCGTGCACGGTATGCTTTTGCATCTTCACATTCCGCATAGAAGCATAAAAATCAACAGTCTCCTAATAATATTTCAACCGCCCCTCTTATTACACTCTTTTTCACGAGGTTCGGCCTCGACTTTATCAAACAGTCTGCGTACATTTACGTTTACTTTGAAACTTGCATCTCGTGTATTTGTCACGAAAGGTTTGCTTTCCGTCTTTCGATAGAAACACAGGTATTGCGCGATCTTAAGCAAACGCGATCTCGCGTTTAGGGCAAAGAGAGGACAGAACGCTGCCCAAAGTATCGAAGGATGGCGAAGGAAAATCAAAATCCCACGGTTTCGCTGTGATAATCGGACGTTGCTTTAATTGAATCGCCAGTCTAGTAACGAAGAACCAGGCTTTGGTGAAATTCGAGGGATTCATCGATTGGTTTAGTTGGTTACCGTTAGTCATGTTTCCTGACGACACGCGCGGCACACGCGACCACTTTCCCGTGTCGATGAACCGCCAGATCTCTGAAATACAGCGCTATAAACACGCTGAATATTTCGAAACCGTAGGAGAAAATCACGATAAATCACGTGTCCACTTTTCCACTCTGGCAACATATTACGAGAAAACTATGAGCGACGAGTTTCAGATGTAAATGCGAATAGGCTGTTTCAAACAGTTGGGATCGCCCGAAAACAGACGAAAAGGATTTGATCATCAAATATTATTAATAGATCGTGGATTTTTATATCTTTGCACGGAACGTAAAGATGCAGAAGCATGCAAAGTCGAAGTCCCGTTTGCGTTTCACAAATTTTCGAACTCGATTTTCTCGAAAACTTTCGTTAATTTTCGCCAGGGAATCTTCTTCACTCTGCTTGAGGCGATTTGTTTTATTATTATCGTAATCTGCGTACGTGCGATCTATGGTACAGCTATAATCAGCGCAGACGACTTGAAATGTAAGAGAAGAAAACGAGCCACGTCCATTTTTCGTAATTTTCCACTTCGCGGTTTATTTTGTTCGCGGAAACTGGAATTTCAGAAGCATCAAGTCACAACGATCGTGACGTTCAAAGCGTCTGCGGAAGATGAAGATTCGGTGCACAGATCGAAAACAATGTCCACTCCATACTGCAACAAAACACAGGTAGAAATAATTAATATTTTATTAAACATTCTTACGACGTCCAAGTATAAACTTGGTTTTATTCATTTCATTGTTGTATGACGAAAAGATGGCAACTTAACTTTCTGAATAAAGCTATTTCGTGACATTCCTCGTTTTTTTTTTTTTTTTCTATCTTCTCTTCGCGCGTATAAATTTAAACTCGCGTTCTTTTTATACGTATTTGATTACGAAATCTGTTGCTGAGCTGTGACAACGTTCCTTCTGCGAAATATTAGAACTGCATGATAATCGCGTGCTAGACGATATCAGCTACGTTTAAGGTAAAAGCTGAATCTTAAAAATAAAGGCGCTGTCTCGGCGATTCGGTTTCGTTTATCGATCGCGGCGCCGACTCGCGTTCGTATTTGCCGCGTGTTTCGTGCGGCCTGCACTTTCGCACGTAAAACTGGCCGATGCGTGTTCGATTACTTAACGCTTCGTACAAATATTGTGGAAGACGCGGAATTTGTCATTACGCAATCGCTAAATAATTCTTAATGGCTCGTTAACGACACGTTCGTTTCTCTTCGTATCGATCGTCAGGCTTCTAATGAACCGTTTCGTAATTCCGACAACGAGCGAGGGAACTGTGGAAACTACTCGATTAAGACGATTTTGAAAAAAAAGCTGGTAGAAATGCGTGAACTTGGAAACGCACTTATCGATCAAAGTTCAAATTTTTATTTCATTTCGTAAGTCACATCCTCTGTTTGTTTACAGAGGAGTAATCGTAAGATTCAGCACGTTTCCATGCTGCTAAAATTGTCTTCCCATTTGCTTCTCAACCTCTTCGTTTTTAACTTCATTTTAAAATCATTTTGCCAACGCTTTTCAAAATATTGCGCGCCGTAGTATTCGATTATTGCTTCTTAATAATTTCATACTTTGCTTTTGTTACTTTCTATCAAATGGTTTTAAGAGACTCAGCTGCATCTCCGAGGCACGTCGCATTCAAATATTCTCTGCTAGTCATAAAGCGAAGATAGAATAAAAAGATCAACACGCGCGTACGTTTGTGTTGAAAGTATTAAACATTCTAAACGGTGTACTATTATACATTTGAGTAGATAGGGGGAAAATTAATGAAACGCTCGTTGGCATCGTATCGAGTAATTCAAGAATCATTTACTTGATCGAGTCGTTTTAATACTTTAAAAGCTTCGATATACTGTATGAATTACATGTGTGCATAGCGAAATGTTATTTCGTGATTTATATTCCTTTTATAAATCTAGCGCACTTTATTTTTAGTACGGCGTCAAAACTATCCAGAAACGTATGCTTTTAATTCACTTTGATGTTTCGTAGTAATGTAATTTCTCGAAATGCATGGAATTAATTTATTTCCTTCAATTTATTCGAATTACTGGTTGATCTTGTAGTAATTTCTTTTTTTTTTTTTTATTTTTTTGTTCTTCGATATCGTTGCTGAAGCGGAAGAATATGCGAGATATGACAAAACACGATTACGTGTTAAAATTCTTCGACACGTTGTGCGTGATCCGTGCGATAAGAATTGATGGATTGCTAATTATTGCTATTATTAAGATGCAATTTTATCTCTTAGATGTAACATTTTAATAGCGTTTGTCGCAGTACATATATTGGAAAATCTGTTGATAGTCGATGCCAAGAAATACAAAATTTCTCAACTCCGCTAGCAGGAAAATATTTTAGTTTCGGTAATGTAGCTGATCGTTTCTGAAGGCTCGCGAGAATTCTTGCAGGAGGGTGCAACGCGAAAAAGATAGTTGCAACATAAATCACAGTCAGCATAGTATACACTTTTATCGTACAATTTCGCCTGTTTCATCCACCGTATAGAAGCCGATGCTCGTGAAGCTGATGAAAACTGACGATGATGTCAATCCTAAATTTTACGATCAATTGTAAGATAAAAAACAAACGAAAAAAGCTAATTTTCCACTCATCCACGTCCATCCTACACGTACAAACGGCAAAGATAATAAATTAAAAATTGTTCAATCGCGTTCAAAGCTATTAGATCATCCCGTATATAGGGATAAGCGATATCGTATTTATATAAGTCTTTCAAAAAGACAACAATTTTATCGTATTTGTCGACGAACAAATACATTATCTTTTATTTTCTGTAACTTTGACGCGCTCTCTTTCGGTATTTTTGCAATTGGTCTGTTAAAAAATTGTCCACATACTCGGAAGAAAATTGTCAAATTATTTGTTTATTCGAAACATCGAGTTTCAACAGCATTTTGAAAACTTAGTCATCCTAAAACCCAACAATTTTATCATCAACCGGGGAATAATATTGGGTTGGCAACTAAGTGATTGCGGATTTTGTCAATATCATCCAATGATAAAATCCGCAATCACTTAGTTGCCAATCCAATATATTATCCTTTGCTTCCTGCGACCATGATTCACGTTTTTGATATTTTTGCGAATCTTCTCTCGAGAGATTGTTCAGATATCCAGAAGGAAATTGCAGAATGCTTGCTTTTCGCTGAAATTTTGACAGAATTTTGAAAATTAGTGGCTGCTAGGTCCGTAAGATAAAGCGGCCGATTCTAATTGATTCGTCCAATTCTGTTTTCGCCCTGTGGCGATCATCTTCTGTATCGTTGCTATCCGCGATTCTTCCAACAGCTAATTATAAATTTCAGTTAACGCGCGATTCCATCTTAGACACTGAAAACGTGAAATAAAAGAATGTAGGAAACGACCCGCTATTTGTTTAGACAGCACGTTCGGCTTGCTATTCGTTTCAAACAAATAGGCCGGGCAATTTCGAGGCAAATTAGCGCGCTACGCTAAACGGTTTCCGTAAACAAGGCATATTACTTACTAGATCGGAATTTCGGTCGGTTTTTCTTGCGATCGTTTGTATTTCTAGTCTCACAGGGTTTGGAGTAAGTGCAGAAATAAGTTTCAAGCATTAACTCGGACTCTGTTCTTCCGGCCACGAGGACGTGAGTAGCGTATGGAGTACAGAATAATTTTCTCGGTCACAGTCTCTCATAACTCTATTCATTGTGCACCGATTAAGTTCTTAACCTTCGGCGGACCGGTATTACCATAATAGTGTCGCCGTACGAGGATTCCTCGCGTGCACATTATACACTCGGTCGTGCCAGTTTGTCGATTTATGGCGAACTCGGTGTTACGCCGTGTCTTCTCTGCCTGTATCTTGCCAATATCCAATACGTTCGTTGTAAGACGCTGCGAGCATTTTCTTTATTTTCTCAAACATATTAATCGCCAATTGCCATATCGCAAGCTACTTGCTTCTAACGTACACTCTGCCGTATTAATTTAAGTTTCGGTTAATTGTACTTCTTCGTTCCTCCAAACATATCAATTCGTGTCGCCAATTACGATGCTTTATACTTCTAACGTACACCGTGTCGTATTAATTTTAGTTCTAATTCTATACTATTTATATATAATCGAGCTACTTTTAATATACGCTGTATCATGCTAACCTGTGTTTGAATTAATCGTACTGTGTCGTACAATTGCACTGTATAGGATATATATGCTCATTTTTCAACTTGGGTTGATGTATTTTACACGTCAGGTTTTCTATATTCTTGTTAGGCTGTTTTGTAGATCGCGGTTGCTAATGACTATGCAAATTGGTAGACGCGGTCCTAGACGAAATAAATAAATAATAATAAATTCATTTGGGACAGAGCAAACAAGTAGGAAAATACGCGATCTTCACCATTGATCGATCAGAAGGGAATAATATAATAAAAATATCTATTTGATTCGACTGGATAGTTGGAAAATGGATTCGGTTTCTATGTTTTCCAATTCACTCATTCCCATACCTCCTCATTCCTTTGTTTTTAATGTAGTACGGGTCACACCTAAATGCTCACACCTACCTACATTTCTATTTCCGATGTTCATGCTAAATCTATTCTTAAACATATATAGTAGCGGACAAAGGAAAGTTTATAAAATAAGAAATATAAAAAGACAGCATAATTTTACAGAATGGATAATTGTTAGCAATAATAGTAAATTGGAACTGTTAGTAGAAAATTTGCTGAGATTACAGCGCATCGATTTTAAGCATTTCTTTTATCCGCCACTGTATATCGTTTTAACATAAGCGCGTTTATGCAACATCATTTATCTAAATTTCGCTTGTTAATTCGAGCCATATATTTTTATGCTTTTATTTTCTGTGATTCTTAGCTTATCATCGCACCGAGCGAATAATATTTCGCCCTGTATAACGTATAATTTATACGATTAGGATAAGATTCGTTTTTATCGCTTCTTAGCGATATCGATTCAAAGGAATCATTCGGATAATTAAATTATTGTAATCAATAGTAATTTCCATCTTTTTTATTATAAAAAAATTCAATATAAAATAATATATTATTTTATATTGAAAAGATTTATATTGATTTAATATAATAATTATAATCAATAGTAATTTCCATCTTTTTTATTATAAAAAAATTCAATATAAAATAATATATTATTTTATATTGAAAAGATTTATATTGATTTAATATAATAATTATAATGAAGAGAAATGGATTTAAAAATTTTTATTGATTGCAATAATTTTAAATTAAAAAGAAAATGGGAAAAATTGATTCTAGTATATATATGTATATATTAAGTTATCATGCCGATTGAGAGAGTATTGGAAAAATTTGAAGCAAAAGATTGACACGATGAGAAGTCGATCAAGTACCTGGCGAAAGTGGTCGATGAGACGACTTGGCGATTAGAATGATCGTCGAATTACGAAAATTAAGTGACGTATCTTCTTCCTCTAAATTTCAATTATTTTCAATTATATAGCATTTTAGCGATACTCAAATAAGATGCTCTTCCACTTAACGAACTTTTCTTCCACAATGTGGATATGTATTTTTATAAGAATATTTCTTTTTGTCAAAAAAGTTGACACGATGTCACACGTTAAACGATTAAACGTTGAACACTCGGCGGTGCTTTTTTATTTCCTTGTCGTTTGTCCATTATATCAATCGTGAGATATCTTTTCCTGGAATACGTAATAATTAGAACGAACGTCTCCAATCTAGAGAATATATCGTGTTACGTAACGTTCAATCGCCTTAACTTCAACACGATAAAATGAAGAAATAGCTTGGATGATTTTATAGTTTATCCAAAATCAAGACGATGATTTCTAAATGTTGATGCTTTCTAAAAATACATTACGAGCGTTAATTCTTTATTTGCCACGTCCTCGTATTTGTTACTACGTTGAAATTCTCTTTTCAGTTCAGATACATTTAATACGGTTCGACTGTTAAATAAAATAACATTATTAATAACTACACCGCGAATTTCTATGCATTTAGAGCATCCAAATGGAAAATTATTCAGAACGCAGGTGATATAAAAAAATATATAAAATATTCAACATTTTGTGCTTTCTGTAATACAAACAGATAAAACAATTTTCTATCTTTTTTTATTTCTAGTCATTTAGTCTCAAAAATATGCTTTTGCATAGAGAAATTTCGCAGTCTAAAAATAACTCGTTTAACGAGCATATAACAAAAGAGATATAAGAAAGATACGATAAAATTAAAAATTCCCTATTTTTTTTTTTTCTGAAAATAACGTTTCCCTAATCGAGGATCCTAATATTTGTACGGAATGATTTAAAAAAATACGTCTAATCGTCCGATTTGTAATCGCGTAACCCTTCAGTTTCCTCGTAGGCGTGGAAAAAATAATTTCTCGTCAGACGATAATTAAAAGTCAGATATTATTAGCATGCTTATACACGCAGGTCCGGAAGTAGTGACATTACAGATTGCGGACGCTTCCGTGCCACTTATATGAACATATTGCTGTATCTAATGCGTGACCTTCGCCATAAAGTAGAATATGGTAAAGTTTGCGCTTGGCGATTGTTATGCGCGAGTGTAAATTATCGAACAAGGAATTTATTTGAAACTCAACGAACAGAAATCCAAGTTTCTGACGATGACCGATCGGATTTCGTTCGGTAATCGAATTTACGAATTCACCGGTTAACAATTGTCAGCCGAAGGTCGTCGATAAAAATGCCGATTTTTTCCCCTTTTCGATTTTTTTTTTTTTTTGCTTTCATCAAAATTCATTTCAATAGAAATTTTAATATAAATCGTTGTTCCCTTTTTTCATGAAAATTTAATGGAAAAACGAAAGGCCGCTGTTTCCGGATTTTCTTTATACGAACAAAGTATCTGGTCGATATTCGTGTTTTGAAAAAACGATCCCTAAGACAAAACGGTGAACTGAATCAATTGCTTTGGAAGCTTTAGTTTTAGCTTTCTCGCAGTAGCTACCTTCGAATTAAGAGTTGCTCGAATCGATTAAAGAACTTTGTTCCTATTTGTATGCAGGAAATTCAACTGTTCCATTAGAAAATACACTCAGCAATAATAAATTTCCTACAGATTATAGACCTGTACCATTCTGCTTCATTAAAATGGTCCCATTTACCATCTTTCCGTTCGTCAAGATATATATGCAAATACTTCAAATCAACGTTTTTATCCGCTGACTAAATTTATAATAAACAGACTGTTACGAGATATTGGCAACTAAGTGGTTGCTGATTTTGCCATTAGATGTTATTGACAAAATCCGCAACCACTTAGTTGCCAAGCCAATAATTACATATTTTAAATGGAACTGTTTCAAGCGAGGAAATAACAAAACCTGAGTATTTTTGGAGGTTTCGAAATGCTAAATAGATACGACATTGTTACTCGAGTCAATGAGCAGAAAACTATTAAACGTTTGATATCCTTTTTGATATTCCCTTCGCTGTTGATTTATCTCTGAAATGAACAATTACGGAATACGATCATGGTTGTCGCGGCGATTGTAGTTGACCATGGGGAAATTTGCTAATTTGCACGGAGCAGCTTTCGTTGCGGAGAATAAAGCGATTTCAAAGAAAAGGTGGAAATAAAAATAGTTGTGATTGATGTTATCTAGGCTGGTGACGCGTACATAACAAAAGATAGTAATCAACGCTTACGGTAGCGAAAGTGTTAAATAATAGGAAACGACCACTCGTACATCGGTACGTACGATACCCAGTTCTCGTCGTGTAAGCAATAAATTCTCTGTGTCTCTTATCTATCTTTTTCAGCTGAACTACCATTATTATCGTGTGTTGCTACACGTCCAGACACCTGCCTCTTGTTCCTACACCAATTTTATGTATATCTGTTAGTCCCTGGCTCACTCTTATACACAAAAGTAAAATATAAATATCGCATTCAATCTTTTAATTCGAATTTGTATCGCTGTTGAAGAAACGTTCGGTATTCTGACATTAGAAAGTCATGAAGTTTGGAAGGATTGCATAGATTAAAAGAAATCTCCTTTTATCTAATTATTCAGGATAACAGATTACGTAGAATTAAATCATAACATATCGGTATCGATTAGAACAAAATTATTATAAACAATTTAGAACTGTTCAGCTTTGTTAATTTCCAGTTACGTTTTTCTAATCCAAAATCAAATTCCAATGGAATTTCTAGCTCGGACTATTCATCTGTGATGCGATTAAAACGTCCGCGTATATTATAAACCACATGTTAAACGCTTATTTGTGATTATTGAATTATTTTTTTTAATCAATTTTTGTTAATTATTAACCTTATTCCAAATGCTTGGAACTACTCGTGCGAAACATATTTATAAATAAATATTTCGCGCAATGATATTTCGAGAAAATACCATCTCGAGATGTAAGTCTGTTTCATCCGCGATTCTGGCAAATGTAACTTTCAAGTACTTTATCATGTAAAGTTTCAGGTATGAAAAAATTGCACGAGGCCATAAAATTACTTAAATAGCGGAAAGCTAGACACGAGTATTATTAGTAGGACGAGTTGAAGGTCTACTAGAGTGTAGAGCCTGTTGGATGTTGGAACGTAGGAATGGAAAAAGAATGTTAATGCGAAAAAGTTATGTCCCTTTCGGTTTGCTTCTCTTTTTTTCTTCTTCTTTTTTTTTTTTTTTTTTTTTTTTTTTTTAGCGTGAGATTTTCTCCCATTGAAACAAGCTAATTTGTATTCGCGTCCGCTGGTCTTTTATACAATTTCGCTTTTACTATTTGCTCCCGTTTGTCTGCGCATTTCCAGAACATCGAATCATCACTTAAAAAAGAATACAAGTTTTACTAGCGTATTATGGTTGCAGAGGGTTAAATCCGTCCTCGAGTGTTTTGGAAACACGAAAAACTCTCAGTACGCGATCATGTCGTGTAAATTATCAAGGGAATAAAAATTCCGTTTATTTTGTTTATTAAGTGGAAAAAAGAAAGAGAGAAAGGAAAAGAAATGGCGATAACACTCACCGATGGTAATTGAAGAGAAAATAAATGGTAAATAAATAAGTTAATAAACGAGAGGAAAAGATTTAGCGTACGGGTGTAAGGCATCGCGCTATTTTCGAATACGTAAGGTTTGTCGATCGGCCGCGAATTCTTCTACTTCTTCTTTCGTCCATCTTAATCTTTTTCTTCTTTCGACGAAATTAATTTTAGCACGGCTGTGTAGCTGCTACGGCAACGGGGGCACCGGAAACGTGTCGAACTATTTGAAATTTGTTCGGTGATGACCGCATCCTACTTTTCTACATTTCTTTTCCCTCCACACTGGATACGACTGTTGTTCATGAATGAACTTTTATCTAACGTTGTTTAAACATTCTATTAATGTTGACTGTAGGGAACGCACTAGCTTCAATTTAACGGCTAGCTTTCCGTTCGAGTCGAGTTTCTTCGAAACATCTGAAATGCTAGCAAATTCTTGTAATAATATAATAAATGGAATAATTTGAATAAAATAGTAGAATATAATTTTCTGATCTCTTTTTTAGTTTTCCTAATTTGAGCATTAGTTTCTCGTTCAAATTGAATATCTTTGAGACAAAATGTGAAATACAAGAAGATTCTTTTTACGTAATAATGTAATACTCCAAACTATTGAAATTTCGTTTATTAATCTTTGTTAGTTTCTGTAATTTAATAGATAGTTTTCTTTCAGTTGGAATTTCTTTGAAATAAAATCTGAAATACAAGCAAATTCTTGCAATAATATAAAAAAAATGGAATAATTCGAATAAAATAGTAGAATTTAGTTTTCTGATTTTTTTTTTTTTAGTTTTCCTCTCTCTGAGTTAATATCTTTGAGATAAAATGTGAAATACAAGAAGATTCTTTTTATGTAATAATGTAATACTCCAAACTATTGAAATTTCGTTTATTAATCTTTGTTAATTTTTGGAATTTAACAGATAACTTTCTTTCAGTTGGAATTTCTTTAAAATAAAATCTAAAATATGAAAAGATTCTTCTTGTAATAATATAATACAGCAAACCAATTTGGTTTATTAATTTTGTATAGTTTCTCTGATTTAGCAACTGGTTTTCCTTCCAAGTAGAATTTTTCCCAATAAGATCCGAAATAAAAACCGATTCATCTTGTAATAGTATAACACACCAAACTCTATTCTGAAATTTAATTTATTAATTTGTCATAATTTCTACTTTTCTTCTCATTCTCAATTCATAATTTTTAATATAACAGTTTTATAATTTAACGACTGGTTCTTTGCCCAAGTCCAATCTCCTTGAAATAAAATCCAATTCATTTTGTAGTAGTATAATATTCCTATTAAATTACAAAAGCTTTATTCATCAATTTATTAAGGACAGATACTTTTGGCCCCGCAACAAGAATATTCAAGTTTTGCAAGTTTCCACAAAGCTTCAATTTGTTGTGGATTAGAAAAATGTTCGTATTAAAGAAATATGTTTGTGTCTTCTAATTGACAATGAAAAATGTATAAAATATTTTAGCAAAGCAATGCCAGTTCCATTTATTAACATCGTACGATTTGTACGCTTTTCAGAACAGGTTACAACATTTTATCGTTAGTTTCAAACGTATTCGTGTTAATGTTATCTGGAAAAGTGTATTTTTACAAACTGAAATAGTTTGCAATTACTCCTTGTATCACGTCAATAATATTGTTACTTATTTTTAATCGATGTCCGTTTAATTTGACCCCGAGCAATGCGTGTATCCAATATATCTGTCTATCTAAAAATAATTTTTACGCTTTACGACTTCTTTATGAATTAAAGTCTACCGTTCTGCTTTACACAAGTGTTGAAAAGGCACATTTCCACGATATTTAAATCGATTTCCAAGACACATGCACGACGAAACAAGAGGAGTGCTCTTTCTATCGTTTAAAGGTCTGGTCGAATTATATGGAAAAATCTACCCGCATAAAATGCTCTAATTTAATTCTCATACTTTCTTTTTTTTAACGTAAATCTACCTTTCATTTGACTATATTTTTAAACCGAAGAAATTCGGATGTTAAAATAATTTATAAAATAGAGAAGCATACGGAAGCAGTTGGAAACGAGGAGCACGATAATCATCTCCTTTAAAACTATTTTATTTTAATACAAAAGTTACTCGGAATATTATACGAATAGAAGAGAATCATTTTTTCGGTTTCTTGCCAGAGACGAAAATATCAGATAGAAAATTTCTAGGAATAATTTGCAAACAAAATTATTCGTAGAAATTTAAACAAAGTTGAATCAAGCTCTATCGCTATATTTCTATGCCAGAAATTGCATTCCGCAGTGCTTTTCTTCTTTTCGTTTCTTCCTGGAAGAAAAGAAAAGAAAAGAAAAGAAACACATCGTTGGGTTGGAAAGGCCAGGCCAACCGATAAAGAAAAATTCACTTTGTTAATCGGAGTGATCCAGCGCGATATTAGTTAATTATAAATCGCGTGAGGTCAGTCGGTCGTTCATGGCATTGTGTCCAGCTGCATTGATGTTGTAATATGACATTTAATTGACAACGACTCGCCGGCGTGACCGTTTAACTTCGTTTAAAGGAACGACGATCCATAGGTTACGAGATCGTACGAGATATCTTGACTGATTCGCTCCGCTCATTATTTACCGTTAAAACCGATAATCAGCAGTAAACCAAATGCTCTGTATATACTGTGATTCAGACGCGCTCGAACCACAGCGATAACGTTATTAAACGTTCGATCGTATAAGACAGAATTTTGATAAAAGTTCGTTTCTGAAACGTTGGCAAAAAGTCGAAGGTCACTGCAAGTCTACGGTTAAAAATAATGAACGAAAAGCAATGAGATTTTATTTTCTCCAGCGCTATCCCTATTATTATCATTTTATTCGAGCTAGCTAGATATATTTTGTTGCAATTGCCATTTATATCAGATTAGCCAATAAGATTTCATTTCGCAAGCAACTCTTTTATCTTCTTTGTGTTAAAATCGCAGCCTGATTTTTCGCTCGGCCGTAGAAAATTCTTCTAACGTAGGAAACATAGGTTGCTTGAAAAATTGTATTTTTAACGGCGGATTAAAACTGGTAATCTTAATTAAAATCGCAGTTTATATATAAAAGCGAAATTCGAGAAATGTCAGTTAACTCTGTTATTATTTTCATTTTCATACGGCACGGAGTTATTAAAATTTTCACGGGATAAATATAAATTCTATGGAAACTCGCACGACGACTTAAATTCACTGTAAAAATCGTGAAACGTTCGATTGTAACACGATGGGAGCTCGAGTGGATAAAAGCAAATATCTTCGACACGTGTTATTCCCAGTTGAATCCCGGTTGTAAACCTGTTCAAGTTGCCTAAAATGTTTACATTACGTGTGGTAAGAGTTACGTCGCCGCTAAAATAACCAAGATATTTTTCGGAAGGACAAGTTTGTCCTAAATGATAAACCGTAATCCCCGTGATAGTTGCTCGAGACTTTCGTTTCTGGAAGCTCGCAGCCAAACTCGCAAATTACTCAAAGAAGAAAAAAAGAGAAAGATGCCCGTGAAAGATTGTGGCCAATCGTCTTAATTGCGACGAGACAGGTGTAACAATTTGGCTCGTGTGTATCCTATAGGTCGGGTCGGCGGAATAAAAATCAGCGAACCATAACGCGTCTCCTCGCCAGCTTCACACTGTCTTGCATATTAATATCGTCGACTATCTTTAGCCTAATCATCGCAGGTGATGAAAAATGATGTGTTCGTGTGAACGTAAAGCGGATGCGAGGATGAGCAGACAGAACATCGCGCGAAAGAGCTAGAAAAGCTTCGTTATGCTGTTTGCTGGCGTATCGAGCGGATTCTTCGTTATGAATTATTAAACAGAAATGGCACGCTGACTGGAGAATCGTCCGGTCTGGATGCAGCAATCGGTGAAAAACGTCTGAATCGGCAGCGTGTCTATCGGCTAGTCTTTCGTCGCGATAGCGCTGCATCTCATAGCGCAAGGCAGCAAGTGGTCATTGAAGACGTTGGATAGAAGATTCCTCAGCATCCTTTCTATTCGTCGGATCTTGCTCCAATAGACCATCGACTTTTCCATTCTCTGGCAAATGCTTTCGATGGAATTTCCTCGCACGATAATGTGCAACAGCACAATTGGCTGGCATATTGGTTTATGGCAAAAAGCGTCGAGTTTCGGAAATGCGGAATTGAGAAGGCGTCGGTGCGTGGAGACCACGCGACAAATTTCTGCGTTTGTGGCTAGAGATTCGTCTGGATTTCTGCGAGATTCGAAGGTACAAAAGTAATACGACGTATAAAAATATACAGAAATATACGAAACATAGAGGTATACAGTAGGATACTTAGACGACGAGACAAGTTCCACCTCTTTCGTGGCGTTCAGCGAAAATTGGAATTCGCGTAAACATCGGCAGCCAAGAAACAAGCGCAAGAAATCGCGCAATATTTTTAATAATAATGTGTTTTTTTTTTATATCCATCGTTCGTAGTTAGCTTTCAAACCTTTTTTTGTAGCAACAGCAACTTGAACTATGAATATTGCATACGTATCGTGGAATATTGTAATTAACGTTACTTGTCAGAGTTCCGATCTTCTTATCAGTTGGTTTGTTGTCCGTATTGGGAATGTTAGTTTTGTAATCGCCAAAATAAATGTACAGGGACACTAAGATTACACTTAGAATTGATATGGAAATAGTTTCAGATTTATTTAATATGTGATTTACAAGATATTCGTGGATACATATTTGCACGCGCCTCAGCGCTCTCTTCGTCTCACCATCTTCTTTACCACACAACCAACGGAACAGTTGCATTCTTCCGTTTTACGAGACGCTGTGCACGCACGTACTCCAACATACTCATACTCATATATGTGTGTCACCACTACGCGGCTAATCTAGCGTAGCACACAAAATTACACATATCTCAATAGAGAGATATGCGCGTTCCCATTCAAGTAATTTTTAGAATTACGCAGATTCTCTGTTGCTTGAATTTTGACAATACCAGCGGAAATTTTGCGACGAAGGACGTGGATTTGTGGCGTTTGTTGGAAACAGCTTGCAGAATTTTCTCTCCTCTCTTCGCTTCTCGAGGCTGCGATTTATCGGAGCATTCGTAAAACTGCTGATGATAAGAGTGAGAGGTTTTTTCAACCGGATACTTGATCGCTGCAATAAAACGCAATTTTATAGCGAGACAAATACTTTTTATCTATTTATGCATCATGTATTACGCTTCAGCGCTATACTTTCACACGTCGGTATCTATGACGGAATTCGTTAAATCTTTTATTTGCTTCCAAATTACCTTTTACGATGTTTCAAAATGAAAACTGTTACGCAAAATGCTGAGCAAATATTGCGACGCCAGAAATAACGATTTATCCAAAGTCACGTTAGGCTAAAAGTATCGATGTTACACCGTAAGTCACTTTACAAAATCAGGCGGCTGATTTTCAGATGCATCTCGTCGTTCGTTCAATGTTCTTCTTCAGGTTCGTATTTACACAATCCTCTTTTTTTTAATGTTTGTGCGTGAGTACATTGCGTCACATGTGATCTTATCGATGTGATTTATACGTCGAGATGAATCCCTTCAAAACGGAATACAAATTTCGAGCTCCGTTCAAGGGAACACGTTTTTCATTTACATGTTAGTCGTGTCATTTACTTAACAACAAGATTTTCGTTTGCTCGAAAAAGAAAGCTGGCTTCACTTCGCTTTCAGTGATGTGATACTATTACGTCGCTGTATCCACCAAAGTAAGTACTTTGCAAGTTTACAGTTTTACAAATCCGCCTGTATGGATGTTATCCTTTAAACAAAGGACTTGTTGCATTTTTGTGACGTTGAAACTATCCCATCTTTCCTCTTCAGTTTGCTACGTTGCTGTGAAAAGATTCAGATCCATCCGTCATTATAAGAACATTTCCAAATGCCTGGTCATCTAATGGAAACATATTATTCAAATTTTTACGTATATATAAACTGTAGAAAAATTGTATTATTTATTTATTTATTAATCCCTTAATATCTGATTATTATTTTTAATTATTTTTCCTAATATGAACGTCTTACGTAAACAACATTCTGCGTAGGTACAAGGTGACGATACACGTGAACGAATAACTTTAAATAGAAATTCACTTATTTTCGTACATATCAATTCTATTGGTTTTTTAATTAAAGTTTGGAGAAGTAAATATGACACATCACTAGAAATGTTTATTTCGTTTTTTTTTTGCAGAAGTAAATGTCATCTATGTTATTCGCAGTTCTATTAATTATTTGATTTATATTTTTTTATCTGAACTTAATTTCTTCGACGTTCCGAGCATAAAACAAAGGTATTACCTGGCAAAAAGATCATTTTCTGTTATCAAAGGACTTAATACGATATCTTTCTCTGTCGAATACAATCATCAAATTTGACAATAAGCAACAAATCTTTACAATTCTTTCAATTTTATTATTATTGCCTCGAACAGTACATCAGATACGAAGTATAATTGACAAGAAGAAAATAACTTCAAGAGCCGTATATAGTATAAAGCTAATTACTAAACCTTACCACAATATTTCTATTACCACAATATTATTGTTGAAGCGGTCGCCACTTCTAAGAAAACTCTACATCTGATCTTTTTAGTTTTCTCAAGCACTGAAGCCATCGACAGCCTATAGACAAAAGATTGGGACGAAGGCAAATCGTAAACTGTAAACAGGCGACGATGACTTCAGAGTTTTCAGTCAGAGGGTAACATTGCTAGCGTGCGGATCTGGATTAGCTCATATTGTATTCCTTCTTTGTATTTACACTTCAGTATTTAAAATATATATTTTCTACCTTACAATTTATCGTTCCTTACGCGTTCCTTTGTATTCACATACATCTAACGACCTCAACAATTATTATTACTTAGTCCGTGCCTTCCGGTTGTCCTTTGGACGAGCTTTTGGTTTTACATCTCGTTTACCTATCACGCTTTTTACATTCTATCAGTCTTATGGTGTTATCATCTTATTGCCTCCTCCCTTATATCTATCCAAACTCTTTTCCTCGTCTATCTCTCTTTTCTTATATATCTACCTCTTATCCACTCTGTTATACTGCACCCCATTATATATTCTGTCTCTAAAACTGTGGCAACTTTTGGGCTTTTGCCTCCTTGCTGTGCTTCCTTATTGTCGTTCCTCCCCGTCTTGTTTTGCCCTTCTCTTCTCCTTTATTGTGTTTGTTGAGGTTGTTAGATGCGTGAAGAAAGGAACGCGTGGATAAATTGTAAGGTCGAAAATATATTTTAATACAGAAGTGTAAATACAAATAGGAATATAATTCGAGCTGGTCCAGATCCACATGCTAGCGGTGTTACCCTATGACTGAAAGCTCTAAAGCCACCATCGCCTGTCTACTGGTTATGGTCTACCTTCGTCCATACAGTCTTTTGTCTACACGCTGTCGATGGCATCAGTGCTTGAGAAAACTAAAAGACCAGGTGTAGAGTTTTCTTAGAAGTGGTGACCACTTCAACATCAATAAACTAATATAAAACAAAAAACATTGCGCGTCTATTATTTCCTTATAAAACGAAAGAAACTTTTCGGACAACCTAATACTTATATATATATATATATATATATATATATATATACACAATTATTATTCATGTACTTCTAAAAGAAATTTCAGAAATTAGAACATGTAACTGATAGAAGTCTTGGTATAAAATTGCATAAAAAATGACAAAACCTTTAACTTCAACATTAGGAACATAATAGCAGCCAACGTTATTACTGTAATTAAGAAAAATTTGTGGAATAAATCGTAGATTTATACCTACTATAGTTGAAAGAACTTCATACGATAATTGTTTCAATTGAATTAAAACTGAAATTTAATTTATGGACAGTTGGTTAAATACTAACGTTAGGATGTCATTCTAAATTGTACAATTTATTATTACTTTTCTAAATTCATTGAATGTCTGAATAAGAAGAATTGAATTTTTAATAATACTAATTATATATTAATATAACTAATTAATATGAATTTCCATTTATACTAATAATTATGTTTCTAATCAGTTTAATTTTATAGATAATACCAATTAATTGATTCATCGTTTCTCTATTGTATTTATTCAGTGCTTGAAAAAACTAAAAAATACCAGATGTAGAGTTTCCTTAGAAGTGGTGACCACTTCAACAGTTTTCAATTCTATTAGTCCTTCTCCAGTCTCGTTTAGTATCTTTTCTGTATCCTTTGATCCTCCCGTTGTTTCGCATTCTTCTATTACGTGTCTTCTTCTTCTTTCCTTTTACATAGCCTGCATCTTTTTTCTCCCTCTTCTTTCCAGTATTCCCTTGCTTTTGTCTCGTTTCCACATCCGAATTTTGCTAATATTTCTCTGTCCTTCCACCTCATCCTCCCTTCTAAGTATTTTGGTAACTTCTTTGGCGATTTTAGAAAAATTGTATCGTATCGATATACTTAAAAAATACAGCACGAATCCTGTTCGTTGTTTACGAAGAAACGATTCTTTTGAAACCTTTTCTCACATCAGTGATCAATGATTGATGGAAATTGATGAAAAATGTGTTCTAGTATCTGTTTATTATATCTTCTAATACATATAGTTCTACATGTTTTGTTCAACCATCAGAACCATAAGAACTGAAACATAGCGCAGGATCGACGAATCACTGCATCATTTGCTAGTTGCTGGAGGTTTATGCGTTTCGATTTAAAAAAATATCTTACGATCTTACGTTAGTTGATTCTACATGCACGCTTGTGCGAATTTGATTTGACAAATTGTTGATGTTATAAAAAGTACGCGTACGAAGAGGCAGCTGCTCGTGCGTGAGGCTAACCGGAATCATCGCGTTATCACGACGACCGCCGGAATATTTTCGATTATCGTAACCACGTCCTTCGAGCCAGAAACGCGAAACATCGGAATGACATCTGGCGCTGTCATAAAATACACGTTTAGTATTGATTTTCATTCGTAACGTGTCCGATCTTAAATTTAGAAATTGCACCGCCAGTTAGTATAAACGTATCGTCCCTTAATTCGGTTAACGCTGGGAAATCTGGCCGACGATCCGATCGTTTTCCTCGTTGCGTTTACCGAGACGCGGCTATATTTTCACGACGACCACGGTAAGCAACATTGTGCGGATAGAGCATTAATTTGTCAAAGTTAGTTACCAAAGCTAATATTTCTTCTTCGAAACGTTCTATTTATTGTCAGGCGTTTAACATCGTTGCTAATGAAAGAACAATATTGTCGAATGTAAACCTGACGAGAGCGAGATAACTGTGAATTGAAGATAGCATGGCAGTAAATTGCGTAATATTATATCTTAATATTGTCGCGAAGTTCTCGCGATTTACGAATGAAAAAAAAAAAAAAAAAAGAAAAAGAACACGGGGTATACGTGTCAAAAACATTGTTGGAAAAATTACATTAATTAGAATAATTGGAGGATAATTCGCTCGAGCGATTTGTCTGTTCATCGAGCCTTAATCGAACTAGTGGAACAATTAATTTAGCCCTGGAAACGAACATTTTTTGTAGCACGGTTTTTCCGTGAATAGTCCAATTGATCGCGTTACACGTCCGCGATAAAAAACAATGAAAGCAGAGGCAGTTTGTAATTAGCCTTTGGGAAGAAACAAACACGTCTGGCGTACGGAGGCGCACAAGTATATATTTCTTCTTCGTTACGTGTAATTTATTCGAAATCTAGCGCCAGTTCCAAGCGGACGACTAATTATTTAAAGGTCGCTGGTTTCAAGAATCAGTCAGCGCGATTGTCACGTTCGTCGAGATTACAAACTGAAAACTGAAATTTATAACCGGCAATATCGCGCGTTAATTTGCTCAGTTGTCTTTGGTTTCGGGTCGCGCGAGTCTTCCGTTTGTTCTTCTTGTCAGATAATTGCTATTGTTTTTGCTGCTGCTTTTTTAACGTACGCTTAACGAAAAGCCTGCAGATATTTGGCAATTACACGGCGTACGAGAGAGACGCTTGTCCCGTAAGAAACGCAACGATGATATCGACGACGGAGATCTGCGCGAAATTTCCACGGTGGATTTGTTCGGTTGAAAAGCGACGAAGGAAAGAAGATAATGGAAAGAGGCGAACATTCCATCCGGCGTATTCGTCGGCGCTCGGTGGCCGATTATTCCGAAACAGCTGAAACGATCTCGATGATACTTTGTACAGGTGTTGTAAATACTGACGCAGCGTGATTGTAAGCCGTTGTACACAATTGGGTCACTCGATAGCGAATTAGTCATTGGGCGTAATAATTCTTTCGGCCGACTATTCTGTCGAAATTGGAAATATCTGCCGTTTTACGAGTCTGTCTTTCTCTGCAACGAAACGCAGTTTTCTGTAATTGTACGTTAACGCGATAGTACGATGACAAGCGTCATCGTGGTACCCTAATTTGCGACTGTTTAATTAAATTTCAGCGTAATAATTAATGTCGCGTTCAATGGTAGTGAGCGACACGTGCGCTTGCGATCGAAAATTATCGTTATCTCGTCGAGTATCCCGCGATGTCTGTTCATTTTTCACGATCGACTTGCGTTTATCGATATTCAAATGAAAATCCTCGTACGAGATTTATTCGTTTTTGCTTCTCTGTAATTACCGTGCTCTATCAATTACGTCGATTTACCGTATTACAAATGCATCGGAATTATATTTAGCAGTAACGAAATAGCATATTATTGTCCGTTAACGATCACACTTTTCAGGCTGCGACAGAAATAACGTTTCTTGCGTGCCACTTTGTTCGTCGCGTTTAACAAAATTTACGTAAAAGCCGCACGAATTGCTTTCTTTCGCGATTCGATCGTTTCGTTCGGAAGATAGAAAATCGAGTATTTTCTAATTCGGACGAGGAATAATTGCGATATAATAGGCGAATCTGGGCGCTCCTGACAAAGCTGATCTCTGCGAGATGTTCTAATTTCTTAGGAAACAATGCGATCTAAATCTAATAGCTAGAAACTAGACTCGCAATGAAATCGGAATCACGAAAAGTGGTGCACGTATAGCCTAACTTATGGTCGAACGAAAACTCAACCGTTCTACGAGCACAGTCTTTATCGAGTTTCTACAACTTCGTGATTCGATCATAGTTTTCCTTTTCATCATTATACGACAGTTACGTTTACGAGGATCGGCACGACGAATATTTATATCATCGAACCGAAATTAAAAGCGTCACAGCATTCTTCCGTTTTGCCAGGAAAAGACAAAGCTGGTCGATTATCGGCCAAATATTTGTTGAGAGATATATACATCGGACTAAACAACGTTTAGCCTTTAACGTAGATTTATCTCGCTGCTCCACTTATCGCAGCAATATTTCCTCTCCGCTACAACGTCTAATAGCATGAACATCGATCGTGCACCCTTCTAACGTGAGTAGGCACGTTTCTTCCGGGCAACATCTCCGCTTTTCTCTATCTATCAACTTCGCCTGCACTTTCGCGCCGCTGTCTCGAAAATTGGCAAATATTGCATCAGTCGCCATCCGTTTCGCAGCAGATCGAAGCTCGTTTTCTCGACGAAACGGAGTTTCGCTGTCTTCGCCACCAACACGCCGACGCTTTCGCCACGCAGCTCAACTTCGCCGGATCACCGAAGGAAAGCGGAGAATTTTTCAAATAAAACGCTCTGGCCAAATTGATACGCGAGGGCAAGACGAAAGAAACGACTTGCAACGGCAGAATGATAGCAGAAAAACGGCGTAGTTGGAGAAAATGTGCGAGAGAGGAAGAGCACGAGAGAGAGAGAGAGAGAGAGAGAGAGAGAGAGAAGGGTAGCGCGTAAATATATCGGGGCGGTGGTGCTGCGGCTGGGACGGCTAAAGCGCTCCTGCTTTCCACGTCGGCATCTATCGACCCACCCCTGGTGCTGGCGATGGCGGTGGCGGTGGCGGTGGCGATAGCGATGGCGATGGCGGTGGTGGCGGCGACGATGGAGCTTCCACCGCCCTGGAAACCTTCCGCACGGCACAACCGTGAGTTACAGCTGCTGATACCCGGCTAGCCGAGTACTCCAACATCTACGTATAACTAAAGATCAATAGGCGATGCATCTGACCTCTATATATTTGTGGTTCAGTCGCGCTTATGCGAATAATTGAAGATTTCTCTTAGACGACACTGTAAGTGCAGAAATGAAAAAAAATGTTGGCCTTTTTCTATTTATCGTACAACGCCCTACAATGGGAATATCGTAGCGTAGAATTTAAGAGCAATTTTCATTTGTAAATAATTAACAATAACCTTAAAAGGTACGTGCAACGTCGCAACATCCGCTGTGTAGAACAATGTAAGTTAAACGATAAAAATACTCGAGCAGCTGGATGAAAAATATCATCAGTTTTATGACAATTCTTACTGGTAACATCGTATAATATACTTTTGTAAGAAAAATAAAAAGAACATGTTGAAAAAAATATTCTTTGTTTTTATGCAGGTTATCCAGAAACAAACGAGATTGATACGACGTTTGCAAATTTAAATGAACGTTACGTTCGGTTCTCGACCATGTCAGTGGCAAAAGTAGAAAACCTTCTGACGCGTTTGCATCTTTTTACGCTTAAAATCTCATAACGATCGAAACGAACGAAGTTTCCGGAATAATTTTAGGTCGCAGGAGTCTTCTCTCGCTCCTGCGAGACTCGATGTTTTACACCGACAGTGTTATCTGCAAGAAGTGTCCGATTACTCGAACGAGCCACGAGAATATCGGTAACCGTGGATCGCGACCGGTTCCCATATCGAATTTCGCCGATAACTTTTTGTCGAAGATTGGACAGACGATAATTTTGGTTGGACGAACGTGGACAAACGGACGCTGTTTGTTATTTTGGGGAAAAATTCGCACCTAGCGCTGCCGACCACGCACGGCGTACTACACGCTGTGGCGCGAATTTTGAAACACTTTTCCGTATGCTTTATTTTTCGAGCGAGTTCTCGTACCTTTTTAGATTTAAATTATCTTTTTAAATTGAACTGCGACACGTAATAGCTGGTGTGTCGCGTTCTATGGTATAATTGCAAGGTGTATAATGGAGCACGTAGGATTGATTTAGCACGCGGTAGCTGAAACGAATCGCCGGTTGCTAAAATCGAAGTATTTGTGTAGGCATGAATTACTAAACTGAATGTTATTGGTCTCGCGGGTGCAGTGTGTTCTAATCGACGGAGGTTACGACCGTTGAAATTCGGCAAACCGGATACGTTTCTACGATACGGGTGAATTGTTCACCTAATTAAAATCCTGATCGTGTTCATGCAGGTGTATTATATTTAATATGTTTCTGCTCGAGCGAGTACGTAAAATTCTCGTTGACTTTCCCAGAATTTTATTTCCCACGAAAATACGAAACAAATATACGTTCGTATTTGTCGAGAAAATTGGATACCTCAAGTGGGACCTAATTTCCAATTTACCAAGCGCGTTTCTGTTTAAAATGTATTTTCTAATCGGTCATTTTTATATCTAAATATTACGTTTCATATTCTATTTTTCTACATTCCATATGTCGATTTTTGCCAATACGACAGGCGGACGAGTCTCTCAGAGATCGAACCGATCAGCTCCGCTCCGTGTGGATTTTTCAATTTCGTTGCTTGAGTACGTAATTGCTATCCAGCGTCTCGAAACACAAACGACTTATTTCTATCTTCCTCGTTACAAGCAAATAGCGCGAAGGATTACAAATTTCAAGAGAAATTTTCCAAATATCCGTAGTCGTTAATTTCTTCTACATTCCTTATGCTTTCAATTTTTACAAACTATGGACTTGATCGACGACGTGGCTTTTACCAGCTCGAATGATACTTCTTCGCGCGTATGAAATACAGAATACAGCACAGTATGTCCCAAAAAATACTTGGCGATAAAAGTAATAAAATCTTTGTATATTCGTTTTTTTACAACATACTACTCAACTTTTCAGTAATCGTAACAGCGGAATATACACAGCAAACTACCATTAATACAGCCATTAATAAAAGTGGAGCGAGACCAATCTAACGGTAGGAAAGCTAATTATCCAAACATGAACCTACCATTTTCTATCAAACGTATCGCTCGTAACGATACAACGCAATACCTTTCGAAATTCTCTCTCGACGAGCCAGCCGTTGAGAAACGAGCCATCTTGTAAAAATTAAACCGTTTTAGAGACACGAAGGGAGAAGCAGCTGGTTCATGACCGCTTCGTCTCGCCCAAAAAGACATCAACGAAGCAACTTGCTGCGATATTCCAAAGCCGAGGTTGCATGATCGGTTAATTATTAAGGTATCATTGGTCGGTTCCGTGGCGGAGTTGCAGCAGGGGTACGCGGGTATCCGAACAAAATCAATAGCGGCGATGTAGCACACACGTTGATCCGGGGGTTAGGTGCGAACGTGCACGCACACGCGTGGTCGACGGGTTCCTGAGGCGGCTGTACGCCGGTTTTCCTCGGTTTTCCCGCAGAATCGTCTCTTCGTAGACTCGATGAGAACGAGGCGAGTGTTGGGTGACGGCGGCGCTGAAAGTACAACGGAAGAAGGTAGCCGTGCCCCGCCCACCGTTCCGTTCGTTCATTCATTAACTTGTTTGCTCGGCTGGCTGCTCGCTCTCTTCCTTTTTCTCCCTCTTCTTCTTTTCTTCTTTTTCGCACACGTATCTCGGACCGTGTCTCGCTCGCTCATTCGATATCGTTCGCAGCCCCGATTGCACGGCGAGTTACACCACCGCCGCCGCCGTCTCCATCGCGGCCTCGCCGCCACTCTCGCCGAGTTCACCTCGGTTTTAGGTCGATGAGACTGGCGTATATATACGGTTATCGTACTACGCTTCGCACCACCCTTGCACCGCTCTTCCTTCGCCTGTCCGCCATTCTCCTGCTCGGCTTCCTGTTTCTTCCTTAGCTTCGCCTCTCCTTGCTGCTCCCTCTGCTCCCCTCCCTGTCCCTTGTTCATTCAACCGTCAGCCTTTCCACGTCTGTCCGTTTCCGTGTCGTCTCCTTTCGTGCACCTAGAAATGTAGAAAACAAGCATGAAAACCGCACAGACTGGTGGAATAGCGCGGGGAACAGCGGCAGAACGTCGCTAAACTTGGATCACTGCGATCGATAACGCTGAGGACAGTTGTGAGTGACATCGGTGATACATCGGGAACGAACATCGTTCCACGGAAAGTTATGGGGGTACGAATTATTCGAGGCAGAACTGAGAGAAATGCGACGCGAACATGTGAGAAAAGAGTTGCACAACGTGCTAATTAAATAGACCTGCAGACCCAAAAAAACCGGATTAAACGAAGGCTAAAAAGGAAACGTGCAGCTAGCTGACCTGCTGTGGAACTCTCAAGGGACACTGTAAGACGACGTCGCGTCCAGAATAGTCGTCCACGTGTTTAAATTACGCGTCTAATTTATAGTTATAGTATGGGAAAGAAATTGCGCGATGGCTGAAACCGCGAAGGGAAATAAGTAAAATGGAAAAAGAGAGACGCTTTCGTACGTAGGACAGAGCCGTGTTTGTTCGAGATATCGCGCTGATTATTTCGCTCGCTGCCTGGAACAGCACGAGCAAACGATAGCATGTAACCCGTGGATATCGCTCTTTTTTAGCCATGGAAATTCCTGCGGGCAAGGTGTTAAGTGAAGTTCCAACGGAGGGTGGAGAATTGTTGCTTGGATTATGTGGAACGTAGAGTGCGGACGAGATCGTCGTATAAGTTAGGCAGCAGTGTTTAAATATAGCTGGCGAGTATAAATATTTTTGTATAAAACTAACGACGAACACACTTTTCTAATATGATGTACAGGCAATTTTATTTTTATTCTCATTTCAGCTGGAAAAGTTTCGTTTGAATTTTTAAGAGACGATCGTTTGAAAATTTCAATACATTCGAATTGTAGAACGATCATTCGTATCTACGATATTTCTTTACGTTACTAATCATATCTACGTACGAGTAGATTAAATATTTTTAATGCGATTATCGGATTATTTTATAAAATTGAAAGACGTGGTATTATTGATACATCGTGGTAGTAATCTATCGCACCATTCGTACATTTCGATGTTTTCATATAATACATGTAATATAATACGTACTGTACATAGAATACAGCACATAGTATCAGTTTAATAATACTCCAGAGATTTATAAAATGTGCAAATAAAAAATGCAATTACTCGTAAATTATATTAATCAATAAAAATATATTGTTTACTTTTGCCATTCATTAAAAATTATCTCTAATATATACGAACGCGCGGTATTATTTTCAAAATGTTATAAATAAATACTCACTGTTTCTTTAGAATAGAAATACAATTCTTCTATAAATTTGCCAGTTATGTTTCTATAAATAATGTTGTTGTTAATAGCGTTCAAATTCTATTATGACTCTTCTATTGATTAAAAGTAAACGAAGTAATATTAGCATTAAATTCCGCTGTTTAATTAATAGATATAGACATTGCCATCGATATGCATTTAGTCGCGTTACAAAATGAATGCATTATGTTGACTCATTTGAAATCTAAGTTTATCGTACCACCGTCAGCATAAAAAAAGTCTTTAAGCTATTAATTTTAAACAGACTTCTTCTAATTCTGTTATTAATTGCGTAACTGGATTTTGCAACAACAACATAACATTCGTCGAAATCTCGAACGTGAATGGATTTTGAAATCATAATTAATCTCCAAAATTTAATAATAAAAATAAACGACTCGTACAGTGATTAAATTAATTTTACTTTACATAAAAAGTCCAAGTATATATATCTGCGATAATACTGTTCAATTCAACAAACAAATACAAATACAAATTTCGTTATTTAAAAAAGTTGACATACTAGCACTTAGAGATATGTTAAAGAACCCATGCTCAAATAAGTTCCGACACACAACATTTTGTAACTTCAAGTCTCTTTCACTAAACAAAGCAAGAGAATGGAAGCTTACGCTGTTTATTATTTTGCATGTTGACTTTGGTATTTCTATACGAATGTCATTATAGTCATTTCTATATGGAACTTGAAGTTTTCGTATCTTTACATGGAATACGCGATTGTTTACAAACTCGATACCTGGTTTAATCCATTTTCGCAAAAATACGACGTTGTCGGTTCTCGCACCGAGCCACAGAAAAATGTACATCGGATGTCTTAGACGCAGGAAATCTCGAGGCTGAGAAGACAATTATCCGCCTAATCGTTTCTTCTGAATTCCTACCGAAGATCGTTTTCTTACACCTCGAGCAAGTTTATCGCGATTTATTTCAATGTGCCTTTATCGCTCTTAATAATTGGCGAGGAGAACGATGCGACTTTTCGTGAAAAAGAAGGTAGCATTCGACCGAGTTTGATGGTCGATCTCTCGTACGGGTTCCCCCAAGGAATATTTATATTTCGAGAATCTGGTATTCGCATTTATTAGAAGGCTGGAAGGTCGGGCAAACTTCCTTTCGCATATCTCGCTCGCCGTGACTCACTCGATGCATTCTCTCTGTCTTCCTTCCTCTTGTCCTTCCATGATGTGTCCTTTATTTTTAAACCAGGCTCGAGGCCCGCGTAGCCCTGTCTTTCATAGCAATTTACCGCGCTACTCTGTGCCGTCGGCTTCGCCAATCGCAATTCTTCCACATTCATTGGCCATAAAGTCAACGCACATATGTACATCGAGGAACCAGCTTCTTCCTCCCACTCAGCTTTCTGAGAGCGCGATAAAAATTGTTTCGAAAACGTTCAGCCTGCCTCTCGGCCCCCACCGCGCGGATATTTCATAGATCGCGCGCTGGAAATTTCGAATGGAATTTCCTTGGAGCGTTCTCATGTCACCCTTGTCCTCTCGTCACGAGCGTACATCCGCTCGACGTTCCATCGAACGCTAATTGGTATTTTTAGACCACACAGATGTATCTATACTTAACGTGCCTATTGCGTCATTCTTTATCGCGTGAAATTTTATCAGCCAGAATTTTCCTTTCCAGTGTTTCCCTATATTTTGGCTGGCGGGTTTCTTTCCGGTTAACGAAGCGACTCGTTCGTAAGATACCGTTGTCACTTTTGTACTCGTGTTACGGTAAATAGATAATTTTCCCGAGCGCAATGAAAGTTGAGAAATTTATCGATTGTCGTTCATTTACAGAGAATTTGAATTGGAGTCGAAAATGGCTAGCGTTATACGCAGGTCGTGTGCTTTCGAAGCGTTTCATGCATCTTATCTTCCTCCTTCGTGCTACGATCCAAAACGTATTTGTTCAGGCGCGTGTCTTGTAAATTTCTGACTAATTTAATTCAATTAAAAAGCTGTTTACCGCTGCAAACTAAAATTATTCTCCCAGGATGGTTTGTATAAAATTGTTCGAACATAGTGGTGTTAATTATTCGCGCACCCGTTAGAGTAACTTTAATACGCTAATTTTTACTTTCAAGAATCGCAAAAGTTATTTAATATCCATCGATACGCATGCAACTTGTAAATTGGACAATTTTTAGCTTCTCGCTGTTTCACACTGTTTTCAACATTTCAAACACATGTGCATCTTTTTCTCGCTCTCCTACGATTTAAACTCAATTCTCTCAACTTTTTTTTACTCACTTACGTTTTACGTATACGTATACTTATATACATATACGTAGATCCGTGTTTTCATATCACTTTCATATCATTTCAATATATCACAAATATCGTTTCATTTCTTTCTCTTTTTTCGTTAAATTCGATCGACGAATTCAAGCAAGTGGAATTTTGACGAATTGGAAGAAGAAGGAAGAGCTTGCAGCTCGGTCATACCGAGTGCATCAAACAACAATTGTTAGTGTCTCGTGTTATACGTATCTGTGACTAATGATCTATTCATTAGAATAGTACGCCATTGAGCAATATTAGCCCACGCACAATTTCTACGTACTTCGTAATTATAACGATCTATTCGTAGAAGTAAGTTGATACACGAAAGAAACACACGTGCCATAACAAACGTGTCAAAAGGTCTGCCCATACAAGTTTCATAATCTCGAAGACTGTTTCACCTACATAATAAAACCTGAAAAAAAGGTCGCTGAGCAGCATATTTTGAGAGGCTAAATAAACACGTAATAAATACTGAAACATTGTCTCGAATATATTCTTTCAACGAACGTTCGAAACAACGGGCAACGACGAGTTAAAATAAAAATAAAAACGCGTGCTCGAACGTAACGGCAGGTATCAGGAATTGTTTAAACGGATGGAAAATAAAATATACATAAAATAAAAAAATAAAATACTCGTGGAAAAGAGGATAATCCCATAGGCACAGAATTATCACGTCTATTTTTTTTTATCTCGGCGAACGAGCGTTTAATGTATACTAATCAACTTATGACGAGTTATATAACTTATGCACCTTATACCACATATATCATAGTATACATTTTAATTACCTATAATTAGTCCAGCCATAGTATAGATAACATAAAAAGGAGCTGGGGAATATAACGTTGAATTTTTTAAGACGTTATATATGATAATCGTATGTTAAACTGTTAAACCAACTGAATCTGTTGTATCAAGCATAGCGCACCTGACAATTTACCTATTAATCTCTTGTCCAAAAGAAGACATTCGTAATTGGCGATAACTTGTTCTTTAAATCTGCAGTTTGATCTGTAATTTAGAAATTGATAATTGTCGTAAACAAGATATTTAGTGTTAATAATACAGTGGCTTAACGTAATCGCAATACAATACAATGGTAGTAAGTAATAGCGTAAAATAAAATTAACAGATCAAAGGTACGGCTATGGGTACGTGACGTTATAGAGGATTGAAGAAACCCATGGTTTTTATGGGCAGAATTTATAATTTAAGTCGTTGCAGACGAAATGATCCATTTCGGAAACGTTTTGAACGTATAAAATTCTAAAGCTAACCGATCGCTGCTTTGTGTTCATTATTTCATTATAAAATGGAAACTTGTGTGTTAAAGCGAACCATAGGTCAACATTTTCTTACGCGAGTTTAAACTTGGACACATCGCTTGTGATATTAATATAGCTTTCGAAGAAGCTGCATTGGAAGAACGGACAACCTGATGTTGACGAATAATTTAGACGAGCATCAAAATTAAATTAAATTGGTACCAGGAAGAATGAACTAAAATCTGTAACTGTAATAGCTATAAAGATAAATAAAATATATTGTTTTACTTGTCCTGGATCAAATCAATGAAACTTGAATTACAAAATATTCTTTTCAGCGGAATTACGAACGTTGAAAATCGTATTAGCCCTGCGATTAACGCTGCCATACTTCAATCTTGCTCTCATTTTTGCTAACAAAGCAAATGTCTTGTTCGACACAAAATTGCAACGAGGAATCATGCTTACTGTTTTTTTCTTTCATATTTTCTCCAAACTGAATCTTCGTTAACACCCTCCGTTGGCATCAACGTGTCCTCAAGTTCGTAAGCTAAACGTTACTATTGGTATCACGCTCAAATCGTCCATTTACATAAAATTCAAGAACATGAAATTTTTACGAAAAATCGCCGGCTACTAGTTAAACTTTCTAATAAATTTATGCACCCAAGAATTAATATAGGAAAAATGAATGTAACTGTGTCGAGAGTATTTCATCAGCAACAACGTAACTCTCCGTACGAGCCATTCACACATCGACTTTCTCAAACTTACAAAATTTTCCACATTTTCTTATGTCTTTATCTTACATCCTCGATATGACCTCGATTTTCTCTACTTTTTTTTTCCTACGATTATAACTGTACATCTATAGAGAAACACGGTAGGCCGAGTATCCCAAGGCAGGCCAGAAGTTGTCGCTAATAAGCGTGCTAACTATTCGAGTAGTTTAGCCGGGGTATGCGACGCCGATGAGATACAGGTGCCTAAATAAACCTCTTAAAACGGGGGGATGTCGTTCACACGATATTGTGCAAACTGACGCTGCCCTTGCTTGCGCGCGACAGTTAGGCGGCGACGAAGAAGGGCGTGTTGGTGAGAGCGGATCGCCTTTTCTCAGCGCGGCGCGGACAAAAGGCAGTGGCACTGCTGCCGCTACCGCCACGCTTGCTAAAGACTAAAGAGAACGCGAGAGAGCTGTTGGCCGGCCAATGCATTCGAAAGGGAGAGACGAGAGGAGATCCATACGCGGTGGCTGCATGATAGCACGCAGTAGTGCTGGCTGCTCGCCCGTTTTCATTCATGATTTTCGCGAGGGCGACGCTGGCGCCGTGCTCTGTGTGTACCACCTGCACATCTTCCTTTGTCGCCACCGCCGCCGCCGCCGCCGCCGTTAAGCCACCCCACCTTTTGCTCCGTTTCGTGCTCCGTGTTTGTTGCCGCCCCACCATGTTCAGGGACGTACACCGGCGCGCAAGTGTTATTGTTCTTTCCAAGGAGAACAGCTAAGAGCCCTACAGCTAAAAGGTACAATTAGAATCGAGCGCGTGACCCCGCTCTGCGCCACTCTCCACTGTTTAATTCTCTTACAGCTGGATCGATTTCGGTTTTTCGGCTTTCTTTCCTTCTTCCACTTTAGTTTTACTCTTCAGCGGCTTCCATTCTTTAGCACGTCGAATCATACGGGGGTCATCGGTGACCGGCGCTCTACTCGTCAGAGGCGCCCTGGGGGCCACCGGTAACCGGCGTGCCAAGATTACGAGAAACGTAATATAATTTGAACGAATGTCAATAGTTATAAATTTTGTATTATTGCCATCGTTACTACAATGGCGTGACGAAATTAATGCAATATAAAATATATTAAAGTAGTCTTATTTATACATGAAATATGCACTTATGATATTTCAACGTTATATGTATCGCGTAATAAACAATTCGTCATGACGCCAGGGGCAATTCCTGTAAAACTAACATGGCATTCAACGTGTTAAATGAAACAGAAGGATAAGTGGCGGTGAGAGCAAAGAAATTCGCCGTTTCCAGAGTCTTCTGCATCGCGTAGCTTTTTCGCCAATGGTACACTACGTTATTGTCTTATTTTAGTATTGGAAATCGTACTTCAACATCTAAAGTATGTAGTTTTAGCATTTATGTTTGGTGTCGCGTAGTATATTGCTTCTGTTTTCATTTTCCGAAGTGCAGAATCGATCAAAATTTCGTTTCCCTGCGTAAATACCCAGGGACGAAATCAGGAACGCGTTCTTCGCAAAGAAATTCGAAATGGAGTCATCGTGCGAAGATGAAGAAGATCAAAACGTGGCGTGTTTCGTACGTGACGATCAATTTTCGAACGACGCGAGGGCAGGAAATTGGGTTAGATGCAGCGCGTATTTCACACGATGCTATGAGCTGCGCACATTTATTTCGCAAACTAGAAAATTTGTATGTGATTCTTGTACAGATCGTGAGATTCGTCTTATTTTATATTTCATATAAACAAATTTCGAGCGCGCAAGAAGCGAATAATACAAACATTTTCTCAGCAAAATTAAGGGAACAAACATTTTTTTTTATTTGGTAGAATTTTTACAATCAATTCTCATTGAGAATTATAAGCAAATTATGGGAACAAACTAGGAACGCTTTCTTTTTAACAACCGAAAGACGTCCATTTACACATATTTTTTACTCTGTCTGAATGAACTTTTATAAAACATTGATTACAGATCTTCGTTACTAAGCACTCAAGGCGATTATACAAATTTTTTCATACGAAGAAATTGATTTTTTGATAAATGCTAAAATTGCTTTCGATAAATGCTTACCATATTTCTAGATCCTATATATCTGGTCCCATAAATCTGATCTGATAAATTTCAGCGTGTTTCATCCACTTTGTTCTGAACTGGATATGTACTTTCTTCAATTCTTTGGATATTTTCAATCTTTTTCAATAATTGGTTCATCTAATTTGGTGCCATTTTAGAATTGTGTGTTGTACCGTGAATGGTAGGTCAATAGGGTTCACACCACAAAGCAGCTTGTCTTCATAACAGAAATTTGCGTTATTTTGAGGCTCTATTCATTCTTCTATTCTTTACTTTTCTGTCATCTTTCACTACATCTTTCTTCGCTTGAACTCCATGCTTTACGATTTCCTTACCAGCTACTTAGACGAGCGTTCACCAAAAACAGTGTCAGGTGACAATATCGAGATGTACAGCAAAAGATACTGAACGGAGCATTTTTTTAAACAGATTTCACAAGCGTTTCCTTTTCCCAGAAGTATGTCAGATTTGTATAACATTGAATAACACGAAATTTATGCAGATGTTATATTTAATAAGCTCTATTCTTCTATTCTTTACTTTTCTGTCATCTTTCACTACATCTTTCTTCGCTTGAACTCCATGCTTTACGATTTCCTTACCAGCTACTTGGACGAGCGTTACCAAAAACAGTGTCAGGTGACAATATTGAGATATACAGCAAAAGATACTGAACGGAGCATTTTTTTAAACAGATTTCACAAGCGTTTCTTTTTCCCAGAAGTATGTCAGATTTGTATAACATTGAATAACACGAAATTTATGCAGATGTTATATTTAATGCTATGCTATGATGTACGAATAGTATTTGCAATAGTATGCACAGTAATTTTTGTAGCCATTGTACATGCACAGTGTCTTGTAACCGAGATGTTGAGAAACGACATTGATCAACAGCAAGAAAGTAATGTTACTAAACTACTTTTTTAAATCTTGTCTTAGACTTTGCTGTCATTTACGTTATCTTCTTACAGTAAATCAGCTTATGGAAACGAGCAATTTGTTTCAAGGGGCAAACATTAGTCGTACACGTATGTAGCATAATTGTGAGGCTGATAAAAGGTTGAGTTGATCGGTTGACCTTCTGAGAAGTTGGGTTGATGATACAACCAGGTGAAAGATAATTTCACGCTGCAAAATAAATCCGAAACATAGTGTAAATATTTTCATACGTTTACCTAATGACCTAACACGATAAATACAAACATAAGTAAATATTGTAAGGTAAGATATAGTCCGGTGTACACGTAACAAGCACATGTAACGTACTTGTATTTACAGCCAAGTTGCTCGGAATCAGAGGCTGGTACAATCAGATTCTATGGTTACAAAAGCTTCCATATAATTTAACGAAGAATTACAACTAAAGTTACAGTTGACATTAATTTTTGTTATGAGATAGAATCCTGTTACAATCCGCCTCGTTGAATCGAATCTACAATCTCCTGCACAAACGTGACTGGAGGAGTTTAAGAAACATCCATGTTTCTCGTGGTGTTAGAAAATTGGTAGCTAAAATTGGTTTGATTAGGTTGATTTGAAAAATTGCTGTTTAACATTTAGCTAATATCTGCGATAATAGCTGCAAGTCAAAGGTGAATATTTCGTCTTGCTCAAGCTGACCGGTTCAAATTATCCGAATAAAAAGCTACCAGCGATGATAAAGTAAAGAAACGTTTGCAGAAAGTTAGATGGCCAGCTTTCAGTTAACTTGGAAGAGCAAAGAGGTGTAAACGAACGGTTCGGCAGTTTATACAGGTGAGAATCTGCAACGAGAATGACGAGGATAATTTCATGGATTATCAAATCGAACAGCTCACTTAAAGTACGGTTCGATTAAATGGCGAGCAACTCCTTGCGGAAAAAATTAATTTGCACACTTCCGAGCGTATGATCCGATAAGGGTCGAATTAATCGGCTTGCAACCTATTTAATGTCGGCGTTATTATTAGCAAGAAAGAGGAAAAGAAATGGTATATACTAGTTGCAACGGCTGATAGTGTTAGTTTATGAGCGGATTATTACTCCATTATAGCAGCGGCTGCGAGATATCATAGCATCGACTATTTACAGCGGATTTGTGACTCGAAAGTTCGACTACTGGAATTCGTATTAATTCGTTTGCAGAGTCCTCGCTGAATTTTCGTTGGATTCTTCTCTCCTTCAAATTATTCCGCAACGATTTACGTGTAATTTTCTCTTCATTGTCGATATATTGGAAGGTGTTTATTATCATTAATAAGTAGATTCGAACAATAGCAGGCTGAAAATCATAACGATGTAAATGAAGATATTGAGAATTATTTATAACATTTCTACTAATAATCTATTTACATAATTAAATTTAAATCAATTTAAATCTTTAAAATTTATATTCTTACTAATAGATTTCAATATTTAAAATCTATAAAATTTTAATAGATTTTAATACTATTTATTGACTATTAGAATATAAAAAATTTTTAAACAAAAATATTACTCCAATAAAAACAATTTTAATTGAAATTCTGTATTCTCCCCACAATAAACAATTTTTATAAAATAAAATATTTAAATCAATTTATCTCATATTTTTACAAAGATCAACCCAGTTATTTTTTTTTAATAAAATAAATTATTTATAACATTTCTACTAATAATCTATTTACATAATTAAATTTAAATCAATTTAAATCTTTAAAATTTATATTCTTACTAATAGATTTCAATATTTAAAATCTATTAAATTTTAATAGATTTTAATACTATTTATTGACTATTAGAATATAAAAAATTTTTAAACAAAAATATTACTCCAATAAAAACAATTTTAATTGAAATTATTATAATCATTTCAGCTCTTAAAAGTATCGTGGTTTTACTTTTATAATTAAGTTAGTTATAACTTTATTCTCTGCCGCGATACGTCTTCATGGGCTGAAAAAATATAAATTTGTATAATGATAAATACAGAACATTATTCTGTAATATTAAATAACGGTTTATTTACGCCACTATGATTTTCCGTTGTACATACATGAAAACATTGCTTGAAACTTAACCCCCCGCCCCCCAAAAAAAGGATAGCACAAAGTAATTTTTATTCTTACAGTAGCCGTGCGCGAGTTTTGCAAATTCGTAGAAAAATCGTTGCAACAAGCGTGTAAAATTATTAGTTAAAAAAATTAATAACGAAACGTTTTAATTAAAATTTTAATAAAATCTCTGACTACGTTTTTGCTGTGTTAAAGAGAAATGCGTATTCCGCAAACATAATTAAATGAAACTAGTAAACTCAACAGAAAATATGTTAAACTATAATATAATAAATTTCGAAAGCTGCAACTGCAATTATGACGTAAAAATATTTTACAAAAGTGATTCCGTAGGTCAGTTTCTGATTGAATGTCTTAACGTAATTATCCACGGTGGCCGCAAAATCGCATCACAGTATTTATTGTAGCATTTACATACTAATTAATTAAACCCGAGCAATATCGAAATAGATGCAGAGAGAAGAAGAAATTAGTACAATGGCGAACAGAAGAAAATTTATAAAACGAGAAGTATAACAAGGAAACGTAACTTTACGAAACGGGCGTTGCTAATCCGCTAAAAGATTGTCTCAGTGCAAAAGTTACTGAAATTCATAATATACCAACATAAAACTTTAACATTAAATTTCCTGTCATTTTTATACTCTATCGTATGGCCAAAACACAGAATGGACCTGACAGAGAAAAAATACTGTTGGAAAATAAGTACATGAGCCGGTATTTTTATGAAATTTCACGTAATTCAAAGAATCGAATACGAAAGGATACAGGAAAGAAGAGAGACGATGGTACGTCCCTGGTGTTGGTGTCACTTCCCATTTCGGGTTGGCGGCTCGGTTTTTCGTCGTAGATGTTCGTGTGCTTCCGCCTGCGACCCGGAAAAGCACGAGGCGCGCGTCGGCCGCTGCGCGGAAATTGTCGAACGAGCGATGGAGGTCGGCGGAGGTCGGCCAACTCGAACCACGCTGTGGCGTCGATTCGATTCTCGATACGCGTAGCTGTCGCTTGGAAAATCGTTGGGCCGGCTTTTGTCGTCCACGTGTTCTCACGGGAACTTTGGCCGTTTCTTGCTACGAACCGAGCAACGCGGATCATGCAAATGCAAGTATTAATATGCGACCCGCCGAGTAACTTACGCAACCGTTAATAACTCGTAATGTTTGTAGACAGCCGTACATCCGTACTCTATTAACGAGTGATAATGTAATACGATATTTGTCATTGGAACGGTTTGTACATAGAAGCAGGACGGCTCAATATTACCTATTTTTCAGTTGTTTCCCTTTCAGACACCAAGATACGAGGCAGAAACGAGTAACTGGATCGCTGTATTAATTATCGAATAGCGAGCACCAGCGCTTTGTTGCAATCGATACTTTCTCTCGTTCTTTGATCGCACAAGTATCGATGATATTTTCAAATTATTCGATTCTGCTTTAATGCAGTTTACGACGCACTATTTGACAAAGTGTGGCGGCATATAATAATTGAGTTTACGTGTTTGATTGTTGAACGCTGTTTGTGTACGAGCACAAATAGCGTTACTTAACACGCAGTACCGAGCTACTTGCTTTAATTGCTATTGGTAGTCTATTGGTTAACACCGAAATTCTCTGTTTATGCTTTTTACGCTTCTTTCGTTACATAACCTTAAATTTGCATTCGCAGAAGAAATTCGGCACGCATAACGATTTTAAAATCTCGATTATATAAGCGTCGATATAAGTCGAATTAATCGGCTCGGAATCGTTGAGTAACGAGTGGCAAGTAGCTTCAACTGAATACTTAATGAAAAAGGGATACTTGAAAACATCGTTAAAATATCCGAAGCTGGCCGTAAGACATAAAAGAGAATATAAAAATCGTCTTAGAATGTTTGTAAAAACGGTCGATGATTTGCTCGCTACGATTAAGCCGAAAGTTGGGTAAAAGTCGACTTAGCTTAGAGAACTCGTATAATAATTAAGAGAAGGTCGACGCTGGAAATAGAACGTTATCTAATAACCATTTTTCTTTTTAGTTGAAGAAATAACAAAGAATGGCTAAGAGAACTCTAACTTTGCTTAAAACCCGAAGAAACGTTTCAAGTGTGCTGAATTTAGATAACTTGAAGGAGACGAAACCCAGCCATGCAATTGGATCTAAAAATTAAAGTTACTTAATTTTAGCGTTTTGTTTTTATTTATATTCTGCACTCTACGTGATATAGAATTTTTTATCTAAATATAGAATACAAAGTAACGTTAAATATTCCGAAAGAAACGTAGACCAAATGTAGTAAAACCTGCTCTGATTATTTATTACGACATCAGTCGAGGATCGACGCCCTAAAATTTGGAAATTCTTGACGTAGGTCCTGCCATTTTTGATATAACGAAATAGTTGCATTTTCAATTAAATCGCTACGCGATAGCAATAAAATAACCCGAAAAAAATTGGATCTCTTTTTTGAAAATGTCTCAAACTAAAATGTCCTGAAAGCTTGTGATTATGTTATATTTATCATTATTTAACCTAACTCGTGGTTCGTTTCTTTCTAATTATCTGACGGAATCTACTTACTGATTTATTAAATTGATTCATCAAATTGACCGCAAAGATACATCACAGTACATTGTTAGCTGTAAATATTAGGACACCTAATCGTTATACGTACATTTACTGAAAAATGGCAAATTTAGCTTGCTTAGTGCCTTTAGTATTACGTACTAACCAGAGAATAAAAACAGTGGAAAGCCATTTGTACCAAATGGCCAACTATGTATTTATATTGTATCGAAGCTTATTTCTAGAAAAATAATTATTTTGTTAAGAAATAAGTTGATTGCAATTACCGCGACAAAACAACACTGGTACGTCGCACGTTTCACAGACAGATTTCACAGATACGTACTATGTGGTAACATTTGTTCCAGTAAATACACAGCTTTAGCCGATTTATCCTAATAATACGTAATGGCAAATGTAACGCACGCGATAGAACACCTTCGTTAGGTATGAATGAAATTTATAAATTCATCGGTCGATTAAGCCGAATCGTGAAAGTACGAGTAACCCAGAAAAAGTCGATTACCTCGGCAACGTTCGCTCATTAATGATTCACAAACTTGTTACAGGTACTGGTGAATCCGGCAAATCCACCTTCATTAAACAGATGAGAATCATCCACGGGTCTGGTTACTCGGACGATGACAAGAGGGGGTTCATTAAACTCGTGTACCAAAACATTTTCATGGCCATGCAGTCCATGATCCGGGCGATGGACCTCCTCAAGATCCAGTACGCCTCATCTGCGAATATAGTGAGTATTTTTATCGGTGACCCTGGGCTCCCTTCTCCCCATGTTAATTATGGTAACCAAGTGCAACTCAAAAATGTGTTGTTTCCATGCGATCCTAGGAAAAAGCAGAACTCGTGCGAAGCGTGGACTTCGAGACAGTTACAACCTTTGAAAGTCCATACGTAGAAGCAATCAAAGATTTATGGGCAGATAGTGGTATCCAAGAGTGTTACGACCGCAGGCGAGAATATCAGCTCACAGACTCCGCTAAGTAGTAAGTACCGTCTGGCCGTGTCTTTGCCATCTACTTGCCCCCGAGGAGAGCGTATCTTTTTTTCACCTCGTTCCACTCGACGTCATTGTTCGGTTAGCAGTCCCAACGTGTCGAATACGCACCCGCCAAGTACAGGCCTGTGTGAAACGTTAAACGCGTGTAACGTCTAAATATGAAGAATCCGTTGTAGAGAAATATTTGGTGGAACGTTGAAGGTTTGCACCGACTGCTAGGCTTCTATTTAATGAGCGATCCATTTACTCATGTGAATGGTTTACTCGATATCTGGTTGATTCGATATTTGTTCGTTGAACGAGATTATAATATTTGGGAATGCCAGATGTCCCGTGTATCAGGTATTGAGAACATGATGTTTCAGTTACCTATTGGAGATAGATCGGGTCGCAGCAAGGGGCTACCTCCCAACAGAACAGGACATTCTTCGTGTGAGAGTGCCTACTACTGGTATAATTGAATATCCTTTTGACTTGGAAGAAATTCGATTTAGGTATGTCTCGCCATGCAAAGGAAGACGCTGCCTGTGCCTGTGATCTACTTTGGACTCTTTCTGCATCGTGGCTGCATGTATTGTGACTCACCGATTTCATTGTACATGGAATCCATCATTCGTTTCGTTTCTCCTTTCTCACTGGCGTCTCGCGAGTTCCATTGATACCTCCGGTTTTATGACGTGCCGTGGTTCTCCTGTACGAAATTTCGTCTCTCGCGACGACGAGACAATTTCGTGCTCTGTATGCGGGGAGAAGATACAACGCAAGGTGTTCCTCTTCTAGCGGAGGATGGACGCACACGGTCTTCTCTCGATCGATCGTATTTATTTACAAGGAACACAATAGCTTTGCGGTGAACGATGTAAACTGTCCCACTGTCAGTTACTGTGTCATAAAACTGTAAGAATAAATCAATGAACTTTGCATTTGAGAGAATTCTTACAGGCTGGGGACAACGAGCATGTGTCAAATGTTTTGCGATATTCCTCTCCTCGTAATCACCTTTAATACATGCATGGGCATGCACTATCAGACTGTGGCTTCGTTTGTTTTGCAGTTATCTTAGTGACCTAGAACGTATCGAAAAGCCTGACTTCCTTCCTACCGAACAAGACATTCTTCGGGCTCGAGCTCCTACTACTGGCATTATAGAATATCCGTTTGATCTGGACTCCATCATATTTAGGTACTAACACACATTACTTGAACTTGACTATACGTTTAGAAGTATACTATACTAACTTAGTATCGTACTAACCTGGAGTAATGGATTAGTATCAAAATACCTGTGTGAGTTTTTTTTAATACGGGTAGACACTTTTATTTTATTCCTATCGTGTCATATATTTTTTGTCTCTACATTATCGCAATACCATTTATTTATGTTAATCATTTTTTTCTCTCTCGATCATATATAGTTTCTTAAGTATTATCGCGATTTGTTGTAATGTAAATAATATTCTCTTATACGTAAGTTATCACGTATAGAAATAGACTTTATAAGTTACAGAGGTAAAATAGAAGTAGCAGGTAATTAATAAGTTATCATTGATAACGTAATGTAATAATAGTAATATGTACTATTTGTACCTTAAAAATTGGCAAGGTGAGTGAACACGTAGATAACTTCTTATTTAAAAAAAAAAAAAAAAGAAAAAAAAAACAGGATTATGTTACTTACTACATATTTTATAGCTGATTCTTCCTGTTTCGTTCTCCTTTCTATTTTTTTTTCTTTTTGGTTTTTTTTTTCTCTTCAATTTGTATCCTTCGTTTGCTTTAAATAGCTCATTGTTTGCATGTTTTTCCATGAAATTTCTGTTCAGAAAATATCATTTTGTAAATATTACGACATTTGACTAATGAATCGTATGAGTAATTTAAATTCTGAATGTGAAATTAGGAATTATTTACAAACCGCACTTAACAAATTGATAAATATCGGACAACATTTTGCGCTTTAGTTTGATTAATATTGTAGCAAATATTTAAGTCGTAAGTGAAAAGATGAACGATATTACATAAGTATATTTTACAGGATGGTAGACGTTGGTGGACAGAGATCAGAAAGAAGGAAGTGGATCCACTGTTTCGAGAATGTCACTTCTATCATCTTTTTAGTAGCTTTAAGTGAATATGATCAAATTTTGTTTGAATCAGAAAATGAGGTAAATACTATTACAATATTTATTTCTCTTATTTTCTAGTTTACCCATATAAATCATATCATGAACTAAATCATATCATTGTAACTTGTTATTACCATCTTTCAGAATCGAATGGAGGAAAGCAAGGCTTTGTTCAAAACAATTATTACATATCCTTGGTTTCAACAGTCTTCTGTTATTCTGTTCCTAAACAAGAAAGATCTGCTCGAGGAGAAGATTATGTACTCTCATCTTGTTGACTATTTTCCTGAATATAATGGTAGGTATATAAAACTAATATTTACTTTTGGAAATTATACTGTATAATAACATTCACAACATTAAACTTATTAATGTTTGTGAATCTTTAGATACGTGCAACATCGTATGCAATATACTGGATGTTTACTATAGTGTGAGCAAAGATCTATCAGTTGATTCGAGATGTGATTTTACATAGAAAGTTCTCATACAAACACATAATAAAATTCAATAATTTATTAATAAAGGTTGATAATCTTTGTTAATTTTAATATACTCGGTTTAGAATGAATTTTATCTTCAGAAATGATTATATTTCTTTATTCTATCCAGGAAGATGAATTAATTTTTCAAAACAGAGCAGACAATTCCATTATTGAACATTGCAAATAGATTTTTAATTTTTATATTTCTAGTTAATATAATTATTCCAACATTATACATAGATATTTGATTTTTAATCCATTTTTATTAAATCTTTGTAATTTGCTACTAGTGATTTGGAAATACTTTTCATGCGGTATTTTAGCTTGAATAAATAGAAAAATATATTGGATTACCATGTTTTGAAAAATATCACAGAGAACTTAAACTTTCGCAAGTAAAATAGGAAAGGAAATAATTTCTAAACAATTAATTCATTTAGAAATAAAGATTTATTTTGGATCATTAGGATATAGGTAGGTTCGAACTTGGTGAAAATTCTTTAATAACATTCCGAATCAATTGAAAAAAATATTTTTTACTCATACTAATACTTCTCGTATAAGTTATATATTTACTCCCCCTAAAATATTTAATAAACTTATATCTTTCCCATTCTTATAAATTATTCAGTCAATATTGTGTTTCTATTAAAAATTTTATTTATACTTATTAAAATTAATAAAAATGACTCTTTATCTCTTAAAGTAATATAGAAGTTATAATATCATAATATTATTAAGTATATCATAAAATTTGAAACATGAAACACCTTCGGATGAATTGTCAATATGTTCAGAGAATCAGGCTTAGAATTATTTCATGTTGCTCTGGAGCGTACTATTCAGTTTATTATTAGTAAGTGAACAAGTTGTATGGTATAGGCCCTAAACAACAAGATGTACCAGCAAGGGAATTCATCTTAAAGGTGTATCTCAATACGAATCCTGATCCTGACCGCATGTGCTACTCTCACTTCACGTGTGCGACAGGTCTGTTTAAATATAACAAACACATCCTGGCAGAAATTGTAGATGTTTTGTAGAGAATTTTCTAAATTGAGCCAGTAACTATACATCATAAGGTTGCAACTGTATCCTTAAAGCTTAATCCTTTCTGTATTATAGAACAGCTATTTTCCGTATTTCGACATTACCTTTCATTCATTTTATCAATAATAAATGACACAGCTTTTCCGTAAAACCATACCAGAACAACTTACATACATAAATAGAGATTTTAGTTTTTGCTTCAGGGAAATTTATTTACTTTACAATTGATTTTCAAAGCATTTTGACATAAACATCCCTTAGAATTTTCCAGACGTATCTAATTAGATCTAAATTAAATAATCTAATTAAAATGTGTTATATTTTCTTAATCTGATAAAATGAAAACATATATTAAGCTTACATAAGGGAATTGTGTTTGACTGATAATAGCTTTAAAAGGTTTCTTTGAGAGTTAATAGAACTAATTGAATAATTTGTCCTTCAGTATTTATTGGATTTAGATATAAACTTCATTGATTTAGTAAACCGGATAATGTGGATTTGATAATAGTTTCAACATCCAAAAGAAAATTTTTTTTTCTCCATGAAAACATAATTTTTACCTTCTGTATCTAATTTTCTCTTTAATCTTTACATATCATTTTAATGTATATTAGTTTTTATATTGTAGTAAAATAATTGAAATTAATTTTAGTTTTCTGTTATTTATATTTTTGTGTTAAAAGTATTTTTATTATAGGTAGTATAAATCTTGTAATTTTATGTTATTAATATTAATTAATATTTGAGTTGGTTTCAATCAGATTTTAAAATAATATCCCACTGATATTACATAATTAAATTGGGAGAAAAAAGATAGTATGCGCTTGAATAAATATAAATAGAAGTAATTGTCAATTCGTATGCTTGCTTATATATTTCACAGGCCCACAAAGAGATGCCATACCTGCTAGAGAATTCATTTTACAGATGTTTGTCGAATTGAATCCAGATATTGAGAAGATTATATATTCACACTTTACGTGTGCCACAGGTAGGCTGTTAGTAATTGATGCTAATGTGCATTTGTTTTTGCTTCTTAACATTATGTATGTTGTGTAAGATAATTTGCATGTTGCCTATATTCTACAGCAGGTGCGTAATTCTTATCTTAATGGTTATTTACTTCAGGAAAATCAATCTATTTTATAGTGTCAAAAACTAATACTATTGTGCAATTTAATTTTAAAAAATTCTTAATTACCTATTTTTTGAATGTTTATTATTCATCATAGTTAATAATCTAAACATACTATTAGATTGATTTTCTGTCTGATTTAATGTTTCAAATTGATATTAACATTAAAATGTGGTTTATTATTGCATGCTGCACTTATGGGATTATTCATCAGACACGGAAAACATTAAGCTTGTATTTTGTGCCGTTAAAGATACAATTATGCAAACTGCACTTAAAGAATTTAATCTTGCCTAAAGGACAATTTTTGCATTTACATTTGATCTTTAATGTGTTTCCTTTATTGCGAATATATACAGATTTTTTTACAAAATGACTATTAATGTCTAGTCATGTGTTGGAAAATCAGAAGTAATAATAGAGTAACATATTCTGTGTGCAAAATTTTGAGACTGCCAATCTGTTCCCTGCATAATATTGTTCACGCATAAATCATTTCAACATAATAATCAATTGTTACTGAAGTGAAGTGCAGTGAAACGTAGTAAAAAAAAAATATTTGGTTTATTAGTATTACAGATTGAGTAAAGTAGATTTTTTCAGTAATACCATATTATTTCACTAGTAAAAGAAAGTACTTTTATTTAATTAATGAAACTCAAAACAGTTATCATAAGATATAATATATTTTAATCATGCAGAATACCATATAACAGAACTTAGATTAGTACGATCAATTTCATAACTGGTTTTAATTTTAATTCATAAGTGCTAAACTTACAAGGTCATTGGAAGGAATACTATGCTCTGCACAAAGTTTTAATGCATGGGTTATACAAACCATATTTATTTGCACATACTGTTTGATCATAATGTAATAATTTCTTAAGTTTCTAAATTTAGTTAAACAAGCCTATTTTATTTTAAAAAATGCTACTAAAGAATTTTATGCATTCTTTCAATAACAGGTTTCCGTAATTCATTTAACAAAGCACAGTTAAATGTGTAAAACAATAACGCACTGCTGAAAATAATTAAAGGATGATATTCCACTCATTTGGATCTTTATACCTACTTCTTGTGTCTGTACATTTTTGTTTAATTATTATTTTAAAGTCAATTCTTATCACAGAATCATACGAGTAACATTTCAATCTATCAAGCCTGGAATACTTTGTAACAGCAGTCCCCTAATTGTTTGAAGCAGTGTATATTTCACGTTTGTGGGAGTGTGGAACATACTTTGTTCTTCAATGGCATGTGATAACTATTGCATTACATATATAGCTTTCTTTTCTATTATATATACTTTTATAACATTTCTGCAATTAATTGTAACTTCTCTAATTTGTTATGTTCAATTGTCAGTGATAAGCATTATAGAAATTGTTATAAATTTATGTGCTTCAGTTATTTAATTTAAATATATCATTCTGCAATATAATTAATTTCTTTAATGATTCCTATAATATAAATTATATCATATATGTGTCAGTGTTTTTGTGAATTTTTATATATATAGAAGATAAAAATTGCATGTTGCATGTGTATGAACTTCAAGCTTATTCTCACCCTCCACTTAAGGGTAAGTTGATTTGTCATATACTGTTGTATCACTATTCAATGAAAGATATTAATTACTCAAAGTTTCAACGTTTCTAAACAATTTTTAATGGCCACTAATGCTTGTCCCTTAATTAACTGATTAACTACATTATTATTGTTCAAGTTCATAAATTATAAATGTTTACACTTGTTTTCTCTTACAGATACAGAAAACATCAGATTTGTATTTGCAGCAGTGAAAGACACCATTCTGCAGTTAAACTTAAAAGAATATAATTTGGTTTAGATGGCAATACACAAAATTCAGGATGGACTCAAGAATTTTTCTTATACCCTGACCAAGGTATCAGTGTGAACTCTGTTAAGTTAGAAATGGGAAAGACGAAAAAGGCAGAAAATGAACAGTAATTTGTGGTGCCATCAGCGTACTGTCGCTGCTCCATTACAAGTGTACCAACTATTGATTAGTAAAATTTATAACGGAGGTAACAGCGATGAACAAATATGGACCTAAATCTGAGCGTTATACGTTCTTTCCTAACCTTCTCACTGTCAATACCAACAAATTGATTTAGTTTCGTACTCTATTTGTTGAATTTATTACCTTTTTATAGATTAGTTTAGTCAATCACGCCTGGCTGAGTGCGTAATCGTCTAATTTTTATATAATAATACCACGAGCAACACATCAATAAACGTATAAGATAGAGTGCAGCCATGCCATAAAATGTCTGTCCAAGTGTTCATCTCAAATCAAGAGATCTCAGCAAGAAACTGAAGAGAAGAAGGACAAATGCTTTTTAATCACAAGTAGTCGGTGACACAAGTGAGAGCAATTTTAGTGCCATTTACTAGTGTGGTGTTTTTATTGCAGTCCTTTCTTAGATGCAAAAAGCCAAAGTGTTTTTTTATCTGTGCCAGAAGCAAGTCAAAGTTCTTTCTGCATGTGACTCAAATTCATAATTCATCGTATAAATATTGTTATATATAATATATAAAATGAAACATAGGTTAGCATTGAAGAAAGCAACATAAAACCAACAAGAAGGAAACTTTACCACCCTTCAATATTAAGAAATTATTAGAAAACATCTGTTTGATGTGATTTTAGGTAATTTAGGAGGTGAAAGGTTGCAGATTCTTCTGCTGTCTTTTTTCTCCGTAGGCTGTGTAAAAAATGTGAGGGCTGCGATCTCATACCATACAGTTATAAGTCTGCAATTTACGAACGACGTAAAAGTCTTAATCACAACACTGGTTTTCCTTTCATCCAGCCCTCGCTTATTGACACAGCATCGCGCAGCTAGGGACATGGTTTAAGAACGTATGGCCCTAGCTCGCATTGTATCCAGATTACAGTGTATGTATGTATGAACTGCTCACTGCCTGCGCTCGCTCATGCTGGCTAGCGCGCTGCCCACTGCTTGTATTCTCTAATGGTTCCATTAACTGCTGTTTGTGCCACCTTTTGATGTTCTACCGAAAGAATATTTGTATAAAGGTGATAGAAACTGCTTTGCACAAACCTAGAGAGTACTTGCACAATAAACTTTACGGTGTTGGTCAAATCAGTGAATTAGGGTGTGACGTCTGGACACGTATATCCTGAATGTCTAACCCTGATACTGCTAACACTCCACGCACACTGGGCAGCGTATGTCATACCCACTTTGGTTGAAACACTGAGTTTATATGAAAGAAAAAATATATAAATACATTGAATAAAATATAATATTAAGAGATAATAACAAATAATATTGAATAATAATAATAATATTAGTAATAATAATATTAATATAATAATATTAATAATAATAATAATATTAATAATAATATAATATTAATAATACTGCTTGGTTTTCAGTGAGAGTGTGTGATTAAAGAGAGTGAGGGAGAAGAAATAAATGTGTATTCAAAGTGAGGAAAATGGTAGTAAAAATGAAGGAAAGAGAGAAATGGAGGGAGGAGAAGAGGATGAGAGTCAGAAAAAGGAAGACAGAGAGGGAGAGAGTGTTGAAAGGGAGAGAGAGAGAGAGAGAGAGAGAGAGAGAGAGAGAGAGAGAGAGAGAAAGCGAGAGAGGAAAAGAGAGAGAGAGAGAGAAAGGGAGAAAGAATGGGAGTGAGAGAATGAATTTAGATGTATGATATGTATGCAGAATGTATGAAACATTTTAACAAAAGATAAAAATTGATTGAGACGAACAGGCTTTCTTTCGCCTGATTCGAGAATGTGCGAATGGCGCGAAAATTTGTGGCTATAGTTCATTTGTAAATCATTTTTTGTCAAAAGTATACATTTTTCTGAAAGCATAATATGTTGAGTATTCTTTCTGTGTGTATAAAATGTAAACACCTACCACGCCCAAAATGAAATCAATGTTTCTAATTTATTTATAATAAATAATATACATTAATGATAAAAATAAACGCAGTTTGTGACAGTAATATCGATGCATGATACCGCATTTACCTCGTATATTTACCTGAAAATATAGTGATCCTTGAGTAAAATAATAATCCCTGATCCTGTTTATATGGAAAAAGTGTTTAATTGTGTATCCTAATAAAGAAGTTATATTTAAAGTTTATTAAGTTATATTTTGTTTTCGTTATGTAATAGCTGTTACCGTTTATTAAAAAAAAATATATTTTCGTTCAAGAATGTACTGTGAAATTCTTATTACCGCTTTTTACATAATCTTATTATAATACATAACAATCAAATCAAATGGAAATTTTATTCATTTTATTTATTATAAATTATCATACCACCTCTTATTTAAGAAATTATTTCAACGAATTAAATTTATACGAAAAAAGTAGTAGTTATTCACGTTTCTAATTATTTGAATCTATCAAACTGGTTAACAGTAATTCTTTTAATCATTCACTGATTTGAATAGTTAATTTTGCTATTTAAAAAGTAGATAACATTTTACATATCAAATAATAAGTAGTGTATAATAACATCTTTATTTTGAAAGTTCAAAAATTACCATTTTATTAATGTAACGATATTTTTATAAGAAAAAGAGATAAAATTTTATAATAAAATGTTCTAATTTCTATACCTGTGTAAGAAATGATTAACAAGCACATTTTATGCAGCATTTTAACATATATGTTATATATGTTACATAAATTTTGTTTAAAGTACATAAACAGAATGGTAATATATTAGTAAACTGCAGATTTATAGGAGATCCAAAATTGCTAAAATCCACATAATATGCAAAAATATAAAGATATAAGTGCAAAGTATCCAAAGTATAGTAGTTATAATATCCAGTGGATGAAATAGAATTCTACTTAGACTTCGTTTATTCAATTAGCGTTATAAAAGTACGCATGTGCATGAAAATCCGCAGTTTATATATTAGCCGTAAGTTATTGGGGATTTGTAATTGGCGCACAAAAATGTAGCCATACTACGTACACCAATGAGAAAGCGGGCCGCCTAGCGGCGCATTTTCAAACATCACGTCATTCTCTTAAGGCGAAAATGTCACACTGTGAAAAGGATGTTGATGCGGTGAGCAGAAAGAGCGCGCGCGCAACGTGTACAACAGCGTTATCGTTTCTGCAAGTATAGTCCTGCGGAGGATCATCGAAAGGACTACTCCCCTACAGTAGATTGAGTTGAGCTTTGTTCGCCGAGTCGACTCCTACAGTGAATAAAGTCACGCAAGTGAAAAGATGAGTCTTCTACTAGAAGAGGAGGAAATTGACGAGTGAGTGTTTCTGTGGCTTGCAATTATATTTTCTACGTTTAAGTTTCGACTCTCATGAGATGAGAGTTACCTCCCTTTTGATTAAGCTTGTAATAAGGGGCTTGGCAGCGTCTGTAACTCATTTTATGAAATAAGAAGCTTTTCTCGCGTAAATGTTTATACCTCGGCAGTTGTTGAGGACAGGTTGTCTAAAGTTAAGTAGTTTGCGCGATTGTGTATTCATTACATTTCTTTCGAAACTTTGTGAGGTCGCTATATGAGCTACAAGTGTATGAGGGTCCGTGTGATTTTAGAAATCCAATTTTTCTTTGTACATTAATTTATGAACATGCATATCACATGTAACCTACTTAACAATTAATCGTGTCTCTACTCGTGATGTCTGCATTTCTCTAACGTTTGAAATATAAAATATATTTTCCCAATAATAAAAAGGAATAAGAGGAAGGGCAAATTTAAAACCGTTAGTTGATTACATGGAATTATGGGAGTAATGAGATTGTGATACTTGTTAAATTTTTCGTGCTTTTATTGCGTAGAAATATTACGTTTTTATAAATTTTTTTGATTTCACAAATAGCCTGCTAACATTTATGATATTTATAATAGATTTAATATTTATTAGGAAATAAGAATGAATTCGTAATATTAAAAAGAATTAGAAAGGTTAGTTTCTTGGAGAAGTATTATTGAATTAAATTCAAGTTCGAAGATATTAAAACACATATAATACAGACAAATATCATATGAAATAATTCGATACATAAAATAAATACCATTTTATAAGAAGTATTACACCGTAGAGCTAAGGCATTAATAAACAACTTAATTTAAATACGAAAATGAAAGTACATAGAAAACGAAATATGTATTAGTTATTAATTGTATATATTTAAATATTCCCGAAAACGAATTAAGATGGAAATATTTGAAAGACGTAAATTGGATTTGACATTTACTTTAGCTATCACTGGTCAGCAACGAAGTGGACGATCGATGTGATAGGCTTAACCATGTATTGTGTGTCATGCGTATATCATTTCTTTTTTGTCCTCAAACTAATCACCCGTGTGCTCGTTCAAATGGGAACGTCAAAGCTATTTAGGACACCCCAATTAATTAATTTGATTAAAATTAATGTGATTAAATAATTCGGATGTATTAAGGCCTCAATCGATTCACCTTGAATTTCATGGCATATACTTTCCATTATTGGAGTACTAAATGAGAGCATTTGGTGCATAACCCTGATTAAGTTGAACACGAATGCTTTAATGCTTTTAACGATAAGCGTAACTTTTGCCATTGGTGCTTTTTAGTAGAATATAGGTAATCCTTATGTAGGTCTAAATTTTGGCATTTATCGGATAGATTCTGCGCGTCGCTAATCACCGATGAGAAGACAGGATTTTAATTCAAAAATAATTTCAAAAATAATTATATTTTAATCGATAAGTGTATATCGTCTTAATTGTATATTGTAGATTCTATAAATGTTTTGCATTGTATCGTCAACTATGAGTATGGTAAATTCTAATTAAAATTGTTCTTTCTTTTTCTGTTGAGTTTTGTTAAATTACAGAGAAGTTTAATTAAATAATTTATGGCACGGTAGTCGCGTATTATTAAAACGCGTAATATTCTCGATAGAACAAATTAAATCTATAAACGTTGTTTAACTTTAAATGCAAAATAAGTTTGTGGAAAGTTTGGAAATTTGTACATTTTTTTCTTCTTCTTGCTCTCCCTTTAACTGTTGAATTTTATCTTTGATTTTTCGCATTACAGCTGTAAAATACATACCTTACAAATATTTTCAAATATTTACAACTACGTTTTAGGAATATGTACTCTACAAAAGGTTGTAGTAAAATCGACTCTTTTATCTCTAACACGTTATTTTGTTAAATACGTAATTTGCAATTATTATTTGCACTTTAATTAACCAAACAGAGTACTTATTTTTTAGATAACGTTATTTATATCTGTCCATTGATAATATAAATATGAACAAGGACGTCGACTCTCACTTTCTTCTTTAAAAATCTTAAACAAAATCTTAAGCGTAGACAATTACCTAACATTATCAGAGCAGAGAGAATTTTTAAACATATTTTTCTATTATAGGTAAATTACCAGAGAAATTAATTTGTAAATAAAACTACCTTTATTTACTACGTTATTATAAATAAATCATTTAACCTGCGGGTTTTAGTTCACATAGGGAAGAGTTTGAAAAATTTTGTAAAGAGGAACTTCTGGAAACTTTTCATTAATATCAGCTATGTATGCATGGTAACACGAGACTACTAAGTTAGTGGAACTAACGTAACTAACAACAGCGTACTATTTACTTCCAGAGTTTCTGCGTGATATATTCAAAAGTTCTGTGATAATTTTAAAGTTAGCTCGTTTGTAACGTACCTTTTATCAAATTAGAATCGCATGGTATCGACGTCCGAATACGATCAATTATTCTAATATTAGATTATTGCGTAATAAATGTCTCTTTTCGATGAGGCTCCTGTTTCAGTCATTTTTCAATTATAAAATATCTGGCACTTCTTTCTACCTATATATCATTCTATTTCGGTAACTAAAGTCTATACTTTTTCTGTTTCTTAATTTCACAATAATTTTTATGTTATTTATGTTTTATTTTTTTTAAGTCCAAGGTATGGAAACGTGACTTCTTTCTACCTACATATCATTCTATTTTGGTAACTATAGTCTATACTTCTTCTGTTTGTTCATTTCACAATAATTTTTATGTTATTTATGTTTTATTTTTTGTTAAGTCCAAGGTATGGAAACGTGACCTCTTTCTACTTATATATCATTCTATTTCGGTAACTATAGTCTATACTTCTTCTGTTTGTTAAAGTCACAATAATTTTTATTTTTTTGTTAAGTCCAAGGTATGGAAACGTGACTTCTTTCTACTTATATATCATTCTATTTCGGTAACTATAGTCTATACTTTTTCTGTTTGTTAATTTCACAATAATTTTTATGTTATTTATGTTTTATTTTTTGTTAAGTCCAAGGTATGGAAACGTGACTTCTTTCTACTTATATATCATTCTATTTCGATAACTATAGTCTGTACTTCTTCTGTTTGTTAATTTCACAATAATTTTTATGTTATTTATGTTTTATTTTTTGTTAAGTCCAAGGTATGGAAACGTGACTTTGGAACCATTTTTATCTATTAATATGCAAAAAATAGATCTATACATTTGCACATAGCAACTTTGGAATACTGGAAATATTAGATTTTCGTGAAACTGAAATTAACTAACTTGTACGCCAATAAAAAATGTAACAATTTCAGTGGACGTTATTCCGATTCTCATTGTAAGAATTCTCGTTGTAAAACAATTCGTGCTTACCGATTGCCTTTTATCTCGAAATTAACATTCACATTGCGACAGTTTAATAGATTATAATCTTCGTTCTATCTATGTTCGATCTTTTCGCACTTCGACTAATTTATCACATTCTCGATCCACGTGTACGATTAAAATGTAATCCTATATTAACGTGAAATTAACGTGAAGATTATTTAAGATATATGTCGTCGTATTTCTTAATTCTAACAGGACAAGCTTCGACAATATTACTTTGCTAATCAACTCCGTGATATTTATTTCACGATAGAACAATAAACCATTCTTTAATATACTGACGCGTTCCAGCATTATTTCGAACTGGCAGAAAGTTTCGATTACGTTCAGTTGATTAAATTTTGACTGAAATTAGAATTTTCTATACTTAAGGTTCCTTAAGATGTCTACGTAATTAAGTTATTTAAACTATTCATCGCATGTACGAAGATTAAATGTTGATACTCTTAAGAAAATTACTTCTTTTTCGTGTTGTTATTCTTTCGTAAATTTATCCTGCTTTTATATCTCTTTTTTACTCTCCTACATAATATACGTTTTCTTTTGTTTCCTGAAATATTCACGGAATATTTTTTGCATGCAACATCCGCGATATTTAATCTTAACAATAACGTTTCACCGTTCATAAACGTCATCTACGTAACTTCCGTAGATTTTTCCTAACCGCTCCTAACTTGGATAATATTCCAATTTGTTATTCTGTTCTTCGCTTTTGATTTTTGTATGGACGAATAAGGAAATTGACGAGCCGAGACGTAATACTCGGAAGTCTTTTAAAAGTTTGTTTTAACGTTGATTGTTAAGTGTCTTGCGGATGTCGGGACAAGTTTTCTCCAATATTCGTCTCTCGTATCTCTCATTAATACAGTAAATGTACAAGTTTTCTTACGCGACATAAGCAAAGCATCTTTTCGCAAAATAATAAACTGCATCGATATGTGAAATTATAACTTTTGGAATTGCAATTTTGCTGGGCTCGATGCTTCGAAAATATTGCAGAATTTCATAACTAGATTCGTTGTGGAAATATTTCCTTCGTATGTATATATAATTCATTGACTAGTCAGAAATTACAAACGTAATTCATCGACTAGTTAAAAATTTCCCACTTAAAATGGAGAAAGGAAATTTGTTTAAATTGACCTTCTGGTTAAGAGCATCAACGCTTCCATATAAGCAAGAACTGAATTTTAATTTTTTTGCGAGATATTCCAGTGCATAAAACGTGCGCTAAAAATAAAAGAAGGTTACCTGTTTTAATACGTTACGACAGCGATGTAGCTAACGCGTGTATCAAGTTTTCGTATCAGTGCAACGTGATACCGCTTCATTTGGAAATCCAAGTTACGTAAAGCGACCTTATCGTTGTGCCCATAGAAACTTATTCAAATGCGGATTGTCCTTTACCTTTGTCGGTTCTGTAGCGGTCTTGTAACAATTGAGTCGTCCTTCTTTTCATGTCTCTGAATATTAACACTTTACCGACCGATAGCCGATTAATCGGCTTTTTGTCGCCGGTGTTTATCGATCGGTAGCCTATTAATCGGCTTTTTGTCGCCGGTGCTTATCGATCGGTATCCTATTAATCGGCTTTTTGTCGCCGGTGCTTATCGATCGATAGCCTATTAATCGGCTTTTTGTCGCCGACAATTTTTCTCATTATTTGAACAGTAATTTGTTATTTAGTACTAAGATGCCTTGCTCGGTTGCGTCAGTTGCGTTGCTTTGTAAGCTTCCACAGTTTTATACCAATTCGAAAAACTTATCGTTCGCGGTGAACGAAAAGAATGGAATTGGAGAGTCTAAACCGAAACAGAGCCGGCGCCAGGGAGAATCTGCGCCTGAGCTGCCGGTCGGACGGGCGTATGCTGTTGAATCGCTAGCGGTCGGTAATGTTTTAACGAAAAGAGAGGAGACAAGTGACACCATTAAAAATTGCCGCTGTTTATGTAAGGCGTATGCAATTGCGTGACAGTCTCTAAATGTTTCCAGCGCGTTGAATTTATACACACGTAGAGAATTGAGCAATGTTTTTCGCTTTCTAATTTGTAAAAGTCAAGAATAATTTTTAGCAGATGAATTTATTGCCAGGTTTCCCGAATAAATTATCAGCTGATTGAGATAATTCCTGCGCTGTTCGTTATTTTCACTGGATAGGAATTAAACTAAGGAGAGGTAACACAAGTCTTTTTATCCTCAAAAATGTATCTCTTATTTCGAACGTTGTTTTGCATCGTAGAAGGATTTCTTAGCCTATTCGTTAAAAGATTTGCTCGTAGTATAACGTATGAGTATGAATAAAATATCGAAGAGAATTAAATAAATATAATGCTATACCTTCGCTGATTTTTTCTACAAAATTAATTTTGACAGACATTTGACACAACGGGGGTATTTTTAACCAGCAACAATCTGCTAGAGTGCGCAGGCAAGATCGATAAATATACACAATTCTTTATTTATTAACATGTAAATACATTAAGGGCAACATGTAATTACTGAACACGCTAAATTACTAAATATTTAAAAAAATAATATATATGGTAAATACTACATGTGTGTGTGTGCGCGTGCGTGTCTGTGTATGTGTGAGTGTAAGTGAGTGAGTGAGTGAGTGAGTGAGTGAGTGAGTGAGTGAGTGAGTGAGTGAGTGAGAGAGAGAGAGAGAGAGAGAGAGAGAGAGAGAGAGAGAGAGAGAGAGAGAGAGAGAGTGTGTGTGATTACAAAATAGAATATATATACACGTACATAATGTATTTAGAATATTTACATATAATATTTACATGCAAATACAGTAAATTATTAAATGTATTAAAAGCTACATATATGGCAAGTACTACGTATATATAATTATAGAATAAAATATACATACAATTTATTTAGAAAAGAACTATATATTCTACTCTATAATTGAGTATATGTAGTATTTACGTGTAACTTTTAATGTATTTAATAATTTAGTGTTATACAATTTTGAGATAATTCAAAATAAGGTAGAGTAAATATTTTAACAAATAAAAGAGTATCATATTCTTGTGATCTTAAAAAATGTTGAAAATGTTTTTACCACTTCTGTGCTATTTAAGAGAAAGGTCACTCAAATGACATACTGTAATGACATATAATACAAGCAAAAATATTCGACTACTTTCTTTCCCTAAATTTGGTGTCGACAACGTATTTTCTGAAATATTTGGCAAACTATCACAGCAATGGTGTAATAAATTTTCTGTTTTCTAACGAGTAATACGACGGTACGAACAGATTTTACAAAAAATCCATTTGCCGAAACAACACGTTAAAAAACACACAGAGGTCGTTTCTTTCATTTCCAATGAAATATTTCTCTCATCATGTTGCCGATATTCGAAACGTTCAACAAAACGTGTTCCGTTATGTAAATAAGTAATTAATTAATCTGTCGCGTTGCAAAATACATACGCGTATTTTCTGCTAAAATAATCTACGTATTATCGTCGCGCTAGATACATTATTTGTGTATAGAAGCTATTTGACAGCATATCCTCTCTTTGGACAGATAATAATTCCAATGGACGGTAACTTCGATGTTTACCCAGCAAACCTCGAAAGCCACCGGTTCTATTCGAAATTTTGTTTCGCGCTGTTTACCTTGAATGTATAGCGCATAGTGGCCGCACCCTCCCGTGTATCTGATTCTTCGGTCTCTATGACAACGAGGGTCGAACGTCGGGATCATCTGTTGTGTTTGAAGAGAGTGAGAAGCGATCCGATTTGAGAAATGTCGTTTCATATGGAGCTGTAATGCTCCTGAATGCAGCCGAATGAAAAAGCTAGGCATTTGCAAGACCAACGAGAATTCGTGGAAAAATGTTCGCGAATTTCCGACGCATCGGGCATCTGTTATCGCGAAACAAGTCGAACCAATGTATCGGAAGATAAGTTTAGCATCGAGTTTCGAGGAAATAAAATGGCGTTTGAAATTTCATCGATTATGAAATATCGATAGAGTTGACACGCTGAATGTTTTTTTCTTTTTCCTCTTTCGTATAGGTTTTAACGTCGCATCAAATACGCGTATTTGGTTACTAGCGATAACAATACGAGCAGAGAGAGATTTATTGGTTAGAGTTTGCTAAATAATTCGAGGAAGGAGGAAACTTGTTTTGATAAAAAATGCGTGCTTAACAGAATTTAGGTAGATAATGACTTAAATATAAACCAATATGAGAAAATGAAATTGAGAATTATTTTTCTCGGGTCTTATTGTGATTTATATTTCTTAGAAATTTGATGGCATCTGATATGTTTCAATTTCGTATAATACGCGAGTATAACCGGATACCTGGAAACTTACAATCGGCATACGGCCATTTGACGGATCTTCGAGTCTCGAACGAAAGAATGTTACTCTTCTTTTTCGACTTATTTTTGCATGTACAATCGCCATCCGACCGCTTGTACCGTGATTTTCGAGACACCCCGTATATAACTGGCATAGATCTTTAAAATGCGTTGATTAAATTTTCATTTCAGACGAGGAAATTGTAAAAAGCGACGTTTACTTTCTTCTTCGCGATTTCAACCAACTGCAACATTTTCAACAATTTTCTTACACGACATCGTAGTAAATTAATTCTTCTAACTCATCAAGAAAACATCAAGCCGTTTGAACATTTTTGCTGTTTTAAAAAGTGTACGAATACTTTCCGCACCCACAGTATGTACACATACAGCGTACAAGAGTTTTGAAATTAGAATCTACACAATAAAAAGTTTATTACGAGCATTTAAAAATTGTATGCTTAGTTTATGTTAGAAATGCGTAAACTTACGAAATTTTGATACATTAGCAATCGTCAATAAAACGCAAATGTGTCTTTGTATTTTAATGTTTTGAATCGGCGTGTCACGCATTTTTCGTATCATCGCAAATAAGAGAGTAATTAAAGGTGACAGAGTCAGATATATCAGGACACCCTGTATATGCATGGAGATTCAGATATTCCATGGCGGTTTCACGGAACCTTATCGATTTCCTTATCGATTATTTCAATGTTTTCGTTTGAATACGAATCGAATATGAATCGATGTGTCATGTATTTTTTGTATCATCGCAAATAAGACAGTAATTAAAGGTGACAGAGTCAGATATATCAGGACACCCTGTATATGCATGGAGATTCAGATATTCCATGGCGGTTTCACGGAACCTTATCGATTTCCTTATCGATTATTTCAATGTTTTCGTTTGAATACGAATCGAATATGAATCGATGTGTCATGTATTTTTTGTATCATCGCAAATAAGACAGTAATTAAAGGTGACAGAGTCAGATATATCAGGACACCCTGTATATGCATGGAGATTCAGATATTCCATGGCGGTTTCACGGAACCTTATCGATTTCCTTATCGATTATTTCAATGTTTTCGTTTGAATACGAATCGAATATGAATCGATGTGTCATGTATTTTTTGTATCATCGCAAATAAGACAGTAATTGAAGGTGACAGAGTCAGGTATATCAGGACACCCTGTATATGCATGGAGATTCAGATATTCCATGGCGGTTTCACGGAACCTTATCGATTTCCTTATCGATTATTTCAATGTTTTCGTTTGAATACGAATCGAATATGAATCGGTGTCATGTATTTTTCGTATCATCGCAAATAAGACAGTAATTGAAGGTGACAGAGTCAGGTATATCAGGACACCCTGTATATGCATGGAGATTCAGATATTCCATGGCGGTTTCACCGAACCTTATCGATTATTTCAATGTTTTCGTTTGAATACGAATCGAATATGAATCGGTGTGTCATGTATTTTTTGTATCATCGCAAATAAGACAGTAATTAAAGGTGACAGAGTCAGGTATATCAGGACACCCTGTATATGCATGGAGATTCAGATATTCCATGGCGGTTTCACCGAACCTTATCGATTTCCACTTTCTGTCGCATTTCCGTAGACAGAATAGGTACAAGGTGACGATACACGTGAACGAATAAAAGTAGCTTTGAATAGAAATCCACTTATTTTCGTACTTATCAATTCTATTGGTTTTTTTAATTAAACTGTGGAGGAATAAATATGACACGTTACTAGAAATGTTTATTTCCTTTTTTTTTTTTTTTTGCAGAAGTAAATGTCATCCATGTTATTTACAGTTCTATTGATTTTCTTTCTTTTTATTCTTTTGACTTTTATCTCGCATTTCGTGCCACTGTAGCTACTTAATATTCTCACATCTGTGATAACTTTTCTGCTAAAGTTAATCACAGGGAATAAAGTATAGAGTGAAGTTTTTATCAGTGTGTAATTCTTGTGTGTGTAACATTACACAGTGTGTAGATTTTTATCAGTTTGTATAATAATTCTTAAGGTTAGTAGATGTATGAACAGAGGAACGCGCGGATAAATTGTAAAGTAGAAAATATATTTTAATACAGAAGTGTAAGTACAAGAAGGAATATAATTTGAGCTGGGCCAGATCCGCACGCTAACAGTGTTACCCTATGATTGGAAAGCCCCGAAGCTGTAACAGCCGTATCTCAGCCCACATCAGAGACCAGGCCGCGCTTCGGAACCGATGGGCTGATGACGGAAATAAAGATGTAGGGGCACTCAGCAACAAGGTGTGTCGCCGAAGCCAGGTACTTAATGAACCCTCAATATCCCAACGATCCTTTCGCCAAATGTTCAAGAAAAAGGCATACTGTGCAAAGGTCGTGGACGCCTAAAAAGCGCGTGGATGGTGGGGATATCGAGGGGTGACAAAGGAAAAGGAATCGGATTCCGCCGAAAGTCAAGCTATAAGAGCTTCAGTCTTAAAAAGTCACGGCTAGAGTTCGGAAGTGAATTGTAAACCAAGCATAAAGAAATAAATTCTCACTTTTATATCTTCATTTTTATGTTTTATTTTCATCGTCGATTTCTCCTTCTTATTTTACGTGACAAAGCCATCGTTGCCTGTCTACTGGTTATGGTCTACCTCCGTCCATACAGTCTTTTGTCTATGCGCTGTCGATGGCTTCACTGCTTGAGAAAACTGAAAAGACCACATGTAGAGTTTTCTTAGAAGTGGCGACCGCTTCAACAATAATATTGTAGTAATAGAAATATTGTGGTAAAGTTTAGTAATTAGCTTTATACTATATACGGCTCTTGAAGTTATTTTCTTCTTGTCAATTATGCTTCGTATCTGATGTACTGTTCGAGGCAATAATAATAAAATTGAAAGAATTGTAAAGATTTGTTGCTTATTGTCAAATTTTCTGATTGTATTCGACAGAGAAAGATATCGTATTAAGTCCTTTGATAACAGAAAATGATCTTTTTGCCAGATAATACCTTTGTTTTATGCTCGGAACGTCGAAGAAATTAAGTTCAGATAAAAAAATATAAATCAAATTATTAATAGAATTGCGAATAACATAGATGACATTTACTTCTGCAAAAAAACGAAATAAACATTTCTAGTGATGTCATATTTATTTCTCCAAACTTTAATTAAAAAACCAATAGAATTGATATGTACGAAAATAAGTGAATTTCTATTTAAAGTTATTCGTTCACGTGTATCGTCACCTTGTACCTACGCAGAATGTTGTTTACGTAAGACGTTCATATTAGGAAAAAGAATTAAAAATAATAATCAGATATTAAGGGATTAATTAAATATGAAGGTGATACAATATAATTTCTAATTCCACTTGTAGATTTTAGATTGAAACATCGTAAACATAATTACAGCTATCTAAAAATAAAGCCTTTTCACTCCAAAAAAAGGCCCCGATGTCCTTTCATCTCCGACATATATAATGTTTATTGGCCAAGAAAAATATTTATTTATTAAACAAGGAATTTCTGTTTGAAAGTGGTTTTGGCAAAACTTAGCCATACAACATTTTCTGTCGGATTTACATTTTTAACATTACAGTTCATAATTGAACTTAAGTAACTCAAAAACGGTACTTTTATACGATATTGCCTTTTCTTTCTTCTTCTGACCTGGAAACTTGGTCGCAAAACAGCACAGATCGAATGGGAATCTGTGTCTGTCTAATCCTGTAACTGTCGAACTGTCGTGGGCGTCTCCTAAGCGATGCGTCTTGCGCGTACCTGGTCAAAGGGTGCATAGCGTAACGTGCCATCAGGGACATCGTCCGGTGGTCTATTGTCGAGTTCTCACCTGGTGTCGAAGTTTATGACGCGTGGTTTGCTGTTGAGCGGATCCATCGACCGCTTAACCATTTGTTGCGAAATTAACGCTCAAGGTGGAGGGAAATTAACCCCTTGACGTACAAATAAAATGGAATTTGAAGCGTCTGAAGAATACTATTTAATCTGGTTTAATCGAACAGTTATACGCAAGCTTAGAAATAGGACATTTTATTTCAAAATTTACATTGCTGTATAGTATTTAATCAGGTTGACATATAATGTTAATGGACAGTAATTAACATTATAAAATAATAAATGAATAATTCTATAAAGTATGATACATTTCAAAATATTTTGGAATACGTAGAGGAACTAGACATTTTTTACACTGCCACGTTATTTCGCTTCTTATATTATCTTTTACGTACACATGGTATCCTTTCGCAGGATGTTTTATGCTAAGAGCAGGAGCACTGAATACATTTAAAAACGAAAGGGAAGGAAATTGAACGTATTATGGTGCAACTGCCAGGCAGTTTAGCATGAAACACCGTTGCACATCTACTCAGCATACAAAGTGGCTGCCAACAGTCTCTTTCCAAATTGTATTTCCATTATAAGTGTTACAATGCGCTATAAACGATTCGTTAATCAAATTCTCGTTATAAAATATTTGTTAACGTTTATCTTGTAGAGTCTTTGTTTCACTTAAATTCTATTTTCAACAACCCTCAACTATATGAGAAAACCACGCTATAATTGTACACTTTCCCCTATTATTTATTTCATATATGCATATTATTATTATTATTATTTATTGTATATTATTATTTCCTGTATTTGTATCGGAAAAGTAATTGGAATGATGAAAGAATAACAGAAATTATGCCACAAACCGCATATGAGTGCACGTGCACGTTTGTGTGAGAGGGAAAGTATAGTTCTTTAGGTAACATAGTGATTGAAGGTAATGGAAAAAATGCTCGAGTTTTACTAATATGCAGTATCAAATATGGATAAATATGATATATATGAATATATATTGATCCTGTTTATAATCACATTGATCATGTTTGTAATTTGTTACAATATGCATAATTTATTCCTTCATCTTTAGTAATAATATTTTCATTAATTTCTAAATTTGTATTTAAACGAATAGATATATTTTCGCGTTCTTTATTGTCACACGTATTCGCTGAATTTTAACAAAATAAATATTCTTGTTTTATTTTTACTTATTTGTTTGAATTACATCAAGCCACTTAGTTCATTAGCGACCACGTCGCTTACGTGACATTAAAAACAAAAGGTTACAGGTTGGGTCGTATCAATAACGAAGAAATAAATATTCTCGTATTATTAATATAATTAAGTTAAATTGAAAAGTATTGATACGTTTCAAAAACTATAATACATTCGAACATGAGGTCACAGTCCTAGTCGCTTCTTTACAGAATTAATTATATCGCATACGCAACGTAATTTGTTTGGTCTCCTTGTTTTGCAAGTAACCATGTGCAAAGTATAATGAGCGATTGTCAATTTAGCTAAGACTATTTGATGTTTCCTATCAAACGATAATGCAGAACTTATCTCATAGGTATCGTTTCTATTACGACGTATGAAGTGGGAACATGTTGCAAATTTCGATGACCAGTTCCACACGATTCCTTCCCTGTGAACGATTTGCTGCGTGAAACGTAGCGAAGCACTGCCACGTGTGAAACTCAACATTCGCTGAAATTAAATTGGAAACGTTGACCGCCTTTTGCATATTCGCAACAGAAAGAGGTCTTGGAAACGTAATTACGTATTTGCTTTCAATATTACCTTCTTTTTTTATCATCTGGAAATTTTGCTTCGTTTTCAAACGAAAATAGGCGACCTACAAAATTGACATAAAATTGTAGTATACCAGATAATATATATAGTAAAGTAAATGATAGAAATTATTTGTATTTATGTCAGATAAAACGAATTAAATTGCAAAAAATATAATATAATGTGGCTTTAATGTTTGAGTATTTTAAGTAGGAAAAATCTACATTTGAAAAATACTTTCTCCAAAGATGAATATAATCCGACTGCTTCTGCTCTGCATTCTTTGCAAGATCACATTGAGTCAAACTTTGAATCGTTTGTTTCACCAAGTAAAGAAGTTTATTTTTTGGTTCTCCAGTAAAGGGTTTTTTACTTTTCTTACATTGAAGTTATATGAACAGGATTTTAATGTCCTCGATTATTTACATGTTGCATGATGAAGAAGTTGGCGTAAACGTGTACTTCAAAGCTAGTTACCTTGAATTGTTCATCAGAGTCTGATCATGCTCAGATAAAAATGACAGCACGTCCAATTTGAAAAATGAAAAAATTTAATTAATTTAAACAGACATCTTATTCTTTTCTATTAAACAGTTGAACAATGAAAATCTGTATTTTAAAGAACGCAACAATTATTTAAATAAGTATTTATTTTCTCTTTTTTATTAAATGTTTAAAACCTCGTATTTTTTCAGTTATAGAAGCATTTACAATAATTCTATAGACATAGAATGGCATAAATTCTTCCCACAGTGTTTTAAATGTTTTAACTTATACTCTTTATAATTAAATTTACATTCTTTATATTTAAATTAAGAAATTAAATTTTTAGACTAAGTTTTCAAGAATCTGTAAATATGAAGTCAGTGTATTTGATGATCATGATCTCTATAGTTAAAGACATAAAATAAGCACATACTATTAATGAAACAAAACGTGAATGTAAAAGTGTAATTCAAGATGTAAATCAGATCCTCTGGCAGTGCCATTTGTACATATGAAAAATGTTTATCAGACAGCTTCGAAAAAGTTAAATAAATAAACATTATATAAGGATTTATTTTATAAAGTATAAGATGGATGATACGATTTATAAAAAGTTACTGCATTGTTAAATAGCTAACAGTATCAGTAATCGTGATTTGTTAGAGATTTCTATCGTTGATTAATACAAAGAACTGCAATTCTGAGTAATCGATTGCAGTTATTAAAAATACGCAGAAATCAATCTAGCCAGTGAAAGTTGATATTTATTGACATTAATTATCAGTGAAAAATACTTTTCAATCACAAATTATCATTATATGATTATGAGCACACATGATATTTCTCTGGACGATAAGTTATCGATTGAAATTAAAACCAATAACATTATCTTCTTCCAATTTATTGTACAGAGATCTTACTTCATACAATTTTTAATTTTAATTTTTAATTTTGCATTTATCGCAGAGAGAACAGTCCATTACGTTGTGTTATCTCTATTGTGTTATTGTTTACTATGGATATTATCATTTTCTTAAAAACAATTCTGTTCTTTATTTAAATTTGTAAAGTAGCTGAAGTCTACTATCACAAATTTGTTTCTTAACAGTGAAAATTTATTTTTCAAACTAGCAATGTTAAATATGCAATATTTTGTATTAATTATTTTTGTAAAAATGTCTTAATTTAAAAGACATGAGAAATCTTTTGTATTATATTTCTCCAAAAAGGCTACATACAGTATGCTGCTCCTATATCAAACTAAAAATTTGTTTAGATTAAGAATAGCTTGTGTTAAGTAAATATGTGACTGTTTATTATATTTTTTAGTATAAAATACTATTTGTGAAGAAGAATCATAAAAGAGTTTTGTACATAGCCACATGCAGATATCAGCTTAAAATTGAAAGCATCCTTCACGCCCTTAAGAAACTCACCCCAGCAATATCTTGCAGTCTAAAATGCTAGCCCCTCTGCACCATTTAACAACTGAAAAATTCCAGTTAATATCTGCGACGCCTTCTAAGAAAACTGCTTGTGACTCTTTATCTGTCCCACCCTATATAATCTCGAGTCTTTCGAAATAACAAAATGTGGATGACTGTACATTAGGAAAAAATGTTAAACAAACTCGAATTCAGGCTAGTGTCCTTAAACGAGCAAATATAACGTTAGTGTCTGAAAAACAAGACATATAACAGATAGATAACAGATATAGATTTTTAAGAAGCTCAGCTTAACGCGATGTTTCTTTTGGCAAACATTTAATATTAATAATTTTTCATCCCACAAAGAAGATTGGAAATACGGTGGAATCTACAGCATCTGAATCTGTACAAGAATATGATCGAAGATAGCTATTTCGTACTTTAGAACTTGGAAGGAATATCATTGGAGCGATGACAGTAAAGGACAAATGTAAATGACTGCAAAATTGAATGCTACGAAACTGGAATGTATAACCTGATTAAGAGAAAACACCTGCTTGGAAAATAAGAATATGTATAAAGTATTCCTTGGAGCCACTTTGTGGAATAACAAGAAAGAAGGTAGCAAGAGCGGTTAAAGTGACCGTATACATTTCAATATTTTAACATAGAAGCACTGTATATAGGGTGTCTTGGAATACAAACAGGGTGTCACTCTACGTGTATGCAAAAATAAGTGGAATAAATTGATGAATAATTGAAACGAGAAAGAAGGAAGTAAGAGCGGTTAAAGTGACCGTATTCAGGGCTTCAATGTTTTAACATAGAAGCACTGTATATAGGGTGTCTTGGAATACAAACAGGGTGTCACTCTACGTGTATACAAACATAAGTGGAATAAATTGACGAATAATTGAAATAAGAAAGAAGTAAGAACGTTTAAAGTGACCGTATTCATTTCAATGTTTTAACATAGAAGCACTGTATATAGGGTGTCCTGGAATACAAACAGGGTGTCACTCTACGTACATATAAAAATAAGTGGAATAAATTGATGAATAATTGAAACGAGAAAGAAGGAAGCAAGAGCGGTTAATGTGACCGTATTCAGGGCTTCAATGTTTTAACATAGAAGCACTATATATAGGGTGTCTTGGAATACAGACAGGGTGTCACTCTACGTGTATACAAAAATAAGTGGAATAAATTGATGAATAATTGAAACGAGAAAGAAGGAAGTAAGCGCAGTTAAAGTGACCGTATACATTTCAATGTTTTAACATAGAAGCACTTTATATAGGGTGTCTTGGAATACAGACAGGGTGTCACTCTACGTGTATGCAAAAATAAGTGGAATAAATTGATGAATAATTGAAACGAGAAAGAAGGAAGTAAGCGCAGTTAAAGTGACCGTATACATTTCAATGTTTTAACATAGAAGCACTGTATATAGGGTGTCTTGGAATACAGACAGGGTGTCACTCTACGTGTATGCAAAAATAAGTGGAATAAATTGATGAATAATTGAAACGAGAAAGAAGGAAGTAAGAGCGGTTAAAGTAACCGTATTCATTTCAATGTTTTAACATAGTAGCACTGTATATAGGGTGTTTTGGAATACAAACAGGGTGTCACTCTGCGTACATATAAAAATAAGTGGAATAAATTGATGAATAATTGAAACGAGAAAGAAGGAAGCAAGAGCGGTTAATGTGACCGTATTCAGGGCTTCAATGTTTTAACATAGAAGCACTATATATAGGGTGTCTTGGAATACAGACAGGGTGTCACTCTACGTGTATGCAAAAATAAGTGGAATAAATTGATGAATAATTGAAACGAGAAAGAAGGAAGTAAGCGCAGTTAAAATGACCGTATTCATTTCAATGTTTTAACATAGGAGCACTGTATATAGGGTGTCACTCTATGTGTATACAAAAATAAGTAGAATTAATTTCTCCCCTTGACATTTCGTTTTCGAGAAAGTCGAGCTCGAGGTAGCTATCGCCGGCACTTCGCTTATTCTGCTAATTGCACGAGCTGGATTTTCTCAAAACTCAGGTCTAAATCGACAGAAACGTTCTTTTTATGTAGCATACGTACGTATATAAATAACTTCTTGTCTGAGCATGTCAACTATCTGAAGACACCTCGTATCGTGTTCACGGTAAAGTGCTTTACACGCCTCTTTTCTTCTTCAGTTGCCCCATACGCGTCTATATTGTCAAAGAAACTCTGCGATACGTAATAAGACGACTAAAGTCTGAGCACTCGATGAGACTCAGGTATTATAAATGTCAGAGCAATGCAACGATAGGTACAAATACGTGTGAACAATAGGGCTGCCAGAATACCTAAGAAAATAAGGAGAAGGTCAAAAGATAATAGCACGAGCAAAGTGTGTAGAGTTGGAAAATTGAAATAGGCACTGAGAGGAGGAGGAGGAGGAGGAGGAGGAGGTGGAAGGTGCGATCTATGCGGCGGGATAAATTCGACGATCTAATTCACTTAATAGGCAATTATAGGGAAACCGAAAGAGGTGTCAGGTCGCAAGACGTGGCGAGTAAAAGACAGGATAGAAGGATCGTGGAATGAGTGGAGAAGCTGGAAAAGAAGAGAAAAGAATAGAAGGCAAGGTGCAAGCAGGCTAAAGAGGGTTTTAGCAAAAATTGCTGACCTTGGTACGAAAGCCGGGCAAGCGCAGATTTTGCAAGTTGTGTGAATTGAATAAAACTGAATTAATTACGACTCGTTTAAGCGATTAATATTTTGGACTTAGAAAGGCATTCGTGTGACGAATGATATGAGAAATGAAGAATGTGATTAAGAAATCTTTTTCGATATTTCGATTTGCCTGGCTGTTGCACGAAAATACTGGGAATTTGAAATGAAATATTTTCTTCTTTCACGTTTTTATTTTTCCTTGACTTTCTTCCGTGCTTCACAAACAGTTCCTTAGATAAACCACTGACATCCGGCTGTCGTCTCTCGTTTGCACATATTTACTTCTCCATGACTGATACGATTCTTGTTCGTCTAATTTCGAATCTGCAAGAAAAAAAAGCACGCGATTAATAGAATTCGAAACACTTTGGCTGACAAGTCAACGCTACATCAATGCCATCATTGACGCTATATTTTAGAACAAAAGCCCGGCAAGTCCTGGACATAGCCGATTCTTCTTCCCAAAGATCACAATGCGTAGGCGAAAAAATTCTATAAATGCATTGAGCTTGTCTGATCTTTGTACCGATCGATCGACGATGTACGATCGAACAAGTACAATTTTTGTAACAGGTGGACTCGCCTGATTTTTGCACCAGGGTCTTCAATTATTAGTCAGAGTATGTCAGAGTGTGAATGAAAGGGATAGAGAGAGAAGGAGAGAGTGAATAATTCGAAGTACGTGAATAAGACATTTTTGTAAATAAAGATATCTGTATGTATGTAAATAATAAAGGTAATGTAAGTATGTTCTTGGCAGTGAAGCTGAATAAACATACACGTGTATGTATTGATAAATGTAAAAGCACGTGTCTAGTTTCTTGCACATATTTTCTTGCTTTTGTAAAGACGCAGGACGAGACAGACGTCAAAACGAAAATGAGAACGTTTCATGTATAAAGATACAGTCCGAAACTTATTTCCCAAGTTATTCACAAACCGTAACAGATGACGCGGGATTGAGATGCATGAAGAATGAATTGAATACTGTACATCTATAAACATTTCTATAAAATTGTTTACAATAGCAATTCGCAAACTGTGGTGCAGGATCATTGATGGAGGTAACTGTCGGAGGTTTGCAAGTGATTTTTCAAACTAAAAATCTGTAGGCTTAGTTCTAGTTTTGTTTTATGTTTATAAAGCATATAAAACCAAGTCCAATCTTTAGGCCAGCAGAGCGAAACGAATTAATGCAATATGAAGTAAAATTTGTTATTCAATCTGATTGTTACAAACGAGGGTACTTAACTAAAGCTTGGAAGTTTAGGTTTAGTTTTTAAACTAAAAATCTGTAGGCTTAGTTCTAGTTTTGTTTTATGTTTATAAACCATATAAAACCAAGTCCAATTTTTAGGCCAGCAGAGTGAAACGAATTAATGCAATATGAAGTAAAATTTGTTATTCAATCTGATTGTTACAAACGAGGGTATTTAACTAAAACTTGGAAGTTTAGGTTTAGTTTTTAAACTAAAAATCTGTAGGCTTAGTTCTAGTTTTGTTTTATGTTTATAAACCAAGTCCAATCTTTATTATGTTTATTGTGTTTATAAACCATATAAAACTAAGGCCAACAGAGTGAAATGAATTATTACAATACGAACTAAAATTTGTTATTCAATCTGATTGTTACAAACGAGGGTACTTAACTAAAACTTGGAAGTTTAGGTTTAGTTTTTAAACTAAAAATCTGTGGTTTTAGTTCTAGTTTTGTTTTATGTTTATAAACCATATAAAACCAAGTCCAATCTTTATTATGTTTATTATGTTTATAAACCATATAAAACTAAGGCCAACAGAGTGAAATGAATTATTACAATACGAACTAAAATTTGTTATTCAATCTGATTGTTACAAACGAGGGTACTTAACTAAAGCTTGGAAGTTTAGGTTTAGTTTTTAAACTAAAAATCTGTAGGCTTAGTTCTAGTTTTGTTTTATGTTTATAAACCAAGTCCAATCTTTATTATGTTTATTGTGTTTATAAACCATATAAAACTAAGGCCAACAGAGTGAAATGAATTATTACAATACGAACTAAAATTTGTTATTCAATCTGATTGTTACAAACGAGGGTACTTAACTAAAACTTGGAAGTTTAGGTTTAGTTTTTAAACTAAAAATCTGTAGACTTAGTTCTAGTTTTGTTTTATGTTTATAAACCATATAAAACCAAGTCCAATCTTTAGGCCAGCAGAGTGAAACGAATTAATACAGCACCAACTAAAATTTGTTATTCAATCTGATTGTTACAAACGAGGGTACTTAACTAAAACTTGGAAGTTTAGGTTTAGTTTTTAAACTAAAAATCTGTGGTTTTAGTTCTAGTTTTGTTTTATGTTTATAAACCATATAAAACTAAGGCCAACAGAGTGAAATGAATTATTACAATACGAACTAAAATTTGTTATTCAATCTGATTGTTACAAACGAGGGTACTTAACTAAAGCTTGGAAGTTTAGGTTTAGTTTTTAAACTAAAAATCTGTAGGCTTAGTTCTAGTTTTGTTTTATGTTTATAAACCATATAAAACCAAATACAATCTTTAGGCCAGCAGAGCGAAAACAATTAATACAATACGAACTAAAATTTGTTATTCAAATAGTGTTACTCTGATTGTTACAAACGTGGGTACTTAACTAAAACATACAAGTTTAGTTTTAGTTTTGTTCTATATTTGTAAATCACGTAAAGAAAAGATCCAATTTCTAGGCCATCAGGCTGAAAGAAATTAATACAGTACAAACTAAAATTTGTTATTCAATTTCATCGTTACAAGCGAGTGTATTTCAGGGAATACGATCGCAATATATATTAATATAGGTCTTGAAACATCGATCACTAAAAGAGACGATACGATTCGAGCGCTGAATCGAGTGGATTCGTTTAATTAAGTTGTAAACGATTGCTGACTTGAATGATAAAATTTGAATACTTAAACTCATATATGTATCGTAATTAAAAAATTGTTACAAGTGTATATGTGTCGTGGATAAACGAGCATGATGCGTATTATTGTTTTGTATTTAGGCTGGTGGATTTTTACGCACTATCAATGCGAGAATTAAGACAGCTTCAAATTAATCACAGGATTTATAGATACAGGTCGAACAGAATTTATAGCGACTAACAAATTCTGTCGCGTTAACAACTGAACCGACAGGGAACTTCAGCTCGATCTCGTTATACTTTGAGCCTTATGGTTTTGTGGAAACGCACGAACCTGAAATTGGAAAATTGTTTCTTTAGTTAGATGTGGGAATATTTCTATGATACAGAAATTAGTTATTTTTTCGTCTATAAATAAACGACTTGTATAGTCTTTGTATTTAGAAACGATACTTTTGCATGGCGTAGTACGTTACTTTTGCTCTTTGTACATTTATTTAAAATACACAGCACGAAGATTAAATTTATACGCCAGCGCTGGAATATTGTGAAATTTTTGTGTTGCTCCAAACTATGAAACTCTGACGCGAAATTAATGTGAGGGGTATAGACCGTGATAGTTATCGTGATTGTAGTCTCCGTAGTTAGTGCGCTAGCCTGTATAGTGTAGAGTGAGACAGATTCTGCTGCGCGTCGCCGGGATGTCGCTCGCTGGGGTACTGCTGTATTTTCTTCTCATTTTTGATGCCGCGGAAGAAAAATCGGACCTCCGGGTCGCCGAGTCCCAAAACATTCGTAACCTAAGGCGCTAACTACTGCGCTGCCATCGTCCGACACTATGTAGTGTCGAGTGCCGCCACAAATGCTTAGTATCACGTTTGAGTTTGGTTTTTTTCCTTCAAATTGTATCGTTACTGTATCGAAATTTGCAACACGGACGAAAGTAGGAAATTTTGAAAAATACAAATTAATTGAACGTTATCTCAATATTATCGATGGAAATTGTTTGATTATCGATGGAAGATTAATTAATTTGTTACAAAGAAAATTTTTTAATTGAAATTGCCGTTATTTGCTGTATATAATTTTACATGTATTTTAGGATATATTTTGTCAAATATTTTTAATAAAGTTAGATATTTGATATTAACATTGGCAAATAGAAAATATAGAGATGTGATCTAAAAGTGAGTCGCTTCCGCTTCTTTATCTCTTTTTTCACGCATTATGAAGATGAATAATAATAATATGATAAATTCGATAAAATGTGATTCATGTTATTGCGCGCTGTAATATCTACTGCGGATAAATAAAAAATGATTTCAACACTTACCCAACCATTATTTAGTACGCGAGATGAGATGAAAATATTGTTTTTCTTGTCCAAGTAATTGTGTCATCAAAAGTTCTACGATTACTTCTACTTTGTATTTAAATGCACTTGCTGTTGGAACGACGGTTCATCTATTTATCAGTTTCTGTGGAGAGTCATCCGACTAATTTATAACTATAATTTATAGTCACAATTTTTATTTATAGACAAATTGCTTGGAGATATAACAGAAATTCCTTGACTTTTAAATATAAAAATGAAAAAATGGTAAATATCATTTAAGCGAGAAAATATTTCTACATTTATTATGCTTGTTAAAAAAATAAATTATCGAAAGATAAGTTGAAAATGTGATTTTTTCGCACAGTATAAAATTATGATATAATTTTTTCAGGGTAGATGCTTATATAATAACACTACAGAATTATTCAACCGCTTTAGAATATTTAGAATGGTGTTTACAAATTTGTATAAAACCTTAAAATTAATGATTAAACTTAATGATTAAAATTAATTAAACGATATAATAATAAAGTGTCTAATGTTTTATGATAAATATTTGTACTATACTAATCCTTGACCCTAGTACTGTTAAGTTAAAAGCGACTAGCATAATTTGAATTAATTTTGTTCATTGTTTGCTCTCAGTTCCAGTAGTTTACGTCAAAGAATAAAGATTACTGATAAAAATACAGATACAATTATCATAAAACAAAAAAAAACGTAAACCAGGCTCGACTGAAACTGGTATATCGGTGAATGGATGAGATATAAAAATACAGAAAAATAGAAAAAACATTTACTTGCATTTTTTTGAAGCATGTGAGTGAGTTCACTCGGCTATCTACTTACTCTTATACAGAATTCTAAAGAATTCAGTTCGTTTTTTTTTACGAATTATCCGCTGTTCTTAGAATCGATAGTACAAACCAGTTGATTTTATCGGAGAAATTATCTAATTTTATCTTCTTCAAACTCAATGCAATGTATTTTTGCAAGTGTACAAAATTTGTAATCTGTAATATGGATTCGAAGAGAAGTAAAATGGATTCCCTTCATCTTCATACGCTGGCAACTACAATAATTGTCATATTATTTCTACATCGTAATATCCCATAATACAAAAATGGAGAAACTTAGCTGTCTTTTAAATCCAGTTTGTCTTCTGTTATTTCCACTTAGACGATGAAATAAATCATTTATGGTCGACTTATAATTGCTGTTTTATTGCAAAAACGTAGCAAACGTAGTTGTTGTTATAATGGACAGAGAAATTTTCTATTCTTTTACATTCCAATTACATATTTTCTTCTGGATTCTTATCAATCTTTTCTACTTTCTCTTACCCCTGTAATTTCAACCGATTATTATTCGATAATCATTCTACACTATTATTAACCGAATGGTAAAAGACAATTCACACTCATTATTACACTCATTAACACTTTTCGAGAGCTTTTCATTAACATTTGTTTACGATTGTTAACAAGTGATCTTCACCAATAGCAACAAAGCCTTTTTCTCTGTCATAAAGTTTTACGTAGATGGTATGTATAAATCATAATGGACGTTTCGTAAAAAGTTCCACCAATTACAGTGACTATGAAAAATATCGGCACATATTTATTTTCCAATGAAGCATTGTTTACCATGTCCTACGTCATGATATCCGCGATATTAAATTTTTGCAATTGTGTGAGAACGCTACTAAATGATATAAAATTTAATATCTCTCTCAGTCAAATAATTAATATGACGATAGAGCAATAGTATGCAAATACTTCTCGCAGCCATTGTAAGTCGATACCACACACGTGTTGTAAAGCATCGTACACAACCGTGCGCCTACGAAACGAAGAAAAACGCAGAAACGTAATAGAACTGTCGGTTATCGATGAGTTTTCGAAGAATCACGCGTTAAAAATGATTCGATGACTGTTCTAATATCTCAATTCACTCGCGCTCTACATACATTTGCAGTGGGCACACATACACAAATAACCGCGACCAGTTATGCAGCTAGACGTATGTACGTACGTATGCTCTCGGCGTTAGTGTACGTCACCTTAGCTGTCATTTGGCAGCGAACGACGAAGTGGTGGGAACGCAAATGGCGGAGACTCGAATCGGGATATAAAGCTCCCTCGAAGCATCACAAAGATTCTATTCGGAGACCGGCACTTGATCGACATCGTTCACAGGAATCTGGCTCTTGCTCTGGCCTTGGAGATTTCGAACCACAGTCGCGAAACAGTCGTGATCGACTAGTCGATATTTCTTCGACCTCCCGCCGTTTCGTTCGATCGAACGTTCGTTACGGTCGTGTTAGATCCCGCGAAATTGTCCCACGCAAGCGACGAGGAGTGTTGATCTTGCGATCGAGATGCCCATTTGTACGTGCAAAGATCGCGCTCTAGACGAGAGCCACGTGTGTCAGATGAATCCTTCAGACGAGCATGAGAATATCGAGTGGAATATCGAGTATGATCCCGCAGTTAGGTATGTTTGGTTCTTCTTTGTATTTTATTTTCTACTTCATTGTGTACTTGTAGGATATTTTACGAAAGTGTGTCGAAAGAATAGGTCGGAGGAATTTATGTCACCCAACTAGCGCTCATTCGAGGAAATTCGAGGTTATTTCATTAAAAAAGGAACTTTGACTTTTCGGTGGAAAAGTATGAGATAGATACGTGTTTATATGTTTTAAATTAGTACGCGTGATTACAGTGAAAAGGTTAAGTTATTACGTTACGTTCGTTCCAATCGTTTTTTGACGTAATAACGTTATAATCAATTAATCTTACATGGCGAAGAAGTGTGAATATTTCGGGAGATTATTTAATACGAAGATGTAGTACTATGACGGATTAAAATTTTTATCCGTGGAATCCCATAATTTGTAAAACCAAAAATTCGAGCGAATTAGACAAGCAATCGACCAAACGTGAAACCTCTAATGAACTCATTAAAGACAAGAAACAGCGAACTATATTATCTTTCACTTCATTTCTCTTCATAAATCGTGAATATTAGAAATGACAACTCGAACTCTTCAAATTAATACTTCCTAAACTTATAAATCGCAAAAATATAAATTGCAACTTGATGAATTATAAATCACATAAATTGTGTTAAATTATATATTTTTGTACCATAAGGTAGGTAATATCTATTTCAATTCAATTGTTTCAGTGATTTTGGACCGTGATTATAGTTTTCAACAATTATATAATGTTGAGATGTAAAACATTTATGCTGAGAGTATTGTATTGTATTGTATATTTTGAAAAATTTAACATGTTTATATATCAACAATATATATCATTTTGCAAGGCATATTTACGCGGTGATAGGTTATAATCGATACAGTATTCGACGTATCGTTGAATGCTGATCGAAATATTTTATTGCGAAGACATTACACTTGCACATGCGTGTTTACATGAATATTATCTAGTCCTTGCGCTTTGTTATGTGTACATTATAAGGTTACTATTATAAAAAAATTAGAAATTACGAAATTTTAAACGCTACTACTTATCGTGATGATTATGTATTTACAAGTTTTATAGATACAGCGATTTGTAATTACACTTTACACGCATTAACGTACGTTGAACTACGAAATTGTAATGAAAAAATGTTTCCTAAATACGAGATTGGCAACTTTACGATATTTTACTCATAATAAATAAGCGTGAAACTGGTATCAATTACATAAAAAGTTAGATCATATTTTTAGCTTGCATTCAGTACTTCAATTCAAGAAGATCCAATTCAAACTCAAAATGTTTATGTTCGCTCAAATGCCAATGCTACTATTCGAGAACAGATTTTACGTGTTAATAAATAATTAAAAACATAGTATATGATACAAGTAGAATAAGTTTAGTGAAAAATGTAAGGAAACATGTATATTTATAGTATCTTTATAGTATAGTATATCGAAGCTGACTTAAATGGAATCAGCTGAAAGAAATTCACATTCGCTCAGGCATAAATTTAATGTTTCGTAGTTTCATATATGGAGGATTTATATGATATAGCGATTTCATATTATTTGCAATCTAATATAGAATCTGTAATAATTCTTATGAAATTGGAAATTATTTAAAATTTCAAAAAATATTACGAATGGAAGTGCGCTTTATATACAACGTGAGAATCGAAATGAAGCTTATCAAATTACTCTTGATAATAGAAAATTCGATATCGCAATTTTAGAAAATTTACGACGATACCAAAGTCATCAAAATTAATTATATTCTTCAAAATTATACTTAATTAATGCATTTATTGCAATCAAACGCGAAGCTAATAATCTCAGCGCGCAACCGGAATTCTGATTATGCAGAATGTAGTGTTAAGGGAATCAACAGGAAAGAGTCGCAAAATATAGAACGACAGATAGATAATTACAACTTACACTGCTATCACTTATGTATCAGTCGTGTAAGTAGCAAGTACATAATTGTTAAGGTTAAAGACATTGAAATTGGTGCAATTCAATATTGTAATATGTTACATATCCAATATTGATTGACTTGATTAAAGCTCTACCCTATCTGTGTTTGATAGTGTATCACTTTATATTTTAATAAATAATAGATGCATCCTCATATACTATAATCGGATTCAAGCCTGAAAATCTCAACAAAATTAAATTCTATTATGCGTTGGCTTTACTTTTGTCTATAGAATTAACGTCAATACAAATCAATACATATCGGTTAAATTATATGAGGTAAAATTCTTGCATACGTAGTTTCACCTTTCGTTAATCCTTTATTTATTTGAATTTAATTATATTTCTAAATGTTAAATAAAAAATTTGTTTCAGTTTTGATCCGTAAACGAATTTCAGCAATTAAATATATTAAATAATATATACATTTTACTCAAATTGATTTAATATTTTTAAACAGTTTTTCCATTCATTTATATGAGATATTTCATCTGTACCGTTTATAATTTAATTCTACGAGTCACATAGATGGAAATCCGTAGAAAATCCGTATTCCGATCGGTATTCGTTCATTGCATAGTAATAATTGAAAATCGATAGCTCTTTAAGGATTATATTGATTTTCGGTGACGTCTTTAATTAAATTCTTCTATTTCAAAGCGAAGGCTAGTTTCAAGCGTTTCTTATTCTTTCGTATATGATTTGAAGTATTTTAATAACAATAAGAAATTGCGTAAGGAGTATGTAGTTTCTATTTTTCGATACTTTCATTTAAATGATGCAGTATTTCCAAAAAAATTATGAATAAATCTCTTTAATCATAAATGAAATGTAATTAATTTAAACTATAAGGATAAATACTGCGATTATATTTTTTTTATTTTCGTGTTAGTATGAACGATAAGCTCGCAACTGACAGGATGAATAAGTTCTTTTATGTATTAGTTGGATTATCTTTTATTTAGTATTATCAATAAATATACAACCGGGTCGATATATATTCAAAAGTTTATGTTATGATATATGATGAAAGAGGGAACAATAAAATTTAAAACCGGATTACGAAAAATTAAAATTTATTAAAAATTTAAAAATAATTTTACAAACGAGGTAGTTATTTTATCATATATTATTATTTTATTATCATATAAATAAAATAAATCTGAAACGTAGATATTAACACAATGAATAAATTATATAGTATAGGATTAAGAAGGAACCTAAGAAAGAAACTCTAATCCTGTCAAGAGGTTATTGTCAAATTTGATTTACGCGCCATCCGATTCTAATCGACATGTTCATTTGAACGATTTCTCTTCCTTCCGGTTTTGGTCGACATCTTCTTAGTCCGTCCACAGCTTTTGCTGAAGAAGTATTGTTGTTTATAGAATCAACTTTATAGAATTATCTATGCTAAAGAAAAAAATAAACATAAGATTTAGAAAATACGTACATCAGTAATTGCTTTAACCACGTATATACAGTGTAAAGTGACAACAAAACGATGAATTATATATCAGGAAATATAGAGCCGCTGACGAAGGAAAATTTTCATAAGTGGAGGGCTCAAACTCAACTGTTATTAATGGAAAACAACAGATGGCAATATGTTTCTGGTGAAAAGATCCGAACTACAGAGAATGCTGCAGAATGGGATATAGCAGATAGAAGAGCAAGGACAGACATTATATTAGCAATAAATCCTGAAGCATTAATGCAAATAAATAATTACAAGACATCAAAAGAGGTATGGGATAAATTAAATGAAATATATTGCTTAAGTTATTCCACTTACAAGACAATGCTAATGAAACAGTTACTTAACTATAAGATGCAAGAAGATGGGAATATGAAGGCTCATATAAAAAACTTTTGTCACTTAATTGATAAATTGAAAGAAATACGTGTATTCATCCAAGATGACGTTAGTACAATTTTGTTATTACGTAGTATTCCAAACAGCTACGAAGATTTCAGGATTGCTACTGAAACTGAAGAAAATTTTCCATCTTTTGGAGCACTGAAAATAAGACTAATCATTGAAGAGTTCAAAAGAAGACATGACCATTTGTATGGAATCAGCACCTATCATAGGATACATTCAGGAATTACAGCAAAACGCAGAATACAGGCCATCACATCTACTATTTCACATCAAACGCTTTATGAAGAAATTATTACTATCCTTAGGGATGCAGATTATCGTACCATGACTCTTAAAAAATTAAGGCTGACAATTGAAGCAAAATATAATACAGATCTTAATAACAGAGAATCGGAGATATACTTTTTAGTCATGCAATATATAAAGGCAAATTCAGCGTCCTATGATCCAATATTAATTAATGATACAGAAGATGAATCAGAATCAGATGACGAGATAGGAGAAGAATAATAAACAGTCAAGAGGAGTTTTGCAAGAAAAGTAATAAGTAAATATGAGAATAAAAGCTTTTATTTCTTTAAGTGATCAATTTGTTTGTTGTTTTTTCAATGATTGATTGACAACATACTTCTTCGTTGCTTCCATCCACGTAAGTGGCTTAATCAAAAGATACACAAAAAGTCAGGTTTGAATTATTAGAAAAATGAATTGTTATGTTGATAGGAATGAATAATATCTTGCAATTACTTTATTAAGCCTGCAAAAAAATTTATTATGTAAAATAACATAATAAATTTATTATTTCTCAAGATGCTTAATGTTTTAACACAAATTGTAGAAATTTAAAATTTAAAAGTCCCATTTTGATTGGTATAATTTGTATTTATGTAAATTTTTTCAACTACATATACGTTATATAAATATATATACAAATACAAACATGTTCCTTACAGTATGACATTGTTTAGCCATACATATTTATGTAATTTTGATGAATTTCGTTGTTCATGGTATCTGTTGTATTGAATGTTTGCTATATAACATTTTAACTTATGAATGTTATCAAACGTATGTTCAATTGGATAGTGATCCATAAGTAGGAACCAACTAGATTTGGTCAATGTTGTAAACACTATAAATGGCATTCATTAAAACTACTCAGTATAAAATTATATAAAATATTAAGAATATTGTATTGGGATTAAAAGTTAATATTTCAGTTTCTAAACATTAAAATGGGACAATTTGCATATTTAAGTAATCTCCATTGTATTGTATGAATATTTCAGCATGTTAACTTAATTGAAATAAAAGCATTTATATAAAACTATGAGCACACCTTGCGTTAATAAATTTTTCACAATAAACATTTCTCTTATATATACTTAATTTAATTTAATATACATTAACTAAGAAGCAAATTATACTAAAAAATAAAGCTGCATGTTTGATAATATTTAAATTTCATTGTAATTTTTAGGATTAAATAATATACATGAAGAGTGTGTGTGTATGTATATGTTATTTATAATTTCAATCTTCAACAAAGATTATGAACACACACACACTTAGGTGAACAATCTGAGAATGAAAAAAAAGCTTAAGTTACTTTGGAGAATAGAATGTTAGATATCTTATAGGTTCATGTATCATCGCTTGTAGACAGTATCTCGTAGAACAATGCTGTTGATAATCGCACTGAATGACGCTATGATTGTTTTAAGGAGGTTTCTACGGTCTTGTATTAATCAGCATTGTTACCTCATATTCGTAACACAAGATTTAATATACGCATCGCAGTATAACATATGAAAATATTAAAGGTCTGGTGAGAAATTTTCAGTTCTACTTTATATGGTACTCTAGAACATAGATTTCTGAAATGTGGGTCGCGTTAAATATTCTACTATTACAGATTCGTTAGGAGAGTTGTATTCATCGATTCAAACAGTTCAAACTCTATTCAGTTAAAAACCAGAATAGCGAGAAAGATGAGAATCCTTATTTCTGTCTAGTTTCTCTCAGCTCGTAGATCCGTATCAAGTTAATTTTAAATTGCTTATCAATCAACTTTAGACACAATTACGTTTTGGCTAATTTTCGAGTAGGTCGCGAAAAATTACCAGTCTTGGAAATGGGTTCCGGCCCATAGAAGTTTGCGAAGCTTTGCTCTAGAAGTATGTAGTTACTTATCGGATTTTGCTTGCATACGACTCATCTTCTGAAACAGTTCTTCGAGTTTTTTAAAGTTCCAGAGAACTTAATTCAAAGCTCTTGTGGCCTGTTTCGATATACGTACGTACATGATTTTACATTATCTTAAAAATATTGTAAATTATGATGTAACTGAAGTAAGTTCCTCAGATTTTAATGCCTATGAAGGTAAATATGGTAGTGGATATTTTTGTGGATATCTCCTTTCTTTTTAGAAGACTACGCATGAATTGTGTAAGTATCCTCCTTTATGACGTTGACGAGACAATATAAATAAGTATTCAAAGTTCATCTGTGAATTATGATTATTAAATACATTTATGCGAGATTAATCATAGGAAGTGTACGTGTCTTAGAATTATCAAAATATCAATTGTTCTCGTATAATATAGGTACTCGTTGAACTGACTCCTTTAACGATAATGAAACATTCGTTGTCATTATTTTTGCAATCATCGCATCAATTTTTGCGCTTCTCATGCACAGATTGGCATGACACGTTTCATATCATGAGAACTGAATAAAATTCTGCCATACGCAGTCATCGGTTTCCTCTTCGTCCTCGTCGTCAGGGAATGTGAGGGTGAATATTCTGCTTGCAAAGAGAAGTTGACAGGATTATGTTCAATTTACTTAAAAAAAAGGAAATCAATGGAATTAGATTTTCTCTGCTTTTACCAGCTATAATCGATTCATTATTTTAAATTATAAAATCATAGAACAACATCAATCCTATATAACAATAATTTATTTTTCAATGGGTAAGTTTTTATTTACGATGCATAATAACTAACGTTAATATCATAGAATTATACCTTCCCCAGTGGATCAATAGATATAGTATAGTAAATAATACAATTATAATAATATTGTGTAACATTGCAGAACCGAATTATATACCTATGTAGTATCACATACATATGCTATACACATACCATGCATTAAACTACAAGTTATTATATATTATAATAATATGTAATTAATGCATACTATAATGGACAGAACTTACTCTATCACAGTATAAATAAACAAATACGTAAGTTTCTTGTGAATAAAAGACATTATAGTTATATCAAACATGTTGGTGTAATCGTAAACAATCAATCGATTAACAATCGATCGATCAGTAAACAGTAACGAAAGTACATATTTTGCACACGACAAAGAAACATTTCTATTTACAAGACTTAAATAAATAAAAATTATAATATACAACGCATAAAGTTCTATATGTTTTTAACACGCTGTACGCGTTTCGCATTTTTTTAGATATAGAGATGGATCTGTGCGACTTCGAAATCCAAACATCGAGCTCATGGATCAGGATATACTGTATCATCTTGCTCTGGGTAGCGGCTCACACGATCTCGTTGAAATGTTTGGCGACGTTAAGGTAAATCAAAGTAGTAGAGCTCCTTTTTCTGTGGAAAGAACTTTTATCTTTAGTGGTACTCCTTTTTTTTTGTAAAAAGAACTTTGTTTTACGTATAATAGAACTCCTTTTCCTGTAGAAAACACTCTTTGACGTATAGTGAGATCTCTCTTTTTATAAGAAGAGCTCTGTAATGAGATATAATAGAATGTTTTTCTTTTAGAAAAAAAGCTTTTTAGTAGTACTCCCTTTTTTGTAAAAAGAACTTGTTTTTCTTTTAGAAAAAATGCTTTTTAGTAGTACTCCTTCTTTTGTAAAAAGAACTTTGTTTTGTATATAGTAGAACTCCTTTTTTGTAAAAAACACTGACGTATAATGAGATTTCTCTTTTTATAAGAAGAGCTCTGTAATGTGATATAATAGAATGTTTTTCTTTTAGAAGAAAAGCTTTTTAGTAATACTCCTTTTTTTTTGTAAAATGAACTTTGTTTTATGTATAGTAGAACTCCTTTTTCTGTAGAAAACACTCTTTGACGTATAGTGAGATTTCTCTTTTTATAAGAAGAGCTCTGTAATGTGATATAATAGAATGTTTTTCTTTTAGAAAAAAAGCTTTTTAGTAGTACCTCTTTTGTAAAAAGAACTTTGTTTTATGTATAGTAGAACTCCTTTTTCTGTAGAAAACACTCTTTGACGTATAGTGAGATTTCTCTTTTTATAAGAAGAGCTCTGTAATGTGATATAATAGAATGCTTTTCTTTCAGAAAAAAAGCTTTTTAGTAATTGTCTTTTTTCTGTAAAAAGAACTTTGTTTTGTATATAGTAGAACTCCTTCTACTGTAGAAAACACTCTTTGACGTATAGTGAGATTTCTCTTTTTATAAGAAGAGCTCTGTAATGTGATATAATAGAATGTTTTTCTTTTAGAAAAACAGCTTTTTAGTAGTACTTCTTTTGTAAAAAGAACTTTGTTTTATGTATAGTAGAACTCCTTTTTCTGTAGAAAACACTCTTTGACGTATAGTGAGATTTCTCTTTTTATAAGAAGAGCTCTGTAATGTGATATAATAGAATGTTTTTCTTTTAGAAAAAATGCTTTTTAGTAGTACTCCTTTTTTTGCAAAAAGAACTTTGCTTTTCTTTTCGTAAAAAAGCTTTTTAGTAGTACTCCTTTTTTTTTGTAAAAAGAACTTTGTTTTGTATATAGTATAACTCCTTTTTTGTAAAAAACACTGACGTATAATGAGATTTCTCTTTTTATAAGAAGAGCTCTGTAATGAGATATAATAGAATGTTTTTCTTTTAGAAAAAAAGCTTTTTAGTAGTACTCCCTTTTTTGTAAAAAGAACTTGTTTTTCTTTTAGAAAAAATGCTTTTTAGTAGTACTCCTTCTTTTGTAAAAAGAACTTTGTTTTGTATATAGTAGAACTCCTTTTTTGTAAAAAACACTGACGTATAATGAGATTTCTCTTTTTATAAGAAGAGCTCTGTAATGTGATATAATAGAATGTTTTTCTTTTAGAAGAAAAGCTTTTTAGTAATACTCCTTTTTTTTTTGTAAAAAGAACTTTGTTTTGTATATAGTATAACTCCTTTTTTGTAAAAAACACTGACGTATAATGAGATTTCTCTTTTTATAAGAAGAGCTCTATAATGTGATATAATAGAATGTTTTTCTTTTAGAAAAAAAGCTTTTTAGTAGTACCTCTTTTGTAAAAAGAACTTTGTTTTATGTATAGTAGAACTCCTTTTTCTGTAGAAAACACTCTTTGACGTATAGTGAGATTTCTCTTTTTATAAGAAGAGCTCTGTAATGTGATATAATAGAATGTTTTTCTTTTAGAAAAAAAGCTTTTTAGTAGTACCTCTTTTGTAAAAAGAACTTTGTTTTATGTATAGTAGAACTCCTTTTTCTGTAGAAAACACTCTTTGACGTATAGTGAGATTTCTCTTTTTATAAGAAGAGCTCTGTAATGTGATATAATAGAATGTTTTTCTTTTAGAAAAAATGCTTTTTAGTAGTACTCCTTTTTTTGCAAAAAGAACTTTGCTTTTCTTTTCGTAAAAAAGCTTTTTAGTAGTACTCCTTTTTTTTTGTAAAAAGAACTTTGTTTTGTATATAGTATAACTCCTTTTTTGTAAAAAACACTGACGTATAATGAGATTTCTCTTTTTATAAGAAGAGCTCTGTAATGTGATATAATAGAATGTTTTTCTTTTAGAAGAAAAGCTTTTTAGTAATACTCCTTTTTTTTTGTAAAATGAACTTTGTTTTATGTATAGTAGAACTCCTTTTCCTGTAGAAAGCACTCTTTGACGTTTAGTGAGACTTCTCTTTTTATAAGAAGGGCTCTGTAATGTAATATAATAGAATGTTTTTCTTTTAGAAAAACAGCTTTTTAGTAGTACTTCTTTTGTAAAAAGAACTTTGTTTTATGTATAGTAGAACTCCTTTTTCTGTAGAAAACACTCTTTGACGTATAGTGAGATTTCTCTTTTTATAAGATGAGCTCTATAATGTGATATAATAGAATGTTTTTCTTTTAGAAAAAAAAGCTTCTTAGTAATTGTCTTTTTTTTTGTAAAAAGAACTTTGTTTTGTATATAGTAGAACTCCTTTTTCTGTAAAAAAACACTGACGTATAATGAGATTTCTCTTTTTATAAGAAGAGCTCTGTAATGTGATATAATAGAATGTTTTTCTTTTAGAAGAAAAGCTTTTTAGTAATACTCCTTTTTTTTTGTAAAAAGAACTTTGTTTTGTATATAGTATAACTCCTTTTTTGTAAAAAACACTGACGTATAATGAGATTTCTCTTTTTATAAGAAGAGCTCTGTAATGTGATATAATAGAATGTTTTTCTTTTAGAAGAAAAGCTTTTTAGTAATACTCCTTTTTTTTTGTAAAATGAACTTTGTTTTGTATATAGTATAACTCCTTTTTTGTAAAAAACACTGACGTATAATGAGATTTCTCTTTTTATAAGAAGAGCTCTGTAATGTGATATAATAGAATGTTTTTCTTTTAGAAGAAAAGCTTTTTAGTAATACTCCTTTTTTTTTGTAAAATGAACTTTGTTTTATGTATAGTAGAACTCCTTTTCCTGTAGAAAGCACTCTTTGACGTTTAGTGAGACTTCTCTTTTTATAAGAAGGGCTCTGTAATGTAATATAATAGAATGTTTTTCTTTTAGAAAAACAGCTTTTTAGTAGTACTTCTTTTGTAAAAAGAACTTTGTTTTATGTATAGTAGAACTCCTTTTTCTGTAGAAAACACTCTTTGACGTATAGTGAGATTTCTCTTTTTATAAGAAGAGCTCTGTAATGTGATATAATAGAATGTTTTTCTTTTAGTAAAAAAGCTTTTTAGTAGTACTCCTTTTGTAAAAAGAACTTTGTTTTATGTATATAGTAGAACTCCTTTTTCTGTAAAAAACACTGACGTATAATGAGATTTCTCTTTTTATAAGAAAAGCTCTGTAATGTGATATAATAGAACATTTTTCTTCTAGAAAAAAAGCTTTTTTATAGACAATAGAATTGATTTTATATGAACTACATTTGTAGAAACAGAATTTTAGTTAGCACTCCATTAACTGTGTTCTTTCTTCCTTTATTCCATTAAGTGCTTTACCATGTAGTAGTGGATGTCCCTTGCGTAACAATTTGTCTAATGAAAAAGAAACGTGAGAAATTTTCTAAAACTCGTTACATGAAGTGCTCTATTTTGATTTGTACGAAGAAGTTTCTGTAATTCCTATAAAAGATGTGAACAAGTAGTTTTTTGCATATTATTGTGTAACTTAAAAAATGTTACGTTATTAATTGTCTCAAATATCGTTACATACTAATTACGTATTACGCACGCTATTCCCAGAAACGTACTTTAATGTCAGTGCACCTTTAAACTCCTGACGCATATAGTTGAGACAATGCCAGAACGTCGGTGCTTTCTAAAACATATTGAACTTATCTATAAATACATTGAGGCTTATTTCTCTCCCAAAGAAGTAGTTTTATAGTATCACAACGACCTCAAAAACCTTTTTTATTACTTCGTTTAAAACATATTTCGATTCTCGTACCGCATATAGCTTCGAATATGTTTATGAACTCAATTAATCTCATCAATTTCTTTCTCTATACTTGCGCGAACTCTTTCTTGGCTAATTGCAATGTTTATATTTGGGTTCTATGTGCAGTATAGTAATCTCTATCAGTCGAGTTTTCAGAGATGAAGTATGACTAATTTCTGATAGTGGAATTTTCATTAACGTGCAATACTACCGATAACAATGAACTATTTATGGAGAAGTGCTGCAATGTGTATTTCCAAGCGTAAATTTAGCATAACGTTCGAAACTACAATATGTGTGTTGTACACGTTATTGTCGATGTATTACTATCTCTATTATCTATTTATAAATTTCTGCTCCATCGATCGTTAATTATCGGATTATCTTATCCACGATGAATTTTGTAATTTTCAGTGAATGTTAACGTTAGATATTAATTATGTTCGTTATATTAAGGATGAAGCAAGTAGATTTAACTAAAATTATATCTATCGCAAGATATTGAAAATGATAATGAAAAGCTTTGTAATTGTAAAATTTTACCAAAACATATATTTACGATGAAATTGGGAAACAAGGTACGTACAACGTGTAAGTGCAGCAAAACAATTATAATAGCAATAAATATGTATAAAGCAACATTTGTAAATCATTATTATAAATTATTATGAATCACTATTTCACGTCTCTTTCCAGAAACAAATTTAAACAGGTTCGTTTAAAATTTATTTGATATAATTTTGTTCAATTTCTTCCGCGTGTCCTTTCGCAAGTTATTCTAACTTTTTGTTTGCTTCGATTTTCAGAAACAATTCACTTTCATAAATGGCAAATGCTTCTGCGGCAGACACTTGTCATCTTGTCATCTATTGTTCCTGCTACGTATTGTATATCGTTCGAGCTTACGCAGTTGCGGTTAATCTATTGATTTTTATTTCGCATTGCTATTACGATAAAAAAACAATTACATCATGTAATCGAACACCAGGTTTTTATCATACTTGTCTTATCAGGCGAACTTGTTAGCAATAATAAAGAGAGCCAAGAACCGTGGCTCATAATAGATATACTTACCATATGTTTACATTGGCTACAAAATATTTTGGCACACTATCGTATTTATTTTAGTATTTACATATTAACTAATTAGGACTAGGTGTACTAAATCTCACATCATTTAGTGCTACTATTTCCGCGTGACCCTAAACATTCTGATTTCATCAGAATGAAATTCTGTAGAAATTCCAATGAAAAACGTTTCGTTGGGAAATGGATATGTGCCAATACTTTTTGTAGTCACTGTATTTTACATAGAAGAAACGAAGAAGGCTATGTTTGAAAATTTGTCTCTGAGAAATTTTTAAACGTTCACGTTTTTAATCGTCTCGTTACTAGGATTAGAGTTTTAACTTGGTATATTTCCCTAATATTGATAGACATAAACAGTGATGTGTGTAATATTAGAATGATGCACTAATGGCAATAGTGTACTCTTAGCATGTAGCTGTAACATACTTATGTATGTATACAGGACAGTTAACAATTATTAGTCCAACCTGTTTACTGCAGCGTTTTTTCACTAAGAGCATCTAAAATCACAGAATCTTACATTAATCCATAAACAAATCAATTTTAGATCGGTTTTAGTTCTAGCGAATGTAAATTAAATATGACACTCGTACAGAGCTGATCATCTTTTAGAAAAAAAGCTTTTTAGTAGTACTTCCTTTTTTTTTGTAAAAAGAACTTTGTTTTATGTATAGTAGAACTCCTTTTCCTGTAGAAAGCACTCTTTGACGTATAGTGAGATTTCTCTTTTTGTAAGAAGGGCTCTGTAATGTGATATAATAGAATGTTTTTCTTTTAGAAAAAAAGCTTTTTAGTAGTACTCCTTTTTTTGTAAAAAGAACTTTGTTGTATGTATAGTACAACTTCTTTTTCTGTAGAAAGCACTCTTTGACGTATAGTGAGATTTCTCTTTTTGTAAGAAGGGCTCTGTAATGTGATATAATAGAATGTTTTTCTTTTAGAAAAAAAGCTTTTTAGTAGTACTCCTTTTTTTGCAAAAAGAACTTTGTTTTGTATATAGTAGAACTCCTTTTTCTGTAGAAAACACTCTTTGACTTATAGTGAGATTTCTTTTTAAGAAGAGCTCTATAATGTGATATAATAGAATGTTCTTCTTTTAGAAAAAAAGCTTTTTAGTAGTACTCCTTTTTTTGCAAAAAGAACTTTGCTTTTCTTTTAGAAAAAAGCTTTTTAGTAGTATTCCTATTTTTTGTAAAAAAAACTTTGTTTTATGTACAATAGAACTCCTTTTCCTGTAGAAGGTACTCTTTGACATATAGCGAGACTTCTCTTTTTATAAGAGGGGCTCTGTAAGTTAATATAATAGATGATCATGGCATTCGGTTGTTTATATAATCAGATAATAATTTTTCATAGAAGAAAAGATTATCTGTCCTTTTGAGCTGCATGATAAATATTGCTATTAATAAATATCGATTTACGCGTCAATTTGACGCATTTCGAATTTCATGAGGGAAATTACACGAACCGTTTACATTTTTCTTCTAACATTTGTACTGACTTTTATCCATTTAACAAGACAAATATATATCGAAATTCATTTTTTTTCAAAGTTTTCAAGTTTTCTACGTGGTATACGCGTTAATTTAACACAATCGAAATGTCCATAAACCTAGCGTTAACGAGAAGAGTAATTTTTAAGTAAGAAACTAAGTATTTCATTCAGACTTCGATTTCTATTCTTCTTTTTTTCAGATTTCCTTGCAAGGGGCACAAATTTCCTGTCGATCGTTTCGTTAATCGATTTTCTTGATAATCCAGATTCTGTGGCAGTTAATTTTTAAGGCAAATGAAACAAAACATAAGAGCTAGAAGATTTTTTAATCATTATTAAAATTAAAAGCAAATTAACTCGTCCATCAGATCTCAATTTCTTGGACGTAAGAATTTCTTCATTTGCGGATATTTCCTATCGACAAAAATAAGTCATGTGATGTTAATGGTTAGAAGAATGAACGTGAATGATGAAATTAATTTATCTCTCCTAATCTGTCATTTCACAATCCCAAATATTTCTGGTTAAGAGGTGACTCGTGATGTGTTAACAGGTCACTAAATAGCTCGTTATTTGTGAGAGAACCCAAAGAGATTTGTCTCATTCATCGCCGGTTAACGTTTAAATAAACGTCGAATTTCTTTTCGAGCTTTCCTCTCGTAGCTTCCAAATGAATCACGTTCGAGCTATGGACGCAACATTTACGTCCTGTATATTATTACGCCATTTAACGTTTCGCAGTTCGTACAAGCCACGAGCACGCATTCTCTTTATCGCGATCTCTTTTACGCTACACAACGTATTCACGGAAAGGTATCAATGAAGGGTACGCCATTAAAAAAAAGTACAATGTTTCGTGACCTAAATAGAACAATAGGCGAAACTTCCATGCGCGTGCTTCGGCTACACAGACAGCGGCGGTAATCCTCGAGGTATTATTTCGTACGTTGCTGTTGTACACTGTCGAATTCTATGTTCCATTTAGAGAAAAGAGCAATTCCACTGTTGCAAATTACAAACAGCATCGGAGGAACGTGCTCCGTTGGTTTTGTTTAAGTAATTCAACGTTGCAAGTAATTTTTTAACTCTTCGATGCTCCATTCTGTTTTATATATTTGATTATATTCGTTATAATTATATTTGTATATTTGATTGAAAATTTGTATTTTTCTCCATAATAATAAAATATAATTCTTTTAGATTTTTGCGAGCTACAAAAGCAGCTTGTGAGCTACGCATGGAAAAATATTTTCCATCATCTATCTTAAAGTACCTGTCCTTTCCAACTCTTGCACCTGTACCGGATGTGACAATTGCGCGATACAGGCATACAGTGATTTACGGAAGTATTTCGGTGCTTGTTAATTTGCCCCAAAGCTGAACAAAGTAAATTAATCGTTAAAAGATTAATTTTTGTTACATGTAATACCTGATACCTTAATGTGTTAAAATTTATGGTATAAAATGAACGTATGTATAGGGTACTTGAAGTTCATAATCTACGTGAAGCACCGAAGTTTCTTTCATTAAAAATAAAACTCTCTAGAACTGACTATACATAGCCTGAAGGTCAGATGAAAGATCAGATCGTGGCACAGAGTATGTTAAATAATCAGAAATGCTACATATTTTTAATTGAATATGACACGAGAAAGAGCATTATTATGGGACACTATAGGAGGGAAATATTTCTCCATACCTCTCGGCTATAAAACACAATACAGTACAATAGAATTCCATTTATTTGGACTTGATAGAAAGCAGACATATAAAAGTTCATTGATTCTTTCCATTTATCACTTCTCATTCGAATAATATGAATTAATATTCAAATTAGTGGATTCATTTGGATTAGTGAATTCATTTGGATTAGTGGATTCAGTTAAACGAGCATTAACTATGTTCCAATAAACACAGTTTAGATAAATGGAGGGAGAGAATTGGAAGCACTACAAGAGATTTATCTGTGGATAATGTACTTAAAATATTAAACTAAATATTAAAAGCACTGTAAGTGGCAAAATTGAGAAATTTTGATTTTCTATTGGTAAATTCTACGTCCCAATGAGAATGCTATAGTATTTAACTTAAATTTTATTTTTTAAGCAATTTCAGTGCAATTTCCCTTTCTAAATAATTATTAACAACGCTGAAAGATAGTGTAACAGCTTCACCTCTATAGAAAATAATATCGCTGCTAATAGACATTGGTTAATGGCCTTTTTATTTTTGTAATGGAACATCGAGCTTTCTTTACAACTAAGAAGTGGACTTTTCTACAGATACACTTTTCTTTTTCATGAAATTGGATCGTGTTAATGCAGAAGATTTCTTTTCCTTCTGAAAAAACTTGTCTTCTGCCACTTGCAATGTTTTCTACAAGCGTTCTTCAATTATGTAATTAATTCTATAACTCTGTTTACAGTTCGTGTGCATGGGAGGAACACCAAAGCGTATGGAAGATTTTGCTCACTTCATAATGAAGGAAATAGGTCACAAGCTTCCGGCAGGGACGACACTTCTTGATATTAGCCAGTATTCATATCGTTACTCTATGTATAAAGTCGGACCAGTCCTTTCTATTAGTGTGAGTATACTTGACATTACGTTTATCCTTCGAAGATTATTTCTTTAGGAATTTTTCATATTCATGAGACTATGGATTTTCATGTATTCGTGGGGAACTTTAAGCTGCAAATATGCATTAATACACATTGTAAAATAATACATATACATAGTAACAGATACATAAAATATCCAAAGTAGAATATTTGATATAATATTTATTAGGCAAAGCAAATATTCGCTTACAAGTAATTTATGAATAATTAATGAAGATAGCAAATCGCTGGAAATACATCACGCTTTATCGTACGTTATTTTTTGTTTTTACTTCAAATCACGTTTTTTCAGGTTTGAATATCGTCTTTGCATCATGGGTTACAGTAAACAACGTAAATCAAGAATTTTTAAAATCTGTTAAAATTGGGTATTTACACAATCGTGCGATGCGAATTTAATTAAATTGGAACGCTTCAGCCTCTCTCGAGGGCAGAACAGGACGTAGGTGAAATTGAAAAGCTTATTGAAACTGAATGAAATATGCCTCTACCGTATTTGCTCGCGGTTAACTTGGATTCGATTTACTTAAAATTGTATTTCCAAGATCAGATAGAATATGCATACGACCAGTTTGTGTAATAATGAGAGAACGTTGAGCAACGAATATTGAAGATTATTTTTGAGCAACGAATATTGAAGATTATTTTCTATAGGCTGGAAGGTAGCTACTTTCGAACAAATTTATCCAATTGATACAGTAAATAGCAACAATCGCCTCATTTTAAATTACTTGGAATATATCTCACTTTGTGGAAAATACAAATTAAATCTCTTTTCAAAGATAATTTGGGACATAACAAAATTAAATGAAGTACATAAAAGTATTAAAAATTATTTCCCAAATGTACAGAATTCTGTGCTTTTGCTTAAGTTTATGATATTAATATTGTTACACAATTAATAATTTGGCCAGTGATGTGTTCAAAATTATTCTGAAAATAATGCAGATTATTTTATTTCAATTTAATTTTCTGATATTAATATATTCAGATGTTACACGATTGATGTGTATGTATATATGTATGTATTGTTGAAAGGAAATGATCTTCTTCATCGACATGTTAGAAGCAAGATAAAACAAAAAATATTCTATCATCTTGGTAATATAAAAAAATATTTCATTAATTAAATTTCTCATCCCAATGGCCTCAGTTATTGTAACGCATCTACTATATTACTCTTTTTACTTTTGTGGAATACCACGATTTCTCTGTGTTACGACGTGTTCGCGGAGAGACGCGGTCGCGAGGAGACGCGTCAGCGAGAGGCGTAAATTCTCGCTACGATTCCGATGATCGACGCCGCGAATTTAGTCGTTCCTCTGTTTCGGTTAGGATAACAGAGGTGGTTTCAATGTATTGACACTGTATTAACAGTGTTAATGTGAATATGATAGAAGATGAAGTGTAAGAACACAAAGTACTGATTGCTCACTCAGATGCGTTTCCTTGAATTCGACCGTTATCGGCAATTGCGAAGATGATACTGCCCGATTCTCCACGATTCCTTTGTGTCGCCGGGAGACGATCCCCACCACGCTCCGGTCGACATTATTTCCTATGATGACCTCAGCCACCCTTTTTTAATATGGGCAAAATAAGGAATTATAATCGACCTTTTGCTGACTCGATAGCAGTCGAAAAACTGTCCGTGCTGAGTCACTGGGCACGATGTTTTTTCTCAGCTGATAATCCGTCTGTGACCCTGAGCTAGTAACACGGCCCACAATAAACCTCATAGCGTAACATCCTCCCCCCGTTGAGAGGGTACCGATCAAGCGATCTGTGATGTTTTTCTGTAAAAGAGAAATTAATGAGATGTTTCATCCAACTCCTTTTCGCTTGCCAATTGTTCGTATTCCGCTGAATCGGTTTGGCTCGGTAGTGTGACGAGTCGCGTGGCACCTCGATCTAAGATGCTCGTTGCCGTGTGAAGTATGGCTATCTGGATGATGTCGCTGTCGTCAGAGTGAGTTCGATGAGACGGCTGAAGAGCCGTTGCGTTGAGGCTACATTGTCTGCCTTGTGGTCTGGGTTGCCGGGGTCCGCGGCATAGCCAAGAACCTTTTCGTTGACGTCACGACCCAGGAAGTGTCATGAAACCGCTCGGCCCATGAAGTATCGTAGAATACCTCGCCCCAGGAGGTGTCGTTGTCTGTCTTGTCGATTTCACAAAGGTAAGTGAAATCTGGATGTATAGGGGTACGGAGGTACACGGTTGAGTGGGGGACAGGACTCCCCCCGCTGACCCATCCGTGTCGTATCTTCTTGATGCTGCTTGATGGTGGTGCCGGGTTGGCCCTACTATCCACAAAAGACAAGATCAGTGAGATCTTACCTTCCTTTTGATTAGATTCATTTTGCTACATAGCAGTCGGAGGTGGAGCATTTGGAATCACAATATTTTGATGTTGATTATTTTGCTGCGTATTTAGTCTTTCTCGTATAGCATTAACCGTATTCTGGGAATCAAAATGGTGCGTATTTACCGAGGAAAATGTGTCTGCTGCAACAACCCTTTGTTGTTGTAAATTAACGATATGTTGTTGTACATTTACATTTTGTTGTACACTTGTATTATGCTAAATAGCAGATGTATTTTGCTGTTGCATACTTGTAATAACATTTTGCTGTGCATGAATTAAATCACCAATGGCAGATTGCAAATTTTGTTCAACGTTTTGTACGTTACTAGATGCATTTTGCTGTAAAACATTAATTGTATTTTGTTGAATACTAGAATGCTGTTGTAAAACACTCATAGCATCATGCTGCATTGCGGTATTGCAAGAACTTTGTTGTTGTAACATGTTTAAAGAATTATGTTGATCCTTTGATCCAGAAGTTTGAAGATTTCGTTCAAAAACTTGTTGGACATTCTGCGTTTGTACAGTCTGTGCTGTTATTTGCTGATGTTGATTATGCTGATATATCGGTGTTTCTTGTTGCAGTGTTATTGATTCCTGCTGATGACTTTGATTACCTTTTGTCACAGTATGTTCATTTTGTATAGTTAAATTATTTGGTAAGGAATTTTGAACATGAGTAGCACTCTGAGATATTTTGTTTAAATTTTGTCGCCCATTAGTAGTAACACGAGCATTTGTAAGTCGCACTTGACTAGATTTTTGTGCAGAAACATTAGAATTTTGCTGATTACTAGCCGTTTGACTCGTATTAGTCAATCGAGAATTTTGTACACTGAATGTAGTACACGAAGGTTTTGTTGCTAAAACCTCAGAAGTTAGAACATTGCTGCTTGGTTGTGGAAGGCTAGAATTAGATGACTGATTAGCTGTTGTTGTTAGTGTGAGATTTTGTACATTAATATTTTTCGATGCTTGCATGTCCAATGTTAGTAGAGATACCAGATTGTTCTGAACATAAACATTTAGCACAGGACTGGATTCTTGAGGAACATTTACACCTTTCTGTTGATTGTTTGATTTCGAGCATACTTGCACATGCTGTGGACTAGTAGCACAAGTAACACCTTGTGGAGCTGCGGAACTTCCAGTAGTAGTAACCGCTGAAACGCTGGATGATAAAGGTGATTTAATGAATTTTTGTCTCTGTAGCACAGTACCTTGTGTAGATTGTGTCGTCGTTTGTGCTTGTCCAAGAAGATGAGAAGTAGTTTGTGAATTTTGTCCACCACCTTGTGTTAATGATTGTATCAGTGCTTGAGCAGTAGCTTGATCCATTTCAGGCTGATTTAGTTCTGGAGTACGGTGTAAACCAACTCTCCCATCTTCTCCAAGAGCAGATCGTAATTGACCTTGTACATTCTGCACAGGCATTTGAAGTTGGGCAAAAAGGTGACGATTAAATGTCTGAGATGCAGACGTTTGTGTGTTCGTTGTATTTGGTGCAGGTACTTGTATCAAATTCTGAGCAGAACTGGTAGGTATTGTAGGTACTTGGGATGAAAGTTGTCCCAGGTTTTGTCCCGAACTTGATTCAACTTGAACTTGACAAGAAACATCTGGTTCAGTTGTAAGATCAGTGTCGCAAATATCATCATCATCTCCAATTCCTGATATTTTCATTATGCTAGCAAGATCAAATCTTGGTGATTCATCATCTTTCCGTTTTGCCTTCTTTTTCTTCTTTACCTTTTTCTTAGGAGGTGGTAATAAAGTTTGCTCGACAATAGCTTGCATACATGGAGCGTTACCAGTATTGGAACCTGAATCTACTTGTGAAATTTGTGGCTGAGGGCCTTGTACCATTGCATTTTGAATCATTATGGAATTACCAGTCCCTGACTTAGCAGAAGGTGCAGGAAAAGTCTTCGTGTTATGCCCCGGAGAATGAGTTTCCGATGCGGAATTCGTTTCACGTGTTGCAGGTGACGTGATGCGGGATGGTTTGGTAATAAAATTCATGCTAGAACCGGTGTCTAGCAGAGCTCTGCAGCGGACAGGTTGAAGTTTGTAGTTTAAGATGTTCACCTGCGCTGTTACTAATAGATCGTGATTCATGGGTTCCGATGAAAGCGAGGTCAATGAGTCCGTTGTCCGTAGTTCGTTCCCTAGCAAGGTCGTCTGACGTAGTCATTGCTTCCTTTGTCGTTGAGGAGCGGACGACACATTTGAAACGCTGACCCTAGTGTCCGATGGCCGAGATTCGCGCTTTGGGGATGTACGAGGTGAAGATCTAGGAGACGATCGTGGGGAAGATCGGGGAGATTTTGAGGATCGTCTCGATCGATGTGACGAACGAGGGATCGGTGATCTATGTGGCGACCGTGTACCGGATGATCGATCGCTTGATGATCGACGGCTCGATGATCGAGCTTCAGTGTGCTTTTGATCACGATGTAGGAGGGTGTGGTGCCGCTGTTTGCAAATTCGACAGGAGCCGGCGGAGCATTGATCGACCGAGTGTCCTTCACCTAAACAGTTGGTACATAGTGATGCCTGTTTAATGATCTCACGGCGAGCTTTAGTCGATTTGGCCTTGAAGAAATTGCACTTCCAAATTTCGTGTTGTCCTTCGCAACTTGGACAGATTACCGACTTATGAGTTGTGACCAAGGTACGAGCTCGCGGTGCCGTTTGTCGTTGACGGTGGCATTGGTCAGGCGCACTTCGCATCGCGGTCGTGGAAGGACTCATTCGATCGCCGTTCGTCCGTGTTTTTAGAAAATCTATTAAATGTTGGTAAGATGGCACATCTTTGTCAGGCAATGTGCGTTGCCATTTACGGATTATGGACGTTGGTAGTTTCGATGTCAATGCGGCAATGAGAACGACATTTGAGGTGACTGGCTCCCCGTGTTTCTCTAAAGCCTTAAGATTAACCCTGACCGTTTCAATAAAATCTTCGATCGCTTCGGGACTTTCTTTTGTTATTTTTGGGTAGCTGGTGATTAGGTCCCAATGGCGCATACAAACTTGACGGCGACAATCGAATTTTTCTTTGAGAATGTCCATTGCGATCGAATAATTGATATCGGTAACATCCAACGTTTGGATGCTTCGCGCGGCTGTTCCCCTCAAGGATGAGCATAGGTATTGGAACTTTTGCGAATCTGTTAGTTGCTCGTTTCGATCAATTGCAGCAGTGAAGGCATTATGAAAGGAATGCCAGTTTTCGATGGTACCGTCAAATGTCGGTAGGTGGATCTCTGGCAATTTTATCAAGGACGGATCTGCGGCCTTGGGTGGTTTGGATGGTGATGATGGAGATGATGGTGATGGTGGTGTATCATTTGAAAGATGGTTTACTCTGTCTAACAGGTCTAAATACACATCGGCCATTTCTGGGGTTCGCTCGTCTTCCCCTTCACCTAAGTCTTCCAGCTCCTCTTGCAGGGATCTGTATTGGATCCACGCGTCTTCGATCCATGGCTTAAGAGATATTAACATGGTCTTGTCCTGCTGCGTGGTCTTTTCGAAGTTGTCGAGGCGTTTATTTGCGGTCGTAAATCGACCGATTTGAAAAGCCCGTTTCCGAAGTAAGGAGGTAATTTTCTCCTTGTTTTGCATTGCGGCAACGATTCGTAAATTGGTATACAATAAACAATCCTACCTTGTTTGGTTGTACAATCGTATTTGTGGATGCCTAGCTGCGACGAGAAGCTGCGTGGCTGCGTTTTCAACCACCGGGTTTTGCTTCTTGCAATTAGACGGCCCCTAGCGTTACTGACTTCTCTGGAGTGGTAACGCTTCTGCTGCTAGCTGTCAGATTTGCGTGGCACTGTATGATAGAGTATGCCGCTGAATCCGGCTCGAAGGACCAAATGTTACGACGTGTTCGCGGAGAGACGCGGTCGCGAGGAGACGCGTCAGCGAGAGGCGTAAATTCTCGCTACGATTCCGATGATCGACGCCGCGAATTTAGTCGTTCCTCTGTTTCGGTTAGGATAACAGAGGTGGTTTCAATGTATTGACACTGTATTAACAGTGTTAATGTGAATATGATAGAAGATGAAGTGTAAGAACACAAAGTACTGATTGCTCACTCAGATGCGTTTCCTTGAATTCGACCGTTATCGGCAATTGCGAAGATGATACTGCCCGATTCTCCACGATTCCTTTGTGTCGCCGGGAGACGATCCCCACCACGCTCCGGTCGACATTATTTCCTATGATGACCTCAGCCACCCTTTTTTAATATGGGCAAAATAAGGAATTATAATCGACCTTTTGCTGACTCGATAACAGTCGAAAAACTGTCCGTGCTGAGTCACTGGGCACGATGTTTTTTCTCAGCTGATAATCCGTCTGTGACCCTGAGCTAGTAACACGGCCCACAATAAACCTCATAGCGTAACACTCTGAATCCTCAATTGTGCATATTTAATTAACTTCATAAGCAGTATTCCTGCTTAATTAGATATATATCTTTGATAATAATCGATACAACATTTTTTACTTCGTTTTATCTGCTCCATCCAATTATTTTCTTCAAAGGAGCCATTTCTTTTCAGGTTTTATATTAGAGAAAGTATACAGTTTTAGCTTTAAATTACATTGTAATTATAAACGAGGCATAAGCTTTGCATAATTGCGATAACAGTTTCTGGTTTCAACGATGCTTTAAAAGCAAATTAATCAAAATCGGATAGTTTTAACTTTGAAATAAATTGCTTGGAGAGAACAAGCTTCTTTCCTGTTTAACGCAAAATAAGAAAGAACACTGCAATAATTTATAATTAAATTCGATACTCTGTGAACTTTATAAACTTTATTCGGGTACGTTATTTCAGTTACTCTCAATCTAATTGTGCTTTCTGTTATTCTTAACAAAACAAAGAAGATGTTAATATGTCTGATTTCTCGTTTTGACTTCGTATTAAAGTTTTCCTTAAAACATAAAAGTATACTTACTTGTTAGAACAAAGTAAACGTCAGAGCGCAATAATTCAGAGAACGTAGCCGAGCTAATTGACTCCTTAATTAACTCACTCCGTCGAAAGTCTGTAAGGAGTTTTCTGAAAAAGAGCATTTGACAAATAATAGTTGCGTGAGTATTATACTTCCTAGTTAAATGGTTGAATTGTTATGAAATTTTTATCCATCTCATAAATAAGAAAAAGAAGAAAATTCTCTAAGACTAATTACAATTATCAATGCAAACAATGCAAAACTAATATCAAAAAACTGGAACTAAAACATCAACGTAGTTTACTCTGTTCACCGCTTTATCTTAAGTGTGCTTTTCTCAGGAAAGCTTCTTTATTATTGACACGAATAAAAAACGAGTAGTTAGAAATTTCAAAGCCAACAATTCCAAACTAGATACGACATATGAGTTTCGTTCGACGAATAACCGTAATAGTAAGCTGTAATAGGAATCATTGGTCAACAACAAGTCGCACGTTCAAGCATAAAGCAACATCGAGATCCCAGTAGAAGGGAGAACGTCTAGTCGAGCTTTCCACGATAATCATACACGCTTTTCTTCTCCCATGGGTTTCTCCATGCACCAGTTACTCGGCTGGTCGAGCAAACTATTTTTTATCGACGCTTTGTGCAAATCATCCGTGTGACACGACAACACGTCAAACGACGCGAGAAACACAAAAGAAGTTGCGTAGCCATAGAGAAGTTCATCCTCGCAAGTGGTGCGAAAAGAAGTTGCGCCACTTTATACGTTACGATGACTGGACGGCAAAGTTCAGAACTTTTTCATTCTTTTCAGCGTTTTAAATTTAGAAGACCGTCTAAAAGAGGATCTAGGGAACACACAGAAATTTGCTCCATCAGAGGCTACAAAATATCGTAGTCGTCCTCAATCGCGTCGTATTAAAATCTTCCTGTCGCTAAAATCAAAAAATCAACGAAAATCAATGGAGTATTGCCTCGTTGGACATTTACACGTCCTCTAAGTGGTCTAAGTACCTGCCATAAATTGTCCTAACTCTGACTAATGCTATGTGGCATCGACGATTCTTAAAAATATGAACATAAATATAAAAGAAAAAAATATCGTCGATAGGAGGAATAATATAGGAAATTTTCTGTTTAGCATGGAATGGGCATGCCGTCGGTTGGAATTTTGCTTCACGAAATGATCAAGCTGATGTACCACGCGAAGGTGAAGGATCCGATATTCTTCAGGATTGGTACTTGTGGTGGGATCGGCCTTGAAGGCGGTACCGTGGTAATTTCCGAGGAAGCGGTCGATGGAATGCTGAAGTCGTACTTGGAAGTGGTAAGAAATTCTTGTGGAATCCGGCATGTGGCCATTCCGACTGTTCTTGCTTTCTTTTTCTTAGCTTTGCAATCCTCACGCTCCGATCAAGTGAAAGGACTCGTTGTGTCTTGGTTGAAACGCGTTGTTCAAACTTCCAATCTTCTCCAAAGAATAGATGGCTATAAAACATAATCTGTAATTACATCAACGACTAATTAACAATTAGTATATTAGCAAAATAGCAACTAATTTCATTAACAATTACATTAAAAGCTCCTTGATCGTGGATTGTTCAAACGAGTAGAAATCTATTTTTTTATAAACTTCTGTAAGCTTTCTGCTTCTTCCTTTGCTTTCATGCATTTAAAGTCGCGTCCACCTCTGACTGTTCCTTTTTGCTTTTGTTTTTAGCCTGTGCTGGGCAAAGTGGTGAGGAGGCCTGCTAAGTTAGACCGACAACTAGCTCGCGATCTAAAGGCGCTAGCACACCGTGACGATCCTTATGACACCGTAATCGGTAAAACGATGTGTACCGACGACTTCTACGAAGGTCAGGGCCGTATGGACGGTGCATTCTGTGAATTCACGGAAAACGATAAGATGGATTACTTAAACAAGCTGCACAAAGCTGGCGTAGTGAATATAGAGATGGAGAGTCTATCGTTTGGAGCACTCACACATCTAGCAGGCATTAAGTCTGCTGTCGTTTGCGTAACATTGCTAGATCGATTCAAAGGCGATCAGGTAGATTTTCATAATTTTTATACTTAGAACGTACCGCCGGAGATTTGTAAAATTTCCATGAAAAATTACGAATTGGTCGACGTGATATACATATGCTGGTAGTTTCAGCGTTAGGATCTGTTATTGATCGTTTGTGCTAAATTGACTATTGTCTATGTAGGTGCTGGCACCGAAAGAAGTCCTGAATGAATGGCAAATAAGACCGCAACAATTAGTCGCACGCTATATAACGAGATATCTTCAACGAAAAGGCCGCCTCTCTTTAGATGGCCACGGATCAATGTGTGTGAAAAGCCCGCGCCGGTTCAAACTGGTGCAACAGGAATCTGAAAACTACGATTAAATTCGAGACGGCCCGAGACTAAAGGAATTGCCATGAAAATCTGTTATGGAGCCTGTTAACAGACGAATGTACTGTTAAAATACAATGAAAAAGCACGCATTAGTTGATTCTACCAACGATTAGCTTATTGATCAGGCGTCGTTTCACTTCTTTATATATATATTCAAGTCACAAATATTATTGTTAGTAAGGAAAAAATGAAGGAAAGATGTTCTTTCTTATTTTTTATAAATTAAGATATTATTTAATCTTTTTTTGTGTGTAGGTTTTATGTACAAAGTATTTCTTGGAAAGAGTTTACATAGAAAAGTAAAACCTCGATTACCATATACGTTGTAAACATACTTTTGTAAATCTTGTGTATTTAATTATCAATGTCGAGTTATTAATGAAATTTGATATATAAAACGAACTGTTATTTTACATATTACGCTGTTACTTCAGCGTCGTAGAAAGTTTCATAACGCGTTTCTTTGGTATTATATCATTTTCTAAGTTTCCAACACTGCGTACCTATGTGTCGTTGTAGTATTTAATGTAAAATTTGTAAGTTGCACTTAAGTTTCACGATAGTTACGAAGGAAAAGCTCAAAGAGTCACAAACCTCATCAGTTTCGCTGCACATTATGGTGCTGTGATCCAAGTACAAAGCAGCAAGGTGTTAAAAAAAAATAATTACCAAAGTACATCATGTACGTTGGTAATGACCACACTTGGCCACATATCTATTGTCCGTGTATTTTCTGAAAGTTTTATTTCAGACTGCGATTATAATTATATGCGAAGACATATGAAGAAGTTTAACATTTATCGACCAAGAGAGCTTTACGTTTTAATTATGAAAATATCATGTAAATCTTGAAAAATTTTGTACACGATGTGCTGAAGTTCTACAACGGATCTATGAATGGTTTATTGTAGTCCTGTGGTGCTCGCAATTTTATTAATTATGAAATTGATTAAGTACGAAACTGCAAATTCCTTTAGCTATGTTTTAAGGACGTATGAAATATCTTATTCGATAATGTTAAGATTCTGTGTATTAGTAGTTGATTAGAAATTTAGCAGCACATTCCACATAGTTAAATAAAAGCATGCTTTCGTTCAGCTGACGTTTGTGATGCGATTGAGGTTCTTTTACATATATGTATACCATATATTATGGTCGTATATATCAAGACAACCTCGGCATTCAAGATTCAATCGAGACTGGATTAAGAATTCAAAAATAAAAAGAAACAGATATAGTAACAAAATTTCTGTCATTATTTTCGTTTTATTCTTTGGAACTTTTCTTCCTAGTGCCAAACAATACATTTGAAGAATAATTTATTTTAATAAAATTCTTAATCCTGTTTCAACGTTACAACTAGTTGAAGTTCTATGACTAATAAACACGTTAAAATAGTTGGTCACAAACCAGTTACGATTATCTCAACGCAAGAAAAAGGCAGATACGGAGACTCCGTAAGAAGTTTAAATAGAAAAATAAATGTAGTTAACGTTTTTAATTAGTAGCTATATTCACAAGAATTCCATGTTATTTATATTTTTAAGGTGTGTATGTGTTTTTGTATTAATATAAATTTGTTGATTGAAAGATATGTCGACTCTTGTTCTGGAATAAAAGCAAGAAGTCGGTAAATTAAACTAGATATATACGAAACGTTTAAAAGTAATCAATCACTGTATTATCATACACTATTGTAACGATGATTTTTAAAGGTTTATTATAAACGTAAATTATTTTATTTTCTGGAAACAAGAGTTTAGTATTAGGCTTTAGTAGTATCATACAATTTTTCATTGCTTTCATACGTACTAAATATTTTGTTAACGGAAATAAAACATAATGGCAATTATTTTCGGTTTTTTTTTTTTTTTTTTTTTTTTTTTTTTTTTTTTTTTTTTTTTTTTTTTGAAGTGATGGAATGACGAATAGAAAATATTCAAAGATTTTTAATCTGTGTTCTTATGAACTCTGGATTCTCTAAATGTGTTCAACGAAAAACATTTCTGGAACGGACAAATCTTACATTTCTTGTAAATGTTTATTCTTTTTTAAACTTTTAATATCATAAAAAGTTGGATGAATTTTTTATGCAAAAACACTACCACGCGCTAAATGTACCGAATTTTAAGTAAATCATGTCAACTAATAGTAGATTATATCAATTAATAAATGTATTGTTCATGGTGTTCATTCTTTTATAAATTTATGTATGGTTGTAGTAAAATTAATTTTATGTTTTTTATTTAATTACTGCTGCAGCAAACCGTATATTTTAAAGCCATAAAAATCTTAGAAAGATTTAAATTTTCTTTTTATAATACTTTTGAACTAGATTGACATCGTTCAAACGATTGAACGCTAATGTTCGCTGATTGGGAAAAAGAAACTAACGCATTAGCACTTGTAACATTGTATCACATGGTACGCACAATTGCCCGTTTAATGTTTATTGTATAACTTTGCATAAGAGTTCGTCGTAATTGTTAAATAAAAATTGTTGGTGTTACGATTATAGTTCAGCCTCGAGGTTACACACGGCGGTGCTTCGGTATGTTAATTATATTTTTGTGATTACCGATTCCCATGTTGTATCGTGTTTACTATATCGTAGCTAGCAATGTTATATAATTATACGATATACCTTCATTGACGTTGTTGAGCGCCGAATGTAAAAAATGACCTCCGTAATATTAAAATCACGGAGAATAAGCGACAGAACTTGAAATCGAATTTGTTTCAATTTGTTGTTCCTGTTCGATCGCCCGCGTCATCAGATAACAATCAGCATTGACGCCAACTAACCTTAGCGCGATTAGTAATTTGCAAGAAAAAATCGAAATCCACGTAGACAAAATTTATCAATCGATGTATGAAGTGTCTTGAATCGATTTCAATGTTCTGCCAACAGCCTAAACTATATACAGATACATAATTTAGGAAAATAGATCTTACAGAGTTGAAATTATCCTTTTATTCGATAGTAGCGAACCAAGTGACTTGTACAAAAGCGGACACGCATTTTCTTCCTCGTTTCACGCGTGCACGCAAGCATTTTTTATAACGATGTTCAGTCGATTATTTGCAGTTCTGTAACACGAACAGATCCGATCGATGTCGACTTTCGGCTTTTCAAGGATTAACCGCGTTATCTGTCGCAGTTTCGCGTTGACCTTTCGCGAACATTATGGTTCGCTTTTCCAAGGGATAACGCGATTGACTCTGTAAAGCGAGAGGCACGACGTGCATCGTGAACCATGGCGAAAGCTTAAAATCTAAAATTGGATTGATTGAATATATTTCGAAACTATGGTATCTCGAATTGCCTACATTAGAGGTTAATGGGAATAAGTTGAGTTTACACTATTACCTGTATGTTTTTGTTTTCTATAAACAACGACATATCTGTGATGCGTATTAAGAAATTAATGAGAAGTATTACGAGGAGTACCAAATGTTATTATACATACACGTATTCAACTTAAAAAAATGACTTTTCTCAGTCGTATACACATGCCTATGACGTATTGTCGATACTTATTGTCTATTTATTAATATCCTGCTATTTCATAAGAAATAGTACTACCATTTCTTGAGAAATTCTTCACTGTTATATCGGTATCTTTTAACATTATCAAATTACTACTTAATCGATGCAACATCGACGAGAAAGGTGTTTAGCGTAAGTTCATTAATATTATTCAGCTATCGCTGTCCTTTCACTGTGAACGTATTTATTTATATGCAACACTATTTATGATATAACTAATCTGTCTTCTTTTTTTAGAGATCAATTACTCTGACAGATGGATTATATATATATATATATATATATATATATATACATACATACATACATACATATATATATATATATATATACATAACATTATTTATTGTGCACTATGTTATAAAAGGACAATAAAAAAAAGGAATTAATACCATGCAGTGTCTTTTATAGAGTCTTAACTCTCAAATTATTATTTCAAATCTAAAAGATATCTGTAAGCGCAATTTTCATTTTAATTATTTAATTGATAAACAAAATCAAGGAGCGTGTCTTTTGAAAAGTACAACAACTTGGCCAAAGTTGTTTTATTTTCTTCTTTTTTTTGTACACGTAGAATCGTTTTTTAGAATCGTAGTTTTTTGATGACGTAGAATCGCTACTTTAATCCTGCTACATCCTTTCAATCATTTTTCATCTGATCGTGTTTGTTTATCGGAATGTTTCTTACGATCGAGGGAAACACCATTGAGGAACGTTATTGATATACGTAATTTTTCGTTTCAGTTTCGTGTTAAAGTCTTTCTTAGAAGATTTAAGGCCTTTTGCTCGCTGAAGCAAGAACCAGATTGCAGCATTAACATCCGAGGGACGACAGTTAACGAGCAGCTCTTTGAGGAAATTAACGTAAGTTTTGAGATTCATTGTATTATTAATTTCAATTACTCGTAAATAATACGTCATCGTATTCCTAACGATACTGTTATGATGTCGATAATGACGTAATATGTAGAATCGGAAATACAAAACTATTATGTCAACAAATATTTATTCAAATACAAAGTATCGGATAAAATACGAAATTATTTCATTTGATAGTTAAGCAATAAAAAAGTATGCAGGAAGATCATTCATGTAAATTAATGTATAAGTATTTGAAAATATCTAAGTAAATATTTTATTAAAATTATGCAAATTCCACATTGGAAAGTTATCATTCTTTGGTAAATTACTCGTTTGATAAATTAACCCTTTGCACTACTATGCCGAGTGTTACTTCACGTCAGCTTTTATCTCAGGAGCTCCTTTGTCGAGTCCCACTCGATATTCTTTCAGTCCTACCTTCAACATATTTCAACATATATCATACACTTAAAAATTACAAAATACAACAATAGTGTGAATAAAATTGGTATTTAAGTGAATTTGTTTCTTCCTTTATTTACTTAAATTGTCTTGTTTTTTAGTTAAAGTACATTTCAAATAAAACAGTTGAAAGCGTTAGCAGCTGCTGGTAAGTTGAAATAAAATTCCGAGTGCAAAGGGTTAATAGTAAGAACCGTATATCGGTATATGTATACCTGTGAAAAATTCAGTGGAAATAAACGATCGTTCGTGGTCTTATTCGAACGGTTCTGCAATCGTTATTCAAACAGATAATAAAAATAAATTTGTAAGATTAAATTAAAATAATTCGTTACGAATAACAAACGATAATCCCACGGATAAACTTATGAAATTTATTTCAATAATGATCTTATTCTAATGATCAACTCTGCTAGACCGATAGCCGATTAATTGATTTTTGTCGCCGATGCTTACCGACTTTTTGTCGTCGACGCTTACCGACTGATAGCCTACTTACCGACTTTTTGTCGTCGACGCTTACCGACTGATAGCCTACTTACCGACTTTTTGTCGCCGACGCTTACCGACTGATAGCCTACTTACCGACTTTTTGTCGTCGATGCTTACCGACTGATAGCCTACTTACCAACTTTTTGTCGTCGACGCTTACCGGCCGATAGCTTATTTATCGATAACTTGATACTAGGATTGCTGATCCCACGGTTTGCTGATGTAATTCTACGTACATTTTGTACACAATGTAAATACTCTTAAACTTGCAACGATGTTGATAATTTATAACACGAGTAACACGAGCTGCAAATATTCTCAGTTTATCTTGTAAACATTCGTTGAGAAGGGTGCAAAATAGCTAAAGTCAAGATGTACATAGTGCTTAGTCGCTTTACGCAAGGTGTTTACACAGTTACTGGTCAATGTTTTTACCGTAAATATTAAATATACGAAAAAAAAGCCAATTAACATGGCAACATTTTTACCACATGTTGCGACCAGCATAATGGCATATATTTTAATTTTTCATGCTTACAATATTTTCCTAAAAATGATGATTTCCAATTTTTCAAACAGAGTGTGACATATTTTAATATACTTTAATATTTCGTACATTAATATAATTTTAATCACGTATGATACACAATACATAGTTTCTTTCACGATCTCAAGACTATACAAGAAACCTCATAATTTCAGCAAAGTCATTGCTGCTCATTGTTTTTGAAAAAATGCAGGTCTCCAAATTTTATTCCCCAAATATGAGACATCTAAATTTTTTGCCTGATATGCAAATATCATATAGCAGTGCAATAAATGCATCTAGTTTTGTTGCATTTAGCTCCCACTTAGTCCCCAATACTCTAAATGCTTCTTCTTCCGTACATTTTATTATACGATGCCTTATACGGTGATCAATGATAAGATAAAATGCTGGTCCTTTGAGCCAGATTCAGTGGCAAGTGAAAAGTGCACACCAGTGACACCCACTACCATACAGTGGCATGCAAATCCAACAACTAGCAGCAGAAGCGTTATCACTCCAGCGAAATCCGTAACGCTAAGGGCCGTCTATTCGTTACCACTCAAGCGAAGTCAGTAACGCTAGGGGCCGTCTATTCACAAGAAGCAAAACCTGGTGGTTGAAAAACGCAGCCACGCAGCTTCTCGCCGTAGCTAGGCAATCATCAATTCAATTGTACATCAAAACAAGATAGGCTTGTTCCTTGCATTACCGATTTACTAACCGTAGCCACAATGCAAAACAAGCACTAAATACGCAGCAAAATAATCAACATCAAAATATTGTGATTAAAAATGCTCCACCTCCGACTGCTATGCAGCAAAATGAATCTAATCAAAAGGAAGGTAAGATCTCACTGATCTTGTCTTTTGTGGATAGTAGAGCCAACCCGGCACCACCATCAAGCAGTATCAAAAAGATACGACACACGGATGGGTCAGTGGGGGGAGTCCTGTGCCCCACTCAACTGTGTACCTCCGTATCCCTATACAACCAGATTTCACTTACCTTTGTGAAATCGACAAGACAAACAACGACACCTCCTGGGGCGAGGTATTCTACGATACCTCATGGGCCGAGCGGTTCCATGACACTTCCTGGGTCGTGACGTCAACGAAAAGGTTCTTGGCTATGCCGAGGACTCCGGCAATCCAGACCACCAAACTTCTCGACTTTTAAAATGTTTGTAACATGGACTGTAAAAAATGATAAATTTGGTTAAGGTTCTTTAGGATAATCAGGAGCCTGAATTGATATGTCTTCACAGCTGGTGGCTACCTTGATCGAGGGGTGGATTACTTTATGACAAGATTACAGCTGTTATTATTTATTATTACCGAGTTTGTTTGCCATCTGATTTTGGGATAACCCTCTATTCATACTGATTGCATTTATTTTAAGAATAACTAACATATTTTGTCGGGCGGCCAAAATGACCGCTCATGATAGGCAAGGCAGAGTACAAATTGTCCTCAGAAAATAAATCAGCAAACTAAAATTAAATAACAAAAATATATAGTATGCGTGTCTTAGGGAAAGTCAGAAATTATGATGAAGTTTGAATATGGTCAAATTTGTGTACAAATTCTGTCAATTTGACGGCGCCGGTAGGTTTAGGGACAATCTTTCTCATTGTCTGAGCAGTAATTTGTTACGTAACACTAAGTTACCTTGCTCAGTTGCGTCACTTGCGTTGCTTTGTAAGCTGCCACAGCTTTACACCAATTTGAAAAACGTGCCGTTCGCCATGAGCAAAAAGAATTGTATGATGAAGTTTGAATATGGTCAAATTTGTGTACAAGTTCTGTCAATTTGACGGCGCCGGTGGGTTTAGTGACAATCTTTCTCATTGTCTGAGCAGTAATTCGTTACTTAGCGCTAAGTTACCTTGCTCAATTGCGTTGCTTTGTAAGCTGCCACAGCTTTGCACCAATTTGAAAAACGTGCCGTTCGCGACGAGCAAAAAGAATTGTATGATGAAGTTTGAATATGGTCAAATTTGTGTACAAGTTCTGTCAATTTGACGGCACCGGTGGGTTTAGTGACAATCTTTCTCATTGTCTGAGCAGTAATTTCTTACTTCGCACTAAGTTACCTTGCTCAGTTGCGTTGCTTTGTAAGCTGCCACAGTTTTACACCAATTTGAAAAACGTGCCGTTCGCGACGAGCAAAAAGAATTGTATTGGAGAGTCTAAACCGAAACAGAGCCGGCGCCAGGGAGAATCTGCGCCTGGAAGTGTTAAAGTGTAAAGTGGAAAGTGTTGATCGAGGGCAAATGACACAGCTGTTAGTTTCAGGATGCAAAAGATGCACGTTTATTCGGTAAAATAATGTACAAATAAATAATTGTGTGTCGGGGATGAATACAATGCTTTTCATCGATGTTCCTCATCATCGCACATCCGAACGTGCAATAAACACGTTCTTTGTGCTTTAATGAGTCTCGCAAGGATCGATTATCGTGCCTGTTTCCTTCGCTTGTTCGTTTTCTCACACTCTCGCTATCTTGCTCTTTTTCTCTGTCTCTCAAATTTTCACATACTCGCATCGGTGTTTCGTTTTATTCGTTCATTTCTTCTTTATTTCTCGTTGGAAACGAAAGTGGGGGTTATAATAAACATACAACATTTCTGTGAGAACGACGTCGTCCATAGTATCACACGAAGGACTCGATAAACGACGATTCGTCATCGAGCCCAGGTGCAAAAAATTCGTCGGATGTTCTCTTCTTTCTGTTTTTCCTTTTCTCTTCTTTTTTCTGTTCAAATATTTTCACGATGTTCGAACGATCAAATTGCCGTGGACGCTTATATTAGTCGTTTTACTATGGATTCATCGAACGACATCAATTTTCTTTATTATGTTTATTATGTATTTTTGCTTTATTAGTGTGGGGGCGAGGGAGGAGTGTACTGTTTATGTTCTTTACTGTACTGGAGTTTTTAGTCATATATAGCGATAACCATTAATATATGAATAAGTCTTTTCGACACAGATACCGAGTATAGGGCATACTATTTTTTACCTTTATTTATTTATTCATTTATTTATTTTTTCCCTCTTAATTCGATCGTGGCGATGACAGTGATAATAACGACGAGTAACAATAATCGTAGCAATAGAAGTAATTAAACGTAATGATAAGAATAATAGCAGTAGAACGACACTGATTATTAACGTTAACGATAATCATATAATAATAATAATAATAATAATAGTAATAATTGCAACAGACGTACAAACTAGGCTAGGTGGACTTTCATAACTGATCCATACATTTAGCGAGAATTATAACGTAAGATCATGCGTCTTGAATTTACAAAACGTTCGCTGGATCGATCGATCAACCATCGACTACAAACCTCGTCCGCGTTTTTCCCAAGAAAAACCTCAAGCACAAAATGTAAATTATTCGGCAATGTTACTTATTTAATTATCAAATTTATAAAAATAAATTTAATACACGTGTAATTGCTTTATATGTCAATTTGTCAATATCTTTAATATCAAACGTAGCCATCATCGAACGAGTTTCTAAAAGCCTGCACTGCGGATCGCGATAACGAAAGTGAAAATTGAAATTCGGGTGGCAGGTGGATGGTCTATAGTCGAGGGTTGGCGATCGATAAAAGGAAGAGGAAATAGAGGTGCCCCGGTTGGAGATCCTCCGTTTACGACCGAATTCACAATCAGAAAGGTATCCCTTCTTCGCGATGCTCAGTTCGTGTTAGCAACTGTACGCTCGTGGAAAAGTAGGCCGTATCGTATTACACCGCTACTTCCATTTACTTAGTATAAAAATGAACCATGGAAATCAGTAGTAACCGTTGTCGATATAAAAAATCGTTATAGCGTTATTGGTTATTAATTGCGTGATCGTCGAAAGAAAATCTACGTACGGCCGTTGTAACATTATTTACGTACACTAGAAACGGGGGTGGATTTGTGGAGAACGGGGGATCGTTTCGTTGTATCTTCGATCCAAACGGAAGTCCGCGGTTCCTCTACAACGATCGATTGACTGTGGCTACGAAAATCGCCATTACTGATTTCCATACAAATAGATTTCAAAAGATCGATTCGCAAACTATACATATATACTCGATACGTAAGCATTTTTCGGCAGCACCTTCTTTAATTTCATAATTAATTTCATGATTATTTTCATTGTATTTTGTTACCCGTTTAATGTTTATTTTGGACTGTTTCTTTTTTTTTTTTTTTTTTTTTTTTTTTAAACGATAACGCGTCGTTCGCCATTTCGAAATTTCTAATTCGCATCGTGTGCTGCGAATGGGCAGACTGATACGACGATAGGTCCACGGATACGGTCATTTTGACTGTGTTTGCCTTTTTTTGGTACTTGGATGTTCTTAGTCTAGGTCACCTAAAATATTCGATGATCTTTTTTATTTTTATCCGCTTATTGGAATAGAATGTAAAGTGTAAAAAATTGTATGATATCTGTATACTCCGTAGGAAACTATTAAGATAAATTATCTTTGCAATCATATGAGACAGTCGTTTGTTTTTGTAGCGTAACCGTTAGTGTAAATGAATGTTTAAATGAAATGTTATTTCAGTCAATTATCTATGGACACTGATTCGCGTGTCAAATTTTCATAGTGTTGTTAACCATTCAGAAAATAACGTTTGCCCGTTAACATCGCGGAAGTACGAACATTCTAATTGGAAATGACCGCTAGCGAATTCGAGATCAAATAAATTTCCCGGCATTCTCAAGTCAAACGTTCCTTTTGATATTCTTGTTTAAGTGGCGAATGCGAAAGATTGCGTATGTCTGACAAATGGCCATAATTGAAGTCATTAGAGACATCATTTCTCTGAACTGATTATTGGTCAATGCTCCCGCCATAAATTACGAAGAAAGGCTATTAAGAAATTACTTTTACGAATACCACGATCTCTTTGCTGGAACTCGTTCACCTCGAATATCTTGAAATTACAACGACGATCGAGATTACTAGAACTTCACGATATTTTCTAACAAGTAGAGAATAGAATATCGTCGAAAGATGTAATTACTTAGAATGGACACATTGAACACGCGATACAACATTTTTTTTACCATCAATAACTTCCAATGAATAAGTTGAAGTTTCACTTTGCCACATTATTAACGAACAGTTTATTCAATTATAATTCTCGTGAAATCTTACTCGTCTTATTAGACTACCGTTCGTATTTCGAGTTACTTTTTATCCTAATTAAAATTCATCGAAGACCTCGGTTTCGAAGCTTGGATACTTCGAACAGATCTACGTTGATGAATAAAAAAGTGAGAAGTTTTTGAACGAACTGTCGCGTAGCAAGATCGCTTCGAACGTTTTACGAATACCTTTCACGTAGCATTGAAACGGGAAATTACACACGTCAACGATAATTTTTTAATATGTTCCTTAAAGCTAGGAGATACGTTAACTATAGGATGATCGAGTGGAGTGGAAAGGCCACTCTGAAAGGGCGTAACAGCGTTGAAATTTTAACACGCTCTTCACAATGTTCGAGAACCTCCCACGTAACAAACGTCACGCGATTTCATTTTCAATTGATCGAAGAGTGCCTGTAAAAGAATACCATGAGCGAGGCTGAAGCGAGTATTTTGGAAATCAAAAACAACCTATGCATTGACGCAAAGGAAATTTACGAAAAAAAAAAATGTATCTGTAAAAAAACCTCTTAGGTGGGATGAAGACCGAATGCCACAGACGGAAGCTAAAACACAATTAACTGACGTCCGTCAGCATTGACATTTTCCCCTGTAGCGTTCCAGCACTGTCGATGACCATTTAGTGCGCGAAATTGCATTCGAATGTCTTCACTGGAACGTAGAACATGTTCGAATACGAAATGAAAATTCCTCAACTCTTCTGCTACCTACGGTGTTTCCTACGAGCGCTCCTCGATCTCGAAGTTAGGAGATTTCATCTCGCTGTTTCCCAGAGCTTGGGAAGCTGGCGCCAAACGACGGACAGATCTTTTGAAATCGCTTTGTCCACCAGTTGCTTGAAACATTGGACGATGAAAATTGAAGCAACATCGCGGTTGCGCTGAATTTCGAAAGACAAAGAATAGAAGAAACGGTTTGCACGAAGAACAATCGGAATGACGCATGCGTAAACCGGGCTTAGGGTCGGGTTAAAAGGGACACTTTCCACCGATGTTACATGTAAAGTATAATCGTACATCTACCGTATATATGAATACGTACATTGTATATGTAATTCCACCGTATCGTTTAATGAGCCTCTTTCATCGACAGCTATAAAACCGATATTTGAACAGAGATCGCAGTTAATAATTAGCGTCGCGGGAATATCGCGTGCATGCGAGTGATATGGGATCGTTAACAAGTTCAGATTGGGTGATCGCTGCCACAGACATCTGGAGGCTCGATAAGAGCGTCCAGTTTATCGATCGCGATCCTCACGCGGATCGCCGATGCTTTTGGCCGATGTTTCCTGTGTTGCTTCACTCTCTTCGCGTCCTTAAATGGTAGTTTAATTAATCGCTTAAAATCATAACTAATAACGCCTTAAGTTGCTACGCTTTTTTTTTCTATCACAATATTTCTTTTTTTTTCTTTTTTTATTTTTCTTTCGCTCTCGCTCTCTCTTTCTCTTTCCAGAAACAGAAACAAAAAAGGGGTGGGGGCAATGAGAACGTCTCGTCTCGTCGTTTAGTTCGTTTAAATCCGCAAAGAACGAAATCCATTCGCCTAATTTACGTTAGGTAGACACGTGAAGGCGCGTCGTGATCTTCCGTTTCACGAGCGCGCGTCGTATGCTTCGCCTCGGCCCCGGAAGAAAGGAATGCATCGATTCGATTCGCGTATTCGGCATACGTTTCGTCAGCGAAGCTTGTTCGATTCGATGATAACGAGGATGGCCGTGTCGCGTGTTTCCAAATACGCCACGCGTCTATACATGTGTGTATATATGTGTGTGTGTGTGTGACATGTCTTCGACGAGGAATAATTCTTAAATAATTAGCAACAAGGTGTTCTCTTCCGTTCTTTCGAATCATTGATCATAATCATTTCGGTCGCAATTCGTGTCGTTGGATGATGGAAAGCGCACCGGAGACCGAAAACGTCTCGCCAGCTTCGCGTATCGCTAAACAAGAATTCGACGCATCTTTTGGCACACGCTACTTCGCACGAACAAGCGCGCTTGCCTCGCTGAATGTAACACGATGAACCTCGACCTCTTTCTTCTTTCTCTCGTTCGTCTCTTCCCATCCGCTCGCAGACCAATTTTAGGTCGGTCATCGATATCATCCGTTTGGTACGCGGCTCCTTCGCGCAGAAGCGTCTCTTCCTCTCGCCAGTCTTCCCTACGGGTGCACGAACAATCGCCATACAGCGAGTTACATACGAGAACGTGTAATAGACCGTTACGATTAATGTAAATATATTGTCGGATATATCAGAAATCAGTGTTCTTCCTCTTCCGTAACATGTTTGTGGCTAACGGCAGGATTCTGCACGATCGTGCGGCATTAAATGCAGTTGGTAAAGCTACTTTGACCTTCTCGGCTCACTCGAATGTATCAGCTTATTTTTTCTTTCGTTCTTGAGCAACGATATACGTACGACAGCATGGAGATGTATTTTTGATGGAAAATATATCCGTTTACGAGCGTGTTCGACCGACCAACCACGGGCGAGCTGGAAAGCGCATTCCACTTGTTGCTGCGAGTTTGCGCATCATCCGAGCGATGCTAAACGATATTTCTCCTGGGTTCAATCGTTTTGAATTCGTATTTGAACGTATGGAGTTATATCTCATCGACTGTGTCTTTAGGAATTAGATTTCTCGCAACAGACAAGTATATTTTATGGAATAACGCTTATGGTGCAAGAGATAAACTCTCGTTCGGGGCATTTAGACCGTGGCGGGATCTTTGACACGCAGAATGGAAGAAAAAAAAGATATTATTTTTGTGTACTATTGAAAATTTTCATACGATAAACTAGAGAAGATATGGACTAAAATACAGCATAAATCAAAAATTCGTTCGCGGTTCTGTGAGGGAAATTCGGAAAATCGCCCGCGGTTGCAGAGTCGATAAACTTAATCCACTTGCACGTAGTAAGCAACGTAGTTGAATTAGAAGAATCAGTAGATGACGTACATGCTCGCACAAAGTGGGACCCGACAAAAATAATGAAATTATATTAGAAAATTATAGATTTTACTGGAAAAAGTCGATTTTGGATTTTAAATATTACGCGCTCCTCTGCAGTTGCAAGCATTCTCAAATTATGATTCTTCCATGTTATGTTTATATTTTGTTCGGTTGATCGAAATTTCGGTCTTCGAAATTGCCTTCCTCGCTCATGAACCTCGTCATTCGACGAAACGGTCGCGATCAGTCGTCAGAATGGAATAGCTTGTTTTGCCAAATTCAAGATACAAAGTGACGGCTTAATAATCTCCATGCGAACCACATTTAACACTTCGTGTCTCAAGATTATGTTCTCAGGCCAACAGTTCCGCCGATCGTTTTCTCCTTTCACGTTTCGTCTAGCTACGTATTTACAGGACTAGAGTCTTATTTAAAACCTGCTGGTGCCTGCTCGGTCCAATTGTCCTTTGACGATCAAAAGCCGAATATCGAGTCGAACGATGGTTCCGGCGAATCGAGAGAACGTGCTGCTGGTCTGGCGATGCAAACGAAGCTAAACCTTAGGCGATCGGTCGAGCTAATTTCTTAGCAGCTTGCAGTTGATCGCGGCCACCGAGCAGACAGGCGAATCGTGAGCGACTCGTATGCGTTATCTTAAGTCTAGAATCTTAGAGACTATACGTGTAATTAGAGCCCACGATAATTTCCTACTCGAAGTAGTCGTCCAACCATGTGTCCTTGATTTAATTTTTCATCAAAGCACTAATCCACGAAACACCATCGAAGGGATTCTTGAACGAATCCTAGGAGTCCTTTTTTCTCGATTAACTTCACCTAAGCGTTATTTGTGTTTTTATCGTGGGCAGAGATAGCGCTAGATCTTATCAAGATGGTGAAATTCGTTAATTTATCTAAAATGTGACGAATAAAAGACTTTGAAACGTTCTTCCTCCATCGTTCGACTATCTTTGTCTATACCTTTGCTGATCTTCGTTCTTCTTTCTCTCTCCTTTTTTTTTTCTTTCATCAGAGAAAACTGCCTTTTAATCTAATTTCTGAGCACGTTTCGTTCGCGTCATGCTTTTTCGTAGACGCATATTGGACGATGATGCGCGAGTCATATCGGCGCAACGACTCGATTATTATTCTTACACACGTAAGAACGTTTATTATATCGATGCTGAAACAAACGGGGAACAATATTCTTCTATCATCGTGAAACGTTCAACTATTCTAAGTAAATCACGAATGCACCGTGTAAAATCGATTTCTCATCTTCGATACAACTTGATGCAGCAACGGTGGAATGACATTTATAAGTTTACATACAGTTGAATAGCAGTCGATGTTTCTTTGCGAATGTATAAGTATGGATTTCCTTCGATTTCTCGAAATCTCTTTTTTCCCTAATCTCGCGCAACTTTCCCGCCGCTATTTTTCGAGAGCACATGGCCAGTCTAGTGGCCGCAACGAAGAACGGATCAATTCGTTGCTAATGATTCCTCGGTATCCATTGATTGTCGTATCTGAAGTTTTGATGGGGAAACGTTGAGTACATTCGATGGTATCGCGTCCATCGTACTTCGAATTCTTTAACACTAGAACAACCCACGATCAAATATGATACCTGTACCAAAGGAGCGAAAGTAACAGATATAGAAAATTGTACATAATTGGAGGCAAAAGGCCACTTTGTCCATATATTTTACAAAGAATCACTCGAAATTCGAAAACTACTGCTTCGCCAATCTGTAGAATTATTCCTAAAGGATCGTAAATTGGTCATTTTCGCCACTCTGGGAATTCTAGTGTTAAAATCGTTCGATTCGAACAGAAGAGTAATTCGTTTCGACGTTGTACCTGGCTTCTCGACAATTTTGCGATCTTTTTGCGAACATATCCCAGTTTCCCGTATTCTTGTCTCGGCGTGCAATCGAACACGAAAACAAACTGATTCAGATACTCGTCCGGTAGATTGTCAGTGAGCTTGAACATTTAAAACCGCTCGATTCTTCGTCTTCGTAGCGACGCGGAAATTTACCAACGATCCATTAATACTGGCTTTAGAAACTTAAACTACACGGTTGAATTCTTACTCGCCATCGTCTTCGAGAAGCGTTACAAGCGATTACAAATAAAAGGTTTCGCACTGATCCGATCAGCCGATTATCCGAATCATCGCCGTGAAATTCAACGAGGAAAGCAAGGGATATCCGAGGCGATTCTACGTACAGCGTTACGTAAACGTCGCGGAATCGTTTGTTAAAAATTACAAACAGAACGAATGCAACGTTTATGCGTTGTACGCTTAGGTCCAAAGCCAAAAGCCACGTCTCCGCCGAAGCAACACAACGAGGAACCTCCCGTTGCATGTTGTTGCTGCGTGTTCCAAGTAATCGCCAACGAACGTCAGCTGGTAGAATCACGTTGTCCGCGCGTTGTTCGTCGCCGCGTGTTGCAACGCGTTTCTTATTTTTCATTTGATCTTTGCTGCCGCGATTGGAAATGGCCAACAAGCAGCAACGTTCGTCACTGACAAACAGAGACATTGGACAACGAGCGCCACATCTTCCGCAAACATACGACAGGTCCTCGTCGTTGCTTCAGCGAAGACGCAGCTGAAGGATCAACGCGTCGATCTTTTGCATTTCGTCTCGGCTAACGACAGGCGATAGAATTCGACGAAATCTTGTCCATTCGGCTGCGATCTCAATTCCTGTTCGTGAAGACCGCCATTTCGAAGCTTCCGCAGACTTTCGCGCAGAGAATGGTCGGCTCGGTTTCTCGCTTGTCTTGAAACGAGAGTCTTCCGAGAGAGGAATATTTTGAAATATCGCGCGAGTTTCTTTCGATCGATAGGGCCAGTTTAACCCTTTTACAATGTAAACGTCGACAAGCTGGCAGATACAGTTTCGTATCGTAACTGTGTGTACTTTGACGATATCGAAGACTGAAATGTGAAAATTGTTTCTCGTATCGTTTGCATCGATACAGTATCTTTAGGTAGAATCGTTTTCGTTTGTAAAATCTTGAGTTTAAAAAGTTTCGCTGTAAAAGCGTAAAAATGAAAAATCCTCGGGACGCGTTAACATCGGCCAGAAGCCGAACCCTCGCTTTGCTTAATGAAGAAGCAATCTAAGTTTGAAATTTGGGGCTCTTCGTCGTGTTCTTACACTGTGAAAGAATTAAACTTGGACGATCGATGAACGCAGATTACTCTAAATACAAGGAGTCTGACTTCTGCGTGTCGCGCTGTCGAGTAGACGGAATTTCTTGCTTGTCCCATCTATTCGTCTACCTTCCACCTTCGAAGAGCCAGCGACGCAACTCGAAGAAAAAATGACTTTTCCAAGGAAACAAGAGACAAAGAGGTGTCTCGTATGACGTGATCGTGTTTCTTAAATTTATGCGGTGTCCAATCACGCGAGGTTTAATAAATTACGTCTCGCCAAGAAACACGACGCTACACAGCGTTCCAGCTACAGAGATGTTGGCAACGACGTAGCATTTAACGCGTTACGCCTCCGCAAATTGTTAATCATCTCGCTTTTTCAAAGAAGGTAGACGCATCTTGTGGGTCAGATTTTGATGAGAATCCTCGCAATTCGATACGCTTCTCCTTCATAGCACGTATACGCGTAAAGGCCACAGGTGAGAAGCATGATAAGTCTGTTATAGAGGAGAAATTTTTTAATTCAATACGTTGCCGATCAGTTTCATATTTAATTTTAGAATAAAATACGACTTTTTCTTATCTCCCCTGACATTTAAAAAATAATCCCGGTTACGCAAACTGATATCAAACAAGTTAAACTAGTATTCTCTAAGTTTTGTTTTCTACCTTCGGAAGACTTGCATCTTCCAATCTCACAGGCTATTTGTTTTTCAACTGTTTCGTATGGTCAAGCGACGTAACAGGAAAGTAAGTAAAATTGAAGTAAGAGTGCTTGAAGAAGACACTGCGAGTGGCAAGGAACAAGTTTTTCAAAGAGAAAAAGAAACTTTATGCAATAATTTATTTCGAAATTTAATGCGCTCCTCCTCTCAGTTGTAAAGCAAACTCAATTTCATCGATTGAATAACCGACATACACCAAGAAACAATGAACCAATTTACGTTTAAATTGCACTCTGCAGTGCTTTCATTAGTACGCGCAACGTATTCCACTAAGAAGTCAAGATTCTCTGATCTTTGCCACTTACAAGCGCCCCTTCGAATCGACTCATCATGTTTCCCCGCGTGGTCTTCACGATGCGACAGAAATAGCAGCGCTGTGCTGGCTCGAACCAAAAGAAACGAAAAGGAGAAAAAAGAAGAAGAAGGAAGACGGGCGGATTTACGAGACATACAACGAACGAACTAGTAGCAGTTTGAAAGCGACTACCGTCGGACAAATTGTCGTCGTCTCGGCTATCACGCCGACAGTGTGAATTATTCAGCAATTTGGGCTGGCGGGGCGATGCCGATGATCGAACGTTTGCCAATAACGCGAATTAACTTAGCTCGTCCGGCCGTCTACTCCGTTTTAATTCACACAGCCGCGGAGTCTGATATCGCCGAACCCCTTGCTCGCGACAGAGATCTAATTGCCAAGAACGAATGGCCGTGGTAATTGCGCGCGATCATCGTCACGGCGTGGCAGCCAGATCTGGTTAGAAGCGGTCACCACGCCGTGACCGATGCTTGCCGCTTTCGAAACTCGAGCACCACGATCGTCCGACAAACCTCGGATGCCGGGTGTTCGTCGTGCAATCGAGCCTCGTCATCGTTGCTTCCGCCTTTCTTTTCGTTGCTGTAGCGGCCGCTTTTCTTTTGCTGGATTCCTAAATCGATGGCGGCTCCTTGTCGCAACGATGCACAAAGCCGTGCTGCTGCTCGGGTCATCCACTCGACTGCTCGGGCAGCACTATGCTGACCGATTTGCGATTCGCAGATCCGTTACTGGCGTTGTTCGTGTTGTTGACCGTGGCGAGGGCAGGAGGCGGTCGGTGCGATGGAGCGACCACTCGCACTTCCGGCCGCGGCGAAGCTTCTTTCACTGGGCTTCCTACACTCGTTAGGTCCTCTGCGCTCGCCAGCGTGACCATTCTACGATAAACAATAGTCTTGATTAATGAAGTCATGAGGAGTGGAAGAAGAAAATGTACAAATCAATGTATATGTCGTTTATAGTATATATAGTCAAGGAAGCTATGAAGAGTCAAGGAAGAAATTCTCCAGGTTAATGTGTATCTTATTTGTAGTATAAATAGTAAATAGTATTTACAATATTTATAGTATATGTAATTAACGAAGTCAGGAAGAAGCAGAGAGAAAAGTCTACAAGTGAATGTATATCTCACTTAAAGTATAAATAACATGTATAATATTTATATAGATAATGAAATTACGAAGAATCAAAAATGAAAGTGTACAAGTTGATCAGTTTATGCAGTTTTATTATTATACAGATAATAGTTAATATAATATATTTTTAGTATTATACAGTTAATAGTTAATAGAAAAATCTACAAGTGAATGTATATCTCATTTATATTATACATAACATGTATAATATGTATATAGATAATGAAGTTTGAAGAATCAAAAATGGAAGTGTACAAGTCGATCAGTTTATATAATTTTATTATTATACAGTTAATAGTGAATGTATTTGTATAATAGTCAATGTAATCTATTTTTAGTATTATACAGTTAATAGTTAATAGAAAAGTCTACAAGTGAATGGATATCACTTATACATAACGTGTATAATATTTATATAGATAATGAAGTTTGAAGAATCAAAAATGGAAGTGTACAAGTCGATCGATTTAAGCAGTTTTATTCTTATACAGTTAATAGTTAATATATTTTTATAACAGTTAATATAATGTATTTTTAGTATTATACAGTTAATAGTTAATATATTTTTATGACAATTAATATAATGTACTTTTAGTATTATACAGTTAATAGTTAATAGAAAAGTCTACAAGTGAATGTATATCTCATTTATGTTATACATAACATGTATAATATGTATATAGATAATGAAGTTTGAAGAATCAAAAATGGAAGTGTACAAATCGATCAGTTTATATAGTTTTATTATTATACAGTTAATAGTTAATATATTTGTATAATAGTTAATGTAATATATTTTTAGTATTATACAGTTAATAGTTAATAGAAAAGTCTACAAGTGAATGTATATCTCATTTATATTATACATAACATGTATAATATGTATATAGATAATGAAGTTTGAAGAATCAAAAATGGAAGTGTACAAATCGATCAGTTTATATAGTTTTATTATTATACAGTTAATAGTTAATATATTTGTATAATAGTTAATGTAATATATTTTTAGTATTATACAGTTAATAGTTAATAGAAAAGTCTACAAGTGAATGTATATCTCATTTATATTATACATAACATGTATAATATGTATATAGATAATGAAGTTTGAAGAATCAAAAACGGAAATGTACAAGTCCATCAGTCTATGCAAGTTTATGCAGTTTTATTGTTATACAGTTAATAGTTAATAGAAAAGTCTACAAGTGAATGTATATCTCATTTATATTATACATAACATGTATAATATGTATATAGATAATGAAGTTTGAAGAATCAAAAATGGAAGTGTACAAATCGATCAGTTTATATAGTTTTATTATTATACAGTTAATAGTTAATATATTTGTATAATAGTTAATGTAATATATTTTTAGTATTATACAGTTAATAGTTAATAGAAAAGTCTACAAGTGAATGTATATCTCATTTATATTATACATAACATGTATAATATGTATATAGATAATGAAGTTTGAAGAATCAAAAACGGAAATGTACAAGTCCATCAGTCTATGCAAGTTTATGCAGTTTCATTGTTATACAGTTAATAGTTAATAGAAAAGTCTACAAGTGAATGTATATTTCATTTATATTATACATGACATGTATAATATGTATATAGATAATGAAGTTTGGAGAATCAAAAATGGAAGTCTACAAGTCGATCAGTTTATACAGTTAATAGTTAATATAATATATTTTTAGTATTATACAGTTAATAGTTAATATATATTATATTATATATTATATTGTTAATAGTTGATGAAATGTAACTTTTAACTGTATATAAATATATTTTGTATCTCGAACATTAACCCATTTTCCTGCTTTTCGAACATCTCGATGAAAATGTCTAATAGATGCGAGAAGACTCAATGTTTCTAATTGTTTTGTTAATGATAATTCTACCAATAAGGAAGTTATCGGTAAACATTTCTTGACCCAATATGAAGATCATTTTTGTTTTTTATTAATGCAATTAGCTCTCGAAATATCGATTTCTTTATTTTTTAAGTTTTAGTCATGTTTCTGTAAGCGTGAATAATTTAGAATATTACAAACACGAACATATTTTAGCACATAAAATTTCTTCACATTATTACATTGTCGAAAGATATTTGCGAATTTACAGAGACATATATTTTGCAAATAATAAAATCACGGACATCAAAGATATTTTGTCGTTCGAAATATGTATAACTTTCAATATTTGGACGAAATATCAGATGCAGAGGAATATTGAAACATTTCATTTATCGTGGATGATAATAATTCTACCCTATGAAAATTTCAATTCGAAGATTGATGAACAGCCGTCGTAAAAGAGAAATTGAACCGTGTTTCTGTTGACACGTAGATTCTGTACGAAATGTGATGGGAACCGTGTAATAAACGAAGGAAATATAATACATTGAATTTATATATTAATTATTAAATACAGGTATATGTATTGTTTTACAGATTTTATTACATGTCCAAATAATAACTGTAACTCCTCATGAATATTTCTATAATTCACATTTAGTTATATAATTATAATTTGTTAATTCTATAATGTGTTAAATTAAACGTTTCTTGCAATTATTTTTGAGAAACTACCATAACGCTTCATGATACTATCAGATAACAAGAATGACTAAAAAATAACAAAGAATAATAAAAACTCAATTAGTATCTACAGTATGTACAAGTGAAAATTAATTTCTTTTACACTTGTATTATAATTCGAAGAATTAAAAAATGGCAAGAAACAGGCAAAATAAGTAAACAAAAATATAGCTGAAAGACCTAAATAGATTATGTCTATCTTAAATGATGTTAAGATTGAAAGGAAAGTGTAAAATGTATTAGCATCTAGCGATCTAGCGATCGATCCGAAATTTTCCTGATAACTGATATCATCATATCGAATGATACGCAGTAGAAATTTAAAAAACGTGTGGGAAGTTGTACAAAACAGGGAAACTGGTTAATTGGGGTTCGATAAACAGATTGCAGCACCCTTTTACACTTTGACAAGTACCAGTCATTTTGACTGGTATTTGTATAAGTAGCCCTGATACAAAATTATTTTGTTTGAATACATAAAAATCAAAGTAAGATTCATTATATTATTCTTTTAGTTATCGTTACGAAAGTCATATCATTGCGGAAATAATATAACATGAAGTAGGAATTTTAAAATAAAATTGCAAAATCAGACAATTTGACTGGTGTGGTAGTTCTAAAGAATCTTACAGATCTTTAGATTATATATATATAGCTATAATTCTTCTACAAATGCAGAAATGCAGAATTTATTATATAATTCAATCTTTTCTTTTTGTGTGTGTAAGTTTAACGTCGCATTGCTTCGCGAGAGACACTCTGTATTCTAGTAGCATTGGATTGGATAATTTAATTGCCTAAATCCTTTAAACCTTCTAGATAATTGTAAATTTGTAGAGCCTGTATTGCATTTTATTCCGAGATTTGCAAGCAATTTCCCAGGCTTTGTTCGTTCGCTTCTAAATGACTGCATCGCTTTAACGCGGCCCTCTGTCTTCCTTAGTCTTATAGTTACGACAAGAATTGGTCTGGCGCTCTATGAAAATCAGTTTTCTTTAAAAGCGAGACGACAATGGCCGCAGAAGAAAACCATTAACAAGTGAAAGTCGTTCACGAACAATTGTGCCTTCGAGACAAAGATATTCCACCGGATTATGAAAAAAGTAGGAGTTTGAAAATAGATTGGATCGGTAATTGCATGCCCGTACAAAGATCTCGAAGACCAAGAGTATAAAATCGACCTATGAAAATTCTAAATGAAATTAGAACAGGTCCTGATATATGTAACTTCTGAAACAGATAGAAACAGAAACGAAACAATTTCGATGACGAAGTAACGAAAAGATGACTTGTTGAAAACGCGATTGCATCGATAAAAGTATTATTAAAAGATGATGAAACTTTAATACCTCGAATGATTTATATTGTACGATTTTATCACGTATATTTAAAATATTATAAATATTATACTGTGCTGTTACATGTACGTACTCCAGATTATGATATTAGGTTGTCCGAAAAGTTTCTTTCGTTTTAGAAGGAAATAGCAGACGCACAATGTTTTTTGTTTTATATTAGCTTATTGAATTATGTACGAACATAATAATAGAAATAGGACGAAATACGCCTCGTGGCGTAACACAGAGCGATTAAATAAAGATTAACTTAAAGCGTGGACCGGCTGACGAGGTCCTTTGGTTTTCAGGATCAATATATATTAGGTTGTCCGAAAAGTTTCTTTCGTTTCATAAGATGATAATAGATGAACAACAATTTCTGTTTTATATTATTTTATTGAATTAGGTATGGTCCATTTCGTTCTATTTCTATTATTATGTTCGTATATAATTCAATAAACTAATTTAAACCAAAAATATTGCTCGTCTACTATTTTCCTTATAAAACGAAAGAAACTTTTCGGACAACCTAATACATTGACCTGGCTTGCTCGACCAGGCAGGCGTCATCGATCTCACGACGATGGATAACGCGACGCGACTGTGAGATTCACGCGACAGAGGCCGATGCAGGAAGCTCGTGGCCCATCGCACGCATTTGAGTTCGATAGCTCGGTTGAATGTGCAATGGCGACGCCTTGCAGTTCGCATTCTAGATTCTAGGTCAATATTCTTGCTAGCGCTTTGTGCGGCGCGCTTTTCGCTGATCGTTTATCTTGTAGCGTATGGCATCGCGCTCTAAGCATCCGCAGAACGATGAATATTAATCATCGGCGACGCATACCGCGGGATATCGATACTGGCAACCTGGTTACTATTTTTTCCCAATGATTTATCGCATGCAGCGAGAAATCGGATAACAACCTTGTTGCATACTTGCGATAGCTATCTCATAGATACAAGAAAGATCGATGATTTATCGTTTGCAATTGTTTAGCGTTAATGGCGCGTGCGAATGTGTTTCCGAAGCTGGATAACTATCATTAATAACTATTATTTCCATATGTTTCATCATCCTCGGAAAAGCGTTTAAACAGACAGTTGAGCTCTGTTATGTAGAACCAATCTTCAAAATTACTAAAGATTAGTTAAACACACTTGTTATCTTTATCGTGTAAAAATTTCCAACATATACAACGACCCTTACATTGTAGAATTATTAAAAGTATCGAGCCCTAGTTCCTTTTTAGTTGTATAGTTATTTTGCAGAAAGCTTGGAAACCACGTGATCGCGCATAATAATCGTCCAATGCTCTTGAAATGGTAAATATTGTTAAAGTAACAATATATAACGTTTTATTAAACATAAAATTTATATAGAACAGAATAGCTATTTTATATGTAACAGAATACCTTGAAGTATTAACGAACACCGCCCTCTTTTATTCATCTCTTATATTCTCTTATATTCATATTCTCTTATAAATCTCAAAGAGGAATGAATTTGTCATATTGCACATTCATTTGTTCAATACATGCGCAATACGCTCGTCTCATGGCGTTTCCCTTTTGTCTTTCTTTCTTTCGTTCCTCGCTCGTACAAAACAGATGTACACACATCTATTTTCTAACAAATCTAAAGAATGTTACTCGTGACGAATGTTTTAACATTGTGGACGCTTCTATTTAGCGATATTATTGAGATATGTGTAATTTTGTGTAATATACTGGATTAGCCGCGCAGTAGTGACACACAAATATGAGTATGAGTGTGTGAAAGTATGTGCGTGCGCAGCGTCTCGTAAAACAGAAGTATGCAATGTTTCATACGTATAGTGGTAAAAAAGATGGCGTGAGAAAAAGAGTGCTGAGACGCGTACAATATTTATCTATGAGTATGTGGTAAATCATATATTATATAAATATGAAACTATTTTAATATCATTTCTACATGTAATGTGTGTTCCTATAGATTTATTTCAGCGACTAAGATCCACAATTCTCAACAGATGTTACGACCAAATGGCAAATTTGTGTCAGAGGAGAAACTTAACCTTTTGCATTCGAAGCCATTTTTGATCGAACGTAGCAGCTACTTTGGATGATTTAGCGTGTACGTGACGCGCGTATCACAGCCAATGTAAAATTATTCTATATACAAATTAACTTACAAAAATATTATATTCTAATAATTTATCTATATTTACATCTTTGATGATGAAAACCATTTTTTTAGAATTTCTAAACTATAATACTTTCGCCATGATCGTCGAATCCAAACTAACGTTGGAGACGTTGTTAGAAATATAGTTTCAGAGAGATATGGGATTAAATATTTTATCTCCATTTTAAAAGTCTAACACTTTACACTTCTTAACAAAGAAGATAAAGAGGTAAGCAATCAATTTACGAACCAATATTGCACTCATGAATTGGAGATGTCGAAATCTAGCACAAACAAGGACTGTAGCCTCTCGCTCGCCACTGCAGTTGCAGCACAGAACACTGCCTCTCAAGTGCAAAGGGTTAAAAATTTACGAGAAACGATGCATCTCGTTCCAGCAGATTGTGTACATTTCTACAATAATTCAATTAGCGATAGTAGAATTGTTAGAGTCGCAAATGGCTTCAACGTAGAACGCCTTGATCTTGATGCGGATAATATCCGAATTTCCTGAATAATATCAATCCACAAAAAGTAAGCAATATTTAAAATAATATTAACTACGTTACACGCTATTTAATAAGCCATGGAAAAAGAAAAAAATATTCGAAAGCAGAAATAAAATACACTCGATATAGGCGAAGCTGAATTGTGTTGGAAATCAAAATGTTTAAATTAACTTTTCTTGGATTTAGGTCATTATAGGTCGGTAAGGTTCGGGCGGAACAGTTTTCGACGCCTATCTAATATGCTAATTCTTCAGTACACTAATTCTTTACTAAATATACAAGCTGTTTGCAAAATTTTAGTACAAGTGGAAAGAAGGCTCTGAAGATTATCTTCATTTAAAAAGAACCGAATTTGAATATTCGTTAAGAACGTACGTATCTCCTGCCCACAAAGGTCCACGATTTTCGGAACACCTTGTACATATTCAAACGTTAAATTTCACAAATTCAAGTTAAAACATCTTCTAAACTAAAATAACTTTTCCATACAAATGTGTTAATTTCTTTTTTTGTAGGAAATACCTATATGAACTATACGATTCCATTAAAGAAAAGAAAAGCGTGTCACCTTCGTATGACCTCTACTTGGCTGTCTACAAAAAAGCTAATTACACTGGATTATGTCTGCTTCGATACCATACAACAACCTCTGTTCGTAACATCTTCTCGTATTTTCGATACTTAGAGGAATAATCGCGTGTGTGTACTTAAAAAGAACATACTGCGTATAAAAGTTTCCCAAGTGGCAAAAATGCGATTAATTTCTATCGAGCGACACGTGCGATTCTGCTGCCAGGATATTGGAAAGTTGTTTTTTATTCGAAACGAATTTGACAATCGAAAATCAAGCGGCTTTGACGGTTAACAAGAATATCGTTTACGCAGCTATACAATTAATCGCGATAACGTCGTTATCACATTTATATCATGTTGCCGCGTCGTTTAGGATAGCGCTGTTGATTTTCACGTATAATATCGCGAGGGGCGTGTAATGCAGCGTGTTAGGTTACGTAGATGCATTTGACGAGTTCCCCCAGTCCAATTAAGTATTCAATTTCGCCTATCGATTTCAATTTCTCATCCCTCACCTTTGACTCGGCCATTGTCTTCCCATCGAAATAATCATCGTCGGCTGGACGAAAAGGAAATTTTATCGCGGTCTATCGAAGTGAAACGTGAAACGTAAAGTCGTCGGTCCTTTGTTGTCTGCTTTCGTTGCTATTTCTTTGGCGCTTCAGAGATAATTGAGAGATAGTGGAACGAGAATATCGTGGAAACGCGGCAATTGTCTTGGTAGATTGTTCTCGCCGACGAAACCTTTCTCGCAGAAAAAGAAAATATACTTATTCGTTTCCTTATGATTTATACGTTTTATATTATTGATTTATATTATTGATAGTAATATCTTGTACACGAAATCATGACTTCGCTTATATTTTTCTAGGGAAGCTGGTGCATGAGCAATTGATGAGTAATTTTTAGCAAAATTGTGAGATGCGAAGAAATATGTAAAATCAGTTCTCAGTTCCAAGGCCTGCGAGTCCTCAGTTCTAAGAAGATATTTTCAAAAAAGAAGCAGCAAATGATCAACTTTATCAATATAGGTAAGACGCCACTAAAATATAGTTATCACGTTATACATACAGGAAATCATTAGATCGTTACGTACAATTCTGTCTACTTCTTCCTTTTGCAAATACAAAAGCATCCGTGATATCTTCATAAATAATGATCAAAAATATATGATAAATATTTAAAACGAGCACAGAGTATTTTGAAAAATCGAATTAGTAGGAGATTCGGTGGATAAAATTAATTTTACGAATTTATGTTATATAATTTGTGGATGCTTTGGTGAATGAAATTAACGTTACGAATTTATGTTATAATATATAATATGCGATATGTAATATATATATATGTCGGGTTAGTGTCAGGAATGGAGTTAGGATCGGTCGATGAATTGTTGTTAGTGTTACTTATGTTCGTTGCTCGCTTGAAGTAGTGTTTATTGATGGAAGTATTCGGTACAAGTCGTGACGGTAGTTTAGACACTAACGACAATGGCCTCAGGATCGATAACGAATCCGCGGTCAACGGGATAATAGACGTACTTTATTTCAAAGTCTAAGTCTGACTTTGCGTACTCTCCGTAACACAAGGTTATGCACTGAAGACACTAATTGACTGCTCAGAGCGCAGAAAAAAAAATGAATTCCCATCACGGTGACGCTGTCGAGGAAAACTATGATGGGGTGTGTCTAGGGGCACGAGGTCATCGGATTCGTCAAGGAAGATCCTCGTTCGAAAGGTGAGGGAAATGGACGTTGCTGTTAATTGGTTAATTCCCATGTTGGTGGTTAGAAAAAGATGCTAACCGCCCTTGAGGGAGGGAGTTGCTAGCGGGAAGCGTCGTTCGTGGAAGAAGCGGGTTTCCTTTATCTTTCCGCAGTAGGTGACAGATTTAGCGACTGTTAAGATAAAGGCTGTTTATCCGTTTGAAGAACTTTAGGTAACCAGATCTTATGATTTATAGCGGGTCCTCTAGTTATCTGAGTATATATTATGGAGATGTGTTGACATTCGGCACTCATCTTGCCCAAAGAATAGAATCTGTGTGCGGCGAGCCATGGGGCACCGACCATCGAAATGTTTACTGTTACGTGCCGCTAGGAATATTTTCTTTCAAGGAGAGCTATCCGGTTATTCTATATTTTTTTTAAATGAACCGTGCATCCCGTGACCGCGGCTACGTTCGACGACTAGTTGTCGCCTCGAGCCCAAGCTCATTATCGCAAGTCTCGAACAATTATAATCAGGACATTTACAACGATCAAGGGGTTTTCCCAAGAATTCCAAGGGAAGGCCCGGTGTCCTTTCATCTCCGACATATATATATATGTCGGAGATGTAGAGACATCGAGCATTTCTTTGGAATACTTGGGCTCAAGGTGACGCAACTGGTCGCTGAACGTAGCCACGGTCTCGGGATGAACGTTTAACTTGGCAGATTAAGTTCCGATATTGAGGGACACGCTGTATTAACGGACAAGCCCCGGCCAGGAGCAATGTCGGCTCTATGCAGGACTGCCTAGCTACGGTGCCTGGAATGTTGTTGTTATTTCTAATCAATATGTAATTGACAAATGAGATCCAGGCAGTCTTTTATTGAGATCTCCTTGGCGAGTTTACGGATATAGGGGAGTCAGTCTAGAAGATACCAAGCGATAGAGCTAACATATTCTGCGATAAGAGAAAATACAGATTATTGTACAAAGAGTTTCCCGTTGACCGTGGATTCGTTTGAACCCAAGAATATTGTTAAAAGCGTTCGTTAAACTGTTTAATGTTAAATCTTGTAAAGTTATATCTATTCGTGTTAAATAATTTAAGTGTAATATAATTTAATTAAATTGAACAATGGTAAATCCAACTGAGGAATTAATACGCGCTCACAACTCAAAAGATGATTTAACGCAAAACTCCAATAATAATTCGACATATATATTATATATAGTAAAACTATAGCATGAATAGCCATCTTAAGCGTATGACAATTGTTAAAGGTGATTTTACCGAATACATGTAGCAGCTTATCGACGTAATGCTCATGCAATGAAAGTAAATGTTTTTAGGACACCAGCAAAATATTTATTCGGTTGGATTTACCATTGTTCAATTTAATTAAATTATATTACACATTATATTACATATTATATGACATATATATATATATATATATATATATATATATATATATATATATATATATGTCATATTGATACTGTCTGTATCTCGATGTTTCCCAAGTGTGCACCATAGACAATTGATCATTCCATAAAATATCTGCAAAAATTTAATTCGAAAAACACGTTAACGTGCGTGTGCTGGAATTACGAGATTCTTTTTGCAAGGAGATTGATTGGTCATACTGTTGTAGGAAAATAGCAGCTGGAAAACAGGATAACAATACCCAACATTTCTACGCATTCACAATGTCGAAGAGAAACTGGTACTGTCGTCGGCAACATGCTGTCGTTCACCTATACCATTTCCAATCTTTTTACGAAGCTGCGAGGGTACATTCAAATAGAAAGTTTAACACATGCGAGTAGTTGGCAATAAACGTTAACGAAGCTGCAGTTACTACTAGCCACGATCATGTCGATAGCCAAGGAATACAGTGAATGGATGCAGCTTTGCTTGCGTGCACGATAAAGCATGAGAGGTATATTAGTAGATTTTGGACAGTATCTGTGTACTATATCAGCGCGGAATATAATTCTGAATAAATAACGAAGTACGAGCACTTGTACTACGCTGCATTCACTGTACCATCGATACAGCTTTTGTGTTTGTTATATACATGGAAATCATTATATCTTTGGAATGAACGCTCAAAATAAGATTCTGGACGCTGGCGAAGTTTATTGATTCGTACGTTGAACATACACTACGCGTACAGTGCTGTGAATAATTGCAAACTCAAACGTATTTTCCGCATTATTTCTTCGATATTTCCAAGAAACCATTGTTCATGTCTGAATATTGTTCAGTGAAGTTGTGTTTGTAGAGGGTAGATTGAACGCTATGGGATACGAAGCAATGTTATATGGCGAATTATTGTCTTTCATAGGCGAAATAAAAGACTAAAGACAATGTTTCAGCGAGACTGAAGCGTGCTTTCAAAATTTCCAGGTAGAATACGGAAGTTTACAATAAGAGGAAGCTACCTGCGGAAAATATCGCGTAACTTGGAAAAAAGGTAAATTCCCGCATGGGCGGATATTCGAAACGGAACTTTAAATAGCGGATAGCGTGCTTGGCAGATTAGTAGAAGTAATCAAAGATAAAGGAAAATCCACTAAATATCGAATGAGAAGGTAATGAAATTAACATTGAGTTTATATGTAATTTTAGGAGAAAATTTAACTGTTTGCTGTATCTTCTTTCATATTGTAATATGAAATTATATAAGCGATTTCGCTGATTCTTGTTTTAATATTACAACAAACTTCAAAATAGGACTGTGTTTATAATCAGTTGCTGTACATCGAACACAAATGCGTTCCTCATCCACAAGATTGCAAATATATTGTTCATAGGAAACCTGCTAAAGATCTACAGGAACCTATAAGGAATCATCATACATAAAAGATGAAATTTTCATGGTAAAAACGCGAAGGATATAAGCAAAATGTGCTTCATGTGTCTAAGAACTATCTACTAGATAAAAAAATTCTTCAAAATCCAAATTCTTCAGCGAAATTGAAAATTTATTAAAAAGGAAATACAGCCAGTTTTTCGATCAAAATATATGCCGTTGCTTTCTATAATTTTAAGTCATGTTATCATTTTAGTGGACTCATCATGGAGAAATGCCACGTCTACGACAAGTGCCAATCGTCGTCAAGTCATATTTGTGTTTCATCTACTAATTGGAAGTGGATATCGGATAACGCGTATTGCATCGATCGGAAATAATCTAATAATCCAAAGGAGGAAAATGTCTAGCGAACAAACTGATTGCTGCAACGTTTTCAAGATTCGTCGTGATGTCTTTTGTGGCAGAAGCACTCGGAAGAAGTTGTCACTCAATCAAGCAATCTCACAGAACGTTTTGCTTTGTCAATACGCTGTCGATTGGATCCTGTTTAATCCTTTGAGCACTGCGTTGCCCGATGTTAAACGTGTGCCGTGGGCTGCCCACTCTTTACGAAGAAGCACACCGTGGGCTGTGTATTTTTTACGAAAGAGCGCAAGTTGAACAGACTGAATTTTCATTGCAAAATATATTGATGGTAACTAAAATAAATTATATAATGATCTCAAAAGCCTTAATAAACATCTGCTTCACTAAACTATAATAACATGAGCAATATAAAAGTTTGAAATTATATCTTTTAAATAGAAAATTTAATAATTTTGTATTGTATGGTAAATCTCAAAGCATCTGCGATTATGTTTAGTACAAACAGCGCATCTTCTTTGTGAAGAACGTTTATTATCTTCTTTAGTTGTACAAGATGTAGGGAAATGCCTCTCCGTTAACCGAAATGGAAGGTCGTTCGAATGAACTCTTCCTCTTTTAGCCTTTACTCTGCGTGGAGGATATTTTTGCAAAATATCTTTTATGAGAAGCAGATGAAAATTTTCAAGTGTTCAGTTTTATGATTAGCATTTTTCTAAAGAATATATGCATTATATATAGCAAGGTTTAAGAGGAGGAGAATATATCTTTTATAACCATTTTGTGCTCTTTCAAAAACAGTGAAGTGAACTTAAAATCATATCAATTTTATCAACTGCGCCCATCAAGGCATTGTAGTCTGCTACACACTCTGGTTTTCGCTTTGGTTTGCCAGTTTGATAATTAATCTTTTTGTTTCAACGAAATCATTAGAATGTCAGGTGGATAACATCCACACGTCTTTTTTATCATGCCACTTTAATGTCAATTTTAGCCTAAATTGAATGGTTATCTGAGAACGCACATATGCGTTTATAGCGCTCAAAAGGCTCATGAATAGAGGAAAAGTTCAGAAACAAAATAAAATTCATTATATTATTCTTTTAGTTACCATTGCGAAAGTCGCGGAAAAAATATAACATGAAGTAGGAATTTTAAAATAAAATTGTAAAACCAGTCAATTTGACTGGTGTGGTAGTTCTAGTGTTAAGGGGTCATTTGAAGGCATCAGCGGCCTTCAACTGACGACTGGTCCCCATCACCAATCCGTCATAGGTGCAGTAAATGACATCCGAATTCTTTATAGAGTTTATCGAAAGTTTACTGTTCAAAACGATTGGTAGACAATGTTACCTCGCAAACATCACATCTTACATTCTTTATAACGGAGGAAAAATGTAAAAATTATTTATTTAAAAAGAAATTAGTTAAATTAAAATGAGAACTACGCAGATCGCGTAATAATCCACGCTTGGTGATGGAAGACTAGATAGAAGGCTTTAGTTAAATATATTTCACGGGTTGCAATGGCAAATTCTCGTTATTCTATATTGCAGTCCTCTGCAAGTCCTCTACAGGGTTAAAGATATTTTTCAAAGTTTTCGAAAGTCAAGATTACTTTTTTAAAGTTACAGAAAGCAACGACAAAGATATACCTTGATCGAACAACTTGCGATACTTTTCTGTTAACAAACTTGGAATTTTACTTTGGAATATCTCTATCACTCATTTGTATCTTTGATTTTTCTCTAACGATTTTATTTCTACTCTTAACATTTTCTACCTTTCATTAATAATTTACTGGAGCGCTGTTACATTGCCGAGAAAAATACTGTTATAAGTAAATAACAAACAGTAATAATTCTATATGAAATAATACCAATAGTAATAACAAGATGAACATTACATATAATACAAATTTTACAAACAATACAGTTACTCGACTGTTAGCAAAATAAATTCAGCGTCAAATCAAATCTCGCAATTCAGAGAAATTGTTCTTATTCGAGATCCAAATATTCGACATTTCAACTGCAATGAAAAGTCAATGCAGATGGCTGTAAGGTTAACGAATGCAAATTAATTCTCTAATTATGAACATTGCATCCTAATTTTCTTCCACCTTACTTCGATAGCAATAGTCTTCGCTTTGGTCTAACTTCAAAATACATAGTCGTCGCTATACCAGACATTGATCTCGTTTCTTCGTACTTTCTTTCGACTCGCTGCTACTTTTTTCTTTCTTCGAACGTTTCAGATTCGTTAAAATTCCCGATCTTAGGTCAATGATTTTTCATTTATCGCGTACCCTTTCTAATATGTACCGTTTCCTAGTATCAACTTGCAGCGAACTGCGTCTGCTACGTTACGGTATAGTGATTTATATCATAGCTCTACCGGTGCATCGATAATGCTGGAAAAGGGAATATCAGGCGAATATATAGGAGCGAGTGTGCGTCTCGCTTCGCTTCGACGGCTTTCGTGTTTTTCCTCTGTTATTACGGACCACCTCGCTCTAATCGAAGTCTTATTTCGTAGCGAACAATACGCGGAATATAAAACCGCGGGTGCAGAACACGATGCATGGAATGGAATATTGTACAGATCGTTTCAAAGAGTAGATATGGCTCTAGTTCACAGACAAATATGAATATGCAATGTTCGTATTTATGCATCAGGTTGCCTCGTAAATTGATGTGGAGATTCTGCTGTGCTTGTTAAAATACACGAATTGTTACGTCGGCCGACTAGAGTCAGGCCACACCCAGACCAGGCCACACGTCGCGGGAAGGTGGCAATTAGATGTCTTCACATCCTTACATAAATCCTCCATAAATCTCAGGAATTTTCTAGTTAAGGTCCTTCGGATCGAACAAATATTCTTTCACTGAATTGTTTTCTAAAGTTTATCGTCTACTAGGGGAAGATACGGGAAAGTTGGTTTTTTCACTTTCTCTCGAGGGCGGCTAAAACCCTTCCTAGTCTACCAACTGTCTTATTATGCAGTCCGAAGCAACGTCTATTGCCCTCACTTTCCTAGCCAAAATTGTCATCAGCAAATCCGATGGTCCCGTGAGCTAAACACACCCATCCGTTGCTTTCCCCCGCCATATTATCGTCACTGAACTTCATTGATTTTCCATCGTTCGAACGGTCAACACCTTTGCCCGGGTTCCCACCCTAAAGTGGGTCACCTACTTAACTTATACATACTCAGCTATCTTCATTACAAAATTGTTGGAATAAACTATAACTTATAACTTGTTATATCAGTGTCATATTCAATTTAACTACTTCTATTATCCTAACTGAAATAGGGGATCGATCATTTCGTAGTGTCGATTGTCTAATCGTAACGGAATTTACGACTCCTGTTGACGTGCTCCCTTGCGATCGCGTCTCTCTGCGAGTGAACGAAACACGAATCGTAAGGAATATTCTATGCAGGTAGAATTTAGAAGAATTTCATTTGTGAAATTGAATTGTTGATATCTAATGGCTGGCAAGATTTGGATTTATCGTAACAAAAAGCAGGAACAAATTGAGAGTTTTGTATATCCTATGTGTAATATCGTATATTTAGTTAACTCGAACAAGAAGAGCGTCACCATATTTTGATGTGGTCGCCCATGGAAGTATACCCATCGCATAGATATGTGCGACGTGGCGACGAACGTCTTAATACAAACACACAACAAATATGGTATACAGTATATAAATAACAATAAGCATAAATAAAATAAAAATAACAGACAAAATGAATAAATAGAAATGTAAAAATATATGTTTCAATGTAAAGCAATTATATTGTTCCTGCTAGTAAATATCATATGTAAAGTATTCTATCTAAAAAACCGACATCTTCCTTTCTAACACATGTAGATGGACGGCTTGGTGTGTGATCACCGACAATCATTTCGCCGACAAAATTTACATCGACACCAGTTTGACTGACACCAGTTTCATCCACATTGTTTATTCGCCGACATGTACAAATCACCGACAATGTTTTCGTCGACGTTCGTTTCACCGGCACAGAATTTTAATTTGTATACAGGGTGTTCACTGTTCACGTTGTTAGATCGTTTTTCTCGTAAACGATAAGAGGAATGAGTGAGTGGTTCAAAGCGAATTACGTATTCACGGTATTTCTTTCGCAAGCGTAAAGGTCTGTGTGTGTTTTGTATACATCGAATCCTCTGGTCATTTTATGAAAAAAGCTACAGTGTTGTGGATATTTGTAGAATGAAACACATTTTCTGCGTTGTTGCTTCAAGACTGATAGAAGTAATAAGAAACAAAGTGGAAACTTATAAGAAAATTAACACTGAGTTTACACTTTTCCACAGCCAAAGATTCAGTCCCGCTATCGTGAAAAATCTAAAAATGGGCTTGAGTTTGTAATTATTCACGACACTGTATATGTTAGGGAAACATTGACTGCGATCGATTAGTTTGGAAGATGTTTTCACTCCAATTTTGTCGCATAGCATTGAAAAAGAAGGAAAGACGAAGTACTTTTGTACTTATGTTTCCTTCGTTTTACATGCAATAAATTTTACAAAATTAAAAATACAAAGATAGAGAAAGAGAAAATTCTACAAAGTTAAAATATCAAAATTAAACCGATCAGTTTTCGACTCTGTTGCTTTGATATCTTTTTTAAGGTTTCCATCAGAGAAGGTTTCTATTAAAAAAAAAATAATAATAATGCAACTGCGTAAGACACACGCGTTTTTTGTACTTGCGAGAAAGATATTATCGTGAATATGTAGTTCACCTTGAACCATTCATCCTTTTCCTCTTTCATTTTTCCTCTTAACTTCACTTATCGTTTACGAGAAAAACACTGAGAACCAATCAATCTTGAACAGTGAACACACTTTATATATCTGTATATTTTCGAACATCATTAAAAAATAACCGAATCTGCCAAATAAAAAGATAGTTTTATCGCGTGACTTTGTTGATTATATATAAGAGAAAAAGTAAAAGAAAATACGGTGAAAGTAAGATAAGATAGTAATATAGTTACCAGTGATCACACATCAATCTTAAATGTATAAATACGAGAAATGAAATATCTTCCAATATTATTAAAAACTGAATGTAAAAAAATAATCGAGGAAAATAATATTTTTATCGTGTGACTTTGTTGATTATATATAAGAGAAAAAGTAAAAGAAAATACGGTAAAAGTAAGATAAGATAGTAATATAGTTACCAGTGATCACACATCAATCTTAAATGTATAAATACGAGAAATGAAATATCTTCTAATATTATTAAAAACTGAATGTAAAAAAGTAATCGAGGAAAATAATATTTTTATCGTGTGACTTTGTTGATTATATATAAGAGAAAAAGTAAAAGAAAATACGGTAAAAGTAAGATAAGATAGTAATATAGTTAATAGTGATCACACATCAATCTTAAATGTATAAATACGACAAATGAAATATCTTCCAATATTATTAAAAACTGAATGTAAAAAAATAATCGAGGAAAATAATATTTTTATCGTGTGACTTTGTTGATTATATATAAGAGAAAAAGTAAAAGAAAATACGGTAAAAGTAAGATAAGATAGTAATATAGTTACCAGTGATCACACATCAATCTTAAATGTATAAATACGACAAATGAAATATCTTCCAATATTATTAAAAACTGAATGTAAAAAAATAATCGAGGAAAATAATATTTTTATCGTGTGACTTTGTTGATTATATATAAGAGAAAAAGTAAAAGAAAATACGGTGAAAGTAAGATAAGATAGTAATATAGTTACCAGTGATCACACATCAATCTTAAATGTATAAATACGAGAAATGAAATATCTTCCAATATTATTAAAAACTGAATGTAAAAAAATAATCGAGGAAAATAATACTTTTATCGTGTGACTTTGTTGATTATATATAAGAGAAAAAGTAAAAGAAAATACGGTAAAAGTAAGATAAGATAGTAATATAGTTAATAGTGATCACACATCAATCTTAAATGTATAAATACGACAAATGAAATATCTTCTAATATTATTAAAAACTGAATGTAAAAAAATAATCGAGGAAAATAATATTTTTATCGTGTGACTTTGTTGATTATATATAAGAGAAAAAGTAAAAGAAAATACGGTAAAAGTAAGATAAGATAGTAATATAGTTACCAGTGATCACACATCAATCTTAAATGTATAAATACGACAAATGAAATATCTTCCAATATTATTAAAAACTGAATGTAAAAAAATAATCGAGGAAAATAATATTTTTATCGTGTGACTTTGTTGATTATATATAAGAGAAAAAGTAAAAGAAAATACGGTAAAAGTAAGATAAGATAGTAATATAGTTACCAGTGATCACACATCAATCTTAAATGTATAAATACGACAAATGAAATATCTTCCAATATTATTAAAAACTGAATGTAAAAAAATAATCGAGGAAAATAATATTTTTATCGTGTGACTTTGTTGATTATATATAAGAGAAAAAGTAAAAGAAAATACGGTAAAAGTAAGATAAGATAGTAATATAGTTAATAGTGATCACACATCAATCTTAAATGTATAAATACGACAAATGAAATATCTTCCAATATTATTAAAAACTGAATGTAAAAAAATAATCGAGGAAAATAATATTTTTATCGCGTGACTTTGTTGATTATATATAAGAGAAAAAGTAAAAGAAAATACGGTAAAAGTAAGATAAGATAGTAATATAGTTACCAGTGATCACACATCAATCTTAAATGTATAAATACGAGAAATGAAATATCTTCTAATATTATTAAAAACTGAATGTAAAAAAATAATCGAGGAAAATAATATTTTTATCGTGTGACTTTGTTGATTATATATAAGAGAAAAAGTAAAAGAAAATACGGTAAAAGTAAGATAAGATAGTAATATAGTTACCAGTGATCACACATCAATCTTAAATGTATAAATACGACAAATGAAATATCTTCCAATATTATTAAAAACTGAATGTAAAAAAATAATCGAGGAAAATAATATTTTTATCGTGTGACTTTGTTGATTATATATAAGAGAAAAAGTAAAAGAAAATACGGTAAAAGTAAGATAAGATAGTAATATAGTTACCAGTGATCACACATCAATCTTAAATGTATAAATACGACAAATGAAATATCTTCTAATATTATTAAAAACTGAATGTAAAAAAATAATCGAGGAAAATAATACTTTTATCGTGTGACTTTGTTGATTATATATAAGAGAAAAAGTAAAAGAAAATACGGTAAAAGTAAGATAAGATAGTAATATAGTTAATAGTGATCACACATCAATCTTAAATGTATAAATACGACAAATGAAATATCTTCCAATATTATTAAAAACTGAATGTAAAAAAATAATCGAGGAAAATAATATTTTTATCGTGTGACTTTGTTGATTATATATAAGAGAAAAAGTAAAAGAAAATACGGTAAAAGTAAGATAAGATAGTAATATAGTTAATAGTGATCACACATCAATCTTAAATGTATAAATACGAGAAATGAAATATCTTCTAATATTATTAAAAACTGAATGTAAAAAAATAATCGAGGAAAATAATATTTTTATCGTGTGACTTTGTTGATTATATATAAGAGAAAAAGTAAAAGAAAATACGGTAAAAGTAAGATAAGATAGTAATATAGTTAATAGTGATCACACATCAATCTTAAATGTATAAATACGAGAAATGAAATATCTTCTAATATTATTAAAAACTGAATGTAAAAAAGTAATCGAGGAAAATGATATTTTTATCGCGTGACTTTGTTGATTATGTAAGAGTGAGAAAATTGAAGAAAACACGATGGAAATGTAACAGTCTTGCAGGTGTATCGCTACAGGTGTACTATCTGCCAATAATAAATGCCTGTTATATGCACAAATACGCAATAGAAACAATGATAACAGATGTTGCCTTCTTATTGCCTCGTGAATTCTTATGCAGCACAAGCCATATCGGTCACGTAAAAAATTACAAGTATACTAGTGCATATCATTGAAGAAACAATCCGTATTCTACAGCGAGTTGCTCATATAAACCTACCTACATACAAATTTGTATTTGTTGAAGCATCAATACGTGACTGAATTTTTCAATGAATTGTTTTATACCTCGTACCACGAGAATGCACGTATTTGAATTTATTTCTATAAAACACTTTACAACCACGTCAATATCGTATTGAAGACACGAGTATCATGATTTTATCACTATAGTTTGAAACAATGCAGAAACGTTAAAATATTGAAATATATACATAAATATACATGTACATAAGATATATTTACTTGTAGTGAACATTCTGCAATTTTTATGTGTATTTCCGAATTGATTGAGGCATTTGTCGAACTGAGTCTCACTTTTAGGAAAACTCTACATCTTCTCTAGTGTTTAGCTTCTTTTTCTTTTATTTGGAAATAGTTTACAATCAATTGTCATTGAGAATTATTAGGTTATCCCATAAGTTTGTGCCGTTTTTCGAGCGGTTATATATGTTAAGATTGTTTACATACCTTTCAGTTTCATGAAAAAATGTAATCCCCCTCTCGTTGTACAACTTCTTCCCATTTTTCTGGTAGGGCCATTATTCCGTCTCGATAAAAGTTCTCTTGTTTTTCTTTAAAATAATTTTCTAAGCTACTTTTGAGAATGTCAATATTTTCAAATTTTTTTACCTACTAAAAAGTGTTGTAATGCTCTGAACAGGTGGTAATCAGATGAGGCAATGTCTGGGGAATATGGGGGATGTGGTAAAATTTCCCAATTAAATTCAGACAATTTTTTTGTAACGCTTTTCGCGACATGCGGTCTAGCGTTGTCGTGATGGAAGATAACGTTGTTCCTATTCACTAAACCTGGTCGTTTTTCAGCTAGTGCTTCCCTTAATTTTTCTAACTGAGTGCAATATTTGTCTGAATTAATGGTATCACCACTAGATAAAAGTTCAAAATAGAGTATTCTAGGGAGGAGGACGCCCGGAGCGTTCCTCGTCTTCTAAACAGAAATTCGAAGCTCTAAAACGTTGGAACCACTTCCTACAGGTGCGAGATGTAAGCGCATTTTCTCCGTAAACAGCACATATGTTTTTCGTGGCAATTGTTACAGAACTTCCTTTCCGAAATTCATATAACATAAGATGTCGAAAATGGATACGCATTTCATGATTTTTTACTGTTAGAAGTCACTGTGTTCACTATATTACGATCTTATACCCACGAAAATCTGCTCTAGCCTGTTCTCGATCAGCTAAGCTCAAGTGCATTGGTCCCTTATCGCCGTATGTTTACAAATCGACACATGAAATGTATAAACAAAAGTCGGCACGAACTTATGGGATGACCTAATATAAGAAAATTATTCTGGCGTGGTGAATAATAAATGATTATCGTATGTTTGGTTTTAGCTGAATCTAATGTTTAGATCTAGAGGGTAATGTGTTTTTAGCTTGCGGATCTGATCCGTCGTGTCAAGTAATTGATTAACTAGTAGTCTTTGATGGTTGTCAATTTTTATGTTATTTATTATTGTTATTATTACTGAATTTGGATATTTCTTCTTTAACTGTAGGTATCTTAAGGTCGCGATGTATTGTTTCATTGGTAACGTACCAAGGTGTATCTATTAAGGATCTTGGAGTTTTTGATTGGAATCGTTGAAGAATTTCTATGTTACAATTACTCGCTGTTCCCCATAGTTGATTCCCATAGGTCCAAACAGGTTTTAATATGGGTGTTTAGTTTTTGGCACAAGGATTCTCCTTACAGCGGCTTCTTTCTCTATTATATGTTGGCAACTAAGTGATTGCGGATTTTGTCATTAGGTGGTATTGACAAAATCCGCAATCATTTAGTTGCCAACCCAATAGTACCGCGAAAAGATCGCCGAAATACGGACAATGTGGACGATAAAGCGCAAATGCCGACAAGTCAAAAGGGTCGGAAAACTTCAATAAGCCTAACGGCTATCAATATATTTCGGTATCATAGTCGTTGATCGTTTAATTAGCCATCAAAGAGTGTAGAGTGAAGAGTCGTTAATCGAGAGTTGTATCACACTATTGCATTAAGTTTAAGTTAAATAATCATCGTTTTCTGTTTAATCTACTGCAATAAATCCATCTATCAATAGATTATCATACGGGATAGAAACCAGTGGAAATCCTAATTTCTAACGTTTCTGAATAAAGAATTTCTATGATATATTCATCCACGCGTTTGCTCTCTCTATTCTGAGATATAAAACCTCAACGATATCAACGTAATTTCGAGATTCGTGTCCCATTGCAGTACTAACGCAACACTATAACACACATAATACATTCATAAAATTGTCTTGTGTAATAAATAATCAAACAATTTCGCGAGTCACGATATATTAAAGAAAATTAGAATTTATCTTTCACAGGTAAATTATAAACGAAGAAGAAGTTTGTAATTTCAAAATGTAAAAGTTACAGATGGGAATATATCACAGCGGAGATACGTGAGAGAATTATTCATGACAAATTGGTTGAATATCTTGAGAAGTCTGCTAAATATAGATTTTCCGGTATTTTTACGGTGTGAAATATACATGGCGAAATGTAATACCTTCTTGCGGAAAGTTAGAATCGTGTAACTTCGTTTTAAAAATAGTTTTACCAATGTTGCGAGGGTATAGAAAAGCTTTCACGTTGCGTCTTACGCTTTAAAGTTGGAACGGATGAACTTTTACTTCTAGCTCCTAACTTTACTCAAAGGGAAAGCTTTCCTAGGATTTATATTTGTAAGAAAGTGCCCATCAAGTATAAATAAGAAGTTTCTTTTAGAAGACACGAATATTTTTCTTTGTTACGCCACTCGCTACTTCGAACTATTTAAAAAGTAAATAAGCGCGATAAAATAAAAATCTCGTTTACTTTAAATTCCTACATCTAAAGTAAATCGCATGTCCACCATTTTCCCTATAAACATCTTATTTATTGCTTCAGTGATATTTTTTCCGATAAACTCTAGGTGGAGACTATATATAAATTTCAGACGAGCTATTCTACTTTCATTTATTATAGTGTTTCTTCCTTTCAATGCATCACTTGGACAATTACTATAATCTTCTCATAGAACTTTACGTTGTACTCGATGATATGAAAAAGTGTCGAAATTCGAATAACTCGATAACTTTCTTGCAGAGAAATTTCTAAAAAATTTGCCAAGAAATTACTATATCTGATATAGCTAACACAGGACGATTTTCTGATTAGAAAATAAAAATCAGCTGATCTGACACATTGTTGCGACATAAAATATGATATCGCCTACATTGTGGACGTATGATTCCTTTGATATCGTTGTATCGATCACGCTCTTGTTTTCACTTCTCACATATGCATATTGCATACATAAAAACATAGTGATCGCATCAATGACAGGTTTCCATATTAGGATCTCTAGCGAATAAATTACATTTACTTATACAGGGTCGTCTAAAAATCAATCCCCACGATTTCCCAAACACTTTCGACAGTCGAACAATTCGTGTAAAAGAAACAAACAATTGTATCAATGTCTTTAACGTTCCTGTAGAAAATTAAGTACGACGAAATTGGCGAACAACTTCTGAAAGAATACTAATATATCATTTGATGATCTGATACGAATGAAATGCTATAATTAATACCCACGTAATTTTAAGTCAGTTGATCTCCAATTTCAAATTGCGGCGCATGTATAATTTCATTTTATTGTTAAAACATAGCTTTCTATCTGTTGCAATTATTAAATGAACATTTAAGGTAGAGTTGATTACAATTAATACACGTTGATTATAATTAATATCTGTAATTTTAAGCCAGTTCATTTCCAATCTCAAATTGATCTTAAAATTGAAATTTAATGAAAGCTCTTTGATTGATAGATAAACGCTTAAGACGAAGTTGATTAATAATTAATACCCGCGTAATTTTAAGTCAATCGATCTCAATGTCAATCTTACATTTGTCAATTTCAAATAGCGTCACACGTACAATTTTATTTGATCGCTAAAAAAATGCAGAAACTTTAGGTCCGTGGTAATTAATAAATAAACACTTAAGACGAAGTTGATTGCGATTAATGCACGTTGATTATAATTAATATCTGCGTAATTTTAAGCCAGTTGATTTCCAATCTCAAATTGATCTTAAAATTGAAATTTAATGAAAGCTTTTTGTCCGTAATAATTGATAGAAGTTGATTAATAATTAATACCCGCGTAATTTTAAGTCAATCGATCTCAATGTCAATCTTACATTGGTCAATTTCAAATAGCTTCACACGTACAATTTTATTTGATCGCTAAAACGCAGAAACTTTAGGTCCGTGGTAATTAATAAATAAACACTTAAGACGAAGTTGATTGCGATTAATGCACGTTGATTATAATTAATATCTGCGTAATTTTAAGCCAGTTGATTTCCAATCTCAAATTGATCTTAAAATTGAAATTTAATGAAAGCTCTTTGTCCGTAATAATTGATAGAAGTTGATTAATAATTAATACTCGCGCAATTTTAAGTCAATCGATCTCAATGTCAATCTTACATTGGTCAATTTTAAATAGCGTCACTCGTACAATTTTATTTGATCGCTAAAAAAATGCAGAAACTTTAGGTCCGTGGTAATTAATAAATAAACACTTAAGACGAAGTTGATTGCGATTAATGCACGTTGATTATAATTAATATCTGCGTAATTGTAAGCTAGTTGATTTTCAATCTCGAGTCGCGTCAGATGTACAACTCCACTTTATCGTTAAAGCATGAAAGCTCTTTATGCATAATAATTGCTAGATAATCGCTTAAGCCGAATTTGATTATAATTAATACCCGCGTAATTTTAAGTCAGTTGATCTCAATTTCACAATTTGACACTGAGCAATTTCAAATTGCGTCATGTAATACAATTTCATTTGATCGTTAACACGCAGAAGCTCTTGATCCGTGATAATTATTAAATAAACACTTAAGGTGAAGTTGATTGCAATATAAGTAGAAGGAACATGGCACGAACGTCTAATTCATGGAGGTAAGTAATCTTGATATACCGTTAAGAATACGTATACTTCACTGGCCACGAGTGGAGCTTCGAGTTTGCACGTGGCTAATATTCTAGCACGTGGAATGCGGCCAAGCTATCGAATAACCAAGTACAATCAACGTTAACGACCGCGTGTACAATGTAAGTAGACTTCAATATAACAAATTACCGATAAATCTACGTTCTCTGGTACTGTAACGTTAAGTGGGAAGCATGTTCACTGATAAACCGTGTTGTCAGTATTTTAAGCCTACCACGTCCTACGAACTTTTACATTTTTAATCTTTTTTTCATTTTATCGAACGAAAAGAATTTGGAATATTGTTAACCTCTTAGGTACAGTTGAATTTTGTTTGTTGTTTCTCGCTGTTGTCTTGCTGGTTGTTTCTCTGTACGGCAGAGTTTGACGAGTATTGCGTGTAGACGATACAGCATTGTAATGTGTGACGGGTAATGATGTTCCTACACAAGCACATTGCAATGCAATTTTTGATAATTAAATTATAATTTTTCTTAAAGATATGATGCATATTCTTTAACTTAAATGATTTACTTTAATGATTAATATTACAATTGAGTGTGATATATTTCAAAGCATTGCATGACACATAGAATTTGTCATAATTTTTATACTCATAGCGCGATAGTGTTTTTCAAATTGCTCTTCGTTTTCTATTTTGAAGCTACATTTTGAGGTGGAAGATTTTAAAAAAATTATGAAGATACACATCGGCATGTTAAAAAGAGTATCTAACAATGGTATATTTATTTTAACGAGAAGCAACAATTGATGAGACTGGCGTATTAAAAACAAAAACTATATATTCTGTCTGTATATTGTTAGCATTGTTATAAAATGTTGTGAGGGCAAAAAGGTATGAAGCAAGACAAATGAAGAAGATCATTTAGTTCAAACGGAGCGAATGAGTCAGTAAAGTGAGCCATTATAGTGGCGCGTCATACCTAAGAGGTAAGAAAATGTTCAACTCTTTGAACTTCTTTGTCGAGTAACTCGAAATTAATTTTTTTCACAGGTTCTCTGAGTAGTACTAGATATTTTTAAATTGTCAGGCTAAATATGTATTATATTTGGCAATATTTTTAATTTTGAATTTTCAATGCCATTAGCAAAAAAATTGTTTAAATTGCTGTTTGAAGTACATTTTAAATAAAACACTTAAAACGATAGAGAGTTATTGAAAAGAAAATTAGAAAAGAATTAGAAGTTCAAAAAGGATAGCATAAGACTGAAACGAGAAATCGTGCATATAAATAAAACTGTTCATATTTTGTCCAAGTTGAAGGTATTTTATAGTGTTAAAAAAATACAATTGGCTCGGAAATAACCGAAAGAACGTAGGAAGATAAATAACTTTCTTTTTATGTAGGTCTTAACGACGCATAAACTGCATCTACGTGGTATATTTACCCATAGATCTCCTACTATTAATCTAATGTTACATATTTTATGCTGATATTATACTGATTAGATTCATTCTATTTATTAGAAAATCTGATTCGCAGTTAATGAAGTGCACATAATTACGATCAGAAATTTTTTAGAAACATTTCACAATCAAATCAAATAATAATAGAAGTAGTAGCGACAGGTCGCTGCGGTTCTCGAATTTTGTATATTCGAACGTCGCTTTAGTTTCAACCGAAAAGAGGTTTTTAACATTTGAAGAATATCCAAAATATGAAAACATTAATATCAAAACTTTTGATACTTCAGTAATTCTTCACGCGCAATTTTTCCATTATTTTCCATATTTTCCTCGAGTATAAGTAGAAAAACGATAGAAAAATACGATGATACGATGAAAAATGCCACATTTGATAAAGTATCTGCTCAGCCATAATGTTTAAGTATCTGGTTGGATATCTTTTAAAAGTTGGGCTTATCTCACACATCCTACGGGCATAGCTATTCCTCGTGATGGAAGCGTTACGCTCGAGTAAAGCGATATTTATTGAACGCGCCGTGGCGGCGAACGAAGCAAATGAAGAAAAATTACCTGCGTTGCTGAGGCGGCGTAGGCGTTCTTGATAGAGGAAAACTGGCGATTTCCCTCGTCGCCGACAGCGATCGAATCGATCCGAATGTTTGGTCCGGAGATAAATGGGAACCAACACATTGCACCATTCCGCTGCTGAAACAAATCGATTCGCTGGCATCAATTAAACCCGTAACGTAATAAGAACCTCTCAACTTACTTGGTCGTATCGGTTAATAAAGGATCTTTTATAACACAATCGTGTTGGCAACCTTGTATTCCACTGATGTCGTGCAATAGGCAAAAGGTAACAAAACGACGATTAAAGTTTTATTTTACAAATTCTGGACACGTCGTGTTTAAAGTATCTGTATGTGCCTATATATTTAATTAAATTAGGAAGAATCAAGGAAGAAATTCTACAAGTCAATGTGTATCTTATTAATGGTACATATAGTTAACGAAGCTACGAAAAGTCAAAGAAAAACGTCTGTAATCTGTCAATCAATGTATCTTTTATTTATATTGTAGTATAGTAAATAGTATTCATAGTACAGCATTTATAGAATATATAGTTAATGAAGTTACGAAGAATCAAAGAGAAAAGTCTATGAATCAATGTATATCTTATTTATAAGACTCGTAAGAATAGAGTTTCGATGGAATTGCGATAGTATCAATTCCCTTTTACGTGATCGGCATGAGCCAGGCAGCGAGACTAACTGAATTCAATTGTACAAAGAATAATTATTATATTCATTCACGAGAATGCGTTTTGCTTAGCATTTTACGATGAAATTGCAACGGGGAAAATGATGTAAAGGATTTATGTAAATTAAGCTTTTGTCGTGTAAATGTATTTATGCAAATAAGGACGATAATGTGAGCCGCTTTTATTGCGTTTCCAGGGATTAATCATATAATGCCAATTGCAAAAGAAATGCGATAGAAAGAAAAGCGATATGTCAAATACATATACATAGTTTCAATGGCAAAATGTGGTATTTCATATACGTTTGACGGGGTTCAATATGGGACAAAAAATTAGACATATAATTTGCTTCTGAAAGGTATCAATTTAAGGGAAAACGTATTTGTTTTTCTTGTCTTTTTATACGATAGGTTTTACAACATAAAAGTAAAAGTATCTGGCAAATTAATAGTTTTTTTCATATGAATTGAGTCAAGACAAATCGATTGGTAAATTCTATGATTCCATTTAAAAGAACGTAAATCATCTGCATATCACCTGTGCGCGTTTATCCATAGAAAATGTAATTGCACGAGATTATGTTCCTCTCGATATCATACAATTCCTATCTGAGCATTTTTTTAATACTACGGATAGTTTATCGGTATCTCGCATTCATAGATTGAAATGGCATAGTCTGTAGATATCTGAGACGTAAAATGTAAAATATAGTCACAAAAGCATTCGTACACCATTTACAAGAGAAAAACTTGTTCAAAATTGGACCAAAAGACTTGAGCTCTTTTTGAGAAGCTAGAAGAATTAGTTCACTAGATGACGTAAAAAAAAAAAAGAAAATTGTACAAGGTGGACTTTACTATCTTCATCGCCATTCATATCAATTTCCATTTTTTCAAAATTTCTGTTGCACTTCTATTGGTTTGGCAACTAAGTGATTGCAGATTGTGTCATTAGGTGGTAATGACACAATCCGCAATCACTTAGTTTCCAGCCCAATAGCTTCACAAAAAATCTCAGTTCATGTGGTCGAAGTTTACAGAAGTTGATCTATTTTAAATAAAATTTATAAATTAGAAATTGATAAAATAACTTCTTTAAATTTTATTTTAAACATGTTATTGGCATTCATAACATAATGGCACACCTAATGGCACAATCCGCAATCACTTAGTTGCCAACCCAATAGCTTCTCAAAAAATCTTAGTTCATGTGGTCGAAGTTTAAAGAAGTTGATCTATTTTAAATAAAATTTATAAATTAGAAATTGATAAAATAACTTCTTTAAATTTTATTTTAAACGTGTTATTAGCACTCATAACATAATGGCTATAATCATAACTATAAAATGATAAGTTACATCATTTGTTAATATCATTTTTGTAATTATTTATTTACATAGTTGTAGTGCACTAAGCCATTAGGTTTTATTATAGATCATGCCAAATACAGAACGTTTAACCATATACAAATTATAAGTTTCACGTAATATTGAATTATGTACAATATATAATTAACTTGTAAATTACTCTTAAACCGTATTATTTTAATTGTAATTTGTAAATTAGATTATTTTAAATAGAACAATGTACATTATAAAATTGTCTTATATAATAAACAATTTCTTATATTCTCGCACGAATACTTTTGTGATTGATCGTTCGTATTTGTTGCTTTCGAATGTTCCATTGTTTCTATTGAGATTGACTGATAGAAGAACGAGTGGATGAATTTGTAATAGAACAATATATTGAAATAAGTATAGCTATAAGTATAAGTATAGTGTACGCTGATGCAGATCCTCACTCTTACGGTGTTACAATACAATAGAAGAAGCTATGATAAGTACAAATTAAATAATAAAAAGAAAATTTATAGTACTTAGAAGTTTCTAATCGAATCTAAAAATTTCTGCATCTTTTTTAATACCTGTTGAGATTGACTGATAGAAGAACGAGTGGATGAATTTGTAATATCCATATCCTCACTCTTACACTGTTACAATACAATAAAAAGAATCCATGACAAGGTTCATATATTTATAGCAAAGGACATTAGGAAAAAGTTAACCTTGGTGTGTAGCTCTAGCTGAAGGCTACAAGAAATCTACTTATAGCTCTTTTGTTTCTAGATCTTGCAATGCAAAACAAAATTTATATTCAAGCGCACAATAATATGAAGCTCTCCTTATTTTGAATCTTTTTCATTAAATTCTATTCTTTTCGTAACAAGGATCTCCAGGTCACGGTTATACAAAAGGAAAAGGTGTAGAATTTTTCTTGAAGTAATTACTTCAACAGTTTCGCGTTAGGAAGCGGAAACGAACCGCGTGCAGTTGTCGTTATGAATCTGCAATGTGAAAATCAACCGAGGGTAATTATTAGAATGTAGAATGAGTGCAATGTTGACTCTATTCGAAGAATAGCGTTTCACTTCTCTACATAAACAGTATTATATCACACAACGTCTAAGATACGACTTGCTTCAGAATCAAATGAAACCCATTCGACATAAAAAGTAACGCAAGACGATAATTTAACATATTCCTTTACCGTTTCTCGGAAGTGTTTTTATAAATATTTTGAGCCGTTATAAGGTGCACGCAATATGCAAGTACATATAATACATATATTTCGCGCTCTAGAAACAATTTTTACCGCTCTTCGTTGCCACTTTCGCGAACAATTTTTCTTAAGTAATTGGTTCCTTGATGCACGCTGAAACATGACACATAGTGCATCATTAACAATAGGAAACACTAGAATTATGTGAGAGAAAGTAGTGGCATTTCACGTATATATTTTTCCTAGCACATGTTGGCCTTACACGTTCCATTATAATTTTCATATCGTGAAAATCTATTCTCCTTGTCACGTCTTTCACCTGTATGACGACAAAAGCACGTGAAACAATTTTATTAGCGCCTAATTACGATCGTTTGCGCCTATGTATTATTAATGTCCGGCAATTTGCAGCGCCAGTACGTCTACACTTATGCGTCCATGAATAAATTGATAACGAGATTCAAGGTTAGCTGATTGGGTAATTGAATATTTAAAAAATTACACTCGGAACGTTCAGTAATTGAATATTTTAAGAATCATATTAAATATTTACATTCTTATTTTTTATTATTCTTTTACTATTTATTATTTCTTTAAGACACGTTTCCTTCGAATAACAAATTTTCCAGCGACGATATTTCTAAGATTTTACTGTTTACATATATATATATATATATATATATATATATATAAAATTATAATAATATATATTTATTATTACCATTTCTTTCGTTAGGTAAAATTAGATGAATCGAAGAATACAATACTTGCTAATATTTAAGCAATAATTATAGATTCGTTTGTATTCTAACTGACAGTTTTCAGAAAATGATGATTAGAAAAGTATTATAACATGTTCTTAATCCTATTTATGTCGTTCATCACTGTTTTATTGAAATCGTTGAAGATTTGCTGATTTGAAGATTTGAGATCGTCTGGGGACGATCGAAAAAAAGTTGATGCATTTTCACCACGTTAGGTTTACTTCTAAATTTAGTAACTGCAATGCGGCTCATAGAATGTGTTCAGTTGCGAATAGTTTTTCTTTCGTACTGGACTTTTCCTCGCTCTGCCTTGACGCGTTTGAGAATTCTTTGCTTAGACTTTCATGATGCATACGCACTTTGTACCATATCGCGATCCAATGAGGTTTCTCCCATTTAATTGAAATGTAATTAACCCTTTGCACTCTGAATTTTATTTCAATTTCATTACCAGCAGCTCCAACGATTTTAAGTGTTTTATTTGAAATTTACTTTAACTAAAAAACAAGACAATTTAAACAAATAAAGGAAGAAAGAAATTCACTTAAATACCAGTTTTATTCACACTATTGTTGTATTTTGTAATTTTTAAGTGCATGATATATCTCGAAACAATTTCCAGGATGCAATCCTGCTTTTCTTTCGCACGTTTCACAAAAAAAGGTGGGACTGAAAGAATGTCGAGTAAGAGTCGACAAAGGAGTGCAAAGGGTTAAATCTACGATTCTACGATTCATTTAAGATTCCAAATGTTTAATTAAACCTTGTTTTGCAACTGACATGAGAGTGCATACCAAACAAAGACAAATTGCAGACATAAACACGCGAGTACGTACTGTAGTAGCGAAAAATCCGATAATTATGATTCACCACGAACAAATTTTCGACCTTGGAAAATCCGCGTAGAAATTTTTAGTCCCGAAAAACTGAACCACGAACGTAAATGTGTGTATGTAACGTCCTGTTGTCGAGTGAAAGCTGTATTTGTATATAAAGCATACTACATGTGTACATACGTGTGTTATTATTGTAATCTTCTAAGAAAATAAGTTAGAGAAAGAAGAAAATGATTTTAAGAAAATTATCCACGCGATTTTTCAGTACTTACGACAGTCGGAGGAAAAAACGTTTCGTACAAAAGTTAATCAGCTACCAATCGGCTACGAATCGCAATGTAATAATAATTTCAAAAAGGTGTTACTTCGATAAAAAGCCACGGTCGCCTCTATATTTTTAGATGGAACGGTATATTTTTTAGTTTTAGTTTTTGTATATATCGTTGTATTATATATTCATTTTTTAAGTCTCTACAGCTACGTATTAACACTAGGACTACCATTAGTTAACACGAAGCTATTCCTACCAAAATCAGTCAAAAGGACTGGTCTTTAAAAAATACGTAATGATAGAATATTTTTATATTTATTGATTTATTACATTCTTACAGAAGCAATTCCATGTTATGTAGTACATTTTGGGTATTATTAATCCATTTGGGATCCCTAAACGAGGGTTGACACATTTGTAAAATTGTAGAACCAGTCATTTTGACTGCTGTGGCATTTCTAGTGTTAGCATCTAGCGATCTAGCGACCGATCCGGAATTTTCCTGATAACTGATATCGTTATATCGAATGATACGCGGTAAAAATTGTAAAAACGTGTGGAGAATTGTACAAAACGAGGAAACTGATTAATTGGGGTTCGATAAACAGATTGCAGCACCCTTTTACACTTTGACAAGTACCAGTCACTTTTACTGGTATTTGTATAAGTAGCCTTGATACGAAATTATTTTCAGTGTGAGTACATAAAAGACAAAATAAAATTCATTATATTATTCTTTTAGTTATCGTTGCGAAAATAAAATATAACATGAAGCAGAAATTTTAAAATAAAATTGTAGAACCAGTCAATTTGACTGGTGTGATAGTTCTAGTGTTAAGGTACTTGGATGGAGAAATGATCAGTTTTATCTTTGATGTTGTGAAACTTTTCGTACGAAAGACCAGGAAATCATAAAAGCTAAAAAGTAGCGTGTAAAATATAAAAACCAAAAGGTGTTACGCTATCTTTCCTCGTCTTTCATACGATAAGTTTCGCAGCGTTAAATTTTCCGACTCAATTACCTTAAATTTTCCAACTCAAGTACCTTAATACCTTTCTGCAGAGGATTTCAAAAATGCATCGAATGGAGCATAAGAAAACGTATTATTTCGTTTTAAAAAATAGTAGTAACCTTGATATTTCATACAAGTAAAACATTTTCGTATTGCAATTTGCAGTCGATTGAAAGCTGATTAATTTACGTTCGAAACGTGTTTTCGTCCGACTATTAGACCACCCTCTATAAACCAATATACACTCACATTATTCATACGTATATTATATTTATACTGTGATGATGCGATGATCTTCGCGCGACTGATCTCAAAAAAGCTGCAAATAATATGAACATAGTCTGTCCCTGATCGTCTTACAGCAACGACGATTTCTTCTCAAACGCTTCTCGTTAGCTGTCCGTAAATTTTGTTACAAAGTGGCGGTTTCCTACACGGATTACATAAGCAAGTACACGGTGTGTGTATCAGTTCGCGGAAATTCCTACAATATTAAGCGAGACAAACGTGCGCGTACAATGAAATCCGCGTTGTTGAAAGGGCCGACCGTGTTGTTATCTACGAAAATCTAATGGAAGTTTCGTGTTAAATTATCGCACGAAGCAGCTATTTGCTTTCAAAGTTTGCCTCTAATTCGATATATTTCTCGAAACGTGAAAAATGACCGAAGCAGCGGAACAGTCTGGAAAAACAATGCATCGCGACTGGATCGATACGCTTCCCGCGACAGGTAGGAGAATCCCATAGCGATTACCGTCTGCAGGAGACGACGAGAAGGGGCAAGTAGTCGGTTGAAGAGGACGGTTATCGATATATTACAGGGAAACCAGGCATTTCGAGATGCTGCGCTATGAATTATTCAGAACGAGGTGGCACGGTTGAATGTTGACGTTGTAGTACTGTAGCCGACAAACCGCGCGCCTGCTAATACATTTTCTCGCGGCGAATTGGCCAAGTTTCCGCATGGAGAACTACCCTTCGCAGACTTGTTATGCCGACGTGTTCCATCCTGGTAATGATGTATCGATTTGGCAGTTCGTTAACGAAACTTTTAATTGCGAAAGAATCGCGTCCTTTGCGACGATCGCGGAGACCCAGCGTTTCTCGTTAGAAACCCGATTGCGGAAAAATTCTGTCATTTATGCGAAAGACTCAGGAAGTTGACATTTGCAGGGCTCAATTGTATTGTTTAAGACGGAGTATTTCTGTGTATTATATTCTAATACTCTTTGGAGGATTTGAGAAAAAGAGAAAATGCCAAAGTTTTGCCATTTTGTACACAATGGCAAGTGTATAATGGGAAATGGAAAGTCCTATTTGTATTTTCGACTTTTCTATAACAATTTTTATTTTCTATAGCGGTTTTCTGCTTCCTGTATATCTTACTAGAGGTGTTTTTGGGATGTTTAACTTCCTATATTATATATTTATTTATAAGATGTTTGATTATTATTGTTACATTAATTATTAGAATGACGAAAGTGGACACATTGGTATTGTTCGTAAAATAATGTTCGCGTATATTATTATAGAAAACATGGGATGTATACCTTTTGAAATTACAAAAACTTATATCGTCAGAAAGTAAAGCTGTGCTTTAATTAAATGCGGAATTAAACGGATGATATTTTTAGAAGCTGAAATATACGATTTATGTAAATGCAAATGAATTCATTAAAATTCTCAGAAAGTTTAACTTGCACCATTACCATTCCCAGCTCACTTAATACATAATTATATGCATTTTCATAATTCGTAAATATGCGTCAAAATTATTAGTATCGCAAGCTTATTTTTAAATTAATGTGCACAAACAAAATTGAAAATTAATTGCGTAATTTGCAATTAATTAATTATAATACAAACATTTTATTTATAATCATGTCATTAATTCTATCGTGTTTTGAAGTTTTCCTTGCTACTTGCGTTTAATTGCAAATAGCACAAATTTATATTTACATTAATTTGCATAAAAACAATTAAAGTGAATGGGTAATTTGTAATCTAATTATAATACAAATATTTAATTCATAATCATGTCATTAATTCTATTGTGTTTTGAAGTTTTCGTCATTACTGAGGTTTAATTACAAATAGCACAAATTTATTTTTACATTAATTTGCATAAAAACAATTAAAGTGAATGGGTAATTTGTAATCTAATTATAATACAAATATTTAATTCATAATTATGTCATTAATTCTATTGTGTTTTGAAGTTTTCGTTACTTCTTGCGTTTAATTGCAAATAGCACAAATTTATTTTTATATTAATTTGCACAAACGAAATTGAATTGAATGGGTAATTTGTAATTCACTAATTATAATACAAATATTTAATTCATAATCATGTCATTAATTTTATTGTGTTTTGAAGTTTTCATAACTACTTGCGTTTAACATATTCATTATTCATTGTAGCAATAATTCAAATACGACATTTCAACTGGAAAGAGAAATAATTTTAGATAAATGAAAAAATATCAGTTTAGATCTGCTATAATCAAATTCAAAATTGAAACTTTCTACTTGATATATATATGGTATTCGAAAAAACTGGATGAAATTGGAAACTTTTTTTTTATTACAATTTTCCATAACTTTTTTCCCAGAGTACTATAAATAACTAACGCGTAGTATTATTCTTATATTATATATTTACATATAAAATATAACTGCTTGCGTTGCCCTCATTTTATAAATCAATAGCCTTGAAAACACTTAACAATTGTGTAAAAATAACAAACGAAGAAATTTTACCGTTCCTCGGACTGTTCACTTATGAATTACAACGATAACAATCTTCGATACCTTGTGTTAAACAGAGCAACACAATATGAATAATAAACAGCCCATATGGTTTATCACATAACGAACAGTATGATAAATGACGAGTTTTCTTTTTTTACCGAGCTTTAAATATTTCATCCCATAATAATTTAACAACCGTTTGAACGACGTAGCAAGTGTAGAATGGAAGATCGATAAGAATCTATGCACGAGTAAAATTAGAATCGTCACGGATTAACAGATTGATGAAAGTTTATTCGATGCATTTTAATCTATTGAAAAAAAGAAAAATAAAAAGCAAAGCAACTTTATTATTAGATACAATCATCTTGGGAAATTAATGGCATCGTCTGAAAATTATACTTTCATTTTTCGCTTGAACTACCCAATCCTAGTAAAGTAAATTGTAAGTAAAAGTAAATTGCTGAAAACGTAGATTCTTTCGAGAAAATTACGTTGACTTTTATTGGAATCATTACATGATTATAACGAAACATCTCTCTCCATTCTAAACATTAGGTTGTCCGAAAAGTTTCTTTCGTTTCATAAGGTAATAATAGAAGAACAACAATTTCTGTTTTATATTATTTTATTAAATTAGCTATACTCCATTTCGTTATATTTCTATTATTATTCGCGCATAATTCAATAAACTAATATAAAACAAAAAACATTGTGCGTCTATTATTTCCTTATAAAACGAAAGAAACTTTCCGGACAACCTAATACAACCATCTATATGCAATTATACATAGATACTATGAATATTTATTTGGTAATTACGCCGAGTAGGTTTCTGCAATATAAAGACAGATTGTTGATGAAGTGGCTAGCCATCTGCCACTGGGAGATATATCCTGGCTTCGAATCCCAGTCGGTCCGATGATTTCTCAGCAATTATTTACGAATGGTAATAATTGGCTTTATACGCGAATGGCCTTTAGCCATGCAGAAACTATGCACGTTATATATATCCACAAGCGGTGTACGTGTAATGTCAAGCTGTGTTGGGCTATGGACACGATATTGGCTTGACGCTAGGTCACCCTATGCTATTAGCGCAAAAAGAGAAGCGAGGCAAAGAGAAAAATGGACATTTTACAAACAAAAATCGCCAGAGCTGTAATAAAATGTGTAAATGGCCAAGGGCCTTTCGTGTTATAAAATACGACTGTAAATGTTTAATTTAGACCTCTGGACTAACGTGAAAATAGTAAGTTTGTCATTCTAACGATAGGCATACAATTTCATAATTGGTACACGATCATCTTTATTTGAATCATTTTTGGAATTATCATCGGATTGAATTGTTTGTGGAGCAATGGAACTCAGTAGTTTGTAAAGCGGTATTTTTGGCCCAACTCTCGTTTTCCGACTTTCATATGGCAACTTCCATAATGGAATGACAATCATTGAAAACATACTACTTGTCTCAAATAACTGTGTAATGAGAGATAACGTTTTAAGTGGAGAATATAAAGGCGTGAAGTTGAAAGTGAAACTAACTGTTTCAATTATTTATTATGCTACATTAAGATGCACATGTGTGATATATTTTCATGCGTACAAGCAGCTATGTTTTAGTCACTGAATTGCGGTATATGCATGCTTTTGTTACTTATACAAATATGCAAACTTGTTGACAATTATGAGCTGTCCTGAATTAGAATGTTCTAAAACAGCGTCTTTTTGTGATTTTTTTTAGAAGGGAAAGAAAGAAATGAAGTTATTGAATTTTGAGGTATGGTTTTATATATATTTAACGAATACAAAGAATTTTTTTTAAAGTAAAAAAACAAAATTATAACAGATTTCTAAGCCTATTTCATAGGCTGCTGTTTTCAATCCGACTGTTGACCGAAAAAAAAAACCAAAAAAGGATTAAATTATTATATATTTTTTTTTTCGATGAACTAAAAAAGTTCGACAGAAAGTTTATTTAAATAATTGTTATAGCATCTTAAAATTCATTTTTTCTTTTTATAAAACACATTTTTTCTTTAAACCCGCCCAAATTTTTAATTCCATACTATTTTCTGCCTTTTTCTAGTTCATCAAAAAGCCCATGGAATAGGCTTAGAAATCTGTTATAATTTTGTTTATTACTTTAAAAAAAATGTTTTTGTATTCGTTAAATATATATAAAACCATATCTCAAAATTCAGCAACTTCATTTCTTTCTTTCCCTTCTAAAAAAAATCAGAAAAAGACGCTGTTTTAGAACATTCTAATTCAGGACACCCCCTTAAACTTCAAGACTAAGAAGAGACGTTCGATTAAGCGAATCTAACGTTTATTTTTAATTACGTGTCCGGAATTTACAATCGTATAATCGCTGTTTTAGTGCGCGTTATTTTAAACAGAGAAAGTACATAGTTGCTAGTAACAGTGGCAAGTGATGCGACGTTAAATAATAAAACAAACAACGATAATAAATAAATGAAAACGTTTGAACGAAGTCAGTATATTGTTTCTGTCTGAGTTTAAATTGAAACACGCGATATCGTAACGTGTCAGTATACTTTCTATGGCTGCTATGTCTCTGTTCGATTGCTGAATATAACCCCGTATGAAGTATAAATGAGAGAGGAGGCCTATTTTTAGCAGACATGACCTTTACAAAAGGCTATTCCGATTCGCATTTCTATCAAATATAGACGAAACAGGCACTGTGCTTTGAAAGAAAACATCAAGATTCAAATATAATTGATACAATTTCGCTTGTAATCCCATTGCAAAATCGACTCTCGGTAACTGGAACCTCAAGGAAACAGCTAGTTAGAGAAATCTTTATTGTTTAACGAACGAAAATTCGACACGAAGAAGCTTCGTTCGAAGGCACAATGTTCACCTTTTCAATAGCAGGCAAGCGTTTAGTATTTTAAGCTTTCTCTTGGAACTTGTTTTATTCGATGTGCATAAAGTTACGCGTGCAATTACGCTGCCGATTGACAAAAACTCATTACCTTGCGTGAGTATGCACGTGGTCGAAGGGCGAACAAGTAGGACACAGTTTGTGTTTGTGCGTCATTTCAGATAATATTAGGTTGTCCGAAAAGTTGTTTTCGTTTTATAAAGTGATAATAGATGAATAACAATTTCTGTTTTATATTATCGAGCTTCGATTAAAATTTTTCTACGATATTGTATAGAAAATGAAATTTTGTATTTAAAAAACATCTTTGTAGATGCACAGAAATGTTAGTTATGATTTGTATATGTGTCGAGTTACACGTCTACAATAACAGTCGATGAAATGGAAAGAGAAATGAAGACCAGGATTGAAGTGTTGTATTTCTTCTTTTAATTTTCAAATTACATTTCAATCATGTATATGTCTAATTATATTCCAATCATTTGCATGTCTAAGACGTTAATCGAATTACACGCCTGCAACAATATTCGATGAAATGGAAAGAGAAATGAAAACCAGGATTGAAGTGTTGGGTTTCTACTTGTAATTTTCAAATTATATTCCAATCATGTACATGTATAATTACATTCCAATCATTTGCATGTCTAAGATGTTAATCGAATTACACGTCTGCAACAATATTCGATGAAATGGAAAGAGAAATGAAGACCAGGATTGAAGTGTTGGGATTCTCCTTGTACTTTTTAAATTATATTCCAATCATGTATATGTCTAATTATATTCCAATCATTTACATGTCTAGAACATTAATTGAATTACACGTCTGCAACAATATTCGATGAAATGGAAAGAGAAAGGAAAACCAGGATTGAAGTGTTGCGTTTCTCCTTGTAATTTTCAAATTATATTCCAATTATGTACATGTCTAATTACATTCCAATCATTTACATATCTAAAACATTAATCGAATTACACGTCTGCAACTATATTCGATGAAATGGAAAGAGAAATGAAGACCAGGATTGAAGTGTTGCGTTTCTACTTGTAATTTTCAAATTATATTCCAATCATGTACATGTCTAAGACATGTAAAATAGAGATCTGTTTATTACTTTAACGATATCTGCAACAGTTCTTGCCCTACAACTGCGTTTTTAGACTGTGCAAACTAACAATTTTGTTAGGAAGCAAGTCAGAGTATTTATTTACCAAGTTAAAATTTTGATACATTTATATTTTAACCCGATAAACACGTTCAATAAACATTTCCTTATACTTTTTTTTCTTTGAAAGAGGTGAGAAAATTAATTCAATAATATTCACTTTGAGAGAGGGGAAAGGAAATAACAACTTGTACATAATAATTGTATTATTAATTGCAAATAATTGTAAATAATTGTAAGTCTAACACGTTTCTTTAGAATAACAAAGTAAATAAAAATAAATTACAAGTCTCTGGTCTCATAATTTCTTCATATTCAATTTTCAGTAATTTTTAAGGCGTGCAGATGTTCGCTCTAAATACGAACAGCCTCTTATTGATAAATTAACAAATTAATATGATTTCGCAGGAGAAATTTGCTTAACACTTTATCTCGGTCGGTGAAAGCTAAAAATTCGGAATATCCATTCCGATCACCGTTACGCGTGCATGTTTTCTTTCCAAATGTAAATTCGAAACCAAACTGGTCGTATCCGACCCCAAAAAAATTCAAGAACAAAGTGAGGAGCGTGCAACGTCAATGGAACATTTCTTACCAAAAGAAAAATAATGGACTTCGGGATGCGCCAAAAAATATGAAATAATTTCGACCTTATTTGTACTTTATTTAGACAAATATACGCGAATGAGTAAGATTATCCATTTGCTTACTAAACGGCATATTAAATATATTACAAGCTCTTCGAAGGCGACAATATGACAATCAAACACTTGGAGACTCAAATTGTTGAATACGGCGTCATAAATGACACTGTGTGCGAGAAATGCCATTAAAATAGATTTGAGCATCATGTGAAATACGTCTAATGAGGTTCATCGTGAAAAAGAAAACAATTTGTGCGTGTTTATGCAGTCTGGCAGCAATGTGCGCGAGATAGGGAAATGCTTATTGTGTGAATGTAATCCTCGATCAGAAGCGGTTAAGGTTATAACAGCTTGCGTTTTGCTGTTTTCCTTGTACGAAAATAAACATTTTCTTACTTTGCATTCAATAATGAAGCAAACGTACGCATTTCTTTAATCGATATTAAATAACAAAGATAAATATTAAACAGTAAATGAAAGTAAAATTAAACGTTACGATTAATTTTTTCAATTAAATGTTACGATTAATTCTTTTCATTAAATGCTACAATTAATTTCACTTTCATTTACCGTTTAATATTTTCTTATTCTCGCCTTACCTTGCACTCAATAATGAAGTAAACCTAAGTATTTATTTCATCGATATTAAATCGCAAAGTTAAGTATTAAACACTAAAAGAAAGTAGGATTAAATGTTACAATTAATTTCACTTTCATTTACCGTTTAATATTTTCTTATTCTCGCCTTACCTTGCACTCAATAATGAAGTAAACCTAAGTATTTATTTCATCGATATTAAATCGCAAAGTTAAGTATTAAACACTAAAAGAAAGTAGGATTAAATGTTACAATTAATTTCACTTTCATTTACCGTTTAATATTTTCTTATTCTCGCCTTACCTTGCACTCAATATTGAAGTAAACCTAAGTATTTATTTCATCGATATTAAATTGCAAAGTTAAGTATTAAGCACTAGAAGAAAGTAGAATTAAATGTTACGATTAATATAAAATTATAAGTTTATATAAAATTATAAAAATAATGGTTTAAGAATTATAACATTTATGGAAAATGCAAGTCGTTTTATATTGTATACAGTTAAACAACTTGAGTATGATTATTAAACCAGAAATTAATCATGCTTTTACTGATACGAATTTTATCATGTTCTCGTATATTCCTTCTGCAAACCTACTTATTTATCAAGTTTTCATTCCATAGAACATCCTTTGTTTCGACGTTAAAAAATTAATTATTTCTGAACTGTAATGGTGTTCGTATGCTTCTTTGTATATGTCGATGCATAATACATATCGCAATTATAATTCTAAGACACACTTTGATACAAACAACAAGATCTGAATCTGCGTTTTATTACGAAAAGATTTTATTATGTACGTGACGATACCAACGGGAGTTGTTTTAAATATTAACAATGATGAATGTAACATTTGATGTATTTTGCAATAGGAATACAATCGTTGTTGTTGATGATGTTTATGGGATGATTTAGCGGGAAGCAGTTACGAAATTTGAAGCTAAGAGACGCGATCGAAGTGCGCGAATGTAAGATCAGAATAATAGCTGGAAAATAAGACAGAAAGAAAACAAGTGGCACAAAGTTGATTATGCAAATCAGAAATATATGAGAATTCTAATTACGTGCTAAGTTTGAAAAATTAAAATTAAAGCAATAGTCAATTTTTTTATCTACAAACAGTTATTAAAAGAAATTGCTATACTTGAGAAATAATTTTATCCCCTTTAACTAATGTTAAACAATATGTATAACAGAAATATTGTTTCAAAGTTACCGAGGAGAAATTGGCAAAAATTCTTAAAAATTTTCCTGACTAATTTACCGTAAAATTAAGTTATAATAGCAAAATCCTTTACGAGATGTATGTGAATATTATTATAGAAAAAACATTTCATCGCCAACAATGGGGTGTCGCAATGGAGTCTGTGTTTAAATAAAAAACAAAATTTGAAGTCTGCTTAATGTTTTGCTAAAAAGATATTTTTAGTAACATTTTCAGGTGGATTATAATTAATGTTAGATAACATACATAACAGAAATATTATTGCAAAGCTGATATCGATAAAAATTCGTCAAGATTCTCATAACTAATTTACAATAAAATCAACTTATAATAACAAAATCCTCAAAGAGATGCATATGAATACTGTGATAGAAAAAACATTTCATTGCCAAGAATATCGCGATGGAGTCCACATTTTATTAAACAAAGGACTAAGCTTCAAGTGTTGAGCTCTGTTCTGCTAACAAAGTATCTCTCAGGTGGATTATTTTTAACAACAAAATTCTCACGTTAGTGCAATAATTGAACGCTAATTTGTAAGCAGGAAACAATTTCCTGCGATATAGTAAAAATGAAGAAGAAAATAAGACTCATGATAATCTTCACGGCTTCTCTGAACTTTCAAAAACGTTTAGCTTCCAGCTACACATGAAATAATTCAAAAATCTCGTAATATGTTTATCCAAAGCAACTGGTAGATCCCCGAGGGAATCATTAGACACGGTACGCTAATAATTCGAGCCGGAATTCGTTCAAACGTTACTCTAAGCCCTGAAGCATGACTCGAGCCGAACAAAAGAATGACGCGCCTGTTGCGCATTACTGACATTATGATCCAAATTAGCCGGTGATTAAAAGAGTCTGCTGATATCTTTATTCCACCTGCAGCAAACATTTTAATGCACGTAATCGAATTTACAAGTTCAAGCTAACGAATAATTCAGTAGATACTGTAATTAGTTGCAGAAGAAACCTCGTGTAGTGTTAGATATTCGAACACAGAGTATCAGAACCTTTTACTACATCTGAAACTAACATAAAGCAAGCGAGATGTATATTATGCTTCCCTATTTTACCTGTATATTATTATTATTATTGTTGTATTATAACTTATTATTAATTTGATTGTGTATTATAATCTAGTCACTGATAACTAGACTACGGATTTTTATACAATTTTCTACTTTTATGAACGGAACTCAAGTAACAGAACCTACACAAGAATTTGTTTCGTCCGCTGAAACCTATAAAGCGTACCTTACTTTGAATATTTTACATGTTCTTGTACGTTATATGCAGTTTGTGGATTTTTGCATCTTCAAATTTATTAAAAATCTACGGTCTATTAACAGATAATAAAGCAAGCAAGGTCCATGAATAAGATGAAGTGAGTGTAACGTGCTCCTCGTGTGTCAAATCAAATGGTAAAACATCAATGAAATGAAAAGACGAATAATTCATTTTTGCTCTTTGTCTTTGTTTATCGCTAATCCTCCTTCAGAGGTATCGCACGTCAAAGTCAAAGAATTTCATAAAAATTGTTCTGCAAGTGATGAAATAATCTAATCTTTTACGAGGATTAAATAAATTTGGTGAGTAAATAGAACAGATTGAAACTCACCTAATCGAGCCCGAGGTGACCAAAAATGGCATAGGTGTTGGGCATGGGCTCAATGGCGAATTGCTGAGTGAACTACGAGAGCTGCTTAACATAGAATGTGGACATTGTGGCGTAACGGCATGTGCACCGGAAGATGCGTTTCTGGAGCAACGTCCCTTCAGGCAGGGGATTTTCGACCAACCGCTAACATTGTTGCCCGACAAGCCTGTGAACAAATACGTTGATCGATCGTACTATGCAGGTGATAGCAATTTCACTGTATGCATTAACATTGTACAGGATTTAGAGCGTCTGGGCGGCTGCTCTATTTAGTGTAGCGCTTTGGCATACGGCGCTTCCAGCGTTTATTTAGCAACATTTGATCAATTAATCTGTAAGATACATATTGATAAAATTGTGTTGGTGAGTATCTAACTCCGAAGCAAATGTTCATTTCATACAGTTAATTAATGTAATTAAAATAAGTACGTTATATGCGGTCATCTGGTTGTGGTGAACAAGAGCAAACAATAACGTTGCCAAAGGCATTTGCACGCTTTCAGAATGCAATCGCTGAAACCGAAAATCCGATGCCAATCGTTTTGACTGGGTTGGAATTTTTAGAGTTAAAATAGGAAGGAAGAATAAGGATTTGGAATAAATAGTTATTTAAATTAATTTGTTACTTTCATTTTTCGTGGCAAGATGAAATAAACACGAATGTTCATTTTGATTGGCAATTTTAAGTAAAATAAAAAATAATTTAATTTCAGTACTAATTGAAATTCTAGTTGAAATAAAATCCCTTTTGATAGGATCTGAAGTCCAGACTCGACTCGAGGCTGCGCGTTCTACACCAGGAAGCTCTTGTAAATCTTTGTTGGATTAAGTTTCGTTAACATAATACCAATGTATAGCAGATATATACATAGATATTATTAAAATACGTATAACAAGTTTGAATTCACAGCATTCGGTGTGAAAATTCTCCACATCTCAATTACCTTCATGATGACATTTGTGTTTCTGATACAGTTGACAGAATCAGTAATTATTTCAGGAAACATTTATTCAAATAAATAATGAAATAATTGTCATATAATTATAACCGTAAGAATAAACCAAATAAAATGACATATTGTCCAACTAATTGCTTTTGAGATGTCGTATTTCATTTTTACTTAACTTTCTTCCGAGAATGGTCACGCTGACCTTTTCTGCTTATTATTGAGTTGGCAACTAAGTGATTGCGGATTTTGTCATTAGGTGGTAATGACAAAATCCGCAATCTCTTAGTTGCCAACCCAATAAAACCAATGATTTGCGTCACATTTACGAAACGGATAAAACACGTGCGATTTTAGAAAATCCCGATATTTTAATTAAGCGCGTCATTAGTTTTAAAGCCAGGAGAACCGCTGGAAATGTCAACAGTATTTTATATGCTTGTTGACGTAATAACATTTATCATACATTTATTTCTCGGGTCGTAGATTCGGTGTACAATGAACATATATATGACATCTAAACTAACGAACTTTTTAATTACCGTTGATTGGCATATGGACACATGGTGTGTCTGTTTTCGACGGAAGGCGTGTGTGGAAGGCGTCAACGACTCTGATAAAAAGCACCTCAAAAAAAAAAATTGTTTGTAGATTCGACAGGAATATTTTTCATGCGACAAAATTTTAACAAAAGCATATCCAAGTCTATTCACGAGAATATTTTATCATAGAAATAATTCACATGAATTGAATAGATTTAGAAACCGAATGAAACTGAGATAATAAAGATGCGAATGTTGGAATATTTTGTTTTTACGTTAAAAGTTTAAACCACGTAAATATGGATTTCACAATGTTGGAGACATGTTAGAGTTAATATTTTTAATAATAGCAATGTAGTGAAGCAAATTTACAATTATATTATTATATTTAGTTACAATAAAGTGATGCGAACAATGTGCAGTTAATTTCAAGAGTAATCGCGATAATTATTTTGTGTTCAAAGTAATATAGTGGCTAAAGTAGGGAAGCGTATTCAAAGTGATATGAAATTCCCTTGTTAATTAAAACTTTATTACAATAATCGAAGAGGAAACACGAATTTGGTGATATAATTTATTACCCTATAATTAATTAAATTTTTCTAAAATAATTGATAATAAACCTGTAAAAGGAGTTGCCTACATACGAAAAATAAATAAACTAAAACGAAACAAAGTTAGCCAAACTGTACAAACAGTAGAGCGACATAGTAACACAGATGTTTTTATCTATACACATTTAAGAAACTACAGCCGTGTGCATATATTGTATGGGCTTTATTTTTTCAAATTAGAAACTACTTTATTTTACGCTTAAAAAAAAAAAAAAAAAGAAAAAGAAACAAAAATTACCAGCAGCTGCATAGAGATACGTTATTATAAAAATCAGAGACAAAAGCTGGCAAAAATCGGAGACAAAAGCTGGCCAAAAATCAGAGACAAAAGCTGGCCAAAAATCACAGGCAAAAGCAGGCAAGCAACTCGCGTTACGAACTGCATACGAAGTATTATCCGTGTGCGTTCTAGTTGCGCGCTCTGGATAATTCGCAGCCATAAATTATTCATAAAAAGTATCGCAACGTGCTAATTTTACGATATCGTGTTCCTTGTTATGCGGAGTGCTTGCTAATAAAACGTCTGCTCGGCAAGTTGCAAAATTTGCCTAACGTAGGAAGTGGAGGCGAGCGACCTTGACCGTAGAAGGTCGAAGGTTTTCGCCTAACGTAGAATGCGAAACGCTGCTGGTGGTCGTGGTGAACGGCAGCAAGAGTGGTTGTTGGCGTTCACCGCGAAACCTCCACTTATCGCTAACAAAGGCCAAGCCTTCCGTGTAACTCGGATGAGGGCTTGAGCTTTAATGGCTTGCGACCTGTTTCTTTCCTGCGTTTTTAGCTGGAGAATCGCGGGAAACCACGTAATTATTTCAGCGAGACGGCATTACCATTAATTACCATTTTCTTCACATTTTGATCACACGTGTTATATTTGTCGGATTAATTTAAACAGTTTTTTGAGAAATATTATTTTCCACCTGAGCTACCGTGTACTTTTATTAATTAATATACCACAAGAAACAACGAATTATGTTTTTTCAAAGAAATATCTTTTGGCTTTGTTGCTATTGGTTATTGTAAATACAAAAGAAATATTATTAATAATATGACAACAAATTGCTAATTAACTTAATCTTGTTTTAATTTCAAGGGGAATGAATTATTTTGAATATAGTTAACACAGAGAACAGCTGGATGTTAAACTATGAAATAGTATATAATTGAAGTAACATTTGCAGGTAGAAATGGCACAATATTTTACGTTGTTTTTATGCTATCTACGAGAATTGATATTAAATTCCAACTTATTTGTCGTGGAAATTTTAATATCTACTTTTTATTTCTTTTAGTTCGTATAATTCAGAAAATATGAATTTTTATAATTGAAAAGATTTTTAATTAACCTGATTATTTTCAATGGTATAATATGCGATTTAAAGGTGAAATTGGTATTTACTGATATTTCATCAATATTACCAACGACTCGTTTTGTTTACAACACAAAAATTGAATCGTATTAAATTATTAAAAACGTCACATTATTAGTCATATTTTTAAACAAAAACAGTGTCCATTTTCTGTCTTAAATTCTTTATCGTTGAAAATGCAAAGCAAAACTAATTATTGCTGAGATATGCTGTGTATTAAATACAGTTTATATTTGTTACTATTTCACGCGTTAAATATATCTCACGCGCATAATTTGTATTGTATCAATATTATTCAACAATTGCATCGCTTCTTTCGTGTAGAAATACAGATACAATTATGCGAATATGATATACTATACCGATCTTAACGTGGAAAAAATTAATTTTTCTGAGAATTTTTATTCTCGCTTGCAGATACTTTGTAGTACTTTGACAAGTCACAATTTCTTTCCTTTTCTACATTGTTTTTGTTCTCTACAGAACGGTACAAGGAAAATAATAATCCATACTGTCGTTTTACACTTATTATAGAGACAGTTGAGTTTCGCTTTATTATTAAGTTGTTAAGTTTCTTTTTATTATTTGAAAACGCATGGTATTGTAAAATGCTGAAATGGAACAGGAAATACAGTTCTTAATTTCAACAAATTTTGTAGATATTATCTACCAACAATAAGCAGAGGAGATATTTAAACCATAATTAATTCATATCCTAACATGTGTAATCGAAATTAGTATAACTCCGTTAAAAATGCTAGAGACTGCGAGGAATTGTAATTTACAAGAAGTTTCAACGTAAATCAAAATTTTGTTAATGTTAAAAATACCAAAGATTGCGTGGAATTATAATTTACAAGAAGTTTCAACGTAAATCAAAATTTTGTTAATGTTGAAAATGGCAAAGATTGCGAGGAATTGTAATTTACAAGAAGTTTCGACGTAGATCAAAATTTTGTTAATCTTAAAAATGCCAGAGATTGCTAGGAATTGTAATTTACAAGAAGCCTCAACGTAAATCAAAATTTTGTTAATGTTAAAAATGCCAGAGATTGCGAGGAATTGTAATTTACAAGAAGTTTCGACGTAAAACAACATTTTGTTAATGTTAAAAATGCTAAAGATTGCGAGGAATTGTAATTTACAAGAAGCATTGACGTAGATCAAAATTTTGTTAATGTTAAAAATGCCAAAGATTGCGAGGAATTGTAAATTATAAGAAGCTTTGACGTAGATCAAAATTTTGTTAATGTTAAAAATGCCAGAGATTGCTAGGAATTGTGATTTATAAGAATCTTTGACGTAGATCAAAATTTTGTTAATAATTCTTCAATATCCTTCACTTGCATCTTCAATACTTTAAAAAACTGTTAAATAACCAAAGGAATAGATCAAGAACCGACTGTAGCAGCTTGTATAGCTCAGATTTAAATAAAAAACCGGTTGCATGTTAATTTGAATGCAATATATTTCTGCATATAATCGGTTGTAGGAAAACTACTGTGAAGAAGGTGATGAAAAGTCCTAGTCTGGGAAAAATATGTATATTGGCGTATTCCGAGAACGAGCAGATTCGAACTCCAATGTGCCTTCTTCAGAGAACGATAAAAGTTGAGGGAAAATAGACGTGGATGACCCCACGCGAGCGTGGCTGAGATTTCCTTCTCAATACACTCGAGGACCACACAGTGAAGCTTCGCCCGGGCAATCAACAAAAGTACGACTTCCTGAAGAAGTGATAGAAAGTCGGATATCTGAATGGATGTTCACTCGCGTATACAATATTCTAGTGTGTGGCCATACAGCAGATTTAAACGAATTCTCGTATTGTACATACACAGCTGCTACTAATTTTTAAGTTATTTAAAATATCATTTTTTAGAAATAGATACAGACGTGTGAAGAAATTAAATCTTGCTACATTGTTTAAACAAATTCTCATCGTATCGTACATACACAGCTGCTACTAATTTTTAAGTTATTTAGAATATCATTTTTTAAAAATAGACATAGACGTGTGAAGAAATTAAATCTTGCTACATTGTTTAAACAAATTCTACATTGTTATAATATATATATTATTATATTAATGAAATTATAATAACTATATTATTATAAGATTGAAGCATAGGTTTTTAAGATTTCAAAATGTGTGTGAAACATATACGACTGGGCAATTATGCGAATAAATTAAAGTCTTATAACTGTACTGCGGATGTTTAATGGAATTTCATATTCTTTACCAACGTAATCAGAGAAATGGAATTTAGGTAGAAATTTGTTTCGTCTACTAAATATCATAGCGAGCGCTCTACTTTGAATATTATAAATATTTTTGCAGTACGTGTTACACGTGCTCTGTAAATTCTTGAAATTTGAAATTTCCCAAAAATCCGCAAGCATTATGATAACATCATTGTTATAAAATAGTTTAGTTGTACTACGTATATAGTTTATCCAGAAATTTTATTCCATTCACGATAATAATATTTAAAATATATTGAAAATATATAATATTTATCTTGTCGTAAAGTTGAAAATTAAAATTGTTCACGAACAAGTTTGCCAGTATTACGTTACAATTAGATGCATGATTTATCACGTTTTCAAACATTCACATCATACATCAATTTTAGACATCGTCTTGTAAAGTAAGTACTGTCACGTTAGTTTTCATTTTATCAACATTTTCACTTGCAATTTGTTCTCAATCAATTTACATTACCGAGCTCTGCCTTATGACGTGCAGTCCAAAGAGAAATCCAAAAGATTTGCTTCATACTTTCTTTTACTATTATTCACCTTTCTACTATCGCTATATTATACAACTTTTTATTATCATTCAAACTAACATCTCTATATATCTCCAACCTAGATTCTACAGTTTCATGAAGATTGATGATGTAGAAACATTTCTAGCACTATGATTTATATAGTCTACTACCGTGAAGCGTCTGTTATTATTAAACATTTATTAGTAAGTCACTTTATCTTTACGTTTCTCGATAATATCGCGTTTATTTTATTACATTACCTTGCTGCTTTGCTCTTAACGCTTTTAATGACAGTTGTAAAATAGTATTGGGTCGTCCGAAAAGTTTCTTTCCTTTTATAAGGAAATATGCACAACATTTATTATGTTCTATCAAAATAATGATCGCAACGTTCGACAGATTAAAACGTAAAAGACGTATCTGTAAAAGAAAGACACTTTTCGGACAACCTAATGCTACGTTGTTGGTAATTGTTGGTAATTTGTCAATTAAATTATCGCGTACGAAAGTTTCATAGTTTCGAGGCAGGACATTCTTATCATATCGTATCACGCTTGATAGAAATGTTAATTTTGTCTCTTTAAATGGAATATATTTTTTATATATTCGGTTCGATAGTTACATATTTTTAGCAATATATTTCAATAATTATATTCTGTATAATATTCTTCACATGATAATTAAGTTACTATGTTTACACGTTCCGAAATTAAACATTTCTTTCTGTTACGATCGTAGTATTGGGACGTCCGAAAAGTTTCTTTCGTTTTATAAGGAAATATAGATGCACATTTTTCGTTTTATATTATTTTGTCGAATTACGTATGATCCATTTTGTTCTATCAAAATAAAGATCACAACGTTCGACAGATTAGGTTTCACTTTTGTATAAAGACGCATCGTTGCAAAAGACGTGTTTGTAAAAGAAATACACTTTTCGACAACTTAATAATTCATGGTTCATTCAATCATTCACATTCATAATAATTGATAATAAAAATGTATTTCAGGAAACCGGTCAAGATTTCAAAACTGATGTGTCATTTTTCATACCAATTAGCATCCACGTATGTTGTTTTCAATAAAAAAAGCATTCGACGGTTGTATTTTATTTCACGTGACTTCTTCAAAACTAATAAATCAATTAAATTCGGATTAAATGAAAATTGAAAGAGCTAGAACCGTCTTGCGTCAGCTTACGAGAATCATCGATCTACTGGGACCCAGACAGCCGTAGCTGTTTCAATTTAAACTCCATTCAAATGTAATCAGTCTTGAAAAAATCGCGAGAAACGAAATATCAGGTTGTCCGAAAAGTTTCTTTCGTTTCATAACGAAATGATAGATGCATAACATTTTTGTTATTTTTTATAATTTTATTCAATCCATTTTATGATCCATTCTGTTCCAACAAAATAAATGTACATCTATTATTTCCTTACAAGACGAAAGCAACTTTTTAGAGAACCTGATATAGTTTTACATTACCATAATAATACGCGTCTTCTGTATTATTATTTTTCAAGCTGCCAAAGTAGAATAAAAACGTAATCTATTACTCTCCCATGGTACTCGCGATCTGTGCGATCCAACACGACTTTCCATTCTTCGCGTTCCCGACCGTAGAAAGTTTTCGTCAAAAAAACCACGAGAAAACGAAGCAGAGCAAACGATGGCTCGCCCAATAAGTCGATAGCATCGTATCGAGCGGATCGGCAGCGCAATAAGAGCCGAAGAAATACGCTTCAAGTTCCGCGTATTGGAAAACCACTCGGAGGAGGGTGGGCAAAATCCCGGAATGAGGATTTCTTTGATACAAACAGAACCGAGATGTATATAACAGTCTGCATCGTTCTTTCACTATCGTCGAAGTCCTTATACCTCAATAAGTTCGTTCCATTACAAGATCAGATACCTCGGTTCGAGGTAGAATCTATCGCTGGTCAACCGTGGCTGATTGTGAGAATATCGATACAAATACAATCTCGGCTTGTTAAGATTTTTAATTCGATCCATTCGATAGTCGTGTAATCAATTTCGTGGAAATTGAAGGAAGAAGGTTTCCCATCCAGACAATTATTTTACTTCTATCGATGATCCAACTACTCAGTCGTAAGACTGTTAAAAAATAAAACTAAAAGGTGATGATGAAAGTGTAGATTAAACTGCGGATATTAACCCTTTCACGGTTGGTGTTACGTACGATCGACAGTGTATTTTAACAAATTACTATACAAGTAATTGAACGATAGACGTGCTCTCTTCCTTGTTCGAATTTGGTTTTAACGTCGCTTCGACATTGAATGTTAGCAACGCTACATAGTTCCTTGCTTGTATCTGAATTGTCAACTAAAATTTGCTTGTTCAGAATCTTTGATCGAATTTTGAGAATGAGCGGCGAAATCGCGAGATTTATTACGTTTTTGTCCGACACGTGCAAAATGAGAAGCTTCTTATCTCCCATGTTGGTTTTTAACAGTTGTCAAATTTTCGAACGATTTTCTCCAGGCTTCGCTATATTTTTTTTTTTTTATTATTTCATTTGTACTTTACAATTTGTCCAGCTGAACATTTGGTAAACTTGGTATATGAGTTTCGAGAGCTGTTTATGCTGTGGATGTCATCAGTAGAGATAGCGTGCAAAATCGCTGACAGCGATTTGTCACAGCGGCCGCAAATTCACGATCACGGTCGTGACATAACTTCATTGACGACCGTGATAGTGATTTATTTATCTTGATCGAATTTGCTCACTGTGGTTTTAATTCTTCATCTTCATTGAATTATTTCTTTCAGAAGCTATAGCTATAGAAGGTATAGCTTGCACAAAGATATCTGCATATAATGTAAGTCTAAGAGTACGTTTCTTGCATATAACACAAATTTATTTAATGTTAAGCAATCGACTGTCACTTTCAAAGGGACACAAAGAGATCATTGGTGATTATAGATACAGCATAAAATTACACAAGTTAGGAATTTTTAAAAAATATATGTTTCATGAAGATTTGCCTTCACACTGTATGAAAAAAAAGAAGAAGCAAGAGTGCAAAGAATCAGAAGGCGAAAAAGAATTCAATTTTCTTTTCTCTATCTCGCATCAGTGTTTTACAAAGTAAAATACTAATTCTTCCTCTCGATTTCAAAACAATATTCACTTGATATCGTTGATATAAAATATACGGGTTATGTGACGCGCGCAGAGAACAGATATGCTCTCCGCCGATCAGAAGCGATCAGAAAAAATCACAGATAACTGTGAAAAATCATCGTGGTTGGAAACGAACGTGATTCACAAGTAGAAGTTCGTATCATCTCTGTTCATACTCTAAACTCAGCATAGAAAATAAACTAAAAATCTACAAAACGTTAATAAAACCAATCTGGACGTACGGAATACCGCTATAGGGTACAGCAGCAATGAGCTACATAAATAAACTAGAGTCACTACAATCGAAGATACTGAGAGCAATAGTCAACGCCCCATGGTATGTCAGAAACGAGAATATACGCAAAGACTTAAAAATACCAACGGTGAAAGAAGAAATCGGCAGGTACACAGAAAAATACAAGAACAGCAACACGTCCACACCGACTGGCTGCTGAAGCGAGCAAAACTCACATAGAAAGAAGACTAAAAGGAAAACACCCCACTGACTTCACTAAAGAAATAAAATAGTCAAACTCGAAGATGGTATCTCGCTGGGGGTAGCCATCCACATGTTATTTAGCAATTAAATTAGAAAAATTTACCAAATGTCAAATTGTAAGGACAAATTGTAAAGTACAAATTAAATAATAAAAAAAAATCTCTGTTCATCAGCCTGCCCATTGCGTAACCAGATCCTTCTAACTGTCAGTAGGAAATCTTTGTCGTTTTCCATGTTTCATGGGGCACCGTGACTTCGAGTGTCTTCGAATCATCGGCTCCATGCACCTGGACAACGGTGAGCATCGAACAACACTCTGTTGCTACTCTGAAGCTATAACATCCGCGACTCTTAGAACCACGATACTCGTGAAGAGTATGCTCCGCTATCAGCCTAAACCCTGATGGCACATTTATGACTCAGGCTATCGGCAATACGATACTCTTGGGAATAAATCAACGAGCGTACGACGCGTCGACCTCGACACGTGACCATCTCCTCTATAGAGAAATCGACGCTGATTTACATATGCAATGTACGTATTAATTTTCCGCCGCCAATATGGTTTTTCTCTAACGCGATCGGTATTATGGATCTTTCAGCTCTTGGCCTGATTTTATACAGTTTTCGGCTTTGAAAAATATTTGAAAAAATTCCGAGGTTATCATAGTTTTTAGTTTATTATACGAGCGATACCTTAACAAGATATTTAGATCTTACTGCGATAAGAATGAAGATTTGACGGAAAATTACGGAAAGATGGAAATTTGTTTGAAGGTGCACGGTTTCGTGTTAACACGTTCACGCTGGCGCTGCTATTTGTGTTTCTCGTCGTGGGGCGGGTTTACAATAAACTTATAATATTGAATTGTTGTGTTTTTAAATAAATCCTACTTTCTTCAATTAATAAACGTTAAATTTGCATTGTTTAAATTTTTAATTACATGGTAATTTTATCTAGTTACTAAGCAAACCACATTTTTGATGATACGCACCGTCTGATGGAACGTTCAAGTGTGAGCCACCGGTGGTGCACGCCGTCTGACGGGAGACTCGAGCGTGAGCCACCGATGGTACACGCCCGCGTGAACGTATTAAACAAATATTTAGAAAAGTTATTGTGGGATTTTACACGCAAGACTATGATCTTTCGAAGAGACGTAAAGAAATTGACCAACTCTTAGAAAAGTATAATTATTTCGAGATCTAAGTTTGCGGGATTTTTCAGATAATTATTTATTATTGGAAAATGATCCGAGATACGCATCGAAAAAGAAAGGCTTCGTATCTCATACTTACTAAAGTATGAAAAACAGAATTCATATGAAATACCAGGGCCAATTTCATTATATATATATGATTAATTAATTTAATTTTCTATTTTTCTCAAAAATATGTCGCGAACTTCCTACTAAAATCTGGACATTTAACACATTCAAACATGTGTCTTGTGTACTAATAAGCGACAATGGCGGAGGCAGTATTAAACCAACATGATATTTTATTAATAATATTTATAATTACTATATATTTTATTATATATTATTATATATTATATACTTTACTAAAGGAGCCACTACCGTTTGTTTCTATGAGTTACGATTATGTCGTCCTGTCGACTATGATCGACCAAAACTCGTCTTGCCATCGACCGATCGATCGCGACCCACTTGTTGGCCACTCCTGATACATACGAGAGATAAGTATATACATATCGAAATAAAAAGAATTTGCATATAAAAAAATTCACTTAGCAATAAACTGACGTGGGCGGCAATACGAGTCGCTAACTCTACCCTCCATGATATTCAGAACTGAATTGAACCAAGTAAATGATATTTGGGCGGTCGAAAGCGCCCAAGCTTTTTTACGCGTGGAAACCATGGGGTCTGACAACTTCGTTTCGGGGAAATTGAACAACGAAAATTTCATTTGGATCCCATTTGGACGACCTATATTTTCGGCGGTGGGTTAACAGAGCTAAATATTCAATGGCCATTTTTAACACTGATCGTATTTCTAAAATGGCCACAATTTAATTACAATTTAATTTCTTTACTAAATTTTATTTCTGTATATATATATAGTGTGTACATTAAATATTTTGTAATTTCTATGTACATTTTTAAATTGTTTCCAAATTTTGCCATTATAATCATCACAGTCGTGTCTTATTACAGTGCTGAAATTTCAATATGTTTTATATAGCAGATAAGAGATATAAAATATAAATGGGATAACAATTTTCTGCGGTAAATATTCAAATACTTTCGTGAACCTTTGTCTGCGATATTAACAATGGGAAAGTTGATCTTAACCCTTTCAGCGATAATTTAACACTAGAACTATCACACCAGTCAAATTGACTGAGTTTACAATTTTATTTTAAAATTTCTGCTTCATGTTATATTTTTTCCGCAAATAAAGACTTTCGTAACGATAACTAAAGGAATAATATAATGAATTTTATTTTGTTTTTTATGTATTCAAACTCAAAATAATTTTATATCAAGAATACTTATACCAATACGAATAAAAATGACTGGTACATGTCAAAGTGTAAAAGGGTGCTGCAATCTGTATATCGAACCCCAATTAACCAGTTTCCTCGTTTTGTACAACATGCCACATGTTTTCAAAATTTGTACTGCGTATCATTCGATATGATGATATCAGGTATCAGGAAAATTCCGGATCGATTGCTAGATCGCCAGATGCTAACACTAGAAATAGCACAGCAGTCAAAATGACTGGTTCTACAATTTTACAAATGTGTCAATCCTCGTTTAGAGATCCCAGATGGATTAATAATACCAAAAATGTACTACATAACATGGAATTGCTTCTAAGAAAGTAATAAATCAATAAATATAAAAATATTCTATTATTGCGTATTTTTTAAACACCAGTCATTTTGACTGGTTTTGGTAGAAATAGCTTTGTGTTAACTATCGGTAGTTCTAATGTTAATGAGATAAAAATCCACACTTGGAGCGAACGATCAGCAAAATTAAATAATATGCTTTTTGAACACTGCAATGAGAAACGATTTCTGATTGTGGTAGATCAGTGATTTGATTCTGCTAAGTGGCTCCTTATTTGACAATGTCGAGAGGTATAACAGCATAATCTTTGGAAAATTATCGCACTTCCAAGTACGAAAATATTTTGTGTTTGGAGTAAGTAAAGACTTGTTTAGCTTTGTAAAAAAATAGAGAAAAAAATTCGTTGAGAGCAGAAATTGCATTTAAGCGACGAGTAGCTTGTACATATTTTTTGATTATGCAGATACACGATTATATCTTGATGTAATAAATTTCCGGTATAAATTATTCATAGCTTTCGTGTTATCTCGCCTCAGAACCGGCAATATGCAACAAGACAGCATGGCATAGCGTAGGAAAATGATTGAAGGGATAACGAGAACAACAAGTGGTCCAAAAGCTACAAAGCGTTACTAAATTATTCCGATCAATTTCTTGTTATTAAAAATTAAATTACTCGCCTAAATTATTCAAGTTCATACATTATACAACATAATAATTAATGTAACAAAACAGAGATGAGAAACGTCTTTAAAACGCGATAAAAATGAAGAAAGAAAATGTTCAAAATATTAAGAAACAAAGAAATTTTAACGTACAAAAATATAACGTATCTTTTGTATTCGTCTTATCGGTAGTTTGAATTTTCTGATATTTTTCTATTATTCTTTTATCAATCTACATTTATCGTATTTATAAACTAAACTAATTTCGTAATCTAATAATGTTATGTCAAATGGAATTCGCCGATGTTCAACGATTAGACCATCGCAGTGACAGAACGAAATTAAACGTTACATAATCGCCGGTGAGTCTATAGATGAGCGATCGGGAAAGCTCTTGATCTTAATAAAAAGCAACCAGGCATTTAACCACTTACTTATGTGTTAAAAGCAAACCTGACCTACTTGCAGCAAGAAATGTTTACAATGTCGCTTCCGTTGTATTAATCGCCTTTCGTCCGTGTTCCTTTCCTCTCGCGTTTCTCCGCAAGAAAATGAACCTGCGGTTTGTACACAAATGGCCGTTTCTTACGATGCATTTTAAGCAGCTTGTTTAAAGTAAATTTTGCATATCGTGGTCCGATACAGCGAGCTATATCGCACGGTAAAATTTAATTTCTACAAAACGTTGTACTGTGCTTGCGCGCTTTTTCTCTGATAATGTCATATTCGCATTGTTGACAATTTGTTAGAAATTTATAAAATTTATTTATACGAAAAGTATCTTATTTTGGTCGTGGTAAACAATTTAGCTGTCAACGTGTTAACTTGTATAATAACATTAAACTCGACGTAATTATATCAATGTGAAGAAGAACGAAATTGAATAATAGTCTTGACGATATTTCTGGTACAAGACCGAAGAAGAAGAAAATTGAATAATCTTCTTAATATTTCTATAACAAGATAATACAGCTACTACACGCTGTATGGTAACTAGATACATTATAATATAATTAGGGTATTATTGTTATTACTATAAAATGTTATTAGTCATTATTATGAAGAAGAAGAAGAGAAGGAAATGACAAAATTAAAATGCACGAGAATGTGACGATTAATGGCACACGGTTGAAGTTTTACAGCAAACTGTCGTGGAAAAAGTTACTCAAAGATTGGCAGTTTTGTCTTTAGCTACAAACCGCAAACCCTTTACACTTTATGCTGTAAATCAAAGCGAAATGTTGTTGATGTCAAGTTTCTGGGCTCATGAGACAATAGTAAACGGTAAAAAGTATAATCCTAGGAACGTTTAAAAAATTTTAAAAAGGTACACCCAATTATACATCATTTTGTCTTACTTTGCATTTTTAATACGCTGTAGGAAGCTGCACATTGATCAACAAAAGCGTAGAAAAGCAACGACGTTACAAACGCTGCTGTTTTTTCAATTTTCCTTACATTTTACCATTATCTGTCGCATTTTTGTCAGATGAATTAATTTATAAAAATGTAGCGGCACAGAAGTCATAGGTCGAAGCAAGCCTCAGGTTGTTATTGTTATTGTCCTCGAGCCCGGATAATGCCACGGCACGCAAAAGTAACGTTCGAATATGTCCGGGCAATTAAGATAGTGTCACCTTGTAGGCTAACTGACGAATTCGAATTTACCGATGATACTCCCCCCCGAC